>CM060901.1:623346215-624697882 GCA_030737815.1 Allium fistulosum
AATATGTACAGATCCGTTCTTAATTTTCCTCAATTTTTTTATATTCAACTCCTTGTGTTTAGTTAATTATGTTGATCATTAATTCAAATTATTTAAATAAATTCAATTATTTAATGTTCATTAATTCATTTATAAATCCTTTAAAAAAGATGACAACTCAATATATATACAGCAGTTATACTAATAAAATTGTAAAGTTACTTATTCACTCATACATATAAAAATACATATTACATAACATAAACTATTTATGTGATCAGGAAAAAACATAAATTATTTACATATACAATATTAACAATTTTAATTTATAACTTTTTTGAGTTAAGACATTAATTTTTACAAAGATATGTACTTAGTCAGGATTGAACCATCTACTTTATATCCAAGCACTGCATGTAATTTTAATTTATGATTAATATATAATGATAAATTTATCATATAGTGCATAATAAAATATATCTTAGCAATAATAAAAATATAAATATTATTTTCTAACAACATTATCATGTGCAACGCACGGGTTACACACTAGTAATGATATTGACGAATTATATAAAAATAATGTATCAAACAAGCAACCTGTAGTGCAAACTATAGATGGATGTGGTTCCTCCTAGGGCTGTAAATTTTGTTCGACTGTCCGATGTCCGTTCGCGTCCGTGGCCGAAATACGTCCGTCCGAGTTCGTTCGATTTTCATTTAGGACATGAATTAGGACAACAAAATTTGTACGAGAAAAAACCTTGTTCGACCGATGTTCGTTCGAATTCGTCCGAATTCGTTCGAATTTCTTATAAGTCGGTATATCCATTATGTTCTTCAAAATATTTATGACAACTGTTTGGTTGGTTGATTAAGTAAAGATCATTAAAATGCTTTTTCTTCAGTATATATACTGATAAAAATAATATAATTGATAGAAACTATATTAAAAATATAAAATATGAAGTAAATAGCAATGTTCGTCCGTGTCCGTCCGAGTCCGTGATCGAAAAACGTTCGTCCGTGTCCGTCCGATTTTATTTAGGGCATGAATTAGGACAACAAAATTTGTCCGATCATAAATCTCGTTCGGTCCGTGTCCGGTCCGATTTCATTTAGGACAGAAACTGAACACACCTCTGTCTGGTCCGGTCCGACCGATTTACACCCCTAGTTCCTCCTATGTTTTACCTACAAACTAGATGATACACACACACACACACATGGAAAGAGTAATATATTGAAAAAGGAAGAAACAACTAAGGGGGCTACATCCACTACTATGAACCCTTTGTTGGCAGTGGTGTACGTAGAGGTTAGAATCAATGGAGGTCGAACTTCATCGAAAAAGAAGGATAACAACCATATATTTCCATAATAAAAATTAATACATCACTAATCCACAAAAGTCATATATTAATATTTAATTAAGCATGACAAAATATTACAACATCAAATGTTCACAAAAAACCCTTTTAGGTTTCATATTTTGAAATTTTTGAATAATATGGTCAATTTTAAGCATTTGTGAGATATCCCATTCAATACAAGTCATTAGGCAGTCATTTCATCGTATCATCACTCAATCGATTGCGAGGTGAAGTCTTACTAATTTTCATAGTTGAAAATTGTTAGAGATGATACTTGGAATTCGTGAAGAAGCATCGCCATTGGAGAAGCTTCGAGGAGGAGCTCCAAACCCTAAGTCGCGTTGCTGAAGCAAAGCGAAGGAGGAAGAGGTTCGTACGGTGCTAGGGCTTGGATCTGGCATTGGAGAAGAAGATGCCGAACCAAATTTGGTTCAGTGGAGGAGATGTCGGACCAAAGAATTGGTCCGATGGAGTTCGTTCGGTGAGAAGGTGACCTCGTTCGATGGAAAACCAGACCAGAATTTTGGTCCGGTGGTAGTGCTTCGATCGGCAGTGAAGGCAAGAGGAAGTCTCGTTCGGTGATGGGAGATGTCGGACCAAAGATTTGGTCCGGTGGTGATTAGGGGTTGCCGCTCCAAATATCTCGTTCGGTGGTGATGGGATGCCGGTCCAGACTTGCCGCTCCATATATTTCGTTCGGTGCTGAAGCATGACCGAACCAATGATTGCTACTCTAGATTTATGAGCTTGTACCGAACAAGTAGCGTTGATGTGGACTGCCGGTCCAAGTGATGCCGAACCAAATATTTGGTTCAGTATTGGACCATGTCGGTCCAAATCTTGAGTGTTGTTTGCCGAACCAAATGCTATTGTGTTGTTTGCCGGACCAGATGTCCCAAACCAAACCTCAGGGCTGCTATATAGCAGCTACCCCTCCTCATTTCTTCACTTTATAAATAGTGGAGCTTCTGGACAACAATGGCAGCATCCTAGAGAGCTGAAACTCTGCAGAATTTTGTCAGTATTATTAATTCTTCTTATGTATAGCCTCCAAAAATGAATCAATCTTGTAACTCTAATCTTCTTAGTAATTAATAAAATCTCCTCTCCCAAAGTGGACGTACATTGCCTCGCGATAATGGAACCACTATAAGTACTGGTGTTATTTATTTTTCTACATTGCATAAATCTGTGATTGTCTATTCTGGTGTTTATCTCTATTTGTTTCGTCTCACTATAATCATGATCCAGTTGTTTTCTGTTGCGTTGGGTTTTTTATTCCCTTAGACTGATCATCTGAAGGGATTTTCCCCAACAGTCTGGTATCGAAGTTGGAAGGTTGATTGGAGTGTTAGACGCTATGGCAGGAGATTAAGCGACTCCAGTTGTTACAAGACCCTATACTAGAGGGATGTATATCGTGTCAGGATCACAATTGGAAAATGAGAAATGGAATGGGGATAAAGACTTCGAGAAGTGGCAATGGAGTATGAAGGTTGTTCTAATGAGGAATGAAGTCCATCCAGTAGTGTTTGCCCCTGAGGAGTTGACGGCTGACATCTCAGTCGCAGAAAGGAAGGAGATGGAGAAATGGGTGTTTACTACTTTACAACTAGCTATGGGAGAGAATGTTATCTCAGAGAAAAGAAGTGAGACCACTGCTAAGGGGATTTGGACCAAGCTAGAAAATCTCTAATTGAAGAAATCTCTGACTAACCGTCTGATATTACTGAAGAAATTTTTCACCAAGCGGATGAGAGAGGGTACTTCAGTAAAGGAACATCTTAATTTCTTTGATGATCTCGTGGTGAAGGTGAAGACTGTTGACTTGAAGAAGGATGATGAGCAAATGGCAATGATTCTTTTGTGTTCTCTTCCGGAGCGTTACACAAGTTTCGCTAACAGCCTTATCTTTGCTAGAGACGCATCGGCAGTGGAAGATGTGAAGTCATGCCTTCTATCTGAGGGCTTGAGAGATCGGATGAAGGAGAAAAGTGAAGGAAGTAGAGGTGGAAGTAGTAGTCACGGCCTGTTTGTTAAAAGAGGAAGAGATGATAAGAAGAATTGGCACTTTAGAGGGCGTTCCAAGTCCAAGAAGCCCGGTAATGGCAGGAGAGGAAAGTCTAAGGACGGGAAGTGCTTTATCTGCAAGAAACCTGGTCACTGGAAAAAAGATTGGCCGGATTTGAAGAAGAAGGAAGAAGACGGATCTTCATCATTTGCGGTGGAGAAGTTTGTATCTGACGATGTGTTGTCTGCAGCAGTATCGGATGTCTCAGACCATTGGGTGCTGGGCTCGGGGGCGTCTTTCCATATGACGCTTATTATTACTTCAGTTCTTTCATTGGACGAGAGGGAAGCTCTATTCTTATGGGTAATGATGCTAGCTGTAGAGCAATGGGTGAAGGTACAGTGAGGATCAGCATGTTTGACGGAGTGATACGCACTTTGACAGGTGTCTGGTATGTTCCAGGTCTTCGGAAGTCCTTAATTTCTTTAGGACAATTGGCATCTTTAGGATGCAAGGTAACTATCGAGAAGGATAGTCTGAAGGTTTCGAGAGGTGCACTGGTTCTTATGAAAGAAGATGTGTTCTGAAATCTGTTTTGCTGAAAGGATCCACAGTTCTTGGAGAGTCGTGTGTTGGAGTAGACAGTTCTCGTGCTTTGGATGCCACAAGGCTTTGGCATCTCAGGTTGGGTCATATTTCAGAGATGTGCTTAGAGTTATTTCGGAGACGGAAGATGATCAAAGGAGGAAGCTTCGACAAGATGGACTTTTGCCAGGAGTGTGTGTTAGGCAAGTAAACTAAAGTATCTTTTGGAGTTGGACTCCATAGATCGAGGAGAGTACTTGAGTAAGTGCATATAGATGTTTGGGGACCGCTTGCTACTCCTTCTCTTGGAGGAGCAAAGTACTTTATCTCTTTCATTGATGAATTTTCTCGGAATGTATGGGTCTATATGATGAAGTCCAAATCAGAAGTTTTGAGAAGTTCAAAGACTGGAAAGCGCTTGTTGAGAACCAATCTGGTTCTAGGTTGAAGGCACTGAGATCTGATAATGGCGATGAATTTTTCTTTAGGGAGTTCCTCGATTTCTATAGACAGCATGCCATTCAGAGACATTTCACTACACCCGGCAATCCGCAATCCAATGGGGTTGCAAAAAGGACGAACAGGACTCTACTAGAGAAGGCTTGCTGCTTGAAATTGACGGCGGTCTTGTCTAGAGGCTTTGGGCTGAGGCATTATCAACTGTGGCGCATATCATGAATCGAATTCCATGCTCAGCCATAGATGTGAGGATTTCTGAGGAGAAGTGGAGAGATAAAGCAGTGTATCTTGGTTACTTCAAAATTTTTGGTTGTCCTATGTACGTTCACCATACAGGTGATGACAAGTTGGAGGCTAGAGCATACTAATGGGATACACCGATGGTATTAAAGGGTATCGAATTTGGAACCCTGTTGATCGGAAGATTGTTCATTCCAGACATGTTACTTTTGATGAGTCTGCTATGTTCAATCCGAAGGAGAAGCTACCTACCACATCAGAAGATTCTGACAGACCTTAGGAGATTGAAGAAGTTTCTGTGTTCCAACTAAATAGTAGAGCTGTTGTTGATGCTGTCGAGGAAAACGTAGTTGATGAAACATCACAGGATAGTCCATAGGTACCTTCTATTAGTGTTGGTGATGTACATGAACCTAGAGGAAGTTCAGTTCAAGGTGGAGCTGAAAGGATTTTAGGCGAAGCAGTACCTACCCGGGTCAGTCGTAGGACTATCAGGCCGCCCGAAAGGTATGTTGATTAGCAGTTTGCGAACCTTAGCCTTGGTGATCAGTTGGACTATGCCTTATATGTGGTTCTTGAGGAACCGCTTGACCTTGATGAAGCTTTGAAGTCATGTGATAGTTCGAAGTGGATGTGCGCTATGGAAGAGGAGTTAGAGTCATTAAAGAAGAACAAGACTTGGGATCTGGTACCACCTCCTCAAGGAAGCTTTGCAAATGGGTGTTCAAGGTGAAGGATGATAGGAGATACAAGGCTAGACTAGTTTCTAAAGGGTTTTCATAAAGAAAGGGATTGGAGTATGATGAGATATTCTCTCCAGTAGTGAGGCATACGTCCATCCGCATTTTGCTCGCTATCGTCGCAGCTCATGACTTGGAGCTAGAGCAACTAGACGTGAAAACCGCTTTCTTGCATGGAGACTTGGATGAGACCATCTACATGAAGCAGCAAGAAGGATTTGTTGTAGTTGGGAAAGAAAATTGGGTTTGCAAATTGAAGAAGTCATTGAATGGACTTAAGCAGTCGCCTAGACAATGGTACAAGAGGTTTGACACTTTTATGCTTTCACTTGGTTTTGATCGTAGCATCAAAGACGCTTGTGTGTACTTCAAGCATTTAAAGAATGGTAGATGAGTGTACCTACTCTTGTACGTGGATGATATATTGATTTCTTCCAAGGATAAGGCTGAAATCGGTAGTTTAAAGCGAAAGCTAAAAGCAGAATTCAAAATGAAAGACCTTGAAGAAGCAAAGAAAATTTTAGATATGGAAATCCAAAGGGATGGAAAGCTAGGACTTTTGAGCCTCACTCAAAAGAAGTACATTTGAAAGGTGCTTGCTCGGTTTAGCATGGAAGGGGCAAAGGCAATCGGCACACCCATGCCTTTGCACATACAGCTTTCTAGTAAAGGCTCTCCAATCTCGAAAAAGGACAAGGCTTATATGATGAAGGTCCCATATGCAAGTGAAGTTGGCAGCTTGATGTATGCCATGGTCTGCACTAGGCCTGATATTGCACAGGCGGTTGGATTGGTGAGTGGGTTCATGGAAAATCCAGGAAAGACGCATTGGGAAGCAGTGAAGTGTATCTTTGGATACCTTATAGGAACTCCAGACCATGGACTTGTCTTTGGCGGTAGAGGTAGAGATTTCAGCTTGGTTGAATTTTGTGATTCCGACTATGCCGGTGATAGAGATCGAAGGAAGTCAACCTCCGGATATGTGTTCACCATTGGCGGGACAGCGATCAGTTGGAGAGCAAGGTTGAAAATGATTGTGCCTTTTTCTACTACAGAGGCAGAGCTCATAGCTGCGGTCAACTAAGGAATTTAAGGCAATTGTTGTGTGATTTGGGCTTTTACAAAGGAGTGAATGTGCATTGTGACAGTCAAAGTGCAATTCACTTAGCTGAAAATCTGGCATTCAGCTCGAGGACGAACCATATTGAGATGAGAGAGTCATTTCTTGTCTCGATGAGTGAAGAGAAGCTACTTCGTTTTCAGAAGGTTTACACAAAGGAGAATGCAGCAGACATGTTTACCAAGTCATTGCATGTTGCTAAGTTCGAGCATTGCTCGGACTTGATTCGCTTAATGAAGTGCTAGGTGCCACAGGGTGGCATGGGGGGAGAGTTGAGTCAGAGGATGGAGACATTTGTTTTCATGGTGGAGATTGATAGCTTCTACACAGACTGGGTACTTCGAACACTTTGTTGACGGGCGGTGGCCTTGCCAGAGTTCATTGACAGAGTGTAATGGATGATGGCATTGTCGAAGCTCATTGGGTAACTATCCATTGCTTGGAGCATGAAGGTGTAGATGAAGTTGGAAGGCCTGTTTGGAATTTGGTATCAAGGTGGAGATTGTTAGAGAAGATACCTGGAATTCGTGAAGAAGCTTCGCCATTGGAGAAGCTTCGAGGAGGAGCTCCAAACCCTAAGTCGCGTTGCTGAAGCAAAGCAGAGGAGGAAGAAGTTCGTTCGGTGCTAGGGCTTGGATCTGACGTTGGAGAAGAAGATGCCGAACCAAATTTTGGTTCAGTGGAGTTCGTTCGGTGAGAAGGTGACCTCGTTCGGTGGAAGACCGGACCAGAATTTTGCTCCAGTGGTAGTGCTTCGATCGATAGTGAAGGCAAGAGGAAGTCTCGTTCGGTGATGGGAGATGCCGGACCAAAGATTTGGTTCGACGGTGATTAGGGGTTGCCGCTCCAAATATCTCGTCCGGTGGTGATGGGATGTCGGTCCAGACTTGCCGCTCCAGATATTTCGTTCGGTGCTGAAGCATGACCGAACCAATGATTACCGCTCCAGATCTATGGGCTTGTACCGAACCAGTAGCGTTGATGTGGATGGCCGGTCCAAGTGATGCTGAACCAAGTACTTGGTTCGGTATTGGACCATGTCGATGCAGATCTTGAGTGTTGTTTGCCGAACCAAATGCTATTGTGTTGTTTTCCAGACCAAATGTCCCGAACCAAACCTCAGGGTTGCTATATAGCAGCTACTCCTCCTTATTTATTCACTCTATAAATAGTGGAGCTTCTGGACAACAATGGAAGCCATCCTAGAGAGCTGAAACTCTGCAGAATTTTTTTGTATTGTTAATTCTTCTTATGAATAGCCTCCAAAAGTGAATCAATCTTGTAACTCTAATATTTCAGTGATTAATAAAATCTCCTCTCCCTAAGTGGACGTACACTGTCTCGCGGTAGTGGAACCACTATAAATACTGGTGTTATTTATTTTTCTACATTGCATAGATCTGTGACTGTCTGTTCTGGTGTTTATCTTTGTTTGTTTCATCTCACTACAATCACGATCAAGTTGTTTTCCGCTGCGTTGGGTTTTTTATTCCATTAGACTGATCATCTGAAGTGATTTTCCCCAACAAAAATACTATTTCAATTATGGCAGCAACGAAGGTAAAAATAATGTCAACTTCAAAAATAAATGCAGCAACGGATATAAACGATGTTCTTTCTTTGAACCATCTTTTTAACAAGTTCGCTGATAACACCCACATCGAAAAATTGATCATCATACTACAAATCTAGGATGTAGTTGTCAAGTTGATGATCAAGTTGCATCAAATCATTTGAAGAGAAATCTGATGGATAAAATTCGACGAATCAGATTATTTTTTCCATATCATATGACGAGAATGAATCGCTTGGACAAAGACAAACCATACATAGCAATAATTCTATATTTATCTCGGTAAAATAGTTATTTAGCTCTCAAGTTACATATCTATCACTTCATAAAAAAGTTCAACACGGTAGTAATAAAGTTGTGCCTTTCCTTTACCCTTACGATGAGATTCCTTGAACTACAAACAAGCTATCAATATCAAGGATGACAATATCGTGTTTAACACAAAATAAAGAAACTTCTCTAAAATATTTTTCCTATTTGTTATCTCTCATAATTTGCAATTGTTTTTTGGTTATTCTCACAAGAATTATATCACTGACCATATCTTGGTATTTTTTTTGCAAAGCTTGATACAAATCATTTGTGATTCTGAAACATTCTTCATCAAGTGCAACTGAAAACAAATTCTGTAACGACCCATAAATTTTGATTGGTTTTAATAATGTATTTAACTAAATTTTGTGAAATTATTAATAATAAAATTGTGAAAAAAAAAATTATTTGGATTACGTATAATTAAATATAGCAAATGGTAAATTTTCAGTTAATTATATGAAAGTTTATTTATTATGTAATTCTATTAAATTCAAATCAGTTAAGAATTGTTGAAAATAAATTTGCATGAAATCAAGGGAATCGACTGTTACCATAAATTTTATTTCTTTCCTGTCCATTCAAGTTTTACATCAGTTACAATCCAATCAATATCATACCTTTATTACTCCCTGTATTCGTGTTGTAGCTCTTTAATTTTCTATCCGTTGCTATTTCATTTCGGGTTTGTTCCTTCCCTATTTATTCCATTTCAAACATTTTCTCTTCTCTCTGGTAGAAACATAATATTTTACATCATTTATATATACATATATATATATCTGTAGCTTGCATTCATTCGTTTATTCACTTTTACGTTTCTCATACTTTCTACTTTATTGTCCTTAATTCCCGTGCTTGACGTTATCATTTCAGTTTCTTTCCATTGAATGTGGCACGTTTCATTGTTAACGTTTTATTCCATTTATATGTGTGGCTTTCCTTTTGCAACCTGTTCCATTTCTATTTTCTTCGTTTTCAAAATTTGAAACGTACAGGCTGGACCACGGTATTAATTGCTTTCCAATTCATGTTCAAACGTTGCTATTCCTAGCTACTAATAAATTTAGAAATCAGTGTCTGTTACTTAATTTATGGCATACGTTCAAAGCATTGGCTTTTATTATTCAGCTCAATTAAGGGTGACCGTTGCCATCACATAACCGGTAAAAGATTTGTATACGTTTTATTTGTTTATGAGGCAACGATTCACATTTACACTATTATTGCCTTTTTAACTTCACTGGTTTTCATTTATTTGTGTACGTTTTCATTTCAATTATTGTACACATCATGGTTCCTTTTATAAATTCATCGCCCATAAATAGTTTATTTCTTTCCCCCTTCATCTTCATTTGTCCCATGTTCATTTATTTGTGTATATTTTCATTTCAATTATTGTACACATCATGGTTCCTTTTATAAATTCATCGCCCATAAATAGTTTATTTCTTTCCGCCTTCATCTTCATTTGTCCCATATTCATTTATTTGTGTATATTTTCATTTCAATTATTGTACACATCATGGTTCCTTTTATAAATTCATCGCCCATAAATAGTTTATTTCTTTCCCTCTTCATCTTCATTTGTCTCATATTCATTTATTTGTGTACGTTTTCGTTTCAATTATTGTACACATCATGGTCCCTTTTATAAATTCAACGCCCATAAATAGTTTATTTCTTTCCCCCCTTCATCTTCACTTAACCCACATTCATTTATTTGTGTACGTTTTTTTTACATTGATTGGGCAAAGGCTCATATTTCAATTGCGTTTATAAATCAATTTCCACTTTTGCAACTTCATTTTGCTTTCACTTTCCACCTCATACTTGCATCCTTCTTTTACTCACCTGCTCACATTTTTCTCCCTCTACATATATTGCTCCCTTCTCTTTTGAAACCCAGCAACAACAAAAAAAAGGAGAGAGAAACGAACACACTCCTCCGCCTCTGGCTTGCACCCTTATCCTCTCCGCCTCAATTTCCGTACCTCCATTTGATCATCTCTGCCCTCCATCTCCTCCTCTTCCATGCTGACGTTGTTCGGCGAACCACTACCTTACCGCGGTGAGTTTTGTTGTCCTCTTCCTTGATTCTTCTCTGGTTCTATATCTTGTTCGCATATATATATATGTAGTGTTTTCTATATGCGTTTTGTATAAGGTGTGTGTGTTTTTATTTTATTTTGTTTTACTGTATATAATTGTTTTACAGTACTATGTATATTTTGTATAGTTGCAGTGCTAGCATGTTTAAAGTATTGTAAAGTATAGAAGGTGTTGAGTTTATTTATGTACTGACTTTAACTAACATATATTACTGTTAGTATTATATATTGGTTTATTTTATATATAATCTGTTTTAATAACATATAGATTTTATAAAGTTTACATGGGTTTATATTAGTTTACATATACCGGAGTTAGATTTGGTATTGATATATAATATATGGACTTTATGTTATATGTTTTAATATTGATTTTAATATTTTATTTATAAAGGTTACTTTTATAAAGATTTAAATTTTAGATGGTGTTTGGATATTGGTTTGTATATGGGTTTAAACATATACATTATTTCAAACTATACTACATATAGATATGTTTTGTTTAAACCAATGATTTTTGAAAATATATATATAATTTAATATATGTTTAAATTTAGAATACAGTTTTATTTATATATAGTTATATATACAACTATATACAGCTCACTTATCCTATTTATCTTCCTCGACCCAACTCTGATTTGATTTCGTCAATTCTTCTTTCTCAGCTTTGATCGTTAAAATTCTTGCCAATATTGCTTTGCTTCGAAATCTGTGCTTGGATTCGTATCTCTTCTCATTCCACCCTCTCCTCTAGGCTCGAAAGGTGAGCAATCACTCACGATTAACGTTCTTTTATTTATTAAATTTGATTTCAAATGAAATGACAATTGAAATATGCTGCTATTAGTTATTTACATTGCTATATATGTTGTTATCTGCAATTGTTCACCTATGGGATATGGCACCATATCCTGTTGTTTATATTATATTTTTATTGATGATATATGCCTGTTATATTATTGTATTATCTGTTATCACTCTGCAAGTTCCCTGTAGTATAGAATTCACTATGGGTTGAAATGATACGTACCCGAACGGACTTTAGCATAGGAGAATTTCGTTATGGGTTGAAATGATAGACCCAAGCGATTTTCATTTTATTAAATTTGGGATTACGGGTTGAAATGATATCCACCCGTATATATTTAGTGCATGGATTGAAATGATAAATATCTGTATCACTTGACCATAGGATATGAAATATATACAGACACCGCTGGTCCATATATATATGTTTTGAAAATAATTTTTATGGTTTTGAAAAGAAATATATGGTTTTAAATAAATATTGATTCTTAAATGATTATATATAAAGGGTAATGATATATATAAATTTAATAATAATTAATCTAATTAAGATTGATTTAATACATAAATTATGTTGAATATTTATGTAAATTATATTTCAAATAGATTTTTGCAATAATGGGGATAAAATTTAGATGGGGAGATAAATTTGGATTTAGCCGAAATGGTATTAAATTAAGAATTTTATTTAGTTAAATCGATTTGAACTATTGAATGTGAAACTTAAAGATATGATTTTATAACCGGATGTTGACTTAAGTGATTTAATTAATATGTCAAGTTTTAAATAAATTAAAGGTAAAGTAAGGTTCTCCAAATAATACTGAATTTACTAAATGAATACCTCAAGACTAAATAATAACGAGGTTAAATCGAGATCTATAGGAACTATTAAATTGAACCTTGAAGGGTCAAATACTAAAACTTGAAATATACTGGGATGTAAATGGTAAATTTGTGATTCAGATCTGAAATTGATACCAATATAATTTAAATTGGTTATTTAGAAACTGAATTAAATAGAAATTGAAATTGAGATTGAATTAAATTTGAGCAAGAAAGTCGAGTTGATTTAAAAAAAACGATTTGTGAAATTTGAGGAAATAGAATACTTTATTTCGGGAAGTAGATATATTGGAAATAAAGATTTTATTTTGGTTTGAATTATAAATGATTTGAATGACCACGGTGCTATAGTGTATATTTCTACAGTGTAGATAGTTCCATGGATCCTTAAAGGATGGTTATCCCAAACGTCCTTTAAGTTAATTATATTTCAGTTGATATTTCACTTGAGTTAGATTTATAGATATAAGAATGTTAATCCTGACTCGAGTGTTTTGTGTTTTGCTTTACGCTCGGGTCAGACTGAGTGATACAGCATTTGAGACTCACCTTCGAAGTTGGGGTTTGCTTAAAGATCCAGCTACCTATCCTTTCAGTCATCCAGTTGATTGGTCCAGAGAAGTCTTCTGCTCGTACTGAAGACTTCACTGTATTTGAGATATTCTGTTGTATTTTATTTTTAACTCCGATGTTTATATAGTAGCTTCATGAACTACTATTTTATCTATTCCGCTGCGTACTATTGTATTACTCTGTGTCTATGATTCTGTGATTGATTTATTTACTGTATATGCTGAGTTTTGCCAAATTTTAAATTAACAATCTGATATTTTGAATTATTCAAGTCAGACATGTGTGGATTATTGTCGATTTGAATGGTCCAAAATAGCGGGTCGTTACAGTTGGTATCAGAGCTTTGGCTCTAGGCAAACTTAGCATATATAGTAAATTTATTTACAGAATCACTTTCGTTCGAGTTTGAATCTCTTCCTTTTGACTCAATTTCCTCTGAACTTTGGAACGTTCCTTGCGGTTCCAAAAATTCATTCTTGTCTCTCCCTATTTGTATTCTTTTGATTCTGGAGTATCCCGTAACTCCACTTCGAATGATCTCTATAAGAATAGGATCCCACCAATCTTTGAATGATTTGTGAAGGGGTGAAACTCCTTCACAATTGGCATTGATTCACTGGAGATTTCTATATCTTTGGTTTAGATGCCACTATCTCTTGCGATCGAATGTTGGTTTTTCTTGGAATTTCTAGATCGATCTTGTTCCTGAAGTCACGGTTGACCCTAGGGTCATCCACGATTTATATAAGGATATTCATCTTCTATTTTGAAATTTAATTATCTCATCTTCGTTCGAGCTTATCTTTGAATCAAAATTCTATTTGATTAAGAGTCCCTCTAATTTGAATCTCTATCTTTGTTTTGAAATCCATTCTTGAATCATTCTTTGAAAAATCGGGTTTGTTTGTATTTTAGAAATTGTTTTATATACCGAATTTTTTTTTGAAATTCACTCATATCTTTCGATGCGGGCTGGCCCAGTTCCAACAGGACATATATATAATAAATTACATAATTGCCTCTAGGGCATACCCTAACTCTGTCAATCTCCCACTTGCACTTGGGGTCAATTATGGAATCTCTATCACATCCCTTCAATTATTTGATGAGAACTGATCGAGTAAGATCCATCGTGAATGGATCTGCTATGTTGGTTTAATTATCTACTTTATCAATCAAATCTTTCTGGTAATGATAACTACTTTTATCATGTGGAACTATTCGAAATATGTTTCTTAACTTCTAGTGGGCTCTTATTATTACATTATTATCATATAATAATGACAAGTATTCTTAATACTTGGAAACACCCCTAGCTCGGTTATAAATTTGTACATATGTATATATATATATATATATATATATATATATGTATGTATGTGTGTGTGTACATTGCTTTTATTGTGGCACTATTCAAGGTAATGTACTTAGCCTTTTCATTGAATCAGCTATAATATTTCATTTGGAACATTTCCAATTTAAAGCTTCTTAATTAAGGTAAGAGCATGAATTTAATATTGATATATTATACTCGATAACACTTATGAAGTTCAAGTCCGAACACTCTTTAAATAAGAGTTCGTTGTTTTTGTAAACAATTTTCTAGTATTTCGTAAGTACTCGAAAACACTTTAAACTACCATTTAGGACATTAATTCGAATATTATATTTTCTTTATGCATCAAATGCATAAGAAAAATACGATATTGTAGACAATATAACATGTATGATAATTCCTATTGTCAAGACATAAGGAATTCATCTTACATGTTTCATATTAACCATTTTAATAGGCTGCCTTTGTATATCGTTTAGGACATTCCCAACATTCTTTATACTTATTATAAAAGATATAATTTAGAAATCCAATATTGAGTATCAAACAACCAAACTATTATTGATTTTTACATTAATACATCATTAACAACAATATGTTGTTTGCTTATATTCTAGAAATATCTATGTACCTTTTAGTGGTTCTTTCTTATGGACACACGCTTCCTCTGCATTTTACTGAAAATTGAACTATTCGATATTTCTATTAAAACACTTATTCAACTCTGATGCTTATAAAATGATACTTTCGCATCATTTCTTGGATCATATCCTAAAACTCACAAACTCAATATCGTTCTCACTGACTTTTTGACACTTTGGTTGTTTTGTGCAAACGGTCCATTCTAATCATTATTTAGAATTTTCCATTTCAACATATATGTACCAAACGTAAAGTCATACCAAGCGATAATTTTTGTGAGTAAATATGAATTAACTTGAGCACGTTAAATAACGAATCTATTAAGCTAATTTTAACAATTGAAATTTACGATGATATTCTCGTCAACGTTGCTCATTAAATTCCAACTGCATCAGTCTTGCCCTCGAAGACACATTCACTTCTGATGGATCATATCCATTCAGGTACAACTACTAAAATCATATTTTGATAGCGTACTTGGAATTCACTTCGGATTTGTGCATCAGACCATATGGAAGAATCGATACTCTTAATGGTTTAATTGACAACTGAGGATTATATATTCTCAACATTGATAAGAAACTCATAGTTCCTCTTTAATGTGTGAGAATACTTATTGGACACTCTAATGCGATGTGTTCGTTTAGTTTAGGTTAGGTTAATTTCATCCCATGTAACCAGTTTTATCTTTGGATCGTATCCAAATCCATTTTACCATCAATAATTTCTTAAAGAAATTCCTTCGCTACGAAGTTGGTATTTTTGAAACAATAGTTGTTTCTTAGTGCCGCGGAGTAGGCATTCATAAACACTTTATGAATTGCCTTGTATATAAAACTGATTTGGTTTTAGTTTACAATACTTATGTTCAAAATATAAATAGACCATCCAATGACAATCGTTCCCAAACTCCTACTAGGGCGATTCATACAAGATCCCTCACAAACAATTATTACGTGCAGTTTTTCGACACGCATAACCTGCCAACTCCTTATCCTAGGATATATTGGGTTTCTTGTAAACTCTTATCTTGTATGATTTTGTAAAAAATTCTTTATATGAAATTAATTTTAACCTTGCGTGTAACTCTTAAGTACATAACCTTATAGGAAGAAGTTAACTTAAATTCACTCATAATTAGTCGTACTTTATTCAATAAATTTCGATTATTCCTTATCGATGCATCATTATGTATCATAAAGAGGAGTGACTTTTGAGATATAAGCTCTATTCATGTTAGGTACTTTCGAAATCATTTCCACCATAATCACATATTCGATCAAATCAAATCAGTTTTATTTTCTATTGCACGTTATTTTATTTACTTTTGTTTTATACTATATGAGCTTATCATAGACATGCTACATGTGTAGCAAATACACATGTCCATGTCAGTGATAACTCATCGATGAATATAACAAGGTACATGGAGTCGTTTTGGTATTGATAGATTTGCGATTGCGTACATCTATATGTATCAATCCGAAGAGTTTATCAAATCTTATCACACTCCCACTAAATGTGTGCTTTTCCTTTAATTGTTTGAGATATAATTCACTAGTACCATATGGTTCACAATCATATAATCAAAGAATTATTTCTCCAAACTTTGGCTTAGCCCATAATTCCAAAATAATTGCAAATAAATTTAGATACTTTTGTATTTTCCAATGCATCACAAATACCACTATTATATTTTATTTTATAATGAATATTCAAAATATTCATATTGAAATAAAACTATGTATATTTTCAGTCAACGCTAAAAAGTAATCACTATTTTAATGTTTGGTATGTTTTGCAAAAACAATTTTTGCAACTTTATGCAATCAATAAGTGTTATATGGCACGCTCCCCTATTTCCATCATTACTACTACAGTAGCATGCGAAATAAGGAGGTCCATTCAACTACTTAATGTAGGCTATTTATTCTATCAACTGTGACCAGTTTATAATCGATAGTTTTTAGATAAATATATTGAACTCAAAGAAATAAATCTCATATAAAACAAATTTTCTATTTGAAAATACATTTTGGAATAGAAATCATATTTCTCATTCCAATGTTAAGTATCAACTATTATTTTACAATTCTCGTTTCCAATATTTCTTTATGAAGCAGAAGCGTCATTCACTTTCTTCATCCCAACTGTGTCTTAGGTTACATCCACTCTTATACATTCGTTTTACTTTCTAAATGGTCAAACCATTCAAAGGAGATCCTTACTATAATATCAAAATGAACTCTTTACAAAAATGCACTTGGGCATCCTTAACTTTTAAGGACATCAAACAAATTGCACTTTACGTAAACTGATCAAACTGACACTTTTGTGATCGACTTCTTAGATCTATCTTGTAGCCTTTGGTCCAGTGTTACATTTAGCACAACAAATCATTATTGTAATCAATCGTATTAAATACATGAGCTCATACCACAGTTTACTTGCTTATTTCAATGAACTGATTTCAGCGATGTTTCGTACATTTCGAATTGTGATCATTCACCATATAAAATTTATATGTGATTGTATATGGATTAAATATTCATATTCTTGTATTGCTTTTAGAGTTCAAAACTCATTTAAGATAATACATAGTCAATGGAAAGTAATCTCATAAGTGACCAAGTTACGAACATATTTAGTAGTTGTATAATTAGGCTCTTGCGTGGGTCATGATGCAAAAATGTATTGGTATGTATATTTAATATTTCTTTATCAATATTTAATTTGGTTCCTTTGTGTATTTTAATTGATAAACATTTTATCAATTATATTGAACGCATAAACATATCGGAGTAGATTATTTTAATTACGCATAGCATATGTTCTTATAATATTAGAAAGGTTAAATATTACCATATCATTTTTCTGTTAAGGCTCCCACTAGTCTTTTATATTTCTCCAAACCTTAAAACGAAACATGGAAGTCTTTCGACTTCAATGGTGGATGTTAGAACTCATATATCTTGATATTCTAACCTTGAAAAAAGTTCAACAAATCATACTCCGATATACGATGGATAACTCCTTATCGATTGTATCACATACAACTCCTAACCTTGTGATTGTCATCCTAATCTCACATTTACCTTGAGGAAAGATCAAAAAAAAGGAGATCGTCTTTACCTTGAGGAAAGCTCAAAAAATAAAGAGAGATTATTCACTTGTACCCACCATATCGTGATGGCCTAAGTATACTATACATACCTTGAGGGAAGCTCGGCTAAGTATCTTATCTCGTCTAGTCTATATATTAATAGTACTCATGGTTTTAAATCTCCTATATATCGCCCGAGATCTCCTTTTCACACTTAAACGAGACAAAACATCAAATCTCCTCCATATCTCCCTCGACACTCATCTTGTCCGAGATATTCAAATCTCACCCGAAATATGGATCAAAATCTCAATCCGAGATCTCACCCGAAATTATACATTTTTCTTATTTTGCATAATATTTTTTAATTTCATATTGATTCAAAAGAAACTACTCAATCCAATTATAATTTACAAACTTCTTGAACATATTCTTTACTTTTTATCTCAATGAGTCATAGCGAAAGGTTTCACTTCTTTATTATGTTCAAATAAAAGGATATTATTCAATCATTACCGAATCAATTAAGCTAATCAAGCTACCACTCTTCTAAAAATATTCCTTTTTCCATGTAAATTAGGTATGTTACTATTTTTATTTTTACTAAGAAAGTTATATCCGTTAAATAAATTTTTTACACATCAATTTTGGATACATAAGTACATTCGAGATATTCCCGAGATGCATTTTAAGACCCGAGATGTCGATCCGAGATGTACACCCGATATGTACTCATCTTGTCCGAGATCTCCCCCGATACGAGATAACTTGTGTAAAAATTCCGAGACAAAACGTGATCGAATTCCGATATTTAAAACCTTGATAGTACTACACATAGCATCTCTAGTATGAGGAAAGCTCACCAATTAAGCAATATGCAAGTAATCTATTAATATATAAATGGTAGAGGACAACTTTATATTAAAGATTCATAATCTTCAATATATTTAATTGAGTGATATCGACTTATAGAACAATATATTTCTTATGAAATATCCTCGTGATTCAGTGTTGTACACATCAGAAATCATGGTATACGTACTTTTTATGTATGTATTTATTCCTTAAGTCAGTTTTGAGTTTTTTTATTATTCCACCTTTATTATATAACTTTTATAATTTAATTTACTTATATAATAGTCTTATGTAACGACCCGCAAATTTATCACTTGGATAAATTATGTATTTTTAAAATATTTAGATATGGGTTTAAAAATAAGAAATAATCATGTTTTAAGTGGTAAATAATAATATTTATTTTGTTTGGGAAAAATATTTGCGGACAAATTACCTAGGTAAAATATTGAAAATTTGTACATATCGTCCTAAGTAAAATATCGATAAAACAGCTGAAAACCGTTTTATCAACAAAACTACTTTTAAACAATAAGAATCATGCACGGCTCTGGATACTTGCACTAATATATGTATTCAAATAGGATTACGAGATAAAATAATTTACTTTATTTTTGGAAAATAAAATGTATTTATGACATCGACAGTTGATATCATCGGTTTTGTATATTTCTTCGGAAATTCAAGTTATGTTTAAATAATAAATAAATGGGTTTTTATTTACAAATAAACGTATTATAATTATTTAATAATGATGGTAAAATAGTTTTTAAATTTTGTTTACCAAAATACATAGTTCGTAGAAAAATAGAAAATGTGACCGAAAAACATTTTCCGGAATTTCGACTTTTCAGTACCGAAAAGTTGTCAGGAACGTTGTTTGCTTTGTGCACCGTATGTACACATATATAAGATTAATTAACCAAATAATAATAATACACTAATAGTATATTATCTTATGTTAATTATGTAAATAATAATAATACACTAATAGTATATTATCTTATGTTAATTATGTTTAGCAAGTGATGTGACAAGTCATGGTTTTAAAAATAATAACTTATATATATAAGTACATATCATTATCTCTTGTCGTATCTTAGCTTTATCATCATTATCCATCATGATCTAGAGAATGTGACTAGAGAGGATGTGATGTGACATATGGGGGAGGTGGTGATGTGACTTGTCAAAATAATGACATGTTAGTATATTTTAATCTAACGTTAGTTTGGTAAATTTTCTACTTTCTTTTGTTTATAAATACACATCCATTTCACCATATTTTCATTTACTTCTCCATTTCCATTTCCCTAAAGCTTTCTTCATGTTTCATGGCTTCTTCTGTTAGTTTAAGTTTTTTTTAAATCAAAAAATTTAAATTATTTTAAAGATGCAAACTTCTTTTAACTCTTTCGTCTTCATTTTTCCCCCACTTTATTCGGCCATAACTTCCACTATTTTACACCAAATAAAGATTTTCTTTTTTTCAAATCGTATAAAATTTCAGTAGCTACAACTTTCTTTTTAATACTTTGTCTAATTTCAAGCTTAGTTTTGTCAAAATCTCATTTCTTTGTGGTGTACTTTTAAACTCAGAAATTCAGGTCCGAAAATAGCTCTCCTTCATTTGACCATATCTACCTCAAACAAAATCTGATTTAGGTGATTCTTTTTTTTTAGTTTGTAGAGAAAATAATTTTATAAAACTTTTCTTTTGATCACATTTTCAAAATCCGAGAGTAATATGTCCAAAAATCAAGTGGAAGTTGACATGCTTTTTGGGGTGATGTTTGGTGCATCTAAGGCATTTCAAGTTTCAAAAAATTTCGGTGAGTAAAACTACTTTGTTTTAGAAAAGTTTTTGACTTTATTATGATGTGCTATTATGGTGATAATATGATGAGAGAATTGAATGGATATTATGTTGGTCGATGGTGATTTGATGGATGTTGTGTTTGGTATTGAATTTGAAATTTGAATGTGATGTTGCCGAGTTAGTAAGCATATAATCTTATGTTTATATGTGCATTTCATTGTGATGTTAAGAGTATGGTAGTATGTATGTATGGTTGTGATTTAAGAATCAAGTATGTTGAGTTGAAATAAAGTTAACAACTTTGTGTTTTGCCTTGCAAAAAAAAACAACTTTGTGTTTTGCGACGGACGTGAGATCCGATTTGAAATCAAAACTATGATTTCTAGTTTCAAAGTTTGGAAATGGTTTTAAGTTTTATCTTAGTTTAAAGTTTCAAAAACTTTCTACATTTTATTTCAAAACATGTAGGAGCAAGAATTTAAGTGAAGTATTTCACTTAAAATAAGATAGAGCGAACTGCGCTCATAACGGTAGTCGCTGCGCAGTTCGACAAAAAAAATTCACGATTTCCATCTTTAAGTGATTCATTTTGGAATTGTTTAGCAAACGTTTCCCAAACATAATTAGTAACATAAAAAGAGATTAATTTTGGATTATATAATAATTTTTTTATTTAATAAAATAATTAAAGGTAATTAGCACTTAATTAGTAATTAAGTAAGTGATTGGAGGTTAAGTAACACTTAAGGAAGATTAATGACTAGTTATTGATTAATAAGTTTTTAATTAGTGATTAATGACGATAAGAAGTAATTAAATGGTTATTTATTATTTAATTAAGTTAATTAGTTGATTAATTATTATTTAATTAAGTGATTATTTAATTAATTAGGGTTTAACTAATAATGAATTGTTTAAACATTAACTAAGATACATTAAGAAGTTAATTAGGACTTAACCAAGTTCATTAAGTTAATTAAAGTTTAATTATGAATTAATCTTGATTTAATTAAAATATAATTAGGGTTTAAGCTAATTGAATATACTTTACTATTTTCAAAGTGATTTTTAAACTTAATCGGTTATGTTTTAAATCAATTTTCTTTTTAAGATTTATTGATTTTAAATCAAAGGATCTCTCGTCTGGACCATTAAGTAGCCAAATGAATTAAAGTAGTGATTATAAAACGTTGACACGTTTTATGGGAAGTAAGTGACTTGTGTTTAGCATAAATGTCGAATATCGGTAACGTGATAAACACAAGGAAGTTCATTTCAATAAGCGGGTCATGATAACTTAAGCATATAGAATATACTTCTATATGCAAAAAATTTACACCCGATAATGGATGTATCTGTATTTATAACTTAGGCATCTACCTATGATTGATTGTATGTTATGTGTGAATCTGTTACATATTTGATGTTTGGGAATACCCATGATATAACTTCGATAAGTTAAACCAAAATTTATCCATTGTTGTCATTGATCCTCCATTTGGTTTTGGAAAGTTAATATTTCATTTTCTTTTAAAATGGTCTTCAAGGTTATTCTATTTTGAACAAGACATTTGAAGAATGATTTGACAATTGTTTTGAATATTATATAAAGAAGTTTATGAATAATTTTGGGGTATCCATAAAAGGAGTTTTAGAAATAGTTTTGAATGTTTATAAAAAGATTTTATAAATGGGTTTGGATGTCTATAAATGGAAGTTTTATACAAGGTTTGAAAGTTTGTAAAGAAGTTTATATAACCGGGTTTGAATATTTATAAAGAGTCTCATAAATGGGTATGGAGGTTGATAAAAATTTTTGTAAACGAGTTTGGATTAAAGCAAAAAGTATTTCATAGGTAAGGGAAATTTATAAAATAATTTATTGAAAATAATTACAATAGAAATTGAGGCTTGGGTTTCTCGAGGCTGACCTTTTAAAAAATGGAGGTATGGAACATCCGTTCCATACTTTACACCGAAGGAATAGTGCTTAAAGTTATCATTTTCTCCAATTTAAATAATATAGTTAAATCCTTTTTAGAGATTTGGTAATGGGAAATCTTACAAATGTTTTGTGAATATACTTATGTCAGAAAGATAAGTATATGAATGTTTATGAAAGAGATTTATTAAACAAAGATATGTTTTGAGGCTTAGTGGTTGCTATGGATAAATAAATCTCAAATGGAATTGATTGTTCTTTGTTTATTTGATAGTTAAATAACTGACTATCAAGTTTGACCCAATTTGACTTAGGAAGTATGTATGTAAAATTCGAGTTTCCGACAAGGACTCGAATACTTACTTCCAAAAGAACCGGGAATAAGTCAACCGGAAATTATTGGTTATTGGTACGGAGAGACCGGGATTGGATCTATATCCGAAAACCACTCCGAACCAACATGTACGTTCGAGTGGAAGGCATCTTGATGATGATTGAAGATGGTGCTCTTTGAAGTGAAAGGGCTACTGCTACTAATCCTGAGGGTGATTCCAAAATGGATGTAGTAAAGTTAGTGCCTTCGGTTTCGTTCAGACCCAGAATGAACTTGTATGGATGAAGGCTGGCATTGCATTGACGCTTGAAGGGCAGTGTTAGCATTCCAAGATGGATTGCTATTCAGAAAGGTAAAACGTAGCCTCAAGCCTCATCAACCGGGAATGACTAAAATAGGGGATATGCAGCAAGGCTATGTAGGTCGCACCCATTAGGGTATATCATCACCCTTCTAGATATATACACAACCATCAATGAATTCGTGTATGTGGGAGCGCTCGGTTAAAGGTTGCAAAGCAACCGGGGTTATGATATATTCGGTACTATCCAGCAAGGGATAGGTCAGTCCTATGTTGGCAGGGGTCTTTAGGTATGACCTCGATACATTTTTCTAGAGAAGTACTATGACGGGCGGTACCCCAGTAGCCCATCATTAGTTGGAATCCAATCCCCAATACGTGCCTTACGTTTTCGATTGTAGAGCCTAGTATGTTGGAATGTGAGATGCAAGCATTTCAGTACTTTTATCCATTTACATTAAACCTAGACACTATGATAATATCACTGGATTTCGATATAAAATATTTTGGTTATCGTAAGGTAAAAACCCATCTTTTTTTATGTGTGGTGTGGTCTTACGAGATACCCTTTGTTTAAAAAGTTTAAATGTAGAAATCAGTTTGGTTGTTACTTGTTATCAAGTTACTCACGCTGATTTACCAGACTGACCCAGGCGTTTTTCCATGTAATGTCGAGTTAGACCGAGCATGTTTTCGCAGGTTTAGCTGGATACTTTGGTGTTGGATGGTCAAGACGTATTCACGTATATTTTTCTTCCGCTGTATTATAGAGTTTGTATGTTTGTCAATGTAAGGACAGGTTTCTATAACTGTCCAAATTTAGGATAAGTCTAGTGTACTCTGATGTTATATGAATAAAGATGTTTCCTATTTGTAAAGATCATTTTTGTATTGTATAGTATTCGCTGCATTGCGAGATTCTGTGTTGTTTAGTTTTCTTCTATCTTCTACCTTCTTCTTTCACCCTAACAGATCAGTATTTTTGGCACTTGAATGTTCGGCATGTAATACAGTGGACGTATTAGTGTCGATTTTCGAAGATCGAAAATCCGATTCGTTACATTTAGTCTCAGAGCTGAAGGTTAAGCGAGAACCTTGGCCCTAGTGGAGTAAACTCATTTGGAATAGGGTAAGTGAGACCCTAGAATGAGCCTGAGTGTATTATAAATATGAGTGCGTATTTTATAATGAGTAAAAATGTTTTATATTGTGTTGTTTGATCTGTTGAGTGGCTTAAGAATTCTGGTCGATGCATTTGGCCAACGTTATCGATAGAGATTTCCTAAACACTTGAACAAGTCCAATTGACATAATATTGTTTTAAAATTGGTAAATGAAATAATTACCTAGGATATATTTTATATATAAAGGAATGATTTTCAAAATTCTATATAGTTATCGATGAGATGTAGGGTTAAAATTGGATATAGAATAGAATGTGTTTAGTTAAAAGAAAATCTTTAGATGGCCTTATATAAAAATGAAAAGGATTATGAGAATATTAAATCTCGGTGGCTTTGATAAAGATTTAAATGACTTTGGAATAGCTGTAGTAATTGTACTTAAAGAGATTTTAAGATGTAAATATTTTAAAATGGATTTGGAAGTAAAATTTTCTTTGGACGGTTCCGGGAGGAGTTCGATCTGTTTTGTGATAATCGGAATAATCTTCTAAGTGACAATCGAATGTTTGCTTAGGCAGTAATGATAGTGCACTTAGTAAATTATCCTCTTTGTCATTGTACAATCGAAACGAGTTCGAATCCGAATGAATCCAAAGCAGGTGGATGATTTTACTAAAGAACTATTTATCTATAAATAGTATTGTTTCAAAGGGAATTTGTGAAGAAAGAAATATTTTTATGATTAACTAGTTTCAGTGTCTTGGAAATGACTAAAAATGGGTAAGAGATGTGTCCGGATGGTAAACACTTTTCTTGAGTATTTCCCTACTTAGTAAAAGGAATATGTAATACTATTTGGTAGCGCCCAGTTCCTTGATATCATTTTAGAGTTACTTGGGCTATATATTATGTTTTCAAAAGGGTTAAATATAAAGTATTATTTCGAAAGGTTTTTTGAAATAAAACCCAGATATTGTGTTCTCGAATCCCTTAAAAGAATAAAGTTTTCAAAATAAAAGGATATTTTGATCAAGAGCAGGTTAATAAATAAAGTTTTAAATTTGTTGAACATTCTAGGTTAAGTAAAACCAATTTAAGATTTGAAATTGTATACACACTTTTGGATATAGAAGAGTATCATACTAAAATGAATTTGAGTTATAGAATGTTAATAAACTTAAGAAATGTTCTCAAGTAAAATGGTGATTCTTTAAAAAGGGTAATTATAATATTGGGAAGTAGGAACCAATGGGATTAGTACGTAGGTTGTATGTAGATCATTTCTCCTTTTCACATAGTTCTCGATCCAAGATTCGAGTACATGACTCGAGGTGTTTCACACCATTCCGAATAGGGATTTATCGTCCGATTTTTGACAGCGAGCGTTGATGAGGGTTCTCATGCGGAACCAAAGGTTTTCTATCATAGTTTATGGCTATGCAAGGAGAATAGAGGTTCCCAATTAAGAAGCCTGATCAAATTTCGCACTAGGAAGTCGAGTGAGCGATACTAGTTCGAAAATGAAGTTATGTATTCAACTGAGTGACCGAACCAGATTTTTACATAGGAATGATCTATGTACATCATACGGATTGATGAATAGTTTTAAGTATTTCTGGGAATAGGCTTGTGGTATAATTTCGGGGACGAAATTCTTTTAAGGGGGAAAGAATGTAACGACCCGCAAATTTATCACTTGGATAAATTATATATATTTTTAAAATAGTTAGATATGGATTTAAAAGTAAGAAATAATCATGTTTTAAGTGGTAAATTATAATATTTATTTTGTTTGGGAAAAATAATTGCGGACAAATTACCTAGGTAAAATATTGAAAATTTGTAAATATTGTCCTAGATAAAATATCGATAAAATAACCGAAAACCATTTTATCAATAAAACAGCTTTTAAACAATAAGAATCGTGCACAGCTTTGGATACTTACACTAATATATGTATTCAAACAAGATTACAAAATAAAATAATTTATTTTATTTTTGGAAAATAAAATGTATTTATGACATCGACGGTTGATATCGTCGGTTTTATATATTTCTTCGAAAATTCAAGTTAAGTTTAAATAACAAATAAATGGGTTTTTATTTATAGATAAACCTATTATAATTATTTAATAATGATGGTAAAATAGTTTTTAAAATTTGTTTACCAAAATAGATAGTTCGTAGAAAAATAGAAAATGTGACCGAAGAACGTTTTCCGGAATTTCGACTTTTCGACACCGGAAAGTTGTTGGGAACGTTGTTCGTTTGTGCACCGTATGTACACATATATAAGATTTAATTAACCAAATAATAATAATACACTAATATTATATTATCTTATGTTAATTATGTTTAGCAAGTAATGTGACAAGTCATGGTTTTAAAAATAATAACTTATATATATAAGTATATATCATTATCTCTTGTCATGTCTTAGCTTTATCATCATTATCCATCATGACCTAGAGGATGTGACTATAGAGGGGATGATGTGGCATATGAGGGGGAGGGAGGTGGTGATGTGACTTGTCAAAATAATGACATGCTACGATATTTTAATCTAAGGTTAGTTTGGTAATTTTCCTACTTTCTTTTGTCTATAAGTACACATTCATTTGACCATATTTTCATTTACTTCTGCATTTCCATTTCCCTAAAGCTTTCTTCATGTTTCATGGCTTCTTATGTTAGTTCAAGTTTTTTTTAAATCAAAAGATTTAAATTGTTTTAAAGATGCAAACTTGTTTTTAAACTCTTTCTTCTTCATTTTTCCCCCACTTTATTCGGCCATAACATCCTCTATTTTACATCAAATCAAGATTTACTTTTTCTCAAATAGTATAAAATTTTAGTAGCTACAACTTTCTTTTTTACCACTTTTTCTAATTTCAAGCTTAGTTTTGTCAAGATCTCATTTCTTTGTAGTGTACTTTTAAACTCCGAAATTCAGATCCAAAAATAGCTCACCTTCTTTTGACCATATCTACCTCAAACGAAATCTGATTTGGGTGATTCTTTTTTTTAGTTTGTAGAGAAAATAATTTTCTAAAATTTTTCTTTTGAACACTTTTCCAAAATCCGAGAGTAATATGTCCAAAAATCAAGTAGAAGTTGACATGCTTTTTGGGGTGATTTTTGGTGCATCTAAGGCATTTCAGGTTTCAAAGATTTTCGATGAGTAAAACTACTTTGTTTTAGAAATGTTTTTCACTTTATTATGATGTGCTATTGTGGTGATAATATGATGAGAAATTTGAATTGTTATTATGTTGGTCAATGGTGATTTGATGGATGTTATGTTTGGTATTGAATTTGAGATTTGAATGTGATTTTGTTGAGTTAGTAAGCATATAATCTTATGTTTATATGTACGTTTCATTGTGATGTTAAGAGTATGGTAGTATGTATGTATGGTTGTGAGTTAAGAATCAAGTACGTTGAGTTGAAACAAAGTTTGTTGTGTGTTGCGACGGACGTGAGATCCGATTTGAAATCAAAACTATGATTTCTAGTTTCAAAGTTTGGAATGGTTTTAAGTTTTACCTTGGTTTAAGGTTTCAAAAAGTTTCTACAAGTTATTTCAGAACATGTAAGAGCAAGAATTTAAGGGAAGTATTTCACATAAAATAAGATAGAGCGAACTGCGCTCATAACGGTAGTCGCTATGGATGCAGTTCGACAAAAAAAATTCACGATTTCCACTTTTTAAGTGATTCATTTTGAAATTGTTTTGCAAACGTTTTCCAAACTTAATTAGTAACACAAAAAGAGATTAAGTTTGGATTATATAATAATTTATTTATTTAATAAAATAATTAAAGGTATTTAGCACTTAATTAGTAATTAAGTAAGTGATTGGAGGCTAAGTAACACTTAAGGAAGATTAATGACTAGTTATTGATTAATAATGTTTTAATTAATGATTAATGAAGATAAGAAGTAATTAAATGGTTAATTATTATTTAATTAAGTTAATTAGTTGATTAATTATTATTTAATTAAGTAATTATTTAATTAATTTTTAATTAATTAGGGTTTAACTAGTAATGAATTGTTTAAACCTTAGCTAAGATACATCAGTAAGTTAATTAGGACTTAACCAAGTTCATTAAGTTAATTAAAGTTTAATTATGAATTAATCTTGATTTAATTAAGATATAATTAGGGTTTAAGCTATTTGAATATACTTTAATCTTTTAAAAGCTATTTTTAAAACTTAATCGGTTATGTTTTAAATCAATTTTCTTTTTAAGATTAATTGATTTTAAATCAAAAGATCTCTCGCCTGGACCATTAAGTAGCCAAATGAATTAAAGTAGTGATTATAAAACATTGACACGTTTTATGGGAAGTAAGTGACTTGTGTTTAGAACAAATGTCGAATATCGGTAACGTGGTTTACCCGACTGACCCGGGCATTATTCCATGTAATGCTTGGGTTAGGCCGAGCATGTTTTCCCAAGTTTAGCTGGATATTGGAGTTGGAGAGGAGCTGGACGGTCAAGACGTATTCACGTATATTTTTCTTTCTCTGTATTATAGATTCTGTATGTTTGTCAATGTAAGGACAGGTTTCTATAACTGTCCAAATTTAGGATAAGTCTAGTGTACTCTGGTGTTATATGAATAAAAATGTTTCCTTTTTGTAAAGATCATCGCTGTATTATATATTATTCGCTGCGTTGTGAGATTCTATGTTGTTTAGTTTTCTTCTATCTTCTACTTTCTTCTTTCACCCTAACAGATCGGTATGTATGTGTGTATGTGTGTATGCGTGTCTGTGTGTGTGTGTATGTATGTATGTATGTATTTTAATTTATTAATTAACTTTTAATTAATTTATCTAATTAATCAATTTTAGTTAAATTTTATTAATTTTGAAAATTCTTTTATATGCACATGCATACCCATATTATCTTAAACAATTCAAGACAACATAACATATATCATTATATATATTATACATGTATATATATTAAATTAATTCACTTATTTAATTAATTCATTTTTTATTTATCTTATTAACAAATAACATTTTCAAAATTAATTTTATAACATTTTCAAACATTTTGAAAAGTTATATTACTACTTTTTATCATATGTATTTTATTTTAAGTTTAAAACTTTAATTTTTAATTTCAAAAAAAAATGAAATTGGCCCAAGGCCCAATTCAAATTGCCTTTTATATTAGGAGCAACCTTTAAGTTCACATAACCGTTCGGGCTAGGCTGGTAGCCAGGTAGGACAGGGTACTTGATTACCCAATAATCAAGCCTAGATAATACCTTTCTTAAACACCCTACTAACTAGGTTGTAGGCTTTATTAATTATCCCTAATACGACTAATTTATACCGCATAGGCTATCTGCCTTTTATACTATTGTTGGAACTGGATCAACCCGCAACAGAAGAAATAGGTGAATTTCAAAAAAAATTACCATTTTGGATCTTTATTAGGCCTATGAAGTCTAATTCATTTAAAAGTTTTCTAACTTTAAATAAAATCATTATTTTATTTTATAAATAAAGTTTTACTTTATATTCTTTTGTATTATATTTGAATATATATATCATATACGCATATGTGTGCGCGTGCACGTGCAACATAATAATGTGTACATGGTTTAACATGTCCATGTCTAAATGCTGTGATTTACCCTGCAACAGACATGTTACACCCTTTAGTATTTGAGCATGTTGTCTAAATGAAAATATTTGTGCACATCAAATATATATAATTTTACACATATGCAAAACAAAATCATTTATATTGCTAATTATGAAAAATTGATTACTATTATAATTTATATAAAATAATCAAATATATATATGTATGTATATGTGTGCGTGTGTGTGTGTGTTTGTATGTATGTACATATATATAATTAAATCACAAAATCATTCATGATTAACAAAAATAATTTTTAACATAAATTTATATATAAGTTACTGCAGCAAACATGAGAGTAATGTAAAAAAATATTTTATTGTATGTGTGTGTGTGTGTTTGTATGTATGTATATATATATATATATATATATATATATGTATATATATAATTATAAGTATTTATGAATATACAAGCATATAAATATATAATAATTTTTTATGTAAACATTATGCATACTTGCAGTAGGCTCTCGGCCAAAAATCATATACATATATATACACACACATGCACACATACACACATATATATACATACATGCATATATATATTTATAAGTATTTATAAATATACAAACATATATATATATATAATAAATTTTATATATAAATTGATGCATACCTGTGGTAAGCTTTCGGCTTAGAAAATATATATTTTTATTTTATTCGTATTTATAAAATAGTTTTAAATCAAACGTTAAAAATAAAATAAAAACCGTACAGAATTAAATGCTAAAAATTATTAAAATATCATTTCTAAATTCTAAAAATTATGCAATGTTGTTATATAAAGTTTTATACTTGATTTAATATTATATATATATATAAGTATGTATTTATTTATTTATTAATATAATCAATTTCTAGTTAAAAATAGTAGTATTAATATAAATATATATATATGTATGTATGTATGTATATATTAAATTTACTCATTGTTGCCGAATAACTTTTACATGTAAGTAAAATTTTATAAAAATTTTAAAATTTTATAAAATTTTAAATGTTTATTTTATGATTTTACTGTTTAGAATATGATTTATTAGTTTATAAAATTATCTATATTATTATTTAATTCGAAAAAAATGTTTTTTTATTTCTTTGGCCATGAGCTTAAGATTAGTATAAATTCAAAATAATTTTTTTTACATATATCTTTATATATAAACAAATACTTCAGTCAAAGAGTCAAAGTGCAGTCTTTTTTGGAATCCCTAAAATGCCCGTGTCAACATGCCCCAGCAAATCTTTATAAGTGGACAAAATGGTAACCAGATTTTGTACACGTTCAATAACCACATCCACCACGTTTTCTGATGATGTTCACATCAAACCCTCTTTTAGAATAACCGACTCGCTTCTCAGTTTTCGCTCTACCGATCACCGCTCCCTATTCGGTTGGAACCAAATTCAAAATCAAGAAGATTTTCCAACTACGAAGAATTGCGTATACCATAGGCATGCAGCCCTACAGAGATTTCATCCGAGGTGGTTGAACGATGGTCGAGATGGATGTTGTGATGTGCAATGCCCTCCAGAACCACGCAAAGACAGTTGGTTGCCGATGAGGGTCGTGAGAAGTTGAGATAAGTTTTACTCATTAAAAGGAAAAAAATAATTACTTCCAATTTATCACTAATGGTACACTTTAGCAATGCTTTACAATTAAAATTATAATCAATACTCTTCTGTTGTATGCGTAAGTACGTTTTTGATGGATGGGAAACTGTTGTATTTTAGGATTTGTGTGTGACGATAAATGTGTTTCCAGGCTTGCTTTGTTTAACCCATGTTGCTGCTATGCTTGATGCGTATGCACTTTTTGACATTAAAAACAATTACCATCGACCTAAGTCTTTCATTACCAGGTATTGGTTTATGCCCTACAAAACATACATAACTTATAATTATGTTTCAACCCATATATTAGACATGTAGTTCTTTTTTTTTTTAAACCAAAATATTATAATAGAATGGAGAAACAAGCCTTTCTCCAACGGCTCACAAAATACAGCAAGACTTTCAGAGTATGCGACCCACATACCCGAAAACCAAAGTATCAGAAAATAGAAGAAAAAGCTATGCTAACAGTAGCAACATAATACAAAGCTAAAAGGACTGAATAAGCAACCGCTCAACCAACAATCCCGCTACACCCATTGGTGTAGGCCAGTCCACCTCAAAGAAAACCACCCACCGACAAAGAGTGCAAGAACCACAAAGAACCGCAAGCCAACACTCGCAAACCATAGAGAACCATAAAAGCTGTCCTCCAACAAACCCAACCAGCGAAACAGCAATACCAGATGAGCTCTGGGTACCAGCATCCGACTAGAATAACAGAGAGCTGAAGTGCAACCAATGGAAACAATCCTAGGAGAAATCAAAATTCCCACCAAAACCTGGACCTGAAAGACTAGCGACCACATCAAATCAAAAAAAAGGGGGGGGGGAGTGTCAGGAACGTTGGATGTAGACCAACGCCCTGACAGGAACACTCAACCGATTCCCGTTCTTGCGGACCTCATCGCACAAGTAATTGAAAGAAGACCCACAAGAGGAAGGATACCGGTACTAAATCGTCCCCTGAACGGCCGACCACGAAAAGCTAGGAATACATCATTCCTGACTCGCCTAATAATGGTCACGGCCTCCATAGGAGTACTGTCGAAGATTGCCTTGTTCCTAGCACACCAAATGTGCCAGCAAAGAAGACAAGGAATTAATCGATGAATGATCGCACGAAGAGATTTCCTGGAGTTCCCAGACCACCAAGTCGAAGGAAGATCGTAAACAGATCTGGAAATTCCACGGACACCTACCAAATTTCCGAAGTAGTTCCAGCAAGATCTGGCCGTAGAACCATTGAAGAATAAATGGTTCAAGGATTCCGAATCCCTGATGTCGCAGCAAATGCAACGGGAAACTAATGGGATGCCTATCCGCTGAATGTTCTCGTCTAAAGGAAGACCATCATGGAGTATACGCCACATGAGGGTCGAAACTTTTGGAGGAGAACGAGAATCCCAGATGAAAGAAAACAACGGGCGAATGGGGGAAGGAATACGAATCGAAGTCCAAGCTCTGAGGATGGAAAACGGGGCGCCGTCCCATCCTAAAAGACCGCCGTGGGAGTCAGATAAGGATTTCACTGACTGCATGTGCTTCCACGTCTCGCTAGCATAGGACGGAGAACCCGTATAATTTGTGCCCGCAAGCCTTCGGTATTTAGCGTGAAGGAAAGAGGACCATAAAGAATTGTTAGCACCGAATCTGTACCACAGTTTGCAAGCGAAGGCGGAGCAAATATCCTTGGGGTTGCGCAACCCCAATCCGCCCTCGTTCTTGGGACGACAAACCGTGTCCCACGAAATCCAATGATGGCGGCGTTCGCCTTCCTTGTTGCCCCAGAAAAATGAAGAGGCCAAAGAGCGATACGACCTAAAAAAGGAGGCGGTAGGGGTCATAGTCGCAAAGACATGAGTACCCATTGAATCTAACACAGACTTTATGAGAACCAGTCTGCCAGCCTAAGAGAGAAGAGCCGCATTCCAACGAATGACCTTACCCCGTACCTTGTCAGCTAAAGGATCAAAATAAGCATTAAGCTTCCTACCGCGGTACAAAACTATACCCAGGTAGGGAAGAGGAAGCGTGGTCTCGACGAAACCAGAAATTGTCTCAATCCAGGAAGCTCTAGTAGGGGAGCAATCCTTCGCCCGGACGAAACAACTTTTCGAAGAGTTAACGAGCTGACCAGAAGATCTCTCGTAAAGATGAATGAAACTAAGGAGCTTCCGAATAGATGAGCGACTACCGTTCGAGAAGATAACAATGTCATCTGCAAAGGACAGAGACGATATGAGAGGACAACCCCTCGGAATCCTGAAACGCTGGATCTGACCGTATATCGTCAAGCAATGTAGACCTCGAATGAAGGCCTCAGCCGCGATCACAAAAAGAGCAGGCGATAGCGGGTCTCCTTGGCGAAGACCTCTCCCAGCCCTGAAATACCCATTAGCCGAACCGTTAATGAGCACAGAGAACCAGCAGTTGGAGATAAGCCTCCAAACAAGGTCAATGAAAGTTTCCGGGAAACCGAAAGTTCTCAAGACCTTAATGATGAAAAACCACGACATACGATCGTAAGCCTTAGCCATGTCGAGTTTGAAAACAACATTAGAGCCCCGCACTTTCCTGTCTAACTGGGAAATAAGTTCCTGAGCCAACAACACATTGTCAGAAATTAAGCGCCCTTTAACAAATCCCGCTTGGGATGATGAGATTATACGCTCAAGGAAAGGGGCCAAACGGGTAGCTAAAATCTTGGAGATAACCTTGTTAGAAAAGTTACAAAGGCTGATGGGCCGAAAGTCGCCACAGGAGCGCGGCAGGTCGCACTTCGGGATGAGAAAAAGGTTGGTGGATGTCCAGCTTGAGGGGAGGAAACTACCAACGAAAAAGGACTGAACAGCACGACAAAAGTCCTCCTGAATAATAGGCCAGCAACAGCGGTAGAAGGTACCGTTGAAACCGTCTGGACCGCTAGCACTATCCTTACTCAGAGCAAAAGCACTGGCACGGATTTCCTCCGCCGATGGGAATTCAGAGAGGGTATCACTATCAGGCGAGAGGACCAACCTGGGAATGAAAGCTAAAAGAGAGGGATCGGATTCGGACACCGAAGGCGAGCCTAGGAAGGATTGGAAGTGAGTCACAATTGTGTCAATGACTTCCACCGGCGACGATGCTAAAGATAGATCAGGGCGCATGATCTCACGAATGGTAAGAAGGTTGTTTTTCTTCCGAATGAAGGAGTGGAAGAATTTGGAGTTCGCGTCGCCGTCGACCACCCACTTGACTCTAGCCTTTTGGCGAAGGAAGTCATTCTCAAGACGAAGTTCCGAGGCAAAAAAGGATTGAGCAGAAGCCCACGCCTCCTTGTTGGATAATGACGGGGACTCATCAACCAAAGCTTCCGCAACAATTAGGGCTTCTTCGGCAGAGCGAACACGATCGAATATGTTCTTGAATACGTTCTTGTTCCATACTTTAAGACAGCCCTTGAGGCGTTTCAGCTTGCGACAGAAAACAGAGCAGGGAGGACCGATGATGGGAACTGACCACGAATCAGCTACCACTTGATGAAAAGTATGGTGAGATCTCCACATACTTTGGAAGCGAAAAGACGAGGGCCCCGACAGCGAGAAAGGAGAGCAGCGAACTATAAGAGGGGAATGGTCAGAGAAGGTCCTATGAAGATGGACAACCGAGAAAGAGAAAGGTAACCGAAACCAATCCTCCGAGCCAAAGACCCGGTCTAGCCTGGATAGGATACGACTTGGGCCAATCTGGTTATTAGACCAAGTGAACGCCGATCCCACGAACGGGAGCTCAGAGAGACCAGATCCGACAATGAAAGAGTTAAAATCCGCCATTGCAAGACGGTTGATGGCAGCTCCACCCCGTTTCTCTGCCTGGCATGCGACGATATTGAAATCGCCTCCAATCACCGAGGAAGAAAAGCCCAAAGAACTGAGACCTAAAATATCGGACCAAAGAGTAAGCCTCTCTGACCGAACACATTTGGCATACACTGCCGAAAACAGAAAAGGCGAACCAAAGAAAGAAGAAGTGCAGGCTACCGAAAAGAGTTGCGAGGAGTCGAAAATTTGGTGGACCGAATAGGATTTGGACCATAAAATCCAAATCTTACCCGATACATTGGCCGACCCTCCGCCAAAACCTAAGGATAATACCGTACTGGTTATTTCCACCGGGTCTAGGAGAGGTTCCAGGATAGCTAGCACACCGACCGAATGTTTCCGAACAATGCGTTTAAGCATAGCCAAGGAATCAAGGTTCCCAATACCGCGAACATTCCAGAAGAGAAAATTCGACATGACGAAACTAAAGAAGAAAGTTAAAGCAGACAGCTACAAATAAAAAACCAAACGTACTCAGACAAGATATAGTGAGTGCCGAGACGATCTGTCGACCTGCTCGGACGCTGCTATAGAGCGTGTACGGATGGTGCGAGGAGTAGAGTGGACTCTGCGTACTCTACGACGGAGAGGACGAGCAAAAGAAACCGCGGGCTCAGCAGAAGCCAAAGATGACTTCTCACAATCGGTCGATGATGACCGATAAGCCCCAGCAAACTCCGAACAAGAGTTCCTGGACAGACAATCAAGGCGCTCATTCAGAAGCGCAATTTCTGCCTTACTCATCATCGGGATGGTAATGGACAGAGAGCAAGAAGAGGAGGGAAAGGAGCACTCTGCTGAGCAGAACGCTGGAGATGAACGCGAAGGAACAGGAGAAGCTGAAACAGCAGAAGAAAAACTTAAGCAAAAGGGTAGGCGAAAAAGGCGAAGAGTGCACTGCCACCGGCTCTGATCTGAAACGGGGCAGATAGGAGCTGCAACAGAGCGAAAGAATGATGAGGCCGGGATAACAGGAGCTGATACCCCCGACTCAGCTAATTGGCGGGATAGAACTCGGTAAAGGCGTACCGGAAGAGCGATACGGGAAAGACAGAAATAAAACCCAGTAAATGTAAGGGAGCTATCCAGATGCGTCCCATCTTGCTGTGGGAATCCAACCATAACGAGACTGTCACTAAAAGTACAGCCCCGTGTCGAAGGTGAGATTCGCACGGCGCACCAATCTGCGGAACGATGATAACGGACAATTCCGTCAACCACTATATATGTTACATCTATTTCCTAATGTAAACAATTCAATGCATATATATGAGCTCTCTGACTGTGTACCCAACTGCCAACACTACTTAAATCTACATATCTGACAATCTGATAGGAACACTTATTGGAAACTAATTATTAAAAAGCATGTATGACGCTAATTATAAAAACTGCATGTCTAACACAAAATGTAATCATTGTGATCCGACTGCATTCAACAACCTATAATGCCATTCAACCTACCTGCAACTATTTAATAGTACATATATTTTTAATATGAGTTCACACCACTTCAACTGTTATTCTGATTCAACTATAACTGTGTTTGATTCCACTGCTGTGTAATAAATTTGTTGTATGTTACAGTTTTGATGACAGATTTTGATAGATGTATTTAAATGTAAGTTTTAGGTTTCATGTGTTTATATAAAAAATTTATTTCTTCATCCTTTTACACGATAGGACTATACATCTTATCACCCATATGCACAGCTGTAGAAGTAGATAAGGAGAATTATGTCATCGTTTTCTTTTTCACGCGGTGCATAATACCAAGTAGCTTAGAGTAATCGATGATTGCAAGTAATATCTATGTATTAGTTAACTGATTCAACTCGTACCACATTTATTTTGATATTAACTATATTTTTCTAACTATAGTAGACAGGATGAGGCTTTAATGAAATGGAAACAATATGCAATAGGATATGGTGACCACCCAACTTTTCTCTCACCTTCCAAACTTCCTCACCCCAAATATTTGTTCTGTCACCTTTGGTTATTTTCCTTTTTCTCAGGATCAACTACTCATTACAATTCAGAATAAGAATGCAGGTATGACAAAAATCACTCAGAATAACCTGTCGGTCAATGGTCATTTCATTGCTTCTGCATGTACAATTATTGGCAATGGAAGAGAAAGAAGTGCTGCTGGGGTAATGTACGAAATGATGTAAGAGTTTATATACACCGTGCAAGTGTTGGTAAAACATGTAAATAGATGCAAAAATGAATTGCAAGCATAATAAGACCAAAGGTCCTAATGTTATGTTCTAAACCTAAAACATGTAAATAGATGCAAAATTGATTACTGTAAAGTTCTTTACTGACTGAATTAAGTAAAACATCATGATACGTGAATAATTATAGTCATGTGTGACAAATATGGTAGATTCTTTATTATTTGACAACATAATTATCGTATATATAGTAATTAATAAGCGATTTGTTGTTTTAAATTTATATTCCATAATTGTTACAAATTCATATTAAGCCACCTTAACCCTGTACACTACCCAAATATAAGAATATAAAATGTAACGAAGCATGGTTATTCAACTCACGGGCTAAAAAAAATCAACGAGATCAGATGTTATTGACCAATCTTCCCTTAAATAGCCACTACTAAACAGGTCATTTATTTTACACAAAATTTGCAACGTCTTTTGTGAGTATCTCATAACAAATATAATTATGGGTAACATTTATTACCTACTATAATAAATTTCGTAATAACATTATTCCATATATCAACAGCACCATAAACACTTCATTTATTACCTACTATAGTAATTTAATAATTATCAATCGCATTACGTACTTCTTTCCCATTAACTCCAACTTCTTCATTACCGCATTTCTTACCTAAATCAAATTCTACCAATGTTAAACAAATTTATTTCGTTTTAGAAAATACTATGTGCCAAATAGTAGCTTAATAAAAATCATTAATGTATGGAAAATGACTAATCTTAAAGTGTGTGGATAAAAGGAAATTAACTTTGGTGCTTACTTAAAAAAAAGGAGAAAATGTTGGTGTTCAAATCCCTAAATGCATAAATTGAAATGATGGGTTTCTTTACGGGATCAAATTTGGAAGCCTACACTAACGTCAAGCGGTTTTATGCTTTTTTAATTATTGAGTATATGTGAGGAAGAGAGAGTATCATAGGAAACGCGATCACTATGGAGAAAAAGAACAACTCTCGAGATATTGATATAGTAGTCGATTAATTTTTTAAAGTGAGATGATGCAAGTTTTTCATATTTCAAATTACAAGAAGTGATTATTTTTAAGTTTGCCGCATTTTTTGAGATATTGATATATTAGTTGATTACTTTCTTTGCATGCATTGTTTTATTATTTCCTTAAATTGACTTTCTCTCACTCACATTTCGACGAACAATTGATTTGTACCTTCATATACGAAAAGACCTATACAATTAAGTATACTTCAAAGTCCTGTTGTATGGTCAATTTTTTTTATAAACGGTGTTTTTTAGTACCTAATTTTCCTTTTTACGTGCATTGCACGTGACGTGTGTGTGTTGATGAACAAATGTGTCAAATCATCTAACATGTGAAAGAATGTCCTTATACTAGATTCGTCTTATGATCTAACATCCTATGATATGAATCAATAATCAATTATAATATCATATAAATGAGATGAATTATCTTTCACCAAAGCCAAGAGATTGCACCTTGAAATGATGATAGAAGCTCGTTGTTTCCATTCGCAAATTAGAAGGTGCTAGCTTCCAAACTTCTGACCACCAATCAATCGAATTGAAGTGCTTTTGATATGATTTGAACTTGAAAATATTTGGTGCTTGGATGGGTAGTCAGCCTCTACCATGGTTGTAGCAAGAGTAATTCTCTAGTTTTAAATAAAATGAGGTGCTAGTGGAGTAAATAAAGGAAGCATTGAAGAAGTAAAAAATGGATCAGATCCACTTTTCTCTCTTTACCAATTCTTGCCTTTTTCAAACTCAAACTACTTAGCCATGTACTATACATGTCGGCCTCACCCTTGCACACTCATGGCCGAAATTTGAAGCTACCATATGGGCCTTGAAACCATTTCAATCCCAAACAATAATTGTTGCATTTAAATTTAATTTAAACGCGTACATTTAAATTTAATTTAAACGCATACCGATATCATATATCGATCAATATATTTATAACTATTATCAATACGTAGTTTAGAATTGTTCAACATATCAAATAAATTTTTATAACTAATATTTCATAAATATTAATTAATTTAATTTAATTTATAATGGTTATAAATTAATTATATCAGGTGGTCAAAGGAGTATTCAATGTTTCGATTGTGTAACTCTTAAATGTAATTTTAGTCAGTGATTGATATCGAACAATTTGAATATTAACGTTCACATGCCATTTGGCAGATGATGTGATATTATGGTCAAATTTATCGCTTACTTGGTTGCGGTAAAATCCAATTTAACTTTGTTAAGCGTTACCTAGTAGTGACTATTATTTACACCAATTCTCTTCGTCAAAACTATATCACTTTGGACTTATGGAGTTTGGTAATGGTCAAAATTCCAGTATTATCCATATTCAACTTTGTAGTTCAAACACAAAGTCTTTAGTTCAATAATAACAATTATTGTTGACCGAAATGCTCTGGCTAGAAACTTTGACTTTGATTTCACTTCAGTTGACCGTGATACTAACCACATATAACTGAGGAGACGAATCGTCTATTGAATAGTGTTTCACTCCAAATGCTTCCACTCAACTCAACTATAGTCGTTCGATGGACTTCGTACCACGATTTAACTATAATCAAAGTGAAACTTCCACATTGACACTACAACAGATTTACCTTTTAGTAGCGCACAAAAAACGCTATAATAGATTTTCATAACGTTAGTGACGACGCTATATAACGACATGTTATAATAGCCCTGACACATCTGATAGCACTATATTAAACGCTATTTAATAGAACATTTTATAGCACTTATTCAGCACTATTGAATCCTTTTGATAGCGTTTTATCTATATCGACTTTCATAGCGTTTTATTCATGCAATTTTATTTAACTACTAAAAATCTCAATTTTTAATTTATAGCGTTAATAAATTTGTCATAGCTTGGAATCAACGCTATAAAAATTCTTTTCCATAGCGTTTACCATTATTATAGCTCTTTTCCTGCACTATTATATTATTTCCTATAGCGCTTATCCTTTGATATAATTAGTTTCTATAGCGTTTTACTTTCTGTTTACATAACACCTTTTTTGCGCTATTAATTTTAATATTATGATGTACTTTCTATAATATCCTATAAACGCTATCTTTCATCTTATCTGAATTGCTCATTTCAATAGTAATCAAAATACAAAACTACATTTCTAAAAGCAAAAAATGTAATAGCAAAAGCATAATATACTACCAAAGCATATTTGATTACAAATGACAAAATATATATGGTCTTACATAGTTGATAATAGGTACATAAGTTTAGAGTACATAATTTCAAAACAAAACATTACATGAAAAAACAAGATCCCTTAGTCTTTCGCTTGTCAGTTCATGCACATCAAACCTGCAAAGAGTAATCACTAGTAATTTGAAGCACCAACGCAAAAAATTTGAAGCAGCTAGCATTCCCTGCATCAAACCACTTCCTGCAATGAAATAAAGAAAAAATAAAATAAACATTTGATGGTATTGTTCATATATACTAGTATTCTAGTGTCATGCTTCAAAAACTTATATGGTGGGAATAAAAATCTAGCAAACAATAACATTGATACCAAAGTCCAAACTTATTTTGGTGTCTATATGTTTTCGGATTTTTCTCCTGATTGGTGCTATATCTGCAATTACAACTGTCATTTCACCATGGGCGGTCTGTAGATACAAGATTTTTTTCACAGCTGAATTTTATTTTCACCGTAACTTGTGATAATTTGTAATCAGGTCAGTAACAATACTAAAACATATTCATCATTTAATCATGAAATCACAATATTTTGCTTGTAGAAATTAGGTCCCTACATTATCAAATTAGTCCGGTTACACTGGCTTGAATCATTACCTGAAAGTACATGAAAAATCCATACACTATGAACACAACTTAAAAGCTGAAAGATAAAGCGAGAGTGGGAATAGGAAATGAAAAATGCCACCATTTAGACTGTCCAGAATTCGAGGCAAAAACTTGCTTCATCTTTGATAATATTTACTAGCGTTGCCATGGAATTATAAAAATGTTTCAACATAAGTTTAATTTATCGTATTAGGTGTTTGTTTAGTAACAGGCACCTTTTTTTGGCTAATTAGGCAAGCCCATAAAACTCAAACACAATATGCAGTAACATAGTTAATTTCTAGCTTACCAAAATAAAATATGTTATGTAGTATAGTTTATGTTACAATACTAATAGAATTAACAATTAGATAAAATTTATGGATTGTAGACAGTGTTACCATATTATTTGCAATCATACAAGTAAGAATCAGTATCCAGTGAAGTAAATATGAATTTTGCAATGTGAAAAAATAAAACATAGTTTTATTCGCTATCTTGATTGGTATCCAGTAAGAATAGACGCTTGATAGCAATGCCATCAAGTGAGGATGATTTCTAAATTTTAACAGATGTCGGTATTGCTGTTTGTATACTAAAATTTCATACGAACCATGAATTTTATAACCAAGTATGCATTCATTTTCAACCTAATTAAACACCCTACGTATCAGTTAACCTCCATATTATAGGCACTTAATCAGTTCAGATTCAACTATCAGGAGACTAGTTTAATATATTGTGAACAGACTCCTGTCTTCATTTCTTACAGTACAGAGTGTGATATCCTTTGGTAAATAAACAACATATTTCCTAATAGAATGATTTAGAAAAGGACAATATGAAGGCTTCTAGAGATTTGGGTGGTCACAAACATTGGTTATTAGAACTTGTCAAAAATGGTATTGAACTGGTTAAACATCAACTAAAGTACCTTATTACAGTTGATTCGCCTTCAACTGATCAACTACCTACATATAAGTAGGACAGCTGATTCATAAATTCAAAATTTTATATTTGAACAATTTTATTTAATAGTAATAAAATATGCTTACTATAAGTTGATTCCGTTACAAGATTCGTCGTAGGCCAAGCTATTGTAGAGCCAACGGCATCTTCAATGCATTCAAACTCGGTAGTAGGTCTCCACAAACGTGCGGTTGGAACTTTTGCAACATCAATCCAAACTCTAGCTGCACCCTCTCCCAATGAAACAAAATGGACCGTAATGTTTGGATCAGTTGAAGATACGCGTCCCTCGGCAACAATATTTCCCGTTCCAAAAACATCAATCAACTTACATTTATTCGATGCAGAATTTGCAACCTACCAAGTAACATAAATAATTGTTTTCAACTATAAATTATATGAAGTATTTGAAACATATTGCCTCACGAACAAACTTGAACTATTTATTTGAACAATAAATAATATATTACCATAGGAGTTGATACACGGTTTGTCAAAGGACTGAAAGATGCTTCGGTGTTTGCTTTATCAATGACTACTTTAGATTCTGGCCAAGCTACTTTGCTACCAACCGCTTCTTCGACATATCTCATATTAGCAGTTGGCTTCCATAAAAATGCCTTCACTTTTTTGGGATTGTCTATCAACACTAGCTTGGCGGATGGTCCAAGAGGAATGCCATTAACAAGTTGTTTTGGATCACTATGACATATTCGTCCTTCCGCAACTAATTCTTCACTTCCCAACCAATCAAAAAGCTTGCATTTGTTATCTTCACTTCCACTCTACAAAAAAACATATTCATACTCATATATGCCATATCAAGCTCTACTCTATATTTCCAGTCTCATTTGCTAAGGTGCAGCTACCACTAAAACTAGCGAAAAATAAGAAGAAATTAAATTAAAATGTTACCACATTGTCTTCTTTCTCTTGTTCAATCGTGCGTACAACTACTCTATCAGCTGGCCATGCTACTATCATGTCCTTAGCTTCTCCAACACGTGTCATAGTAGCTGCAGTCCTCCACAAATAAGCATCCGTTATCCTTGGAAATTCTATCAAAATTTTCATCGCATTTGGTCCTAAAGGAATTTGATGTACAAGCTCATTCAAATCACTTGATAAGACTCTTCCTTCAGCAACTATTTCATCACACCCATTACAATCCAATAAATCACATTTTTCATGTATTTTCTCTAAAATACCCTACGATTAATTAAAAACCAAGTAATTATTGAATTATATATAAAAAACAAAATGTTGCAATGTAATTATTACCATTTTAGATGTACCTGCATCAATTCGATTTTCTTTACCCTGGTAAACCAATAAATAAGTTAGCATTTTATCACTAAATTATAATAAAAACCATAATTCGGGGGCAAGCATGCTACTTGGAGTTAAACACATATCATTGTTTTTTTGTTACTTGACAAAACTGACATGTACTTTGAAATCTCCATATGCTAAATTGTTCTCATTGTTGTTAGCGGTATATATATAAGTATATATTCAAGTGTATATTTCTTAGTTGAAAAGATAACATGACTTACTGAAAAGATAACTCTCACCAAGTTAAAACAAATAAAAAGAATATACCTGATTCTTCACTAGCATGTGAATCATCTGCTTTAATTCCATAATTGTATTCTGGCATTCAGTTAGTTTCTTATCATTAGCCCTTGATAAAATAAACTTGGTGACAATTATTCTTCTTCCCATTGCTCTTAGTCGCCCAGGTTTGTCTTGTCCTAGCACTTGTGCAAGAGCATCATTACTTGGTGAGCTAGATTGTGATTCACTTTCACAACTTTTTATCTTCTCCTGTAATATGAGTGTCAATTTATACTAATAGCCTTACTGACATATATAATGACTTCCTTTGTAAAAAGTTTTTTGAGGTTCGATAATGCTTTTTAAAATGCTAATAGCCTATATTCTCAGTCAACTATTACTTGGTATTACTATACTAATTATATGTGAGGAATTTCATACCAGTTTATGTACTCTTAAGCAAAAATTGGCGTTGCCAAGACAAACCAGTCATAGTGTATCAATTACTATTTTCAACATCTGGTAAACTGTGTCATGATTTGTCAATATCAGTCTACTCAAAAGGGGCTAAGGCTAACCTGGCATCAACTATCTAACCATCTATATTCTCAGAAATAGTAATCACTAGTAGTTTGTTTTCTGTTCTGCTTAGTTTTTCTAGACAAACATGAAAACAATTAACTTCTGTTTTAGTCCAAAAAAAGTTTGGTGGGAAATACATGTGAAATAACTACAAAGTTCATTACTGACATATGCAATTCTATATGGTTTTAATAAGAAAGAAGTTATTTGTAGGCTTTGTTGATTTTCTGTTATGTCTTCCTAGGCATATGATATGTTGATACCTTGCAAGAGTTAGTAATTAGAATGTAAGCCACCAGTAATTTACAAAAACAACTTATTTAGTTGTTATTCTGTGTGTTTGTCAGGTCTTGTGATGTTATGAATATAAGTTTTTAATATGATTTCACTAAAATATCATAATGCTCAAAAACATGTTATATGTATATTTGCATTTGGGCTACATATTTGTTTAGATGTTCTCCAAGTATTAGTTTGGTCGGTTTGCATGAAAAGAGAACCAGCTAGGTGATTTTTCAAAACTAACCAACATACAGTATAACAATTTAACTTCCTACGAACCCCTTAATAGTACATTTTGTGTACATATTTCGTGTAGGTTTTAAAATATTCGTGTAGGTTCCAAAATATATCAATAAGTATCAAAAGGCCTTACAATAACATCTGCAACAGTCGTATTCACCGGTTCACCGTTTTTTCGAGTGCGAGATTTAATCCAAACTCGAGCTCTAGAGATGGAAGATGGATCTTCACTCTGCTCTTTCTGCATTAAAACGAAGACTAATTTATTAGTGAGATATCTTTAACATTGATAAAAAATGAAAGAACGAAGAAGTCTAAGTCGTATAATTTTGAATCCAAAATAATTTCTCACCGTTTCTTCAGTTAATCGAGCCATTCCTTTGCGGCTGCATGTGTGTGGGAATTGCTTCCATCTTATGGCTTTGTATTTCTCACTTTGTGTCTACAATAAAATGTGATTATTGTTAATCAATAATAAGGATCTGATTAATGATTAAATATATTTTTTTACCTTAAAGGCTGGACTTGTTTTCAACTTAACAAAATCTCTCCACTCCTTCATACTGTCGATGTTGTCTGGTTTTAACTAAAGTATTTCTTCTTTGGTTTTTGCTTTTCCTAACTCCCTAACGAATTTGCTTTTTGAGGCCCTCCAAATAGTTCCCATTTGATGAAATATAGACACTTTTTGTCAGTCTTCGTCTAATTTAAATCTAGCCTAATATCAGTATGAAAAATGAAAGCAAGATTGTAAATATAATAAATTGCTTAAACTGATTATAAAGTGCCTACTGGTGTGATTTATGAAAAATGAAAGCAAGATAGTTATGTACGTACAAATTGCAACTTTTTTGGTCACAGCAAAATAATTCAGGTAACACACAAACACATGGACATCAGCAAGACAATACATCGAAACATCAAAAATATTCAGCAAAATAATTTCTTCTTTGTCTATTTTAATTGTTCAAAGTACAAATATTCAGTATTCATGTATTATGATTCATGAATTCAAACTGTTTCGATTTATTTTTCCAACTGAGTTTATAGTCCAAGAAATATAGTAGAACTTGTTACTATTGACAGTATTAGAAGTCATATGGTATTACTCAGATATTATTAACAGTACAGTAACACTAACAAGTTCAGTACATAAGAAGATACACATTCTGGTCATATTACTACAATTTGTATTTGTTGCACTTTTGTTAGCCAGTTGTACCATATATGTGGCTTGGTGCTTAGCAGATCTAATACATGACTACACGGAAGCATAATATGCCTGACTACTAGTAAGGCGTTGGTCTTACGTTAAAAATCCAATGGTCCGTAATTATCTGCTAATCATATATTTGCATGTTGTGTTGGTTTAAAATAATAATTTCTGAGCCTAAGTTATATTTGCGAATTAAAAGTATTCCTTCTTCAATGAGAATATATCTCCAATACCCCCCATTTGACCTCACAGGCTCCACCTTTTCCTAATGCAGGAAATTGATGCAAAATGTAACAAATATTTATGACCTATAAAGTTAACTTATTATTTTGACTCTAATGACAGTATTGAACTTGAAAGCAAGAGTATATTATGGTTTTGAAGATACACTACTGAACTCAACTACAAGAGTATGCTATGGTCTTGAAAGCTTAAATAAGTGCAAGAGAATTGACGGTTGAAGTTGCAACTACCAAAAGCAGATATATTTGTGTAAACTTCGTTTGGAACATAAACAATTTTGTTTCTATAGACTATAACACAAATTCAATCTCCCTTATTTTCTAGCCCTTCAATCATCAAACAACCAGCTAATACCACTTCAGAACAACAATAATCCCATGAATTAACAAATGAATTATAATACTATTGATTCTGTTTACTGAGCAACAGAACACAGACGAATGGAAAATGTACAAGAACGGTGACATAAAATCAATTTTGTTTCAGTATTCATGAATGATGACCAAATGAATTTTAGTAAAACTATAAAAGGACTGTAACTTTAGATGTTTCTACCCACATGTTTGCACAAAACTCTAAACTATGGCAGCACGAATCTATTGAATACACCGAGTACTCAATCTACAACATACTAATCAAGTACTCAATCTACAACATGAAAGAGTGGCACAGTCGTGAATCATCTCCTGACTTAATTAATTGTATATATGCTCAAAGCCATCAAAAATTAATAGGATCAGATCAGTCAGACTGGTATTGGTATCATACCTTAATGGATTCCCACAAAACAGTCAAGTGTACAAAAGATCAGTAAAAAAACAGTCAAGTGTAAAATAAAATTTAAAAAATCATTGTCTCATACCTTAATGGATTCCCACAAAACAATTTTTCTATCATCATCGAGTAGCCTCCAATCATCAAGTGTAAACGGAACAACCCCTCGGACTAGCGGTCCTAAATAAGAAGATAAACTAACTGATCCAGGTCCTATTGGCTCTGCCGTTGAATTAAATTCTACTTCAACTCTACTCATAGCATCTGAAGGAAGCCTTTTCATTTTTGTTGGACCTTTAGTAGTTCTTTTCCCTCTTGGATTTGCATTTTCATGAACCAGTCCATCATCTTCCCATGAAACTTCATAATTTTCGCCGGTTTGCATTGCATTGTCTTCAGGTGCTTGCACGTTGTCCTCAAGTGCTTCAGCTATTGTTTCATCTTCCATCACATTCGAATGGCTACGGTCGATAAGCTCTTCCCTGACTATAGACTGATTTAACGCAGCTTTTGGTACCTCAGTTTCTTTTTGTTTGACGTTTCCTCTCTTCCTCTTTGCCATTATTCTGCAAATAAAAATAAATAAAGAGTTAAGTTGATGTAATAGTATTAGAAGCAACATAATGTATACATAATATTTACAGAGAGTAATATGTCAAGCTTTCTGGTGATATTTTGACAATAGAGTTAATGATATTTTGACAGATAAGCAATTTCAGTCGGATGATGTAGTAGGTAATTTGAAGCAGCTGCTAACTCTGTGGACGTGAATAACACAAACACTTGCTATTATGCCTTGCTGAAAAACTTTCTAAGCCATTGAGCCTTGCATAAAAACTAGAATTTATAAAGTCTACAGTTTATCCCATCTATAGTGTTGTTTTAATCACAATGCTTTAAGCTTCCAGTTTAAAGTATACATAGAATAAACTAAATTTGTCCAAATTAATTAAGAAATGGTAAACATGCAGTACAGTGTGCACTAAAAGATGGAGGAGGTTGTCTGAGCCAAAATTACTGACCTGAATCTGGTGGACTGAAATTGATTTAGAGAGGCTGTTGACAGACAATTTCATATGGATTCAAAGGACGAGGGTCGCACATGCCCAAAACAAACAAGTGTGGAATGTTATACACAAGTCTATGTTTTGACCCTTAAATGCAATGCAGATCAGAGGTTGCTTAGCCTGCTTACAATGCAGATATGTTCTTGACATGTAAATACATTGTCTATGTTTGAAAATAGTGCAAAATAAATATGGCAATCCCTATCAGATTGAACTCAATCGATTTATTTCAATCCAGCAAAATTATTCAGAACATAAAAAAAGAACTATAGACCCAGTGAGAACTGTTCTGTCTACTTGTGTGTGATTTATCAATAATACAGAACGCGTAACACCATATCATCAAATGCTAGACATACAAAACCCAAAAAAAACAAGCATATACTAATATAACAGTAGAAAAGGAACTCAAAAAGGATGGGAAACCCATCACTAATCTCATTGCTGTGTGTTCTGGTTTTTTGGGTTTGGAGACATTCAGACTCATCACAATGCACAACAAAGTGTCACTCATTTTCCGGTTTGGGTAAGAAAAGAATCATATGCACACTACTTACGCAATAATAGAATATATACTCATTATCTTGAACCAACAGCAATGAGACTTTTACAGTTTGAACCAACAGCTAATTATTACTGATCCTATAAATGAATTAACAAACCTTGTTTTAACTACTCAAATATGCCTTCGCAATCCTCTCTAACATAGCTAACATCGTCATTAGAATCATTAACATCCATATCGATTTCTCTGTAATCTTCCCCAACATAGTTAACTTCATCAACCGATTCATTTGTCTCTAACTCATGAAAGCCTTTTGGTGGTGTCTTCATTACCACATACCAATTAGAGTCATCATTGTCTTTTAAATAAACAACTTGTTTTGCTTGAGATGCAATAATATATGGATTTTTTGAAAATGAAGCTTGATTTTGATGTAAATTTACAAGAGTGAATCCATCTTCAACCTTTACACCGTTTCCAACATTTGCCCAACGACATTTAAAAATGGGAACATAAAACACATGATAATCTAACAAAAATATATCGGTCAATATCCCATAGTAAGTAACTACGTCAACCACTTGAGATGTATCTTTTGCCTTAGCTCTACACATGGTAGTGGCATCATAAGTAACCCCACTATTTTGAGTTTCTCTGTCAATGTCTTTTGTGTGAAAACGTTGTCCATTGATGATATATCCTTTATAGGATAAGACGTCATTCTTTGGACCGTATGCAATCCATTTTAACATTTTATCATGATCTTCTGAGCTAATAGGTATCTGTAAAAAATATTTAATATATATGTCACAATGTTCTGAAACCAATGTTAGTTTATTATAAAATTTAACCAACCTTCTTTTTAATCCAATCGGCAAAGTTATCTGTATGTTTTTTCCAAAGTAAGGTTGCGCTTCTTCCTATACGTTTGTTTGAATCTTGCAACTCCTTCAAATGCAAACTAATAAAGAAAAAATTATGTCGACTTATACTTGCAATTAAGTACATCAAAACAATATAGACATACTATAAAATTCACTTACTCTAAAAACGGTTCAACCATTGCCATATTCATTAACACGGTCAAATGAGCATTTTTTTCTCATTAGAAGATAATGTAACTGTCTTAGACGCAGAAATTGGACGTCCTTCAAGTATTATAGAATTTTCGTAGTCCTCATTTCGAACACCTTTCTCTTCTATGTGTCCTGTTTTTTCAAAAAATCACCAAAATATCTCATACATTCTTCAGCAAGATAGGATTCAGCAATACACCCCTCAGGTCATGCAGGATTTCTTACATAATCTTTAAGTGTTTTCATATATCTTTCAAAAGGATACATCCAACGAAAATGAACCGGCCCACACAACCGTGCTTATACAAACGAAGATGAATTGTCAAATGTATCATTATATCAAAAAAAGAGGGAGGAAAATATCTTTCAAGTTCACATAATATTATAATAATCTCATCATCAAGTTGTTGCAGATTTTCTCTATCAAGCACGCGTTGACATATTTTATTAAAGAATGAACATAAACGAACTATTGCTTCCCTTGGTTTCCTTGGCAATAGTCCTCTTATTGCAGCTGGCAACAACTGTTGCATTAGAACGTGGTAATCGTGAGATTTTAAACCACTAACATTGTAATCCTCCAATGAAACACAATTTTTCAAATTTGAACAATAACCATCAGGTCCCTTGAAATCATACAACCTATTACAGAAGGTTTTTTTCTCATAATTTGATACTGTATATAGAGTCGGCGGAAGACATGTTTTTTTTCCGCGAGGTTGTGCATAAAGTCCATGTCGAATTCCCAAATCCTCTAGATCTTTTCTCGAGTTAATTCCATCTTTTGACTTTTTATCATGCAGTATCGTGCCCAAAATGCTTTCACCGACATTTTTCTCTACATGCATCACGTCTAAGTTATGGCGTAAGGGAAGCTCCTGAAAAACCAAGAGTGTAATACTTCAATGATATAATATTTTATTGTTAATCAAGTGTAAAATAATAAAACTTCACACTAACCTCCCAATATGGCAAATCGAAGAATATTGATCTTTTTTTCCATCTTGATAGCTCCATTTTCATAGGATCATTAGCTTCGGTTTCTCTATTATGGCAACTCTTCCTTTTCTTCATTTGTCTTTTTTATTTTGCTTACTTTTCTTCCCTTTTTTATTGTTTTTTTCATCTTTAATTTCTTTTCCAAAATTATTTGGAAAGTCTTTTAAAATATTAGAGATGTTCCTTCCAGTTAAAATTCTATGCCTGCTTCCATTCTCTACAGTATTATCAAACCAAACCTTTTATTTTCTCATTTGATTAGAAGGATGTAAGAATCTTCTATGACCCATATAAACAGTCTTCCGGCTATGATTCAACCACCGATGGTGAGTATTCACACCGCATGATGGACATGCTTTTTTACCCTTTACGCAGCATCCGGCGAGATTTCCATAAGCTGGAAAATCATTTATCGTCCATAACAAAACTGCTTTCAGATTAAAAACTGTTTTAGTAAATGCATCAAAAACTTCAACTCCATTATTCCACAAATGATGCAAATCTTCTGCCAATGGCGCCAAATAAACATCAATATCGTTCCCCGGTTGCTTCGGACCAGGAATTAGCAATGTTAACATAATATTCTCCTTCTTCATACACAATAAAGACGAGAGATTATATGTTACAAGCATTATTGGCCAACAACTATATTTAGAATTTAACATAGAAAATGGATTAAAACCATCAGTAGCAAGACCAAGTCTGAGATTACGTGGATCCATTGAAAATGTTTTCCATTTCTCATCCACTACATTCCACGTTATAGAATCCACCGGATGGCGCATTTTTCCATCGTTACTTTTGTTATTAAAATGCCATCTTAAATCTTCTGCCATTGTTTGCGATCTAAACATTCTTCTAAATCTTGAAACTATTGGAAAATATCGCAATACTTTTACCGGGATCCCTTGCATAACCTCTCCTGTATGTTTATTAGTCTTCCATCTCGAAAATCCACATTTTGGACAACTATCCAAATCTTTGTACTCTTTTCTAAAAAGACAACAATCATTCTCACAAGCATGAATTTTCTCAAAACCCATATCGAAAATTTTAAGAAATTTCTTCACTTCATATATGGTTTTAGGAAGTACATTATCCTTTGGTAACAACGACTGTTGCACGATTAGAAGCTTATCAAAACCATTATCAGATAAACCAGTCTCACATTTAAAGTTATATAAGGCAATAATGGCAGATAACTTTGTTTGATCTGGACAATCAGGATATAATGGGGTTTCCGCATCTTCTAAATTTTTTAATAAATCATCTTCTCATCTCTGCACATTATCATCATCGTTATCATTAGTAAAAAAAGAATGATTGATGAAATCTTCATCTTCGTAGTGAATGCCTTTGAATAAGTCATATGCACCATCCAACTTAATTTTTTTCCCTGTGTCTATTTGCTCGCCGTGATTATACCATCTACCACTTTTATATTTAGGATCTATTCCTCTTATAATCAAATGCTCGACAATGGTGACTCTAAATTGGTGAGTGAGGTTTCGACAATCCAAGCAAGGGCATAACATTTTTTCCATATTTCCTAAACTTTTCTTTGCAAAATTCACAAAATTCCAAGCCCCTTGTTCGTACTCACTACTAGTTCTGTAATTGCAAAATTAACAAAAAATAAATATATTTTTTTCAAAATCAAAACATATCTTTGCTCGCAGTCACTGGTAGTTTACCTGTGTAGATGCACCCAATCCTTATCCATCTTGAGATGCGATACTACTTAAGCAAGCAAATTTCTAAAACTTAAAACAATATTTAGTTAGTTGTATTTTGCTGGATACAATCATACTAGAAAGATGATTCAATGATATAGCCCTATGTTAATGTGAATGCTTCTATACTACAGGCAATGGTAACAAAGTGAAAGGTATTTTACTATTCAGCTCTTTTGGCAGAAGTATGTGTAATAAAAATGAACTGGCATTGTTGGTGAAGTAGAATGTTGAATTTGGCCAAAATAATCAATCTAACAAAAGCGTCACCTTCTGCATAGAAAGAAAAAAAGTAAGGGTGAGATGAATGATGCATGAAATAGAGCTTCCAGAACGCTAACAATTTATGCACACGAGGTGGCAAGTAATACCATTTTTTACCAACTATACGGGTGTAAGACTGTGAAAGGTAATATTTCAGTTAATAAACACAAAGAAAGTACGTACTGTGCATATGGAAGGTAAAAAAAAACATAAATACAGATAACAATAAGTAGGAACAATACTATTTTCTTGCACGATATTTAATTTTTGTCTAACGACATATTAAACTGTGAGGAAGAAAATCAGGGTTACCTTCTTCACTGATAATATGAACTTTATATTAATAGGGAAGAGGAAAAAAAATACAAAGGCTTCATGATAGTTAGACACAGCTTTGCTGACATGAGAAATAGATATCAGTCAGATGGAAATAAGTTGAAGTTCATAGTAATGCATCATATCAACAACAAATTCCTGTGTCAGTATATTGAATTACCATCTGGCGTACAGAGCATCGTTCCACTAATGGTACATTTCAAACTGATATATGAAGAAGAAGAAGAAGAAGAAGAAAAAAGGCATCCTTGAAGTGAACTAATGTGTATACTATTAATAAATGACATTCAATAGAATCAAAACTAATCAAATTACGGAACACGATCCTTTTATTTAAACCTTTTTCTAGCCAACCACTTATTCTCAGGCTGAAGTCATCTTACCGACGAAATCAAATTCTATTTACTGTCCCCATTCCTACCTTCTAGTTTTCCAATATTGTTCTCACAAAGGATATTGATGTTCCTGTAATCATTCTCCCTAACCACTCCATTAATCTTAAGCATTGTCTGGTTGCATAAATTTATTACAGATATTTTCATGATTCTTTCAATGCAGTAATTACCGTCTCGGTCAGTAGATTGAGTCATTTATATGTTCAAGCTTCAAAATTTGTCAAATTGCAATTTATTGGTTAATTGCATTCAATAAACATTCATAAAGTACAGCATATTCAAGCAGTTCATGTATGCACATCAAAACACGTCTAAAAATCAATCCTATCATATATCTTTATAATTTATACTTTGTTAATTTATTGAAAATGGACCGAAAACCAAAATGCATAGAAGATATTCATCAATTCAAAGTCTTAATAACTGTAAATGCAAAAAGATTGAAAAAATCATTCCAAGAACAATTAAATAATAATCAAAATACCAAAATTTCAAATAAAACATCCATAATCAACATAAGCAGGACCAACATAATAGCTAGCAAAACACAGTACAACGAAAAATAAGAGAAGATTACCTAAACCAAAGAAGCTAACAAGACCTCGAAAAAACAGCAAGCTAAGCTAGTGGATAACATAAGCAGGACCAACCTAATAGTTTTTAGAACTTATGATTGATTTATGATGAACCAAGAAATTGACTACTTACTATGTACTGGGTTCTTTCAATAACAAAAACCTTAAATAGATTATAGGAACGAAACAAGGAAGAAAATACTCACTGCGTCTGATGATTCGGAGATTGCAGAGACCGTCGAAGATGCTGGTGTGAATCGGAGAGGTCAAGTTTTGGGAATTTGTGGAGTTTGTGGAGTGAATCGAAATTCGGCGGTTTGGGGGAGATTTTAGTCGAGATTGGGAAAGACGAGGGAAATTTTAGTTTTGGCTGCCTTTGTTTTTATTTTATTCCGCATTCCTTTTCATTCGCGCGCGTCTTTACTGGGTTGGGTAATATAGCGTAATGCGGTGATATATAACAAAATGTTTGTGTTATTGATTTTACTTCATTTACATAGCACAATTTATGCATTATTTTATTTTCTTTAATTATTTTATTATAGCACTTTAATATAATGCTATGACACAAAGCTATTTATATCATATTTTCTTGTAGTGTGAAGATCAGTAGTATTCTCAAGTCAAAAGAACTGTGTAATTTTATCACATCGACATTTTCTGTTTAACCTTAGTTATATTATCCAACAGAAAACTGTCGAGTGAGTCATTCCATGATTATCCAATAACTACCAGTATGTAACTCCTTTGTGCCCCTAGTAGTCATGAGTAGTACATTACTCAACATTTGAAGAGCGTTATGTACTTTAGTCTCAATAGATGCATCAATATCCAATATCAATACATCTTGACTAGGAATATTTAAAATGATATGTTTATTATATTATGATAAATCACTCATTGTCATACCGCATTGTAACTACTATCACAAAACGTTTAATTTATGAATTTTCTATTAAATATACTTTTAATTAAACTAATTAATTAATATAACATATTATATCAAGTATATATAGAAAGAAACATCTTTTATTTCGAACAAGATTAATTATCGAGTTAAATATATGTAATAAATTACATAATTGCTCCTAAGGCATACCCCCAAATCTATCAAGATACACCTTTACAAACAAATAGTAGAGTAATATTTACAAGAAATTGAATCTTTTGATCACAATTTCAAGTAGTCTTCAATACTATACTTCCTATCACTAAAATAAAATATCTTTTTTACAACGGACAATACTCGTTGTAATATGTGTTTAACAACGAGCCTGCAACCGTCGTGTTATGCGGAATTGTAATAGATCGAAGAGATTTTACAATTGTTTTCGTCTGTTGCAATAGGATCTTTTACAACAAGTTTTGCCTGTTTCAATGATCTTTTACAACTGTTTTTACCCATTGCAACAGGATCTTTTACAATTGTTTTTGTCATTGCAATAGGGTTTTTGCAACTGATTTTGCCCGTTGTTAAAAAAATTCAAATGAGAAAAAAAATATAAATACTATTACATTGCACTCATAAATTTAAAATTAATTTGTTATTGAAACCAAAATATTATACCAATAACAAACATATTCATTCATATCTACTAAAAATAACAAAAAAGATTTATATTTCTAAATGCCAAAATGATCCATGTATTCTTAGTCTCTTATAATACATAACCTATAACCTATAGAAGAAATACATATATCTGCCAATACAATTGAAATATAATGAATATAGGATTCATCTAACTTTATGTATGGATTGACCCTTGAACTTTAATTAGCAACTTGAACCCTAGCATCGGCTCTTTCAGCAACTACATATTCATACAAATCACGAATGTTCAATCCAATAATGGTTTGGAATACACAAACAATAGGAAAATACAGCAATGACATAAACATTTCACATAATATATTTCATAGAGAACATAACATAAACATCTCAATTAAGATATACCAAGTTGTTTGTTGATTATAGTCCCGGGCATGTGCAGTAGCCGATACTACTGTTTGCCAACTAATACAAATGATCGCTCATAAAGTTCACGACACGTCATTCATATTCCAGTTGGCACTAAGTTTTTAGGTCCAAAAATTGATTCTAATTAGAAGAACATTATGCATGATGAAACTAGTCGAGGATCCAAGCAAACGTTCAACTGCTTAAAAAAATATAGTGCAGATGCAAAAGAGCTAGTTTGCATTCCAAATTTTACCTCAAGGATCCATCCAACGTACTTGGTATTGTTCACATGTTGATTGACATCCAAATCGCTCCATCGAGGCTGTAGTTTTTCACATAATATTGTAAAATGATTATTAGTTGATAAGCTAATCCAAATACGTGGTAACTTCAAAATGTCAAATAAACTTACAGTTAAGCCACTGCCAACATGTTTTGCATTGTCGTCGCTTAGCTTTGGAAGTTTTCTGCTATCTTCCTCGATAACTGGGTCCTTATCCAAGAAATAGGGCAATTTGGATAGCCTCCTTGTTTGTTTATTCATCATCACCCAATTACCGAGACAGTGCATATAACAAATTATTGCCCACTCACATAACCCGCATAGGTAAGATAATGATACAGAGTAAAAATATATCTACAAACCTGGTGGCTCTCATTAAGTCATTATAGTCTGACCAGTTTGACGATCACGTATATGCTAATCTCTTCTCATACCATTCTTTCCTGAGGCTCCAACCCAGGTATCCACTTCAATGATATCTCCCCTACATAATCATAGATAGCATCGCTGGTGTTAGTATAATTGTCATGATTATAAGATGAAGAGAAATCATCTAAGCTTAGCATATGTTTTGTATTTTTAATTTTAAAAGGAGGATAACATTAGTAAGATAGCATCCAATAGATGTACCAGTCAATTTATTTTGTCAACTTATATATTTTTAATATGTACGTATAAACCACTTGTCAGTCGAGTCATAAATGACAGAATATAATTTGCAGAGCCAATCATAGTTTTGGCTAGTAAACGAGTCATTGACAATTGACGAACAAAATTTTAAAAGTTGCAAATCAAGATGGACAAAGGACCTATCAAGAAGGATAATATTAAACGTGAACTTGCATCTTGGTCATGACCCAAATTAGATTTCTCTTACTCATTTCAGGCGTTGAACCAAATCCATTGCCTAGAAGTCCAGCGCATATGACATGATTTAGGGTTGTTTCCTGATCAAAAATAAATGTAAATTGAAGATAAGTTACACACATCAATAAATCATTGTCAAGAGTGGACGAGTAACAAACAAAAAACATGTGTCCAGCTACCCGTAAATGGTTCATTAATTAACATCTCAATCGATGCCGTTTTATCTGCACCAATTTGACACGACCTAATTAGAAGTTTTGCCTATGAACAAGTCCATTTTCAATGATTTTTGCAAGTCCAAAAGCATCAGAAAGAATGTCAGGGTTCTTTGGCTTCCAGTCAAGAAGACATTAAGTTAAGATATAGACTGATTTTTTATTTTATTTTACCATAAAAAGATTAAAATCGCATGAAAAACCTTGAGTTATCCAACGCAATTGCTGAATTATCCTCTTTACCATTTAGTTCCTGTTGTTAATAATCAAATAATTTTTATATATGTCACGTAGAAAAAATTTTATAATCTTATTTTCAACAAAATAATTCAAAAGAAATTGAAAAGAAGAATCAAACCTTGATTTGTTCCACATCTCCAAAATTGCATGCGCTATCAATTTGAACACTTCTCCCCTCTTTTATTTTCGGCATGAATGCTACAGACAATTGGGAAAAAAAGTAGACAAAATATACCAAAAACCCACGTACTAACCCTAATAAAAAGTTATTATAAAATAGTATTATGAGTGTTAAATTTTGGTGATACAAAATCACAAATAGAGGAAAATGAAAATGCGAAAGAAAAAAGAGAAGATTTTGTTTCACATAATTAATACACATGTCTGATTATGTTTATTTCTCTTTTTGATTGGCTAATCAAATTATTTTTTATCATCTAATATTAACTTGGGCATTAAGTAATCGATGTTATAAATAGAGAATAGAAGAGAGAGCGCAAAAGGTGTGGAAATCTAATTGTTAATTCTCTTTTTTTTTCATTTTTGTTCCTCTCCTCCAACAATTTTAGCCAAGAGATCAAGAATCTCTTTCTCAATTTGGTTATTGGTTCAATTTGTATTTTGTTTACTTTTATTTTGTTCGATTAATTGTAAACAAATTTTGGTGAATCAATAAAGAGCGTGGTTGGGTGGAATCTCTTGTGTATTGACTTCTGATTTCATGTCCATTTATTTTACATTCAAATTTATTTCTTTGTGATTTGGATGATAAAAGATCTATTGGAAAAAGCTTCCGCAAAGCAAAGTATTCACTACAAATTGGTATCGGAGCAAGGTCATCGCAAAGCTTAGAATAATTTTGAATTTGAAAAATTATTGAGATGTCGGATGTGATTTCTTTTTCAAAGATGACTATTTTGGATGGAAAAAATTGGAGTATTTAATTGAAAGCCTAGGATGGAAGGTGTTTTGTACCTCAATGATCTTCATGATCCGATTGATGAAGATGGGAAGAAGCCCTCTGATGTAGAGGAGGGAAAATGGAAGAAGATGGATAAGAAGAAAATTGTGTTGATTCGTCGGTACCTTGATGGTTCGGTCTTCCATCATATGGCTAGTTGTGAAGCTGCGAAGGCTTTGTGGGACAAGTCGGTATCTTTGTATGAGTCGAAGAGTGCTATAAATAAGATTTTTCTTGTTCGAAAGTTGGTTCAACTGAAATTAGATGGAGAGAAGTCCGTTGCATAGCATTTGAACGAATTTCAAGATGTAATAAATCAATTGGCAAATATGAATGTCAAATTTGATGATGTGTTACATGCTCTTTTATTGATGAGTTCGCTTTCAGAAAGTTAGGAAACTTTGGTTGTTTCATTGAGTAATTCCAATGCTAATGGAACCATCTCACTGGAAACTGTTCAAAGTAGTCTTTTGAATGAGGAGTTTAGAAGAAAAGTGTCATGTGTGAAATTAGTTCAAGATGAGGCTATGGTAGCAAAAGACTCGAAGAAGGATACAAGTCCGGAGAACAAAGTCGCTAATGGTAAGGGTATGTCAAAAAGTATCATTTGTTATTATTGTCATAAAAATGGCCATATGCGCAATAGGTGCGAAGCGTATAAAAGGAATCAAAAGAAGAATATACATAGTGACAGTGATAGTGATACATGGACAGGTGTAGCTGAAGGTAGCGACAGCGATACTTTTTGTGATGTCTTCATTAGTGAAGAGAAGCCTTGGAAGATGGATTAATTACTTAAAGTAATTAAAGGATAATTAATCAGGAATAATTAATTAAGATGGATACTTAGAGTATGATTAATTAATTGGTTTAATTAATGATTAAGTAAGCAGGATTTATAGAATGAAGTAATTAATTTAATTCACTTTAAATTAATTAGAGATGGTATAAATCATTACTTATGGATGGATGAATAATATTGAATGCTTTGCATTGTTTGATATCTTTGATGAGATATGTGCTGATCTATGATATGGATGTTTTGGATGAATTGTAATTATAATGTGAATTATCTGTTTGTGATGATAATATGAATTATCTATTGTGATATTGTGAATTATCTATCTATGTGTATATAGATAATTGAATTGAATTGTTTTAACTTTAAACAACTTAGGCCTTAAAAGATACGTTTTGGATTTCGATGAGACCGGGATCGGGTTTCCAGATTTGGATATCCGAATACCACATCGATCCAAATTAACGATAGGTCGTGAATCTCAAGTGAAGAGGAAGATTCAGAGTGTAAGGGTTATTGTCGTTAACTCTGAGGGTGATTCCAAAATGAGTGTAACGAGATAATGCCTTCGGTTTCGTTTGAACCCGGAATGAACTTGTATGGATTGAATGCTTTCAGAACATCGTCAGGTGGACGATGAGCATTCTAAGTGATGTGTTCTGATTAAAGGTAATCGTAGCCTCAAGCCTCATCAACCGGGAATGGCTAAAACAGGGGAGGTACAGCAAGGCTTCGTGGGTAGCACCCACTGAGAGTAAGGTCATCCCTGTCTAGATGTCCCTTTCTATTTCGGCTTAGTGGTGCGGTTGAATGATCACAACCGTGGGGTGATTTTATTCGGAATTATCCAGTAAGGGATGGTTCCGGCTTTGTGTTGCAGGGGATTGGGCATGATCCTCGGTACGGTGATCTAGGCCACTTACTGTGACGGACGGTACCCCAGTAGCCCTGCCATTGTATGGAATCCAAACTCCAATAAGCGCCGTACGATTTAGTTGTGCCCAACTATGTTGGAACGTGAGATGTAAGTATTCCAGCTATTTCTGTATTTTACTTGAAAACCCTAGACCCTATTGTAATATAACTGAATTTCCTATCAATGTTTTAGTTAGCGTAAGGTAAAAACTTTTCCGTGTTTATGTGTGGGAAGTCTTACGTGATACCTTTGTTTTCAAAAGGTTTTGAAGTTAAACAAGTTTAACCCGTTTACTCACACCAGACCCATGTCTGACCCAAGTGTTTATTTTCTGTTTTATAAACTCTTGGGTACTCAAATTTTTACGAGTAGCCAAGGGATTCAGGTTAGCTTTGACGAATCTATGGAGGAGATATGGAGCAGGAGGCTTCAGCATTCGTAGATATATAGTGTTCCGCTGTGTTGGTTTCTTTGAGTCTTTTATTTGAGTTGTATTTTGAGTTGTATAATAGACATAAATTTATAACCGTCTATTTTGTGATGTATATATAAGTTGTGTACTCTGATGAATATGATACTATGTAATATCTTATGTGATATATTATATTTCATTCGTTCCGCTGTGAGATTCTGATGTGTTGTTGTTCTTTCTTCTCTTCTTTTCTCTTTTCTATCCCTTTCTTTCTTATTAATGATGCGTCATTCTGTGGAATGAATGGCGGGTCGTTACAGTTATATTACTACTTTTATAATATGTATTTTATTTTAAATTTAAAACTTTAATTTTTAATTTCAAAAAAAAATTGAAATTGACCCAAGGCCCAATTCAAATTGCCTTTTATATTAGGAGCAACCTTTAGGTTCACATAACCGTTCGGGCTAGGCTGGTAGCCAGGTAGGACAGGGTACTTGATTACCCAATAATCCAGCCTAGATACTACCTTTCTTAAACACCCTACTAACTGGGTTGTAGACTTTATTAATTATCCCTAATACGACTAATTTATACCGCATAGGCTATCTCGCTTTTATACTATTGTTGGAATTGGGTCAGCCCGCAATAGAAAAAATAGGTGAATTTCAAAAAAAATTACCATTTTGGATCTTTATTGGACCTATGAAGTCTAATTCATTTAAAAGTTTTCTAACTTTAAATAAAATCATTATTTTATTTTATTTTATAAATAAAGTTTTACTTTATATTCTTTTGTATTATATTTGAATATATGGTATCATATACGCATATGTGTGTACGTGCACGTGCAACATAATAATGTGTACATGGTTTAACATGTCCGTGTATAAATGTTGTGATTTACCCTGCAACAGACATGTTACACCCTCTAGTATTTGAGCATGCTGTCTAAATGAAAATATTTGTGCACATCAAAATGTTATATATATATATAATTACACATATGCAAAACAAAATCATTTATATTGCTAATTATGAAGAATTGATTACTATTATAATTTATATAAAATAATCAAATATATATATATATATGTATATGTGTGTGTGTGTATGTACATATATATAATTAAATCACAAAATCATTCATGATTAATAAAAATAATTTTGAACATAAATTTATATATATAAGTTACTGCAGCAAACCTGAGAGTAATGTAAAAAAATATTTTATTATATATATGTGTGTGTGTTTGTATGTATATGTATATATATAATTATAAGTATTTATGAATATACAAGCATATAAATATAGAATAATTTTTTGTGTAAACATTATGCATACTTGTAGTAGGCTCTCGGCCAAAAATCATATACATATATATACACACACATGCACACACACATATATACATACATACATATATATTTATAAATATACAAACATATATATATAATAAATTTTATATATAAATTGATGCATACTTGTGGTAAGCTTTCGGCTCAGAAAATATACTTTTTTATTTTATTCGGATTTATAAAATAGTTTTAAATCCAACGTTAAAAATAAAATAAAAACCGTACAGAATTAAATGCTAAAAATTATTAAATATCATTTCTAAATTCTAAAAATTATGCAATGTTATTATTTAAAGTTTTATACTTAATTTAATATTATATATATATAAGTATTTATTTATTTATTAATATAATCAATTTCTAGATAAAAATAGTAGTATTAATATATATATATGTGTGTGTGTGTGTGTATTAAATTTACTAATATATACTGTGGTAGTTTGGCTTTCATTTCTTCGCTGGCTCTTTGGTGGTTCTACTGTGGTAGTTTGGCTGCTACGGATGGTCTTGCTCGGTTTTATGCTGCTGGTTTTACGATGGTGGCGTCTTTGATGCTCTGCTTGCCACCTACCACTATCGGTTTATTCTGTGAGACCTATCTGGGCATCTTATCTTCGTCGCTTCTTACTACCTTCCTAGGAGAGAGCTATCCTTGGTATTGCTGGTTCTGCGCCTTTTAGATTGCACTCTTTATGGTTTGGCTTGGAGGTCTGGCCTTTTCCTTTGGGTCAAGGCGGGTTCATGAATGTTAGTGGATCGATTGTCCCTTCTCCTCCACTATCTTCAGGTGGATTTGTTGCTGGCGGCTGTGGTTTTATCTCCTGTGTTTTTGGTTTTTCTTTTCCACTGTTGTTTTGCGGTTTTTATTTTTGGGAGGCTTTCGTCCTTCTTTGTTTCTTGTTAATCTGTGAGCCCTCGGAGAAAGGCGCTTTTTCTTCTTTTATTTATATATTGTTTTTCTTTGAAAAAATATATATTAAATTTACTAATTGCTGCCGAACAACTTTTACATGTAAGTAAAATTTTATAAATTTTTAAACGTTTATTTTATGATTTTACTGTTTAGAATATGATTTATTAGTTTATAAAATTATCTATATTATTATTTAATTCGAAAAAAAATGTTTTTCTATTTCTTTGGCCATGAGCTTAAGATCAGTATAAATTCAAAATAATTTTTTTTACATATATCTTTATATATAAGCCAATACTTCAGTCAAAGTGCAGTCTTTTTTGGAATCCCTAAAATGCCCGTGTCAACATGCCCCAGCAAATGTTTATAAGTGGACAAAATGGTAACCAGATTTTGTACACGTTCAATAACCACATCCACCACGTTTTCTGTTGATGTTCACATCAAACCCTCTTTTAGAATAACCGACTCGCTTCTCAGTTTTCGCTCTACCGATCACCGCTCCCTATTCGATTGGAACCAAAATTCAAAATCAAGAAGATTTTCCAACTACGAAGAACTGCGTATACCATAGGCATGCAGCCCTACAGGGATTTCATCCGAGGTGGTTGAACGATGGTCGAGATGGATGTTGTGATGTGCAATGCCCTCCAGAACCACGCAAAGGCAGTTGGTTGCCGATGAGGGTCGTGAGAAGTTGAGACAAGTTTTAATTACTCATTAAAAAGAAAAAAATAAAATAATTACTTCCAATTTATCACTAATGGTACACTTTTGCAATGCTTTACAGTTAAAATTATAATCAATACTCTTCTGTTGTATGCGTAAGTACGTTTTTGATGGATGGGAAATTGTTGTATTTTAGGATTTGTGTGTGACGATAAATGTGTTTCCAGGCTTGCTTTGTTTAACCCATGTTGCTGCTATGCTTGATGCGTATGCACTTTTTGACATTAAAAACAATTACCATCGACCTAAGTCTTTCATTACCAGGTATTGGTTTATGCCCTACAAAACATACATAACTTATAATTATGTTTCAACCCATATATTAGACATGTAGTTCAAATTCCGTCAACCACTATATATGTTACATCTATTTCCTAATGTAAACAATTCAATGCATATATATGAGCTCTCTGACTGTGTACCCAACTGCTAACACTACTTAAATCTACATATCTGACAATCTGATAGGAACACTTATTGGAAACTAATTATTAAAAAGCATGTATGACGCTAATTATAAAAACTGCATGTCTAACACAAAATGTAATCATTGTGATCCGACTGCATTCAAAAACCTATAATGCCATTCAACCTACCTGCAACTATTTAATAGTACATATATTTTTAATATGAGTTCACACCACTTCAACTGTTATTCTGATTTAACTATAACTGTGTTTGATTCCACTGCTGCGTAATAAATTTGTTGTATGTTACAGTTTTGATGACAGATTTTGATAGATGTATTTAAATGTAAGTTTTAGGTTTCATGTGTTTATATAAATTTTTTATTTCTTCATCCTTTTACACGATAGGACTATACATCTTATCACCCATATGCACAGCTGTAGAAGTAGATAAGGAGAATTATGTCATCGTTTTCTTTTTCACGCGATGCATAATACAAAGTAGCTTAGAGTAATCGATGATTGCAAGTAATATCTATGTATTAGTTAACTAATTAAACTCGTACCACATTTATTTTGATATTAACTGTATTTCTCTAACTACAGTAGATAGAATGAGGCTTTAATGAAATGGAAACAATATGCAATAGGATATGGTGACCACCCAACTTTTCTCTCACCTTCCAAACTTCCTCACCACAAATATTTGTTCTGTCACCTTTGGTTATTTTCCTTTTTCTCAGGATCAACTACTCATTACAATTCAGAATAAGATTAATGCAGGTATGACCAAAATCACTCAGAATAACCTGTCGGTCAATGGTCATTTCATTGCTTCTGCATGTACAATTATTGGAGCACAATTTTGTTCACACTTTTTTTGAAATGTAAACAAAACACTTTCTTCCTATTGGAGGAACTTGGGGGGTCACGTGTGGGACCCCCTGAATTCCACCAATAGGAACCGGGTGTTTTGTTCACACTTTCAAGAAAATTGTGAACAAAATCACTCTCCAATTATTGGTAATGGAAGAGAAAGAAGTGCTGCTGGGGTAATGTACGAAATGATGTAAGAGTTTATATACACCGTGCAAGTGTTGGTAAAACATGTAAATAGATGCAAAAATGAATTGCAAACATAATAAGACCAAAGGTCCCAATGTTATGTTCTAAACCTGATAATGGTTAAAATTGATTAATGTAAAGTCCTTTACTGACTGAATTAAGTAAAACATCATGATACGTGAATAATTATAGTCATGTGTGACGAATATGGTAGATTCTTTATTATTTGACAACATAATTATCATATATATATAGTAATTAATAAGCGATTTGTTGTTTTAAATTTATATTCCATAATTGTTACAAATTTATATTAAGCCACCTTAACCCTGTACACTACCCAAATATAAGAATATAAAATGTAACGAAGCATGGTTATTCAACTCATGGGCTAAAAAAATCAACGAGATCAGAATCATCAGATGTTATTGATAAATAGCCACTACTGAACAGGTCATTTATTTTACACAAAATTTGCAACGTCTTTTGTGAGTATCTCATAACAAATATAATTATGGGTAACATTTATTACCTACTATATTAAATTTCGTAATAACATTATTTCATATATCAACAGCACCATAAACACTTCATTTATTACCTACTATAGTAATTTAATAATTATCAATCGCATTACGTACTTCTTTCCCATTAACTCCAACTTCTTCGTTACCGCATTTCTTACCTAAATCATATTCTACCAATGTTAAACAAATTTATTTCGTTTTAGAAAATACTATGTGCCAAATAGCTTAATAAAAATCATTAATGTATGAAAAATGACTAATCTTAACGTGTGTGGATAAAAGGAAATTAACTTTGGCGCTTACTTAAAAAAAGGAGAAAATGTTGGTGTTCAAATCCCTAAATGCATAGATTGAAATGATGGGTTTCTTTACGGGATCAAATTTGGAAGCTACACTAACGTCAAGCGGTTTTATGCTTTTTTAATTATTGAGTATATGTAAGGAAGAGAGAGTATCATAGGAAACGCGATCACTATGGAGAAAAAGAACAACTCTCGAGATATTGATATAGCAGTCGATTAATTTTTTAAAATGAGATGATGCAAGTTTTTCATATTTCAAATTACAAGAAGTGATAATTTTTAAGTTTGCCGCATTTTTTGAGATATTGATATATTAGTTGATTACTTTCTTTGCATGCATTGTTTTATTATTTCCTTAAATTGACTTTCTCTCACTCGCATTTCGACGAACAATTGATTTGAACCTTCATATACGAAAAGACATATACAATTAAGTATACTTCAAAGTCCTGTTGTATGGTCAATTTATTTTATAAACGGTGTTTTTATTACCTAATTTTCCTTTTCACGTGCATTGAACGTGACAAAGTACTCGTGTGTGTGTGTGTGTTGATGAGCAAATGTGTCAAATCATCTAACATGTGAAAGAATGTCCTTATACTAGATTCGTCATATGATCTAACATCCTATGATATGAATCAATAATCAATTATAATATCATATAAATGAGATGAATTATCTTTCACCAAAGCCAAGAGATTGCACCTTGAAATGATGATAGAAGTTCGTTGTTTCCATTCGCAAATTAGAAGGTGCTAGCTTCCAAACTTCTGACCACCAATCAATCGAATTGAAGTGCTTTTGATATGATTTGAACTTGAAAATATTTGGTGCTTGGATGGGTAGTCAGCCTCTACCATGGTTGTAGCAAGAGTAATTCTCTAGTTTTAAATAAAATGAGGTGCTAGTGGAGTAAATAAAGGAAGCATTGAAGAAGTAAAAAATGGATCAGATCCACTTTTCTCTCTTTACCAAATCTTGCCTTTTTCAAACTCAAACTACTTAGACATGTACTATACATGCCGGCCTCACCCTTGCACACCCATGGCCGAAATTTGAAGCTATCATATGGGCCTTGAAACCATTTCAAGCCCAAACAATAATTGTTGCATTTAAATTTAATTTAAATGCGTACGTTTAAATTTAATTTAAACGCGCACCGATATCGTATATCGATCAATATATGTGACAGCCCGTAGTTTAGGCAAAAATATATTTATATAAATTTAAAATATTTTATAAAAGAAAGATAGTTGGTTGAAAACACAATTTTCTGGAAATGCTTGTGTATGGGAATGAGTGTGCATGCCCTTGTGCATGTGCACACTGTTCCAGTATACTACCTGGGCAAGGTAATTTAGTAAGTAAAAACCTAGTAAATAAATACAAATATATATATATATATATATATTTATAAATGAGTACATGACTTGTTAGTGTGTACACATTAGCCTAGTTACAATACATGAATAACTTAGGCAGATTTTAGTCTTAACTTCCATAGATTAAATAGGAGTATAGTTGCTTGGGTAGGTAGGAAATGCATGAATAAATATGATGTGCAAAATATTTGATTGATACACACATACAGCTGGTTATACAAATAAGTTCATATACATGATTAAAACCAGAAAAGACAAACAATGCCTGAGCCACACTCATGTATATAGTGTGTGAGGAAATTTGCCAAAAGTGGCCAAGACAAGAAAAAAGGAGAAATGGTGGGAAAGGAAAGTGGAGAGGGTGAACAGTGGGGTGAAACCAGAAATGGTGAAGGGATTTCTGATAAAAATAAATTACTTAACTAGCCTTAAAACCCTAGCAACTCCCTTATATACATCATTATTTCCTACGGTTACATATTAGAACCAGAAAACAAAATTAGAAAAAAATATAGGCAGCAGTTTAGAAAATCAATGGCAGGCCTGAACCAAGACTTGGGAAGGAGAACTATGGTGAGTAAATCCTCACTTGGCAAGGCATTAAGACCTATGAAAGGCAGCCATTAACCTTTAGTTATTTTAATTTATGTTTGATGCTTTGCTTGCATTTTTTTTAGTTTAGCAATTTTCTGTTGCTCCTGAGACTTTGTGACTTTTATTGCCTGAATGTTACTGTCCTTGTTGTCACTGAACTTATGCTTGTTTATATATGATAATATAATAAAGGAATAACAGTTGGTTTATTTATATGTTTATGAACTTGAGAAATATTTTTAGTTAAAGCATGAATTAATAAGGAAAGTAGGGTGCAAGGCAGTAAGAGGAAGGGGTTCTCTGGCTTATGTCTTGCAACTGAAAAGATGGTTAGGGTGCAATGGAATTTCCATGTGCTGGGCCTTAGTCCATCAATAAGTATTCTTTGGAAATAGGGTTGAGTAACAAGCAAACACACTTTAATGTGTGAATTGATTGTGAGAACCTTATTACTAGGGAACCACAGTAGCATTTCACTTCTTTTTAAAATGCTCAGATCTATGCTTTAGCTAAAGACATATCTCTAAATGAAACTGACTTGAAATAATTGCAAGTGTGACTGATTAAATTATTGAATGTATGAATGGGTGAATGATTGATGGATGTATAAAAACTGCTAGCACATATTGGTTAACATACAACAGTTTTGGGCATGACACTGCATATATAATATTGGGTCATATGAAAGAACTTAGTAATTAAACTAAGGATGTTGGTCACCTCTATCAGGTTGGGTATGAGGGAAGTGAGTATGACATAGTGGTTGGCTTGCATCAAGGTTGGGGTGTGAGTTTGCACATGGCATGTTTATGCCCAAATAGCTTGTAGTGCTTTGGAAACCAGGTAGTGGTTCCAGGCAGTGTGTACCAGTGCAACCATGAATGTAATACTGGACTTTAGAATAACATGAAATTATTATACATGCAAGGGTAAATAAGCTAGAAGTATATGGGAGTCCTAACATGTAGACTCAGGTTTGATACTTTGGCTCAATACCATGAATGGGGTCTGTGCCTGTTTATGTATGATTGTGCATGTTTTGGGTATTAGCACCAACTTGTGTGCATGTATGATGGTTGATAGGTTTTCTGAACATGAGAAGGAGATTTATTACTTTGAATAAAACACTTAACCTCTAAGAACAGAAACTATAATAATGGAACATATTTCATTAGTCTTTATGCATTAACAAGTGATTCTACTTACACCAGACATAAGTCTGACCTGTTTGTTGCTTGCATCAAATGGGTGCTTCATATGTATTATGGAGCAGATCATGAGATGTCTACAGGAAAAGAGAAGGCTAAGTGATAAGATGCAGATGCGTGATGCTAAGAAGAAATTTGCTAATTCACTGAATTATGAATGTTTGCTAAAAGATGTCATTTATGTTTTATTTTAACCAGAAGACTTTCTGTAATGATATTGTATTTGTGCTGAATTTTGATGGTGATGTAATGAATGGTTTAAAAGAAATTACTATGTGACAAAATCATTCTCAGTGGAAAAAGATTATTATGGGGTGGAACTGTTTTCAGTAGAAAAGATAAATGTGTTTAGCTTTATATCATAACCTGTAAGTATGCAAATTTTCATGGATCAAGTAGTGAGTTTAGTAGTAAATCTGAAGCATATGTGAACCTGTAATGTATGCATATGTATTAGGTTGTTTAGAGGCTAGAACCTATTTACAAATTAACTGTAAATATTATGAAGTAGGGATAAACCCATAGGTAGAAAAGAAAAGAAAACATAAGAAGCATGAACCCAGATTTGTATAATCTCGATGTCTAAATGAATGAGCAAAGTTAGTAAATTATAACCAGACAGTATAGGGATCCAACCTAATCAAGTTGATCAACCTGAAAACTTAAGTGTAGTAAATAACAGTTGTACATGTCTATGTGCACGTAGATGCACAGAAGCATGCACAACCTCTGTTTGGCTATTTGAAAAGCAATTTTGCAAAAGATTCAAATGGGAGGAGGTCTTTCCCAATTCTTTTTACTGTGGCTAAAACATAGGTATTTTAGTTTAAAATAAACTGAGCTATACTTTATAAAAAAAACTCTGATATTAGAATCAAAATGATTTGTATGTTTATATGTACATGCAAATAGTTTTCACAAAGATGTATATCAATATTTCTATATTGATCAAATTGGATCTTGGGAAATAAATAAAATATAATATGAAAAAAAAAATCTAATAAAAGAAAGAGAAATGGTTGGTCTTGGAAGTAAGTAACCCTGAATTTAGCATAAACTAAATTGAGTCACTCAAACAACTTGAAGACTAAGGGGAAGGGTTGCTTCAGTTGGTATCAGAGCTATGTTATTAAATACATAGCTAATACAAATACTTGGTTGAATCTGTGTGCATTGTTTGTACTGTTTGCATTGGTTGTTTTACTTATTATGTATGAATGAGTTCACTGCTAGTTTAAAAGTGAAGTAGTGAATAGGAATTAGAACTAACCATACTAGAAATGTTCAATAGAGGCCCAGAGCAGTTAGGATCAATCCCCAGGCTGCTGGAGAAAGGGAGAACAATCAATCTTCTGATAATGCTGAACAGGCAACTGGAATGGCCACTGGTCCCCCAATGATTAACATGCAAGATTTTGTTAGAGTACTGAGGGATGGGATGGCACCTAGAGTAGATAATCCTCATGAGGAGCTGTCCAAATTGCTTAAAACATATACACATTTAGGAGGCAGTAGCTTTGATGGCATAGAAAATGTCATGGGTGTCCAGACATGGCTAAGAACAGTGGAGAGGATCTTTGCAGATATGCAGGTTAATGACCAGAGAAGAAGGCAAATAGCTTCAAGACAGCTAAAAGGCCTTGCTTTGGACTGGTGGGAAGTGATCATTGCAGGCAGGCAAGAGCAAGAGATCACATGGAATCAGTTCAAAGAAATGTTAGAAGCCAGATTTGTCCCAGCTTCAGCAAAAGCTTCATTACTTGAGGAGTTTATCAAGTTGAGGCAAGGATCTATGAGTGTCACTGAATACACTCAGAAATTTGAAGGGTTGTCCAAGTATGGGGCAGTACTAATCCCAGATGAAGTTTCAAGGAATGCAAGGTACATTCAGGGATTAAATGCTGGATTGAGTAGAGCCATGTTACCATACAAAGACAGAACCTTTGATCAAGTTATGGACTTGACATTGTCATTTGAGCAGCATGACAATGCCAGGGAAAAGTTTAAGAATTTCAGAAATAACAAGAAAGGAAAGAATAGAGCACACCCATATGAGAAGAAGAAGGGAGAAGCCATGAACAAAGAAGGAGGTAAGGTGGCAAGCTCTGACAATAAGAAACCTAAAGTGATCTGTTACAACTGTGGGAAGGAAGGCCATATAAAGACCAAATGCCAAGCACCCAAGTCAACTGTTCTTAGGTGCTACAACTGTGGTAAAGATGGGCACATGAAAAGGCAGTGTCCAGAGATGGCAAGGGTGGCTGTACTTGAAGGGAGGGGCAAGACCATGGAAGCACCTAGCCAAGTGTAAGGTATATTATTCATTAAAGGCATACCCATATCAGTTATTTATGACACAGGAGCTACACACTCTTTTGTTTCATGTGACATAGTTCAGAAACTAGGGTTAACATGTGTTTTTGTTGATAAGCCATTGCATGTTAATAGTCCAATAGGTAATTCCTGCATTACAAATATGAAATGCATGCAAGTAGAATTATGTATGGGTGGCCACACCTTTATTTCAGAACTATATGTGTTGAATTACCCTAAGTTGGATATTATACTAGGAATGGATTGGTTAAAGGGTTTTTGTGCTATCATTAACTTGGAAAATTCCACAATCTCATTACAACTTCCTGATGGCAAAAGAGTTTTGGTCATGTATGAGGCAGCCAAAGATAGGGGTATGGGCAGAATGTTCAACTTGAACAGTGGTGAGATTGAATCAAGCCTAGAAAAAATACCCATAGTTAACCAATACGCTGATGTGTTTGGTGAAGTAAATGGCATTCCTCATAATAGACCAGTAGAATTTCAGATAAGACTTAAACCAGGAACAAGCCCTGTCATTAAGAAACCAAACAGAATGGGTCCTAAGGAACTGATTAAGTTGAAGAAACAATTAGAAGAATTAGAACAAAAAGGCTTCATTAGGCCTAGCAGTTCAAATTGGGGATCACCAGTAGTATTTGTTAAGAAGCATGATGGTTCCTTGAGAATGTGTATAGACTATAGGGAACTAAACTCAGTCACCATCAAAAACAAATACCCTCTACCTAGAATTGATGATCTTTTTGATCAATTAAATGGTGCTAAGGTATTTTCCAGACTTGACTTAGCATCTGGCTTCCATCAAATGAAAGTGGAAGAAGAAAGTATCAAGTATACAGCTTTCAATACCAGGTATGGCTTGTATGAATACTTAGTAATGCCATTTGGTTTGACCAATGCACCATCCTATTTTGTGGATTTAATGAATAGGATTTTTAGAGACTATTTAGATAAATTTGTACTGATTTTCATTGATGATATATTAATATATTCTAAGTCAGCTAATGAACATGAGAAACATTTGCACATGGTACTAAGTAGATTAAGGCAACAAGGCCTTAAAGCCAAGTTTGCAAAATGTTCCTTCTGGAAAATGAAATAAAATTCTTAGGCCATATAATTTCTCAAGAAGGAATTTCGGTAGACTCTAGTAAGGTCATGGCAGTGCAAGTATGGAAGAGACCAAGCAATGTTACTAAGATAAGATCATTCATGGGCATGGCTGAATACTACAGAAGATTTATAAAAGACTTTGCTAAAATAGCAACCCCATTAACTAAGCTAACAAGGAAAGACCAGCCTTTCCTATGGACTGAGAAGTGTGAAGGGGCATACAACCAATTGAAGAAAGCATTGATGGAAGCTCCAGTGCTGAAAATCCCAGAAGGCAATGATAATTTGGTAGTGTACACTGATGCATGTGGGTCAGGTATAGGGGCTGTTCTTATGCAAGATGGTAGAGTAATAGCCTATGCATCAAGGCAATTGAAACCAAGTGAGACCAAGTATGCAACACATGACTTGGAATTGGCAGCTGTGGTATATGCATTAAAGCTTTGGAGACACTACCTATTAGGAGCAAAGTTTGAGCTTTGTACTGACCACAAAGCTTTGAAATACTTATTTTCTCAAAAAGATTTGAACATGAGACAACATAGGTGGGTGGAATTCCTTGCTGCCTATGATTTGGACATTATGTACACACCAGGAAAAGCAAATAGAGTGGCAGATGCATTGAGTAGGCAACATGCCAAGTTGGCTACATTGATGATAGAGGAGTTTAAAATGCTATTAGCACTAACTGATGTAGAAGTGGAAAGCATGGGAGAGCAAACTATGGTGATAGATGAGGACATGGAGCACCATGGCAAGCTCAGCCTCATCACAATAAAATCAGACTTAGTAGAAGAAGTGAACCAGTCTCAAGACATGGATGCATTCCTAAGAGAGAAGAAGGAATTGTTAAGGAATGGTTCAAAGCTTGATAATTTTGAATTGGATGAAAAAGGATTTTTAAGATACAAGGGAAGACTGTGTGTGCCTGGCACAGAAGCACTACAAAGGAAAATCATGGATGTCCATCACAAGTCTAAGTACACCATACATCCAGGTGGTACTAAAATGTATCATGATCTAAAGAGGAGCTATTGGTGGAAAGGAATGAAGAGGAGTGTGGGTGAATATGTGGCAAAATGCATGACTTGTCAATAAGTCAAGGCTGAGTACCAAAAACCCAGTGGACTGTTGCAACCTCTGGAAGTTCCAAGGTGGAAATGGGAAAGCATATCAATGGATTTCATTGATGGTTTGCCAAGATCAAAGAGAGGTAATGACAGTATTTGGGTGGTGGTAGATAGATTGACTAAATCATCACACTTCATACCAGTAAAGAGTGATAGAAATGCACCAAAATTGGCACAAGTTTTCATGAAAGAAATAGTGAAACTACATGGAGTTCCTACCACTATCATTAGTGACAGAGACACCATATTCACATCAAAGTTCTGGAGCAGCTTTCAACAAGCAATGGGGGTTGAGTTGTGCTTGAGCACAGCCTACCATCCCCAAACTGATGGCCAGACAGAAGTAGTTAATAAATTCTTAGAGGATCTACTTAGAGCCTGTGTACTAGATCATGGTGGTAATTGGGAAGACTACCTTCATTTAGCAGAATTTGCCTACAACAACAGCTACCAGAGTAGTATAGGGATGGCTCCCTATGAAGCTCTATATGGGAGGCCTTGTTTGTCACCTGCTTGCTGGTTAGAGGTAGGTGATAAGGTGATGTTAGGACCAGATCATGTGAAAGAAACAAATGATAAGATCACACTGATCAGACAGAGAATGAAGGCAGCACAGGATAGAATGAAATCATATGCAGATAGAAGAAGGAAACCACTTGAATTTGAAGTAGGATATTTTGTGTATTTGAAGGTCTCACCTATGAGGAAGGTGTTGAGATTTGGCAAGGCAGGGAAGCTAACCCCAAGATATATAGGACCATATGAAATCATTGCAAGAATAGGAAAGATGGCTTACAAACTGAAGTTGCCAGAAGAAATGAGTGGAATACACAATGTATTTCATGTATCACAATTGAGAAAATGTGTACATGATGAAGCTTCAATGATTCAGTCACAAAACAAAGTGGAAGTCAGACCAGACTTGGTGTATGAGAAGAAGCCAGTGGGCATTATAGCTAAAGAAGATAAGAAATTGAGAAACATAACTATTAAACTGGTAAAGGTGCAGTGGAGTTTAGACCCTAATGATTGCACATGGGAGGTTGAGGACAAGACAAAAGTCCAGTACCCTCAACTATTTGCAACTGACAATTAGATTAGAGGTAATTTATCATTTATGCTTGTATTCAGTTAGTTAAACATAATGTTTAGTTTTGCTATATAAAATAACACAATAAGAAGTGTTAAATTGTGGGACACAATTTCTTAAAGGAGGGGTGTATGTGACAGCCCGTAGTTTAGGCAAAAATATATTTATATAAATTTAAAATATTTTATAAAAGAAAGATAGTTGGTTGAAAACACAATTTTATGGAAATGCTTGTGTATGGGAATGAGTGTGCATGCCCTTGTGCATGTGCACACTGTTCTAGTATACTACCTGGGCAAGGTAATTTAGTAAGTAAAAACCTAGTAAATAAATACAAATATATATATATATATTAATAAATGAGTACATGACTTGTTAGTGTGTACACATTAGCCTAGTTACAATACATGAATAACTTAGGCAGATTTTAGTCTTAACTTCCATAGATTAAATAGGAGTATAGTTGCTTGGGTAGGTAGGAAATGCATGAATAAATATGATGTGCAAAATATTTGATTGATACACACATACAGCTGGTTATACAAATAAGTTCATATACATGATTAAAACCAGAAAAGACAAACAATGCCTGAGCCACACTCATGTATATAGTGTGTGAGGAAATTTGCCAAAAGTGGCCAAGACAAGGAAAAAGGAGAAATGGTGGGAAAGGAAAGTGGAGAGGGTGAACAGTGGGGTGAAACCAGAAATGGTGAAGGGATTTCTGATAAAAATAAATTACTTAACTAGCCTTAAAACCCTAGCAACTCCCTTATATACATCATTATTTCCTACGGTTACATAATAGAACCAGAAAACAAAATTAGAAAAAAATATAGGCAGCAGTTTAGAAAATCAATGGCAGGCCTGAACCAAGACTTGGGAAGGAGAACTATGGTGAGTAAATCCTCACTTGGCAAGGCATTAAGACCTATGAAAGGCAGCCATTAACCTTTAGTTATTTTAATTTATGTTTAATGCTTTGCTTGCATTTTTTTAGTTTAGCAATTTTCTGTTGCTCCTGAGACTTTGTGACTTTCATTGCCTGAATGTTACTGTCCTTGTTGTCACTGAACTTATGCTTGTTTATATATGATAATATAATAAAGGAATAACAGCTGGTTTATTTATATGTTTATGAACTTGAGAAATATTTTTAGTTAAAGCATGAATTAATAAGGAAAGTAGGGTGCAAGGCAATAAGAGGAAGGGGTTCTCTGGCTTATGTCTTGCAACTGAAAAGATGGTTAGGGTGCAATGGAATTTCCATGTGCTGGGCCTTAGTCCATCAATAAGTATTCTTTGGAAATAGGGTTGAGTAACAAGCAAACACACTTTAATGTGTGAATTGATTGTGAGAACCTTATTACTAGGGAACCACAGTAGCATTTCACTTCTTTTTAAAATGCTCAGATCTATGCTTTAGCTAAAGACATATCTCTAAATGAAACTGACTTGAAATAATTGCAAGTGTGACTGATTAAATTGTTGAATGTATGAATGGGTGAATGATTGATGGATGTATAAAAACTGCTAGCACATATTGGTTAACATACAACAGTTTTGGGCATGACACTGCATATATAATATTGGGTCATATGAAAGAACTTAGTAATTAAACTAAGGATGTTGGTCACCTCTATCAGGTTGGGTATGAGGGAAGTGAGTATGACATAGTGGTTGGCTTGCATCAAGGTTGGGGTGTGAGTTTGCACATGGCATGTTTATGCCCAAATAGCTTGTAGTGCTCTGGAAACCAGGTAGTGGTTCCAGGCAGTGTGTACTAGTGCAACCATGAATGTAATACTGGACTTTAGAATAACATGAAATTATTATACATGCAAGGGTAAATAAGCTAGAAGTATATGGGAGTCCTAACATGTAGACTCAGGTTTGATACTTTGGCTCAATACCATGAATGGGGTCTGTGCATGTTTATGTATGATTGTGCATGTTTTGGGTATTAGCACCAACTTGTGTGCATGTATGATGGTTGATAGGTTTTCTAAACATGAGAAGGAGATTTATTACTTTGAATAAAACACTTAACCTCTGAGAACAGAAACTATAATAATGGAACATATTTCATTAGTCTTTATGCATTAACAAGTGATTCTACTTACACCCAGACATAAGTCTGACATGTTTGTTGCTTGCATCAAATGGGTGCTTCATATGTATTATGGAGCAGATCATGAGATGTCTACAGGAAAAGAGAAGGCTAAGTGATAAGATGCAGATGCGTGATGCTAAGAAGAAATTTGCTAATTCACTGAATTATGAATGTTTGCTAAAAGATGTCATTTATGTTTTATTTTAACCAGAAGACTTTCTGTAATGATATTGTATTTGTGCTGAATTTCGATGGTGATGTAATGAATGGTTTAAAAGAAATTACTATGTGACAAAATCATTCTCAGTGGAAAAAGATTATTATGGGGTGGAATTGTTTTCAGTAGAAAAGATAAATGTGTTTAGCTTTATATCATAACCTGTAAGTATGCAAATTTTCATGAATCAAGTAGTGAGTTTAGTAGTAAATCTGAAGCATATGTGAACCTGTAATGTATGCATATGTATTAGGTTGTTTAGAGGCTAGAACCTATTAACAAATTAACTGTAAATATTATGAAGTAGGGATAAACCCATAGGTAGAAAAGAAAAAGAAAAACATAAGAAGCATGAACCCATATTTGTATAATCTCGATGTCTAAATGAATGAGCAAAGTTAGTAAATTATAACCAGACAGTATAGGGATCCAACCTAATCAAGTTGATCAACCTGAAAACTTAAGTGTAGTAAATAACAGTTGTACATATCTATGTGCACGTAGATGCACAGAAGCATGCACAACCCCTGTTTGGCTATTTGAAAAGCAATTTTGCAAAAGATTCAAATGGGAGGAGGTCTTTCCCAATTCTTTTTACTGTGGCTAAAACATAGGTATTTTAGTTTAAAATAAACTGAGTTATACTTTATAAAAAAAACTCTGATATTAGAATCAAAATAATTTGTATGTTTATATGTACATGCAAATAGTTTTCACAAAGATGTATATCAATATTTCTATATTGATCAAATTGGATCTTGGGAAATAAATGAAATATAATATGGAAAAAAAATCTAATAAAAGAAAGAGAAATGGTTGGTCTTGGAAGTAAGTAACCCTGAATTTAGCATAAACTAAATTGAGTCACTCAAAAAATCCAATTTAACTTTGTTAAGCGTTACCCAGTAGTGACTATTATTTACACCAATTCTCTTCGTCAAAACTATATCACTTTGGACTTATGGAGTTTGGTAATGGTCAAAATTCCAGTATTATCCATATTCAACTCTGTAGTTCAAACACAAAGTCTTTGGTTCAATAATAACAATTATTATTGACCGAAATGCTCTGGCTAGAAACTTTGACTTTGATTTCACTTTAGTTGACCGTGATACTAACCACATATAACTAAGGAGACAAATCCTCTATTGAATAGTGTTTCACTCCAAATGCTTCCACTCAACTCAACTATAGTCGTTCGATGGATTTCGTGCCACGATTTAACTATAATCAAAGTGAAACTTCCACATTGAAGATCAGTAGTATTCTCAAGTCAAAAGAACTGTGTAATTTTATCACATCGACATTTTCTGTTTAACCTTAGTTATATTACCCAACAGAAAACTGTCGAGTGAGTCATTCCATGATTATCCAATAACTACCAGTATGTAACTCCTTTGTGCCCCTAGTAGTCATGAGTAGTACATTACTCAACATTTGGAGAGCTTTATGTACTTTAGTCTCAATAGATGCATCAATATCCAATATCAATACATCTTGACTAGGAATATTTAAAATGATATGTTTATTATATTATGATAAATCACTCATTGTCACATCGCATTGTAACTACTATCACAAAACATACAATTTATGAATTTTCTATTAAATATACTTTTAATTAAATTAATTAGTTAATATAACATATTATGTCAAGTATATAATAGAAAGAAACATCTTTTATTTCGAACAAGATTAATTATCGAGTTAAATATATGTAATACATTACATAATTGGTCCTAAGGCATACCCCAAAATCTATCAAGATACACCTTTACAAACAAATAGTAGACTAATATTTACAAGAAATTGAATCTTTCGATCACAATTTCAAGTAGTCTTCAATACAACTTCCTATCACTAAAATAAAATACCCTTTTTACAATGGACAATACTCGTTGTAATATGTGTTTAACAACGAGCCTGCAATCGTCGTGTTATGTGGAATTGTAATAGATCGAAGAGATTTTACAATTGTTTTCGTCTGTTGCAATAGGATCTTTTACAACAAGTTTTGCCCGTTTCAAGGATCTTATACAACTGTTTTTACCCATTGCAACAGGATCTTTCACTACAACAAATAGGACATTTAATAACGTTTTAAAAACGCTATAAAAGCTATTAACAATGTTTTTACATACACTGTATATCGACATGCAGTTATATGTCAAGGATATACAATGACAGGAAATAAACGCTGTTAAATGTCCTTTTTAATAGCGTTTCCCTGGTGTCATGAAATCATTTAACAGCGTTTGGTTGGGTGAAGTTAGAGATCTTTCTTAGCGTTTGTTTCGTGCTAAGATAAGATTTTATAGCATTTTTTCAATGTTGTGATATTTATTTACAGCGTTTCCATGTTGCAATAAATCGTGCTTTATGTTTTTAGATACAATTTAACTGCATTTTTAAAACGCTGTTAAAACTTTCAACGGCGTTTTAAAAACGCTGTGGAATGTTTTAACAGCGTTTTAAAAACGCTGTGGAATGTTTTAATTCCATTTCAGTCAACATCCGCCACAATGTATATATATACCACATTTTAAAATTAGCATATTATATCAATATCACATTTCAAAATCAACATATTGTATCAATACCATATTTTGGACACATATTTGATGACCAACGTATGAAATTACATAATCAAAATACACAATATTCTTACACCAAACATAAATAGTTCGTCATCAATAGTTCATAAACAAAATATAGAACAAGTAGCAATAGCAAAACAAAATCAAGTAGTACATACGTTAAAACCAAAAAGTAGTTCTAGCAGCAAAAATAACTTCGATCCATAACTCGTTGCAACCTTTTTTTGCATCACAGTCATCTATCTACCTATAAAGCAAAAGTAATGCTTGAGAATCAATTCATCAAAAAAGTGTACACAAAGTTAAATCGGATTCATAATACAAACACTAAATATTCATCACACTATTTCATTAGGCGATTGACTAATACAAAGTATACAACATGCCATAAAATCAAGTAGCATTTACAAGTGAAGTAGAGTAAAAAATAATAAACGAACTCGGTAATTTACTTGGAGTAAAATCAAGCTGCATATTATCGACGTATGAAGTGGTCTGTTTACAAATCACGTAAACTAGTCGTTGATGTTGTTAACTAAGTAGTCCTCTCAATATACCAAATTTTATATAATTAGTCAAATTTTATATAATTTAAATGATTTTTATAAAACTTAGTTAATTTTTATAAACATGGTTAAATTATATAAACTTAGTTAACATAGTTGTTTTTTATTAAACTTAGTTAACTTGGCTAATTTTTTATAAAAAATGGTTAACTTTTAAAAACTTAGTTATTTTTAAAATGTCAATGTATTTGATTGAAGATACAACACATATAAAAGTGATATGTTAAAAATAATTCTTGATTGAGAGATTAAATATGATAGTTGACTACAGCTACCCAGTAGCTACTTTTTGGGTATAAACCCCAAAGCAACCTCAACTTGGGTAATGATACCATTGTTGGAAGCTTTAAGAAAGTAGCATAAATATATCTTACAAGTCAAAAGTTGACGATTGCGAGTTATAAATTATGATAGAATTTCGTTAGTAAATTTAACCCAAAAATGACTAAAATAGAATTGTTATTTCAAATAACTAAAAGCAAACTGTCGCTAATTGATATTCACTGTACTTTTACATAGATATGTTCGGTTGTGTAGTTGTTACTCATTCATTATTTATAAGTCATGTTAGCCAATCACCGAAATAAACTAACTTTAATGTGATACTCAAATTACATCTCGCTATTTAAAAGATTTAAAAATTGCCAAAACTTCGTTTTAAGTAGATTTAATTTAAGTAGGTGAGAAATGAGCTATGGAGGAAATTAGTTCAATCCTGGAAATATATCTGTTACTAGAAAACTCACTTAGTTCGTAAACTTTTTTAGCTACTTTGGCAGCAATGTGAGCATATATCTTCCTAATATTTGTGAAGGGCGGATATATCAGCCCCTTGTCGTAGTTCTCTTGTGTTACTTGTGATGCTAAAGCTTCAACTGAATTCAAAAATCAAATGATACCAAGATAGATTATAGTTTAATAAGAATATAAGATGGAACTTACTATAAACTTAATATTTTAGGTACCAGCTGTAAGCAGCATATCATCATGAACACGGATTGCCCCAGACATTATTAAACCAAGACCAAATCCTGGGAAGATATATGCATTGCTTCCTGACAGGAATGATGTTAACTAATTAAGAAATTACAATGCAGCAAATATAAACTAATTCAATGTAGTTGTGAAAAAATTTGTAAAGGAAAATTTTATTTTTCTACCTGGCCAGAATAGTAAGTTTTACCATCATATTCAATAGGACCAAATGGACTGCCACTAACAAATATTGCAGTCCCCTGCAAAATATAACAGTACAAAGTAAATAACATTTTAATCTACTTGCTTAGTTTAGTAGACAGTTCAAATACTATTGGTGAATCGCACCTTGCTCCAAGTGTAAATAGTTGTTTCCCCATAAGTCGATGGAAACTTTTTTTTCAGAAAAAAGGGACTCCGGAAATACTTTCAAAAATTGATAAAAATATATATATACCTTGGAATCCACAAGCCATATCTTCTCTCGACATTCTTGCAATGGAAGATTTGTCTACAGAAGTTAAAAGAGATCTAATGAACAAACAATTAATAAGCTTAGCTTTAAATCAGAGAACTGTGAAAGTAATATTAGATTAAATGCGACGGTAAGATAAATTGCATACCTGTTTTTATATCTTAAGAGCAATAAGCTCTGTAATACCAGTACCAGCCTGCAAGAAGAGAAAATGTAAATAGGATACGAAGACATTAGCATGGCAAAGCAATGAAGAATAAACCTGATAGGTTACACAAACAAAATGCTTGTACAAACACATACATACAAGTAAATCAAATAAGTTACTTGGCTTTCAAAAATGATCACGCAAACGTCCGGTTGTCTAATGGGTTGCTCGCCTGCTCCTTCGGAAGCAACGCCGTTGGCGTCTCCGTTGGCGGTTGTTGTTTCTTCGCCGCTGAGGGATTTGGCCTCGGTTGGTGTCGATGGTGGCTCGTTGGATTGGCAGGTTTGCTTCTCTTGTTCCTATTTTAGCTTTTTCGTTGATTCAGTTGGTTGTTTATTTTTGGTTGGGCTGGTGGCATTTGAGGCCAACTTATATCGGCTGAGCTTTGCTTATTTCCTCCATGACTTTGAGGTCAGAACTCATGACAGGGAGTCATATTCCGTTGGTTCCCTGTCTGAGTTCGTCTGCCTTCCTTTGGATTCGGTGCAGCTCTCCCTTTGCTACATCGATTCCGCTCGAGCTCCTTTTCGTCCTGGGCTTGGCCTACTGGATCTCGTCAGTTGTTTTACTCTTCCTGGCCAAATCGATTCCCCATCAGTACCGATTTTGGCGTCCTCTAGTTTGTTCGGTTATTCCGGGTCTTACTGGGCTGAGTCCTTTTGGGTCTGTCGATGGATGGCTAAGACCCGATGTGGTCGGCGTGGGCGATCTCCTACTGCTGACCGTATAGCGATCGCTATCGACCGTTATACGGGCAGTTGGGACATTTGCCAGCCACTCTCGATTCGCGCGGGCGATCGAGGCATCGGGGCAGAGCCGAGACTTCTTTCCTATACGCGGGGCTGTCTGATTAGTGACAGTCCGGCAGTGGAAGGAGTCCAACAGCAACTTGGGAAGCAATCTGATTGCTTTCCTACATTATTCTGTAGTCCGTCTGCTCCTGACTCCTCCGTTATCTTATCGGGCTCATCCTCCTTCGGTTTTTCTTTGTCTTCGGTTGAATCTGCTGGTGTCTACTTTTGTCCATCGGTTCTCGCAGCAGATGTTGGTGTTATGTTCCCCTTTGGTTGGTGCGTTTGGCTTTCCTGGTCTAGTGTGGACCGCATTCCGTCTTGTTTGCGGTCTCCTTCCATGTTGTTAGATAGGGAAATCCCGTCGTCCACTCACTGCTCTTCGGTGTGTTCTCGTTCTTCTTCGTCGTGCCCTATCTCCATTTCTATTCCTCTGATGACCAAGGCAGAGATTGCGCTCCTTAATGAGCGGCTGGATTGTTTGGCTAGGAACTCTTCTCCCTCATCCTTATCGGATAGCCCTTCTTCGCTCTCCTCGATAGGGGCTGGGGGAGAGGCGATGGTTGAGGCGGCCGTCCCTCCGCAGCGATCGTCTCGGCGTAGGTCTAGGAGAGCCATCTCCACCCCTCGCACCATTCGCACACGCTCTATAGCGGCGTCCGAGCAGATCGACCGATCGGCTCGGTTTTCTCTGTATCTGGTCTGAGGCTTGGGTGTGGTTAACCCGATCGCCTCTCCTTTGGCCCTCATTCCTCATGGCGAATTTTCTTTTCTGGAATATTCGTGGTATTGGCAACGAGGAGTCTCTTGCTAGGCTTAAGCGCATTGTTAAGAAGCACTCAATTGGGCTGGTTGCGATCCTAGAGCCCATGATTGAGCCGGCGAACATTCCCCGAATTATTCTTTCCCTAGGATTCGGTGGTGGCTCGGCAAACATCTCGGGCAAGATTTGGATTTTATGGTCCAAATCGTTTGTGATTCTACCCCTTTTCGACTCCGATCAGCTCCTCTCTGTGGTTTGTTCGTCCTCCTTTTTTGCTCACTCCTTTATTTTTTCGGCTGTATACGCCAAATGTGATCGTTTGGGTCGTCAGGTTCTGTGGTCTGATATTCTTGCTCTCGATTCGTTTGGCTTCTCCTCGTCAGTGGTTGGCGGAGACTTCAATATCGTCGCTACCCAGGAGGAGAAGAGGGGGGGGGCGGCCATAAACCGAGGGGCAATGGCTGATTTTAACTCGTTCATCGTCTCCTCAAGCCTTTCGGAAATCCCCTTCGTCGGTTCGGCTTTCACCTGGTCCAACAACCAAGAAGGCCCGAATCGTATTCTTTCTAGACTGGATCGGGTTTTCGGATCGGAGGATTGGTTTCGGCTTCCTTTCTCCTTCTCTATTTCTCATCTACATCGGTCTTTCTCGGACCACGCTCCCATGATTCTTCGGTGCTCTCCTCTCTCGTTATCGGGACCCTCTTCCTTCAGATTCCAGAGCATGTGGAGGACCCACCACTCTTTCCTTCAAGTGGTATCTAACTCTTGGAGCTCCCCTGTTTCTGCCTCTCCCTGTTCGGCTTTTGGGCGCAAACTATTGCGTCTCAAGGCTTGCCTTAAGGTGTGGAACGTTGAAGTTTTCAGAAACATTTTTGATCGCGTTCGTTCTGCCGAAGAGGCTCTCATCGTTGCCGAATCTTTGTTTGACGACCTTCCATCCGCCTCAAACAAGGAGACGTGGGACCTTGCCCAAGTTTCTTTCTCCTCCGAACTTCGTGTCGAGAATGACTACCTCCGTCAAAAGGCAAGGGTCAAGTGGGCTATCCACGGTGATGCGAATTCCAAATTTTTCCACTCTTCTATTCGTAAGAAGAATAGTCTTTTATCTATCCGTGAAATTTTGCGTCCTGATCTCACTATGGCCTCTGAGCCCGAGGAAGTGAAAGACGTCATCCTTTCCCACTTCCAATCCTTCTTGGGCTCCCCGTCAGCTTCTGTTTCTGACCCAGCCCTTCTGGCTTTCATTCCTCCATTGGTTCTCCCTTCAGAGGGCGCCATGCTAACGGACATCCCGGCCCCGGAGGAGATCCGTTCTTGCGCTTTTGCTCTGAGTAAGGACAGTGCCAGTGGTCCTGACGGCTTTAATGGAGTTTTTTATCGGACTTCTTGGTCGATTATCCAGGCGGATTTTTGTCTGGCTGTTCAATCTTTCTTCGCGGGGGGAAATCTTCCTTCCGGTTGGACCTCTACCAATTTGATTCTCATTCCGAAGTGCGACAACCCTCGGGCGTGCTCGGACTTTCGTCCCATTAGCCTCTGTAACTTCTCTAACAAGGTTATCTCGAAAATTCTGGCCACTCGTTTGGCTCCGTTCCTTGAACGTATCATTTCCTCTTCTCAGGCAGGATTTGTTAGAGGTCGACTTATCTCTGATAATGTCCTCCTCGCCCAGGAACTGATCTCTCAAATTGATCGGAAAGTTAGGGGTTCCAATGTCGTTTTTAAACTAGACATGGCTAAGGCCTACGATCGCATGTCTTGGTTTTTCGTCATCAAGGTCCTTCGGACCTTTGGGTTTCCGGAGGGGTTGATTGACATGGTCTGGCGTCTTATTTCCAACGCCTGGTTCTCTGTCCTCATCAATGGCTCCGCCCATGGGTATTTCAAAGCAGGGAGGGGCCTGCGCCAGGGGGATCCTCTCTCGCCTTCATTATTTGTGATTGCGGCTGAGGCGTTTGTTCGGGGTCTTCAGTCCTTAACCATTTATGGTCAGATCCAACGGTTCGGTATCCCGAGTGGCTGTCCCCTTATTTCTTCGTTATCATTCGCTGATGACATTGTTATCTTCTCTAACGGCAGCCGTTCCTCTGTTAGGAGGCTCCTTAGTTTTATCCATCAATACGAGAGTTCCTCGGGTCAGCTTGTTAACCCCTCCAAATGCTGCTTCGTTCATTCTAAGGAGTTGTCCCCTGCGAGAGCTGCTTGGATCGAGTCCACCTCTGGTTTCAAGGAATCCTCCCTTCCGCTTCCTTACCTCGGTATTGTTCTTTACCGGGGCAGGAAACTAAATGCTATTTTCGATCCCCTGCTTGACAAAGTGAGGGGAAAGATTTTACGCTGGAATGCGTCCCTTCTTTCACAGGCCGGTAGGCTTGTTCTCATCAAATCGGTGTTGGATTCCATGGGAACTCATATCTTCGCGACTATGACCCCTACTGCATCTTTCTTCCGTTCTTACCGCTCCTTGGCCTCTTCCTTCCTCTGGGGTAACAAGGAAAGTGATCGACGGCATCATTGGGTGTCGTGGAACACGGTATGTCGCCCCAAATCTGAAGGCGGTTTAGGGCTGCGTAACCCGACCGACCTTTGCAAGGCCTTTGCGTGTAAACTGTGGCATCGGTTTGGGGCTAACAACTCCCTTTGGGCCTCTTTCCTCCGCGCTAAATATCGTCGTCTTGAGGGAGCTAACTTCTCCGGCTCTCCTTCCTTTGCTAGTGAAACCTGGAAGCATATGCAGTCGGTTAAAGCTCTCTCAGACGCTCACGGCGGTATGACGGGCTGGGATGGCGACTCCTTCTCCATTCTGACAGCCTGGTCTTCTATCAGAGTTCCTTCACCTATCCTTACTGAATTCTCGTTCATTTGGGATACTCGGACTCCACCAAAAGTTTCTTTGCTTATGTGGCGCCTTCTTCACAATGGTTTGCCACTAGACGTTAATATCCAACATATCGGCATTCCTTTGGTGTCCCGCTGTCATTGCTGCGGCAACGGGGAAAGGGAATCTTTGAGCCATTTGTTTTTCGCAGGCTTCACTGCCAAAGCATGCTGGAATTACTTCGGTAACCTGGTTGGGGCTCGGAGTAATACTGGCATGTCCGCTGATTTTCTTTCTTCCTGGTGGGTCGGGAATTCAGGGAAATCCCTTCGGGCCATCGTGTTCAGACTAATCCCGTGTCTTGTTTGCTGGCATGTCTGGTGCGCAAGAAATAAGGCCATTTTCGACAACGTTCCTATGGATCCGCTTTCCATCATCCATCGCGTGAGAAAGGATGTGTTCTTGGCATTTCGGAGTAGACCTTTCAAGGGTACTCTGAGCCAAAGATCCCGGCGGTTAGTTGGACTGCTATCGATCACTTGCGTGCAGTTGGACGCCAGACTTGGTGTTGGTTGAGTCTTCTCAGTCAGGTGGTGCCTTTCACACACCGCCTTTTTCCCTCTCCCCCCCCTTTTTTAATTTAATGTGTTTGCTAGCATCTGTTCAGGTTTGAGCGGTCTTTCATTGGTTGGCTTTCTCTTGTGCTCGCCTGGTGGGTTTTGGTTGGGTTTTTCAAGATAGGTCGAGAGGGTCTTTTCTACTGCTCCTCGCCTGGCTTTTCTTCTTGGTTTCTGTGGTTTGGTTTGTCTTGCTTACACTCTGTAGTGCTCAGTCCGTGGATTCGTCTCCTTCTTCACTGGCCAGGGTAATCAGTGCTGGTCAATCCGGCTGGCCAGCAACAGTCTCCTCTCCTGGAGGTTGTCTGCGTTGGTTTCCCAGTGTTGGTTGATTGCATTACAATCGCTTCTGTGGTTCTGATTGGAGGACTGGTCTTTCCGGATGGTAAAGACGGGTTGGTGGTTTGCTGGTGGTCTCTTTTTCTCTGTTGTTTTCTATGTGTAGGGCGGAATAGCTGCCGCTGAGTTATGTATTTCTGGTATTTCTTGTATTTTAATAAATTTGGGTCAGTGGGTGGTGTCGCTTGATGCTAGCCTTTTCTGTAAGCCCCGGAGAATGGCTTTTATTCTCATTTTGATTATATACTTTTATTTTGAAAAAAAAAAAAAAAAAAAAAAAAAAAAAAAAAAAAAATAGGGTCTTTTGCAACTGGTTTTGTCCGTTGTTAAAAAAATTCAAATGAGAAAAAAAATATAAATACTATTACATTGCACTCATAAATTTAAAATTAATTTGTTATTGAAACCAAAATATTATACCAATAACAAACATATTCATTCATATCTACTAAAAATAACAAAAAAGATTTATATTTCTAAATGCCAAAATGATCCATGTATTCTTAGTCTCTTATAATACATAACCTATAACCTATAGAAGAAATACATATATCTGCCAATACAATTGAAATATAATGAATATAGGATTCATCTAACTTTATGTATGGATTGACCCTTGAACTTTAATTAGCAACTTGAACCCTAGCATCGGCTCTTTCAGCAACTACATATTCATACAAATCACGAATGTTCAATCCAATAATGGTTTGGAATACACAAACAATAGGAAAATACAGCAATGACATAAACATTTCACATAATATATTTCATAGAGAACATAACATAAACATCTCAATTAAGATATACCAAGTTGTTTGTTGATTATAGTCCCGGGCATGTGCAGTAGCCGATACTACTGTTTGCCAACTAATACAAATGATCGCTCATAAAGTTCACGACACGTCATTCATATTCCAGTTGGCACTAAGTTTTTAGGTCCAAAAATTGATTCTAATTAGAAGAACATTATGCATGATGAAACTAGTCGAGGATCCAAGCAAACGTTCAACTGCTTAAAAAAATATAGTGCAGATGCAAAAGAGCTAGTTTGCATTCCAAATTTTACCTCAAGGATCCATCCAACGTACTTGGTATTGTTCACATGTTGATTGACATCCAAATCGCTCCATCGAGGCTGTAGTTTTTCACATAATATTGTAAAATGATTATTAGTTGATAAGCTAATCCAAATACGTGGTAACTTCAAAATGTCAAATAAACTTACAGTTAAGCCACTGCCAACATGTTTTGCATTGTCGTCGCTTAGCTTTGGAAGTTTTCTGCTATCTTCCTCGATAACTGGGTCCTTATCCAAGAAATAGGGCAATTTGGATAGCCTCCTTGTTTGTTTATTCATCATCACCCAATTACCGAGACAGTGCATATAACAAATTATTGCCCACTCACATAACCCGCATAGGTAAGATAATGATACAGAGTAAAAATATATCTACAAACCTGGTGGCTCTCATTAAGTCATTATAGTCTGACCAGTTTGACGATCACGTATATGCTAATCTCTTCTCATACCATTCTTTCCTGAGGCTCCAACCCAGGTATCCACTTCAATGATATCTCCCCTACATAATCATAGATAGCATCGCTGGTGTTAGTATAATTGTCATGATTATAAGATGAAGAGAAATCATCTAAGCTTAGCATATGTTTTGTATTTTTAATTTTAAAAGGAGGATAACATTAGTAAGATAGCATCCAATAGATGTACCAGTCAATTTATTTTGTCAACTTATATATTTATAATATGTACGTATAAACCACTTGTCAGTCGAGTCATAAATGACAGAATATAATTTGCAGAGCCAATCATAGTTTTGGCTAGTAAACGAGTCACTGACAATTGACGAACAAAATTTTAAAAGTTGCAAATCAAGATGGACAAAGGACCTATCAAGAAGGATAATATTAAACGTGAACTTGCATCTTGGTCATGACCCAAATTAGATTTCTCTTACTCATTTCAGGCGTTGAACCAAATCCATTGCCTAGAAGTCCAGCGCATATGACATGATTTAGGGTTGTTTCCTGATCAAAAATAAATGTAAATTGAAGATAAGTTACACACATCAATAAATCATTGTCAAGAGTGGACGAGTAACAAACAAAAAACATGTGTCCAGCTACCCGTAAATGGTTCATTAATTAACATCTCAATCGATGCCGTTTTATCTGCACCAATTTGACACGACCTAATTAGAAGTTTTGCCTATGAACAAGTCCATTTTCAATGATTTTTGCAAGTCCAAAAGCATCAGAAAGAATGTCAGGGTTCTTTGGCTTCCAGTCAAGAAGACATTAAGTTAAGATATAGACTGATTTTTTATTTTATTTTACCATAAAAAGATTAAAATCGCATGAAAAACCTTGAGTTATCCAACGCAATTGCTGAATTATCCTCTTTACCATTTAGTTCCTGTTGTTAAAAATCAAATAGTTTTTATATATGTCACGTAGAAAAAAATTTATAACCTTATTTTCAACAAAAAAATTCAAAAGAAATTGAAAAGAAGAATCAAACCTTGATTTGTTCCACATCTCCAAAATTGCATGCGCTATCAATTTGAACACTTCTCCCCTCTTTTATTTTCGGCATGAATGCTACAGACAATTGGGAAAAAATTAGACAAAATATACCAAAACCCCACATACTAACCCTAATAAAAAGTTATGATAAAACAGTATTATGAGTGTTAAATTTTGATGATACAAAATCACAAATAGAGGGAAATAAAGATGCGAAAGAAACAAAGAGAAGATTTTGTTTCACATAATTAATATACATATCTGATTATGTTTATTTCTCTCTTTGATTGGCTAATCAAATTATTTTTTATCATCTAATATTAACTTGGGCATTAAGTAATCGATGTTATAAATAGAGAATAGAAGAGAGAGCGCAAAAGGTGTGGAAATCTAATTGTTAATTCTCTCTTTTTTCATTTTTGTTCCTCTCCTCCAACAATTTTAGCCAAGAGATCAAGAATCTCTTTCTCAATTTGGTTATTGGTTCAATTTGTATTTTGTTTACTTTTATTTTGTTCGATTAATTGTAAACAAATTTTGGTGAATCAATAAAGAGCGTGGTTGGGTGGAATCTCTTGTGTATTGACTTCTGATTTCATGTCCATTTATTTTCCATTCAAATTTATTTCTTTGTGATTTGGATGATAAAAGATCTATTGGAAAAAGCTTCCGACAAACAAAGTTTTCACTACAAATTGGTATCGGAGCAAGGTCATCGCAAAGCTTAGAGTAATTTTGGATTTGAAAATTTATTGAGATGTCGAATGTGATTTCTTTTTCAAAGATGACTATTTTGGATGGAAAAAATTAGGATATTTAATTGGAAGCCCTGGATGGAAGATGTTTTATACCTCAATGATCTTCATGATCCGATTGATGAAGATGGGAAGAAACCCTCTGATGTAGAGGAGGGAAAATGGAAGAAGATGGATAAGAAGAAAATTGTGTTGATTCGTCGGTACCTTGATGGTTCGGTCTTCCATCATATGGCTTGTTGTGAAGCTGCGAAGGCTTTGTGGGACAAGTCGGTATCTTTGTATGAGTCGAAGAGTACTATAAATAAGATTTTTCTTGTTCGAAAGTTGGTTCAACTGAAATTAGATGGAGAGAAGTCCGTTGCATAGCATTTGAACGAATTTCAAGATGTAATAAATCAATTGGCAAATATGAATGTCAAATTTGATGATGTGTTACATGCTCTTTTATTGATGAGTTCGCTTTCAGAAAGTTGGGAAACTTTGGTTGTTTCATTGAGTAATTCCAATGCTAAGGGAACCATCTCACTGGAAACTGTTCAAAGTAGTCTTTTGAATGAGGAGTTTAGAAGAAAAGTGTCATGTGTGAAATTAGTTCAAGATGAGGCTATGGTAGCAAAAGACTCGAAGAAGGATACAAGTCCGGAGAACAAAGTCGCTAATGGTAAGGGTATGTCAAAAAGTATCATTTGTTATTATTGTCATAAAAATGGCCATATGCGCAATAGGTGCGAAGCGTATAAAAGGAATCAAAAGAAGAATATACATAGTGACAGTGATAGTGATACATGGACAGGTGTAGCTGAAGGTAGCGACAGCGATACTTTTTGTGATGTCTTCATTAGTGAAGAGAAGCCTTGGAAGATGGATTAATTACTTAAAGTAATTAAAGGATAATTAATCAGGAATAATTAATTAAGATGGATACTTAGAGTATGATTAATTAATTGGTTTAATTAATGATTAAGTAAGCAGGATTTATAGAATGAAGTAATTAATTTAATTCACTTTAAATTAATTAGAGATGGTATAAATCATTACTTATGGATGGATGAATAATATTGAATGCTTTGCATTGTTTGATATCTTTGATGAGATATGTGCTGATCTATGATATGGATGTTTTGGATGAATTGTAATTATAATGTGAATTATCTGTTTGTGATGATAATATGAATTATCTATTGTGATATTGTGAATTATCTATCTATGTGTATATAGATAATTGAATTGAATTGTTTTAACTTTAAACAACTTAGGCCTTAAAAGATACGTTTTGGATTTCGATGAGACCGGGATCGGGTTTCCAGATTTGGATATCCGAATACCACATCGATCCAAATTAACGATAGGTCGTGAATCTCAAGTGAAGAGGAAGATTCAGAGTGCAAGGGTTATTGTCGTTAACTCTGAGGGTGATTCCAAAATGAGTGTAACGAGATAATGCCTTCGGTTTCGTTTGAACCCGGAACGAACTTGTATGGATTGAATGCTTTCAGAACATCGTCAGGTGGACGATGAGCATTCTAAGTGATGTGTTCTGATTAAAGGTAATCGTAGCCTCAAGCCTCATCAACCGGGAATGGCTAAAACAGGGGAGGTACAGCAAGGCTTCGTGGGTAGCACCCACTGAGAGTAAGGTCATCCCTGTCTAGATGTCCCTTTCTATTTCGGCTTAGTGGTGCGGTTGAATGATCACAACCGTGGGGTGATTTTATTCGGAATTATCCAGTAAGGGATGGTTCCGGCTTTGTGTTGCAGGGGATTGGGCATGATCCTCGGTACGGTGATCTAGGCCACTTACTGTGATGGACGGTACCCCAGTAGCCCTGCCATTGTATGGAATCCAAACTCCAATAAGCGCCGTACGATTTAGTTGTGCCCAACTATGTTGGAACGTGAAATGTAAGTATTCCAGCTATTTCTGTATTTTACTTGAAAACCCTAGACCCTATTGTAATATAACTGAATTTTCTATCAATGTTTTAGTTAGCGTAAGGTAAAAACTTTTCCGTGTTTATGTGTGGGAAGTCTTACGTGATACCTTTGTTTTCAAAAGGTTTTGAAGTTAAACAAGTTTAACCCGTTTTCTCCAATTTATATATTATGTCTCTTGTTAAAAAAAAAAGATAATTACATATGAAACTACTATTTTATTGTTACAAAAAAAAAAAAAAAAGTTTAACCCGTTTACTCACACCAGACCCATGTCTGACCCAAGTGTTTATTTTCTGTTTTATAAACTCTTGGGTACTCAAATTTTTACGAGTAGCCAAGGGATTCAGGTTAGCTTTGACGAATCTATGGAGGAGATATGGAGCAGGAGGCTTCAGCATTCGTAGATATATAGTGTTCCGCTGTGTTGGTTTCTTTGAGTCTTTTGTTTGAGTTGTATTTTGAGTTGTATAATAGACAGAAATTTATAACCGTCTATTTTGTGATGTATATATAAGTTGTGTACTCTGATGAATATGATACTATGTAATATCTTATGTGATATATTATATTTCATTCGTTCCGCTGTGAGATTCTGATGTGTTGTTGTTCTTTCTTCTCTTCTTTTCTCTTTTCTATCCCTTTCTTTCTTATTAATGATGCGTCATTCTGTGGAATGAATGGCGGGTCGTTACAGTTATATTACTACTTTTATAATATGTATTTTATTTTAAATTTAAAACTTTGATTTTTAATTTCAAAAAAAAATTGAAATTGACCCAAGGCCCAATTCAAATTGCCTTTTATATTAGGAGCAACCTTTAGGTTCACATAACCGTTCGGGCTAGGCTGGTAGCCAGGTAGGACAGGGTACTTGATTACCCAATAATCTAGCCTAGATACTACCTTTCTTAAACACCCTACTAACTAGGTTGTAGACTTTATTAATTATCCCTAATACGACTAATTTATACCGCATAGGCTATCTCGCTTTTATACTATTGTTGGAATTGGGTCAGCCCGCAATAGAAAAAATAGGTGAATTTCAAAAAAATTACCATTTTGGATCTTTATTGGACCTATGAAGTCTAATTCATTTAAAAGTTTTCTAACTTTAAATAAAATCATTATTTTATTTTATTTTATAAATAAAGTTTTACTTTATATTATTTTGTATTATATTTGAATATATGGTATCATATACGCATATGTGTGTACGTGCACGTGCAACATAATAATGTGTACATGGTTTAACATGTCCGTGTATAAATGTTGTGATTTACCCTGCAACAGACATGTTACACCCTCTAGTATTTGAGCATGCTGTCTAAATGAAAATATTTGTGCACATCAAAATGTTATATATATATATATAATTACACATATGCAAAACAAAATCATTTATATTGCTAATTATGAAGAATTGATTACTATTATAATTTATATAAAATAATCAAATATATATATATATGTATATGTGTGTGTGTGTATGTACATATATATAATTAAATCACAAAATCATTCATGATTAATAAAAATAATTTTGAACATAAATTTATATATATAAGTTACTGCAGCAAACCTGAGAGTAATGTAAAAAAATATTTTATTATATATATGTGTGTGTGTTTGTATGTATATGTATATATATAATTATAAGTATTTATGAATATACAAGCATATAAATATATAATAATTTTTTGTGTAAACATTATGCATACTTGTAGTAGGCTCTCGGCCAAAAATCATATACATATATATACACACACATGCACACACACATATATACATACATACATATATATTTATAAATATACAAACATATATATATATATAATAAATTTTATATATAAATTGATGCATACTTGTGGTAAGCTTTCGGCTCAGAAAATATACTTTTTTATTTTATTAGGATTTATAAAATAGTTTTAAATCCAACGTTAAAAATAAAATAAAAACCGTACAGAATTAAATGCTAAAAATTATTAAATATCATTTCTAAATTCTAAAAATTATGCAATGTTATTATTTAAAGTTTTATACTTAATTTAATATTATATATATAAGTATGTATTTATTTATTTATTAATATAATCAATTTCTAGTTAAAAATAGTAGTATTAATATATATATATATATGTGTGTGTGTGTGTGTATTAAATTTACTAATATATACTGTGGTAGTTTGGCTTTCATTTCTTCGCTGGCTCTTTGGTGGTTCTACTGTGGTAGTTTGGCTGCTACGGATGGTCTTGCTCGGTTTTATGCTGCTGGTTTTACGATGGTGGCGTCTTTGATGCTCTGCTTGCCACCTACCACTATCGGTTTATTCTGTGAGACCTATCTGGGCATCTTATCTTCGTCGCTTCTTACTACCTTCCTAGGAGAGAGCTATCCTTGGTATTGCTGGTTCTACGCCTTTTAGATTGCACTCTTTATGGTTTGGCTTGGTGGTCTGGCCTTTTCCTTTGGGTCAAGGCGGGTTCGTGAATGTTGATGGATCGATTGTCCCTTCTCCTCCACTATCTTCAGGTGGATTTGTTGCTGGCGGCTGTGGTTTTATCTCCTGTGTTTTTGGTTTTTCTTTTCCACTGTTGTTTTGCGGTTTTTATTTTTGGGAGGCTTTCGTCCTTCTTTGTTTCTTGTTAATCTGTGAGCCCTCGGAGAAAGGCGTTTTTTCTCCTTTTATTTATATATTGTTTTTCTTTCAAAAAAAATATATTAAATTTACTAATTGCTGCCGAACAACTTTTACATGTAAGTAAAATTTTATAAATTTTTAAACGTTTATTTTATGATTTTACTGTTTAGAATATGATTTATTAGTTTATAAAATTATCTATATTATTATTTAATTCGAAAAAAAATGTTTTTTTATTTCTTTGGCCATGAGCTTAAGATCAGTATAAATTCAAAATAATTTTTTTTACATATATCTTTATATATAAGCCAATACTTCAGTCAAAGAGTCAAAGTGCAGTCTTTTTTGGAATCCCTAAATTGCCCGTGTCAACATGCCCCAGCAAATCTTTATAAGTGGACAAAATGGTAACCAGATTTTGTACACGTTCAATAACCACATCCACCACGTTTTCTGTTGATGTTCACATCAAACCCTCTTTTAGAATAACCGACTCGTTTCTCAGTTTTCGCTCTACCGATCACCGCTCCCTATTCGATTGGAACCAAAATTCAAAATCAAGAAGATTTTCCAACTACGAAGAACTGCGTATACCATAGGCATGCAGCCCTACAGGGATTTCATCCGAGGTGGTTGAACGATGGTCGAGATGGATGTTGTGATGTGCAATGCCCTCCAGAACCACGCAAAGGCAGTTGGTTGCCGATGAGGGTCGTGAGAAGTTGAGACAAGTTTTAATTACTCATTAAAAAGAAAAAAATAAAATAATTACTTCCAATTTATCACTAATGGTACACTTTTGCAATGCTTTACAGTTAAAATTATAATCAATACTCTTCTGTTGTATGCGTAAGTACGTTTTTGATGGATGGGAAATTGTTGTATTTTAGGATTTGTGTGTGACGATAAATGTGTTTCCAGGCTTGCTTTGTTTAACCCATGTTGCTGCTATGCTTGATGCGTATGCACTTTTTGACATTAAAAACAATTACCATCGACCTAAGTCTTTCATTACCAGGTATTGGTTTATGCCCTACAAAACATACATAACTTATAATTATGTTTCAACCCATATATTAGACATGTAGTTCAAATTCCGTCAACCACTATATATGTTACATCTATTTCCTAATGTAAACAATTCAATGCATATATATGAGCTCTCTGACTGTGTACCCAACTGCCAACACTACTTAAATCTACATATCTGACAATCTGATAGGAACACTTATTGGAAACTAATTATTAAAAAGCATGTATGACGCTAATTATAAAAACTGCATGTCTAACACAAAATGTAATCATTGTGATCCGACTGCATTCAAAAACCTATAATGCCATTCAACCTACCTGCAACTATTTAATAGTACATATATTTTTAATATGAGTTCACACCACTTCAACTGTTATTCTGATTTAACTATAACTGTGTTTGATTCCACTGCTGCGTAATAAATTTGTTGTATGTTACAGTTTTGATGACAGATTTTGATAGATGTATTTAAATGTAAGTTTTAGGTTTCATGTGTTTATATAAATTTTTTATTTCTTCATCCTTTTACACGATAGGACTATACATCTTATCACCCATATGCACAGCTGTAGAAGTAGATAAGGAGAATTATGTCATCGTTTTCTTTTTCACGCGGTGCATAATACCAAGTAGCTTAGAGTAATCGATGATTGCAAGTAATATCTATGTATTAGTTAACTGATTCAACTCGTACCACATTTATTTTGATATTAACTATATTTTTCTAACTATAGTAGACAGGATGAGGCTTTAATGAAATGGAAACAATATGCAATAGGATATGGTGACCACCCAACTTTTCTCTCACCTTCCAAACTTCCTCACCACAAATTTTTGTTCTGTCGCCATTGGTTATTTTCCTTTTTTCTCAGGATCAGCTACTCATTACAATTCAGAATAAGATTAATGCAGGTATGACCAAAATCACTCAGAATAACCTGTCGGTCAATGGTCATTTCATTGCTTCTGCATGTACAATTATTGGAGCACAATTTTGTTCACACTTTTTTTGAAATGTGAACAAAACACTTTCTTCCTAATGGAGGAACTTGGGGGGTCACGTGTGGGACCCCCTGAATTCCACCAATAGGAACTGGGTGTTTTGTTCACACTTTCAAGAAAATTGTGAACAAAATCACTCTCCAATTATTGGTAATGGAAGAGAAAGAAGTGCTGCTGGGGTAATGTACGAAATGATGTAAGAGTTTATATACACCGTGCAAGTGTTGGTAAAACATGTAAATAGATGCAAAAATGAATTGCAAACATAATAAGACCAAAGGTCCCAATGTTATGTTCTAAACTTGATAATGGTTAAAATTGATTAATGTAAAGTCCTTTACTGACTGAATTAAGTAAAACATCATGATACGTGAATAATTATAGTCATGTGTGACGAATATGGTAGATTCTTTATTATTTGACAACATAATTATCATATATATATAGTAATTAATAAGCGATTTGTTGTTTTAAATTTATATTCCATAATTGTTACAAATTTATATTAAGCCACCTTAACCCTGTACACTACCCAAATATAAGAATATAAAATGTAACGAAGCATGGTTATTCAACTCATGGGCTAAAAAAATCAACGAGATCAGAATCATCAGATGTTATTGATAAATAGCCACTACTGAACAGGTCATTTATTTTACACAAAATTTGCAACGTCTTTTGTGAGTATCTCATAACAAATATAATTATGGGTAACATTTATTACCTACTATATTAAATTTCGTAATAACATTATTTCATATATCAACAGCACCATAAACACTTCATTTATTACCTACTATAGTAATTTAATAATTATCAATCGCATTACGTACTTCTTTCCCATTAACTCCAACTTCTTCGTTACCGCATTTCTTACCTAAATCATATTCTACCAATGTTAAACAAATTTATTTCGTTTTAGAAAATACTATGTGCCAAATAGCTTAATAAAAATCATTAATGTATGAAAAATGACTAATCTTAAAGTGTGTGGATAAAAGGAAATTAACTTTGGCGCTTACTTAAAAAAAGGAGAAAATGTTGGTGTTCAAATCCCTAAATGCATAAATTGAAATGATGGGTTTCTTTATGGAATCAAATTTGGAAGCTACACTAACGTCAAGCGGTTTTATGCTTTTTTAATTATTGAGTATATGTAAGGAAGAGAGAGTATCGTAGGAAACGCGATCACTATGGAGAAAAAGAACAACTCTCGAGATATTGATATAGCAGTCGATTAATTTTTTAAAATGAGATGATGCAAGTTTTTCATATTTCAAATTACAAGAAGTGATAATTTTTAAGTTTGCCGCATTTTTTGAGATATTGATATATTAGTTGATTACTTTCTTTGCATGCATTGTTTTATTATTTCCTTAAATTGACTTTCTCTCACTCGCATTTCGACGAACAATTGATTTGAACCTTCATATACGAAAAGACATATACAATTAAGTATACTTCAAAGTCCTGTTGTATGGTCAATTTATTTTATAAACGGTGTTTTTAGTACCTAATTTTCCTTTTCACGTGCATTGAACGTGACAAAGTACTCGTGTGTGTGTGTGTTGATGAGCAAATGTGTCAAATCATCTAACATGTGAAAGAATGTCCTTATACTAGATTCGTCATATGATCTAACATCCTATGATATGAATCAATAATCAATTATAATATCATATAAATGAGATGAATTATCTTTCACCAAAGCCAAGAGATTGCACCTTGAAATGATGATAGAAGTTCGTTGTTTCCATTCGCAAATTAGAAGGTGCTAGCTTCCAAACTTCTGACCACCAATCAATCGAATTGAAGTGCTTTTGATATGATTTGAACTTGAAAATATTTAGTGCTTGGATGGGTAGTCAGCCTCTACCATGGTTGTAGCAAGAGTAATTCTCTAGTTTTAAATAAAATGAGGTGCTAGTGGAGTAAATAAAGGAAGCATTGAAGAAGTAAAAAATGGATCAGATCCACTTTTCTCTCTTTACCAAATCTTGCCTTTTTCAAACTCAAACTACTTAGACATGTACTATACATGCCGGCCTCACCCTTGCACACCCATGGCCGAAATTTGAAGCTATCATATGGGCCTTGAAACCATTTCAAGCCCAAACAATAATTATTGCATTTAAATTTAATTTAAATGCGTACGTTTAAATTTAATTTAAACGCGCACCGATATCGTATATCGATCAATATATGTGACAGCCCGTAGTTTAGGCAAAAATATATTTATATAAATTTAAAATATTTTATAAAAGAAAGATAGTTGGTTGAAAACACAATTTTCTGGAAATGCTTGTGTATGGGAATGAGTGTGCATGCCCTTGTGCATGTGCACACTGTTCCAGTATACTACCTGGGCAAGGTAATTTAGTAAGTAAAAACCTAGTAAATAAATACAAATATATATATATATATATATATATTAATAAATGAGTACATGACTTGTTAGTGTGTACACATTAGCCTAGTTACAATACATGAATAACTTAGGCAGATTTTAGTCTTAACTTCCATAGATTAAATAGGAGTATAGTTGCTTGGGTAGGTAGGAAATGCATGAATAAATATGATGTGCAAAATATTTGATTGATACACACATACAGCTGGTTATACAAATAAGTTCATATACATGATTAAAACCAGAAAAGACAAACAATGCCTGAGCCACAGTCATGTATATAGTGTGTGAGGAAATTTGCCAAAAGTGGCCAAGACAAGAAAAAAGGAGAAATGGTGGGAAAGGAAAGTGGAGAGGGTGAACAGTGGGGTGAAACCAGAAATGGTGAAGGGATTTCTGATAAAAATAAATTACTTAACTAGCCTTAAAACCCTAGCAACTCCCTTATATACATCATTATTTCCTACGGTTACATATTAGAACCAGAAAACAAAATTAGAAAAAAATATAGGCAGCAGTTTAGAAAATCAATGGCAGGCCTGAACCAAGACTTGGGAAGGAGAACTATGGTGAGTAAATCCTCACTTGGCAAGGCATTAAGACCTATGAAAGGCAGCCATTAACCTTTAGTTATTTTAATTTATGTTTGATGCTTTGCTTGCATTCTTTTTAGTTTAGCAATTTTCTATTGCTCCTGAGACTTTGTGACTTTTATTGCCTGAATGTTATTGTCCTTGTTGTCACTGAACTTATGCTTGTTTATATATGATAATATAATAAAGGAATAACAGTTGGTTTATTTATATGTTTATGAACTTGAGAAATATTTTTAGTTAAAGCATGAATTAATAAGGAAAGTAGGGTGCAAGGCAGTAAGAGGAAGGGGTTCTCTGGCTTATGTCTTGCAACTGAAAAGATGGTTAGGGTGCAATGGAATTTCCATGTGCTGGGCCTTAGTCCATCAATAAGTATTCTTTGGAAATAGGGTTGAGTAACAAGCAAACACACTTTAATGTGTGAATTGATTGTGAGAACCTTATTACTAGGGAACCACAGTAGCATTTCACTTCTTTTTAAAATGCTCAGATCTATGCTTTAGCTAAAGACATATCTCTAAATGAAACTGACTTGAAATAATTGCAAGTGTGACTGATTAAATTATTGAATGTATGAATGGGTGAATGATTGATGGATGTATAAAAACTGCTAGCACATATTGGTTAACATACAACAGTTTTGGGCATGACACTGCATATATAATATTGGGTCATATGAAAGAACTTAGTAATTAAACTAAGGATGTTGGTCACCTCTATCAGGTTGGGTATGAGGGAAGTGAGTATGACATAGTGGTTGGCTTGCATCAAGGTTGGGGTGTGAGTTTGCACATGGCATGTTTATGCCCAAATAGCTTGTAGTGCTTTGGAAACCAGGTAGTGGTTCCAGGCAGTGTGTACCAGTGCAACCATGAATGTAATACTGGACTTTAGAATAACATGAAATTATTATACATGCAAGGGTAAATAAGCTAGAAGTATATGGGAGTCCTAACATGTAGACTCAGGTTTGATACTTTGGCTCAATACCATGAATGGGGTATGTGCCTGTTTATGTATGATTGTGCATGTTTTGGGTATTAGCACCAACTTGTGTGCATGTATGATGGTTGATAGGTTTTCTGAACATGAGAAGGAGATTTATTACTTTGAATAAAACACTTAACCTCTAAGAACAGAAACTATAATAATGGAACATATTTCATTAGTCTTTATGCATTAACAAGTGATTCTACTTACACCAGACATAAGTCTGACCTGTTTGTTGCTTGCATCAAATGGGTGCTTCATATGTATTATGGAGCAGATCATGAGATGTCTACAGGAAAAGAGAAGGCTAAGTGATAAGATGCAGATGCGTGATGCTAAGAAGAAATTTGCTAATTCACTGAATTATGAATGTTTGCTAAAAGATGTCATTTATGTTTTATTTTAACCAGAAGACTTTCTGTAATGATATTGTATTTGTGCTGAATTTTGATGGTGATGTAATGAATGGTTTAAAAGAAATTACTATGTGACAAAATCATTCTCAGTGGAAAAAGATTATTATGGGGTGGAACTGTTTTCAGTAGAAAAGATAAATGTGTTTAGCTTTATATCATAACCTGTAAGTATGCAAATTTTCATGGATCAAGTAGTGAGTTTAGTAGTAAATCTGAAGCATATGTGAACCTGTAATGTATGCATATGTATTAGGTTGTTTAGAGGCTAGAACCTATTTACAAATTAACTGTAAATATTATGAAGTAGGGATAAACCCATAGGTAGAAAAGAAAAAAAACATAAGAAGCATGAACCCAGATTTGTATAATCTCGATGTCTAAATGAATGAGCAAAGTTAGTAAATTATAACCAGACAGTATAGGGATCCAACCTAATCAAGTTGATCAACCTGAAAACTTAAGTGTAGTAAATAACAGTTGTACATGTCTATGTGCACGTAGATGCACAGAAGCATGCACAACCTCTGTTTGGCTATTTGAAAAGCAATTTTGCAAAAGATTCAAATGGGAGGAGGTCTTTCCCAATTCTTTTTACTGTGGCTAAAACATAGGTATTTTAGTTTAAAATAAACTGAGTTATACTTTATAAAAAAAACTCTGATATTAGAATCAAAATGATTTGTATGTTTATATGTACATGCAAATAGTTTTCACAAAGATGTATATCAATATTTCTATATTGATCAAATTGGATCTTGGGAAATAAATAAAATATAATATGAAAAAAAAATCTAATAAAAGAAAGAGAAATGGTTGGTCTTGGAAGTAAGTAACCCTGAATTTAGCATAAACTAAATTGAGTCACTCAAACAACTTGAAGACTAAGGGGAAGGGTTGCTTCAGTTGGTATCAGAGCTATGTTATTAAATACATAGCTAATACAAATACTTGGTTGAATCTGTGTGCATTGTTTGTACTGTTTGCATTGGTTGTTTTACTTATTATGTATGAATGAGTTCACTGCTAGTTTAAAAGTGAAGTAGTGAATAGGAATTAGAACTAACCATACTAGAAATGTTCAATAGAGGCCCAGAGCAGTTAGGATCAATCCCCAGGCTGCTGGAGAAAGGGAGAACAATCAATCTTCTGATAATGCTGAACAGGCAACTGGAATGGCCACTGGTCCCCCAATGATTAACATGCAAGATTTTGTTAGAGTACTGAGGGATGGGATGGCACCTAGAGTAGATAATCCTCATGAGGAGCTGTCCAAATTGCTTAAAACATATACACATTTAGGAGGCAGTAGCTTTGATGGCACAGAAAATGTCATGGGTGTCCAGACATGGCTAAGAACAGTGGAGAGGATCTTTGCAGATATGCAGGTTAATGACCAGAGAAGAAGGCAAATAGCTTCAAGACAGCTAAAAGGCCTTGCTTTGGACTGGTGGGAAGTGATCATTGCAGGCAGGCAAGAGCAAGAGATCACATGGAATCAGTTCAAAGAAATGTTAGAAGTCAGATTTGTCCCAGCTTCAGCAAAAGCTTCATTACTTGAGGAGTTTATCAAGTTGAGGCAAGGATCTATGAGTGTCACTGAATACACTCGGAAATTTGAAGGGTTGTCCAAGTATGGGGCAGTACTAATCCCAGATGAAGTTTCAAGGAATGCAAGGTACATTCAGGGATAAAATGCTGGATTGAGTAGAGCCATGTTACCATACAAAGACAGAACCTTTGATCAAGTTATGGACTTGACATTGTCATTTGAGCAGCATGACAATGCCAGGGAAAAGTTTAAGAATTTCAGAAATAACAAGAAAGGAAAGAATAGAGCACACCCATATGAGAAGAAGAAGGGAGAAGCCATGAACAAAGAAGGAGGTAAGGTGGCAAGCTCTGACAATAAGAAACCTAAAGTGATCTATTACAACTGTGGGAAGGAAGGCCATATAAAGACCAAATGCCAAGCACCCAAGTCAACTGTTCTTAGGTGCTACAACTGTGGTAAAGATGGGCACATGAAAAGGCAGTGTCCAGAGATGGCAAGGGTGGCTGTACTTGAAGGGAGGGGCAAGACCATGGAAGCACCTAGCCAAGTGGAAGGTATATTATTCATTAAAGGCATACCCATATCAGTTATTTATGACACAGGAGCTACACACTCTTTTGTTTCATGTGACATAGTTCAGAAACTAGGGTTAACATGTGTTTTTGTTGATAAGCCATTGCATGTTAATAGTCCAATAGGTAATTCCTGCATTACAAATATGAAATGCATGCAAGTAGAATTATGTATGGGTGGCCACACCTTTATTTCAGAACTATATGTGTTGAATTACCCTAAGTTGGATATTATACTAGGAATGGATTGGTTAAAGGGTTTTTGTGCTATCATTAACTTGGAAAATTCCACAATCTCATTACAACTTCCTAATGGCAAAAGAGTTTTGGTCATGTATGAGGCAGCCAAAGATAGGGGTATGGGCAGAATGTTCAACTTGAACAGTGGTGAGATTGAATCAAGCCTAGAAAAAATACCCATAGTTAACCAATACGCTGATGTGTTTGGTGAAGTAAATGGCATTCCTCATAATAGACCAGTAGAATTTCAGATAAGACTTAAACCAGGAACAAGCCCTGTCATTAAGAAACCAAACAGAATGGGTCCTAAGGAACTGATTGAGTTGAAGAAACAATTAGAAGAATTAGAACAAAAAGGCTTCATTAGGCCTAGCAGTTCAAATTGGGGATCACCAGTAGTATTTGTTAAGAAGCATGATGGTTCCTTGAGAATGTGTATAGACTATAGGGAACTAAACTCAGTCACCATCAAAAACAAATACCCTCTACCTAGAATTGATGATCTTTTTGATCAATTAAATGGTGCTAAGGTATTTTCCAGACTTGACTTAGCATCTGGCTTCCATCAAATGAAAGTGGAAGAAGAAAGTATCAAGTATACAGCTTTCAATACCAGGTATGGCTTGTATGAATACTTAGTAATGCCATTTGGTTTGACCAATGCACCATCCTATTTTGTGGATTTAATGAATAGGATTTTTAGAGACTATTTAGATAAATTTGTACTGATTTTCATTGATGATATATTAATATATTCTAAGTCAGCTAATGAACATGAGAAACATTTGCACATGGTACTAAGTAGATTAAGGCAACATGGCCTTAAAGCCAAGTTTGCAAAATGTTCCTTCTGGAAAATGAAATAAAATTCTTAGGCCATATAATTTCTCAAGAAGGAATTTCGGTAGACTCTAGTAAGGTCATGGCAGTGCAAGTATGGAAGAGACCAAGCAATGTTACTAAGATAAGATCATTCATGGGCATGGCTGAATACTACAGAAGATTTATAGAAGACTTTGCTAAAATAGCAACCCCATTAACTAAGCTAACAAGGAAAGACCAGCCTTTCCTATGGACTGAGAAGTGTGAAGGGGCATACAACCAATTGAAGAAAGCATTGATGGAAGCTCCAGTGCTGAAAATCCCAGAAGGCAATGATAATCTGGTAGTGTACACTGATGCATGTGGGTCAGGTATAGGGGCTGTTCTTATGCAAGATGGTAGAGTAATAGCCTATGCATCAAGGCAATTGAAACCAAGTGAGACCAAGTATGCAACACATGACTTGGAATTGGCAGCTGTGGTATATGCATTAAAGCTTTGGAGACACTACCTATTAGGAGCAAAGTTTGAGCTTTATACTGACCACAAAGCTTTGAAATACTTATTTTCTCAAAAAGATTTGAACATGAGACAACATAGGTGGGTGGAATTCCTTGCTGCCTATGATTTGGACATTATGTACACACCAGGAAAAGCAAATAGAGTGGCAGATGCATTGAGTAGGCAACATGCCAAGTTGGCTACATTGATGATAGAGGAGTTTAAAATGCTATTAGCACTAACTGATGTAGAAGTGGAAAGCATGGGAGAGCAAACTATGGTGATAGATGAGGACATGGAGCACCATGGCAAGCTCAGCCTCATCACAATAAAATCAGACTTAGTAGAAGAAGTGAACCAGTCTCAAGACATGGATGCATTCCTAAGAGAGAAGAAGGAATTGTTAAGGAATGGTTCAAAGCTTGATAATTTTGAATTGGATGAAAAAGGATTTTTAAGATACAAGGGAAGACTGTGTGTGCCTGGCACAGAAGCACTACAAAGGAAAATCATGGATGTCCATCACAAGTATAAGTACACCATACATCCAGGTGGTACTAAAATGTATCATGATCTAAAGAGGAGCTATTGGTGGAAAGGAATGAAGAGGAGTGTGGGTGAATATGTGGCAAAATGCATGACTTGTCAATAAGTCAAGGCTGAGTACCAAAAACCCAGTGGACTGTTGCAACCTCTGGAAGTTCCAAGGTGGAAATGGAAAAGCATATCAATGGATTTCATTGATGGTTTGCCAAGATCAAAGAGAGGTAATGACAGTATTTGGGTGGTGGTAGATAGATTGACTAAATCATCACACTTCATACCAGTAAAGAGTGATAGAAATGCACCAAAATTGGCACAAGTTTTCATGAAAGAAATAGTGAAACTACATGGAGTTCCTACCACTATCATTAGTGACAGAGACACCATATTCACATCAAAGTTCTGGAGCAGCTTTCAACAAGCAATGGGGGTTGAGTTGTGCTTGAGCATAGCCTACCATCCCCAAACTGATAGCCAGACAGAAGTAGTTAATAAATTCTTAGAGGATCTACTTAGAGCCTGTGTACTAGATCATGGTGGTAATTGGGAAGACTACCTTCATTTAGCAGAATTTGCCTACAACAACAGCTACCAGAGTAGTATAGGGATGGCTCCCTATGAAGCTCTATATGGGAGGCCTTGTTTGTCACCTGCTTGCTGGTTAGAGGTAGGTGATAAGGTGATGTTAGGACCAGATCATGTGAAAGAAACAAATGATAAGATCACACTGATCAGACAGAGAATGAAGGCAGCACAGGATAGAATGAAATCATATGCAGATAGAAGAAGGAAACCACTTGAATTTGAAGTAGGATATTTTGTGTATTTGAAGGTCTCACCTATGAGGAAGGTGTTGAGATTTGGCAAGGCAGGGAAGCTAACCCCAAGATATATAGGACCATATGAAATCATTGCAAGAATAGGAAAGATGGCTTACAAACTGAAGTTGCCAGAAGAAATGAGTGGAATACACAATGTATTTCATGTATCACAATTGAGAAAATGTGTACATGATGAAGCTTCAATGATTCAGTCACAAAACAAAGTGGAAGTCAGACCAGACTTGGTGTATGAGAAGAAGCCAGTGGGCATTATAGCTAAAGAAGATAAGAAATTGAGAAACATAACTATTAAACTGGTAAAGGTGCAGTGGAGTTTAGACCCTAATGATTGCACATAGGAGGTTGAGGACAAGACAAAAGTCCAGTACCCTCAACTATTTGCAACTGACAATTAGATTAGAGGTAATTTATCATTTATGCTTGTATTCAGTTAGTTAAACATAATGTTTAGTTTTGCTATATAAAATAACACAATAAGAAGTGTTAAATTGTGGGACACAATTTCTTAAAGGAGGGGTGTATGTGACAGCCCGTAGTTTAGGCAAAAATATATTTATATAAATTTAAAATATTTTATAAAAGAAAGATAGTTGGTTGAAAACACAATTTTATGGAAATTCTTGTGTATGGGAATGAGTGTGCATGCCCTTGTGCATGTGCACACTATTCCAGTATACTACCTGGGCAAGGTAATTTAGTAAGTAAAAACCTAGTAAATAAATACAAATATATATATATATATATTAATAAATGAGTACATGACTTGTTAGTGTGTACACATTAGCCTAGTTACAATACATGAATAACTTAGGCAGATTTTAGTCTTAACTTCCATAGATTAAATAGGAGTATAGTTGCTTGGGTAGGTAGGAAATGCATGAATAAATATGATGTGCAAAATATTTGATTGATACACACATACAGCTGGTTATACAAATAAGTTCATATACATGATTAAAACCAGAAAAGACAAACAATGCCTGAGCCACAGTCATGTATATAGTGTGTGAGGAAATTTGCCAAAAGTGGCCAAGACAAGGAAAAAGGAGAAATGGTGGGAAAGGAAAGTGGAGAGGGTGAACAGTGGGGTGAAACCAGAAATGGTGAAGGGATTTCTGATAAAAATAAATTACTTAACTAGCCTTAAAACCCTAGCAACTCCCTTATATACATCATTATTTCCTACGGTTACATAATAGAACCAGAAAACAAAATTAGAAAAAAATATAGGCAACAGTTTAGAAAATCAATGGCAGGCCTGAACCAAGACTTGGGAAGGAGAACTATGGTGAGTAAATCCTCACTTGGCAAGGCATTAAGACCTATGAAAGGCAGCCATTAACCTTTAGTTATTTTAATTTATGTTTAATGCTTTGCTTGCATTTTTTTAGTTTAGCAATTTTCTGTTGCTCCTGAGACTTTGTGACTTTCATTGCCTGAATGTTACTGTCCTTGTTGTCACTGAACTTATGCTTGTTTATATATGATAATATAATAAAGGAATAACAGCTGGTTTATTTATATGTTTATGAACTTGAGAAATTTTTTTAGTTAAAGCATGAATTAATAAGGAAAGTAGGGTGCAAGGCAATAAGAGGAAGGGGTTCTCTGGCTTATGTCTTGCAACTGAAAAGATGGTTAGGGTGCAATGGAATTTCCATGTGTTGGGCCTTAGTCCATCAATAAGTATTCTTTGGAAATAGGGTTGAGTAACAAGCAAACACACTTTAATGTGTGAATTGATTGTGAGAACCTTATTACTAGGGAACCACAGTAGCATTTCACTTCTTTTTAAAATGCTCAGATCTATGCTTTAGCTAAAGACATATCTCTAAATGAAACTGACTTGAAATAATTGCAAGTGTGACTGATTAAATTGTTGAATGTATGAATGGGTGAATGATTGATGGATGTATAAAAACTGCTAGCACATATTGGTTAACATACAACAGTTTTGGGCATGACACTGCATATATAATATTGGGTCATATGAAAGAACTTAGTAATTAAACTAAGGATGTTGGTCACCTCTATCAGGTTGGGTATGAGGGAAGTGAGTATGACATAGTGGTTGGCTTGCATCAAGGTTGGGGTGTGAGTTTGCACATGGCATGTTTATGCCCAAATAGCTTGTAGTGCTCTGGAAACCAGGTAGTGGTTCCAGGCAGTGTGTACTAGTGCAACCATGAATGTAATACTGGACTTTAGAATAACATGAAATTATTATACATGCAAGGGTAAATAAGCTAGAAGTATATGGGAGTCCTAACATGTAGACTCAGGTTTGATACTTTGGCTCAATACCATGAATGGGGTCTGTGCATGTTTATGTATGATTGTGCATGTTTTGGGTATTAGCACCAACTTGTGTGCATGTATAATGGTTGATAGGTTTTCTAAACATGAGAAGGAGATTTATTACTTTGAATAAAACACTTAACCTCTGAGAACAGAAACTATAATAATGGAACATATTTCATTAGTCTTTATGCATTAACAAGTGATTCTACTTACACCCAGACATAAGTCTGACATGTTTGTTGCTTGCATCAAATGGGTGCTTCATATGTATTATGGAGCAGATCATGAGATGTCTACAGGAAAAGAGAAGGCTAAGTGATAAGATGCAGATGCGTGATGCTAAGAAGAAATTTGCTAATTCACTGAATTATGAATGTTTGCTAAAAGATGTCATTTATGTTTTATTTTAACCAGAAGACTTTCTGTAATGATATTGTATTTGTGCTGAATTTTGATGGTGATGTAATGAATGGTTTAAAAGAAATTACTATGTGACAAAATCATTCTCAGTGGAAAAAGATTATTATGGGGTGGAATTGTTTTCAGTAGAAAAGATAAATGTGTTTAGCTTTATATCATAACCTGTAAGTATGCAAATTTTCATGAATCAAGTAGTGAGTTTAGTAGTAAATCTGAAGCATATGTGAACCTGTAATGTATGCATATGTATTAGGTTGTTTAGAGGCTAGAACCTATTTACAAATTAACTGTAAATATTATGAAGTAGGGATAAACCCATAGGTAGAAAAGAAAAAGAAAAACATAAGAAGCATGAACCCATATTTGTATAATCTCGATGTCTAAATGAATGAGCAAAGTTAGTAAATTATAACCAGACAGTATAGGGATCCAACCTAATCAAGTTGATCAACCTGAAAACTTAAGTGTAGTAAATAACAGTTGTACATATCTATGTGCACGTAGATGCACAGAAGCATGCACAACCTCTGTTTGGCTATTTGAAAAGCAATTTTGCAAAAGATTCAAATGGGAGGAGGTCTTTCCCAATTCTTTTTACTATGGCTAAAACATAGGTATTTTAGTTTAAAATAAACTGAGTTATACTTTATAAAAAAAACTCTGATATTAGAATCAAAATAATTTGTATGTTTATATGTACATGCAAATAGTTTTCACAAAGATGTATATCAATATTTCTATATTGATCAAATTGGATCTTGGGAAATAAATAAAATATAATATGGAAAAAAAATCTAATAAAAGAAAGAGAAATGGTTGGTCTTGGAAGTAAGTAACCCTGAATTTAGCATAAACTAAATTGAGTCACTCAAACAACTTGAAGACTAAGGGGAAGGGTTGCTTCAATATATTTATAACTATTATCAATACGCAGTTTAAAATTGTTCAACATATCAAATAAAATTTTATAACTAATATTTCATAAATATTAATTAATTTAATTTAATTTATAATGATTATAAATTAACTAAATCGGGTGGTCAAAGGAGTATTCAATGTTTCGGTTGTGTAACTCTTAAATGTAATTTTAGTCAGTGATTAATATCGAACAATTTGAATATTAACGTTCACATGTCATTTGGCAGATGATGTGATATTATGGTCAAATTTATTGCTTACTTGGTTGACGTAAAATCCAATTTAACTTTGTTAAGCGTTACCCAGTAGTGACTATTATTTACACCAATTCTCTTCGTCAAAACTATATCACTTTGGACTTATGGAGTTTGGTAATGGTCAAAATTCCAGTATTATCCATATTCAACTCTGTAGTTCAAACACAAAGTCTTTGGTTCAATAATAACAATTATTATTGACCGAAATGCTCTGGCTAGAAACTTTGAATTTGATTTCACTTTAGTTGACCGTGATACTAACCACATATAACTAAGGAGACAAATCCTCTATTGAATAGTGTTTCACTCCAAATGCTTCCACTCAACTCAACTATAGTCGTTCGATGGATTTCGTGCCACGATTTAACTATAATCAAAGTGAAACTTCCACATTGAAGATCAGTAGTATTCTCAAGTCAAAAGAACTGTGTAATTTTATCACATCGACATTTTCTGTTTAACCTTAGTTATATTACCCAACAGAAAACTGTCGAGTGAGTCATTCCATGATTATCCAATAACTACCAGTATGTAACTCCTTTGTGCCCCTAGTAGTCATGAGTAGTACATTACTCAACATTTGGAGAGCGTTATGTATTTTAGTCTCAATAGATGCATCAATATCCAATATCAATACATCTTGACTAGGAATATTTAAAATGATATGTTTATTATATTATGATAAATCACTCATTGTCACACCGCATTGTAACTACTATCACAAAACATACAATTTATGAATTTTCTATTAAATATACTTTTAATTAAATTAATTAGTTAATATAACATATTATATCAAGTATATAATAGAAAGAAACATCTTTTATTTCGAACAAGATTAATTATCGAGTTAAATATATGTAATACATTACATAATTGGTCCTAAGGCATACCCCAAAATCTATCAAGATACACCTTTACAAACAAATAGTAGACTAATATTTACAAGAAATTGAATCTTTCGATCATAATTTCAAGTAGTCTTCAATACAACTTCCTATCACTAAAATAAAATACCCTTTTTACAATGGACAATACTCGTTGTAATATGTGTTTAACAACGAGCCTGCAATCGTCGTGTTATGTGGAATTGTAATAGATCGAAGAGATTTTACAATTGTTTTCGTCTGTTGCAATAGGATCTTTTACAACAAGTTTTGCCCGTTTCAAGGATCTTATACAACTGTTTTTACCCATTGCAACAGGATCTTTCACTACAACAAATAGGACATTAATAACGTTTTAAAAACGCTATAAAAGCTATTAACAACGTTTTTACATACACTGTATATCGACATGCAGTTATATGTCAAGGATATACAATGACAGGAAATAAACGCTGTTAAATGTCTTTTTTAATAGCGTTTCCCTGGTGTCATGAAATCATTTAACAGCGTTTGGTTGGGTGAAGTTAGAGATCTTTCTTAGCATTTGTTTCGTGCTAAGATAAGATTTTATAGCGTTTTTTCAATGTTGTGATATTTATTTACAGCGTTTCCATGTTGCAATAAATCGTGCTTTATGTTTTTAGATACAATTTAACTGCATTTTTAAAACGCTGTTAAAACTTTCAACGGCGTTTTAAAAACGCTGTGGAATGTTTTAACAGCGTTTTAAAAACGCTGTGGAATGTTTTAATTCCATTTCAGTCAACATCCGCCACAATGTATATATATACCACATTTTAAAATTAGCATATTATATCAATATCACATTTCAAAATCAACATATTGTATCAATACCATATTTTGGACACATATTTGATGACCAACGTATGAAATTACATAATCAAAATACACAATATTCTTACACCAAACATAAATAGTTCGTCATCAATAGTTCATAAACAAAATATAGAACAAGTAGCAATAGCAAAACAAAATCAAGTAGTACATACGTTAAAACCAAAAAGTAGTTCTAGCAGCAAAAATAACTTCGATCCATAACTCGTTGCAACCTTTTTTTGCATCACAGTCATCTATCTACCTATAAAGCAAAAGTAATGCTTGAGAATCAATTCATCAAAAAAGTGTACACAAAGTTAAATCGGATTCATAATACAAACACTAAATATTCATCACACTATTTCATTAGGCGATTGACTAATACAAAGTATACAACATGCCATAAAATCAAGTAGCATTTACAAGTGAAGTAGAGTAAAAAATAATAAACGAACTCGGTAATTTACTTGGAGTAAAATCAAGCTGCATATTATCGACGTATGAAGTGGTCTGTTTACAAATCACGTAAACTAGTCGTTGATGTTGTTAACTAAGTAGTCCTCTCAATATACCAAATTTTATATAATTAGTCAAATTTTATATAATTTAAATGATTTTTATAAAACTTAGTTAATTTTTATAAACATAGTTAAATTATATAAACTTAGTTAACATAGTTGTTTTTTATTAAACTTAGTTAACTTGGCTAATTTTTTATAAAAAATGGTTAACTTTTAAAAACTTAGTTATTTTTAAAATGTCAATGTATTTGATTGAAGATACAACACATATAAAAGTGATATGTTAAAAATAATTCTTGATTGAGAGATTAAATATGATAGTTGACTACAGCTACCCAGTAGCTACTTTTTGGGTATAAACCCCAAAGCAACCTCAACTTGGGTAATGATACCATTGTTGGAAGCTTTAAGAAAGTAGCATAAATATATCTTACAAGTCAAAAGTTGACGGAACAATTGTTTGCGAGTTATAAATTATGATAGAATTTCGTTAGTAAATTTAACCCAAAAATGACTAAAATAGAATTGTTATTTCAAATAACTAAAAGCAAACTGTCGCTAATTGATATTCACTGTACTTTTACATAGATATGTTCGGTTGTGTAGTTGTTACTCATTCATTATTTATAAGTCATGTTAGCCAATCACCGAAATAAACTAACTTTAATGTGATACTCAAATTACATCTCGCTATTTAAAAGATTTAAAAATTGCCAAAACTTCGTTTTAAGTAGATTTAATTTTAAGTAGGTGAGAAATGAGCTATGGAGGAAATTAGTTCAATCCTGGAAATATATCTGTTACTAGAAAACTCACTTAGTTCGTAAACTTTTTTAGCTACTTTGGCAGCAATGTGAGCATATATCTTCCTAATATTTGTGAAGGGCGGATATATCAGCCCCTTGTCGTAGTTCTCTTGTGTTACTTGTGATGCTAAAGCTTCAACTGAATTCAAAAATCAAATGATACCAAGATAGATTATAGTTTAATAAGAATATAAGATGGAACTTACTATAAACTTAATATTTTAGGTACCAGCTGTAAGCAGCATATCATCATGAACACGGATTGCCCCAGACATTACTAAACCAAGACCAAATCCTGGGAAGATATATGCATTGCTTCCTGACAGGAATGATGTTAACTAATTAAGAAATTACAATGTAGCAAATATAAACTAATTCAATGTAGTTGTGAAAAAATTTGTAAAGGAAAATTTTATTTTTCTACCTGGCCAGAATAGTAAGTTTTACCATCATATTCAATAGGACCAAATGGACTGCCACTAACAAATATTGCAGTCCCCTGCAAAATATAACAGTACAAAGTAAATAACATTTTAATCTACTTGCTTAGTTTAGTAGACAGTTCAAATACTATTGGTGAATCGCACCTTGCTCCAAGTGTAAATAGTTGTTTCCCCATAAGTCGATGGAAACTTTTTTTTCAGAAAAAAGGGACTCCGGAAATACTTTCAAAAATTGATAAAAATATATATATACCTTGGAATCCACAAGCCATATCTTCTCTCGACATTCTTGCAATGGAAGATTTGTCTGCAGAAGTTAAAAGAGATCTAATGAACAAACAATTAATAAGCTTAGCTTTAAATCAGAGAACTGTGAAAGTAATATTAGATTAAATGCGACGGTAAGATAAATTGCATACCTGTTTTTATATCTTAAGAGCAATAAGCTCTGTAATACCAGTACCAGCCTGCAAGAAGAGAAAATGTAAATAGGATACGAAGACATTAGCATGGCAAAGCAATGAAGAATAAACCTGATAGGTTACACAAACAAAATGCTTGTACAAACACATACATACAAGTAAATCAAATAAGTTACTTGGCTTTCAAAAATGATCACGCAAGTGCAACATTGTCTTTCCACATTCAAAACAACTCACGTTAATGATAATTCCCTTGCTAGACCCCTTCCTATTAGTAGGGGTGGATGGAATGCAAGCTGCAGTCATATCTCCACCGACCATTACTTGTTCATCGGAGCAAACATACTAAAGATGGTAAGTAGTGAGTATGAAGGAAGTAGTGTTGAATATTGTGTAAAGGTAGCAAGATTATCTCATTTACCTTATTTTTCCCTTTTCGGTCCAAGTATGATGGTGTAGGTTGATTGTTATCACTTGGTGCAATGTCAATGGTCATACTGTTTCACTTGTGCGTTCTATAAAAACATAAACGACAGAAAATGAGGATATGAACAAGCAAACATACAGAAGAAGTTAAATATAAAAGAAATAAAATTTAGTAAATTTGTATTTTCAAAACACCAAGGACCATGTACACATACAGTGGTTCTCATCCGGATATTTAACCTTTGGAGTCATAAGTTATATCAAACAAATTTAAATCAAATATTAATCATTTCTATTGTACACATACAGTGTTAAAAATGAGAATTTTGCATTCTACAGTCCTCATCTTTAAAAATGTATGATATATATTAAGACTTAAATAACTTAGTTATTCAGATAATTCACTTACGAAGATTAAACATGAAAATAGTTTAATATCACATAAACCATCCATATTGAGTTAAAAAACATGACCACATTCACTGTCAAAGTTTTGTGAAACCAGACAAGAAAAATGGTGCTCCACATTCACTGTCAGGACCTTTGTCGATTTACCATTCATTCCATCCTACATTCATACCTCACACTCTCTCTCTTTCAAAATACTATGTATAATTTCCCTGTATATTACCATTGTATATCAGTAATGTTACACTCATTTATCTCAAATATATCTTAACTTTGTCCCTTGTATCCTTGATATTTTATGCAATTCTGTAAAATGATCAATCCCTGAATTCTTACTAACAATTGTATACGAATCACCAAGTGGTACAACATTCTTGTTGCGTTACCACCCATGCCTACATTTGATACATTCGGCACTATTCCTACAAAGTCTATGACATAAAATCTAATTCTATCCTCCATTTACATTGAATTGCAATGTGTCGTAAGTCCTAACATAAAAGTTTTCTTACATAAACAAAACCAGAAAATTTTAAACCCCATAGAATGATTTTAAGCTAATAAAAGTTGATATTTTGCCTCAAGTAAAAGATGATATCTTAACAGTGCAAATAAAATACTGGCTTCCGTTGATTGCGTTCGATTTCATAATGATCAAATACAAATGAATTGAGACAAAGCTTACTGCTGCTAATAGGAGTGGACAGCAAGTGAAAGGTCAAAAAGCAAGCATCCAAATCCTTCAATGTCTGACCTATTTGTATCAAATTGAGCCATTAGACAAGCTTGTGCATATCGTGGAATAAATCATTAAAGTTTCAGACATGTTATACGGAAATTGAAACTCGTGTTCATAGCTTGAGTGTGTATTGAATGCAAGCATACATTGGTGACATAAATTTTTCTAAACGTGAGCAGGAGGATGAAAAAGCAACTTATAATGTAGAGGTGAGGATGTTTGAGAAATAAGGCATACCATGCTATAGACAACCAACTAGAAGGGAGAAGATCACAGCACCTGTAGGTCTTTAGGCCTGGAAACTTAACGTTCAGTTCCTTTATCTGTGACAGAAATTCACATTTGTAACATTAGTCAACAAAGATACATATAGGTTTTATTTTTTTATTTCTGCTAATTTTTTTCTTCTTTTCTTTTCTTTTGTGCTAAAAGCAAGATTCCTGCATCGACTCAAAAAAAATTGCATTTACACAACTTTATAAATAAATGTGTTTGGTTAAATAATTAAACGGAAGGCCATAACAGCAGTTACATAGAAACAGTAAGGAAATGTATTTAGAAGAAAAGCATAGTACAGAATTTTGAAGTTCAAGTTTAACTCCTACAAATGTAGAGTTTTATTGCCAATTTTGAAGTTCAAGTTTAACTCCTACAAATGATGGCATGGATATGATTTTCTTCCCAAGTTTAGTAAACCATCAATAATCCCCATAATATTATATTGAAGGCTGAACGGTTTCGGTTAAAATGGCTGTTAGGCACTATGTTTAACCTTTTTAAAGTGATGAGACATCTTCAAATTATAACACAGGGATCAAAATTGAATTGGCACTAGAATATATTTACATAAACATAATGTTGTTTGCAAATAACAATACAAGTAGAACTAAATAAAAATTAGAATCCAAAATTAAGTACCTTTTCGAAAACAAGCAGTCAATAACCAAAATCAACGATCGATTGGAAGTTGTCTGTGTTGTTTCTAGCTTTGTTGAGCCTAGAGCCACGGTCGTTGTTGCATTCCTGTCGATTGGAGATGGTCATGGAGTCGCTGTGCATTGGAGATGTCGCGGTCGCCAGTCATGCCGCGATCCGTAGCCAAGTCGCAATCACCACTCGAAGTCGTTGGCGATTGGAACGTAGTCGTCGCAGTCGCTCTTCAACCTTCCCGCCATCTGAAGCCCTCAACCATCTGAAGCCACGATAGAGATGAATGATTTTAGGGTTTTGGTTTGATTTGATAAGAAAAAGGAGGATGAAAACGTGAGTTGGTTTTAATTGTAGAAGAAGCGGCCGCAACTTACACTGTAGTGAGACAACGGTCGAAAAATAACATCCATGGCCTCCTAATTATTTCTGTCTCGCGATTTCTGCTCGTTTTGTGCTCTGGTTTCTCTGCTGGTTGTTTTTCTCTGAGGCAACTGTTCTCTCGACTCTCGTCACTGCTCCTCTAGGGTTCGGTTTTATGGATTTGGGGGTTTTCCTATTCCGTGGTACTTTCGCGTTTTCTTGCCCTTCCTTTGATAGCATTGCCGCTGCGCTTCTGGAGGTGGTGGATCCTCCAATTTCGGTATGCTTCTCCAGCTCTGATTCGATTGAGGTTGGGGTATTCTCTGTTAAGGCTTTCACGTTACTAGCTCGGTTCAGATTTCTTGTGGTTGATGGGTTTTTCTTGGAATTGATCCCCGATTCAAGTGCGTGTTTATCGGCATCAACTCGTGGCTCGTTCGCTGATTGTTCGAGCCCGGTGCCTGATAATCTGCCTGAGTATAGGGCGTACTGTTCCAGCTTGGTTTGGCCTTTCGGAGGTCCAGATTTCACTTCCCGTTTCACACCGAGTCTTTGCTTTGGGGATTTGGTTTCTGATTTGGCATTTAGCCAGTCGGATCTGATTTTTGGTTCTTTTGCTGATGGTGCTGTTAGTGATTCCGCTGGCAACTTGGCTGTTTGTAGCTCCAATACGACCAACAGCCGAGAGTTCACCACTCGGTTTGTTCCGCAACTGTCGTTTGTTGGGGCTGCAGCGGCTGTTGGCTGCCCGGTTGAGACTTCGTTCGTTTTTGGTACTGTGGGTGAGTTAGGTGCTGCCTATGATCTAGGGGAGATGGAGTTTTCCACCTGTCCTCTTATAGCTGCTTGGCTAATGGATGCAGTGGTGCCTAGCGGTGCCCTATTGGCTTCGGCCGCACCTGATGTGGCTATTTTTGACAGCGTTGAATCGGTTGTGGCTACTGACCTTTTGGTGCTCTCCTCTATGTCATGCCCGCAATGTGTGATGGTTCCTACTCCGCCCGTGAAGGTATGTGAGACCTATTGCAGCCCGGTATGTCCCCCGTTCTCCTGTTTCTTTTCCGTAGTTATTTGTGATTTGTCTCTTGTTATCTGGTTTTCGACCGATGTGGTTGGCCATTGTTGTTTGAGCATTGACACTTGTCCGAGTGTGCTCCCTGACACTGCCGTATCGTCTGTGAGCGAGGGTGTGTCAGGTCACTTTTTGTCGATTGATTCGGATCTGTTGGGTTTTGTTTCTAAGTGGGGTGTGTCAGAACCAAAGAGGGATTCTATCTGTTGGATTTTGTTTCTGAGTCACTTCGACTCCAGCTCTGTGTTGCTTGTGACTTGGTTGATTTCTCGTTTCCCGGTATTGTTAGTATTCTGTCGGGGCCATCGAACATCTCAGTGGGCTTGGAGCGATTGGCGAGGACGGTATCCTATTTCCTTATCTGTGCGTATAGTGATCGTCTGTGATCACTATACGGACAGCATGGGATACTGTCAGCTTTCGGCGCTCCGTTTTTTTGGTCCCGCTGCTTGGTGCGCCTCGCGAATCTTACCTACTTTGCGGGGCTGTACTCTTAGTGACAGTCTCGTTTTGGTAAGATTCCCACAGCAAGATGGGACGCATCCAGATTGCTCCCTTACACTTGACCGGTTTTATTTCTGTATACCCCGTGTCGCTCTTCCTTTTCGTATCCATCCGGATCTAGACCAGCAGTTTGTTGAGTCGGGGGTACCAGATACTGCTATCCCTTCCTCCTCCTTCATCCACCTTTTAGCGGCTCCTATCTGCCCCGCTACTGATCGGATCAGGTGGCAGTATACTGTACGTCTGATTCGTCTTCCCTACTGCTTACGTTTTTCTTCTACTATTTATGCTCCTTCTGTTCCTTCGGGTCCATCTTCTTCTTACTGCTCAGCAGAGTGCTCCCTCCTCTCTTCTTCTTGCTCTCTGTCCATTACCATCCCGATGATGAGTAAGGCAGAAATTGCGCTTCTGAACGCGCGCCTTGACTGTCTGTCCAGGAACTCTTTTTCGGAGGCTGCTGGGGCTTCTCGGTCGGCCTCGACCGATAGTGAGGAGTCCTCTGTAGCTTCTTCTGAGCCCTCGGTTTCTTCTGCTCGTCCGTCCCGTCGCAGATTTCGTAGAGTCCATTCTACGCCTCGCACCATCCGTACACGCTCTATAGCGGCGTCCGAGCAGGTCGACAGATCTACTCGACACTCTCTGTATCTAGTCTGAGCTACATCGGTCATCCTGCTTGTTGTGGTCTGCTTTTTCCTTTTTCTGCTATTTTGACATGTCGAACTTTCTCTTCTGGAACGTTCGCGGTATTGGCAATGATGCATCTTTGGCTAGACTTAAACGCATTGTCCGGAAACATTCGGTGGGTTTGCTTGCTATTCTGGAACCTTTTCTAGATCCGGTGGGCATAAACAGTACCGTTTTATCTTTAGGTTTTGGCGGGGGGTCTGCCAACGTCTCGGGTAAGATTTGGATTTTATGGTCCAAATCTTACTCGGTCCACTCTATTTTTGACTCGTCTCAACTTTTCTCAGTAGTCTGCTCTTCTTCGTATTTTGCTTCACCTTTTCTGTTTTCGGCTGTGTATGCCAAATGTGTCCGTTCGGAGAGGCTATCTCTTTGGACGGACATTTTAGGTCTCGGTTCACTGGGCTTTTCTTCCTCCGTGGTAGGCGGCGATTTCAATATCGTCGCATGCCAAGCAGAGAAACGGGGTGGAGCAGCCATCAACCGTCTTGCGATGGCGGATTTTAACTCGTTCATTGTCGGATCTGGTCTCTCCGAACTCCCGTTCGTGGGATCGGCGTTCACCTGGTCTAATAACCAGGTTGGACCTAGTCGTATCCTATCCAGGCTAGATCGGGTCTTCGGCTCGGAGGATTGGTTTCGCTTACCTTTCTCCTTCTCGGTTGTTCATCTTCATCGGACCTTTTCTGACCATTCTCCTCTGTTAGTTCGATGCTCTCCTTTCTCTCTGTCGGGGCCCTCTTCTTTTCGCTTCCAAAGTATGTGGAAATCTCACCATACTTTTCATCAAGTGGTAGTTGATTCTTGGTCCGTTCCCATCGTTGGTCCTCCCTGTTCTGTTTTCAGTCGCAAGCTGAAGCGCCTCAAGTGCAGTCTTAAGGCTTGGAACACGAACGTTTTCAAGAACATTTTCGATCGTGTTCGGGCTGCCGAAGAATCTCTTATCATTGCTGAATCTTTGGTAGACGAGTCTCCGTCTTTATCCAACAAGGAGGCTTGGGCTTCGGCTCAAGCCTTCTTTGCATCGGAACTTCGTATTGAGAATGACTTCCTTCGCCAAAAGGCGAGGGTCAAGTGGGTGGTAGAGGGCGACGCGAACTCCAAGTTCTTCCACTCTCTTATTCGGAAGAAAAACAACCTTCTTTCCATTCGGGAGATCTTGCGCCCTGATCTATCATTGGCATCCTCGCTTGAGGAAGTCAAAGATACAATTGTGACTCACTTCCAATCCTTCCTAGGATCGCCGTCGGTGGCCGAAACCGACCCTTCTCTTCTTGCTTTCATCCCCAGGTTGGTTCTCACGCCAGAAAGTGATATCCTTGCGGAATTCCCATCGCCGGAGGAAATCCGTGCTTGCGTTTTCGCTCTTAGTAAGGATAGTGCTAGCGGCCCTGACGGGTTCAACGGTACCTTTTACCGTTGTTGTTGGCCAATTATCCAGGCTGACTTCTGTCTTGCTGTCCAGTCTTTTTTCGCCGGTAGTTCCCTCCCCTCTAGCTGGTCATCCACCAACCTTTTTCTCATCCCTAAATGCGACCTGCCGCGTTCATGTGGCGACTTTCGACCCATCAGCCTTTGCAACTTCTCAAATAAGGTTATTTCCAAGATTTTGGCTAGCCGTTTGGCCCCTTTCCTTGAGCGTATTATCTCTTCGTCTCAAGCAGGTTTTGTTAAAGGGCGCTTAATTTCCGACAATGTCCTGTTGGCTCAGGAACTTATTTCCCAGATTGACCGGAAAGTGCGGGGCTCTAATGTTGTCTTCAAACTTGACATGGCTAAGGCCTACGATCGTATGTCGTGGTTTTTCGTCATAAAGGTTTTGAGAACTTTCGGTTTCCCGGAAACCTTCATTGACCTTGTTTGGAGGCTTATCTCCAACTGCTGGTTCTCTGTGCTCATCAACGGTTCGCCTAATGGGTATTTCAGGGCAGGGCGAGGTCTGCGCCAAGGAGACCCGCTCTCGCCTTCGCTTTTTGTGATTGCGGCTGAGGCTTTCATCCGCGGCCTACATACCTTAACGATTTATAATCAGATTCAGCGTTTTGGTATTCCTAGGGGCTGTCCTCTCATTTCGTCTCTGTCGTTTGCTGATGACATTGTTATCTTCTCTAACGGTAGTCGCTCCTCTATTCGAAGACTCCTTAGTTTCATCCATCTATACGAGAGATCCTCCGGTCAGCTCGTTATCGCTTCTAAAAGTTGTTTCGTCCGTGCGAAGGATTGTTCCGCCTCTCGATCATCCTGGATTGAGACAACTTCTGGTTTCATCGAAGCCACGCTTCCTTTACCCTACCTGGGTATCGTTCTGTACCGTGGTAGGAAGCTTAACGCTTATTTCGACCCTTTAGCTGACAAGGTGAGGGGTAAGGTCATTCGTTGGAATGCGGCTCTTCTTTCTCAGGCCGGCAGACTGGTTCTCATAAAGTCTGTGTTAGATTCGATGGGAACTCATGTCTTCGCGACTATGACCCCAACCTCCTCTTTCTTTCGGACGTATCGTTCCTTGGCCTCTTCCTTTTTCTGGGGCAACAAGGTAGACGATCGCCGCCATCACTGGATCTCGTGGGACACGGTTTGTCGCCCCAAGAACGAGGGCGGATTGGGGCTGCGCAACCCCAAGGATATTTGCTCTGCATTCGCTTGCAAACTGTGGTACAGATTTGGTACTAACGACTCTTTATGGTCCTTGTTCCTTCACGCTAAGTACCGTAGGCTAGCGGGCTCTAATTATTCGGGTTGTCCGTCCTACGCTAGTGAGACTTGGAAGCACATGCAGTCAGTGAAATCTTTATCTGATTCCCATGGCGGTCTTTTAGGCTGGGACGGTGCCCCGTTTTCCATCCTCAGAGCTTGGACTTCGATTAGAATTCATTCCCCTATCCGTCCATTGTTTTCCTTCATCTGGGATTCTCGCTCTCCCCCAAAAGTATCGACCCTGATGTGGCGTATCCTCCATGATGGCCTTCCATTAGACGAGAATCTCCAACGGATAGGCATCCCCTTAGTTTCCCGTTGCAGTTGCTGCGACAGTGGGGATTCTGAATCCTTAAACCATTTATTCTTCGCTGGTTCCACAGCCAGATCTTGCTGGAACTTCTTCGGAAATTTGGTTGGTGTTCGAGGTATTACCAGATCTGTTAACGATCTTCCATCAACCTGGTGGTCTGGGAACTCCAGGAAATCTCTTCGTTCGATCATCCATCGATTGATTCCTTGTCTCCTTTGCTGGCACATTTGGTGTGCTCGGAACAAGGCTATCTTCGACAGTTCTCCTATGGATCCCGTGGTCATTATTCGGCGCGTCAGGAATGACGTATTCCTTGCTTTCCGAGGTCGGCCTTTCAGGGGGCGCTTGAGCCCCGGTAGCCATCATCTAGTGGGTCTCTTGTCTATTACTTGTGCGCAGAGTTCCGCTAGAACTGGCGTTGGTTGAGTGTTTGATCCAATCGGAGCGTTGGTACTCAACCGACGCTCTTGACTCTCTCAACCCCCCCCCTGTTGGTTTTGATGTGGTTGCTAGTTTTTTCAGGTTCAGGTTTTGTAAGGAGTTTTGGTCGTTATCTTTGGCTGGGGTTGTTTCCTTCGGTTGCACTTCAGTGTTCCGATCTACTTTTCGGCTGTAGGAATTCGGAGCTCATTGGGTCTTGCTGTTTGGATGGTTGTGTTTGCTTGATGGCCGCTTGCTCTGGGTCTCTAGGATTACAGTATTTTGGCTTGCGGATCTCTACTGGTATTATCTTACTCTGTTGGTGGGTGGTTTTCTATCTGGTGGTCTGGCCTACACCTTTTTTGGTGTAGCGGGGATGATGGTTGAGCGGTTGTTAGTTACTTCTACTTCAGCATCGTCTTATGGTGCTGCTATTAGCTTAGCTTGTTCTTTTTCTTCTGTGTTTTCTTCTGTTTTTTTTCGAATTGTGGGAGGCATACTTTGTATGTCTTGCCGTGTTTTGTGTGCCGTTGGAGAAAGGCTTGTTTCTCCTTTTTATAATAATACTTACATATTTACTTAAAAAAAAAAAAAAGAAGAAGCGGCCGATAAAAAATTTCGCGTTCCCGCTTCTAAAATTGCATACTTGGTTATTTACAGAGCGTTATCACGCTATTCTTACTTTATTTTCATTTTGATAATAGTATCAATAGCAACTAGCATCAAAACGCCATTTTATAGTGATTCTACATGCAATAAATAACAACATTTCTTGTAGTGTTTTACAATTGTTTTTGCCATTGCAATAGGGTCTTTTGCAACTGGTTTTGTCCGTTGTTAAAAAAATTCAAATGAGAAAAAAAATATAAATACTATTACATTGCACTCATAAATTTAAAATTAATTTTTTATTGAAACCAAAATATTATACCAATAACAAACATATTCATTCATATCTACTAAAAATAACAAAAAAGATTTATATTTTTAAATGCCAAAATGATTCATGTATTCTTAGTCTCTTATAATACATAACCTATAACCTATAGAAGAAATACATATATCTGCCAATACAATTGAAATATAATGAATATAGGATTCATCTAACTTTATGTATGGATTGACCCTTGAACTTTAATTAGCAACTTGAACCCTAGCATCGGCTCTTTCAGCAACTACATATTCATACAAATCACGAATGTTCAATCCAATAATGGTTTGGAATACACAAACAATAGGAAAATACAGCAATGACATAAACATTTCACATAATATATTTCATAGAGAACATAACATAAACATCTCAATTAAGATATACCAAGTTGTTTGTTGATTATAGTCATGTCTAGAATTTACTTATCCCTGTCATCGTAACCTATACACATTTTAGTTGATCTCCTTAGTAAATAATAAAAACTTCTGCAATTATGATTACATGTTTTGATTTTCAAGCACAGATCTTGGAGCACCTGATACATTAATATTTTCATTAATTTTCAACCATATTAATATATTAGAAATCGATTTTCGCAATATATTATTGGTTGAGGGTGTGTTTTTTTAAAAAAGATCATGAACTGTTATGTTGTTTGTTAAACTAAAAGTCTCTTATTTTAAGTACCGGTCAGCATACAAATACTAGGTATAGGTTGGCATTAGCAGTCTACCTAATAATGATAATGAACTTATTAGAAACAAAAGGTCGATAGCCTATCTAGAACCAACAAACTCAGTAGATGCATGACTAAAGAAAGGCATAAATTAGTTGGAAGAGATAAGAAGTTGTAGGTCACACTCACAGTCATGCTATATCAAGGGTCCCGGGCATGTGCAGTAGCCGATACTACTGTTTGCCAACTAATACAAATGATCGCTCATAAAGTTCACGACACGTCATTCATATTCCAGTTGGCACTAAGTTTTTAGGTCCAAAAATTGATTCTAATTAGAAGAACATTATGCATGATGAAACTAGTCGAGGATCCAAGCAAACGTTCAACTGCTTAAAAAAATATAGTGCAGATGCAAAAGAGCTAGTTTGCATTCCAAATTTTACCTCAAGGATCCATCCAACGTACTTGGTATTGTTCACATGTTGATTGACATCCAAATCGCTCCATCGAGGCTGTAGTTTTTCACATAATATTGTAAAATGATTATTAGTTGATAAGCTAATCCAAATACGTGGTAACTTCAAAATGTCAAATAAACTTACAGTTAAGCCACTGCCAACATGTTTTGCATTGTCGTCGCTTAGCTTTGGAAGTTTTCTGCTATCTTCCTCGATAACTGGGTCCTTATCCAAGAAATAGGGCAATTTGGATAGCCTCCTTGTTTGTTTATTCATCATCACCCAATTACCGAGACAGTGCATATAACAAATTATTGCCCACTCACATAACCCGCATAGGTAAGATAATGATACAGAGTAAAAATATATCTACAAACCTGGTGGCTCTCATTAAGTCATTATAGTCTGACCAGTTTGACGATCACGTATATGCTAATCTCTTCTCATACCATTCTTTCCTGAGGCTCCAACCCAGGTATCCACTTCAATGATATCTCCCCTACATAATCATAGATAGCATCGCTGGTGTTAGTATAATTGTCATGATTATAAGATGAAGAGAAATCATCTAAGCTTAGCATATGTTTTGTATTTTTAATTTTAAAAGGAGGATAACATTAGTAAGATAGCATCCAATAGATGTACCAGTCAATTTATTTTGTCAACTTATATATTTATAATATGTACGTATAAACCACTTGTCAGTCGAGTCATAAATGACAGAATATAATTTGCAGAGCCAATCATAGTTTTGGCTAGTAAACGAGTCACTGACAATTGACGAACAAAATTTTAAAAGTTGCAAATCAAGATGGACAAAGGACCTATCAAGAAGGATAATATTAAACGTGAACTTGCATCTTGGTCATGACCCAAATTAGATTTCTCTTACTCATTTCAGGCGTTGAACCAAATCCATTGCCTAGAAGTCCAGCGCATATGACATGATTTAGGGTTGTTTCCTGATCAAAAATAAATGTAAATTGAAGATAAGTTACACACATCAATAAATCATTGTCAAGAGTGGACGAGTAACAAACAAAAAACATGTGTCCAGCTACCCGTAAATGGTTCATTAATTAACATCTCAATCGATGCCGTTTTATCTGCACCAATTTGACACGACCTAATTAGAAGTTTTGCCTATGAACAAGTCCATTTTCAATGATTTTTGCAAGTCCAAAAGCATCAGAAAGAATGTCAGGGTTCTTTGGCTTCCAGTCAAGAAGACATTAAGTTAAGATATAGACTGATTTTTTATTTTATTTTACCATAAAAAGATTAAAATCGCATGAAAAACCTTGAGTTATCCAACGCAATTGCTGAATTATCCTCTTTACCATTTAGTTCCTGTTGTTAAAAATCAAATAGTTTTTATATATGTCACGTAGAAAAAAATTTATAACCTTATTTTCAACAAAAAAATTCAAAAGAAATTGAAAAGAAGAATCAAACCTTGATCTGTTTCACATCTCCAAAATTGCATGCGCTATCAATTTGAACACTTCTCCTCTCTTTTATTTTCGGCATGAATGCTACGTACAATTGGAAAAAAAAGTAGACAAAATATACCAAAAACCCACGTACTAACCCTAATAAAAAGTTATTATAAAGTAGTATTATGAGTGTTAAATTTCGGTGATACAAAATCACAAATAGAGGAAAATAAAAATGCGAAAGAAATAAAGAGAAGATTTTGTTTCACATAATTAATACACATGTCTGATTATGTTTATATTTCTCTCTCTAATTGACTAATCAAATTATTTTTTGTCATCTAATATTAACTTGGACATTAAGTAATTAATGTTATAAATAGAGAATAGAAGAGAGAGCGCAAAAGGTGTGGAAATCTATTTGTTAATTTTCTTTTTTCTTTTTTGTTCCTCTCCTCCAACAAGTTTAGCCAAGAGATCAAGACTTTCTTTCTCAATTTGGTTATTGGTTCAATTTGTATTTTGTTTACTTTTATTTTATTCGATTAATTGTAAACAAATTTTGGTGAATCGATAAAGAGGGTGGTTGGGTGGAATCTCTTGTGTATTGACTTCTGATTTCATGTCCATTTATTTTCCATTCAAATTTATTTTTTTGTGATTTGGATGATAAAAGATCTATTGGGAAAAGCTTCCGACAAACAAAGTTTTCACTACAAATTGGTATCGGAGCAAGGTCATCGCAAAGCTTAGAGTAATTTTGGATTTGAAAATTTATTGAGATGTCGAATGTGATTTCTTTTTCAAAGATGACTATTTTGGATGGAAAAAATTGGGATATTTAATTGGAAGCCTAGGATGGAAGATGTTTTGTACCTCAATGATCTTCATGATTTGATTGATGAAGATGGGAAGAAACCCTCTGATGTATAGGAGGGAAAATGGAAGAAGATGGATAAGAAGAAAATTGTGTTGATTCGTCGGTACCTTGATGGTTCGATCTTCCATCATATGGCTAGTTGTGAAGCTGCGAAGGCTTTGTGGGACAAGTCGATATCTTTGTATGAGTCGAAGAGTACTATAAATAAGGTTTTTCTTGTTCGAAAGTTGGTTCAACTGAAATTAGATGGAAAGAAGTCCGTTGCATAGCATTTGAACGAATTTCAAGATGTAATAAATCAATTGGCAAATATGAATGTCAAATTTGATGATGTGTTACATGCTCTTTTATTGATGAGTTCGCTTTTAGAAAGTTAGGAAACTTTGGTTGTTTCATTGAGTAATTCCAATGCTAATGGAACCATCTCACTGGAAACTGTTCAAAGTAGTCTTTTGAATGAGGAGTTTAGAAGAAAAGAGTCATGTGTGAAATTAGTTCAAGATGAGGCTATGGTAGCAAAAGACTCGAAGAAGGATACAAGTCCGGAGAACAAAGTCGCTAATGGTAAGGGTATGTCAAAAAGTATCATTTGTTATTATTGTCATAAAAATGGCCATATGCGCAATAGGTGCGAAGCGTATAAAAGGAATCAAAAGAAGAATATACATAGTGACAGTGATAGTGATACATGGACAGGTGTAGCTGAAGGTAGCGACAGCGATACTTTTTGTGATGTCTTCATTAGTGAAGAGAAGCCTTGGAAGATGGATTCGGAAGCCAGTTTTCACATTTGTAGAGATGTGAATTGTTTCTCTTCTTATGAGAAGAGTGTCGGCGTGATTAGGACAACCAATAGAGAAGAGCTATTGATTTGTGGTATTGGATCTATCCGGATTCGTATGCATGATGGTGTGATTAGAGAAGTCCCGGGTGTAAGGCACGTTCCTTCTAGTTCACATAATCTTATTTCTCTCGGTCGGTTGGATCGCCGTGGTTACACTTATGAGACTCGAGCTGGAATTTTGAGAGTGAAGAAGGGTGGTCTTGTAGAGATGAGAGAAATATTGGAAGAAGGAAACCTTTATAGTTTGGTTGGTCATGTAGTCAACTATGGAAAGCAAGTGACAGTTGGAGAGCCTAGTCTACGGTCAGGTGGAGAGGCTAATGTGTTCACTGCTTATAATGATCATGTTGAGGATCATATTTTAGACAGGGTTCTTCATGTTGATGATGCTCGAGGGATCGATAGTGATCATGTAATGAGCTCAGATCGAGTGGTAGACGGGTGTCGAGTAGGAAAATCTACAAAGACTGTATGGAGATCTTTGTGGTATTGCAAACGCTTTTGAGACCGATTGGTGTGGTGCACCTCATGGCGGGAGCTGCATCACTTGTGGGCGATGGTAGAGGTTTGTAATTTGGTATGATTAAGATATAAGGAGTTGTTATAGATCTAGAGATGGCATGCTTGATATGTTTGAGATATGTGATTTTGCATCAAGGTGGAGTGTTAAATTTGGTGATACAAAATCACAAATAGAAGGAAATAAATATGCAAAAGAAAGAAAGGAAAGATTTTGTTTTTCCTAACTAATAGGCATATTTGATTATGTTTATTTCTCTCTCTAATTGGCTAATCAATTTATTTTTTACCATCTAATATTAATTTAGGCATTAAGTAATTGATGTTATAAATAGAGACTAGAACAGAGAGTGTAAAAAGTGTGGAAATCTATTTGTTAATTCTCTCTTCTTCCATCTTTGTTCTTCTCTTCCAATAATTTTAGCTACAGAGATCAAGACTCCATTTCTCAATTTGGTTATTGGTTCAATTTGTATTTTGTTTACTTTTATTTTGTTCGATTAATTGTAAACAAATTTCGGCGAATCAATAAAGAGGGTGGTTGGGTGGAATCTCTTGTGTATTGATTTTTGATTTCATGTCCGTTTATTTTCTATCCAAATTTATCTCTTTGTGATTTGGATGATAAAAGATCTATTGGGAAAAGCTTCCGCAATGCAATGTTTTCACTACAATGAGATGGAGGATAGCTTCTAGAAATCTCGAACCAAATCTCAGCCTTTTTTACATCTTCTTCAGTTTCGTCGGTAATGAAATCAAAGAAGCTTGCGGCAGATGATTAAGAGTAGTACGGGATAGTCTTGCGTTAGATATCAGCTGCATTTCTAATAGGAAGTAGACCAAAATAATTAGCTAAAAATGCATGTGTGGAGTCAAAAATTAAAGTTTGGAGCCAATAATTTCGTTTTGGAGCCAAAATATAAACCTTTATGTTTTAAAGAAAAAGTTGCAAAAAAGATTCTATACATACATATATATATATATACATATATATATATATACATATATATATTTATATATATGAAAGTAATACTTTATAATTCTTACACAAGTCGCAATACTTTGTACCATACACCGGTTGATAATTTTTTAAGATTTTTTAATTTTTCAAAATTTTAAATTAAATTTTATTTTATTTTTGTTTTTGACTTTTATGAAAATTTCAAAATTTTGTTAAATTTTATGAATGGTTTTACATTTACTTTAGAAAATTTTAAATTTTAAATTTTATTAAATAATAAATGTTACTTCTTAATTATTAAATATTACTTCTTAATTTTTAAATATTACTTATTAGTTATTAATTATTAAAAATTAATCATTAATAATTAGTCATTACTTACTAATTATAATTTAATATTTATTGTTAATTAACACAAATTAATGACTAAATATTAAATATTATTTCTTAATTATTAATACGAGTGTTACGGCACGCGCTTCGCGCGTGACATTAGCACACGTTTCGCGGGTAAATTGATTTTTTTACAAATTATATGTGTCTAACATATTAAAAAAATGATTTTCATAAATATATATGCATATTTTTGCATTGGAATCATGTGTAGCGGTGGACGCTACAACAAAAAAGGTCTTTCACAACTCTCAAAAAGAGTTGTAGTAGGTATTTTACAACGTTTTCCTAAACGTCGTCTTAGCCACAGTTGTAATAGGGTCTGCATCTATTACAACTATTCAAAAACGTTGCGACAAAACGTTGTAATAGAGTATATACAACTATTTGTTTAAGGTTGTAATATGTTAAACTACAACTTTTTATCTTTGTAAAATATTATTTGACCACTATTTAAAACCGTTGTGGTGCATACTTTACAACTTTTTTGAAAAGTTGTGAAATATATATATATATTACAACCTTTTTAAATTATTGCATGGATATTTCTGTCTATTTCAACCTGCCACTCACACATTACAGGCGCAATAATAATACAGTTTCAAAAATTGAAATAAAAGTCAACAATCAAATAATAAACAACACTATACAAAATTACTTCCATTCAAAATAAATTAATAGTCGTTCAACCACAAAATAAAATACATATTCCAACACAACCAGTTTTTTGCAAAAGATAAAACAAGTTCCCTCATTCTCAAGTACTAAAACAAGAACATTACACTTATTGGCAACAGGCACAGAAGCATCTTTATCAACATCATCTATAATTTCCACATGCACTATATCCCGATTATCACGCACAGTTACCATATTGTCCACAAAGCCAATCATGTGTTTCACATTATCATTCTATGAACAACCGAAGTTTTCTGACTTCCCTCCTGCCTCATCATATAGATTACTACATATGTGGTTTACAAATTTATCTTCAAGACCAAAATTTGCCCCCGATGCAATGACAAGACCACCAGCCTGATGCCTTGTCCATGTTACATTGTCGGGAACTTCAACGCAATCATTGGCCACAACTGATTCCAAAACACCACAGTCCATCTCCTGCCTTGTCCATGCTTAATGCAGAGAAGTCTCTGTTTTTTGGCATAGATTATTATCATTAACATAGTTCAAACAATAAAAAATATTCTTCAGCATTTAGTAGTACTTTTGTGATTTGTGATATGTATGATGTATAACTACTTATAGTGGAAACTATGTCTCTAAACTGACAATATCTCAATAAACTATAGGCATAACTAATATAATTTTGATAAAAAAAGACAGTAAATACAGTATGCAGTAAATTCACAACGATCAAAAGTTCTATCTGTAGTCAGAAGATATAAGTCAGTTACTTAGGACCATCTTTCAAATAAATATGATAATGGTAACCCTATCATATTTCATCCCTTCGGCGTGTATGTGTATATATGTGTATATGCATGTATGTATATACATGTATATGTATGTGTGTGTATTTATATTTATATTTATATGTGTGTGTATGTATATTTATATGTGTGTGTGTTTGTACAGATGTATTACTGGTGGAAGGAACAGTTTTGGAGGATGGAAAAAAGCAAAGAATTTAGGATCTCTCTACACATTCAGGTATTTATGAGTTGGATCATGTGCTCGGTGCTCTTGCAAGATTGAAAACCAACATAATTCACTTATAAACTAGGACCTCTAGATCAAATATTAAGTACATTTTAGTACTTCTCCAAACTATCAAATGTATAGAGACCCACATTTATTGATAAACATATGGTTTGCTACTTGCTAGAATAGATGACTAAAACTCCTATGTATTATGTAGTTCTCCTTAATTTGCAAGTTTTGGATAAAATGCTGCCTTTGAAACTCATATATGTTGGAGACATAATTTTTCTTCTTTTAAACCTTTGTCAAAAGCAGAGAAATGAGTGCACACACATATTCCTCTATATTCCTAATGTGTGAATATAATGTAGAACTCAAATATTCGGGCCGATAATAAGTAAATTCCCCAGCCCAATAAATGGTACTATCTTTTGTTAAATATTACGTCAATTATACATTTTCAACGGCAATCTTTTATACAATATTTGTAGGCTTCTATTTTGATGAAATGAATGTACAAAGACTTAATTTAAGAAATGCAACACATAGTTTTCCATGAATGGAAATTTTTTAACTAGATCGATGGAAACTGGAAACTTGTACAAAAATGCATAATCCAAACATCAACTCATATATATGGTAACACAAAGAGTCGGACTAAATATATAAACAGCAATTTACGGAAATCAAGAAATTACCAAAATTTTCTTAATGTTTACCTATTGATAACGATTCTCCAAGAATATATCAAGTATGGAAAGACCTTGTCCTTGTGATGAGGATGATCATTTTGCCAATTTGTATAACAGTCTTCACATAATTCCTCTGCCTATAAGAATATTGACAAGGCACAAAAAGATTAAAGAGTAAAAAAAAAGATATATTATTCCAAAGAAAAAGAAACCATATGAAGCACAGTAAATATAAAATAGCATATGTAAAGTAGGATATATAATGTAGCACTTCGAGAAAAGACCAGTAAATAGTGTGCCTACTCTCAGTACTCTACTGCTAAATAAATGGAGGTAAAATCTCACCTCTAATCCACAAGAAGCAGCAGACGATGTACCTAGTGTTTGTGCCAAATTGGTCACAAACCCCAAGTATCGTGAAAGCACCAGTGTATGAATACAAATCAACAAATATTCAAACACAAACCTCAGATCTAAGCAAACAGAATATCACAATTTAGAAATAATGAACAGAAACACGAGATTTATAGTGGTTCGGTTATCTCCGGCCTACATCCACTTCAAAGGTTTTCTTTTATTGATGTTCTTCGCTGATTACAGTTGATTACAGCGGATTACGATGGATTATAGCTCTATTCTTTGAGTATAACGGTAGTAGTGAAGTGCAAAGTAGAGTCTGGTAGAGTCTGGGCGCTTCAGAATCCCGATCCCCTTTTCTGAATGACCTAGGGCTCTATTTATAGGTGTAGGAGGCTGATATTTCGCCTATATTTCGGGAGACTACTTCTGGCACGTGAGGGGGCCCACATGCCCGGCCTTAGGAAATTGGGGCCCGTTCCGGGATCGATTCGTACTCCATTCGAATCGATCAAGAACTCATCCGATGGAGCTGAAATTTGGTGAGAACACTCATCAACATGTATGTAAGCTCCTGTGAAAATTTCATTGCATTTGGCATTGTAGATCTCCAGATATTGTCGATACGAAGTTGCGTTTCTAGTGCGATCACTCTGTTCGAATCGATTCCCTTCGAATCGATAGCTTCGACTCGATGATAGAGCACGCGAGGAAGTTGACGTGGCGTGCGCTTTTCGTGTCGATCCGCTTTTCACTCCGAGTCGACTGGGTCGACTCCATGATTTTCGCCACTTTGACCTAGTGGATTCGAGGGCTTTATTCACAGATGGATTCAAACATAAGCTTCTTCGTATCGATCATGACGTGCTATAGTCGATCGATACGAAGTTGTTGCAGCAGGATGGATTCGAAGATACTGTTGCTCCTGGATTCGAAGTGAAGTGCTCTGGTGGATTCGACCATACCTTCTGCCGATGGATACGAAGAGGTTAACATTGATGGATTCGAAATCAGGCCATTTGATGGATACGAAAGCACGGCCTTTCCCTTCAACTTGTATCCATCATAACTTGAGAATATGAACTCGGATTGACTTGAAACTTGGAATGTTGGCTCTCTTTGCTTTTCTAGTCATGTCTTATCAATTATAGCTCAATCTGACATCCGACAAAATTCACCGATATCCATGGTGAGCCCGTGTATAACCGATCTTTAAGATGAACCGTCATTGGTCACTAATCCAGTTCTTGGTGTCACGGCTTTGCCAAAAGGTGGGATAACACCTAACCTATTCAAACTCGGGTAAGTGAAAGGAGTAGCAAAATTGACATGAATCTGCAGTAGCAAAATCCACATGAAGCAGCCGCCAATGCATTAAGATAATTGTTTAAACTTCCACAAAATCGACATACCTAACCTATTCAAACACACTAATTAGCAGTAGCAAAACCCAATACCATACCCAAACCATAAATTTGTATCCGCTAAGAGAAACCAAAATATGACGTACCTAACCTATTCGAGCTCTCAATCCATGGAGACTCGTATGTTTCAATGGACATGAAATAGGAACAGAGGAAAGGTGGATGAACGGTGTCTTCTCCTTAACTGTTCTGGCATCTATTGGACTTCCAGTTCAAAGGAAGGGAACGAAAGTCGGGCAAGGGGAAGGGATAACAAGATGTAGAAAAGCAGCTAATTTGGGATTTGAGATTAAGGGATTTAGGATCGATGAAGGTAGAGAAGCAACGATGAAGGTGGATGATCTGGATCTGGGGATTAATTTGGGATCTGGGTTTCTAATGAAATTAAAGGGGTGGAGAGCGGGCGTTGAACGAAAATGGAAGCGGGCTTTAAAATTATGGTGCCTGGTCTTTTTTTTAGTTAAGGTGGATGGTTGACATAGGTTGTAAAAAGCAAGAAGGTTAATGTTTATTAATTGATGTTTAGAAATTAATAATTGATAATATATAGTTTGAGATATGAATCCATAATTTAATCCGAAATGTTTGAATTTATAATTACTAGTATAACCGCACAACGTTGGAAAAAACCGACCGTTCAATTTTATAATTTTAGAAGTCGTTCCATGTAAATTTCCATTAAATGCAAATGATAATATTTCGAACTATTAAAACTATATTAAGAAATTGCATGATATTGAACAACTACACCTGGTGTACATACACACATGTACGCCCTCCATGTGTATGTGATTGCTACTCAGACTCCACTTTAAGATAAGGGCGAACAAGTGAAAAAAAAGTTGAACATTTCCCCATCAAATATAAAAGTGTGTTATAAAAGTTCACACATTGTCAGACATACCATTGTCAAATTCAACATACTTTCGCCGAAATTCATCCTTAAATTCGGTAATCCTCCTATGAAATCCATCATTATTATCCGAATTGGGTAGCCCTTTTATATTAAAATTCTTTGTTAGTTAATATTTGCATGTAGCTTCTGATCCACCATGTAAACGTTGGTTTGCGAACTGAATTATGTCATGTACCATAGATTAAATAAATCACAAAATGTTGCTGCTGATGACCGAGAATATAGTTATTACACAAGGTAAGTAGAGCTTAATGCACCTGTTATACAACAAAATTCCACTTTTTTATGAGCAATGCATTACAAATAGTAAATAACTTATATTCCACCCACTTACAAACATTATGCACACTCTTTAATAAATTATCTATACAATTACAAATTGTAACTTGTGTTCTGAAACATGAAGAAGCTTTCTATCTCTGAATATGCAACATATCTTAACTTGCAGGCTGCAATCTCCCTCCTTTTTCTTTTACAGAATCTGTAACTATCAAAGTAAACACAGCTCTGCCGCCTTCTTTCTTATCAACAGTGCATCATCTCCACTATTAATGAATAATTCATCAACCTTTAAAACCAATGTTTTTCTGACACTACTTGTCACAAACGTTTGGGAACACAAAAGGTTTCATCTCCATCAATACATAAAAAGCACTTTTCATAGTCGGCTTAATAGAATTCCCTTCAGAAAAAATGGAACAGTTGTAAACATATAAGTATAAATATCACATATTACTACATAGAAAATTAATTGTACATGAGATAACTTTAGCACTCAAAAATAAAAATGTTTGTATGTCTATACATACACATACATTGATTTGGTCGATAATTTGGCCAATACACCATTAATAGAAAGTAGAGTAAAATGCCTTTACAACTTTCAATATCCTTTTTTCCATACTGTAAGATTCATGGTGGTTTTGAACAGGTTGTACAACAACACCGAAGTAAGTTTCAACAACCATAATGCATAAGAGAATAAGTAGGTTTACAGTATGTACATATAATCAGGCATCCATTTCTTGGTTGTAATCATATCATTCAACTGATTCTCTCCCATTCCCATACTATGTTATATAAGAAATTTAAAGTTTGTACGTTCAGTTTTAAAGTGGACTCCAACTAATCAAAAGTATCAAGAGAAATGTTAATGGTAAATGTCCATATTAATTCATACTGTTGTTATTCATACCTCAAAAGAGAGAAAGCAAAAAAAGATGAAATTTGGGCCTTAATAAATCTTATATATCCTCTGATCTATTTTATTTTGTAGAAAATGGAAATTATATACTTCAAAAGGTAATAGATTAATTGCATAAATCAATTCACTATAATGTTGTACAAACTTCATCGATCACATGTGTGAATTGCTTGGTAGATTGAACTATAAAATGTCTGAATGTATCTAGTAAAAAAGATTATAGACCATAACAAAAAAATATGAAGTACTATTTCATAATCTACAAAACTGTTGATGAATTTTTTTATTTAATGGGATTTTAAAAGAAAGACAAATGTCAGACATGTCATACAAAATATGAATGACCTAATGACTTATTTACCCAAAATATAAAGGAAAAAACAAACACTACCATATAATCCCTATGATTAATGAGATTTAATGCACATAATTGCTCAAATATAAAATTGAAACATACAACATGCAAACGTATATTTGTAACTAATTAGTCAAACACGCGGTAAATCAATTATCAACTCATTAAGTCTAAAACTTTACTTGCGTAAATTCTGTGTCTAAGATAGAAATTGAGTGCCTATGACTGAAAACTTCTCCTGAAACGAAGTTACTACTAAGAACCTGAATAACAAATGCACAAACATGGATGAGGGATGCAAGGTACCATGATGCCCAGTGTCATTCATTCATACATAAAATCTACAAAAACAAAACATTATCAGAAGTTTAAGTATCTTAATAGTGTCCCCAATTCAATAAGAAATCTCAAATAAAACTTGCAATATAATTGAAAAAGTCAAATATTGGTTATACTCATTTGCTGGCCTCGAAAATACAATCATTGATCCTCCAAAAAGAGAGACACCGCATAAAACTTTACCCGGTCAAAGAATTATCATTGCAAAACACATTGGGAACATGGTTGTACATGCCACTAATTTTTTTAATGTATTAGAAAAAACCTATTGTTAACTATAAAATATAAAGCACACACTATGATTGAATATTCCTGCTTGCTCATGATTTCCTAACTCCTTCCTATAATGCAAGTTTCCAAAAAGAAATCTACAAAACCTTCTTGAATAGTAACTTAATAAGGCAAACTGACAAATAGATATAGTACATTACTGTAAACTTGACAGCCATCTTTAATTCTTTTTTTGTTCAATATCTCTCTAGAAGAACAATTATTTGTACTAAATGATAGAAAATATAATTAAGAAACCATTATTATGAGTAATAGCAAAAGAATTTAATGAGGTACTCGTATAATTAGTTATGTAAGAAACCAAAGCAGTACAAAAGTCTAAGGTATATCAAAAATGTAATTCAGTAAGTAATGAAATCTTACTATATGCAAAAAGGCAGAAATAACCCCATAGAAATTAAAGCCGGATATCCGATTAGAGAAAAGGAATATCAAATTTTGTGAATTCAAAATGCTACCTCGATTAGATAATGAGAGTCAAAAAGGATATCCAGGTGTGGTGCAAATCTCCTAAACTGCCACATCCAAAAGTTAGACATCAGCTTATAGAACTGTGATAATCGCAATAACAAATTCAATTGGCAATAAAAAAAGAATAAACTTTAAGAACCAGAGAAATTTATTAGGAAAGGGGCCAATCCAGGTGTTGACTACTTTGTTATGATCTGCAAGGTAGGTTATATAAACTGTCTAATTGCTCTTACGGTTTGTAAGTAAAACTGAATTTGTCACTATGAGCAATCTATAAGAAATCTTGAAACTAATTTTACTTCAAGCTGAACAAGCCTATATAAAATACCATCATAATATGTTCTGCCAGAACAAAATCTTAGGAGAAAAAAAGAATTATATAAAATACCAACTCTATCCTTCAGCTAGAGGAAGTACTGAACATTCAATCATAGTAATTTATAATCCTAAATTTAATTAACAATCATGGTAATCCTATCAGAATTATAACAAGTGATACAAAATCAAGCATAGATAACCTATCCGCTAGAATCAGCAATCTCCCTGGAAATCTTCATCTTCTTTGTAGCATCCTTGTACAACTCCTCCACACTGCACCTTTCACGCCATCGCCCCTACCAAATGGACTCGAAAACCCAAAGAATTCAGCGAACACATCGTCTGCATTTCTCGGATTAAATATCTAATCTCAGTTCTCCAAAGTTACAGTGCTTCTTCAGACTTTTAGAGCAATTAGGATCCGATCCAATTTATTTTCAATCAATAAATTAAAGTTACAGTTTTTAGGTGTAATCAAACCAAATCGTAGAAAAATAAAGTAGAAAACCAAAAAATCAATGAAAAAAATACCTTTAGAATAGTCGAATTTTTCCATATCCAGATGATCGATGAAAACTATTTGCGCCGCCATTAGTATAAATCTGCAACTCGGCTGTAATTCAAATGAAGAGAAAGGAGCGACGAAATGGTTTGAAGCTGAAAAGTTGGATCCGAAAATTTGGATCGAGAACGGAGAACAAGGACGCGATTGGAGAATAGGACGGGAGAGAAACATATGGGAAACGAAAAAGAAACAGAGGCAGCATTATTTGGGCTTCAGAGAAATTGATTTTGGCTAGTAGAAGTAAGCAAACCTCCCTACGGTCGGTTTGATCAACTACAAATTACTAATTATTAAATATTCTAGTATTTTAAACAAGTATAGATTTAGATGCATAAAAATTTATACATTAATATTATTATAAATTATCAACCATAATTTATTAATTATTATAAATTATTAACCAAAATTCAAATTCGCAATTTCATTGGTTATTATAGTATTTAAAGCAATAGTAAATATATTTAAAATAATTAATGTTAATTTGATCATTCGCTGCGGTGATCGTTTTCTCAAAGATTTTTCTAACCCATGATTAAAACGATTTTTATTGTAGAATTAATATCTACAACTTCTAGGGAAAAGTTGTAAAAAATAATCCTTTTACAAAATTTTTATAGAAAGCAATTTTTAATGTAGAAAACATTATTATAAGATTTTGTTTTTGAATTTTAGAAAAATTTCAAAATTTTATGTATATTCTTAAATTTATTTTAGAAATTTGTAAAGATTACTTATTAATTATTTAACATTAATTATTAATTATTACCTCTTATTTATTATTTATTAATTATTTCTATTACTTATTAATTATAACCAAATATTAATTGTTAACTATTTAATATTAATTATTAAATAGTAATTATTTAATATTACTTTTTAATTTTTAATTATATTTATTAATTATTAGGTATAGTTAATAAATATTAACTATAATTTACTAATTATTAACGATTAATTATAATAAATTATTAAATATAAAAATAATTATTAATTATAGATAGTAATTAGTAATTATAAATTATCTGTTAATAATCATTGGTATAAAATATAAATAATTGCTTATTTAAGTTTTCATTTAGAAATTATTAACTATAAACTACCATTTATAAATTATTTAAGTAAGTATCAAATAATTGTTATTAATTATAAATTATTAATTATTATAATATTTTAAGCAATACTAAACATATTCAAAAAAATTAACATAAACCTACAAGTACAATTACATTTAAAAAGTTGTTAATTAATATCTAGTTATAAAAAACAACGTTTTTACAACTTTTTGAACTTGTTAAAACAGAGTTGTGACAACGTTTACAAAAAACTTGTAAAAGGGTAGTTTATCACAACATTTTTGGAGGAAATGTTGTAAAAAGCCTTGTTTCACAACGTTTTCTGTATAAACGTTGTAAAAAGGATGTTTTTTACAACTTTTTTTAAGAAAACGTTGTAAGAGGGGTTTTTTACAACGTTTTAAATATAAACGTTGTAATAAGCTGTATTTGTGGTAGGGGATAATGGCGAATAACAGTGGAGAGTGGAGAACGCCGGAAGTGATGAATGGTGGACAAAGTTGGATTGTGAATGGCAAAATGAAGAAGTAAAGAAAATTTCATAAGATATTTATAGGGGTTGTAGCATTTTCTAGAATCTTATATTTAAGGCATTTTACTGTAAAAAATGAACGTATGATAAAAATTATTGATTAGTTCTATTTTATTTAATAAAGATTTGCTTTAAAGATTTGGTCAAAATTGTAAAGGCTTTCACTGCATGCTATTGATTAGGTCTATTTGTTTAATAAGGATTTTACTATCACTTGATTCAATATAAAAATTATTGTTACCAACATAAATCTATGCCTATATTTAAGGCATAGAATTTCATAAGATATTTATAGGGGTTGTAGCATTTTCTAGAATCCAATATTTAAAGCATTTTACTGAAAAAATAAACGTAGGATAGCAGCTATTGATTAAGTCTATTTTAGTTAATAAAGATTAGCTTCAAAGATTTGGTCAAAATTGTAAAGATTTTTACTGCATGCTATATACAACAAACTTTAGAGACAAATAAAATTACGTAAAACAGAGTATAAATCATCGAAATCAAAAAAGGTGAACGCTTTGTAATATAAGGAAAAGGATAAAATACCTGATTTAACTACTAAATCTCTCGCAAATGGATGAATTGATATCTTCTATCAACAAAAAAAATTAACTGGGAAACTAAATAAATTGTAGAACAATAAAATTTGACTGGGAAACTGAATAAATTGTGAAAACAGAAATTAAGAGCTGAAATTGTACAATTATAATTTGAAGATTGGTCTACAATTTAGGGTGTCGAGGTTCCTTTTTAATATTATTTTTCGTTACCTTTTTTATTTTAGTTTTGTTTAATTTTTTTATGAGCATGTATATAAAAGGCAATTTTGAAACTTCGCGGTCGGACCAAAAGATTGCGTTTCCAAGCCAACTATTATTAAAGATTACTTATTGCTTCTTAATTATTAATTATTAATGTTAAATATTAGTTATTAAAATTAATTATTATTTATTAATTATTGATTATTATTTATTAATTATTATATTAATTTGTAATTATTGAATAATTGTTATTAATATTGATTATTAATAGTAATTATTTCGCATTTCAAATAAATTATTAATTATTATTATTTAATAGTAATTATTATTTATTATTAACTTTTTAGTAATTTAATTATTAAGTATTATTATTTAATTATAATAAAAATTAATTATTAATTATTATTCATTACTTATAATTATAATTTAATATTTATTATTAATTAACAAAAATTAATTACTAAATATTAAATATTACTTCTTAATTATTAGTATTAATTATTACTTCTTAATTATTAATTATTAAGGTTAGTTATTAATTATTAGAAACTAATTCTTACTTAATAATTATTTATTATTATTTATTAAGTATTATATTAGTAATTAATTATTGAATAGTTATAATTAATAGTAATTATTTCATATTTCAAATAAAGTATTAATTATTTTTATTTAATAGTAATTATTATTTATTATTAGTTTTTTAGTAATTATTAATTGTTAAGTATTATTATTTAATTATAATTAAAAATTAATTATTAATTATTAGTCATTGCTTATTAATTATAATTGAATATTTATTATTAATTGGCAAAAATTAATTGCTAAATATTAAATATTACTTCTTAACTATTGATATTAATTATTGCTTCTTAATTATTAGTTACTAATGTTAATTATTAATTATTAAAAATTTATTTTTATTTATAAATTATTGCTTCTTAATTGACATTTATTACAATTGGTAAACTAAAAGGGTTATGATATGTATCTATCACAACTAGCAAAAAAAAAGTTGTGAAAATTGACATCTATTACAACAGGCAAAAGAAAATGGTTGTAATAGGCATCTATTACAACGGACAAATAAGGAAAATGTATTAATGAAAATTGGTATCTATTACAACAGACAAAAATAGTTGTAATAGGCATATATTACAATGGAAAAATGAAAAACGTTGTAATAGGTATCTATTATAATGGAAAAATGAAAAACGTTTTAACAAGTATCGATTACAATGAGCAAAGAAAGAAGTTTTTAGAAAGTGGCATCTATTACAATAGGCAGGATAAAACCGTTGTAATATAATTCTATTACAACAGGTTTTTTTTACCATTGTAACAACGCTATTGTAGTAGGGTATTTTTGTTGTAGTGTATAGACCTCCAATAGTAATATATCTTTGATTTTTTTGAGGAATAGGATAAGATCGAAGAGTAAATGATAGAGAATTTTATGTAGATTCTCTGACTTTTTAGTAGATTGCAAATTCGTGAAGAAATAAAGAGAAAGAGAGTGGCTTCGCAAAGTATAAGTATATGTGAGTAATAGGACTTTTCTGCAAAATGTGAGAATGTAGAAAGTGAGAAAAATGAGAGAAAATTACTTTAAAAATTCGTTATCCAAAGCCTTTATATGTAAGATGAAGAGAAGTGATATTTCCCGAAGAGGTGAAGGGAAGCGTCCGTTCATTTAAATTGAAAAGTTGCATCCAATGGCTAGTATGCCGGCATACATCATTGGATGTGTCGCCATATCCTAGTGTAAAATGACACTTTCTTTCTAAAAATTGTTTTTACTCCTTTAACTTGTAAAACCAAAATTGAACTTTTATAAAATGATTATGGAGAATAAAATAAAGAGTTTTTAAAAAGAAAATTAGAAGGATTGCTTCGAGATCTTTAGTAGTTAAATCTATGGCTCGATATACTTTAAAACTAACTGACTGATGTCTTCTGCTCTTCCAGTCTTTGTTTCTTGAGTATCATGTATTCTCCTAGCCTTGCCTTTGAATCTTCTTTGTTCTTCTAATCTTGTTCTTATCTCCTTGATCTATCTAGTCTTGTACTTGAATTCATGTACCGATCTGTCTTAATATTTATATGGTATCTCTACTTGATAAACCTATAATATATCTTGATGGATTTTTGCATTTCTTGTACTATATCATACATAAACTCGAAAAATCATCAGTATTAATATTTATCTGGTTGTTATCATCAAAACCAATACCCATGGTTTTGACAGGCCTAAACTTGTTTTCCAATATTCTTTTTTCGAACTATTTGATCCAAACTCCAAAATGACATACATTGAATCGAAGTACCTTCAGTGACCTAAACCTGAGATGAATTTCTCAATGAAAGCGCTAAAATATGTTAATCAAAAATTTGGTCTAACAGCCCCAAAGGGACTATGTAAAACCAACGATTCATAAGGTTATCGACTATTGTTGATTATTAGTGGATTTAACCTATGATTTACGTATTTGAGTTCAAATTAATAACCTCGGATCAACAAATATAAGAGAAATAGAAAAGGAATGCAAAGGAAAGTAATAAGTCGATGCATAAATTTATAACGGTTCAACATTTGCCTACATGCACTTTAATTTGAATTTATTCATGTTTTCATTAGTTTGTAGATAGTATTACAATAAAAAATTTGAAATCGAAGCCGAATCTAAGATAGAAAATGGCAAAATCTCCCCTGAATGAAAAATGATCTTTTTATTATTGACGTCCATATGTATTTGTAATTGTAAAGGGATGAGTTAGGGTTATGAAATTGAGTTCTCCCATCTGGAAATTTGACTACAAAAATACCCTTTTCCAGATCCACTACGAATGAAGAAATATTAGAGATATTCTTAACTCAGTAGCATTGATCGATAACATTGATCAATGCTAATCGATTAACTTTAATGCTTATTCCTTGCTTTACTTCATTTTGTATTGCATATCATCGATTCGTCATTGCTTCATGTTTTAGTTCCAAACGATACGCCAAGATTAGAATACATCAAAACTTTACTGAGAATTGTGGACTCATATTAATCGGTATTCATCCATGTAATCGATCAATACCAATCAATGGTACTTAACTATCTTAAACTTTTATCTTATATCATCTTACACTCGATCATCCATGAGTTTTGTATCGCTTTTCAACATTTTAAAGCAGCATAATCGGATTGTTAAGATGTTAGAATATTTATAACTGGAAAAGGATCACCAAAATAACAACATTTTCAAATCTTAGCCAACAGGGTGGTGCAATTGATTGATGGTTCGGATTACGAAACGAGATGTCATGAGTTCAAACTCTAGAATTTGACAACTTTGTAACAAATACTCGAAGCATGCATTTGGCGGTTGTATAATTCTCTAGAGTTTACAGGCGAAGCTGAGTTCTTTTGATAATTCAAAAAATAAAACAATCTCAAATCTCTATAGCAATTGCATACAAGTTGCCATTTTCATAATCCTATAAGATTCCAATTTCATTTCATGCTAAAACAATAATATCAAACAAAAACGGCATATTCATGGATGAAAGCGAACTTTCAATCACTAATGTAGAAAATTAGAACATTTAATAACAATAAAACAATGACTGCATTCATAGTAGTAAATCACCATAAAATGAAATTATTTAGATGCTTGCATTCCCACTAAAAAACTTCTCATAATTAATTCAAACATCATTGTTGACTGAATAAAGATCGACCAACAATTCCAGTAGCTTCGATGTAGCGCTCCACACATCGAGATATGCAACTACTTTCGCTACCACTCAAGCTTGATCCAGGCTTTGTGATGCATTTATCAAAACACTTGCCCCTTACTGTCTGTTAAAATAATTATAGCATGTGTTAAATACTGATTTCTAGTATATTATACTTTCTGCGCAGAATAGTTTAAATTTTGATAATCAGGGTGCACAATATAGGAGGTCAAACATTCAAGCCCACCACAACCATTATGAAATCCTCAATACATCATCACCTTCATCTGAACACATTTCAACTACTTTATTAACTTTACGCTAATCATCTTATGTAAATCTAAAGTATAAATAAATACTAAGAATAATTATTAATTTTGTCCACCGCTGCATAGCTATGAACTGAGTTTTTGAATGCATTCTCAAACTATGCTCATTATTTTTTACTACCTAAAAAATACACACGCACAAAATAATCATTCTACAAGGTGAACTTATTAACGTGGAAAGCTAGCAATTAGTACGAAAATATGAAACAGTTTCCAGCTAATCATTTTGGGCTCAAAAATTCTCAAGACATTTTTTATGCTAATCATTTAGCAAGTATAATTAGCGGTTTAGATCATGCTTTTAGGGATGAGACAAACTAAACAAGATACCCAAATGTACACAAGTATGGTTGGGCTTCAGCGTATGACGTGGTCAAAATAGAGTCGTCTTGGTAGACCTTCGCAATAAGGACAAATACAATATAAGTAGAGTTGGCAAATTATATATTGCCATCATGTTTAAAATATTGTGAATCCCGTATGCATGTACATTTATTTAATATGAAGCAACAGGGTAAACTTATTAATGATGAAATCTCTAGCAATTAATATGAAAACATGAAACAATTTTCAGCTAATCATTTTGATCCAAACTGTTTTCAAGACATTCTCGGCCAAAAACTCAAAGATTTCAGCTACATAATAAAAGTACAAGTTGTTTAACTGCATGTACAACAGATTTCTCATATTTCTCTAATATTGAGCATACTAATATAGAATGTAAATAGTGCATATTATTAGAAGTTTGATCATGTTTCTAAGTTGAGAAAAACTAAAGAAGATACCCAAACATAAACAAGTATATTTGGTCTTTAGCATATGACATAATGAACATAGAATCGAGTTCGTAGGCCTTTCACAAAAAGGACAGATACAATATAAGTGTTGGCGAATTGTGTATGTCTACTTGGATTGCTTACAGATCATTGATGGTTGAATGATAAAATGTGTGATACATTTTTGCATACTTGTGCATTCTTTACAAGATTCAAGTCATAGTAGCAGCCTCACATGCATGCTCAAACTTCTAAGCATGTATTTCCTAATCAACGTGCAGATGTTCAAAATGTCGCCAACAAATCTACCAAAAATCGTCCAGCACCACTGTCCCTGTGATTCCCGGTGATTAACCGCTCCGACTTTGATTCGTGATGTAGGTTCGAATCCGACCTAGCGCAATTCAGACCACTATGTAGACTTGCAATATGCTATATAATACCAAAGACTTATAATACAACTATGTATTACCATCTATGTACCCAATTTCATTAATAATAATAATATCTACCAAAGATCATACACAATATCCCTCAAAAATCAAGCATTATAACTAAGAATCAAGCACCAAATCATCCAAAGATCACACACATAATTACTCCAAGATCAACCATAATGAAAAAGAAATCAAACTTCATAATTACATAATATCAACACAAAATCAAATGAAATAAAGACGCCATTTTATTGAGAAATAGTAATATTATCTTGATCATTTACACAAATAATGATTTTAGGTCATTATGATATATCTTGGAGAGATAATGAGAATGGCACTTTGGTTGATTTAGGACATTTTGATCATTTACAAAACATGCTCAAACTTTATAACTACTTCCACTCAATTAACGTGCATGGTGATAATATTTTTAAACGATTATATATGCTAATCAATGACTTCTGCATCATTGTGCAGTTGAATTCATTGAGTTGCTTTACAAGGATGTGTAGGACAACTATAGCCAAAAATGAAAAACAGAAAATCATTACATACATTCGGGGAAAAGCATGTTGCTTGGTTCATCATATTTGTTGATTCAACTATAGGCTCATCACGATGCTGATTAGAGTTGGTGCTACAAATCAAATCAACTATCAAATGAACACTCAAGCCTTCTCAATAAAATGTCAGTAGATTCCCATCCAACTCTTTAATACATGCATAGAAACATCTCTAAATTCAAGTTTGTCCTGGTTGTTCAGGAAACCTCCTCCTCCTTTTTCTTTTTTCTTTTTTTTAATGGGAAGGGATACATGAAAGGGAATTTTGAAAGGGATCGAGAAAGGGAAAGGGAAATGAAAAGGATATCATATTCTTGTGTTTCTGAAAGGGTTTGGAAAAGAAAGTTACTGTTATATAACTGATTGTTATTGGTTGTTAATTTAATATTATCCATATGATTATATGTATGTTATTTATATTATATGTTTATTTTACTCATAAAAAGCAAGAGGATAAAAAAATAAACAGAAAATTTAATAACCAAAAAGATGAAAACAGGATAAATCAACAGAAATTGATAAAAACTCAAAAGTATTGAAAATTGAAGTAAAATAGTACCTTGGCATACTGTTTTTTTTAACGCTCATTTTCGACATGAAACCCTAATAATTTTCCCCCCCTTACTTTCAACATGAAGCCCTAAAAATTTCCCCCTCACTGTAGTGGTTTTTCTGCAGCTTGCCTTGTTTTTGTCCAAAAATGGGGTTTAGTTTGGAATTGAGGAAGTATGATTTAAATTGCATCAGGTTATAAATTGGATTGGGCTATCATGTTAACTATTTTTGTGTCTGGAAACGATAAGCTGAAGGAGGGTCTGGAACTGGGTTGTTATGTTTAACTATCTGGGCGAAGATATGTTAGATTGCTGATTAATTAACATTATATAATTATATAGTATACACTATGTTGTATCTAATTTGAGTTAGCAATTGATTTACTTTACCTATTAATACATTTTCATTAAAAGGGTACCAAACCAAATCCAAAACTAAAACCTTCAAAATTACTGTAACTGACCGTAATTTTAAAATTTTCAAAAAAAACAAAATTGAGACCATGAATCTTTGTTTTAAAACCTGTATTCTTCAGTATAATCTTCAGGTGCAAGATAAGAAGTATCACGATACAGTAAAAAAAAATTGTTGTCGTTGTTATATTTCTGTATAAAATTATGAACAGTCATTGTAACAATGACGGCTTTCACTTGAATTTGAAAATTCTATGTTGGCAAATTCGTTACAATTACAAAAAAAAAAAAAAACTCTTCCATGTAACAAAATTTTGTTCGATTTTAATATGTAAACGTGAATGGTAGAAATTGAAAGCATTATTGTTAATTTTTCTCTCATTTTGGATATCACAATAATAAAGAATATGATACTTTCAAGATCGATAAGGAGGCAAAATCCATATGGAAAGATATCCTAAACCAACTAAATAGTACTGACTGGTGGTAAATGACGAAAATTAGATTTCTACCATTTACAACTAGGTCTGTCAAACGGGTTGAGTTGGGTCAAAATGGGTTGGGTTGAGTTTGACCCAACCCATTTATGACCCAACCCACTTAATAAGCGGGTTACCCATTTAACACATTTAAAGAGTTACTTAATTTGACTAATAAAAAACAAATAAATATAAAATAATTTTAATTCTAATTTTTATGTTTTGGGTTTCGATAAAAATTTAAAATTCTAATTTTCATCAAAATTCAAATACAGGGTTTCGATAAAAAGTAATAGAACAAGTTCTAAACTAAATGAAAATAAACAAGGATTGTAATACTAAATTATAGGGGAAGGAAAAAAATAAATGGATGCGACTTTGAAGTATTGATTGATCCCCTTGTGTCAAAAGCTTCTCATGCCACAATAAGGTGGCAAACTGTTGTGAATGCACCCTCGGTGTATTTTGTCAAAAACTTGTCCTACCCGTTCAAAACAACTGAACTAGAACCAAGTTTGGATGAAGTCCACCCATATTTCTTATACAATTGAGTTTGAGCTTTAACCACTCTAGACTAGGGTCCACTTTGAATAGATCGTTTTATTTACAACATGCTAACTTTGGGTTATTGATTGTATTGATTGCACGCTTAAAATATATAGAAATTCAATATCTAAAATTTCTTCCAATGTAAAAATAGAAAACATCAAAAAAGATAATCTATATTTATTATTTACTTCTTGAATATTATAAAATAACATCAATGGTTCTAAAGTTATTACTATAAAATCAAAATCTATTAAAGAAATCTTTTAAAAAAAACAAAGAAAATGATGGTTTCAAAACAAATATAAATATAGCATTATTATTTGCACCATAACTTTTACTGTAAATTACCCAATGTAATGTTTTTAAAAATTCCACATACTGAACTTTATTCGTACAAAAGCGTGGTCAACATTCTTTTGTTGTCTAATTTGGCAATAACTGAAATACTCGATTTTGAACGCTAATGATAAGCTATGAAGAACAATATACAAATAGCATATATTTAGGCTTAGTTTGGGAGTCCCTTTTCCATCGGATTTGATCTTTTGTGGACAATTTGGTTTATGAAGGTTTATAAGAATCAATGCTTGCGGTTTTTCAAAGCACCAGTTTTCGATGTTTCATAAATCAGAATCAATGCATTGTAATTTTGGTCGTTTCTTTCAACCAACCAAATTGGTATTTATTTTGGGGTCGTTTCCAAAGTTGTCAAGGCGAAAAAGCCCCATATCCACTCCTCCAGGAGCCAGGGAAGCTTGAGTCTTAGCCGCGAGCAAAGTGGCATGTGCCAGTGCGGACAGCAGCAGGTGCCGAAGCTAAGGAAAGAATAATAGAATAGAAAGCCTAACTATTCATTCAATTCACTTGCTACTTCATAATCTCACTCGTCTACACGCATCAACAGATCTAGTTTGACTGACTCACTTTCATTTAAGTGAAGTTCCATAATGAAACGGCTTTTCATGTTGATTGACTTTTGACTCGTTCGCGGAAGATCAACTCATGCGGCCAGGAAAGAGGAAGAGTGTTTTATGGTTCCGGCAGACATTCGTGCAAGCGGGTGTTCCAACGAAGTGGTGCGAACAATTATCTAACGAACTACACTAACAAGAGCCAATAGAGGCCGCTAAGCAAATATAAAGCGAGTTCCCCTAGCAGGTGAATTTGAAAGTTAGAATGTTAATGACAAGAGTTCAACGACTATGAGTAGAGCCGAAAAAGGTAAGCCAAGCCAATAAGGAACATGTTGTTTCGCACCACTAGAAGAAACCAAGCCATAGGTATACTTAGACAACCAACAAGGCCAATATATTGATTAGGGCGAATAGTTTGAACACCCTACAGGAGGTCCTCCGTCGTCCTAAAGTAGTAAAGAGTAAAGTCGTCCCCACTAAGCTTTCGGGAAGAGGGGTAATCTTGTGTGTAAGCATAGCATTTCTGATCGAACCACCGAACCACACATCTTTATGATACAGATTCTAAGACTGCACGTCCAATGGACACCTCATGACCAGTATATTAATTTCGGATATCAGCAGTTGAACTAATGGATCATGCAGGAAAAGGGTACTAGAATCCGTACCAACGGTAAGTCTTATGACAACTAGTCTTTGATTCACAACAGTCTCAAAGGAAAGGTTATACCGCACGTGGAATTTTCCATAACTGACTGCATTTACTCGTCTCCTTCCTTTTCTCCGTCTTATAGGTAAGGTGCACAAAGAGAATGGTCTAACAAGTAATAAAATAATGTGGAGCGGGAAGGCCGGTCTATTGTCATTTCTAAACGCCTAGGTTTTTTTGCGCCTTGAGCAACACTTTTCTGCTTTCTTGAAAAAAAAATACAATTCAAAAATGCACTAAAACTTGATTTTTGACTTCAAAAAATTGCATGTAAATGCAATATTGAGAATAAAACATCATACGATCATCACAAATCAATTTAATAGTTTATATAATTTATATAAATCAATTTAAAACTTTAATATTTGAAATTAGTTTAAATTATCACTTAGTTTTTTTTTTACTTATTTATATGGATTAAGTCTATAACGATTTAGATGGTTAGATCTACAATTAAAATTTATACAATTCAAGGCCTTATATATATATAATTAGTCTAAAGTTTAAACTTTAAATTAAAATTTAGTTTAAATTATCACTTAAAATTTCATATAACTAGAGCTTTAATATTTTATATAAATCAATTTAAAACTTTATACACGTAAAATTTCATAAAAAATTTATACGAATTTAGATCTGCAGATACAAATTGTTATTTTCAAATTGTAATTTGTAAATCAATTCAATTTTTATATAATTCATATTGTTTAGTTTAAAATTTTAATATAAATAAACTTTTATATAAATGATAAATTAGATAAATGATTTATGTAGTTAAAAAATCGGATTTAATATATAATATCATAAATCAACTAAAACATAAATCAGACTTAATTACATAAATCACTATATATAAAATCAGATTTTTTTTATCAACTAAAAATCTAAAATATAGAACAGTTTACAAGGAAGCAGCGTCACTTGAGTTTATCAAACTATGGTTTTTTTGTTCGATATTTGATGTCAAATTTTATTAAATGAGATTCTTCTTTTTGCTAGGATTCGATATGTTTGACTTCGATAATTCCTGGCATGTAATCGGTCTCCATTTTTGGCCAAATACATGATTCTTTTTGCTCCGCAACATCCTTGCAAAAGGCACGCTTTTTTAACACTTCAAAACTCAAGCGTTTTAGCGTCTTTTGGACTTTGTTAACGCCTTTTGCATCGTCAGCACTTTGAAAGGAAAAAAACCCTAGGTTGGCGCCTAGGGCATTTTCCGTCTAGGCGAAGGTTTTAATAACATAGGTCGTTTCTCATATTTTCTTCGAACTTTACCCTCTTTAAAAGTATTGTTTTAAATACTTCAAGTTTGACAATGTAAATTTGGTTACATTTTCTATTTTAAAAATATATATTAAAATACCAATGATATATTAATGATTTTTTTTCTAATTAAAAGATTGTTAATTTAGTAATTTTAAATATTGGTTATTATAATTGACAATTCTTATATTTTATCTTTTAATTGAAATTGATATTATCTAATTTGATTGTATTTTCTAAGATATAATTTATTATGAATTTACCATACAATTCTTAAATCCTAAAATTTTAATTTCAAAAACTTAGCGTTTAGTACTTATTTTTAGTGTAAATTCCAGTTACTAGATATTTACGTCATTTCACAATTTTAGAACGGTTTTATAATTCATGAAAAGAAAACTCCTAAGCATGTTTTTATATTTTACAAAATCAGTTGTAAAAGCCTTTCAAAACCGAACCCCTCATCGACGGTCAAAACCGGTACACTCAAAATAGTAAAGGACGTAATAAACTCCAAAGCAGAGTCTAGCCATTGGAGTAATGCATTAAATGCTGTTAAGTTGGTTCGGATAATTTCAAAATGGGTGATTTTAGAGTAAAATATGGTGCAAGTAACAATCCTCTAAACACAATGGTATTATTATTTGCTTGGCAATTTTGTTTCTATTCCAAAATAAAGCAAAAGCTCCAAACATTCCTAAACCCAATATTATAATCCAGCTTTTATCTCCAGATCGGACACAACAAACCGAAATCCATCATATTACAAAGATAGCATTTTGAACCCAGAAACAAACACGTAGATTTATAGCTTATAAAACGAATGGTAGATTACCTCAAGAAATTCTTCGGCATAGGCTTGAGCAAGCTGCTGTTTGAGCTGGCCCATCAAGACTTCTGGTGATTGTGTTTGTCCTGAGCTACTTGATGAGAATGAATCCATTATTTTTATTTTATTCTCGAAATTTATTGCGTGAAATTTTGCAACATAAATCACGAAGTAAAAACTAAAAATGGAGAGAAAACGAGAGCGTAAAACCCTAGTTATGAATGAATAAAATCCCAATTGAGCGTATGCTAAGAATTATGTATAAATCGGGTTGAGCTTATGTTTACTTGGGCTCGTCCTTTCCTTCTCAATTAAAAAGTAATATCGTTGATTTGAATCTCCACTAAAAAAAAAAGTAGACAAAGCGCCACGTTGGTAAAAGTGTACCGATGCTATTTAAAAAGCCGTCCATATTAGTCAGAAATAATATGGCAACTTTTGAAAATATGCTTGTATTATTTTCTTTAAAAGTATTGACGCATTTTGAAATACCATTCGTATAAACTTTTAAAAAAAGATATATACTGGCAACAATTGAAATGTCGTTGGTACATTTTTGTCAACGTGGCGGTGACATGATCAAAAGTGATATATATTTGTAAATAGTTTCTGTTTGTGTCAAAATTGATCACAATCACCCAATTGCAAGTGAAAGTACCAATATCCAGCCACAGATCACAAGTAGAATATATGTGGAGAATATAATATGAAGAATAATCAAAAAATTAAAATGAAAGCAATAAAAAAGACAAGATTTATAGTGGTTCCGCTAACTCCGGCCTACGTCCACTCCAGAAATTTCATTTTTATTATACTTAAATCTGATTACAGTTACAATCCGGAATTTTTGAAACAAAAATGGCAGAGTACCTTTTTGTAGAAGAAGATAAAGAGAAATAGAATGAGAATCCCTTTTCTAAAGCCACGCCTGCTGTATTTATAGGAAAAACCCCGGCTACAGGACCTCCTCGCTTACATGGGCCCACCAAAACCATAGTCGAGCCCATATCGTTCATCGCTGCCGACACCAAGTTGCTAACATGCCGACCCGAAGTAGCTTTGATGATGACTAAAAGAAATCTTGTCTCTGACCCGAAGCAGATTGGTAGCCGACCCGAAGTAGCTTACGTCTTCTTCAATGCCAACCCCAACATGGTTTTCCCATAGCCGACCCGAGTCCTTTCCAATGCCGACCCGGAGCTGATGCAATGTCGACCCCTGCCTTGCCATATGTCGATCCCTTGGTTGTATGCCGACCCTTTGCAATAGCCGACCCGAAGATGAGGCTATGCCGACCCGAAGACGAGGCTATGCCGACCCGAGGAAAGTGCCGACCTGACCCGAAGTGCCTTCATATGCCAACCTCTCAGAGTGAAACGCCTCCATAAATTGTTGATCCCAAATCCAATGCCGACCCGGAGATTCCCTGATGCCGACCCGAAGCAGCGTGTGTGCCAACCCGAAGCAATGTCGATCCCTCCATATGTCGACCTTTCCTTTGCCGAACCCAAAGCCCCTCCATATGCCGACCTTTCCTTTGCCGAACCCAAAGCCTTGAACGCTGACCTGAAGTAAGCACTTCCCTGACTCGAAGCAAACCTCATGAAGACCCGAAGCAAACTACATGAAGACTCGAAGCAAACTCTGAGCAACCCATCCTTTGTCGAAATCCATATTCCAAGTATCCTGCGTCGTTTGCCCATCGACCATGTCGAATCCCGGCTACATATCCATATTTACTATCCGTAATCGATCGTCTATCCATTCATCTGAACCAAGTCCATGACATTCCAACCTCGATAACCGAGCAGTCGATTGAGTTAAATCCGCTTGTATGCTGCCTTGCCAAAAGGCGGGTTAACACTTTGCCCCCCACAAACATGCCTTGCGATAGGAAGGTGCGTTTTGTATTGCCATAAGTCCATAATCCATTGATCGCCATATCATCCAACCTTGAATCCAATCCATTGCCAAACCAATTCCTTGATCTCTAAAGATCATTAACAAAATCCATGACTGTTCTGAGTCGATATCCAATTCCGAATTCATTCCAAATCCATTAATCGAATCCACACTCTCTCCGGATCATTTTATCCAAGTCTGGGACCTCTCCGGGTTTTGTAATCCAAATCTGGGACCTCGCCAGGTCCAAATCCAAAGCCGGGACCTCTCGGGTCCAAATCCAAATCCATAGACCTCGCCGGTCATTTATCCTACTCCGGCCTCGACTCTTCGGTCGAGGGCTTATCCATGGTTTTCCTTCTCCGGCCTCGACTCTCTGGTCAAGGATTTATCCGTGGGGTGTTATACTCCGGCCTCAATCCCCAGTCGAGGACTTATATCCGTGGAGTATCCTACTCTGGCCTCGATCCCCAGTCGAGGACTTAATCCGTGAATATCCTTCTCCGGCCTCGACTCTCCGATCGAGGACTTAATCCGAGTTCGAGTCCATCATGTCGCTCTCCGGCGAAGGGACTCGTAACTTGCGGTTATTGCCCCGTCTCTCTGGTCGGGACCGTAACCGTGACTTGAAAAGCCAAAGTTTGCAGTAAACAGAAAAAACGAGATTTCATAAACCCAAGCACCATGGTTCATCATCATTTCAGAGCATGCCTAGGGACCGTCCTCGATCTCGTACATGTGTAAGTGACTTAGCCGCATTACCGTGGGGTTTATTACTTATTCCATACCATCAAGAGACGACGACATGTGCCCTTAAGTCGGGTTGGCTCTGATTTGTGGCGGATGATAGCTGCTCATGTTCCATCACCACTATCCATTTCCAAACAAAGCCATCCAAATCCATGCCCCCAGTTCCATGGGTAGTTGTGTCAATCCATTCCCCTTGGTCGGGGTTTGCCCCCGGCCGATCCAATCCATACCTAAGCCTGCTAATTTCCGCTCCAAGTCCTGGATTCCAATTTCCAGTTGTTCCAACATCCATAGGTTGTTTTCGATCACCATTTCCATCCTGCCCCCGAGTCCATGAGGGAATCCTGAAACCTGCCCTTCTAGACGAGCATCCATATCTGTAACGACCCGTAATTTTCGACAATTAAAATTTGTTAATTTAATAAGGTTTTGTGATTTAGTGCTGGAGGAAATATAAAATTTGTGATTTAATAATAAGAATATAACTGGAATAAAATGAAATAGTATTAATTTAAGGTAATTGATAACTACTCTAAATGTAATTCTTATTAAATTGAAATGATCTAAAAAGTTATAATTAGTTATAGATTGTAAATTAATTGTAATAATGTGTGTGTTATTTAATAATTGGATTAAAGGAGTAATTGATAATTTAGATGTTGGATTAATTAATTAATTAGTAAGTAATAAATTGAAATTGAATAAAATTAGTGTTGTGTAAAAAAATATAACATTTGTGTGTAGATAACAGACATATAAATGTGATTAAATATAGGAGTGGTGACAATTGTTATTTGTTACCAATTTATTTAAATCAATTGCAATTGAATGTCATTAAATGTTACGTAATGTGAGTAAGACGATAACTATAAAAGGTGTAATTGATAATTTAAATATGTATAATTTTATGAAATAGTATGTAATTAATTGCAATTAATAAAAAAATTAGTGTCGTGGTAGTAATTATAACACTTGTTGTGGATAATAACTTATAAGATGTGATTAAAAGTTAATGGTGACAATTATTATATGTTATCTATTTATTTAGTCTGTTAAATTTAACTTGAAATCAATTGAAATTAATTCACTTAATTAGTGCAGTTAGTGTAGATTAAATTGATAATTGTAGAATATAAATTTAATAAGATGTAACCCAATGTAAATTTTATTCATAATATGACGATTGATTGAATAAAAAGAATTGGGATCAAGTTTGATCAATTAATTGGAATTTAAGTTATAATAATGGATTTATTGCAATTAAATGTAATTAAATACTATGTTAATGAAAACTAAGATGATAATGGTAAAATATTAGTGTAATAAGATATAAACAAATGTAAATTATAGCCATAAGATGAAAATTGATTGAATAACAAGAGGAAAAGGCAAATAAATGGATTTATTGGAAATTAAGGTAATAACCACTGTATTTATCTCAATAAAAAAATTAAACACTGTAATCTGTAAATTTATTAACATTGGACTGATATATAAATCTGTTCTAAATTATTATAAATGTCCAAGTAATCTGAAATGATAAAAATTATTAGTTATTAAATTTGAAAGGAAAAAGTGATTTAATCAATTTAATAATAATTTATTTAATTAACGTGAAAATAGCCATTTTGGCCACTGTCTCGGATATCAACGAAACTAGTTTCATCGGATCCGTAATAGTGAATTATTATAAGGTTTCAAGTTTCGTAGTGATCGTACTGGTCGTTTGATCGTACGGACTCGAAACGCGTAGAAATCAATCTAATTAAATTCAATTGAAATCAATTTGAAATAAGCCGATTTTAAGCTAACTTCTTCATATGATGGAATTAGGACTTGAAACCTGTTCCATTGAGTTTAAATACATCGAAAACATTTATTTTGATATATGGGATGACCCACTTTCGTTTCGGAAGCGAAACGGGCTTTTCGGGTCGTATTTGTCGTTTCAAATCCATTCGGATGTTTATTTATTTCTTATCGGGCTTTGTTAGTATATATTGTTTTGTTCAAAACCCTAGCAGCCTTTCATTTTCTTATTATGTACGTACAACTCCATCTGTTTGTTCCTCCTTCTCAAATGGCAGTAACCCAAATTTCTAGATTCAATTGCAAATCAAAATCAAATCGAAAATTTTAAACTCCTCCAAACCTATAAAAATTATATATCAATTTGAAGCTCTTGATGAACGTAATCAAGTGGTGTGATTCATTTTTCAATCGGATTCACTGTTTTTCCAGAAATCAAGGAATTTATCTCGGCCGTTATCGCGCGTCGATCAACTTCGACCGATCGTCGATTTGATGGTACTGGGTTGTGGAGATTCGCGAGTGGAGTTCATCGGTGTAGGTTATGCGTCGCATCAACGGCCAGATCGTCGTGATAAATTCGATTAGGGTTAACCCCAAGCAGCGGCTGGGTAGGTTTGCAGCTCCGATCGGTGGCGATGGCGTTCACCTATGGGCGCGGGGTCGTAGGGGAGGTCGGCACTTCAGGCGGCGAGGTCTGGCATAAGCGCGGTCATGGGTAGGTGATCAACGATGATCGTGGTGGCGGCCTAAAGTCGTGTGCGTGAGGTACTGGGGCTTTCGATCGTGAGAATTGAAGGTGGTGACATGGCGGTCTGTTGAGGGTATTTTCTTTTTGTTTTATTTTATTTTATTTCAAATTTCAAATACTTCTAATCATTATAGCTTTTACATACGAGGACCGATTCACGCGCGGTTTGTTCCGCTGGGATCGTATCAAAATTTCGGACATTTTGACGCTGGTTTGGACGAATTTTGAGACTGTTCAAATTTGGACCCTAATTTGGATTTCAAATCGATTTGAAATCAAAGGTGGGTGTTTTGACCCACTCACAACTACTAGATTATCTTATGTTAGTTAAATTAAATTTATGATGTGGTTAAAAATTAATTGATTGATGTTTGGTATGTTTAAATTGTCATTCTAATTAAATTTGACTTTTATTGCATTTAATCATCGTTTAATTTAACATTGAATTTAATTGTCAATTTAATACCTGTTAATGATAATCAGTTATCTATTGATGTTTATTGGTTGATTTGGATGATGATTGTGAGGGATGGATTGATTGTTAATATTTGATGATTGGATGTTATATATATTTATATTGTTATAACACTGCAAGTCCCTATGGGTTGAAATGATACATACCCGAACAATCTATAGATTAGGGAAAAATCGTTATGGGTTGAAATGATAGACTCAATCGATTTTATGGATTTTATTTAAATTCGGAATTGCGGTTTGAAATGATATATAACCGTAAAATTTTAAACTGCGGATTGAAATGATAAATATCCGTATCACTTGACCCTCGAGTAGAAAATTATATACGGACACCGGATTGGTTAAATTAAATGATTTTTAATTCTTTAAATTTTGAATCCAGTTAATTGGTATTTTGAAATAGAAATTTATTTATATAAACTAGATTATTTTTGAAAATACAAGCCTTAACACTGAAATCGGAATTGGTTTAATGAATTGTTCGAAGGATTTAAAATTGGAAATTTAACGTTGAAGTGTCAAATATAAATGAATTTATAGAAATTGAGTTATTGAAAAGTTTGGATATAACCTTGAAATCTATTTTAAACTAATTTAAACTAATTTAAACTATTTAATTAAATTAACTATTTAATCAATTTAAAACTATTTTAATTTATTTTAATCTATTATAACCTATTTAATCCAATTTAATCTAATTTACCTATTTTAAAACTAATTAAATTTATTTAATCTATTTTAAATCTATTAAATCTATCTTAAACTTATTTAATCTATTTTAAATTAATTTAATATAAATTAAATCTATTTAATCTATTTTAAATTTATTTAATCTGTTAAAGATCTATTTAAGATAATTTAAATCAATTTAATCTATTTTAAATATATATAAATCATTTTGAAATCCAATTAAATCAAATTTAAATCTATTTAAACTATTTTACTAATTTAAAACTATTTCAATCTATTTTAAATTATTTTCAAACTGTTAAAACTATTTATGACTATCTAAACTATTTTCTAAAATCTTAGACTGTGTAAAGTTGAAGTATTTATATTTAAATCCTTGATGATGATACAACCTAAGTTGGAATTTGGAATTGATACCTTTTTGTGAATTGACATATTTGAGTAAATATGATGATTTTGGAACTAGGATTTAATTAACCTATCTTATCGAAAAATTCAAAAGTGAGTATGATTTTTGAAAGTGAATATAGTTTCAAAGGTGAATATGATTTCAAAAGAGATATGATGTGAAATCGAATGTGATATTTTGATATAAATTGTGAATTGACTTTTTGAGATGTAAAAGAACCACTAGTGTGAAATAAGTGTTTGGTTGTTAAAGAGACCGAGATCGGATATTGTCATACTCTCTGCCAATACCGAAAACCACTTTAACAACTATGTACGTGGTGGAGATTCCAGAAATGAAGTAGGATGGTTTGGCGAATGATTCTGTATGAGGTATTTACGTGACCTTGACTCTCGTGAGTCAGCTTAGATGTGACTAAAGCAGGAGCTATACCTGGGCCAAGTGAGGTCATCCCTCCGATCGGACATGCTTCTTCGATACCATATTATGACTTTGTGATGATTTGGTGGCCACCCCTTGATTTTGATTATGGGAGTGTGTTCCGAGGTGGGCGGTAGTAGCTGCTATGCGTTACCACCAGCCCGGTTCTGCAATTGGTATATCTACCCTAGCATTGCCTCGTGTGTTGTGTTCACATGCCCTAGAGCGCCTTCTACGAGTTTGTTTTGTACTGTACCTATGGGGTGTCCTCTGGGTAAACCACCGGTTTGGTGGAGCTTACGGCATTGTATAGACTACGGGAATATATAAAATGTGTTAATGGGGATATGGGTAACGCCTTAACGCTATTTTAATACTTTACTTTATTGTAGACACTATTATAATAGCGTATTGTACTACATAGTAGACAGTTTAACGGATCCTTAGGAGATGGGAATCCTGAACATCTCTTAATTTATTGCACTCATTTAGACACTGGATAGGAGATGTCAAACCCCGTAAACATCTCTGACGCCGTTACACTCATATTTATATACTGTTGATTTAACTTACATAAGATCTTTTAGTTCTGACTCGAGTGTTTTGTCTTTTCAATTCACTCGGGTCAGTCTGAGCTTTTCAGTTTATCGAAGACTGCTTTCTGGACGATGAAGACGAAGATTTTGTACTATTATTATGTATTATATTTATTCCACTGCATCATATTGTTCCGCTGCATTTATTTATTATTTATTCTTGTTGTATGTAACTCTGATCGGCATTATAAAGGTTTAATCAATGTTATTTGTAAACAGCTTCATGAACTATTTATTTGATTATTATATTTTGTCATTCCGCTATGAGATTTTGTATTTGTTTTCTTTCTTTCTCTGCTTTTTTTTATTTACCCCATAACAATCTTCCCTTTTGAATGGTTTGAGTCTATCGTGTGTGTCTGCTTAAAACGTCCAAAAAGGCAGGTCATTACAATATCCCGATCAACACCAAACTACATAGCACTACCTGGTATCCCACTTGGAATCAAGCCAATATGATCCGGGGGCATGCCCCCGAGTGTGGAACGATCAGGGGTAGCTCCCGGTAGTTCCGCTCTATCCCGCATCATGTTTGCTTCGTTTCCTTGGTTCTGATTCTGGGCTTCCTCTGCTCCTATTGCTTCGATTTCACGATCCACATTTTCAGTATCTCATGCTACTACATTCCTTTGGTTTTGCACTCCAGCTTGTCCAACTTGTCAGAGTAGGTTCTGTATCATATCCTCCTGCCTTTTCAGCATCGTTTCCATCTCGTCTCTAGTAATATAGATTGAGGTCTGATTAGCTCCTGAGAAGGCCTCACGACTTCCTTTATGCTGACTCCTCTCTTTCATATGTCTCCTTGTTGATTGCCTAACCATAGCTTCCCAAATCCAAGTTCCTAAGCTTTCAAATCCAAGATTTGAATCCCTGAGTGCTAGCTTTCTCGGTGAAAGCATCAAATGTTTGTACCAAAATTGGTCACAAACACCCAATTGCAGGTGAAAGCACCAATATACACTCACAGATCACAGATATAATATGGATGGAGAATATAATATGAAGAATAATCAAAAAATTAAAATGAAAGCAGTAAAAAAGATAAGATTTATAGTGGTTCGGCTAACTCTGGCCTACGTCCACTCCAAGAATTTCCTTTTTATTATACTAAAAATCTGATTACAGTTACAATCCAGAATTTCTGAAATAAAAACGGCAGAGTAGCTTTTTGTAGAAGAAGATGAAGAGAAATAGAATGAGAATCCCTTTTCTGAAGCCACGCCTGCTGTATTTATAGGCAAAACCCCGGTTACAGAGCCTCCTCGCTTACATGGGCCCACCAAAACCATAGTCGAGCCCATATCATTCATCGCTGCCGACCCCAAGTTGCTAACATGCCGACCCCAAGTTGCTTTGATGATGACCCGAAGAAATCTTATCTCTGACCCGAAGCAGATTGGTAGCCGACCCGAAGTAGCTTACGTCTTCTTCAATGCGGACCCCAACATGGTTTTCCCATAGCCGACCCAAGTCCTTTCCAATGTCGACCCGGAGCTGATGCAATGTCGACCCCTGCCTTGCCATATGCCGATCCCTTGGTTGTATGCTGACCCTTTGCAATAGCCGACCCGAAGATGAGGCTATACCGACCTGGGAAAGTGCCGACCTGACCCGAAGTGCCTTCATATGCCAACCCCTCATAGTGAAATGCCTCTATCAAATTGCCGATCCCAAATCAAATGCCGACCCAGAGATTCCCTGATGCCGACTCGAAGTAGCATGTGTGCCGACCCTCCATATGTCAACCTCTCCTTTGCCGACCCCAAAGCCTTGAACGCTGACCTGAAGTAAGCACTTCCCTGACTCGAAGCAAACCTCATGAAGACCCGAAGCAAACTACATGATGACTCGAAGCAAAACTCTTAGCAACCCATCCTTTGTCGAAATCCATGTTCCAAGTATCCTGCGTCGTTTGCCCATCGACCATGCCGAATCCCGGCTACATATCCATGTTTACTATCCATAATCGATCATCTATCCATTCATTTGAACCAAGTCCATGACATTCCAGCCTCGATAACCGAGCAGTCGATTGGGTTAAATCCGCTTGTATGTTGCCTTACCAAAAGGCGGGTTAACACTTTCAAAAATGATCTATTACTGTAATTAATTTTCAAAAGTCGCCTATGGTTGAGACGCGGATGGTGGGCGACAATTTGATAACGTGTTGCATAAACTTAATAATCTATTCTAAATCTTGATATCATCGTAATATGAACTGCAATGTATTGTTGCATTTTATGGATAAGGGAGAAGTATAGGAGTATGTATCATACGCATTCATTTTTTTCCTACTTTCGTTACAAAAATTATCTCTCTGTTGCAAAGCATTTGCTAGTTTATATAGTGGTAATAAGTATATGATTAATTACAAACTGGGCACCCAAATCAACCCCCACCTCCCACCCGCAAATGGACATCTTATTGACATAATTGTCTCATCCTTGTTAGTGAGACTCAGTGGGATAAAACCTAGACAAAGGAAAATAGCATATCACGGGGTTTATTGGGTATCAACCCTTAGCAGGGTGCAGGAAGGAATCAAGTACCAAAAAGGGTATATAATAGAAAGGGATGTGATTGTTACAATAGTCATATTCTCAAAAAGATGAAATTATTCATTTTCAAACGGTCACACTCTCTCTTGGTCGTCATCAGATTCCACTATATAAGACTTCCCTTTCACATATAGGAAAACTTCACTTTGTATTTTCGAAAACTACTCTCCCGTCCATTCAATTCTTCCTCGCATTGTCAGAAACAACCGATTGTTCTTTTGGTTCGATTCAAGTAGTCACAATTTGAATCAAACAATTCTATTATATTTTGAAAGATATTTATGATTCAATTCTTTTGTAACTAGGAGGAAATAAAATTTCTTAAAAGACACCGATTATAAATGTGTCTTGGAGTTCTGTATCAAAATAGTCACTAAAACCATTATCCACTAGTAAATGCATGACAACAAAGGGAACAAAAAGATCATTATTATGTCCAGTACCACTATCCCAGCGGTTAAGCGCTCCGGCTTTCATCCGTGAGGTCACAGATTCGAATCCTGTGTAGCATGATTCGAACTCCTAGATATATGTTGACTTGTAGTACGCTATAGCTACCCAGACCTTGTAGTACAATCATGTGTTACCATATAAATACCTAATTTCAGAAGAAAAATATCATTATCGGAGGGACTCTAATATACTGTATGTAACCCTTGTATCAATGTGGATTTTAAATTTCCATTTGACTTTAATCTTTTAAATTAATTATAATAGAGCTAGGATCAATAGCCCCCTCTATTTAGTCATCCATCAGACATGTTGATGTTTTTTTGCTTTATATATATAATTAAATAACGAGTGCTCTCCTCTATTAGGGACCGATCTTTCATTAAAATAATTATTATTTTATATAAACTTATTTTAACTAAACCCTTTTTAATTATAGTTACAACAAATATAACTTTTAACTTATAATCAAATAATTTTGAACTTAATTATCATTTTTAGTTTTTAAAATTTTAGTTCAAAACAATTTTGAAGTTATAACGTTATAATTTTATTTTTAAATCTAAAACAACTTTAAACTTTATTTATAACCTTTATAAAATTTCCAAATACACTTTTAAATCAATCAAGGAAAAAAACTTGCTCCTCTCCTCTAGGGCGAATAACTGGATTTAGACCATTGATTGGTTAAGTAAGTGTCAGGTGAAAGAGATGTTTTTCATTTATAATTACATTCATTAAATGGAGTAACCTTCAGTCCTTAGACACACTTGTCTTAGACACCATCTAGTAGAATATTCAAGTTGATTTTATGTTATTACGCAGCTTAATGTTGGTTAATTATTCACGATAATACATAAAAGGTTTTTATATCATTGTTGGATCATGTCCAATACGCAGTGGGGTGAAATAGGCAATCTAAAATAAAACCTTTATTTTTTAGTTATGCACAAGATCATACTTTTGAGTTGTTACAAATAATGATGTTTTATATTAGATCATATTCAGTTCATAATAATTTTGAATTTAGATTCAAACTACTTTTTTGTCAATCGATAATTTTAATATAATGGTGTTCTTTTAATGAACATCGTATGTTCAATGATATAATAAGTGTGTATATACATACGTATATAAATAAAATATACACATACTGATACATAGCCACTAAGATTTATGGTCATACACAAATACCTATGCACTGTTAGAACCACTATTCTATGATTTCGATGATAACAACTATACAATCATACACATACAATATATATTCAATCTACTTGTAGGAAAAAGTTTTTAGAGTTCAACTTGAAGACAACTAACAAAGGAGAAGAATCATCAGTATTAGAAATGCCAATATAGAATTGTTATTATCATAGATAGAACTTGTAAAATCTCCTTTAGTAGTTATTTTAAACACAAGCATTGCACGAAAAATTCTTTTAGTACTTCATATCAAAAGGTTGAAATAAAGAAAACAACAGATGTTAGTCATCTGACAGTACATATCAGACGTCTGACTAAAGCTTTTGTTTTTTCAACCGAACTTACATTAGACGTCTGATAAAACTTTCAGACGTCTGCTTCTGGCTTCTGACTAAAAATTATATTCAAGGTCGGAGGTCTGAACTTATAGCCAGATGTCTGTGTTGAACAACGGCCTTATACATTGAAAAGACATCTGCTTTAATCTAATGATTGCTTTCACAACTCTTCACCAAACCCCTTCCTTCTCAATGATTGCAACCTTTAGATTGAATCATAAAACTCTAATGGATGTTACTCTTCACAAAAACTCTTCACCATTTATATATATGTGAAGGTTTTAAGAATTAAATCACTCGAATTTTCTGAGTCCTATATCTACATTCTTTTGCATACTCTGATTTCTATAAGCAAACCATATCAGTCTTTATCACTTCCTGAAATCAAAAGCTTCACGTACATATATCAAAGGAGATTATAGAAAGATTTGTACTATGCAGTCAAAATTAGTGTTTTTCAGAACACATACTTGTCTCAGAATGAACTTTTGTATTAAGTCTATTCCTCAGGGCAAAGTTAGGGTTGTTTACTAGTTAAAGCCAAAGAGGAGCTTCGGGACTGGACGTAAGACGGGAGGTCCGAACCAATATAAAAGCTCTGGTGTGATTGTTCCTTTACTATTATTTACTTTACTCAGTTATTCATAAGTTAGTATTTTAATACACTTGCATATTAGGTATAAATATACGATCCATACACTCTTTCATTTGGTATCAAAGCACGGTTATTTCAATTCACAGTAACGCGTAATTGAAACATAATTATTATGGCAAGTAAATTTCAAGAAGGACAATCAACTGCACATCCACCACTGTTCACTGGATCAAATTATGCTTATTGGTCTACACGTATGCGTATATTTATGGAAGCAAATGTTTTAGAAATTTGGCAAGCAACATAAGTTAAATATGTAGCACCAGAAACAAATATAAGCACTTGGACAGATTTCCAAAAGAACATAGCAACAAACAATGCTAAAGCTATGAATGTTTTATTCCGTTCACTTGATGAAAATGAATCCTCACATGTCATGTTGTGCACTACTGCATATGATATATGGCGTACATTACAAATCACTCATAAAGGCACTAACAAAGTTAAGCAAACAAAGATTTCTATTTTACAAAATCTGTTCTCTTCATTTAAAATGAAAGCAAATGAATCTATTGGTGATATGTATGCTAGATTTCAAACTATCCAACACGATCTCATGGCACTTGGAGTTAAATTTATAGATTTTGATTTAGTTACACGTATTTTAAATTCCTTAACAAATGAATGGGAATGAAATGTATTGGCCATTGAAGAAGCAAATGACTTATCTCAACTAAAAGTTATCAAATATAACATACAAAGATAGCGATACTATAACTTTCGAAGATATTTCACAAGGATTTGTTATACGAATTGGAGATGTCATCAATATTGGTATGTCCACTTCACCTATTATTACAAATGTTCTTTTAGTTAAAAACTTTAAAAAATCTTTTAAGCATTAGTCAACTTTGTGATAAAGGATTTAAAATTGATTTTTAAAAGAATAAATGCAATATATCTGATCAAAATAAAAATCTGATTTTTGAAGGATTAAGGAAAAGAAACATCTATGTTTTAAATATGAAATTTAATAACTCAAGTGATCTATGTCTAGCTGCCGATTTTAATGACCCGTGGATACGACACAAAAGATTATGTCACATAAACTTTAAGTCCTTAAACAAGCTAGCTAAACATAATTTGGTTAGAGGTCTCCCTAAAATAAATTATAAAGTTAAACATTTATGTGTTGCATGTCAATATGGCAAATTGAAAAGGAGTTCTTTTAAATCAAAGAAGGAAATTTCTACCAAACAACCTTTAGAATTATTACATCTTGATTTATTTGGACATACTCAAATATGATCAATAAATCATAACAAATATGTATTTGTTATTGTAGATGATTTTTCACGTTATACATGGACATTATTTCTAAAACATAAAAGTGATACTTTTGAAATGTTTAAATTTTTTGCTAAAAGAATTAAAAGTTTAATGAATCTCAAAATAAAAAGTATAAGAAGTGATCACGGAGGTGAATTTGAAAATGAAATTTTTGAAAAAATTTTGTAACAAAAAGGGAATTACACATAATTTTTCATTTCCACGAACACCGCAACAAAATGGTGTTGTTGAAAGGAAAAATCATAGACTACAAGAATGTGCACGAACTATGCTTAACAGTAGTAATCTACCAATTTTTTTTTGGACAGAAGCTGTAGCTACTGCTTGTTATGTATTGAATCGTGTTATATTACATCCTTTAACTAAAAATACTTGTTATGAAATGCTTTCTGGTAAAACACCCAAAGTATCATATTTTCGAATATTTGGCTCAAAATGTTTTATACTAAATACTAAGGATAATCTTGGAAAATTGGAGTCAAAAGTCGACGAAGGTATCTTTATTGGATACTCAGATCATAACAAAGCTTATAGAGTATTTAATAAACGTACCAGTACCATTGAAGAAAGTCTACACGTTTCTTTTAACGAAAATTGTTCCATTATCAAAAAAATGATGATGATGAGTTTTTACTAAAACCTTCTAAAGATAACACAAATATACATATCAATGATGAAAATATGGTTGATAATAATAATTCATTAAGATCACCACCTCGTATTCTGAAAAATCATCCAATTAATAATATAATTGGTGATTTAAATACAAGAGTTTCTACAGGACATCAATTAAATCAACTAAGCCACGTTGCATTTATTTCCAATTTTGAACCTAAGAATTATAAAGAAGCTTCAAAAGACGAATTATGGATTATCGTGATGCAAGAAGAACTAAATCAATTCGAAAGAAATGAAGTGTGGGAACTTGTACCGAGACCTATGGATCAATCCGTGATCGGAACTAAATAGGTATATAAAAATAAAACTGACAAAAATGGAAACATTGTTCGTAATAAAGCAAGATTAGTAGCTCAAGGATATAATCAAGAAGAAGGCATTGACTATGAAGAAATGTTTGCTCCAGTCGCACGCCTAGAAGCCATCCGAATGTTACTTGCATTTGCATGTCATCATAATTTTAAACTTTTTCAAATGGACGTAAAAAGTGCCTTTTTAAATGGTTTTATAAAAGAACAAGTGTATGTTGAGCAACCCCTGTTGTTCATACATGAAAAATTCCCTGAACATGTATATAAACTAAAAAAGGCTCTGTATGGTTTAAAACGAGCACCTTGTGCTTGGTATGATAGACTAAAAATTCATTTAATAAATTCTGGTTTTCAGATTGGAAAAATAGATACAACCTTATTTATAACAAGAAATCAAAATGATATTTTGGTTGTTCAGATATATGTTGATGACATAATATTTGGATCAACAGATGAAAACCCATGTAATGAGTTTGTAGATATCATGAAAAATGAATTTGAAATGTCACATATGGGAGAATTAAATTTTTTCTTAGGATTACAGATTAAACAGTTAGAAAATGGTATTTTTATAAATCAAGAAAAATACTATCATAATTTGTTAAAGCGATTTGGAATGGAAAAAACATCTAGTAAACCAACCCTTATGAGCACAACTACACATTTAGATAAAGATGAAAAAGGAATTTTGATCAAAATGTATATCGAAGTATAATAGGATCACTATTATACTTAACGGCTGCTAGACCCAATATCATGATGAGTATTTGTCTGTGTGCAAGATTTAAAGCACAACCTAAAGATCCACATTATCGGGCAGTTAAACGTATTTTGCGTTACTTAACCGGAACTACGAATTATGGTCTTTTCTATCCTAAAGATAGCTCCTTTGAACTTGTATCCTATAGCGATGTGGATTTTGGTGGTTGTAAATCTGATAGGAAAAGTACGAGTGGCACCTGTCACTTTATCGGTCAGTCTCTAGTTACATGGTTTAGTAAAAAACAGAATTGTGTATCACTTTCAACTTGTGAAGCAGAATATACTGTCGCCGCTTTAGTTTGCGCTCAAGTAATATATATGCAACAACCCCTTAAAGATTTCGAAAAAATTATAAACAAATCTCCAATTTTTTGTGACAACACTACAACAATAAACCTGTCAAAAAACCCAATAAATCATTCTCGAACGAAACATATAGATATTCGTCATCACTTTTAAGAGATAATGTCGAAAAGGAAACAATAACTCTAGAATTTGTAAACACCGAAAATCAAATTGCTGATATTTTTACAAAACCTCCAAGCAAACAAAATTTTATTAAGTTACGACGTGACCTAGGTATTGTATCGTTACATGATCTATAATAAGATATACTGTTTCTACTAAAAGTTATATTTTTTTTACCGGCTAAAATTTCAACTGTTTTCTTAACCACTTATTTTTTAACTAACCAATGTTTTATGGCTAACATTGTTTTCCAACAAATAATCATAACTTACTCTTTAAATAGTATATATAATTTCACACACACACACATATATATATATATGAGAACTTCACTAAGAATTTTATCCAAAAAAAATTTAATCAAAGAAACAAGCTTTCAAATCTAGTATATCAAAAATGTCTTCTGATCATGATTCTACATATTCTGCTATCGACTACGCCTCACCCTCTTCCGGAAGTACTTATACTTCTCCGTCTAAATTCATGCCTAAGTCATCTCTATCCCTTAACATCATTCCATCACCAACATACCACACTGGCTACTCTCCAAAAAGAAAGAAAGCCAAACATGGAATTGATCTTCAATCAGCCTAACTATCTGACAAAGTTGACGATATCCATCATTACCAACAGGAAATGATAGGAGTTCAAAGAGAGATGTACTACGAACAACGACGTCAGGAAGCTCACTTGAATTTCCTTGAGAAATGCATCCTCTCCATATGTGGCCATTCACCAACAAAGGACTGTGTCCACGTAAGGTCTCCTCGTTTAAGGAAACTCCTCCAAGAGCGCACAGGATCACTCCATGAAAATTATGGGGAGAAGGGACATCGCGAGAACAACACAGTCATGTGCCTCCTTACTGGTCACCACTTCGGCCGTCAACCGAGCACACCAAGGTTGAACCAAATTCTTGGGAAAAACAAAACAATTATTCTTCTGACTCCCCAGCTAACAACTAAAGAAGAATTTATCGACGGTTAATATATATATATATATATATACATATAATATAAATATGCTTCAATTATTTGTATTTTATTTATTTTTAATAAAAAATTTATCTAAATAAGTTCACAGAGGTAAAAAAAATTTCTTCGATCAGACGTCTGAAAGGAAATGGCAGACATCTGGACATATACAAAGGTATATATTAACAACTGAAGACTGACGTCTAAATAGGAAACAGGAATTTCAATATTTTTTTCCTTTCTTTCAGCACAGACGTCTGTTAAAGTCACCAGACGTTTGTTCACACTCTTTGGAAGGAAAACCTTTTTCAACACAAACGTCTGAACTAAAGGTCTGATGTCTCTTTGAACCATCTGTTATATAAAAAAATGATGGTTTCAGCATAGGCGTTTGTGTACATCATTAGACGTCTATATCTACGCTCTGGAAAATTTACAATCTCAAAGACAGACGTCTGTTGTGTTATCCAGACGTCTGATAAACTTCTCTGACTACGAACATTACCACGATCAGACGTTTGATCCACTAACACCAGACGTCTGAACGTATCTTCTGCCTCACCATTTACCCTTCCTATAAATTATCTTTTTCAACCTACTTCACTTTCACCGTTCATTTTTTCCAAACCCGCAAAACCCTAAAACCCCAATTCTATTTTCTCTCAAAATTCCCAAATCAATGGCCCTAAAACCAAGAAATCCAGTACTAAAACGTCGCAAACCATCCACGGGACAAAGCTCTCAGCCATCTTCTCAACAATTTGTAACCGATCACCACATTGACGAATGGATTGTGGAGAAGCAACAACGAAAACAACGGCTTTAGGAATTGGAGAAGAAGCCCTTCCATACCGGACCTTTCTATCCTCCTCATCGATTCATTCACTATGATGTCGGAGAACTGCTTCAAGATGTTGGGATCTACCACTTGGTCAACTATGACGACAATGCCACAAAAATTGAACAACTAGCGGTATTTATTTTCTTCATTAATCTTTGTTCATTATCTCTTTGGAATCCTTCGGATGAAGATAATTGGATTTGGACTAATGTTTATGGTCAATTGATAAAAATTAATGTTGACATGATTGGGCAAATGCTTAACTGTTCTTATGAGGGAATTCGATTACAAGAAGTTTCCGATAAGCGCTATGCCCCCAAAGATGCTATTGCTCATCTGATCTGGGATGATGACTTCCGGAAATTAAAACCATCTAATTTCCGTCCACAAGCACGACTTCTTAACCGAATGTTAATAAACACTGTCATCCTTGGATTAGGAAGTCACGAACAAGTCTACGATGACGATCATAAAGCTTTATATGCCATTTTTGGTCAAATTAAAGTAAATTGGGCACAATACATTTTTGACCAAATAGAAAGTTTTTGGACTCCAACCCGTCGTAGCATTATTTATGCTCCCTACATCATGAGAATTCTACGGTCATTAGGAATTCCTTTATATCTCTCCCAATATGAAGAAATATAAATAAAGGATAGTGGCATTAGGCTCCTCCTACTCGTCCTCTTCTCCATCCCCTACACCACCACCACCACCTGTTTTCCGCGTAGGCCCATCTTACGGTGCAGGGCCTTCACAGGAAACTCCACAACACTCTCGTCCTGGCAAAGCGCCTATTTGTCTGGACACAGAAGAGAGTGAATGTTTATTGTTCCCTTCAGAAGATCCTCATGTTTCACACGACCCCCTAGGACTACAGTTATTACCCATCATTCCAGGGTCTCTCCATTCACGAAGATGAGGAATATGCTAACCAGTCTAAATGGCAACAAGGAACATATGATGAAGACTTGTCAAGCTTTTGGGGATATTATAACTATCAGTGAGATTTTTAGATCGTTCTATCATATTTATTCATGTCACTCTATTATTTTATGTTGAATACCTGTATAACTATGTACATTTTTCTTTGCTTGACTGTGGACTTATATTTTTCAGTTGTTCATCTATATTCCTTTTTGTTTATGCCAAAGGGGAAGAAATGTCATATTACATGTAAATAGAGGGAGGAATCACATTCAGGGGGAATTATATGTTTATCAAACGATTGTATAGTTGTCGTCATCATCAAAAAAGGGGAGAATGTTAGAACCACTCTATGATTTCGGTGACAACAACTATACAATCATACACATACAATATATATTCAATCTACTTGCAAGAAAAAGCTTCCAGAGTTCAACTTAAAGACAGCTAACAAAGGAGAAGAATCATCGGCATTAGAAATGCCAATATAGAGTTGTTATTGTCATAGATAGAACTTGTAAAATCTCCTTTAGTGGTTATTTTTAAACACAAGCATTGCACGAAAAATTCTTTTAATACTTCATATATCAAAAGGCAGAAATAAAGAAAACAACAGATGTCAGACGTCTGATATTACATATCATACGTCTGACTAAAGCTTCTATTTTTTCAACCAAACTTACATCAAACGTCTGATAAAACTTTCAGACGTCTGTTTCTGGCTTCTGACTAAAAATTATATTCAAGCTCGGACGTCGGAACTTATAGCCAAACTTCTGTGCTGAGCAATGACCATATACACTGAAAAGACATCTGCTTCAACCTAATGGCTGCTTTCACAACTCTTCAACACACCTCTTCCTTCTCAATGATTACAACCTTTAGATTGAAACAGAAAACTCTAGTGGATATTACTCTTTACAAAAACTCTTCATCATCTATATATATGTGAAGATTTTAAGAATTAAATCACTTGAATTTTCTGAATCCTATATCTACATTCTTTTGCATACTCTAATTTCTATAAGCAAACCATATCAGTCTTTATCACATCCTGAACCAAAAGCTTCATGTACACATACTACTCAAACGAGATTATAGGAAGATTTGTACTGTGCAGCCAAAATTAGTGTATTTTAGAACACATACTTGTCTCAGAATGAACTTTTGTATTAAGCCTATTCCTTGGGGAAAAGCGAGGGTTGTTTACTAGTTAAAGCCGAAGAGGAGCTTTCGGACTGGACGTAGGACGGGAGGTCCAAACCAATATAAAAACTCTAGTGTGATTGTTCCTTTACTATTATTTACTTTATTCTGTTATTCATAAGTTAATATTTTACTACACTTGCATATTAGGTATAAATATACGATCCATACACTCATTCATGCACACACACATGCACACATATACTGTAACGACCGGCCTTTTCGACCCTTAAAAGTCGATACTAATATATCTACAGTATTCACGTGTTAAACATCCAAGTGCCGAAAAGACATGTTGTTAGGGTGAAGAAAGAAAAGATAGAATAGAATCTCACATCGTGATGAGTTATATATAGTATACAATAGATCTTTATAAAAGAAAATAATAATATACATACATCAATTAGAGTAAACTAATCGTTCATCAGCCTGTACAGTTATAACAACATGTCCTCACAAATGCTGATAAATACAAAACCACAAATGCAACGAAAATAAAATATACGTGAATACATCTTGAAGGCATCCAGCTCATCTCCTAAAACTCCAAAGCATCTAAACTAAATCTGAAAATATGCTCGGGCTGACCCAAGCATTATAAGAAAATAACATTCGGATCAGTTTGGTAAACCAGCGCGAGAAACACATATCATATGGATTTTTTACGATAGAAAACTTTCAAAATATGGAGTATCTCGTAAGACCACACTACACATAAACACGGACGGGTTTTTACCTTACAATAACCAAACCATTTTATTAGAAAATCCAATGATGTTATAATAATGTCTAGGGTTTAAAATAAATATATAACATAGTTAGAATGCTTGCATCTTACGTTCCAACATATTTGGGAACTACTAAGTCCGTACGGCACTTATTGAAGAAGGGATTTCATATAAGGACAAGGCATTGGGGGTATCACTAACCATAGCTAGAAAACATACCAAGGTCGAAAACCTTGCGACCGTTGCCAACACAGAACCGGCCCATCCCTTTCTAGATAATATCGAATATGCCATCACCCTGGTTGCTTTGCAACCTTTTCCTCGAGAGCTCTCATGCATATACCAAACTTATGAATAGAAATCTAGAAAAATGATGTTCATATCCTAATGGGTGTGGTCCATATACCCTGCTGCACTCCCCTTATTTTAGTCATTACCGGGTTGCGAGGCTTGAGGCTATGTTTTACCTTTTTAGCAAATCCCACTTGGAATGCTAATACTGCCCCTCTAGGCAACAATGCAATGTCAACATCTATCCATAAAAGTTGTTCAAGATATGAACAAACCGAAGACACTACTTCTACTACATCCTCGAAATTGGTAGCAAACAACCCATGCACTTCAAAGAACTCCATCTTTGATTTCATCATCTCCAAGATGTCTTCAATTCGAACGCTTATGCCTGTTTGAAGTCGTTTTCAGATAATATATCCGATCTGGTCTCTCTGAACTAAAAACTAATAGTTTTAAAACTGACCAAGGTTTGATAGTCGGTTATTTACCTATCAAATAAACATATAATCCAATCAGAGATTTAATTTCACATAGAAACCAAACATTGTTAAGCACATAAGCAATCGCTAAGCCTTTTTAATTAATCCTTTCATTAATTAAAACAACCTTTTAAATTCTTGTATTAAAATACTTTTATAAATGATACATTCACAATCCCTCTCTACTCTTTTCAACACTTGAAAATATTGGTATACTTATCTTAAGTGTATAAGTTTACTCACAAAACATTTCACTTTCAATACTTAGAAAACTTTTCTATATACTTATATCAAAGTATAAGTATATTCACAAAACATTACATTTCCAATAATTACAAAATACTTCCCTTTTTTTCCAAAATCATATTTATTTGGGTTAAAACAAATGTCATTTAAAACGTTGGTAATAATAAATCCAAAACACTTTTGGTGTAAGTAAATGGATCATATAGAAATTTGACCAAATACACTTACCATCGCTTTTCGATTTCAAACTTGTATTATCCCTTGATTAATAATGTAGTTGGACAAGTTAGCGTACTATCCTTGCCTCGACATACATTCTTAATTCTCAGGATAGAGACGAGTTTCCCCTACCTCGGAATTTGGAGTTAAGTACGAAAAGAATACTTTCCATACCACCATAATTTAAAATGACCTTCTATAGAAATCAAATCTCATTACTTTTTATAAAATTCCTTTTTATAAATCTCTCTTATATTTATAAAATTTCTTTTTTATAAGTCTCCAATTATAATTATTAAACTTCTTTTATAAATCTTTAAATATAGTTATAAAACTTCTTTTATAAATCTATAAATATAATTATAAAACTCTTTTTATAAATCTCCAAATATATTTATAAAATTCCTTTATAAAACTCCTTTTGCTTAACACAAATCTTCATTTTCAAAATAGGACAAATTACTTTTCATAAAACGATCATTTCATATATCATTATAAATTCACAAATATGATTTATTTTCCAATTTATCAAAATGATATTAATTTCCCTTTTGTAAAATATCATTTATAAATCTATTCTTTTATTTATAAAATACCGTTTATAAATCTGACTTTCCATAAAACGTTTCACAAATATTTATTTCAAAATATTTCTATCTTCTTTTTAAAAAAATTACTTCATTACGAAAGATAAATTCCCCTTTATTTTCCTTTAAAATAAAGATTCATTATTATATGAACTTTCATGTACAATAAATACTTCCTGAAATACTTTTGAAACATTTTCATATAAATTAGAAAAGATTAACAAAACGGTTGAAATAAAATAACGAAGTTCAAAAACTATTTCTAAATAAAATATCATAGGAAATTACAAATCACTTTTAAAATTCATTCTCTGAATCAAAACTAATTTCAAATCCAAACAACAAATAATAGTATTTCCAAATATTATAATGAGGCCAATGCTACCATAGCACTTAACCAATGATATTACTACCTTTTCACTAAAAATGTTCAACTTTTAACATATATCAATGTCATATCCAGTATGGTCAAACTACCAAACTTTTAGCCTTTAACAATTCATATAACAAGTATATAACTAAAATGAAAATCAATGATGGTGAGTAATCCAGATTCCTTTAAAATATTCTCTGTCTTTCATTTATATGTCATTCGCTTTTCAAAGCGGAAATTCAACCAAAACAAACCAATAAATTAGTCAAACACGAAAACAATAATTTATATCTACTATACATCATTATAGTATTCATCCAAAGGTGAGCTAACTCACCAAAATTTCAACGGATGCTTAAACATTCCAGTTCGATCTAGCTCAAAATTCCACTTGCTCCAAACTCGACAAAATCTATTCCTATGCATAGATAACACTTCTACGAGCGCAATGCAAAAGGCCGCGTCTTGATTGGACCTTGTATGAAGAAGTTATTCATTTTATAAGATTTGAGAAATATATAATATAATTTATTTACTTAATCTCTACACTTAAAGTTAATTACTATAATAAATCCTTCTTCCCCCAATCAATGTGCATATTGTATCATTGAACCCACCGTGGCTACATGCACACAGGCTAATTACTCCTCTAATACTCGACGAAATCCAACACCGTCGCCTCCATTAAATTCCACTTCGCAAATGCTCCACAACCCCCGCCACATCGAGATCACCACAACGAATGCGACCTGGGCATCCTCACCCTCGACCAAAAATGCAGCGTTCCTCAATCTTGCACCATACACGAAATTTCACAAATCAATGCTCCTCAACATGCTAAACCCATGACCACCCTCTGTTCCATCAACCGCCGCCTAAAACTCTGACTAGGCGAAACCTTAGTTTACCGTCGCAACGTTGATCATCTCAAACCAACACAGCACACCCAATTACCTATATGGATTTGAAAATCTTGCCCACACAAGTACAATAGATCTAATTTCATAATTTTTTGTTTCTTAAATCATTTGATTTTTATTTTAAAAGGAGGAGGTTTGTTTTTCTTTTTTATAGGAAATGGAAAAAATAGAAGAGAGAGAAGAGGGAGAATGAAAATGAGTGAAGAATAGTCGTATGTTTTGGTTTGTTTGTTCTACAATTTACGACGCGACACTACACAGTATTTCGTTCGCGTACGAACCGCGAACGACAAAAACAAAAATATGATCACGCACAAAAATGCGACATAAGCTCAAAATAACAATAAAATACACTGGTTATCTTATTCTGTGAAATTTCAAAAATACATCGTTTGCCGAAAATATGTCAAACGATAATTTAAATATTTTCCAAATTAAAAATTATAGAAAAATCCTATAAATTCATTTAAAAATACGTCATCAAAAATCAAGTTGTTTTATTAACAGTATATTTTATTATTATTTATTAAATTTGAATCGAACTTGAATATTTAAATAAATTAAATATTCTCATTCGAAATGTAAAATTTTTGGATTGTTACATACACACACATAAACATATATGCTAATGGCACAATACCAGGGCCGGTCCTAGGTGTTTTGATACCTAAAGCCAATTGCAAAACCAAGGCCCTTTTAGCATTTTTAGATTCTTGTTTATGCATTTCTAAAACTATAAAAGTAACATAGAATAATATTGTATATTAATAATTATTATAATAAAAAAAATTATAAATGTCTAATCAACTAGTTATAATTTATCAAAAAAATTATTTTCAAATTAGATAATCTATGTATTCATAATATTAGTGATACTTAACATATAAAGCTAGGTGATGGAAAAACTAACAACATCGCTGACTAAATAAACAACCTGGGTACACTTTTAGAATAGGCTTATCTACATTTTTTCTCTTTATGTTTCGTAGGCAATATGATTTTTTTAATTAGTGATTTATTTGCATTATAATACATGTTATCTACTAGTTATTATAATTATAATTAGAATAGGATAGTAGATACTATCTAGATATTATCATTACGATGACAGAAGTAAAATTGTACTATTGATGAATGTTATCTAATTATGAATAAAAATATTATCGTAACACTCACAATTGGGTGAAACCATTATGAATACAGATATTATCTACTAGTTATAATTATAACTAAAATTGAATTTGCACTGTATTGTAGAACATAGATGCTATTCATTGAATCATTTTACAAATTACCGAATTAGTAAATACTATAAATTACAATACAATAACTAAACTAATTCAACAATTAAAAGTTTAAAACATACAAAATCCAAATTATGAAATTATGTAGTACTGGTACCTTCAACTGAGATAGAGGAGCCGCTGCCGCCTGCCTGTGCCCCAGCTACCGACTGTCGAGATGGAGGAGCCTATTGCCGTCTGCTAATTGTGTGCTAGCTGCCGAGATGAAGCCTGCTAGCTGCTGCCTGAAGGAAGTGGACAAACCCTCTTGCCGTCGTGGGTCGCCGCACCGCCTCATCTGTTCCTGAATCGCGGATCCACAATTTAGGTTTTTTCGCTCTCTTCTGTATCGCGTGGTGAATTTGGTGCCCTAGTTTGTTTTGGGGCCCAAAGCGAATGCTTCTCTCGCTTTGGGGAAGGGCCGGGCTTGCACAATACACACACATATAGATATATATATATATATATATATATATGTAATAACTAGTCTTAATAAACTGTGGAATGGGAAAAAATAGTGGACTCCCTTTGCCTTTTGAAATTCAAACCTAAACTTCCTTTAACATCCCTTTTCTCACTACTCGGCCTTATCTTTCCGCCACCTAATGTCGCCTCCTTCACCCTTCCTTCGTATATCACCGCGCCTTCCGCAAAGCTCATCGGCTTTTCAAAATCTCCCTCTTCCTCCTTGTCCCGTTACGTGCTCCATTTATGTCTCTTACCACTCTTTTTTGGATCAAATGCATTGGCAAAGGGGGGAAAAGGCAAATTTTTTAAAAAACATTTTATTAATTTTGCGTTAGATCTTAATTTATGTTGCATGATAATATGATCACATTAAATCATATTTAATGTAATTTCTATAAAAGCAATTTTTGTGCTTTGTAATTCTATTTTAATTTCAACTTTGATATTTTTTAACAATTTTTATTTAATGTAGTTTTGGCTTTAATTTTGTTTAATCCTAGTTTGGGTTTGAACATTTTATATTTTATTTATATTTTGGAAATTTTACATATTCAAATGGGGATTTTCACTTCAAGGGCTTATTTGTGCAAAGTAATAAGTTTTAAGGACACTACTTCTAAAAAATTAGTTTTAAGGACATTTTACAGGAAAAAGATAAAAAAAATTATCATTTTCAGTTATATAGAAATAATGATAAAAGGATTTATCATTTTCCTGTATAACTTAAAAAGATAAATGAATTTATCATTATACTATAAAGTGTCCTTAAAACTAATTATTCAGAAGTGCTATCCTTAAAACTTATTACCCTGCACATAGAAGCCCTTCAACCTAATTTCCACTATTCAAATTGAGTATTGACACATGAAATATAAATAAAAGAGGGAATTAGGGAAAAGGACAAACTTTGACAAAAAATTAGTCTAAAGGACACCAAGTTTTAATTTTTGGCTGAAGGACAAACTTTGGAAAAAATTAGGTTGAAGGACAATGCTAGTTCTAACTAGCATTATATTCAGTTTTTATACTATACAAAATGCTAGATAGACTAGCATTATATTCAGTTTTTACACTATACAAAATGCTAGTTCTAACTAGCATTGTCCTTCAGCCTAATTTTTTTCAAAGTTTGTCCTTCAGCCCAAAGATGAAACTTGATGTCCTTCAGCCTTAATTTTTTTCAAAGTTTGTCCTTATGCCTATTTTCCACTAAATAAAAATATAAACTAATCTAAATGAAATAGAAAATGGACAACAAATGGTGCATATGTAATCATTAGGATTTATGATCGCATTCGACATAAATGTGTGTATTTAATATAAATTACACACACACACACACATAATATTTTGTTGATACATATATACACACACACTTTTGACCCCCCCTCCCATAAAAATTAAATTTTAAAAAAAATCTCACGGCGAAATAAAATTTTAATCAATTTTTTAATTTTTATACGCACATGTGTGTGTATATATATATAATTCATAATATTAACATTATATATATATATTTATTATTTTAACATATGTTCCTTTAGGTGATTTTAAAAATAATATTTGAGAACTATAAATTAAAACATATGTATTGTTATATATGTTTGTATATGTATATGTATATATATATGTATATGCATATGTATATGTATACACACACACATACACACATATATATATATTATAAATTAATTATGAATCGATTTCAATTAATAATAAAAATTAATGGTCAAAAATGATTTTGGAAAAGAGATTTAAAAATTCAAATTTACACTAAAGATTTACCTTTAGATCTTGTCGTTGTTGATACATCTATTGGCCTTTTCTCGTTGGAATATGGTTTCTTCTATCTCATAACTTAGTTTGCAAATCTCAATTATAGGCTTCAACTTGTAGGCAATTGAGTTTAGGGTGTAAATTAGAATGGATTAGAAAAAAAGTAAGAGATATGTGGTATTTATAGCCACAAGTTATTCAAAATATCTCCTTATATTTCTTCCATCTTTATCTTGATCTAATCTCTTTAAAAGAGATAGGCAAACCCTTCATCTAATCTCTTTAAAGGACCTAATTGATATCTTATATTATTTATCTATTTATTCATTTAGGCCCATTTAAATAATTAACTTAATTAATATATAACTTTTATATACTATTTTATCTAATTATAAGGCCTCAAATAAATAAAAACCACATAAAATTAATACAACATTTATACTAATCTTCAACATTAAGTTATAACATTTATAAATTATTTTAATCAAGTTAAACTAGGAAAATTCATAACAAATAATGTTGTATTGACTCTTTGGTGTGAACTCTATCCTCAATAATATTTAAACAATATAAATATTAATGTGTGTATGGACTTTGCTGAAGTATAGTATCGTGCACAAGTTTAGTCGCTTATAGATCACTTTGGCAAAATCCAATTTCTAATCTTTACTAAGCGGCACCCTAAGTAATGATATTTTGTGCACATTTTCTTTTCTTCTTTACTGTAGTTGGATCTGGGCCAACATGCAGAGGATCAAATAGGTAAACTTAAAAAGATTGCCATTTTTGACCTTATTGGGTCTATGAAGTCTAAATAGATTTAGATATGATCTAAATTAATTTTGAACAAAATTGTTATTTTATTTTATTTAATAATTTTTTTAGTTTAATACTATATCCATATATATATTATAATGTGTACATGCATATCATATACACATGTACGTGTACGTGCAACAAATAAAGTATGCATGGTTTAACATACTCATATCTAAGTGTTGAGATTTACACCGCAACTGGCATATTATCCCCTCCATATACATACGTGATGTCTAATATATATATACATATACATATATATGTGTGTGTGTGTACACACACACATATAAATACTTAAAATAATATTTATAAACATAAATATAGGTAATTCTATATTCAAATTCAAATTTCAAATTTGAAACCTTAATCTAGATGTGGAAATATCTTTTGATTTTAAATTTGAAAATCTAATTTTGTACAGAATTATATTTAATATATATATATTTGATTTTTTTGTAAACCAAAAATACACACACACACATATAATTATATATAAATATTAACATTTTAAAATCATTTATAATATATAATAATGTTATGTATAATTAATTATGTGGATAAATAAAATATATATATAAGTATATTATTTTGGCCATATTTATATTTTTAAAGAAATCAATTTTTTTTAATTAAATCCATATTAATTTTGTTCCTTTTGTTTTTTTATTTAAAAATTAAGTTTCATATGGAAAAATAATTTTTTTTTATAAAAATTATTTTACAATTTATATGAATTCTATGTATACATATATATTAAAATTAATTTAGTTTAAATAAAGAATATATATAATTCGAATAAATAAATACACACACACACATATATGTAAAAATAATTATTTCTGAATGATAATATGTATATAATTTAAAAATAAATTTACATATAATATATAAATATTTATTTAGTTTTAAAAAATCAATTTTTGTTTAAAATCCCTGTTTTAAATTATTCTAAATTTGAATTTTTGTTTAATGACCAAATTAGGTAGGATCGACTTGGCTTGATCCGTAGGGGTGGCTGGTGACATCAGGCCTTGTCCACTATGCTCGTAGCGGCAGCGATGATGGGAACTATATGGCAGCTGGGTGGAAGTTGGTCGATATCGAGCTTTTGAGAGCGTTGTAGCAAGCGTGGGGAAAAAAATATAATAACAAAATAGAATAATAATTAAATTATTACAATATTGCCCTTATACTTTAAATGCTTATGACCCTCGCATATGAACTCCGTTTCACATGCAGTTTGCGACATCAGGATTATGGATGGGGGAGGGGGTGAGGAACATTTTAGTATTGTTTGTTGCGTTTGAGATAATTTAGAAAATTGTCTTAGTGGAAAAGTTCATTATACGTTTTACGTTTATAGACGAGGAAATTACAGTGTTAACATTTCCTTTTGGGAAGATATAGTTCTAATGCAATAAAATACAAAAATCCCTAAATGTAAAACCAACATATTGCAAATAGAAATAATAACAATAATTCCATTGTCGATTTAATATACGTGTTTTAATGTAAGTTGGAAAATTATAGTAAACAAGAAGGGTAGCTATTAATTTAAAGGAATTGATAAATTATACTTAACTGACACTTAACAGCATTAATGAAATAAGAAGCAAGTTCATGTAAATAAATACTAATAATTGAACTTAGGAAGCGTAATACCAACTAAAATTATATAGCCTTAGAAATACGTTTATAACGGATGTGACTTATTAGATCTAATTAAATATTGTAAATTAACTATAAATGATGCGGTCATTAGTAAGGGTTGGAATCAAGATCAGTGATGTTGCACAGCAGAGGTCTGCCATCCGCAAGGGGCTACCAGCAGCTGTGTATACATTGCATTGATGTGAGACGTCTCCGGCTGTTGGCTAAATTGCAATGTATATACGACTGCTGGTAGCCCCTTGCGGAGGGCAGACTTTTGTTGTGTAACATTACTGACATCGCATCCCAACCCATACTAATGACTACGTCATTTATAATTAACCTAATTATTAGGCTAGATCCACTAATCCACATCCATCATAAATGTATTCTTGATGCCATATAATTTCAACTGAAAAATTACTATGTCTTCTGAGTTCAGTTATTAGTATCCATTTACTTGCCATTAACTAGGGCTGTCGATGAATATCCGAAAAGTCCAAAATTCATCCGTATCTATATCCGAAATATAAAAAAATATATGATATTCAAAAAATGGATACGGATACAGATATAACCACGTCAAAGCATTTGAAGATTATCCATCCAGTTTTTATCAAGACTACAGTTATTTTATTGTGTATTTTAGTATATAAAATGATGATTGTCATTTACTATTTTATTTAGGTAAAAATATTTAATATGTCTATAAAAATCAATATCTGTTACTTAAAATTATTTTTCTTAGAATAGTTTTTATCTTTTATATTATTAATACTAAAAAAGATTTATAATGAATCAAAACTTCTATTTATTTCTTTAGATTTATTAATTGTGAATTGGTTAAAGAATATCCGATATCTGTTTACGGATGCAGATATCCGATATCCAATATTTGAAAATGATTTCGGATACATATACGGATATGACACTATCTGAATCTGTATCCGACCGTTTACAGGTCTACCATGAACTTACTTCTTTTCTTTATTAATATCAATTGAGTACCCTTTAATACTTCTTTTTCAGTTAATACAATTAAGTTCTATATACTGTTTCTTTCCAATTAATACAATTTAGTATTTATTACTTCTTTTCAATTAATACAATTAAGTGTATTTACTACTTCTTTTCAATTATACCATTGAGTATTTTTACTACCTCTTTTCAATTAATACCATTGAGTATCATTTAATGTTTCTTTTCAATTAATGCCCTTTTTAATGAGATTACTATAGCTTCCCTAATTCTTCAATTCATTGTCTTATTCATGTTCAACACTTATTATTTATTTTCTAACTTATATTAGTCATATATATTTAATTAAAAAATGATATTATTATTATTTCTATTTATAACACTTTTAGTTTTACATTTAATTTAATGCATTGGAACTAAATCTTCACAAAAAGGAAATGTTATCACTGTAAATCCCCATAAATTATTCAAATGAGGAATTGTGCTTGGTGTGGAATTACAAGGAATTACCCTTTCTATTTTTATTGAAATAGGTAATAGAAAATACGGTAAACATTCCTATTTTGCACATCCTTTTCCTTTGGGCATGCTCATTATTTCAAACGACACATATTTTCATATATAATCGTAAAGTTGGATAATTTATATCAATTCACAAAGAAACATTCCTTATTCCAATGAATTAAAATATAAACTTATATCCTAAATCAGATTAGAACGTTTTCAATTCAAGTCCAACAACTTATAACGAAATCTGGAATATGTAGGTAAGAATTTGAAGTTCGTTATATATATATATATATATATATATATATATATAAGCCTACAATTCCATGATTCATATTTAGGCATAAAAGACACATATTCTCTTTTCCTTTTTCTTGTAAATCAAACAAAAAAATTAGCAAAAAAGGTAAGGATGTATGTTTACACGCCCCTATTACTAATTAAAATGAACAGAACATCCCTACCTACAAATTTTTGTAAATTAGGTCCCTACGCATGCATTTATTTACATGTGGCTATTATCTCACACTCTTATTTAAAATCTGCACCAATTAATTGTCAATCTTTAAAATGAAATAACTTTTTCTAGAAACATCGGATTAACAAACCATTTTCTTCATTAAATCATAAATTTTATTATCTTTCTAATGATATGCATTATGAATATGTAAAAATCAAAATTTCAAAACACATTCATTTCAAATTCAAAATTTTAGAAAATTTGCATTATCATAAAGCAGTTTTTAACTACATTCAGAAGATGCAGTTAAAAACAGCATTATAGTAATGCAATTTTTAACTGCATTTTACATATGCAGTTAAAAGCGGCATTACAATAATGCTGTTTTTATTGCATTTCACGTATGCAGTTAAAAATTGCAACAATTAATGCGCTTTTCAACTGTATTTGTGAAATGCAGTAAAAACTGCCTTTGTTAAATGCAGCTTTTAAATGCAATACAGTTAAAACTACTGTTGTTAAAAGCAGTTTTTAACTACATTTACAAAATGCAGTTTAAGACTATAGTTCACAACAATAATTTTTAACTGTATTTCAAAAATGCAGTCAAAATACAATTAAAAATTGTTGCTGTTAATAGCAGTATTTAACTACTGCTATTAATTGTGGTTTTAAACTGCATTTATGAAATGCAGTTTTAGTAGTTTTTAACTCATTTCACAGATGCGGTAAAAAACTGTTGTTGTTAATAGCAGTTTTTAACTGCATTTCTTAAATGCAGTTAAAGACTGCACTTCATAGTAGCAGTTTTTAACTGCATTTCACAGATGCGGTTAAAAACAATAGCTTAAATGCTGTTAAAGACTGCATTAAACGGTAGCAGTTTTTAACTGCATTTTTCAAATGCAATTCTTAAATGCAGTTAATAACTGCTGCAATTAAGTGCAGTTTTTAACTGCATTTTGTTAATGCAGTTAATGACTGCATATAACAGCGGCAGTTTTTAACAGCATTTCACAAATACAGTTGAAAACTACTGTTGTTAAGCGCAGTTTCTAACTTCACTTACGAAATGCACTTCACAAATGCAGTTTTTAATTGCATTACTAAAATGCAGTTATAAACTGCTATATAAAATTATGATTTTTAAAATTTTATTTTTACATATCAAAAATGGATATCATTAGAAAGTTTGTTAAATTTGTGATTTAATGGTGAAAATGATTATTAAATTCGATTAATCTACAAAAAGTTATCGCGTTTTAAAGATTGAAAACAAATGAGTTGGCTAATGCTATAAACTATCGGATGTGATGTTAGAGGCGCATGGACCTAATTTATATAATTAGTGACTGTGAGACTCTCTTTACAATTCAATTATGAAATTGGGACCCAAGATTAGTATTCAGCTAAGAATTAACATCTTTATCCTCCCCGTTTCCTTAATCGTTAAGTTTTGTTTATTTAAAATTTTCTTTAAGGTTAAGTAACCTATAAATGTTCTTTTTACCGTTTAATTAATATTTACTTCTGTTAACTCATTTCCTTTTACTAACGTTTTCATTACCCTAACTAACTGTAGAATCAATTCTTAACTGACTAATATTTATATTTCCAAGTTAAAATTGGATTCCACCCATTTATTTTTCACTAATGAGAAGATAACATATTTTACATTCCTTTTAAATAACGATTTACTTCTGTATTTTGTTGTCTTCACTTCTATAACATTACATGTACTCTTTTCTCCTTAAATATATTACCACATCTATTATCTAACATAAGCAACACACACACATACATACACACACACACACACACACACATATAGTAATAAATTCAACCATTAACCCGATAATTAATGTCTTCACCTCTGTGCATGCAAACATATTTCCTTTAAAATAGCATTTTGCTTCCATACATATAACATTAAATATTTTCTTTTCTTTAAAGTATATTGTTATATTCTTTTCCTAACACATATAACATATACTTTCATTACTTGTAATAATAAATTCCATAACAAGGTAGTTAATGTTACATCTCTTTACATTAAATATTTTCTTCCTTTTGTTTTAATGTTCGTTAACAAGATTGTAATCTTTTTAAGGCAATCCATACATATTTGTTTATAACTTAATAGCTATGTTTTGATTTATCCTTGTAATTGATTCTTATACTTACTTTCAGGAATAGGCGTAAAATGTGAAATGCGCGTTATGGTAAACAGTCTACATTTTCTTTATACGATATCTGTTTCTAACAATTTATATATTAATTTGGGCTAGAAAAATCTACTAGACACAATGGAAAAGTGGATTTCCCTAGTTCCTTAATTTGTAGAAATTACTATTTTGCTCACGAGCTATATACTATTTTACTTCATTTATCACAAACATTATATTGTTTCCACTACCGATATAAGGAGATTTTGTAGTTGGAATTCATTCAATATTACATTATTTTACTTCTGATTGTATTATTGATTACCATTATATTTCATCCCTTCCCTGTGTGTTTTCAAAAAGTGTAGAATATTGTAGATAGCTCTATGATCTGCACTGTTTTATATTTTACCTTAAAATGGTACATCCACAATTCATCCTGATGTTCGTCCGACTTTTGGTTAGAATCGAGAAGTCGTAGATATAAGGTTGTTACATTGGTATCAAGCTTAGGTTAGATGATTCCTACTAAATTTGGATGTATGAGAGAGCGTATTTGTAATTTTCTATTACAAATGTTATTTATTTATTTATATATATGCCCCACCCTATATATTTTGACTCATAGAAGTAGTTTTTTGCTAATATTATAGAAGTATACAACTATGAGTCAAATAAGTGTTAAGATTTAAAACAATTTTGGAGTGAAAAATATAAATTCATCATATTGCTTATAGTTTACTCCATAAAAATCATTAATAGAGAGTCTATGTACCAAATAGCAATAGAGTAATTTGTGGGACTAGGATGATTAGAAAGAAGAGCGGTACCCTTGAGTCTGTAGAAATTACATGAGATGGTTATGAAGTGTTACTTGAAGCATTATTAGATGGCATGACCAAGTTGGGCTTATGTATGTTATGATCTACTCTAAATAATAAATTAATTGAAATGAAATTAGAAACATTAGTATTTGAGATTTTAGGGAAAAGTATCAAAGTTGAAGTTTGTTTAGTGTATTAATAACCGCTTATTTTAAGTTTTTTTAAAAAGTAGAACATTGCATTTTCTTTATAAATTTATGAACATTTCTTATTTATAAAAGTAAAATTTAAAAAGATATGTTTTACATACATACTTCTCTAAGTTAAATTGAACCATTTTGGATAGATTTTAAATTGACAAAAAAGGGCTTAAAAATTATTATTATGAAATATTTCTATTTCAATACGTATGCATTTTCGAATGAAAATTAAAGTTTTGTAATATAAAATTTTGAAAATATGCATTAATAAATGATTCAAAATATTGAAAATTATTTTTGAATTCACCGTGAATATAGTAAGTAAACAAAAAAGAATTTCAAAAATATGTTTTAATGTATATTCATGATGTATTAGTCAAAAGGTTTGGAAATTGACTAATTATAAAATAAAGTGAATATATATATATATATATATATATTATCTGTGTGTGTCTGATAAAGTAGTTATAAATTATATGAAATAAGGTTGTAAACACGAAGTATAAGTATTTTAAAATAAACTGAAATTATTTCAAATCTAATTATATTTTGAGTAATTAATATTGATTTGGTAAAGCATAAAGAATTGACTTTTGAAAGTTAAATATTTTAAGAATGAATAGTTATAAAAATTGTTGAAAGAAATTAGCTTTGGAATCGGGAATTATATAAGTTATTTTAAGGAAACTTACTAATAAAAATGAAACGATTAACTTGAAATAAATTTGGTTTATGATGAAATGATTTCACATGAAACGTCCGAAGAAAAACTTTTTGTCAGTTTATTTATGTGGAATTTAAGGAATTTGATTTAAAAAATGTGTATTAAAACTAGAAGAGAACTTTACAGTTTTAGAAGCTTACTAGTTTTGTGAAAAATGAAGTTAGAACTCAATGGTTTTTTATTTAAAAACTAAAATGAAATGTTATTGCGATTTTCGCTTAAACTCAAAATTTGGATTGGAGATAGAAAAGAATTATGCAGCCTATGAAGTTTGAATTAATTATAGTGAATTAGCTAGAATAGTTAATATGTAGTCCGCTGAGGACCTGCTAGTATTGAACATAATGGAGTTGGGAAGTGTTGAAAGATTTGGGTAAAGGAAAAATTAGAATAGAAATTTAGTGGCTTTTTAAATCGATGCTCGAGTTGGAAAGGTAGAGTACCAAATTGAATATTTTTCATTATAGTAAAGGATAAACACCATTTTGTGCCACTTTACCCGAGTTATAAAAAATTAATGCAAAATGACTTGGAAGATGTGATATGCCTAAACCTAATCTAATTTTAAAGTAAGAAAACAGTAAGTCAGAATATTTTTCCCTAAAGCCATGGAGAAGAGGCGTTAAATAAAATGGCAATATGTTGATGTTAAGGGCTGGAAACACTCGCATAAGATGTTATGAAGCATGAGAGCACAGTTGAGTGTGAAATTTCCCTAAAAGATTGAATAATAGAAGATTGTTGCATGAAAAAATCGACAATGGAGGATGATTATACTTGTTTATGGAGAGTGTCATTATACAGAGGTATCAATTAGCGTTATAACATATATTTTTGTTTTTGTTTATGGGACGCCCACATAGTGGTAGTTATTTCGCAATAAATGCTCTTGGATTATTGTTGTTTTATGTTATACTTGGGTTATCGTTACAACTGCAAGCATGTTGCCTTGCACCATAATTATGTATAACATACCCAAAGTCTGAAATCGTTTCCATTAGGTTATAGTTTTAGAATTGGGGTGTGTACCATTAGGATGTTATTTTGATATCACTTATGAGTAGTTGATGTGACAAATGCCCAATGTCACGTCACCGTAACATCCTAGAAAAATATAAATAATTTATATTCAAATTTAATGATTATTTAAATATTTGAATTGAACTAAATATTACTTAAATAGATTTAACAGCCTTATTTGACTCCTTTTAAATTTATAACTAATAATGGTGAACTTGCTATTGAAATTTATTTACAAAAATAAATAGTTCAAATAAATATCGGTAATGAGACGTCCCAAAAATCATTTTATCGGTAAACAGTGTTGAAACAATGAAATTACCATTTCGAGGCATTGTCTTGGATTTTGACAAAACTAGTGCCATCAAGACTGGAATAATAAGGTGATGTACACCAACGAGTTTCGTTGCGATCGGACGTACCGTGTGATCGTGCGAGCTCAGAACACGTAACAGTTGATTTTGGAAAATTAATATAATTTGATTATAAAAGCTAAATTTTGTGTAAGATGGAATTAGGTCTCAAAACTAGTTCCATTGAGTTCAGAATAGGGGCATTTGGATAGGAATGCCAGTGAGCATGCCTAGATTGGACTTCGTGATTATGGAGGATGAATAATGTTAGAGAAAAAAGTTCTATAAAAGGACCCATGCTCTCTCTTCACTCTCTCAACTCATAACCCTAAACTAGCCTCATCTAATAGCCATGATCATCCATGATGATAGAGGCCGAATTAACGATGGTCCTAACTAGGAAAACGTGCAGCTAGGGAGATAAGGGAGATGACCGGTTGGATTAGGGTGTGGTGGCCCGTGGTAGTGGTCATCCGGGTTCGATGGCGACGACCTATTTTGGGTTCGATCTCGAGTCACGGTGTCGTGAGGAGATGTGGTTGGTGGCATTGGGTTCGACTTAATATGGGAAGGTCGTGGCAAGAGTATAGTGGCCGGAGGTGGCCTGCGGCACTGGCAACGTTCAAAATTTCAAGGCGGTTGGGTTTTAAATGAAGGGGATTAGGGTTTTAAACATTATTTGGGAGGGTAATTAGCTAATTACCTAATTAATTAAGTGATTAATTAATTAATGAATTGATTTTGAAATGTTCATTTATCCATATCCCACTCATACGAGGTCAGATTTGGATGCGGTCTTTTGCTTGGACTCGTATCGATGTTATCCACGCATTGAAGTAGGATTCGTTAAATTTGGAGCTAGTAGAATTTTGAGCTAAAATTGAACGCCGTTCGATTTTAGGTCAAAGCGGAATGCGAAAGAGTCAATTGGAACTTTGGTGAGTTTACTCACCTTTAAATAAACTATATAATATATGTGTTGCTGTAGATTATTGTTGAATGCTTGGATGATAGTTATATATTGTTGTTTTATTATTTGTTTGGATTTTATTCCCTCTTGGAAGCAGATGACATAAATAACCATTGTGTTGCAGGAAACAAAAACAAGAGGAAAGTCAAAGTGTACACAGCGAATAGGTCGCCATGGAACATTTTGATATACACATACATATGTGTGATTACATGGGAGTTTTGTAGAGAGACCTAAGGGGTTTCTTGCCAATATTGATTTACTTATATTCTTATGTTACTTATATTGATGTTTGGTTGAAGCATTTGTGATGTACCGTTTGATTTGTGTAAGTGTCGTTATAGCGATTATCGCTATACTGTCACGTATGAAATATCATCTCCTTATATCTTTGAGTGTGTTGAACTTGTGCTTATATTTCTACAAAATAAATGTTTGGTCGCGTTTTTGAATTTTGAAAGTTTTTTAAACTATATTTTCAAGTATTTTTTAGAGTTTTGAAATAAAGGATAAGTGTTGCTTTACATTTATAAAAAGGTTATAAATTTGATTAATTATCTTTCGGGATAGTTAATGTTGTTTAAATTTGTAAAATAGCTTATAAATTTGATTATCATCTTTTAGGATAATTAATGATGTTTTAAATTTATAAAATAGATTATAAACTTCATTAATTATCTTTCGGGATAATTAATGTTAATTTATAAAATAGACTATAAATTTGATTAATCTTCTTTCGGGATAATTAATGTTGTTTTAAATTTATAAAATAGATTATAAATTTGATTAATCTTCTTTCGGGATAATTAATATTGTTTAAAATTCATAAAATAGATAGTAAATTTGATTAATTATCTTTCATGATAATTAATGTAGATTATAAATTTGATTAATCTTCTTTTGGGATAATTAATGTTGTTTAAATTTATAAAATAGATTATAAATTTGATTAATCTGTATTTGGGATAATTTATGTATTTTAATTTATAAAAGGGTTATATTAGTTATCTTTCGGGATAATTAACATTGTTTTAAATTTATAAAAGTATTTTAAATTGATTTATTATCTTACAGGATGATAAATTGTGTTTTAAAGTATACATGATAGTTTATAAATGAGAAAAATCTTTAAAAAGGAATGTTTAAAAATAAAGCTTAGTGTAAATTGTTTTGGTTTATAGTAAATAATGTTTTAATGGCATTTGTCTTTTACCCTTCTTTTTAATACACTCGGAAATATAATTAGTTCTTTAACACTATATTTTTAAAGTGTTTTACAAATATTTATGATATGACAATCAAGCACAAGTGAGAGTCAAATGTTTTAAAAGATTGATTCATTTATTGGTGGCAAGTGTATGCGATTAAATTTTCATATATGATCATTTTGTTATTCTCGATAGTTGATTTACTGACTATCGATCCTGCTTTCTTTTTTGTGTTTGTCAATCTAAGACAATTTGTTGTTCGTTAAGGAAATTCTTGCTATTCTTAAAGTTAAGAATGTTATCGTGACAAGGTGGGAAGCAGCACTGCCCTTACTTCTCCGGCTTCATTTTTTCCTCAGGTAGCACTAGTTTGAGATTGACGATTTGTTTCTCATTTGAGCATTGATATCCTTAATCAAAAATAACTAAATAAAGAACGAGTGGGGGCCAAGCTATTGGGGTTGCTCCCACTAGGGTATTGTCACATCTACTCTAGATTGGTTTCGATCGTATGTGCACCAAGATGTGAAATACTCGGATACTCGGTAAGGTTGGAGGGGTCCAGCTTGGAGGTTTCCGAGAGCCACCGTAGTTTTCAAGTATATTTTCTAGAGGTATACTTTCAGTAGGGCGCATACCCTCCTAGTCATTGTTGGAAACTTTTCCTTTCCTTATTTGACTCAAATCTTTGAATCGCTTTCTTAATTCCAGGCACTTCTCGATGTTTAATTATTTGTGTCCGTTCTTTAAGTTTGGATTTTGATCTTATTTAGGCCAATTCTTTCAAGTTTAGGTTTTGTTCTAATTTGTTTCGATTCTTTCTTGTATGGATGTTGCTCTTGTGAGATAAATCTCGTTCCTTATTTAGCGGCGTAGTCTCATAGAATTATTATATGTTCACCATATTTCTTGAGTTTTCTCATACTTGTTTTCCAAATTGATTGGATGTTATTTTATTATAATGCTCGAGTCAGATTGAGTTTTTCTAGGTTGTCGTTTGTAGGACATGGAGCTTATGGAGTAGAGCTGGTTGTTCACCTATCGTAGTATTTTTATATATACCCATCAACAATTGTAAGATCAAGAAGTTATAACTGTCTAGGCTGATGAGATTTTTTTTTTACTTTGATATGCCATGAATTTTAGAGTGACGGCTTTTACTGTCTTTGTTGTATTATATGTTATCGTTCCACTATGAGATTCTGTTTTTCCCATGTTCATTTTCTTTTTACCCTAACAATCTAAATTTTCGGCACTTGGATGTTCGACATTTGAATACCATGAATGTATTAAGTGTCAACTATCAAGAGTCGAAAAGGCGGGTCGTTACATTTGATATCATAGCTGAAGGTTAAGCGAGAACCTTGGCTTTGGTAGGGTAAACTCATTTGAGATAAGGTAAGCAACACTATAGAATGAGTTGATAGTATTATATATGCGAGAACATATTTGTTATTGCTATAAAAATGTATCGTGTTAATTGATCTTTTAAGTTTGAATTTTGAATTCTGGTCGAGACGTGGGATGCCACGGTGTCGATGGGGATTTCAAAACACTTGAACAAGGCAAACATGCATGATATTGATTTTTGAAATTTGGTAGATGGAATATTTTACCTAGGATTATATATATAGAAATAATTTATAAATTTTTACTGTTATTTATGGTGTTTGTTTGTTAATGATAATATATTTGTTTATTATCATTGTTGTTTGATTTGTCATGCTCAGATAGTTTAGGAGCATTGACTATTGCTTGTTGATTGTTGATTTATGCTCGACCAATTTATGGGCATTTATTGTTTTGATAATTGTGAGTACATTAAAACGAACCCCTTGTGAATTGAGCTTCACGGTTTGACTATAAGGTGTTCGGTAAAAATGTTAAGTTAAAAGTCATCTTTTAATAGAAGTTGTCTAATATAATCTAAATGGGTAGATAAGACATCTAAAGGATAAAAAATTGTGAAATTTTTTTATAATGAAGGAAAGTATTATAATATAAGATAATTTTAAAGGTACATTTTATATGATTATGGTATATATAACATGATTTATAAAGGGTTTTTGAGAATTTAAATCTTTGTAGTGCTTGAAATAATCTCAAAAGGATTTTGGGAAAAGTCATAATGGTATTTCATGGAAGTATTCATAAGTCTAAGTATTTTTAAATTTTTTTTAATAAAGATGCATTTTCTTTGGATAGTTCGAGGAAAACATCTTGATTAGTTTTGTGGTAATCTGAATAATCTTCTAAGTGACGATTGAATGTTGCTTAGGCAAACATTGTAGTGCACTTGGTAAATTATTGTCTTTATCATCAAGGCGAGTTCAAATCCGAATGAATCCAAAGCGAGTGTTAGTGAATAAATTGTAAAGGTAATTTTATATATAGAAATATATGAAGTATGATTTCAAAAAGGTGTTTAGAAATAAAAATCGAGTATTTAGTTCTTAAGTTTTGCTTAAAGGAAATTGATTTTAATAAAAAGTATTTTGATAAATGAATGATTAGATAAATGAAAATTTTGAACTCTTAGATAGAAAAGAGATAGTTTAACATAAATTTTAAATGATTTAAATTGGATAGGAAGGTTTTAATAAGCATTGTTTTATTAAAACCATGGTTTTTGTTTAAACATCTAAGTCTCACAAACTCTTTGATGTTATTGGGCCAACCCATAAATATCTTTCCTTAGAACACTCTAAGGTAAAAAGAAGACAGAACAGCCGACTTAGTTTTAGGACCCTTATTATGTTTGGGCCTCCATATGAATTTTGAAAAAATAAAAATGAAAATAAAAAAATAAAAAAAAATTGACATTTTATACTCTTAGAATGTAGAAGAGCATTATACAATTGAATAAGGGTGGACTAAGTTTTTAGTTTAATGTTTTATAAAGTTGCGTCTTTATAAAATGTTTATAAACTTAAGTGGAAATTTGTGAAATGATTCGTAAATAATTTTAGTATCGAATGAAATATTATAATTAAAAATGAAAGCGATTTAGAAAGAGACTGGTGTATTTAAGAAATCAGTCAGATTAAGTACGTAAGTTATGCGTAGATCATTTTATACGCACGGGTTTTGATCTAGGATTCGAGTACGTAACTTCGAGGTAATTCACACCAGTTCGAAAAGGGATTTCTCACTTATTTCTTGACAGCAAACACTTGATTCGGATTCTTGATATGATATTGAGGTTTTCTATCATAGTATATGGCTATGTAAGGAGAACGGAGATTTCTAATCAAGGAACTTAATCGGAGTTCGCACTATGGAGGTCGAGTGAGCGATACTAGTTCAGAAGTAAATTCTATGTATCCGGGCAAGTGGTCTGATCAGATATTGCGTATGAATGATTTATATATATCATACGGGCTTAAGTAGGTTTATATGCTTTGTTGTGTGGCTTAGGAAATTTTGGGGAGTGACTTTCAATTTCATTTGAGGGAGCTTAGATAATCTTCAAGCAATAACCAAAGGTTGATGAGTGTAATGGTACGCATAGAAAATTATCTATATCCTTGGACGATTGAGAAAGTTATGAACCTAAGCAAAATTCTAAATATTGTTTGCTAGTCATTTAACATTTTAAATAATGTTAAGTGTTAGTTATTCCTTTATGGAATTTGATTTGGTTGATAGCACAATTTTATATACCATGGTTTATAACGCCTGAATTTTTAAGTCATTGTTCATTGGGACTTAAATCCTAGTGCTTTTGAAAAAGTGATTTCGAAAGAATTTGTGAAAGAAATAATAGTATTATTATTTTGAAACTTTGGTAAAGTATTATTATTTCAGGATATTTGAAAAGAGTTTTTATGAAGTGGTTTTTCAAATATTTTTGGTTATAACTAAAGTTGGGCGATTGGGAGCTTTCCGATTTGAAAGACTCGCGGCTATATTTTTTTACTCTAGGTATTGTTTTAGAAGGAACTAGAATACCACTGGATGATTCGTGTTGTTTTGATTCTAGAGTTATATCATGCTTCGGTAGAAGGAGCCCCCTCCTTGTCATGATTGATTTTGGTTTTGATATATTTCTCTTTGAAGGAATTGGAAAATATATTTTGAATATAATAACCTAGGAATTTAGTTCTAAATTTATCTTTTAAAAATATTGAATGCTTAGTATTTTATTACAGACTATTCTCTATACTTTTATTGCATGTGGTTGTTATATTGCTTTTGGTTGCATGTGGGTTTATATCACACTAAAGTTGCATCTTTATTATAAATTGCATCATAATGCCTTGTTGCATATGGTTGTTATAACGTTTACATTGCTATTGCTTATGATAGAAATAGCTTGTGTATTACTCTTTTGTTAGCATGGTTCTCTTTTGGATTATGTAAGTACAAGATAGGTACAGGGAAGCAAGAGATTACTATTTGATTTCTTGTGCACCTGCATTCGCATGAGATAGTAAGTTGCTTGCAAAAATGAAAATCAAATGCAAAAGAGGTATGTAATAGATTTAGAGATTGATAACTGATTGATGATTTTATGCCCCGGATATGGGTGGCCACTTAGCTTTTGTTTTCTTTGTTTATTTGGGCTAGTTATGGCAAGTTGTAGTTTTTCCGGATCAGTCGCGCAAAGGAGGTGCTGCTGAAATTTTCTATAATTTAAAGAACTTTAAAAGCCTAAGGGTGAGAGGATATTTTCTTCCTTTAAGAATTTCGGGAATGAAATTCTCTTAAGGGTGGGAGAATGTAACACCCTAGAAAAATATAAATAACTTATATTCAAATTAATTTAGTGATTATTTAAATATTTGATTTATGAATTAAATATTAGTTAAATGGATTTAATAGCCTTAGACTCATTTTAAATTTATAAATAATAATGGTGAACTTGTTATCGAAATTTATTTACAAAAATAAATAGTTCGAATAAATATCGATAATGAGACCGAAAATCGTTTTATCGGTAAACGATCTTGAAACATGTGAAATTATCACTCCGGGACACTATCTCGGATTTTGCTGAAATTAGTGCATCGGGACTGGAATAATATGGCGATGTACGCTAACGATTTTCGTGGCGATCGAATGTACCGTGTAATCGTGCGACCTCGGAACGAGTAACAGTTAATTTTAAAGAATTAAAATAATAATAAATATATAATTTGATTATAAAAGCTAACTTTTGTATACGATGGAATTAGGTCCTAAAACTAGTTTAAAATCTTCACTCTCTCAACTCAGAACCCTAAACTAGCCTCATCCAATGGCCATGTGTTGAATCCGCTAAATCTCTATCGGATTAAAAAAATAGCCAAAAAATTTTAAATTAAAAATTAATCGCAAGTGCACGTCGTACAATTCTAGTATGTGGTGAGTACGGGTCGATCCGCAGGGAATTGTTTTGATTTTGAAATTTCTATTTAATCAAATTAAACCAAGAAATGAAAAAAAAATCAGCTAGAGAAAATGTAAAAACTAACTGCAAGCAAAAGTGGATAAAAATATGAGTGTAGAAGGCAATTTAGAGGTAATTTCCTTCTCATGATCACATAAATCAACAAATTGAAATTTTGATCTCTCTTTTGGTCATTAGTGAATTTAGTTAATATGTTTATCATAAGTATGGCCTATTTGTGCTATTAATTAGCCCAACATAAACCATCAAACTATAACATACCTACTAAACCACTTGTTTACTCTCATATAAAATGTTAATAAACTTGAAAATAAAATATATTCTAAGCATCATATATTAACTATTGATTAGAAATATGTACCATCGAATTTAAATTTTAATATTCACTTCATTACCATAATCATATGTAGATGAAGAGGTAATTTGTGTTTGTATTTGTTTAAGCATAGCCTATTTGGTGTCAACAACATGGGCTATCAAATTCAAAGCAAAAACAACAAAAATTTTACCCATTCAAACATTGTCATTAAGCACAAAAAGAAATAAAAAATTAACCAAATGTTGAATCTACATGATTAAGAGAGCTTCATTACCCCTAAATTGAAGGGGTTTAGCTTCTCATATTTGTTATCATTTCAACAAATGTAGAGTTCAACATGAAACAAAAACAAGAAGAAAAATGCAAGCTAATTAGAATAAAAAGAGAATTACACTGCTTGCATATATTAGATCTAAGCTACTAACATAAAAGAAAAGAACAAGAATTAAAATAGCATGAATTAAATTGCATAAAAAGAAAATTACATGAAAGAGAATGGCTAAGTATCCATGAAAAAGAAAAGAGAGTTTTTTTTTGTTTTTTTAGCCTAAAACTAAACTAACTAAAGAGGAGGCTAAGAGCTTAATTACATGAACATATGGGGTATTTATACAAACCTAAAACCCTATTCCATATTTTTGGGGACTACCCAAAATACACTTGAGGAATTGTGGCCTCCAAGTTGTCATTAGCATGAGCATAATCCACCATTACATGTGCATGTAACTTTAATCTTCATTAGTATGTGCATTAGATCCTAATAGGGGATCATGGTAAGTGGGCAGGTAGGGTCCTCCATGTTGCATGAAATGATTTATTTCCATCTTCATTTGTTCTCTAACTCTTGTGCATGCATATTTCTATGAAGCCTCTTGTAATTTCCATCCAATTTTCCTACAAATAAAAATAAACTGTGTAAGTATATATTCTCAAATTAATATATGCACAAAAATGACCATTTTGCCCCTATATGAAGATGAATAAATGATTATTTGAACTAATTGAAATTTTGATTTAAACATGTTAAAATACCCTATATGCTCATTTATTTAATTAAATTAGATTAAATATGGAAGTAATAATATGCGCATTTGCGTGCACATCAAATACCCCCACACTTATCTTTTTATTCGTGCTCGAATAAAGAAAAACTAGATAAATCCATTTTCGTAGGGAGCACGATTGCATTGAACGTATACAACAAGCCGTTAAACCTTCAGGTGTCTCTAGTAGGACGAGTATTGTCTCGTGAGGGTTTTCAGCGGATACTACCCACAAAATCCAAATGCAAAGTGAAAAATTCCTAAATGCAAGATTTACTTACAAAGATATTGATGCAAGTTTTTGAAAATATTTACAAATGAAGAATTTACTTTTAAATTGACACAAATAAGTTCAATATAAGTTCTGGTCATTATCAAGAAATTTAAGTCCTTTTACTTGTCAAAATTTCCAATAGAAATTAAGTTATCATCACAAACTAGACTCAAGTTTGGCTAGTAGTTTCGGTTGATAACATAGTGCAACTATAAAATGGATCCTTAGTTGATTTTCAAAGTTTATCAAAGTGGTATTTTCATTTCTTTTGAATAACAAGTCAAATAAAATAAGTAAAAATAGTGCTTGGATTTCAATTGCTCACTCTGCCTATTTTTTTGAAAATTTTATTGATATTAACAATATTTACATATGCCTAACTCAGAAAACTGAGGCCAAGTATATGATATACACACTACGTTGTGGGCTTACGTGAGGGGGATACAGAGTGTGGCGAGTGAACACACAAGTGTGTTCACCTATTGACTGTAGGCATTATTAATAAAAGAATTTATATATATATACACCTAACTCGGATAAACTGAGGCCAGATATACCGATCATGCACTGCCTTTCGGGCTTACGTGAGAAGGGCACAGAGCATGGCGAGTGGACACACTTGCGTTTGAATACATGACTGCAGGTGTTTATTAAAATATATACATATATACAAAAAAATTCTTTTCTTTTTATTTATAAAGAGAGATTTTTACAATATCATCTTAGCTCCATTTAACTTAGAAGATCAAAAATTTTATATTCTTTACTTTAAATCCATCACTTTTTTAAACAAAGATTTTCAATCAGGATATACTTCATAATTATCTCCAATGAATCTTCCTATATACTAGTTAAACCAGAGTTTCTTATAATCAAACTTTATTTTTATTTTAGTTGAGACAAATAAATTTTCAGAAATTTCAATTTAATAACCAAAACCATATATTTATCCTGTAGTGTTTTTTTTATAAGTAAATCAAAATGCTAAAAAGGAAAAAAAGTTTGGGATTTTTTTTAAATGTTTGAGTTTTGGAAGTAAAATGCAAAAAAATAAACCATGAAAAATAAAAAATGCAGATGAGACTCCCCCCCACACTTGACTTTGACTGTGCCCCACAGTCAACCCAAGCGAAAGGAGAAAAATAAAAATAAATATGACCTATATTTACATGAAAATGAAACAGTTATTATTTACATGTCATTAGAAAATATACAGTTAAAGAGTAAATGAAACGGTCTTTCAAAGACAATTCATTTGTCTCGTCAAGTATGAGAGATATAGCTTAAGCACAGAAAACCAAAACATAAAAGATGTCAAAGTTGAATGTTGATTTGGAAAAACGAATGTCGTTCTATTAAAAATCGTGTGAGTTGTTTTATTTTCGATGATTTTTGGGGTTGACAGAACAATTGATTGAAGTTCAAGTTTATGTTCACCAAATTGAAATTCAAGTTTATCATTAAAAACTTCTTCAGAATTATTGATTTCAAACTCAAAATGGTGATTTAAATCTATCTCCTCAGAATTCAACAACTCATCTTCGAAAAGTCCAAAAAAATTGTATTCGCAAAATTCATCTTCCTTTGTTGGATTATCAACAACTTCATTGCATGTATCAATGTCAAAATCTAAAGTTGTTATATTCAATTTTTCAAAGTCAAAAAAAGGAAGATCAAATTTTAAATCAAGTTTCTCACCCTCAAAAGAATTAAAATCCAACTCAATTACCGAATTTTCAACAACTTCATTAAGATTGTCGTTTTCAATTTCAAAAGTTGTTATTTGAAAATCATCAATTTTGGTAAAAGATGGATTATCATTTGACTCATCACATGTTGGGATTTTATTATGCTGCTCACGTTGTTTCATATATGTTTCAAACAATAAATCCATGTGATCATTGTGAATTTCTTCCATTTACTCAACAGAGTCAAATTTATAATTATTAACTTGAAAATTTTCAATTTGAAAATTTTCAATTTGAAATTGTTGAGAACAAAAATTATCAATTGTACCATAATCGAGATTATTCTCATTGCCAAAATCATTTAAATAGTGATTCACGTTTTCGTTTTGATTTGAAATTCATTTTGAAATTCGAAATTGTGTTGGCATGAGTTATAATCGAAATCATTTGAATTTTGAAGTGAATTTAAATTTTGATTATTTTGAAAACTTTGACTTGAGTTATTGCACAAATATGAATTACACAAATCATTTATCCTTTGATCATTTTATGTAGAGAGTTCAAGCAAAGACGAAATCTTTCAATACTCTTTTCAAGATTTGAGGGTTGGTCATCATTTTGAAGGTTTTGTTGTTCGAAATTCGAATTGTTTGTACAATAGTTGTCATTAAAATATCCATAAGGGTTTGATGTGAAACTATACGGATTATAATGATTTTCACAACTATTGTAAAATTCTTGTGAATAGAGAAATTCAGACATTTTCAAATTTTTTTATAAAGGAAAATATTTACCAAAAGGAATTTATTTTTCAAAAGGGAAATTTGATTTATGTTTTGTTTTATTTTTGGATTTTCAATTTTTTTTTGTTTTTGAAAAGATTATATTTTATTTTTGGATTTTTTTTTTTAAAAAAACTAACTCAATTAATTTTAAAATTTATGATTTTGATTGAAAAATTTCGATGGATTTAAAAACTAAGTTAAGAAATATTTACAGTTTTTTTTAGCATTGGCTTTTGATTTTTTTTTAAATATGCATGAACTAATGTAACTAAACGAATGCAATGACTTAATTACAAATTTTCTGTCCTAAATAGCTCCTAACCCAAAATTGTATAATCACAGTTTGTCTTAATCCAACATGATAGTTCTCAGCCAGGTAACGGACATGATTTATCGGTGCACCACGAATCACCGTAGCAATGTAGTCGAAGGTTTAAGTACCTTCAGAGAAACAACCACTATAATATTTATGAATCACCGTAATATTTATAAATGGTTATTGCTCTGCCGTAGCCTAGACACCAAGAAATTAAATTGTCGAAAGAGGACAACTTGTCAAGATACAATTAGCCCTAGGTGAGCTCGCGACTCCTTTAAAATGTCTAACCGTTATTATTAGTCAATTTCTAAGATGAAATGCAAAACTGAAATTAAATACGTATTAACAATGCAATTACGAATGAAATTTGTTTTTGTTTTTGAATTTTTTTTAAAAATTTCTACATATAAATGCAAATGCAAGCAACCAACAATGCAATGAAAATAAAACTGGAGATCAAAGCACAATACCAGAGTGTCCAGAATTATTAGCAAATTATTTTAAAAGCAGCAATTTTTTTTGGCAAGCAAGCAGAGTTGAGCAATTATTTGACAAGCAATTCCTTTCCTTGCAATATTCTACTTTGGCAACCTGAAATTTCAAACGAGATATATACAATTGTTTTTATTTTTATTTTTTATTGATTACCCCATGAAACAAAAGAAATTTCTTTTAAGTGGGAAGAAAAAAAAAATTTAAACACGAAATAGAGGATAACAAAAACCAAACAATATAACTAAACTCAAAACAAAAGAAAATTTAAAACAACATAAGAAACTTGTAAACAAAACCGAAAAACTGGTTGGGGGCAACAAATCTCTGTGCTGGGCTGGCTAACCTCCCTTCTGTCTGTGGTCGGACCAGGCAGGGGGGGCTCCTCTCATCACTTCGATTTCATCAGGGCCCTGGGTTGATTTTTAAGAAGAAAAAACCGAATAATTGAAAATATTTTATTTTATTTTTTCTTTTTTGTTTGTTTTTTTAAATCAAAGAACAAAAGTAAATAAACAACCGGCCCAATTAAAATCCACCCGACCCCAAACACAATTACAACTTGCAAACCCTAAACCCTCTCTTTTTTCTATTTCATTTTCTTAACAGAGAATATGCGCTTCTAAGAAATTCAAAATCAAATGCGAACTAAAAAACGAAATCGAAGGTTGGAATCAAAATTGAAGTTTGCATATAGGTCGAGGTGGTGGCGATTAAAGTTCGGTTCTGGTTTGGGCGAGGTTGTAGGCGTCGAAGTCGAGATGTTAGCGAGTTCGTGGTGGAGGTTCAAGGTGGTTCGCGTGTATTGGAGGTCTTGTTTGGTGGAAAATGGGGTAAGGTAGTTCACTGTGATGATGATCGGGATGGGTAGAAGGCAGGGGTAAGCGGTGGTCAGAGGTAAGTTGTCGTATGGTGATTTGCGTACCCTGGGTAATGGAAGGTGAACAACAGGCTGGGGTGGTTTGTGATGAAATGTGGTTTTTGGAAGTATAGATGAAGTATGGATGGTGGAAGTATGGATGGAAGTATAGATGGTGGCTGGAAGTATGGGTGGTTTCTGGAAGTATGGAAGTATGGAGCAGTGATGAACTGTGGTGAACTATGATGTAGTTTGTGATGGTGAGTGAGATGGTCAGCAGAGATGAAGTTGTAATTTGTAGGGTTTGGTTGAGTATACATGGATGGTGAGGAGATAGTTGTTGTTGTATGAAAGGAGTTTAATGAGGCAGTAATGGAGGAGTTTTGCAGTTGCACAGCGGGTTATGGTAGGTTGAGCTAATGATGGTAGATGGTTGAGCAGCACTGTTGGTTGAAGCAGGGATGTGGCAGGCTGAAGCAAAGACAGTGCTGAGTGATGTAGGAGATGATAATCGGTATTTTGCACAGTGATGTTTACAGAAGTAATGATGTAGGCAGAGGCAAGGTAAGAAGGTAGTGTTGTTTATAAAAGTTTGAGTATGTGTTTACAGCAGTTTGAAGTAATGAGGGTGACAAAAGTGGGTATGTTTGTATGATGTTAGTATTGCAGAGGGAGTAGTAGCAGAGGATGTCAGGAAGTAGTAGAGAGTTGATGTGGGAGAAGTTGAAGTGTTGTTATGTGATGACTGTGATGTATGGCTATTTGTATATGTGATGTCAGTTATGTTATGGGTGGTTGTGTAGGAGGGTTATGGCAGAGGTGTACGTGCAGTTTTGTGAAGGTGAGATGAATTGCAGCAAGCAGAGGAGTGTTGAAGGAGTGTTGGGTGAAATTGCAAGTGGTTTAGATGTGTAGAGGTGTGGTGAGGGGGAGCATGCAGCAATGGTTCAGGCGATCGATGAAGGCGTCGTGTTATTGCGAGTTAGCGTAGGCGATTGGTCGTGGTGATGTTTGTTGATTGGGGTGATTGGGTTGTTCGAGCAGGGCGATTTTGGTGAATTTGTGTTCATGGTTTACTGCTGCAGTGAGGTTGGATGGGAAGTATGTAGCAGATAAGGCAATACTGTGGTTGGGGTTGTGGCTGCAGTGAGGATTGTAGAGGAGCGGTGAGAAGATGATGAGTCGATAAGTTGAAGAGTTGTTGTAGGCTGGCAATTGTTGGCAGTAGGGAGGTGACAGCTTGAACAGGAAGAAGTGGTAGAGGATGTTGAAGCAACAGTGTGCAGTGGTTGGGGAATTGAATGGAGTATGCGGAGTGATGGGGTGGCAGATTGGAGGAAGGCCAGTTGCAGTGGTGATGTTTGGATTAACAGTGCAGAAGTGAAGTAGGGGCAATAAGCAGTTTCAGGCAGATGATAGTGAGGCAAGGGAACCCAGTTATGTAATATGGTGATGCCGCAGCAGTCATGCAGTGTTGAAGTTAGGTATGACAGTATGGTGGCAGGAAGAGCTGCTGGTGAGTTTGGTTAATGATGATGGTGAGGTCAGTCTTGTTGATGGTTGGTGCTTTGTGAGGTGAAGCAGAAAGATGGCACAGTGGTTTTGGTTGCTGTCAGTTTGAGTATGATGTTAACTCTCATGAAAATGTTAATGAACTTGAAAATAAAATCTATTCTAAGCACGATCTATTAACTATTGATTAGAAATAGAGACCATCAAATTTTGATTTTAATATTCACTTCATTACCATGATCATATGTAGATGAAGAGGTAATTTGTGTTTGTGTTTGTTTAAGCATAGCCTATTTAGTATCAACAACATAGGCTATCAAATTCAAAGCTAAAACAACAAAAAATTTACCCATTCAAACATTGTCATTAAGCAAAAAAGAGATCAAAAATTAGAAAATTACTAATTTACATGATTAAGAGAGCTTCATTACCCCTAAATTGAAGGGGTTTAGCCTTTTATATTTGTTATCATTTCAACAAATGTAGAGTTCAACATGAAACAAAACAAGAAGAAAAATGCAAGCTAATTAGAATAAAAAGAGAATTACACCGCTTGCATATATTAGATCTAAGCTACTAACATAAAAGAAAAGAACAAGAATTAAAATAGCATGAATTAAATTGCATAAAAAGAAAATTACATGAAAGAAAATGGTTAAGTAGCCATGAAAAAGAAAAGAGAGTTTTTTTTGTTTATTTTTGAGTCTAAAACTAAACTAAATAAAGAGGAGGCTAAGAACTTAATTACATGAACATATGGGGTATTTATACAAGCTAAAATCCTAATCCATATTTTTGGGGACTACCCAAAATACACTTGAGGAATTGTGGCCTCCAAGTTGTCATTAGCATGAGTATAATTCATCATTACATGTGCATGTAACTTTAATCTTCATTAGCATATGCATTAGCTCTTAATAGGAATCATGGTAAGTGGGTAGGTGAGGTCCTTCATTTTGCATGAAATGATTTATTTCCTTTTTCATTTGTTCTCTAACTCTTGTGCATGCATATTTCCATGAAGCCTCTTGTAATTTCCATCCAATTTTCCTACAAATAAATATTCTTAAATTAATATATGCACAAAAATGACCATTTTGTTCCTATACGAAGATGAATAAATGATGATTTGAAAATAATTGAAATTTTGGTTTAAACATGTTAAAATACCCTATATGCTCATTTATTTAATTAAATTAGGTTAAATATGGAAGTAATAATATGCACATTTACGTGCACATTACCATGACCATCCGCGGTGATAGAGGCCAAATTAGGCGATTGTCCCAACTAGAAAAAAATGCAACTAAGGGACAAGAGAGAGATGTCTGAATGGATTAGGGTGCGGTGGCTAATAGCGGTAGGGATCTGGGTTCGATGGCAACGATCTATTTCGGGTTCGATCTCGAGTTTGCGATTTCGTAGGGAGATGTGGTTGGTGGTGTTGGGTTTGTCTTGGTCTAGGGAGGTCGTGACAAGAGTGTGGTGGCCGGAGGTGGTCTAAAGTAGTTGCAATATTCGAAATTTCGAGGCGGTTGGGTTATGAACGAAGGGGATTAGGGTTTTGAACATTATTTGGGAGGGTAATTAGTTAATTACCTAATTAATTAAGTGATTAATTAATTAATTTCAAAATGTTCATTTATCCATGTCTCACTCATACGAGGTCGGATTTAGACGCGGCCTTTGCGTTGGACTTGTATCAATGTTATCTACGATCGGAGTTGGATTCGTTGAATTTGGAACTAGTTGAATTTTGAGATAAAATCGAATGTCATTCGATTTTAGATCGAACCGGAACGCAAAAGCGTCAACTGAAATTTAGTTGAGTTTACTCACCTCTAAATAAACTATATGATATCTATGTTGCTATAGATTATTGTTGAATGCTTGGATGATAGTTTATATATTGTTGTTTGGTTGTTTGTTTGGATTTTATTCCCGCTTGGAAGCAGATGACATAAATAACCATTGTGTTGCAAAAAAAAAACAAGAGAAAATTCAAAGTGTATGTAGCGAATAGGTCGCAACGGAACATTTTGAAATACACATACATATGTGTGATTCACAAGGGACTTTTGTAGAGAGACCTAATGGATTTCTCTCCAATATTGATTTACTAGTATTCTTACGCTGCTTATATTGATGTTTGGTTGAAAACATTTGTGACATACTGTTTGATTTGTGTAAGTGTCGTTATAGCGTTTATCGCTATACCGTCACTTATGAAATATCACATTCTTAAATCTTTCTGTGTGTTGAACTTATGCTTGTATTTTTACAAAATAAATGTTTGCTCGCGTTTTTGAACTTTGAAAGATTTTTAAACTATATTTTCAAGTATTTTTGGGAATTTTGAAATAAATGATAAATACTGTTTTAAATTTATAAAAAGGTTATAAATTTGATAAACTATCTTTCGAGATAACTAATGTTGTTTTAATTTATAAAATAGATTATAAATTTAATTAATTATCTTTGGGATAATAATGCTGTTTTAAATTTATAAATGGATTATAAATTTGATTAATCTTCTTTCAGGATAATTAATGTTGTTTTAAATTTATAAAATAGATTATAAATTTGATTAATCTTCATTCGGGATAATTAATATTGTTTAAAATTTATAAAATAGACTATAAATTTGATTAATTTTCTTTTAGGAAAATTATTGTTGTTTTAAATTTATAAAATAAAATATAATTTGACTAATCTTCATTCGGGATAATTAATGTTGTTTAAAATTTATAAAATGATTATAAATTTTAATTAATCTTTTTTAGGATAATTAATGCGGTTTTAAATTTATAAAAGAGTTATATCAACTATCATCTGGGATGACCAACATTGTTTTAAATTTATAAAAATATTTTAAATTGATTTATTATCTTACCGAATAATAAATGTTGTTTTAAAATATAAATGATAGTTTATAAATGAGAAAATCTTTAAAAAGGAACGTTTAAAAATAAAACTAAGTGTAAATTATTTTGGGTTCATACTAAATAATGTTTTTGTGACATTTGTTTTTGACCCTTCTTTTTATTACACTTAGAAATATAAGTAGCCATTGAAAAAGAATATTTTTAAAGAATATTTTGAAGTGTTTTACAAATATTTGTGATGTGACAATCAAGAACAAGTGAGAGTCAAATGTTTTAAAACCTTGAGATTCATTTATTGCTGGTAAGTGTATGCAATTTAATTTCCATATAGGATCATTTTGTTATTCTCGAGGATCCTGCTATCTTCTTTGTGTTCGTCAATCTAGGACAATTTGTTGTTCGTTAATGAAACTGTTGCTACTCTTAAAGCTAAGAATGTTATCGTGACAAGGTAGGAAGCAACACTACCCTTAATTGTCCAGTTTCACTATTTTCCCTAGGGTAGTACTAGTTTGAGATCGATGATTTGTTGCTCATTTGAGCATTGATATCCTTTATTGGAAATGACTAAATAAAGAACAAGTGGGGGCCAAACTATGCGGTGCTCCCACTAGGGTATTGTCACATTACTCTAGATTGGTTTCAATTGTATGCGCACAAAGATGTGAAATACTCAGATACTCGGTAAGGTGGGGGGTCCAGCTTCGAGGTTTCCAAGAGCCATCGTAGTTCTCAAGTATAATTGCTAGAGGTATACTATCAGTAGGGGGTGTACCCTCCTAGTTATTGTTGGAAAATTTCCCTTTCCTTATTTGATTCAAATCTTTGAATCGCTTTCTTAATTGCATCGAGAAGTGCCTGGAGCACTTCTCGATGTTTAATTATTTGTGTCTGTTCTTTAAGTTTGGATTTTGATCTTATTTAGGCCCATTCTTTCAAGTTTAGGTTTTGTTCTAATTTGTTTCCATTCTTTCTTGTATGGATGTTGTTCTTGTGAGGTAAAAACCCATTCCGTGATTAGCAGCGTGGTCTCACAGAATTATTATATGTTCATCATATTTCTTGAGTTTTCTCACGCCAGTTTTTCAAACTAATTCGAGTGTTATTTTATTATAATGCTCGGGTCAAACCGAGTTTTTCCAGGTTGTCGTTGATGGGACATGGAGCTCATAGAGTAGAGCTGGTTGTTCACCTGCCGTAATATTTTTATTTTTCAGCGTATTATTATATATACTCATCAGTAATTGCAAGGTCAGGAAGTTATAACTATCCAGGCCGATGGGGTTTGTTTTTAATTCTGATATACCATGTATTTTAGAGTGACACATTTTACTGTCTTTATTATATTATATGTTATCGTTCCGCGGTGAGATTCTGTTTTTCCCTGTTCTTTTTCTTTTTACCATACCAATCTGTCTTTCCTGCACTTGGATGCTCGGCATTTGAATACCGTGGATGTATTAAGTATCGACTTTCGAGGGTCAAAATGGCAGATCGTTACAGTCATGTTCATTATGTTATGAATCGGTCCACTCTCTAATGTTCATATATGAAGTTCATGGAGATTATAGAGGTTATGCTATTGGAGGACCAAATGTTATATTTTTAAGTTAATATGGTGAGACACTACTTGATAGTGGGTTGCATCGTTTCTTATACGTTGGAAGTGAGTCAACGAGGGCTCTATGTTTGAAAAAGTAACATCAAGGAATTATTTGTAAAGAGTGTTGTAACTACCAGAAATTTGGCGATATCTTAATATGATATTTAAAAACATTTTGGAAGTAAAAACAATTATTTTATAATTTTTGAAAACTAAAAAGTAATATATTTCAAAAAGAAAAATCGTCATAAGAATAAAATAAAATTTGGATAAAATGACTCGAGTGGATTTTTAAATGGATGTAAAATGTTAGCTTAAAATGGATGTAATTCGTTATAAGCATAAAATGGTTCGAGTTATTGGGCAGTTAAGAGTACCGATTTATTTAAGAATAAGAATAATGTTTGGATTTTTCCTCCTCTTATATTGGACCAAAATATGGTCAAATCAAGCTAGGTCATATGGATGGTTGTTATTGGATCAAAATGTGGTCGAATCTAGTTAGACTATAAGGATGGTTGCTATTGGGCCAAAATGTGGTCGAATCAAGTTATGCCATTAGGATGGTTGCCATTGGATCAAAATGTGGTCGAATCGGGTTAAGCCATAGTTGATAAGAATTGTTTCTATTGGACCAAAGGGCGTCGAATCAGGTTAGGCTATAGGAGGTTAGGAAATTACTAGAGTACCTTCCTCTTGATCACCTATAAATACCCAAGTCCACATTTCATTTTAATTCATTCACAAATAAAAACAAGAAACCAAATACCATCTTCATCTTTAAGGCAATTAAGGTTCCCATTTGCTTTATCAAACCAAAAGATTTAAAGTTTAGGAAGCGAGTAAACTTCTCCCACCTCTATTGTTTACTTCCTTCAATTAAAATCCTTATTTGTTTCCTTGCATAAATTAAAGTATAAAACTGCATAATTGAAATTAAAGCATAAACCATAAAATTGTGTAGAAATCAAGGGAAGTGTGTCCCCTCTTGTTTTGCTCTGTAATTATTTACTTTTTATTTTATTTTTGTAGGGGTAGGCTCTGCCACCACCGCATTCTGTTATTTTATTTTTGCAAGGGTAGGCTCTGCCACCACTGTACTCTGTTATTTTATTTTTGCAGGGGTAGGTGCTCTGCCATCATCGCATTTTGCTATTTTATTTTTGCAAGGGTAGGCTCTACCACCATCGCACTCTGTTGTCTTATTTTTGCATGGGTAGGCTTTGCCACCACCACATCCTGTTATTCTATTTTTGTAAAGAAAGGATCTACCACCACTACATTCAATTATTTTATTTTTACAAAGGTAGGCTATGATGCCACCACATATTTAAACATGTTATGAAATGTTTAATTAATTGCATATATTGTTATGAATAGTTGATCATGTATGTTATTTGAATAATGTAAGAATATTATGACTTTAACTTGTAAACCTTAATGACACCGGATACACGATAGTTAAGTGGGAATTACTACCGTATATGAAAATGTGAAATGATATATAGTGCGGTAAACTCCTTAGAGACATCGGGTTACCGTCAGATTGGAATTTGAATATATTAAACCCCTTAGTGACATCGGGTTAACGACAATTAGGAGAGATTGCCGTCGTATATACACTTGTGAATTTTTTTTAAATATTGTAAATAGGTCAATAATGCAATACCAAGTAGATCTAGTATCCATCCTAGGTGGATTGACTCAAGGTAGTACCCTGAGTGTGGTATTCTTGTCCCATTGTCACTAGTCTGACGATCTGCTATACGGGCATTTAGTATTATGGCTACATGACTTAAATGAGATGATGGATAGAGTAGTGTTTCCATGTAGGCTAGAATAGACCAGGGAGGGTAATGTACATTATTGTAGAACATGTGGTGCACCTACAATGCTGATTCATAGGTGATATTTGTTATCACTTGGTTGTAATTCAGTTTTTGGTATATTGAGTCGTAGGTGGTACTAGGTATCACCGGGTGTCAATTCACTTTTTGGTTGTTGATCAAATTTATCACTATTATATGATGCAGTATTAATAACTTGTGATTAGGGAAAATCACAATTAAGCAGATTTGCGATAGTGGTCAGCTCAAATAGAAACATAACATATGTAATATGATTTATATATGATGCCTACATGAAGGATGCGTAATTAACATATTAATATGATGATTTGTTCGTTCTCTTTTATTGTTTGATATTTGAGTATACTCACAGCAAGTTTCTAGCTTGACCTAGGTTGTTATTTGTTTTAACAATCCTAGGTTGGACCAAGGTTGAATTTCAGGATGTACCTTCACAATATCATTTCTATCTTGTGATTTTTGGAGAGGAATGAATATGGTCTAGATAATATAACGAATCACCTTTTGGACCTCCAAATGTCAACACTAATGCATCCATGGTATTCAAGTGTCGAACAATCAAGTGCCGGAAAGACGAATCGTTAGGGTGAAATAAAAGAAAACAAAATAGAACAAGGAAGAGGAGAGCACAACATCAGAATCTCACAGCGAAACAATAACATATAATATCAAAAGACAATATAAACTGTCATTCCAAGGTACATAGTATCTCAGAGTTACAATAATAAGTACCATCATCAGCCTAGACAGTTATAACAACCCACACTCATAAATGCTAATGTATACAATATAGTAATGCAGTGGAAATAAATACCATAGTAGGTAATCATCCGACCCATCTCCATAAGCTCTAAAACATCCATAACTAAATCTGGAAATATACATGGGGCTGACCCGAACATTATATGAAAATAACACTTGGATCATTCTGTTAAACCAGTGTGGCAAACTAAAGAAATATGTTTGGTATATAAAAACAAAATTTGAGACCGTACAGATTACCGTAACGGATTTCCCCTTAAAGCAACCAACCATTCATTAGGTTTAATATGGTGATATGATGATGTCTAAAGTGTAGAACATAAATCATATTAAATAGTTGTGATGCTTACAATGGTCACATCATAACATATTTAGAGTATAATCCAAACCGCTGAGCTATGTTCGCATAATAGATTTTTCCACGAAGATCTCTTTGAAAAAGCCAAATCCAAACTCCAAGCACAAGGGTCAGAAAGTACCTTTGAGCATCGTATATATCTAGATAAAATATACTATTAAGGTAAATACAAGCGGCCCAGCGTCCGAACATTAACATAAACAACGTGAACCAAATATCATTAACTCCCACCGGCCAACAATCGATAAGTATGTCTAGATATAAAGCTGATATATAACACTCTCATGTAGGTCGACTAAACCCCATGTTGTGCATCCTACTCTATTTTCTATCATTTTCGATTTCAAAGTTATGTTTGGAATCTTTCACACAAGTCTTAATCACTCAAACAAAACACGAATCCCCAAATGGATTCCATCATCTCGAACAGATCACGAATCACTACATGGATTCGAGCATGTCGATCAGATCTTGAATCTCCACATAGATTCTCGTATAAGTCTTCCGACGATTTCTAATGATGTCCTATTTCTTGGAATACTCCTCAAGATAGAGAGTCCCACATGATAGAATCATTTAAAATGTTAACGTTGACCGCTCCTTTGAACTTAACCTTGGGATTGACAGTTCAACTCTATAACATTTCACTTCACAACCGCTCCTAAAACATAGAGCTCGTATACTAGTTTTGAAGTGGTATTCGATAAGTAAAACACTTACCAATTCCAGTCTCTTCAAAACCAATTCGATGAAAGTGGTCATTCAATAATAATGAGAATGATCGTAGATGGAAACCAAGTCTCATTTACTTATCAACATAGATAAACACACAAGCACGATCAAGTCACGCAAAGCACGATTAAGTCACATAAGCGACTTCTGATCCCTTTTTTATTTAATTAATCTATTATTAATTAAAACCTCTTTTATTAGTAAAACTTCTTTTATCTAATAAAACTTATTTATCCATTTCTACTATTTATTTGTACTCTTTCAATACTTCAAAAAGTTATATACTTATCTCAAATGGTATAAGTATATTCACAAATCATTACCAAGATTTCTTACTTTAAATCATTGCTTTTCCTATCTTTTTCCAAAAGATTCCATATATAATTTCCTCCAAAATATCCATTTTAAGGATCTAAGTACTTTCACAAATCCATTCAAAAGGTTTAAGACTAATGTTACTTAAACATTGTCACTACAAACCCAAAACCATTTCACTTATACTTATCTTTCAAACATCCTTTTAAAGATCTATTCAAATTCATAAGTATAATCAGAAAGGAATAAAGGCGAATGTTATTAACACATTGTCATAACAAACATAAAACCTTTTCACTTATACCTAGCTTTAAAACATTTTTTTAAAGATCCAAGATAATATTTGGTTAAGTTTGATGGTCGACCAAACGACTATCCAGTTAAAATATTTGCTTATACAAATCAATGTTTGTATACTTAACTCATTTTCAACATTTCAATTTATACCATTCATCGCCTAAGAGTGAAGCCAAGTAAGTTAGAGCACTGGTTGCATCAATGCCTTGCCTAAACACTTCATTCTTGAATCTCACAAATAGATAAGTTTACTTGTCGGCTTTTAATGTTAGGTATAATATTAGTGATTTCCTTAAACAAGCAACAAATAACATGATTAATCCATTTTCGACATTCTTGACTTAACTATTCCTCATTCTAAAGGGAAGCCAGTAGGTTAGAGCTCTATTGCTCCGTCCCTACTCGACATCAATTTTAAATCTCACAAATAAATAAGCCTAATTCGTCGGCTTTTAGCGTTAAGAAAATTTAATTACCTTTTAAACAAGTAGGTAAACAACAAGATTAACATGTTTTCTACATTCCAACTTAACCATTCCTCGTTCAAGAGGGAAGCCGGTAGGTTTGAGCACTATTGCTCCGTTCTTACTCGATATCAATCTTAACTCTTACAAACAGAGAAGTCTACCTCATCGGCTTTTAGTGTTAAGCCTAGTCAATTACCTTTTTCAAAACTTATATATACTTTAAAATAATTGCTAATATGTTTTAAATATCTATGTAAAATATTGCTTGAAAATATCTAATTTATAATTTGATGAAAAACGTGTTTATTTTATAAAAACTTGTTACTTTGAAAATACATATATAATTATTAAAAATGTATTTAAACTTCAAACCAACTTTAAAACACTTCAAAGAATTTTTGAAAACATCTATAAAAATATTAGAAAAAAATATTAAATTTAAATATTATTTTCACACACTTAAAACCATAAGCGATTTACTGCAGCATTTACAAATGTTGTTAAAAGTCCCTGTCAAAAACAACATTGAAAAGCACAATCTTTATAACTTTTTTAACCACTTTAACCAATGATTTAAGACTTGAAATTTTTATTGAAAGTACTACCCTTAGGGTACTTAAAACAATGGAAAGAAACCCTTAAGAATATCTTCCAATTTATTTATAAAAATTTCCGAAAACAAGTTATGTTTACGAAGTGTACTTATAAGCACATTTTTGTTCTAACTTTCACAACTTTGATTCACAATTTCTATAACTTTCCAAACCATTTATTATTTTACAATACACCAAAATATGAGTAGAGAACAACCAAATCAAATTATCCAATGTTAAGATCATAAATATTCAATTTACACAAGTTAAAGGTAAGGGATATTGAAGTGCACTTGTAACGACTATTCTTGCTTCAAACACTTTCAAACATACTTCAATTCAACACATAATCTAAACAACCATTTAAACATCAATTAAAGTCCATGCCACCTGTTTTAAGAGGGTAATAGAAGTGATGGTTATATAATATAAAGTTGTCATTTGCTTTCAAAAGCAAGGGGTCCAAAGTTTATAACTTTACATAGTTAATGACACTTTAACTTTATTATCCAAACACAACATATATACACACAATATATACTTATAAGATAGTGAGATAACTCACTTAGATTCAAGCCAAATATAAGCACAAAGCCACAAGAATCAAAGAACCACCTCCTACCACCACCAAAAGCCTAAAGATCCAACCTTTAGCACTTTTAAAACAAGGCAACACCTCCCATCCTCTTCCATTGCTCATGGCCCATCCAAGATCCCCCCTCCTCTTTCACTTTCCTTCCACTTTAATTTTAGATCTAAGCTTCCTAAGGTGTTATAAGGTGCTGGTGAAAGTTTGGAAAGATTAAAGTTGATTTGGTTTAGACTTGAAAAGGTTAGAGAAGAATTAGTGGATTAGTGCTTAAGCATTTCCACCATTTTTATTCCCTTACTTCATTTCAAGCTTATTTGAATTTGCAATTTACTTCTTACATTAAGGGTGCATTTATAGTTTCATGCAAGAGTTCATTACCACCTTGAAAAGTTTCAAAGGAGCCTCTCTCTAACATGCACCTTTACACCTCTCTTCTTTTACTTAACACTTAGGAATTACCGTAAAGGCTCATTTTTAAAATATCTTTGATGACATCACCCATGAAATCATCAAAAAAGTTTGTTCTCATAGATGTTAAAAAGTTTTTACTTCATTTTATAGATTTCCTAAGCAAATAAGTGTATGTAGAAAAAAAATCTGAAAAACTTCTGACGGGTAAAAGTTGTTTACCGATAAAACGATTTTTGGTCATATTATCGATATTTTTTCAAAGTATTTATTTTTATAAACATTTTTTCAAAACAAATTTTCCATCATTATTTATGATTTAAAAAAGGGTTAACGAGCTTATTAAATCATTTTAATAACATTTAATCCAAGATTCAAATATTTAAATAGTTCAGATACTTAAATATGAAGTGTCCGAAATTCCGGGTCGTTACATTCTCCATCACTTAGAATATTTCATCCTCGAAATTCCGACACTAGCAACAAAAGAAATAATCACATAGCAATACTTAATAGTATTCAATTAGTAGTAAACAAAACTCATGGTTTGCTCAAGTTCAAAATCCTCTCATCGCACAAGGATGATAAACTACCTACTAAGTGTAATGTACGCTCAACAGCCTTAGGTTATTACTTAGTAGACTATTCATGATACCTCATAGAAAATTGAAGAGTCATCACTAACTCACCATAAGCCAATCAAAACATAATATGCATATACTAATGCCCATAGGATGCAAATGGACCATCCGTACGCAATATCTATTCCGATCACTTGCTCGATCACATAAATTTCACTTCCCAACTAGTATAGATCACTTGACCTCTCTAGTATGGACTCCGATCAGGTTCCTTGATTAGAAACATCCGTTATTCTTACATAGCCATATACTATAATAGAAAACTTTGGGATCATATTAAGATTATGTACCAAGTGTTCGTCGTCAAGAATCTAGTGAAAAATCATCGTTCGGACCGGTGTAAACCACCTCGAAATCACGTACTCGAATACTAGATCAAGAACAGTCATGCGAATAAAATGATCTACGTATAACTTACGTATATATCCTATTGGTTTCTTAACTATACCAATATCTTTTATCATATTCTTTTAAATAAATAGCATATCTCATTAATACTAAAACCATTTATGAATTATTCCAACAAACATAACTTCAAATTTATCAACATTTTACAACTTAAGTTCATATTCGTATAATACTATATGCCATCCTAAGAGTATATACTAAACATCAAATTCAATTTAGTTAACAAGGATATTTAACCAATTCAATACTTGTTTTAACTTACTACCTTCTCAATCTACATGTTATATAAACTCAACTTTTATATTTTCACACAAAAACATTTTGCTTCAGGTTCTATAAAGATTCATAAGTTTTCGACTATCAAAGATCATCAAAAATCCCATTTCATCTTAACAAATGAAAACTACTATACAACATATCATAACAAGATGCACATAATATACAATCCTAATGCATATGCTACATGTGTCCATAAAATAGCTTAATAAATTTCAATAATTTATTAAACACACTTTACCCAAAAGGGAAAACATGAAAAGGTTTCATCATTTATTCTGGGCTATGCAACTACCACTCGAGCACCCTGCATAGCATATATAAAACTTTTATACATTAAAAAGTTCATATCAACTTCTTTTTCCAAAGAAAAACTTTAGAACTAAACACCGGGTTTTATTTTAAATCATTTCAAAATAATAATATATACATATATCTTTTTTTATAATAAATCATACTTTTCGGACTCAAATCAAAATCCGATTTACTAAAACAACCCTGTAGCATCCCCCATGTAGAAACCCGAAAATGAACGTTGATGATGTTGAAGTCAACACCCGAATTATTTTCAAGCGACAGAAGTGAGTTCAGTACATCAAATTCATGCCTTTCGGACTTAACCAAAATTATTTCAAAATGGAATCAAATACTTCGTAAATATTACTAAGTACCATGATCTTAATTTTATAAACCAATTTTTCAAATATATACTTTCAAATAATACTACTATTATTTTCTCCAAGCTCCTGAAAAACATTTTCAAAGAAACCGGGATTAAGTTATTAAAATATCATTTTAAATCCTCCCCGTTTATAAATCATGTTTTATAAACCATACACCTTCTTATATAAAATCTTTCACAAATGTTTATTTACTAAATATCTTTTTTTTTCCAGATTAAATAAACATATCTTACTAAATCTAACTTTTAACGCAACATTGCCACCGATCACCGTATAGTCAAATTGTGAAACTAAATTCACAAGGTGTTCGTTTCAATGTATCTATAAATACTGTCTGCCTAACCCATGCAATGAAAAGGTAAAATTGCTCATAAACTTGTCAATCACAAATCAACAATCAACTGATGAAAGTCATGGTCGAGCATGACTAAACAAATAATAAATGATAATATTGAATATTATCATTTCCTAACAAACAAACATATCATAAACAATTATATCAATTTTTGAAAATTATATTTTTATATAAAATATAATCCTAGGTAAAATTATTTCATTTACCAATTTCAAAAACAATATTGTATTGATTTGCCTCGTTTAAGTATTTAGAAACCCCTATCGGTACCATGGCATCCCAAATACCGACCAGAATTCATAAACCACTCAACAGACCAATTAACACAATATAATTTTTTTATAGCACTAACAAATACGCTCTCATATGTATAATACACTCAACTCATGCTAGGGCATTCCATTACCCTATCTCTTAACGAGTTATACCTAACCAACGCCAACGTTCTCACTTAACCTTGAGCTCTAATACCTAGTGCAATGACTCGCATTTTTGACACCCAAATGTCAACACTAATACATCCACGGTATTTATGTGCCGAACACTCAAATGCCAGAAAGATGAATTGTTAGGGTGAAATAAAAGAAAAGAAAATAGAACAAGGAAGTGGAGAACACAATATCAGAATCACACAATGGAGTGACAACATATAATATCAAAAGACAGTATAAACTATCATTCTAAGATACATAGTATTTTAGAGTTACAATAATAAGTACTAACACCAGCCTGGATAGTTATAACAATATGGCCTCACAAATGCTGATATATACAATATAGTAATGTAGCGGAAATAAATACTACGATAGGTAATCATCCAGCTCATCTCCATAAGCTCCAAAGCATCCACAACTAAATCTAGAAATATACACGGGGCTGACCCAAGCATTATAAGAAAATAACACCCGGATAAGTCTGGTAAACCAACGTGAGAAACTCAAGAAATATGTATGGTATATAATAACACCTTTTGAGACTGTACGGAGCATCGTAATGGTTTTCCCTCAAAGCAACCAACCATTATTAGGTTTAATATAGTGATACAATAAATAGTGCTAGGTTGTAGAATATAAATCATATCAAATAGTTATGATGCTTACATTGATCACGCCATAACATATTTAGGTTACAATCTAAACCATTGAGGTACGTTCGCATAATGTATTTTTCCACGGAGATCTCTTCAGAGAAGCCGAATCCAAATTCTATGAGCAAGGGTCAGAAAGTACCTTCAGAGCATCGTATATCTCTAGATAAAATATACTATTAAGGTAAACATAAGCTGCCTAGTGTTTGAACATAAACATGAACAACGTGAACTAAATATCATTAACTCCTGTCGGCCAACAATTAATAAGTATCTCTAAATATGGAGTTGATAACACCCTGATGTGGGTCGGCTAAACCCCATGTTTTGCATCCTACTATATTTTTTGTCATTTTCGATGTCGAGGTTACATTCGACATCATTCACATAATTCTTCATTACTCGAACAAAACACGAATCGTCAAATGGATCCCATCATCTCGAACAGATCACGAATCACCATATAGATTCGAGAACCTCAATCAGATCTCGAATCTCCATACAGATTCTTACATAAGTCTTTCGATGAATGCTAACGATGTCCTCTCTCTTGGAATACTCCTCAAGATAGACAGTCTCACATGATATCATTGTTTAAAATGTTAATGCTGACCTCTCTTTTGGATTTAACCTTAAGATTGATAGTTCAACTCTATAACATTTCACTTCACAATCGTACCTAAAACATAGAACTCATATACTAGTTTTGAAGTAGTATTCGATAAGTGAAACGCTTATCAATCCCGGTGTCTTCAAAACTAGGTCGATGAATTTATTTTCATTCAATAATAATGAGAACGATTGCATATGGAAACCAAGTCTCATTTACTTATCAACATAATTAAATACACAAGCGCGATCAAGTCACATAAAGCACGATTAAGTCACATAAGCGACTTCTAATCCCCTTATTTAATTAATAATTAAAACCTCTTTTATTAGTAAAACTTCTTTTATCTAATAAAACTTCATTTATCAATTTCTACTATTCATTTGTACTCTTTCAATACTTCAAAAAGAATTTATATAATTATTCAAATGGTATAAGCATAATCACAAATCATTAACAAGATTTCTTACTTTAAACCTTTTTTTTTCTATCTTTTTCTAAAAGATTCCATACTTATAATTTCCTTCAAAATATCCTTTTAAGGATCTAAGTACTTTCACCAATCCATTCAAAAGTTTTATGACTAAAGTTACTAAATATTGTCACTACAAACCCAAAATCATTTCACTTACACTTATCTTTCAAACATCCATTTAAAGATCTATGCACATTTGTAAGTATAATCAAAAGGAGTTAAAGATGAATGTTATTAACACATTCTCACAACAAACCCAAAACCATTTCACTTATACCTATCTTTAAAACATTCTCTTAAAGATCCCATATAATATTTGGTTAGGTTTGATTGTCAACTAATCGACTATCTAATTAAAACAATTGCTTATACAAATCAATATTCGTATACTTAACTCAATTTCGACATTTCAACTTATACTATTTCTCGTCCAAGAGTGAAGCCAAGTAAGTTAGAGCACTGGTTGCATCAAATTCTTGCCTAGGCACTTCATTCTTGAATCTCACAAATAGATAAGTCTACTCGTCGGCTTTTAGTGTTAGGATAGTATTAATGATTTCTATAAACAAGTAACAAACAACATGATTAACAGGTTTCCGACATTCCCAACTTAACTATTCCTCGTTCAAGAGGGAATCAGGTAGGTTAAAGCTCTCTTGCTCCATCCTTACTTGACATTGTTAGGAAATCAAATATACAGTTTCGATGACAGCAACTATACAATGGAAATCGAATATACATATATATTTATATATACAGGTACTTACTAGAACAACATCACTAGAAAGACAAGAACGAGGCTCAAAGGACACTACAAGAGACTACAAGTCGATAGGTACAAGGAGGCAAAAGAAAGGATGCACAAAAACTGACATGCACCATATCAGACGTTTGGGTGCACAAGCTAGACATCTGAAATAGTTCTCTGGAACAATAAACAGGCTAAACCATACGTCTGGTAATAGCACTCTGACGTTGATCTCTGCACTCTAGCAATCTTTACTTGTATTCACTCTTCCATATACTTAGTTCTTCATAGACAATATTCCTTAGAAATATATTGGAAGCAATTGTACTAATTACTCAACGTCCGTCTTATATTAGAACACACATTTGGCAAGAACAACTCATTGTAACCAAGCCTATTCCTCCGGGCGAAGCGAGGGTTTTTGATAGTCGATTTTCGAAGGGGAGCTTCGGGACTAGATGTAGGACGGGAGATCTGAACTAGTATAAAATTCCGGTGTGCTTATTCTATATTTACTTAGATTAATATTTTAGTTGCATCATATATTTTGTCACATATACTTGCATATACACTACACGATCCACCCCGTAGACTTTCAATTGGTATCAGATCCAAGTTTGATCAAAGTACAGTAACATATATTTGAATCACTTTAATATGGCAAGTATTTTTCAAGAAGGCCAATCCACAACACGTCCCCACACTTTTTAATGGTTCTAATTATGCATATTGGTCAACACGTATGAGAATTTTTATGGAAGCTAATGGATTAAACGAACAAAGTTAAGCAAACTAAAATTTCAATTTTACAAAATCAATTTTCATCATTTAAAATGAACAAAATGAATCTATAGTGGACATGTACTCTAGATTCCAAATTATTCAACATGATTTAATGGCACTAGGAGTTAAATTCACAAATTTTGATTTAGTATCTAGAATACTCAATTCTTTAACTCCAAAGGTGGACGGAAAAGTGTTAGTTATCGAAGAAGCTAATGACCTCTCAACACTCTTAGTTGAAGAATTGATAGGAAATTTAATGTCCTATGAAGCTAATCTGCAGGCAAGAAAAGAACAAAATTCGGAGAAGAAAAACATAGCATTTCCAACAACAAATGAAGACTCCGACTTAGACGAAGAAGAAATCGTATTTATTGCCAAAAACTACAACAAATTCAAGAAGTTTAGGAAAATGACCAGATTTCAGAAAGGAGGAAAATCAAGCTCAACAAATCAAACGTCAATCAAATGCTATGAATGTGATCAATTTGGGCATATGAAGAAAGATTGTCCCAAGCTCAACAATGATAAAAAGAAGAACAAATTTGAAAAATTCAAAAAGAAGAAAGCTTTCAAAGTAACATGGGATGACTCGGATTCTTCATCATCATCAGATAGTGACAGCGATAGTGACAGAGAACAAGCTAATGTATGTTTTATGGCACAAACTGATGAGGTATGTCTCGAACTTAGCTATGATGAATTATTAGAGCTTAGCATGGAATTAGATGATAAATTTAGACAAATTAAAAAATTGAATAAAGAACACATAGCCAAAATAAATCGATTAGAACTTGAAATAGAAATGTTAAAAGATGAAAAAATTATTTTAGAGGAGGAACTAGAATTATCTTAAGAAAAAAATAAAAGTAGTTTAGTTGAATATGAGACTTTATCTATTGATTTTGGAAAAGTTAAACTAGAAAAGGATAACTTGTTAAAAGAAAATATCAACTTGAAAAGTAATATAGAAACATTGAAAATTGAAAATTTTGAATTAAAAGAAAAATTAGATAAAATTACAAATAACGTTTCAAAATTTAATAAAGGGAAACAAGATTTGGAAAATCTTATCAAAAATTCAAAACCTTCAGGTAATAGAAATGGAATAGGATTTAGAAATATTCCTAAACAAAAAGGGAATAATATTAAGAAGTATAGTTTTATTTATTAAAAGACTAAAAGATCACCTAAGTCTAATACGAATACCAAAAACATAAAAATTTGGATTCCTAAGACAAATAATAATTTGATTAGACAAAAACATATTAATAATTTTCTAGATAATGTAGTCTATAATAAAAATTATGTTCATAAAGGTACCAAACCTTCTTGGGTGTGGCTACCTGCTCCTCCTAACATCTAGGACCCTAACAAAGTATATGGGTACCAATTAAATCATTTTGATCTTGCAAGTACCCAAAATAAAAAATAAGGAGAAATGATACTTGATGGTGGATGCTCCAAGCATATGACCGAAAATGCAAAAATGATATCAAATATAACATATATCGATGGTGGAACGGTAACTTTTGGAGATAACTCAAAAGGATACGTCGTTGGCATCAGAGAAGTCATCAACTTTGATATTCCTATTATTACAAATGTTTTGTTAGTAGAAAATTTAAAAAACAACCTACTTAGCATTAGTCAATTATGCGATAAAGGTTTTCAAATTAATTTCGAAAAAGAGATGTAATATTTTCGACAATAACAAACAACTTATCTTTGAGGGTTTTAGAAACAAAATATTTATGTCTTAAATATAAATATAAATCGAAATTCAAACTTATGCTTAACCGCCAAACATGACGATCCATGGTTGTGGCATAAACGATTATGTCATATTAATTTTAAATATATTAGTAAATTAGCAAAATAGTTAGAGGTTTACCTAAAATAAATTATAAAGTAGAAAATTTATGTGACGCTTGTCAAATCAGTAAACTAAAGAAAAGCTCTTTTAAATCTAAAAATAATATTTCTACAAAACAACCGTTAGAATTATTACATTTAGATTTATTTGGTCCAACTCAAGTACGATCTATAAATCACAACAAATATGTTTTCGTAATAGTTGATGATTTTTTAAGATATACATGGACCTTATTTTTAAAAAATAAAAGTGACACTTTTGGTATGTTTAAATTTTTTGCTAAAAGAATTAAAACTCAATTGGATTTGAAAATTAAGAATATTCGAAGTGATCACAGTGGAGAATTCGAAAATGATCTTTTTACCCCCCAAAAATCCTTAGATATTTTTATAGGTTTCACTTTTGTATTGTAATGGAATCAAAAATCTATGCATGTAATCACTATGTTTAATGGTTATAAAAATGCTTTTTGGCTTGTTACTTATGCGTAATTAGTTACCTTTCGTCTATTCATGATAATTTAGTAAATTGATATATTATAACCTTCCGGCGGTCGGTAAATATTCCAGATTAATAGTGTGTGTATACTATCTAAATTAAGATTAATTAAAAATTACACATGATATATTGCTAACTTCAATAACACGACGGTCGGATAATTTTTTTTGATTAATGTGTACATGCTATCTAAAGGCATGATTATTGATTATATCATACATATTCTCGTATTAAAGCTTTTTGATAATGCCAAAGGGGGAGAAATAATGGTAAGCACATATTCAGGGGGAGATTTATAAAATTATATCTAAGTATATTGTATAGTTGTCATCATCAAAAAGGGGGAGAATGTTAAGAAATCCAATATACGGTTTTGATGACAACAACTATACAATGAAAATCGAATATACATATATATTTATATATACAGGTACTTACTAGAACAACATCACTAGAAAGAAAAGAACGAGGCTCAAAGGACACTACAACAGACTACAAGTCGATAGGTACAAGGAAGTAAAAGAAAGGATGCACAAAAACTGACATGCACCATATCAGACGTCTGGGTGCACAAGCCAGATGTCTGAAATAGTTCTCTGGAACAACAAACAGGCTAAACCAGACGTTTGGTAATAGCACTCAGACGTCTAATCCTCTACTATATTCAAAAAATATATAGTATCAGACGTCTGAAACAAATACCAGACGTCTGAATTCAAACTCGAACTTCAGAAATGAACTGCAACTACCACATGTGAATGGACATCTCCGCTTCTCTTCGCCACAACTCTTCACCGTCAACAGAAGCAACCGTAGAGGATTCATTAATGGATGTAACTACTCAAGATACCTATCTACAACTATATATAACATCAAGAATCAAGAGAACACTAACTTACTTCACTTACTTACGCTTTCTAATTCTATACTCTATTCTATATTCTTGAACTTCGCACTCTAGCAATCTTTACTTGTATTCACTCTTCCATATACTCAGTTCTTCATAGACAATATTCCTTAGAAATATATTGGAAGCAATTGTACTAATTATTCAACATTCTTGTTATATTAGAACACACATTTGACAAGAAAAACTCATTGTAACCAAGCCTATTCCTTCGGGCAAAGCGAGAGTTTTTGATAGTCGAATTCCGAAAGGGAGCTTCGGGACTGGACATAGGACGGGAGGTCCAAACCAGTATAAAATTATGGTGTGCTTTTTCTATATTTACTTAGATAAATATTTTAGTTGCATCATATATTTTGTCACATATACTTGCACATACACTACACGATCCACCCCGTAGACTTTCAGACATCAGTCTTAACTTCCACAAATAGATAAGCTTATTTCGTCGGCTTTTGACGTTATGCAAATTCAATTCCCTTTTAAACAATTAAGTAAACAATAAGATTAACACATTTCTGACATTCCAACTTAAATATTCCTCATTCAAGAGGGAAACCAGTAGGTTAGAGCTCTATTGCTCCATCCATACTCGGCATCAATCTTAACTCTCACAAATAGAAAAGTCTACCTCGTCGGCTTTTAGTGTTAAGCCTAGTCAATTACCTTTTTCAAAACTTATATATACATCAAAAATACTTGTAAATAGTTTTTAAATATCTATGTAAAATATTACTTGAAAATATCTAATTTATATTTTGATGAAAAATAAGTTTATTTTATAAAACGTCGTTCTTTGAATATACATATATAATTATTAAAAATATATTTAAGCTTCAAACCAACTTTAAAATACCTAAAACCATGTTTGAAAACATTTCTAAATTATTAGAGAAAAATACCAAATTTAAATATCATTTTCAGACACTTAAAACAATAAGCGACTTACTGTAGCATTTATAAGTGCTTAAAAAATCCTTGTTAAAAACAACATTGGAAGGCACAATCTTTGTGACTAGTTTTAACCACTATAACCAATGATTTAAGACTTGAAATTTCTGTAGTAAGTTCTAATCTTAGAGTAATTAAAAGCATGGAAATAAACCCTTAAGAATATTTTCAATTTATTTATAAAAATTCCCAGAACAAGCTATATTTACAAAGTGTATTTCTAACCACATTTTTGTTTTAACTTTCATAACTTTGGTTCACAATTTCTTTAACTTTCCAAACCATTTTTTACTATCCAATACAGCAAAATATGTCTAGAGAACAACCAAACCAAATTATCTTATGTTCAGATCATAAATACCCAATTTACACAAGTTAAAGTTATGGGATATTGAAGTGCACTTATAATGACTATTCTCGCTTCTAACACTTTGAAACATACTTCAATTCGACATACAATCTAAACAACCGTTTAAACATCAAGTCAAGGCCATGTCATATATTTTGAGAGGGTAATAGAAGTGAAGTTTATATAATATAAATTTTCCATTTGATTTCAAAAGAAAATATTATCCAAAGTTTATAACTTTACTTAGTTAATGTCACTTTAACTTTATAATTCAAACACAACATATATACACACACACATACACAAAATATATACTTATAAGATAGTGATATAACTCACTTAGATCCAAGCCAAACATAAGCACAAAGCCAAAAGAATCAAAGAACCACCTCCTCCATTACCAAAAGCCTAAAGGTCCAACCTTTAACACTTTCAAACCAAGGCAACTCCTCCCCTCCTCTTCCATTGCTCACGGTCCATATAAGATCCCCCTTCCTTCTTCACTTTCCTTTCACGTTGACTTAGATCTTATCTTCCCAAGGTATTCTAAGGTGTTGGTGAAAGTTTGAAAGAGATTAGAGTTGATTTGGTTTAGGCTTAAGAAACTTAGAGAAGAATTAGTGGATTAGCGCTTAAGCACTTCCACCATTTTTATTCCCTTACTTCATTTCAAGCTCTTGTGAATTTATGATTTACTTCTTACCTTAAGAGTGTATTTATAGGTTTATGCCAGAGGTCAGTATCACCTTCCACCATCCATGAAAGGTTAGAAAGGAACCTCTCGCTCACATGCACCTTTACACCTCTTTTCTTTTACTTAACACTTAAGAATTACCATAAAAGCTCATTTTTAAAATATCTTTGATGACATCACCAATGACATCATCTAAAATTTTTATTTCCATAAATGGTAAAAATTATTTATTTCATTTTATAGATTTCCTAAGTAAATAAGTGTATGTAAAAAAAGCTGAACAACTTCTGAAGAGTATAAAGCTGTTTATCGGTAAGACGATTTTCAGTCATATTATCGATATTTTTTCAACGTATTTATTTTACTAAACATTTTTCCAAAACAAGTTTACCATCTTTGCTTATGATTTAAAAATGGGTTAACAAGATTATTAAATCATTTTAATAATGTTAAATCCAAGATTCAAATATTTAAATAGTTCAGATATTTAAATATGAAGTGTCCGACATTCCGGGTCATTACAAGATACAGTATTCCATTTCTCATATTTTTCCATATTAGCCGTAGAAGATAAGGTGATCTTTGACCAGATCATTCGAGACTTCAGGATAGTACTCTAGTATTTAAGAGGGATTGTGACCATGTGCATAGTTATGTATGTATCTTTTTGATGGTGTCTGTAACTAAAAATTAGCATCAGTTGTATATAAGGATGTGATATATATATATATGTATATATATATGTCTGTACATGTGTGTATGACTTTTTGACTACACTGATGTTGTTGTTGACGTTTTATTTCATGTAATCCCATCTCTATATTATTCATCTTGAGAAACTCATGTATAATGCTTTATGCTGAGATGAAATACGTGTTTGTAGAGATTCAGGTGTATGATATCATGTATTCGTGTTGACACAAGAGAGTATATATGAGAGATTGCTCCTACCATATCCTTTACTCCATGCTTTTGGACGATAACCTCCCTCTAATAGCATAGGTACTGGGTCGAGGCTTTACAAAGTGGTATCAGAGCCTAAGTTAGAATAATTCAAAGATAGAAACATAAACTGGCATTAGAGGAGTGAGACTTAGGTTGTGCACCTAAGTCTAGCTAACTTGTATATTGGATACATAAGTGGGAAGATCCTTTTTTGAATTTTGAGCGACTATGTGATTGATTGTCAGCATATAGTATAAGTATAGATAGGAAAAACTATCTTATTCATTTGTGATTTCTATCTATACTTCTCCTCTATTTCTAATAAAGTTGTCTTTCACCTCCCTAAAATAGAAAATATGGTTAGACCTAAAGGTGATCGTGTTGATGCCTAGACCGGATTCCATATCGGTTAGTCTAGTGAAATTAGTACTTCAAAGTAATGATGACCATGGATCAGTGGAAGGAATTTATGAAAGGCCTGTAGGATACTACAGTAGTTAGAACACCAAATCCTGCTCCTCGCTCGAACTTTACTAGACAGTGTAGTGATTATGCTAGTCTAGGAGGTAAGCCATTATTTAGGAATGAATGACTCATGGGTGTCCATACCTGGTTGAGAAACTATGAGAGAATCTTCGATGGTACAACTCTTGTAGATCCACATAATAGGAAGCTCGCATCTAGAAAATTATAAGGATGAGCATTAGATTGGTACGATGTTATGACTTTAGAGATTCCTAAAGTAGAGATTTCATGGGAGCGATTCAAGGACATGATTAGAGCTTATTTTGTTCTTGAATCGACCAAGGCAATTATATTTAGGAAGTTTATTGATCTGAAGTAAGATAGTATGATAAATTAAGAGTATGTGAATCAGTTCAATGCTCTACCGATATATGGACCAACATTAATTAGTAAACGCTTTGAGAAGAATGAGTAGTTTATTTGAGGTCTGAGTAAAGACCTCAAGGATAGACTTCTGGTTCAATTGCGTAGTTCATTAGAGGATATCGTGGATACAATGCTTCATTATGAGAGTGACTATAGAGAAGATAAAGAAGCAGGAACTCTAGATGAACAGCAAGGGCAAGGATTGAAGTAGAAATTCTTTTATCCTAAGAAGGACCAAAGATTTAAGAAGAAGCAAGTTAGACCCAATCTTGTATCTAAGCAAAATAAGAAAATTAATAAATCTCAGATTGTGTGTCACATTTGTTAAGTCAAGGGACACTTTGCAAATGAATGTCAGAAAGCTCAAAATAGTGATACTAGGAAATACTTCAATTGTAATGAGATTGGCCATATCATAAAGGATTGCCCGAAGCCAATCAAGCAGAAACAGGGGAAGCTATTTGCTATTGAATTTGCAGGCCCATCAGATCAGGCAAAGGGAAAAATAGCCATGGTTCTTGAAGGTATGATTACGATATCTAATATATTTGTACGAGTTCTTTTTTATACGGGCGCTTCACATTCATTTATATCAAAAAAGCCAATGATAAACTAAATTTGGATTATATATTGCTAGTAACATCACTTAGGGTAGTAAATCCTATTGGTGGTTATGCTACTTTAGGGATGAAATGTTACGATTTGATTGTTGATCTATATGGATAATCCTTTGTGTGAAATTTGCATGTTATGAGTCACTTGGGTTTTGGAATTATTTTGGGAACATACTGGCTTGAGCATTATGATGCTCGCTTGTTTTGTGCTGATCGAGTTATTACTCCGAAGCATCCCGGTCATAGAAATCGTATTGCATTTTCCCTAGGTGCTTCTAAAGATGGGTCTTGCATTTCACTTTATGTTATGAAATCTCAAGAGAACAAAGTAGAGATCGAGAAGATTTCAGTTTAGAGAATTTGCAGATGTGTTTGATTTTGTAGAAAGATCACCCTTTCATAGAGCTGTAGAATTCTAGATAGATTTAATTCTACGTTCTCATCCCGTTAGTAGGCCTCCTAGTCGAATGTGCCCTACCAAGATGGAAGAATCACGAACTCAATTAGAAGGACTTAAGAAGAAGAACTTTATTAGATCAAGTAGTTCGCCATGGGGTATAGCGGTAGTATTTGTAAAGAAGAAAGACGGGTCTCTAAGGATGTGCATTGATTATAGGAAGTTGAATGAAATAACGACTAAAAATCGTTATCCATTGCGGTGGATTGATGAACTTTTTGACCAACTGAATAGAGCGAAAGTTTTCTCACAACTTGATTTAGCTACTGGTTTTCACCAATTACAGGTAGCCGATGATAGTATTCCTATTACAACATTCAGAAACAGATACGAATCCTATAAGTGGCTAGTTATGCTTTTTGGGTTGACGAATGCACCTGCTTATTTCGTTGACTTGATGAATCGAGTTTCCCATAGTTATCTGAAAATTTTTGTATTAGTATTCATTGATGATATCTTAGTCTATTCAAATACCGAGGGAGAGCATGCAGAACATCTAAGAATTGTCCTGGAAACATTGAGATCACATCAATTCAAAGCTAAATTCATGAAATGTCACTTTTGGCAGAAAGAAGTGAAATTTCTAAAAAAAATTACCTCTGATTAAGGTATTTATGTTGATCCAATAATGATTGAAGCTATTCATAAGTGGAAGAAACCAGAGTCTATTACAGAGATTCATAGTTTCTTAGGATTGGCTGGATATTATAGACGTTTTATTCAAAACTTTTCTAAAATTTCAACACTGCCGACCCATTTAACGAAGAAAGGATTAAAGTATAATTGGTCAGAGAAGTGTGAAGCAGCATTTCAAAAGCTAAAATAATTATTATCTCATGCACCTATTCTAATAGTGCCTGATGGTAACAAAGATCTGGTAGCATACAGATGCTTGTGGGACCGGTCTTGGAGTTGTATTGATGCAACATGATAGGATCGTAGCATATGCATTAAGATAGTTAAGACCAAATGAAACCAGATATTCTAATCATGATCTAGAGCTAGCAGTAGTAGTATTTGCTTTGAAATTATGAAGGCATTATCTGTTAGGAGAACGATTCGTTCTCTTTACATATCATAAATCCTTAAGATGCTTATTTTTCCAGAAAGATCTGAATATGCGACAGCAAAGGTGGCTTGAGTTTCTAGCCGCTTCTGATTTTGAGATACAATACACTCCAAGAAAAGGAAACAGAGTGGTTGTTGCTTTTAGTCAGAAGCAACAAGCCATGGTTTCTATGATGATGGATGAATGGAAAGATTTGGAGTGGTTAAGTTCTTGTAATGTTCAGCTTGGAATGATGGATGATTCATCCGCTATGTTGGCTAGTTTAGAAGTTCAATCAAGTTTAGTTAATGAAATTTGAGCCAGTTAAAAAGATGATCTTATGGTGCTTGATCGAATTCAACAGCTGCAGAATGAAGGAAGATAGCGATGATCTGAAGAAGTTCGAGCTTGATTCGAATGGTAGCTTACGATCAAAAGGAAGGCTGTGTGTTCCTAACATAGCTGACCTAAGGAAGGACATTCTTGATGAATGTCATTGTTCCATGTTCACTATCCATCCAAGTGCAATGAAAATGTATAAATATATGAAATGGATGTATTATTAGGAAGGTATGAAGTGTTATATAGAAGAATATGTGAGGAAGTGCACAACATGTCAACTGGTGAAGGGGGAACATCCGAAACCTAGCGGATTACTTCAGCCATTAGAAGTACCAAAGTGGAAATAGAATCAGATTTCTATGGACTTTATCGATGGACTTCCACATTCGAGGCAAGGAAATGAAAGCATTTGGGTGATAATCGATCGACTCACTAAAAGTGTGTATTTCATTCCTGTATGCTCGAATTGAATAGCAGAAATCTTAGCCATATTATTTGTCGAACATATTGTTAGACTGCATGGAGTGCCCAACAGTATAGTAAGTGATTGAGATTTATTTTTCACTAGCCATTTCTAGCAAAGTTTGCAGAGTGCCTTAGGAACATAACTCAATCTCTGTACGGTCTATCATCCACAGACTGATGAACAAACTGATTGAGTCAATAGAGTTGTAGAAGACCTTTTAAGAGCTTGCATTCTGGAATTTAATGGTTCTTGAGAAGACCATCTTTATCCAGTAGAATTCTCTTACAACAATAGTTTCCAATCCAACATTGGCATGGCTCCTTTTGAAGCTCTTTACGGAAGGCCATGCCATTCTCCAGCTTATTGGTTGGAAACTGGTGATAGACTGATACTAGAGCTAGATATGGTGCAAGAGACGACAAAGAAGATCAAGTTTATCTAGGATCGTATGAAAACTACTTAATCTAGATAGAAGAGTTATGTTGATAACATAAGGACATAGAATTTTCAATTGGGGGTTATGTATTTGTAAAGATATCTACAATGAAAGGAGTAATAAGATTTGGAAAAGCTAGGAAATGAGCTCCAAGATATATTGGACCGTATTCAATTATGGAGCGCTTTAGAAGATTAGCATATCGAATTGATTTACCTGCCGATCTATCAGGAGTACACAACGTGTGTCATGTGTCCTAGTTGAGGAAATGTGTACAAGATCCTGATATTGTTTTGGTGCCAAGACAATTTGACGAGCTAGAAATTGAACCGAAACCGACTTTCACTATCGAGCGTGCACAGGTTGTATACTCAAAGGTGAAACGATTAAGAAAAAAATGTTCAATTAGTAAAGGTTTAATGGTCAGACAATCTCAAAGACTGTACATCGAAGACCGAGGTACTGATGAGACGAACGCATCCTAATCTATTCTCTTCTTAGCGAGGTATTATCTTAATTGAGTTTGTGTGTTTTATTTTATCTGATTTATGGATGATTGGATGCCTTAATGGTTTTCAGTTATAAACTAACCTTATTTAGAAATTGCGAGGATGCAGTTTGTACAAGGGAGGAGTCTGTAACAACCTGAAATTTGGCGATATCTTAATTTGACATCTAAAAATGTTTTGAAAGTGAACAATTATTTTATAATTTTTTTAAATTAAAAATAATATTTTTTGAAAAGAAAAATCGTTATAAGAACAAAATAAAATTTGAATAAAACGTCTTGAGTGGATTTTTAAATGGATGTAAAATGTTAGCTTAAAGATGGTTAAAGTCATTAGGCAGTTAGGGGTACCAATTTAGTTTAGAATAAGAAGAAAGTTTGGATTTTTCTTCCTCCTCTATTGGACCAAAATGTGGATGAATCAGGTTAGACTATAAAGATGGTTGCTATTGGACCAAAATGTGATCGAATCAAGTTATGCCATGAGGATGGTTGCTATTGGACCAAAATATGGTCTAATTAGGTTAGGCTATAGTTGATAACAATTATTTCTATTAGACCAAAGGGTGGTCGAAATAGGTTAGATTATAGGAGCACTACGAGAAAACTTAATAACAATAGCATCTTATATTAGCGTTTAAGCTGTTAACGCTATTGGAAGGGAAAAAATAAACAAAAACCAAATGCTATTTAGTTGATTAGGCGGCATATTAATGTTTTTCCCATTATACCGCGCCACTCGTCTCTTCCCGCTTCTCCCATCTCTCATGCCCTAATTCACGAAAATCAATCTTCCTCGCAATCCTAAAAGGCTAAAACCTCCTCTAATTCGCATCGAATCCAAATTCATATCATCGTCCTCCACTTTATCTCCCCTCAATCTCCATTCCTCCGTAAGTAGGTGAGTCCCTGCTTGATTTTTTTTCTAATTCCGAATGTTAATCTGTTCACCGCGATTTTAGGTAGGCAGAATCCTATCTCAAAATATTAACATTGAGGTCCATTAATTCCTCACCATAACTCGAATTCTGAAACCATCGCCAAATTATCGTCAACGGCAACCCCTGTAATGTCACATCTGCTTCTGGCGCTTTTCCCCGCTCCTTGACGAACTCAAGTTGTCACCAGTGCATACTTTGTGAGTAAATTGAACTACTTTTTCTGATTGAGATTCGAACTAAATTATGAACATTTTTTATTTTATAAAATTATTGACATTTTAAATTCAGTCTAACAGTTATGAACATTATTACTAAGCTTGTGAAATATGAGTTGTGTACTGTTAGGTCTATTGGTCGAACTTAGTGAAAAAAATCAAGATTTTACAATTCAATATTCAGAGATTTGACATATCATTAATGGTTATGTTGTTTACAAATTTTGGCTTCTTTTTTCATCGAGTATTTTACCCACAATGTTTCTATTGAGCCATAATAATTAGAGTGTTGAGTTTATTTTGGCATTAAGACAAATTATTGTGAATGGCAATGAATAGTTTGGTTTATCAATTCACTGGAACATTTTGATAAGGAATTTGGTGCTTCGTAAGCTTGGCTGTAGAAGGTGCATTGAATAAAGCATGGAGATATGATTTGGAACTACTATGCTATGTTTTTGTTCTAGTAGTGTAGATAATTATGTCAGTTTACTAGGGTGGAGCATAGGAAATTTAATACGTTATGGCTAAATGTGCTCGATGAATAGATTGGAGAGTGGAAACGATATTCCTATGGTGTTAGTGGCTTTGGAAATGCTTTGATATGGTTAAAATTGAAAGTGGTAGAATGTGTTATGATTTGGAGAACTTAATTATAGAAATGTCCAGCTTTGAATACGGTATTGGAAACTTTTGTTATAGAAATGACCTCCCATGGATGTTGTAATGGAATCAAGTTATAGTAAGTGCAATTTATTAATTTTTAGATATGTATAAATTTAGTTGATAAAAATAATTGATTTTTTTATTTAGTTTTGGTTGTTCTACATAGGTAATTATTGATTAAAGATTGTTGATTGGTAATGAAGAAGACTATTTCGGATATTAGGATGTTTGTAAGTATTTCTTTGTCTCCTTTTTTGCTTATTTACATGACTGGTAGTAAGGAAATAGTTATTCTTTATTGTCACAAGTTCACTATATATTTCGTTTGTGAATCACATTTTCGTAAAACCAGAAACCTACCTCGGCACTTCTACAATAAAATATATATAACAAAATGTTTTAACTTATATCAAAACCATCGATAATGCTATTGTGGTGTACATTTTGGCACTCTAGTAATCCAGTTCATGCTGCCTCATGGTAAAACCGTTCCACTCTCAACCTCAATATTGGCGAAGTTGATTTTCTTTGCATTACTTATCATTCACCATGAAATTTTCTATTTGAAGATGATAAGTAAATTTTCACTTTTTAATATAGTAAAAGGATGATCCTTGTCCATAGCAGTATATTTTCATTTACAAAATGGCCTTTTCAGAATTCTATGTTCATTTAAAAAACAAGGAGACTGCATTCAAACTCAAATTCAACAACTGCAGACGTTTTTGCTCTTAAAAATATTAACAATACATTCACTTGTAAAATTATTAATCGATAAAATACTAGGATCGTCTAACTTTTAGTTCCTTCAAATTGAGATTAATATTCTTGCTTCTAGCAAAAAATTTGTCGAATATGTGCATAAAACTTCTAAATGAACATTATCAGTGTTAACCCGCCTTTTGGCAAGGCCGCGGACAGACGGATTTAACTTAAACAACTTCACAACTATCGAGACTAAAGTATGATGGATTCGGTTCAAAATGATGAAGTTCACTTGGATATGCCGTTGGGAAAAGGAGTGGAGAAATTGCATGGCTCGGCTTAGGCAGTTTGGCAGATGTCGCTCGGCATTGGGATGGTTCGGCGTTGGAGGTTGCTCGGCATTGGGATGGTTCGGCGTTGGAGGCTGCTCGGCATTAGAAGGATCGTTCGGCATTGGAAGAACGTTCGGCATAGAAGGATCGTTCGGCACTGGACGAGCGTTCGGCATAGAGGGATCGTTCGGCATTGGAAGAACGTTCGGCATAGAAGGATCGTTCGGCACTGGACGAGCGTTCGGCATAGAGGGATCGTTCGGCATTGGACGAGCGTTCGGCATAGGTGGATCGTTCGGCATTGGACGAGCGTTCGGCATAGATGGACCGTTCGACATTTGGATGTTCGGCATTTGTATGTTCGGCATTTGAGTTGTTCGGCACTCCATGGTGGATCGGCATACTTCCACTCGTTCGGCATACCTCCCTTGGTTCAGCATGCCAACTGCTCAGGGTCACTCGGCATAATGAAGTGGGGATTGGCTATGGCCATGTTGGGCCCAAACTACTCAGGAAGCCCAACAACCTGCTTTTGCCTATAAATACAGCATGAGGGTCTCCAAATGAGGGATCTTCTTTCTGCTCTCTTACTTTCTCTTTTCTAAGGCTAAGGCAACTCTGCCATTTAGCAACTGTAATCGATTATTACAGCAATAAAAAGCAAACTTCTAAGTGGACGTAGGCCGGAGTTAGCCGAACCACTATAAAATCTGTTGTTCTTTACTGCTTTCATTTTAGTTTTAACTGTTCTTCACATTATTACTCTCTACATATATTCTATCTCTGAGCTGTGATTGGTATTTGGTGCTTTCATCTGGATTTGGGGGTTAGTGACCAATTTTGGCGCTAACACTTTGGTGCTTTCACTGAGAAATTGAAACAATCAGGAATTTTGGAGTTAGGAACTTGGATCTTAGAAAGCAATGGCAAGACCACCAACGAGGAAGCAAGCAGTGGAAAGGAGCAATCAGGAAGGAAGTCAAGCGGCATCTTCTGGAGCTGGGGAGGGTCATGCATTCATCTACATAACTCGGGACGAGATGCAAGTGATGATGAATTCTATGCAAGAGCAGATGATGAAACGGCAAGAGGAGATGATGCAGGCTATTCTTAGGCAATTTGGACAACCAGGAACTGCAGTTGCTCAAGATCGTGGAGCTGGACCAGAGGAACTCAACCAACGGACAGATGGAGTGAATCAGCAGGGGGCAGCTCCCAATCAACAAACAGTTAACAATCTAGATGGACCTAGGCTCGGGGGCACACCACCAGGAAATGCTAGACCAATTCATGGAGGAATTCCAGGTAACACCACGCAACAAAATGCCGGTAAGAATGGTGGCCGATTGGTCATCAACTTATCTTGATGGTTTGGAATAAGTAGCAAATTCCGGGCAAACGGTTAAATCACTTACTCATGTACGGGGTCGGAGATAACCCTCAGGCATGCTCTGAGATGATGGCTTACCAAAACGCCCGGGTTTGTGAAATCTATTTTTTCCTTTGACTTGGACATTTGCTTTTTCTGGTTTGGTTTTGGAGTTTGGTTTGAACTCCTTGTTTTGCTCATTTTCTGGTTTGGATTCTGTTTTGGATGTTTATTTTTTGGTATGGATTTTTGATATGGGTTTCTGGTTTTCTATTTGGATTTGGATTTCGGATTGGATTTTGATTGGATTTTCTCTGGATTTTTGGCTAAAAGGTCGTCGAGTATGGACTATGCTCGGCAAGGGTCCGGAGAGACCAGGATTTGGCCTAGGACTTAGGCTATATATTATCGGTTGCTATTTTAGGTCGTCGAGTATGGACTGTGCTCGGCAAGGGTCCGGAGTGACCATGATTCGGCTTAGGACTTAAGCCACGGCATTATTCGACGTTCAGGGACACTGAACCATGAACACCATGGAATTACTTAACATAGGTCGTCAAGTGTGGATTGCGCTTGGCAAGAACTCGGAGAGGTTACGGATTTGGATATTGGCTATGAATAGTTAAGGATTCGGACAAGGACCCGGAGCGGTCCCGGATTTGGATATCGACCCGGAGAGGTCATGGATATGGTTATAGGTTGTTGGATATGAATGGATTGGAACTCGGTAGTCGGGTTCAGATGGATGTGGAATTGGGTAAGGACTTGGTTACTGGATAAGAATCAGACATCGACTCGGAATAGTCGCGGAAATGGATCAAGATATGGCCGTGGTACTCGGATAAGATGGCTTGGTAATGGATTGGGTTATGAATCGGAAAGTATGGATGTGGATAACATACATACTTGGGATATTGGGCTTGAGGCTATTCAAAACACACCTTTCACAGCAAAGCATGTTTTGGGGAGCAAGTGTTAACCCGCCTTTTGGCAAGGCCGCGGACAGACGGATTTAACTTAAACAACTTCACAACTATCGAGACTAAAGTATGATGGATTCGGTTCAAAATGATGAAGTTCACTTGGATATGCCGTTGGGAAAAGGAGTGGAGAAATTGCATGGCTCGGCTTAGGCAGATTGGCAGATGTCGCTCGGCATTGGGATGGTTCGGCGTTGGAGGTTGCTCGGCATTGGGATGGTTCGGCGTTGGAGGCTGCTCGGCATTAGAAGGATCGTTCGGCATTGGAAGAACGTTCGGCATAGAAGGATCGTTCGGCACTGGACGAGCGTTCGGCATAGAGGGATCGTTCGGCATTGGAAGAACGTTCGGCATAGAAGGATCATTCGGCACTGGACGAGCGTTCGGCATAGAGGGATCGTTCGGCATTGGACGAGCGTTCGGCATAGGTGGATCGTTCGGCATTGGACGAGCGTTCGGCATAGATGGACCGTTCGACATTTGGGTGTTCGGCATTTGTATGTTCAGCATTTGTATGTTCGGCATTTGAGTTGTTCGGCACTCCATGGTGGATCGGCATACTTCCGCTCGTTCGGCATACCTCCCTTGGTTCAGCATGCCAACTGCTCAGGGTCACTCGGCATAATGAAGTGGGGATTGGCTATGGCCACGTTGGGCCCAGACTACTCAGGAAGCCCAACAACCTGCTTTTGCCTATAAATACAGCATGAGGGTCTCCAAATGAGGGATCTTCTTTCTGCTCTCTTACTTTCTCTTTTCTAAGGCTAAGGCAACTCTGCCATTTAGCAACTGTAATCGATTATTACAGCAATAAAAAGCAAACTTCTAAGTGGACGTAGGCCGGAGTTAGCCGAACCACTATAAAATCTGTTGTTCTTTACTGCTTTCATTTTAGTTTTAACTGTTCTTCACATTATTACTCTCTACATATATTCTATCTCTGAGCTGTGATTGGTATTTGGTGCTTTCATCTGGATTTGGGGGTTAGTGACCAATTTTGGCGCTAACAATCAGTGTGAGCATAAGCGATGTTTTTGTTGAATCAATTTAACGGACCGTTAGTTTCGTTTACTTGCAAAATGAGTTTTTCTATAAATGTGAGTTTTGTTTACAGTGAGCAAAGAAAAAAATTGGTATTAATTTATTTGTTCCAACTTTCACGGTACGGAAGAGGCTGAAACATGTGAGCAGGATGACAGGCTTGCACAGGCTGAAATCTGAACTAGATAGCTTGAAGAACAACAAGTGGAAGCATGGCATAGAGCAATGAGTGGATGCATATAACTTGAAGTAGCAACACACCAATGTAGACAGAATTGACAGGCCGCACGCTGAAAGGCTTGCATAGGAGAAGCGGCTGAAATGGCAGGCTGCATATGGAGTAAAATGAAAGGCTTTCACAGGCTGAGTACTATCAGGTACAGTAAGGGAGGAAGCACTGCATGCAAGTGGTCTGATGGAATCAAGCAACCACGATATGCTGAAGAACATGGCCTATTGCAAGTCAAGGTACCTTTTTATTATTAGCGTAATCATAATATAATTCTAGTATTTTTAAAAGACTATTTCATGTGTTAATAAAATAGAATTAGACCTATAAATTTATGAGTGAATGCATGCATTTTAATCAAAATATGTGATCCAAATCAAACCAAAACCTTGAATACGCTGGTTGAAATTGTAAAGATCCACTATTCCAGTAGTAGAATCACTAGCTAGGTCTTGTAATCCCCTATTTCCTACTGACAAATGCTTCCTAGTGTACTTGCTACTTGCAATTTTGTTATTTAAAGTATAGCAAAACCACTTTTTTTGATTAACTTATACTTATGTTAATTTAGAATCTCTTTTTATATATGAAGTTCTTCAGTGGATTGCAACAGATTTCTATTTATGTTAATTCAAAACCACTTTTTTTTATAAAGTCATTCTTTAGTGGATTGCCACTAAAAAGTTTGCCCTTATTGAAGCATGGAAATCTATGGTATTTGAAACACTGTCATCACCCTGGAAAATTTTAAGATGTTGATTCAATTAGTAGATATGCTGCGCTATTAGGATTTTATTACAAGCTTTGTGAACTAAAAGATTGCACTTACATGATAAAGTCATAGTTGGTCCAAGTAATTCAAAGGTATATTTCCATTTTTATTATGTAGAAAACGAGACCAATTATGTGTCAATGCCCAAAAATAATCGGTAGAAGGGAAGAGTTATATAGTATGTATGCTTATTATTACTTGTTAAAATAGTGCATCCTTGTCTTTTTTTATTTTTCTTTATTACTTTATTTTTTAAATTCCCATTCTTTTCGTAGTCATCTCTTATCTCGTAACAAACCACGTCAACTTCTTGCTCCCTCAACGCTTTTGCTCCTCTGCCGTTAGAATCAATTTGATTCTTCTCTTACCGAAAAACATTAATTATGGAAATTCATTGTTATCAATTTTCATTTTTTTCTTTTTTTACATGATTACCCGTTGAAAGCAAATTTTATACTTGGTTACCTGTTTTCGTGTACAACATTTCAAACTATCCCATCTACATGTATTTGGAATTTCTTAAAATTTGATTTTGATTCTTTTTCTGTACAACCTTGGCTTGGAAAAACTATAGATATGTTGCTGCTCAATTAATATTAAGAATTAGTTTCCAGTCCTTTAGGTTTAGTGGTCAAACTAGAATGGCATTTGAGGGAGAAGAGAGCTGGAAAATATTGCTTTAATTTTCTTTATGTAATTTTTTTATCTATTTAATTGTGTACTGCAGGTACAAGTGGGCAAAGGTATTGGCATATATTCTATTTAGCTGTAATGGATTTTTCAAGTTTATCCAAATAGTTGCAAGGAAATTGAGTTAAAATGTTACTGGAAGATCTCTTGCTCAAAGTACACTGTATGAACATGTAAGTATGTTTTTTTTCATTTCTTGAACTTTTGTTAGTAAAATATCCAAGGCGGTCCATTTAACATTCTTAGTAGTACTACATAATTATTTAAAATTATAAATGTTAGGAAGAGCAAAAGTTTATTTTAATTACATTCATTCCATCGTTGTTTGGCTTCAGCAAAATTTACCCAAATCCACCATTATATGTTACATTGTAAATTGTGATACTAGATATTCTAATTTCTGCGCAAAAAAAGGTATGTAGTTTATTGTGGTCTGTAAAAAGATCCGTTGTCTTTAATGTTTTGATAATTTCCTATGCTCTTACACAACCTGTATTACTTGATCCTTATTCAACCTGTTTGGCATCAACCAAATCAAAGGATCTTTTTCATTATTCTGGATGTTAACTGTGGTAAATTTAGGCTAATCCGTGTTATTTAGGCTCTTGCAAAAAACTCGACACAGTTTTATATATGTAGTTAACATAGTGACTGCAAATCAAATATTCCTGTTCCCCAAAATGGTGATAATTTGGACTTAGTAGGAAACAGGAAATTTTTTACCTTTTACTTTGACCATGTATTATAACTTTTGTCTGATTTATGCAAAAGATGTATATTTCACTTACCTACAAAACTGACTGAAAGGATTAGCCTAAGCTTTTCTGATAATATAAATGTCTGCTTATATTATATATTTCTGATTATAGGCCATCACACTAATCGATGCCATCTATTGCGAGTTTTCATGTGTTTATATCTTATATTAATTGTTTCTTTGTCTAAATGCAGGAAAATAATAAATCAAAGAAGTTGCTGCATAAAAGATTTTTACAAAGCTGATTGCTTTATATGGGTTTTTACATTTTTCGGGCTCCTGGTTTTGACTGATCAGAAGAAAAGAAAGCTTCACAACTGCACTCTAGGTAAATATACGAATAATACATCATGCATAAAAGTCATTTTATGTTTTTCGTTTGATATGCATATTTTGGTTCTTATCAAAGTGTAGCACTGTGGTCAGATATACGAATATGTAAATATACAAATTGCTACGTGAAGTTATTAACTTTTCGAAAAGTTATTAACTTCCATTCTTCGCTCTCTTGTTGTTTCTTTCTAGGAGCTATGGGAACTCCTCCTTCCTTTTCAAAAAACATACTTGTTCTTCTTTTGTTGCAACTCGTTTTGTATGTTTCATTCTTTTTTTTAAAATATATTTTAACCTGGTGTATAATTTGATTATGATATTCTACGTTATAGGTTGGGGAACATATGTTCCTACTCCAGCAATCCACTTTACTTCTTCTCGACATGAGTCATTGTTATAAGAGTTAAATTCTTCCTTGTCATGCAATATAAAAACTTTAGAGTTCGAGAATAGCAACCTTTAGGCTGTCAACAGATCATTAACTATAAAGAACTCATAGATCTCGTCCATATTGGACTTGTAAAAGAAGAAAACCCATGAGCTGGAAGAAAAACTAAAAACTCTTAAGAATGAACGTACACAGTCTAGAGAACAAACAAAACAAACAAGACTTAAGGTGATCAAACTTGAGGGAAGCTTGGCTAAGGTGACTATTATTGAGAAAAAGTTAGCTAAGAAAGACTCTCTACTTAAGAGGTCGAATTGCCTTTTTGGTTCTTAAACTCTTCATTTTGCCGCCTCTATGCATCAAGGACCCATGTGAGCTTTTCAGCTACCATTAAACACATGCAAAAACGCACTTGGTGATGGTGACAATGGTTATGAAGGAAATCCTCTTGTTTAACCTTCAGTTCCAAAGAGGTAGGTTTTTACTTGAAAGCGTAGATATCAAAACTCATATGGTTGACTGATCAATGGTGTTACCTCTTATTTTCTGGGACATCGAAATCAAAACTCACAGGGTTTTGCAAGTAAAACATAACTCTTGATGCGTTATACTTTAATTTTCTGAGTATCATGACCGAATAAGATCATTTTGTATTTCTAATACCATTTAACCTTTTATTTACTATTATCTAGAGTAGCTTGCCCAAGTGGTTCTAAAGTACTCTTGCTTTTTCATTACTGACGTGCTTTCCTTCTGTAGGATATTATCTATTTACATGTACACACAATTATAACACGGACATGAAATTATGAATGCATGCGTTTATACTCATGTTTCTTCGGGTAAGGGGTGCAATTTCCATAGTACAAGCTGTACATTGTTAGTAATAAATAATTCCAGTGATGTATAAGCTTGGATGAAGCAAATGGGTTCATAAGGTTTAACCTTGATATTTTTCAATATGCCTTTATGTAGTTTCTTAGGAACTCTTAATATTTAATCAATAATAGTGTAGGAGAAACCAAACAAGAAGGCTGTTAAAATTTTGCGGCATGGTGTATATCAATTCAAAGAAGATTGATCCAGTTATGTATATATTTTGCAGTTCTAACTTTATATTCTTGTTTTGATCATATAAAGGATAATGTCAGTTGAGTTGTTGCATATAGACCTTTGAGTTTGTTCCAGAAGATGATATGAGGAGCTCATTATTTACCAAAATAGTTGTCTCATTGCTACGTGAGCAGTAAATTTAGCTTGAACCAGATCCTTTTGCATTCTCTTTTGAGCTATTTGGGTTTGGCATCATATTTCTACGCATCATATTGGACCAGTGGGTCGAGTTCAGACATGTTGTCTGCCCTCTTTGTCTGATTTCATACCAGTTGGTCTGAATTCAGACACGTTGGTGTTCTTACCAGTTGGTCCTCTGACCAGTTGGTGTTCTTACCAGTCTGAGTTCATACCAGTTGGTCCTCTGACCTGACCACCACGCATCTTGTCTGAGTTACACAGAGATAGTTTACACAGAGATCGGTCTGAGTTCATACCAGTTGGTGTTCTTGGTGATGTTCAGTCTGAGTTTAGGCATGTTATGTGTCCTTTTTTTTGAGTTCCTTTGTTAACTGCTGAGGTCAAAGCTAGAGACACACAGTGTGGTTTGGAGAATGATGTACACAATGGTAGGTTTTTCCGGTGATGTTCAGTCTGAGATGATTCGTACATGTAGAAACACGTTTCTGTTTATGCACACTTGACAGTTAAATGGTTCTACCTCTGTTCTGTGAGATGTATACATGAAATTCTACCGTTTTTCTTTTTGTTGGGAAATTCTGAGTGTGCTTTTGTAATGACAGTATAAAATTATCTGCAAATTACCTCATATGTTCATTGAATTTGCACATGTACGAGTAATACTGCAAGTTTGGCGAAACATCAAGCAAATCCTAAGGTATCTCCCGTGATTGCAAAAATGATAGGAAAGATGGATGCCTGGGCTAAGTAATATGCTTATGTTTTCTTCATACTTGTATTAGTACATTATGCTAGATAATGTTGTTATTATGTAATGTTGGAGGCAAACTGCTAATTATGACCAAGACTGTTATTATGTAATGTTGGAGGCAAACTGCTATTTATGACCAAGACTGTTATTATGTAATGTTGTTATTATGTAATGTTGTATATACATATATCTATCTATGTGCATATATATATAATATAATATATAAAAAAAGAAAATTGAAACAAATGCTGAAAATTAATATTATATAGGATAGCGTTTGAAAAACGCTATTGATTCATCAAACGCTATCGCAACTCTATATGAGATGTAAGATTTATGCATCAAAAACGCTATAATAGAATAAAAAACGCTGTAGTAGAAAATAAAAAACGCTATACAAGAATGACAAAAAATGCTATCGAAAAACATTGTAACGCTATAACATGGTATGATGAAACGCTATAAAATGTGCTCAAAAACGCTATAGAAGTTAAATGAAGGATTAAATTCCATATAGCATTTAAGTTTAATAACAGAGAAAAACGCTATGGTAGGGTGCAAATGCTATGCACTTTTGTAAACGCTATTAGTTATTATAGCGTTTTCCTTCCTGCTATGTAATGTTGCCGGCCTACCATAGCTTGTGGTTCCACGGCGTTCTCTGAAACGCTATGGTAGCCTGTTATAGCGTTTTTAAAACGCTATGAAACCCATAAACTGTTGTAGTGAAGGTTAGGAAATTACTAAAGTACCCTCATCTTGATCGCCTATAAATACCCAAGTCCATATCTCATTTTAATTCATTTATAAACTAAAGCAAGAAATCAAATACCATCTTTATCTTTAAGGCAACCACGATTTCCATTGGCTTCATCAAATAAAAAAGGTTTAAAGTTTAGGAAGTGAGTAAACTTCTCCCACCTCTACCGTTTACTTCCTTTAGCCAAAATCCTTATTTCTTTCCCTGCATAAATTAAAGTATAAAACTATATAAGTGAAATTAAAGCATAAACCATATAATTATGTAGAAATCAAGGGAAGTGCGTCCCCTCTTGTTTTGCTCTACTATTATTTATCTGTTATTTTATTTTTATAAGGATAGGCTCTACCACCATTGCACTATATTATTTTATTTTTGCAAGGGTAGGCTCTGCCACCATCGCATTCTATTATTTTATTTTTGCAATGGTAGGCTCTGCCACCATCGCACTCTGTTATTTTATTTTTGCAATGGTAAGCTCTACCACCACAACATCCTGTTATTCTATTTTTGCAAAGGAATGCTCTACCACTACCGCATTCCATTACTTTATTTTTGTAAAGATAGGCTCTACCACCACCACAAATTTAAATATGTTATGAAATGTTTAATTAATTGCATATATTTTTATGAACAATTGATCATATATGTAATTTGAATAATGTAAGAATATTATGGTTTTAACTTGTAAACCTTAATGACACTGGACACATGATAGTTATGTGGGAATTGCTATCGTATATGAAAATGTGAAATGATATATAATGCGTAAACCCTATAGATATCGAGTTAATGATAGTTAGGTGGGATTACTATCAGATTGGAATTTGAATATATTGAAACCGTTAGTGACATCAGGTTAACGACAGTTATGTGGGATTACTATCGTATATACAATTGTGAATTTTTTTAAATATTGTAAATTGATCGATGGGTGTTATACCAGATAGAGCTAGTATCTATCCTAGTTGGATTGACTCAGGGTAGCACCCTGAGTGTGGCGTCTTTGGCGAATGTCACTAGTCTGACCATTTGTTGTATGGGCGTTGAGTATTGTGGCTACACGACTTAAATGAGATGATGGATAGAGGAGTGTTTTCATGTAGGCTAGAGTAGACCAGGGAGGGTCATGTACAATATTGTAGATCGTGTGGGTGCACCCACAATGCCGATTCATAGGTGATATTCGTTATCACTAGGTTTTGATATGATTTCTAGTATACTGAGTCGTTGGTGGTACTAGGTATCACTGACTATCGATTCACTTTTTGGTAGTTGATCAAATTTATCACTATTATATGATGATGTGGTATTAATAACCTGTTATTAAGGAGAACCACAATTTAGTAGATTTGCGATTGAGGTCAGATCAAATAGAAACATAACATATGCAATATGATTTATATATGATGCCTACACAGGGGTTGGGTAATTGACATATTAATATGATGATTTTGTTCTACTCTCTTTTATTGTTTGATATTTGAGTATACTCACATCAAGTTTCTTGCCTGACATGGGTCATTATTTGTTTTAACAACCTTGGGTCAGACTGAGGTTGTATTTCAGGATGGACTCACAATATCGTTTCTATTTTATGCTTTTTGGATAGGAATGCATATAGTCTAGATACAATATTCCATTTCTCTTTTTTTGTCGTACTAGCCAAAGAAGACGAGGTTATCATTGACCAGACCATTCGAGACTTTAGGATTGTACTCTAATATATAAGAGGGATGGTGACCATGTGCATAGTTATGTATGTATCTTTTTGATGGTGTCTGTAATTAGAAGTTGGCATCGATTGTATATAAGGATGTGATATATATATATATATATATATATATGTGTGTGTGTGTGTGTGTGTGACTTTTTGACCACGCTGATGTTGTTTTTGACATTTTATTTTATGTAATCCTATCTCTATATTATTCACCTGGGAAACTCGTGTATATTGCTTTGAGCCGAGATGAGATACGTGTTTGTAGAGATTCAAGTATATGATATCACGTATTCATGTTGACACAACGGAGTATATACGAGTGATCGCTCCTACCGTGTCCTTTACTCCATGCTTTCGGACGGTAACCTCCATCTGATAGCATGGGTACTGGGCCAGGGTGTTACAAGTGTTTGGAGTATGGTGATGTAAATAAAGGTACCATAACCGTATGTTAGTTTAGAGGACTTCGCAAGCATGTGGAGTTAACATTATTTGAAGTATCCAATGTTGTAAGATTCCAAAATATGAAGTAAATGCCTTAACTTGCACATACTGAGGTATGGAGGTGAATTTTTTCTAGGAAGCCGAGATTTGATGATTTGGAAGAAAATTTATTAAGAGGTAAAATTAGGTTTTTTTCAGTCATCACTTAGATAGAAAGAACTACCTTATTATGTCAATTTTCCAAAATAGTGTTTTTTGCGTTACCAGTTTTTAGTGCATGATCCATGTGAAAAATAAGCAAAGAATGCAAAACTTATTCTATGAGTTTGTTATGGTAATTACTAGGTTGGATTTTAGTATAATGTTGAGATACGCCTTAGATTTTATTTTATTTAGGATTTATTAGGTTCATCGTTAGTCGCATTCAATTTTCATTTAATTGCTTGGTTGAAGTAATATTGTGTTCATCAAAATAAGGCATCATGAATTAGTGATGTTTATAATTAATGGTGGTGGAGTATGGGTTTGCCTAAGAATCCTAACTATTAGTCCACTTAGAGGGGAGACATGGTCCGTTATTGTGTTGTCGTGCCTATGAGCTTAAAGAAGGAGTTTAGTAAGCTATGTCAAAGGATACGAAGAAAGTTTTCTATGGGCCGAAGATGAAGAAGCAAGTGGTAGATTACGTTGCAAGCTATTTGATGATGGAGATATGCCAATGGTGCAGTCTATTTGAATTAAAGCAAGACTTAGACATTATATGATTAGAGACAAATCAGTGATATGCAAAGGAATGGAAACCGCATAGGATATGTATACATAGAGAGTTAGTAGTGGGTGGCATAGTGTGAGTGAAGGTCTTGCTATTGAGATATATTATGTGGAAAAGCTAGCGCCATTAGTTGTTGGGTCTTTCCCGATTGTATATAGAGTAGAGAAGTAACTTTGTTTGAGAGGGCTTATTGAAAAGTTGGCGGGTGTTTACATTCATTCTATTTATCCAATTTGCAAACGTATGTTTATGATTTAGTGGTTATGGTAGAGCCTAGTCAGCTTGATGAGGTGAATGTAAAGGCGGGATCTAGAATACTCTATAGGCGTATTCGCATCTTAGAGCTTGATGTGAAACGGCATAGGAATGCAGAAATTAATTGGTCCAAATACGGCGAGGAAAAGTTTTGGAATGAGTATGTGGGAACTTGAAGAAAGAATCTGAGTTTCCCGTTACAAGCTCTCTTCTAATAAGTCCTTCTTTTAGTTAGTTTGTAGGTTATTTTGCTTGTTAGGTCGTTGTATGTTTGCATGGTTGCTTTAGCTAGCTAACTGACATAGGTATGGTTGCATGGATGCTAGGATTGGTTGTATATACATCCTTATGATGCACTTTGGTTGCTATGGTTGCCTTGTTTGAGCTGCACCAGTTTAGTTCTTACTAGGTTGGATACTTTTATTTGTGTGTGTTACAACTTAGGTTAGAAGATTTTATTTATGTATACCATTACTTGTTTCTTTTATTTGGCTAGTTTATAGACATGGTTATCTACTTGCACTTTGATATGGATATTGCATATGGATGTATGGATGCACATAGTGTGTGTGTGTGTGTGTATTCATATATTAGGATGTTTGCATACATATTTTTGTCACTTCATGTGCTCATATAAAAGGGCGATTTAGTTGCATTTGCACTCATATCACATTATGTCATTCTATTTTATCTACCGTATGTGTTATATACTCTAAGTTGTGTTTTTGCTTGTATTGTATGATGAATGATAGATGGATCTAGTTATGTTTATTATGTATGTCTATATGCTAAAAACTGCAAGTTACATTATCCATCTATTGGAATTTCGAGAATGAAATTCTTTTAATGGATGGCGAATTAACACTCCGTAATTTTATATAATTAAATTAAAAATGGTAAAATCGTAAATTTACATAAAGGAAAAATAGTAAGTTTTTACAAGAGCTGAAATTAGACCTCGGGACCTATTCCATTGCGTCTGTAATGTCATTTTCAGTCAGAAAACATATTTAACTTACTAATTTTGATTAAACAGACTAGAAATTAGAAGAATTCAAAACTAGTGATATTTCATAATATATTAGTTTTAAGATTTTAAACTAAACATGTTTTAATTCAACCTATAAATAAATTGTAAACCCGATTTTCTAATCCAATTAATATAAACACCTTACCACTAACCTCCATCAAATTCTAAGCAAATTCAAAACAAAATTTTCATTTATTTTTTAAACGTGTCGTTTCTTCTTCATCTTCCCTCTTCTCCGTTAAACTTTGAAAATTCATAACTCCGTTTCTCAACGGATTTCGATGAAACCAGTGGAAAATCGAAGGTTGTGAAGAATACTATGACCTCATATCATTTTGGAGGAGAAATTTGTGAGATCGAAGAAGTAACATACCCGAGAAATGAAGAACAATGATGATATCTCGTACACCATTTTCATCATTCTCTGTCAAACTTCAAAATGACGTATCTCTCTCGTTTCTTAACGGATTTGATGACCTATCCATCAAAATAACTATGGAGATGAGTATAGTTTGATAACAAAATATAGCCAAATTTTGTGGTTTCTAGATGCAAAAGGCACATCTCCACAGAGATAATGTTGAGTTTTTCCTCATTCGAGAGTTCAGTGAGTGGGATTCGTCATATTTGGGTATGTATTAGTAAGATATAATAATTCATCCCTTATGGTCATAAACCATATAATAAATGATGTTATTGAAAATTTAAAAGTGAACTTTTTTATATATACATGATTAGGATGTAGTATGCCATGACTAGATAATTACAAAGTGAAATTTATCGATTGTAATTAACCAAAGTTAATCACTTCCTAATTTAATAGTGTGAAATACAAAAATATTCCAAACTAGACGTATTATATGTCAGAATTATAGTTCTCAATGACAAAAATTCACTAGTGGTGTTCATTCACCGATTAGATGTGCGGACTGATCATAAAATGCATCAAAAGTTCGACGAACGTGGACCGTCTGTTTCAATCAAATGGTGAAACAGTGACAATACGACGATCGAAGAGTATGGAGTGTGTAGAGGAAGTCGAATAGGCGCTCACGGTGGCCTCCGATCAACTTGGATTGGAGCACGGCGTTAGGAATTCACTAGTAAAGAATCGGATGCGACGATGCAATCTAGAGCAGCGGAGATGACCGAAGTAGGTGGGATCGACTCAGCTCGATGCGTAGGAGTGGCTGGTGACCTCGGATCTTGGCCTCCATTCCTGCAGCGACAACGATGATGGGAACTACGTGGCGGCTAGGTGGAAGTTTGTCGATATCAAGCCTTTGAGAGCACTGTAGCAAGCATGAAAAAAATGTATAATAATAAAATAGAATATAATGATTAAATTATTACGATACAACATTTATACTTTAAATGCTTATAACTTTCACATACGATCTCCGTTTCACACGTGGTTCGCAGCATTGGGATCGTGGTGGGACGATGAATGTTTTAGTATTGGTTATTGTGTTTTAAGATATGTTAGAAAATTGTCTTAGTGAACAAAATCGTTATATGGTTTTGCGCTTACAGATTGGAGCTTGATCTAATAGCTTCGTAAACGGTAAAGCGATGATGAATTTTGGGCTTGCTCTCAATACCGTCGTAGACCATTAGGCGAATTACTGGCTTTGACTTAACCTCAATATACGATAGTCCGAAGAGCCGAGTCCTTGATATATCATAGTCCGAGGAGTCGAGTTCTCAATATAATCCGAGGAGCCGAGTTTTCAATATTCCATAGTCCAAGAAGCCGAGTCCTCAATATAGTTCGAGGAGCTGAGTTATTGATATACCATAGTTTGAGGAACTGAGTCCACGATATACCATAGTCCGAGGAGCCGAGTCCTCGATATACGATTTAGAGATAACGGGTTGAGACTCTAGGGTTAGGAATGAAATAGATTTTAGTGAGACCTTAGCATATGATGTCATTATAATATTATATTATGTTTAGCTGATTTGTTGCATGCCGGTGAGATAGGTTAACATATGATTTTCGAGCATAAGTGTTGTTTTACTAACTTATTAATATTACACTTATATGATGCGTTTCACTCACCAGACGTATGCCCGACCCTCTCTATCATTTTCTTTTTTTAGTTATAATTTGAAAATTCGATAAGAGGACTGGAGGTAACTTGAAGGTGTGATTGTACGATTGAGACCTGAACATTTATTTATTAGCTGTCTATTATTTTACTTCATTTATTCTCGGACGTTATACTGCTTCTGTTACCGGTATAGAGAGATGTTGTACTTGAAATTTATTCTATATTACATTGTTTTATTTGTCTGAAATTGTAGTATTGATTATTATTATATTTTATTCTTTCCGTCCTGTGATCTGTATTGTTTTATATTTTACTTCAAAACGATCCGTCCTCAATGGCACCTCGACGTTAGTCCTACTTTTGGATGAATCAGAACTTCGTAGATGACGAGTTGTTACAATGCAAGACTTAAATGTTAGAAAAATGTTTTCTCCTTGATCTGAATCATGTTCTAACGTCCGTCCGAAACAATGAAGTGACAAATTTGGGGTCCCAACACTACTTTCTGTGCATGGTAACATGTCCAAATTTCCTTCGGACGCTGTAGAATTTTCCTACAACATTGATGGGTTAACAAATTATAGCCGAAAAGTTCAGTTAGAAGCTACACCTATTCAAATGCAGATCAGAAGAAACCCACAAACGAAGGAATTACATGCCGTTTGAACCTGGAAACTCGGCCTACATCATTGCTTTATGCTTGCTTCTTCACCACCGTTCATTTCCTTTCTTCTTTGGCTATAAATACCCTCCCAAACAAACACTCATCATTCACACAACCAAACTCCATATCAAAACACTTAATACAACAAGTTCAATGGCAGATCGCAACGACATCAGGTACCAAGCTGGCCAAGCAACCGGCCAAGCCCAGGTACCCATTTTCATATCTCTGCATCAATACATGTTTTTATATCCACTTTCCTTGATTATTCCTTTCTATATAGAAATATATGTGATTTTGCATAAATGTATAGGTGAAGAAAGACGAATTAATGAACAGTGCTTCACAAACCGCGCAGCAAGCGAAAGAGCAGGCTTCGGGCATGGGAGAACAAGTGATGAACATGGCTCAAGGAGCTGTCGATTCTGTGAAGAATGCAGTTGGCATGGGCGATAATACCGCCAATACCACCACCACCACCACCACCAGATCCACCTCCACCACTCGTTGAAATTGAAATCAAAACAACACCATATCTTTAATTTTATGGTTTATCTTGCATTTTCTCCTTTATTTCAATAAGTTTGACTCTATGTCAAGCTTGCTTATTTTCTTCATATTCATGTGTACTGTTTTCTCTAGGCCAGTGTGCCAATAAAGCAAGAATTTCAATGTGAACAATGTGGTATTAGTCAAAGAAATGTGTTATAAGTAACGTTTGTATGCTATTATAACATAGTGAACAACTAACAAAAGAAACAAGTTTATTTTTCTTGCAATGCATTGAAAAGAGCACTAATCTACAACGCAAATACACCAAAAACTCTATTCTACACAGTTGCTACAGAAAGCAGAACAAAAGGAAAATGCAACAGAATAGAACATACATGGAAAAATCTGAAAACGACAAGAAAATAACTCAGTGTGTTTCATTTCCTACATGGATCAGAAATCAAAAACTCGAAGCTCTACCATAGCCTCTTTTCTCTTAGGTGAATACCAAGCCAGTATCTTTCCGGACTCCAGTAATCTAAGCGAGTAGCTCAATGCATATATGACATCATCTAAATGAGGAGCATGCTTTCCAGCCGGAGAACTCATTGAAACCTTAGAATCTACTCGAAATACAATTGGCCCGGCCACCTGATAAGAATAAAAACTTTCATATTTAGCATAGATCAAATTTTTATATACTATTTAAAATGATGGTTGAAATAAGTACCTGCTGCTGAAGGATAACATTGAGCTTTGGAGAAGCAAGAGGATTAACTTCTCTATCTCTACGGCCTTTGAATAAGTCAGATACTAAATAACATGTGCCCTTCACAAATGATGAAGCAGAAGCTATATCCATGCGAGCATCTAACCTTGTAAGATCATTGAAATCTTTTTGAAATTTGCCGTGTTGAATTGTATAGCCAATGGATCCAAATAAATCAGCGGTAAATGGGTGCCTTCTTTTTAGTTTTGAACCAATTTTCTCGTTTCCACTGAACCATGCAGCACAAGTACCACCTACCAAGTAATTAGAATTAGGATTTTATAAAAATTATATAAAAATTTAGCGCATTATCGTTGATATTATCAGTTTGGCTAAGAACTTGTTTTTTCGTTTCGTTTCTAGAGGCAGTAAAAAAAAATTCTCAAAAATAATGCTTATTCTGGTATATCCAAGTGATAAAAGACCAAAAATTTGGTTTTTATGCTATCAGCCTCTAAAATTTATGCAAATATATCACTATGTATTATACAGGTATAAACACAGCATAAAATGCTGCATTGTAACCGCATTAATTTATTAAATATTACCAAAAATTCCAGATACAGCTGAATGTGGTTCTTGAAGTTGTACATCATAAGAAGGCAACCTCGCTGGTTCTTTCTCGAGATTATCTTCGTTCTTTTTTACCCTCTCTCTCCAAAAATCTTTGCTTTTTTCATATGAAAAGGCAGCTTTTGCGCATATACCAGGCATCAGAGAAGTAGGCACATCATCGGATGAGGAATTAAGAGATTCTGGACTTCCACTGTTTCTATGCAGACCAAATCTGTATCTTAATCCCGAAGGCGAAATTAGAGATGATATATTAAACGATGCAGAAGATGGCACTTGCCAGTAGGCTCCTTTCTGATCAAGGAATATCTCAGGCCATGCTGCTTCTAGTGAGACATCATGGTCAGGGAGCTGTAGTGTTTGGAATGAATCATAACATGTAGATGCATGATTAAACTCTTAATAATCCTCTACTATGAAAGAACAATTAAAATAAATAAAGAATAAAGAGACAGAGAGAAAGCCAATATGATAACAAGTCTAGAATACTTCTGGAGATGATCCCTAGCATTGAGGGTTAAAATAAGCATGCACACAAAGTCCCACGTGATTTGCAAAACTCAAACTCCCATGAATTTCATTATTCCAACAATCTGATTTGATATTAATGTTGGAAGAACATGCACACAAAAATTCATGTAATGCCGATCTATATAGTGGAGTTGTTGAGTTTAGTGGTGAGATCGACTAGGGTTTGCGTTATTTGTTGGAGAATGGTTTTGATTTTGGCGATGTCGGTATGTTGGTTATGGAGCATGGCTTCTTGGGATTCAAGGGTGGTTTGAATGGATTTGATGGCATGTTAACATTGGATTGTGGTGTTGTTAAGTTGTTGAATGACTTCATCTGACTTGGTGGGTCATGGTTTAAGACTAGTGAAATGAGAATATGAGAAACTAGTTGAATGAGAGATGAAAAAGAGATGAGATCTTAATTAAAGAGAAGTAAAGGGATAACTAAAAAATGAAAAAGAAGAGAGAGTATAAATAAAGGAGGTGAGAACAAGAGTGGAAACACCAAATATTAAGAAAAAAGAAGTTTAAGGAGAAGATAATTCGGAATCAAGACATGGAGCAAGAAAATAGAGAGAAATAAGACATTTTATAAACCAGTGTTTACATTTTATTACTTCAATACCATATTATATAGGATTACAAGATTCCAACACCTTCATTTGGTTACTAATAAGAAAAACTACTTTTAATAAAAGACTACGTGATAAATAATCAAAAAGTTTAGAAGTCGCATAGTATCCTATACTTATGCATTAATTTGAAATTTCATAATGTTGTGCATAGACTAGCCGTATCATATGTTCTTGAAAATATTAAGGTTAAGTATCTATGGGGTCAAAATAGCCAAATAGCATGAAAACGATCGCCAATAAAGATTTGTACAAGCAACTTTTAGAAGTAATAAAGAGAAAATGTGATGTCATACCCGATGATGGAGCGCTACTTTTGTACGACGTCCCTTTCTCTCACCATGTCTTTCGACATTAAGTAGTAAACAAGTATCATCAGTTAGAGAAACTTGAGAGAATGCACCAAGTGCATATAGAGATTTGTCAACTATATGTTTTGCAACATCTTTGAATTCAGGAAGATCCATCTCATCACCAGTCATTAGTTCTTTCTTAATATTTGATATCATTTTTATTGGGCGAAACTGGCCTACTAATCCAACCCACCTAGTGCAGTGAAAGAAAAACTCAGTGGAATTTTACAAACATTGATGCTAGTGCTACAATTGCTTACTTATCTTCAGGCAATGTAAAAGCTTCTCTATTCACAACATCAATCTTATAATACTAATAATAAGTGAATGGCTGCTTGCATATTAAGAATCAGTAACAGCATTATCAACACCCAGCACATTTAATTGTTACTTAGACAAACCAGAATACATATTCCAACCAAAGAAATGTTTGGATTGTATGTGATTAAGGGAAGGCTTCTATAGTTTGAACAAGGATTTTATATTGTACGTGCACCAATATATTTTTGTGTATTGACTTCTCAAGTTAGTCTGAAACTTCGTGTTGCAGAATACTTAGAGATTGTACCGGGCTTGTACATTACAAAGATATAAATGAATGGAAAAGTTCATAGAAAATAAAAGTTCAATTCCTTTAGAAACAGCTCTCTGCCACAAACCAAAAAAAAGGAGTAATTTGCAGTCACATAAGTAGCAACTGCAACCGTTGAAAGAGTGCTTTCTGCTATGAAAATTGTTACGAGTCGGTTGTGTAGTCGTATGGAAGTTGATCGGTTCAACTTGTTTGTTACATATATTGAAAAATATTTCTTTTCCCCAAAAAAAAAAAAAGACAGTGAAGCCATTATTCAATGATTTCAATATGCAAAATCTTGATGGGAATAAATATAACTGTTGTTAAAACAACGTTTCTTTTTTTGCAAGAACTGTTGAAACTAAGTTTGGTTTATCAGTGTAATTTTCGGTGGATACTATTATTATTATTAGGGGCCGGCTATTTGGACACAAATTGATGGAATTCAAGGGGCTATTTTATCAATTCGGTGGATACAAAAGATATGGACCATTGGATCTTTTTGTCTTAATATGGAAGGTGGAATTCAAGGGGCAATCCAATAGTAGAGATCCACTGTGTCACTAATTGTGTCTTCAAATTGTGTTAAAATAGACTTCCCCTATTATTTTTATTATCATCGTCGTCGTAATTACGGTCCCCTCGGACATATTCCTTGAATTGCCCCTGATCAAGAGTGATTTATTTATCTATCTATTCCTCTGCTAATTGCATTCTGCTTATTTTATCAATCAACTGTGTAGATAATATGCAAAATAATCATCTATGCCTTAATCCTAAACGATTGGGGTCTGATAATATGCAAAATACTAACACAAAAGCATACAAAGTACAAATAATATCCATTTACATTCTACACAGGAAAGCATTTACATGTTATCAACAGAACTACTTCAAGTCTTTCGATTTTGTGTAATGAACTTACATCAATGCACTATAGAAATCCCCTAATCCCCACTATAATCATAAATTAATCAACATGTATTGCACGTACATTTAACATCAGCAAGGAAGTATATATCAAATTAAACTAACTACGTAAATAAAACACGCATACCAATTAGAAGCAGTAGGGCCAAAGAGCAAAGACTGGAGAGAGAAAGAGCCGAGCTCCTTCTGATTAGTAGGCGAAAAAGAAGGAATAATACCCAAAGGAAAAGCATTTTTAAAAAACGAAAGCTGATGTCGCCGTAAAGTACGACTGGCACGGGCGGTAGGAATCGGAGGGGGTTCATCAGGGACGAATTTGACCGTTGATTCCAATGTTTGCGTCGAGGATAGGTTTAGGTCGTAAAATGCTGCGTCCATTGCTACACGGAGATTTGCCATCGGAATTTGAGTGCGCTTCTTTCTGCTCTCCGTTTATTTCTTCACTTTATCTTCTTCTGAAATTGACTTCAAATATTTTAGGGGTTTTAGATTAGAGGGTTTAATTGGGCCGATTTGAGTTCTGATAAAACTTCCCTTTAGACTCTTGGGTTTGATCCAGTTAGGTTTCGTGATCATCCTAATACTCTTTAGGTTCAAAATTTTGTGTTTGATGCAGCAGGTAATTTTTAGGGGAATTTAGTTCCAAAGTTTTTTGCCCTCTAAGAATCTTTGCATCTTGCTCCTACCCGCGATATCTCATGTCGTTGCAGCCCAGACTGCCATATCCGACATCTGTTGCTTCTCATGCCACCGCATCTCACGCCGTCACACCTTCACTCCACCCTACACCGCATTTTGTCATTGTCCAGTGCCGCCGCCTCCCATAGCAAGTACAGAATGATACTAAGTCGTATCTTTTAGAAAATGCTATCACAAGGTAAGATTTACACGATAAATTTAAAATATAAATGCTGTATTTTTTTTTAATTCGATAAATACAAAACCGACACTACATGGTAGTGTTAAAAAAAATATATGAAAAAAGCACGATAAGTATATAAAAAATTAAATAAAAATTACATCACATTTACCATGACCATAAAATGATATTAGAAGCATAATTTAAAAATCTTCCTCCAAAAATGCTACAAGAAGAAAAAACATAAAACAAAAATGTTTTATATTAATTATGCAATGACAAAAAAATTGCTACTATAAAATAGAATAATAAAAATAGTTCATTAAAAAATGCTACTACAACTCAAAAAATAGATTAAAATTGTACTGTAGTTCATAAAATACTAGTGCATAATATCATTATAATACTACAATTCATTGAAACCCACTATAAACCAAAAACGCTAACATACTTCATAAACCGATACTACAATTCATAAATGCTACTATAAAATAATGTTGTGAGATACAATATACACATCATCTAAAAAAAGGTACAATTGTTTATGCATTGCCACTACGGTTCAAAAAATGCTATTACAACTCTGAAACTACTAATAAAATTCATAAAATGCTAATATAAATAGTATTATGAAAAGAAATATACATAATTAATTTATTCTTAAATTAAAAAAAATGATATTACGTAATAATATTACTACACATTATCTTCTTCCTCCTAAATTTGTTGTTTCTCCTCTAACGTCACTCCACCACTCATGCCGAAACTCAAAATAATTCTACATGTCAGAGTTTTTACTAGGATTCCTACACAATTAGATTTTAGAAGAGATAAAAAGTATAAAAAAATAATGAAAAACAAATTCCTCCAAACAAAACTTTTATTAATCCACCAAATGATTACAAGAGAAAGCCTAAGAATTGAGAAGATATCTCAATCCTCAAAACCCCAGAAAAATAACCTTTTTTTCTCACACACATCCAATGAACCATATACATGTCTATTTATAATAAGAAATTACTTGATGCTCAAATTCTCATTTATATGGCAACAAATGAATTGTTGCATCTAATTTAAAAGAGTAAAATCTTCTCTTTTATTATGATATGCATATGCACATATGCAATAGTATATTGATCAAATCCAATTATTTGTTATCCTTTTCTTTCTTCTAAATGTGATTTTGTATCACAAATCACAATACTCTCAAAATCTATGAAATCTATAGATGGAGCAATATATTTGAGTCACAATTACACATCGACTCGCAATATCTTCAAAATCTACTTTGGTTTGGAAATATTTCACAAACTCCAACAATCTCCACTTTGATACCATATTTTCATACAAGTCTACCAACTCCACCAACATAAGCATACTCCAAACAATCTCCAATATCTCTAAGAAAACAAATGTCTCCATCTAAAAAAAACTTTATCAACATCAAAACCACCTAAGTATGAATGTTCCCCAATTGAACATGCATATCATCAATAACTTAGAACTATTTGTAATACCATAGAGATCTCTATGCTTGCAGCTTTAGGTTGCTAATTCCACCTTGATTCGGACAAATTTGCCTCTCCAACACCACTTTGAGAAATCCCTCCATTCTCCACCGTTTTCTCAAGCAATTTGTATACATTGTTGCTTGCTCTTTTTGCATGTAGCACCTTGCTATTACCCTTCCGAACCCTTATAACTCCACCTTGAATCAAAAAAGTTGCAGCATTTTTCTTTCAACTGTCCCACTGAAACAAGGTTCTTCTTAATTTTGGGACATGCCTAACTCTCGTGAGTTTCATCTCTCTTCCATTATACATCTTCGATTTAACCAGACCCTTCACCTCAACATCTCCACCACCAGCGAAATCCACCTTACTCTCTTGCTCCTTAAAGTCAATAAATGCCTCCTTTTAGTGACATTATGAAAACATGCACCCAAATCAAGCATCCACCCATCTTCTTTTCTTCTGTCAACACAAAGAATGTCATTACTAATATCAAAATTCATCTCGTTGTCGCTGCCTTCATCAAGCTTTTCTTTGTCTTCATCTAATGCTTTCATCCTTTCTTTGTCATTTATGAGTATTTTGCAAAATCTCAACCGGTGATCAGGTTTTTTACAATAATAGCAGATGAAATCTCTTTCCATGTTCGATATATTTGATCATCGTCTTTTCATATTTGGATGTTTACCCCTTCTAACAAGATTGATCTCTTCAATCAGATTCAGCTTTTTCTTTCCTCCTTATCCTTTCATTCCATTAGGTTCATCCTCCGCAACTCCTCATTAAGCAGACTGTTAACCAACGATCTCATTGAAATAACTTCATCCGAATTTGAGTTGTTCAATGTAACTACATGCGTTTCCCAACTCTCTAGTAATGAACTCATCAACATTAAGACTTTTGTCTCATCATCCACTTTGTAATTCGCGGCCGCCACCAATTGGTCCACAATTGCCTAAAAATCGTGGAGATGCTCTTCAATTGCCCACCTTCCTTTGGCTTCAAATTCACTACTTTTCTCATAAGAAGCGTCTTATTTGTTGCGGAGTTCTTTGCATAAATTTCTTCTAATTTCTTTCAACTTCCGAAAGCATATGTTTCTTTGGCAACAATATGAAACAACATATTCTTCCAAAAACAATGAATAGCCGTCGCAGCCTTTCTATCCAAAGTTTCCGACATTGCCTCAAATACATTACTAGGTTTTTTCCCCTTTATTCTTCAATGATTGGTGAATATCATTGAGGTATAAAAATCCTCCATCTTCGCCTTTCATGACCCCTAATTTTTCACATTAAGTTTTTCCACATTTATCTTCACCATAATCGAACTCTCTTCCAAAAATTCTTCTCTATAACCAAACTCTCTTCAAAAAAATTATATAGTAGGCTCCGATGCCTACTATTTTACAGTTAGATTTTAGAAGAGATAAGAAGTAAAGAAAAATAATGACAAACAAATTTCTCCAAACAAAACCTTTATTAATTCACCAAATGATTACAAGAGAAAGCCTAAAAATTGAGAAGATATCTCAATCCTCAAAACCCCAGAATTTTTTTCCCCACACATATTTAATGAAACTTATACATTCCTCTTTATAATAAGAAATTACTTGTTGCCCGACAACAGATAAATTGTTGCATCTAATTTTAAAGAGTAAAATCTTCTCTTATATTATGATATGCATATCCATCGATGCATAGTATTTTGAGCAAGTCCAAGTATCTGTTTCCCTTTCACTTCTTCTAAATGTGATTTTGTATCACAAATCACAACATTCTCCAAATCTATAAAATCTATAGATGTGGCGATATATTTGAGTCACAGTTACACCTTGACTCGCAATATCTTCAAAATATACTTTGATTTGGAAATATTTCACAAACTCCAACAATCTACACTTTGGTACTATATTTTCATACAAGCCTGCCAACTCCACCAACATGCGCACAATTCAAATAATCTATAATATCTCTATGAAAACAAATGTATCCATCCAAAAAAACATTATAAACATCAAAACCACATAAGTATGAATGTTCCTCAATTGAACATGCATATCATCAAGAACTTAGAATAGTTTGTAATACCACAAAGACCTCTATGCTTGCGATTTTCTATTTCCGACTCCACCTTGATTCAGACAATTTTGTCTATCCAACACTACTCTGAGAAATCGTTTCATTCTCCGCAGCTTTTCCAAGAAATTTTTATACATTCTTGCTTTCTATTTTTGCACACGGCACCTCCCAATTACCTTTCCAAACCCTTATAACTCCACCTCGAGTCAAAAAGTTGCTGCCTTTTCCTTCCAATTGTCCCACTGAAATAAGATTTTTCTTAATTTTTGGGACATGCTTAACTCCCGTGAGTTTCACCTCTCTTCCATCATACACCTTCAGTCTAACCAGATCTATACCCTTCCCCTCAACATCTCCACCACTAGCGTACTCCACCTTACTCAGTTTTACCCGGTACCTTGACCCGGCTACATAAGGATGATTACGAAGGCCAGACTCGACTGTTGATGTGAAGGATGGTCACGAGAAAACATCCATATGACCAGAGTATAATATCTGAATAGTTGTATCCAGTCTAGGGTAAATAAGGTCGACATATAGATAAAACAAGATGTCGGAAGTATGGAATTTAGTTGGTTGTAATAAGGGTCGACATGGATGTTTGACAAATTGAAGGAAGTATGGATGGGTCGGCATAACTTGTAAAACCAATGGGACCCGCACATTAATAGCTTATGCAAAAGGGGTTGACATAGTGTGTTTGGCTCGACATAATATGGATAATGCATAGATGGATCGACATAGCATCTAGGAAACCAAAGGGATCGGCATGGCATGTTTGGTTCGGCATAGCTACACTCCAGAGATATGGATCAACATAGTGTGAATGGATTGGCATGAGTTGTGAAACCAAAGGGGTCGGCATGGCTCATTCGTAGGATACGGGTCGGCACAGCACGTTTGGATCGAAGTTGCATGGTATATAAGAAAGGGATCAGCATACGTTGCAAGATCAGAAGGGATCGGCACAACCCAGACCGAGTTAAGATTCCAACTAAAGTATTACAAGAACCATAGCTCTGCACGTCCAAATGTCATTATACTTGAAGTACCATCTTGTCACACCATAAAAGAGCTACCATAGGGATCGATGGCCCAAACTCAACCCATGGAGGGGTCGGTATTGACCCCTATCCATTGAGAGTTGGGCCTAGCCCCCCCTACGGTGGGCCCATGTGGTTAAGGGGGTCCAGGGGCCGAAGTTTCAATCAGATTAGAGGCCGCCTTCATCTATAAATACAGAGGCAGGAGTCCATTTTAAGGGACTTTTTTGGCTGGCAAGTGAAACTCTGCCATTATTGTAACCAATCTCCTTTGATTCTTCCTTTATCTCTTGATATTTCTTACCGATTGTAATTGTAATCAAGTGAATTGTGAAGCAATAAAGAAAGTATTCAAAGTGGACGTAGGAAATCAACGCTGAACCACTATAAATCTTGTTGTTTTTGCATTCTGCTACATTTTTATTAATATCAAGCGTATTTCCTCTATTTTCATTTAGTTTCTTCATTTATTTCTCTACTTAAACCTATCCTTAGGTGTTTGTGGCCAATTTGGTTGCAATCATTTTGGTGCTTTCATTGAGAAAGCCGATTCTCAAACAATTAGGATCACCTTTGTTGCTATTGGATTGAAGAATTCCTCCGAAGGAGATCCAGATTCATTTTAGAAGCTTGCAGGTACTACTCAGATTTTTCAAGATCTAAGAAAAGGAATCTAAGATGGTAAGGCACACCAGATCTACTTCCCATAATGTTGATGCCAACGAAACTGCCAGTGTCCAACAAGGGGGCCCAAGCAACCAACCTGCTAATGCGAATATGTAGCTTGTTGCGGTTTAGAACCCCGCTGGTTCCATTACTAGAGCTGAATTTAATGCCTTGATGAGAGAGTTGATGGAGAGCCGTAGGCAGCTAAATGAACAAATCTAGACTAATGCCAACTTGATGAACCATGTTGCTCAACAACAAAACCAAGGCGCCAGAAAGGATATCGCTTCTTACTCGGCGTCAGATAGCTCAACTTCATCGGATGAGCACCATAGGCGTAGGCGTCGCAGGGTCGAAGTGGCATGAGCTGGAGCGATGGAATAACACTTGATAGACCAACGTGGTCTACCAAGATGGTTCAGTGCCGACCCCTCCACAGGGATCGGTACCGACCCCTCAGTTAGGGGGATAAGTCAACGAATGCAAATGGGGAATCATGCTTATGCTGGATCCAGGAATGTAGATGCTGGAGTACGCTTGGATGCCGATCAACTACCTCCTCGGGATGATAATGACGTGAATGTTCGGGATACACATTAGGAGGATGATAGGCCAAGGAGGCATGGAATGCCCCGGAGACACCAGCTAGAACATTCACACGGGATGGAGCACGACCACCACTTGGCGCCACCTATCCAGACATCAGATTTATCCGCAATGGTCAAACAACTGATGAGGGAAAACCAAGGCTTGACAAACAATGATCGGGGAGTCACTAGGAGCCACACCCCATTTACCGATAGTATTTTACAAGCGGAGTATCCTAGAAGGTTTAACATGCCTACGATGCCTGCTTATCAAGGGAAGACTAACCCTCGGCAGCACGTCATGAGGTACGAGTAGTTGATGGACTCGGCAAGAGCGAATGATGCTACTAAATGCAGATGCTTCCCTATAATTCTATTTGGGATTGCTACAACGTGGTTCGCGAGATTGCCCCCATGATCGATCTCAAGATTTGACGAGCTGGCTACGATATTCGTGGAGCAGTTCCGGATTCACGCTGCTCGCCCCAAAGATGTGATGTCGCTATCCAGTGTAATCCAGACCCTAGGGGAATCACTGAAGGACTACTTGCAGAGATTTCATGTTGCTGCCACTGAAGTTAGTAACCCAAATGACCATGCCATACTTATGGTTGTGACAAGGGGGTTGACCCAGAATCCGAGTTCGGTGATTGGCTAGCTGGACAACCACCAGCCACGTTGGAGCGTTTCTACACAAAGGCAAACCAGTTCATGAGAAAGGAAGAGGCCAGGTTGTCTAGAAGAAGCAATGCTATAGAGCCAAGTGGAGAAGCAGTACAGAGTAACATCGTAGCAAAGCAATCTGGCGAGAGTTTTGGAAAGGTTCAGGTCAATGTTCAAAACAAGCCGGGTCAACAAAAAAGGAGTGGAGAAGGAAATCCTGATCAGAAGAGGGGGCCCGGAAAGTGGAGGTCAAGGCTTCCTACATATAATGACTATACACCTCTGAATGCATCTCCGAAGAACATCTATCTATTTACCTATAATACTTTCCAATATAGGAAGCCACGTCCAAAAGAATCGATTGACGAACAATAGCAAACCGGGAAGTACTGTCGGTTTCATGAATGCTACGGGTACAATAATAACAAGTGTAGGCATCTCCATGATGCCATTGAGAAATTGATTCGTCAGAAAAAGTTGCAGCAGTTTGTCAAGAATCCGTAGGATGGCGGACATGGAACATCTGATCCCAATCGAGGGCAAGCTCTGCGCCGGGCTGAGGAACCCGCTCAGACCGATGAGAGGTTGGTAATAAACATGATAGTTAGTGGACCGCACCCTACGGACAGGTGTTGGCAGGAAATGGAGCACTATGCTAGTTCAATGAAACATGTGGACTTTGAATGTTGTTCGAATACAGAGGATGGAACTCCAGCCAAGCAACATCGTACATGATATAGTATTCAGAAGCAGAGATGTCGATAAAGTAAAGGCCCCTACTATTGATCTGATAGTTATCTCTGCCATGATTGGCCCCGCTCTGGTGAGGAGAATTTTGATTGATTGCAAAAGCTCTACGAACATTATCTTTAAGAAGGCATATGATCAAATGAGGACGGAGGCTAAAGATTTGAAACCGTCTGAAGCTCGTATACACGGTTTCAATGGTATGGCAACTGAAGCAGGTGGTTATGCTGAATTTCCAGTGGAGTTAGGAGAAGGTGAGCGTAGGAGGGTGCAGATCCTACCATTCAGTGTTTTGGATGTGGATTCATCGTACAAAGTTTTCCTGGGTCGTCCGGCCCTGGCCGAATTTCGGGCAGCATTGGCCCCATGGTGTTTGATGTTGAAATTTACAACAGATAATGGAGTAGGTGTTGTGCATGGTGATCAGGCACTGGTCATGCATGTTATGTGGCTGAGTTGAGAGAGGCCCAGTGGAAAGAGAAGGGAAAGGGTATGGACAAGTCTGTCCACATCCAAGTTACTGAAAATTGACAAATAGTGCCTAAGCCTTGGCTTGGGCACCACAGGAAGTTCTATAGAGATATAGATCTGATGGATGGTGAGGAGGAACCCAAGGAGGCTAAGGCAGCGTTGGTTGAACTGACGATTGATATCACAGTCAGCCACGATGACCCATCGCGGGTGTTGAAGATTGGATCACAACTTAACCGATAATGAGAGAACTTACTAATTTTCTCCGAGCGAATCTGGATGTATTCGCTTGGACTCATTCTGACATGTGTGGGATCTCACCTACCATCGCGAGCCACACATTGAATATTGATCTGAAGTATGTCCCTGTGAAATAGAAAAGACGAGGCATGATCCGGAGAGATCCGTTGCTCTTAAAGAGGAGGTGGATAAACTTAAAGCCAACGGGTTTATTCACGACACCCTCTATCTTGAATGGATATCTAACCCCGTGCTTTTGAAGAAGGAAAATGGGAAATGGAGAATGTGCATTGACTATTCGGACCTGAACAAGGCATGCCCTAAGGATAGTTTTCCCCTGCCTAGAATTGATCAGCTGGTTGATTCGACCGCGGGGCACAAATTGTTATCATTTATGGATGCGTATTCGGGGTACAACCAAATCCCGATGCACGTCCTAGATCAGGATCACACCAGTTTTGTCACGGATGTTGGGTTTTATTGTTATGTAGTAATGCCATTTGGATTAAAGAACGTAGGAGCGACCTATCAACGTTTGGTCAACCGAATGTTTAAGGATCAGATCGGGAGGACGATGGAAGTCCATGTGGATGATATGCTCGTGAAGTCATGGCGATCAAATGACCATATTCAAGACTTAGCGGAGATGTTCGATATCCTTCGATTTTATAGCATGAAAATCAACCCTCTGAAGTGCTCATTCGGTGTTGCGTCAGGGAAGTTCCTGGGCTTTATTGTCAATGCACGAGGAATTGAAGTGAATCCAAAGAAGATATATTCAAGCCTTTCAGGATATTCAAGCACCTGGAACTATTAAGCAAGTGCAGAGCCTGAACGGGAAGGTCGTTGCTTTGAGTCGATTCATCTCCAGGGCGACCGATAAGTGCGTTCCTTTCTTTGATTTGATAAATAAGGAGAAGAGGAATTTCGAGTGGACGTAAGATTATGAAGGTGCATTCCGAGCTTTGGTGAGTCATTTGGAGAGACCCCATGTTTTGTCAAAGCCGGTAGATCATGAGGAGTTGTACATTTACTTAGGTGTATCGCCACATGCCATAAGTGCCGCTTTGATTCATGAGGAGAACCTGATCCAAAGACCAGTGTACTACATCAACAAACGATTAACGAGGGCAGAAAGAAACTACCCGAAGATGGAGAAATTGGCGTACTGCTTGGTGATCGCTTCACGCAAACTTCGCCCGTACTTCCAAGCACATCCAATCAACTTCTACACCGATCAGCCTTTATGACAGGTCCTACAATGACCCGAGACGTTTGGAAGGCTGCTTAAGTGGAACATCGAGCTCAGTTAGTTTGACATCACATATCTGCCCCGAAGAGCTATCGAGGGACAAGCATTGGTAGACTTCGTAGCAGAGTTAACTATGCAGTACTAGCCCCTAGAGAGCGGTGTAATCCCTACTGTACAATGGAAGCTATATACCGATGGAGCATCCAATGATCATTGTTCCAGAGCGGGCATCGTTCTTGTAATCCTTGAGAACTAGTCAATTTGCTATGCTTTGAAGCTTGATTTCCTTGCTATGAACAATGAAGCCGAGTATGAGGCGTTAATTGCTGGACTTAAGCTGGCCAGAGAGCTCGGCGTGAAATCTATCGAAATCTTTTACGACTAGCAGCTGGTGGTGTACCAAGTTAGTGGGGACTACCAGGCAAAGGGATGACGGCTTGCCCCATATCTTACCCGAGTTCAGGAGTTGTTGGAAAATATCGAATACTATTACATTTCACATATCCCGTGTGAGCAGAAAGGAGAAGCCGACTCGTTGGTAAAGTTCGCAAGCACTGGCGATGCACAACAGATGGGCTTGGTTCCAGTCGAGACGCTACATACCCCGAGTATAAATGTGATGGAAGTTGATCGAATACCAGAAATAGAACCCAAAAGGGAATCATGGATGACTCCATTTAAAGAATACATGTTGCATGGAATCTTGCCTAAGAAGAGGAACGAAAAGCGACAAGTCCTTCGTAAAGCTTCACGGTATATTATGCAAGAAGGGAATATGTATCGAAAGGGATTCTCTGTTCCCTTACTCAGGTGTATCGCCCATGACGAGATAAAGCATGTCTTGAAAGAAGTCTATGAGGGAGAATGTGGCGATCACACTGGGGGGCAAATGCTAGCAAAAAAGATACTCTGTTATGGGTACTACTGACTGACTGTGAACCAAGACACCGCTGATTATATGAGACGATGCAACAAATGCCAGATATATGCGAAAGTCCTAAGAGCACCACTGACAGAGATTACATAAATGGTTAGCCCATGGCCATCCGCTATATGGGGAATCGATATCGTCGGCTCTTTGCCAATTTCCAAAGGTAGCGCGAAATATGCAATTGTCGTAGTTGACTACTTCACCAAGTGGGCCGAAGCAGAGCCATTAGCCACGATCACAACTAAGAAAGTCATCAACTTTGTTGTTTGGAACATTGTGTGTCATTTCGGTCTTCCGTGAACGATAGTGATGATAATGGGACTCAATTTGATAGTGCTGAGTTTAAGGAGTTTTACCGGAGATATCGCATTGAAAAGCGATTTGCAACGGTCACTCACCCTTAGGAAAATGGACAAGTTGAAGCTGTAAACAAGATTATAAAGTCTATCCTGAAAAAGCGTTTGGATAAGGCTAAATGCAAGTGGGTAGATGAACTTCCTATGGCGCTCTGGGCCTACAGAACCACTCATAAGTCTACGACTGGTCACACTCCATTCGCTCTTGCTTATGGAGCCGAATCAGTCATTCCTATAGAACTCGAAGTCCCTTCCCATCGGGTGACTTACTACGATACCAGAACAAAACAAAATCTCTTATTGGAGTCATTGGACTTTATCGATGAGAAGCGTGAGGAGGCCGATTTGAGAGCAGCTGCACATCGACACCGAATCGCCCGGTACTGTAATACTAAAGTCCGACCGAGAACCTTTGAAGTTGGCGACCTTGTCCTGAAATGAATTTTTCCGGTCCCATCGCACATGAACCCGACATGGGAAGGGCCATACGTCATTGAACAAAGGCTTGGAGAAGGAACTTTCAAGCTAGCGACTGTTGATGGGGTGACACTTCCAAAAGCATGGAATAACGAGCATTTACGATGCTATTTCACCTAGACTATTTCTTTCACATTTCAGTAGTATTTGCTTTCAATATTTGCTTTGGTATTTGACTTTTTTGATATGTAATAAGACAAGTTATTTTTTTCCTATTTTTATGATGAATAAAAGCTTGAAGCTTCCTTTGCATAAACTACCATTATTGCATGTTATGCTAAGTATGTGTTGGAACTGATTGATATCGACATCTGCGATGTATGAACAGATGCGTAGAGTTAAAAATCGATCAGTTATTCCGATCCCTGATGAGACCGAACAAGGGGAGTTTTATAGGTTTGCTCGGCTGGCGATTTCCATAGATGAATCAAAAGGCAATTTTCATAATGAGGAACAAAAGTCGCCGACGGTAGGAGAACGACAAAAATCTCTAATTCCCTAATGCGGACTAGAGTACTATAAGTTCCAAAAGTGGACTAGAGTATAAACGATTTGACAAAAATCTCTAGTCCCTGATGCAAACTAGAGTACTCTAAGTCCCTGAAGCGAACTAGAATATAAACGGTTTGACAAAAATCTCTAAGTCCCTTATGCGGACTAGAGTACTCTAAGTCCCTGAAGAGGACTAGAGTATAAACGATTTGACAAAAATCTCTAAGTCCCTAATGCGGACTAGAGTACTCTAAGTCCCTGAAGAGGACTAGAGTATAAACGATTTTACAAAAATCTCTAAGTCCCTGATGCGGACTAGAGTACTCTAAGTCCCTGAATCGGACTAGAGTATAAACGATTTGACAAAAATCTCTAAGTCCCAAATGCGGTCTAGAGTACTCTAAGTCCCTAAAGCGCACTAGAGTATAAATGATTTGACAAAAAATCTCTAAGTCCATGACATGGATTGAGTACTCTAAGTCCCTGACTGCGAACTAGAGTATAAACCATCCAGGCAGAAGCATGACCGCCCACGACAAAAAATCTTAAGTCCCAGATTGTGGACTAAATTTTTTTTCTAAGTCCCCAGACCATAGGCTAACTCAAAAACCCAATGGGTGGACAGATGAACTTTCAACCGTTCACTATCCTACGAGTTTCGATCTCACATCAACAGAAGAGGCTCAAGCTGTTAGCGGTAAGATACAACCGTTAGTTATAATTCTGGCTTGGCATTGCTTACGACTTAAGATGGCGCATACAGAGAGGTTTCGAGATCGAAATAGCGAGTTATCAACGAAACTTGTGAAAATTATTACAAGGACTTGAAATGGGAAGAATTTACTCTACTGTTGGAGTAATAATTCACATGATGATTAATCAAAAACAAAAAAATTTATTCACAATACCAAAAATTCCTTACAAATTATTCAAAAGTTCAGGATCCACACCCGTACATTTGCTATTAGGTAAAGAAACACATGTCTAACTTATCTAGACTATGTACAATGACACAAGATGTTAACTATTTCTTCGATTTCTTCTCCTTCCTCGGTTTTTCGAGAGTTGAATCAGTCGACCGTCTCTTTCGAGATCCTTTGCTGCCCAAAGTGGATGCACTTGAGGAAGAAGGAGGAACCTCAATAGGAGTTGTCCCACGAGGTGGGATGAATTTCAGAGGCCTGAGGAGAGGATCTTCAACCGCCACCACATCGGGATCACCCTTGACTTCACGTTTCGAATTTTCCTCCTCTTCAATTTGTTCTTTCATGCCGAGTTTAGTGGTATGCTCCGAAGCACCCATGACCACAACGTCATCAAGCTCTTCAGCAAATGATGGGTTTTCAGGCTTGTCCTCATCGAGTGCCCCGATCGCTTGAGCATCAGGTCCCGGAGTATCTATAGCAGCTGGATCCTCGACCATTTTTCCTTGGTGCTTCGTGGCGACATCGCTCCTAAGAGTTAATTCAGAACCGGGATGACCTGCAAAATTCATCAAAACGCAAGCATTAGTCTCTAGTCATAATGCCGGAAACAATAACTTTTTTAATTCGAACGAGTTCAATACGGTACCAGCATCCGGTTGGCTCTCAGTAGTCATCGAGGTACTCCCTTCAATGATGGGAGACAGCATGGGCGGGCTAAGTCCAGGTCTGTCTGGATCATAACCGACGTGTTGCTCCAAGGGTTGGGAAGATGACGTTCCGGCCGGCTGAATAGGAGGAGGACCCTGGGGTTCATTTTCGAAAGGCCCTACAATATCTTCTTTTTCCTTAGTCGGCGCAGAAGCTTTGCAGAACTGAAGTTTCACGGCAACCAAATCAGACGGCTCGTTTCCCCGAAGCACTTCCTGCGTAGGTGCCTCTTCATCAAGCTCTGCTGCTCCCAACTCTTTTTTCTTGATTTTTATGATGATCTCCCAAGCTTCGACAAGCGATTCGAGATAGCCTTCGCCTAGAAAAGTCAAGTCACGGTGAAGGAGAACTTTTGCAATGTATTCGGCATTGAGCGGATCGAACAAGCACTTGATCTCCTCCCTACCAGACTCAGTCTCCGCCTCAACTCAGGAGTTGGCTTCCGCAAGCACCTCTTTCTTGCCCTCTTCACGGGCGGCTTCTTTCAAGACTTTGATTTGGGCGAGTTGTTTATCGAGTTTCATTTTTAAATTCCTTGTTTCGATAATCTCTTCGTAGTATTTCTGCGACTCTTCTTGTGCCTCAATTTTTTCTTCCCTCTCTTTGAACAGTAATTTTTCTATCTCCTCAACGCGGTGGGCTAAGACATCTTTCTCCTTTTGTAAGGAGTCTTTCTGTAAAGCCAAGGTGCCATTGCATTAAAGTGCAGCATCCAGTTCCCTCTTATGCGAAGTCTCAAGGCGTCTTACTGCCTCGGCCGTCTCCTCTGCATTTTTCTTTGCCTCGGCAAGTTTGTTAGTCCATGAGATAATGGTTTTGATGACAACAACCTTAGAATAGATTATAAAATATTAATACTAACATTACAAGTTTAGATATATATGTATATGCAGGATCTAACCATGCAGGTATCAAGAATGAAGACTGTACAGTATAGAGATTCAAGATATAGAGATAGAAGACTCATGAGTATCAAGATTATCAAGAGTTCAAGATTTCAAGGTTAAGTTTGTTTTATTAGGAATATTTGTTAAAACTCATAGAAAAGCAATGGCATCTTAATATCCAATTTATTCGTGGAATGGAATCCACTTCGAGCCCGTTAAAGGGATGGAACCCTAAGTAGGATGGAACATACGAAAATCTAGTGGGACATTATTTTGTATCCACTAAGCTTAATTCAAATGATTTTTCAAAATTATTTTGTTTTCGAAATGATTTCAAAACTTTCCTTTTAAAAAGATTCAAAACTCTTGATTCCGTTTTTAAAATAATTTTAGCCTCAAAACATCTTTATTTTCAGAGTCAAAATTTCTCCTGATTTTAAACTATCTTTTCAAATAATATATTTAACTTTTAAATTATTTATACTTTGATTTAAATTATAGTTAAAATATATATATATTGTTCTTTATATTTACTTATGAATTTCAACTATATTCAAGTATATTTATAAAGTTTTAATATAAGATAAATATTATTTTTATAGAAATTCAAAACATCAAATTTGGCTGAGGGATGTCGACATGCCCATAGGCACCATGTCGACATGGTGACAGTTTAATTCAAATTTCAAAAGAAGTGTCTATTCGCCATAACTTTTCATGAATGGTCATGGCTGTTGTTCTTCTATAAATAGGGGTCAGTTTCAACGAATTTTATAATACTTTTCTCTGATTTAACTTCTCTTCTTCTTCTCCACTTTCTTATTTACAAATTACACCATTACTCTGCCGAAATCAATATCGAATCTAAGTAGATAATTTCTGGTTTTGATTCTCTCCACTATCTCTACAAGATCCAAGTGCTAATCTGAGTTATAGACTTTGTGTAATCAATTGAGCGAGAGAAGGTGTGATTGTAGCCCTGGAAATCAATTGGGTGAACTTGTTGCCCCGGAAATCAAGTATCTCTACCCAGAGGATTGTGATTCTGGAGGGTGTACCTCGTAGCCTTGAAACCGAGGGTTGTAATTGTTGAATTGATTTTGAAAGGAAATCCATACTTAGTTGTGCGGGACTGGATGTAGGGTAACTCCGAACCAGTATAAAATCCAGTGTGTTCTTTCCTTTACTACTTTTACTTTATATTTGCATCTGTGTTTGATTCGGTGTTCATATCTGTGTCTGATTAGTGCATACATTGTTAACAAATTAAGATAAACTCAAAAGGATTAACAAATTTCTTAAAACACTATTCACCCCCCCTCTAGTGTTAATTCTAGCCTTAAGATCCTTAATCCGCATTTCTCACATTTGGTATCAGAGCCTTGTTTTCAAAAGTTTCATTATCTGAATTTTGAAAAATTTCAAAATGGCTACTAACACTAGTACTGCTATTACCACCAACACTAGTTCATTTGTAGAAGGTCAGTCTACTGCCAAACCACCAATTTTTAATGGTAGTAACTATGCATATTGGGCATGTAGGATGAAAATATATTTACAATCTGTAGGATTAGATACTTGGAATATCACACAAACTGAATATTCTGAACCCACAGCTAATTTTGCACAGTGGACCACTGAGCAAAAGACTGTTGCACAAAATAATTCTAAAGCAATGAATATTCTGTTTTGTTCACTTGAAAGAAATGAATTTAATAGAGTGTCAGTTTGTAAGTCTGCATATGAAATCTGGAAAACTTTGCAAGTAACTCACGAAGGAACAAGCTAAGTTAAACAGACCAAAATTTCCATGCTCACAAATCAGTTTCAGTTATTTAAAATGAATACTAATGAGTCTATTTCAGATATGTATAGTCGATTTCAAGATATTGTGCATTCTTTAATATCTTTGGGAAAGGAATTTTCGGAAGAAGATCAAGTCAGAAAAATTTTAAATTTTCTCACTCCAGAATGGGATCAAAAGACACTTGCAATTGAAGAGGCAAATGACATCAGTACTTTAAAGATAGAAGAATTGATTGGAAATCTAATGTCGTTCGAAGTTCAAATGATCGGGAGAAGAGAAAGCAAAGCATCTGAAAAGAAATCAATGGCATTCAATGCATTAATCGACGGACCAGAATCAAACAGTGATAATGATGAAGAGATAGCATTTATGACCAGGAATTTTCGGAAATTCATGAAGTACAGAAAATTGAATAGTTCCAAGAGAAACAACTTTAAGAATTCCGGTAATCAGACTACAATACCAAACTTTATCAAATGCTTCAATTGTGACGAACCAGGTCATATCAAAAGAGACTGTCCTCATCCAGATAAGCAAAACCCTCCTACAAACAATGATTCTGCAAAGAAACGGAAACGTGCATTCACTACTACTCTAGATGACTCTGACTCATCCTCCAGCGACGATGAACAGAAGAAAGATAATTCAAATCTGTGTTTCACAGCAATTCTCGATTTAGTCAATACCAAAGACACGGAATCTGAAAAAGGTACACGTTTACAATACATTGGCTGAAATTGCATGCTTGAATTGATTGATTGATTGGTTGTTTTTGAATTGATTGATTGATTGATTGATTTTGAATTGATATGTTGTTTGAATTTAAAATTTTATTTTCTATTTTTTACTATTATTTTATTATTTTATTATTATTTTTATTATTTTTGACACATTCTGAAATATATTATAAGTACAATAATATTTCAGAAATATAGACATTAATAATAATATTTATATATATTTATATTAGATAACTTAGGAAAAATCATGTCATGAAAATTCAAAGCCACATGTTGACATGGCCCCTACCATGATGTCGACATGCCTACCTGAATTTGAATTTCAAATTTTGAATTCAAATGTTTGAATTTCCCTCCACCTTTTCACTTCATTTATTTCTCTGAAAAGATACCTTTTGACCAGAGAATATGTCCTTTGAAAGTCTATTTATTCACTATCTTTTATCATATCTTTTCACTTTCATTTTCAATTTCAAATTCAAACTCTCTCTTCATATCTTCAAGCTCTCTATCTCTACTCTAATGGCTTCTTCAAGCAACCCCTCAACCATGAGAATTTCCAGAAAAATCAAAGAGCAATTATTCAATGATCCGGAGGAAATTAAAGCATACATCAATTATGCTAATTATGCCAAAGTCCATTCCAGAAAATTTGCTATCTTTCAAAATTTTTCTTCTTATGAAATTGATTCTCTTTTTGCAAACAATGGTGTTTTAAGTCTTATTGACTCTTCTCAAAATGATTTTGTTTGCTATCCTAATCTTGTCAAAATCTTCTATGCTAATTTAAACCGTGGTTTTTATATTGGAAATGAGAATGAAATTTGGAGTAGTGTCAAAGGCACTCAAATTGTTTTGAATTGTGATCTTTTGGGTACCATTCTCAATTGCAAAAGCACAGGAATGGATCTTTCTAGTTTTCAAATCAATGAACATGATCGTGAGACATTTCATTATATTTTTGAAGGAGATGAAAACTTTGAATTTAAAAACCGAAACTTTCGTCCTAAAGCAAGAATTGTCAATCTTCTCTTACAACATACTTTGACCCCAAGATCGGGAAATTTTAACAATCCTACTTCAAAGGTGTGCAAAGCACTTTTTGCTATTTTTGGAAATTATGATATCAATTGGGCGCAAGTTATTTTGGATGAACTTCATCCTAAAAATTTTGAAATGGGAAAAAACACTTTATATCATGGAATTTACCTTACTCGGATTTTCAACTATTTTGGAGTAAATTTCAAAGGAGAAGAATTTATTTCAAGAAAAGTTTTTAATATCTCAAACATTTCTCTCATGAAAACCCATATGTTTTTCAACCTTATGAGACTCTTGCCAAAAAGGAAGAGCGTTTGGCTCATGAAGAAATGGAAGAGGAAGAAGAAGAAGAAAGGGATGAAATGGAAATAGAAGAAGAAGAAGAAGAAGGTGAAACCTCTTTGGAAAGCATCGAATATCCTTCCAATCCATCCAACAAAACCCTTCTCAAAAACCAAAAGATAATTGTGGAGAATCAACGGATTTTAAAACGATCCGTTAGTAAGAAGTTGAATAACATTTCTTCGAAGATGAACAAGTTCTTTTCAAAAGTCAGCAAGAAACTTGGACTATCTTCATCATCTTCATCTTCTAACTAGTTTTATCTTTTAGTATCTTATTGTATTTGTCTTAGTTTGTTTTTTCGAATGATCATGTAGTTCATTATGCTTAATCTTTGTATTATCGTAACGAAATGAAATTTCCTTTCTGTTATCTATCTTATCTTATCTCTAGAATAAATGTTAGTATATTATATAAATATTTACATATACACAATTATTCACAAAATCAAAGTTGTCATAAATTTTCACTAACCCATGTCGACATCCCCTAGAAGACCATGTCAACATGTACTGGTCAGAAGTGATTATTGATTTTGAATTTGAAATTTGAATAACTACCAAATGTCTATTCATTTCAAACGAATTTCTACACCTATATATACATTTTTCTTCCAGAAATCTTCACTGAAATTTATTTCTCATTATCTATATCCTTCATTTCTTTCTCTAATTCAATTATGGCCAATCCTATTCACAATCTATCTGAAAATCTTGAAGAAACACTCAACTCATTCAAGAATATTCTCTCTTTTATTCTACGAAACCAGTGTCACTTAGAATTGAGTCAAATACAGATGATCAAGGAACAAGAGAGACACTTCGATGCAATACGATGGATGATCTCCTCTCTACACAAGGATGATAATGAAGCACATCCTCCTGTCTCTCTCACCAATGACAGTGAGAATTGGGATGCAATTAAAGCAGACCCTATATTTGGAGAAGATGGATGGGTAGATGTTCCTCGTAACGTTTAATTTTCTTTCTTTGTTTGATTTGTTTGAATTAATTTGTTTGATTTAATTTGGTTTGAATTGATACTTTGTGTAGATTGATTTTATTTGGTTTGAAGTTTGGTGTGTGAAACATATATATATACACTGAAATGAATATAGTCTTTAATTAAGTTATTATGTTCATAAGTATCATTATTTCTTAATCTATATATTATATATTCCGTTGTATAGTTTATCAATGCAGGCACTGAAATCAAAGAATAAGGGGGAGTAAGTTTTTTGTTGATGACAAAGGGGGAGAAATATAAAATAGAATAGTTAGGCATAGATTAAGGGGGAGTTGTTAGTTTTAGGCGGAGTTATTAGGATAGAAGGAATATTTTATAAACAAAGGTTGTCCATCAAAAAGGGGGAGATTGTTAGTCCATGAGATGATGGTTTTAATGACAACAACCTTAGAATAGATTATAAAATATAAATACTAACATTACAAGTTTAGATATATATATATATGCAGGATCTAACCATGCAGGTATCAAGAATGAAGACTGTACAGTATAGAGATTCAAGATATAGAGATAGAAGACTCATGAGTATCAAGATTATCAAGAGTTCAAGATTTCAAGGTTAAGTTTGTTTTATTAGGAATATTTGTTAAAACTCATAGAAAAGCACTGGCATCTTAATATCCAATTTATTCGTGGAATGGAATCCACTTCGACCCCGTTAAAGGGATGGAACCTTAAGTAGGATGGAACCTACGAAAATCTAGTGGGACATTGTTTTGTATCCACTAAGCTTAATTCAAATGATTTTTCAAAATTATCTTGTTTTCGAAATGATTTCAAAACTTTCCTTTTAAAAAGATTCAAAACTCTCGATTCCGTTTTTAAAATAATTTTAGCCTCAAAACATCTTTATTTTCAGAGTCAAAATTTCTCCTGATTTTAAACTATCTTTTCAAAAAATATATTTAACTTTTTTATTATTTATACTTTGATTTAAATTATAGTTAAAATATATATATATATATTGTTCTTTATATTTACTTATGAATTTCAACTATATTCAAGTATATTTATAAAGTTTTAATATAAGATAAATATTATTTTTATAGAAATTCAAAACATCAAATTTGGCTGAGGGATGTCGACATGCCCATAGGCACCATGTCGACATGGTGACAGTTTAATTCAAAGTTCAAATTTCAAAAGAAGTGTCTATTCGCCATAACTTTTCATGAATGGTCATGGCTGTTGTTCTTCTATAAATAGGGGTCAGTTTCAACGAATTTTATAATACTTTTCTCTAATTTAACTTCTCTTCTTCTTCTCCACTTTCTTATTTACAAATTACACCATTACTTTGCCGAAATCAATATCGAATCTAAGTAGATAATTTCTGGTTTTGATTCTCTCCACTATCTCTACAAGATCCAAGTGCTAATCTGAGTTATAGACTTTGTGTAATCAATTGAGCGAGAGAAGGTGTGATTGTAGCCCTGGAAATCAATTGGGTGAACTTGTTGCCCCGGAAATCAAGTATCTCTACCCAGAGGATTGTGATTCTGGAGGGTGTACCTCGTAGCCTTGAAACCGAGGGTTGTAATTGTTGAATTGATTTTGAAAGGAAATCCGTACTTAGTTGTGCGGGACTGGATGTAGGGTAACTCCAAACCAGTATAAAATCCGGTGTGTTCTTTCCTTTACTGCTTTTACTTTATATTTGCATCTGTGTTTGATTCTGTGTTCATATCTATGTCTGATTAGTGCATACATTGTTAACAAATTAAGGTAAACTCAAAAAGATTAACAAATTTCTTAAAACACTATTCACCCCCCTCTAGTGTTAATTCTAGCCTTAAGATCCTTAATCCACATTTCTCACAAAGTTGAGCCTTACATTCGAGCAATTCAGCATCTTGATGTTTGATGATATCTTTGTCATGAATGGCTTCTAACTTAAGGCAATCGATTTTATGCTAGTGCTCGATGGAAACTTCAGAGACTTTCTCAGCTAAGTGAATGAACGCTTCATGCTGGACGCACACATCATTCATGCATGCTAATGAGCTCTCTTTGTCACTTCCAAAAATGATGCGCATTGAAGGGAGGAATTTAAGCCCGTCAAAGCATATTTTCGGGAAAGTAGCTTTGAGTTTAACTAGTTTCTCTGCTGTAGTAGGATCATGGGCAGGAACCGGTGGGATTTGTTCAGACGTAACCAGTGGATGTTTACGACGCTCGCGAGATTGCCAAGTACTTGACGACCTGGAGTGTTGATCATGAGGAGCGGCGGCTTGGGAACCCCGATGTGCGGATTTATCTTCGCTATGAGTCGGAGGGTTAGATGGATCGCCATGGCGTGGAGCGTGGGTCTTAGACTTCCTTCTGGGCGAAGAAGAAGATTCTCGAGAAGAATAGTCTCTCTCCCATCCTTCATCTTTGTCTCGGCGTCTTCTAGATTCGGAGTCCCGACCCAAGCGATAGTAAGTGGAAGAGCTGCGGAGGCGGTCGAAAGCATGCGAGTGAGACATTGCACCTGTAAAAGAGCCAAATAGGAGCATATTAGGAGTTGTTATGTAAAGAGTTAATCCCAAGTGGATGGTGAAGTGCAAGTTCTTGTATGTGTCCTAGTTTTTCCCCCCAATGGACCAGTAACATTAGCTTTACTCATTGGGTTTCTTCTCCATTATTAGAAGGTTGCACTCCTTCGCCGCTTCTCGTGGGTGAGTTAAGCCCTTTGATGTCAAGATTGGTGAAGTTGTAATTTAATAAATCGTCTGGGATCGGAATGTCAGAGAGTCTCTTCAACGAGCTCTCCATCTGTTGAGAAGACGATTCTTTTTCAATCGGAGTTATGATGAATTTTAGGGTTGCTCCGGCCTTCCTTTTTCATATCTTGTACACCAAAATTTTTCCTCTCTTCAGGGAGGTTGCGATTGGCTAGTATGTGGCGCTTCAATTGTTGCCGTTCTTCCAAGGCTTATGTCTTCGTTTCTCGGCCCTACATCTTATGATTCCTTTATCTTATCCTCTTTGGTGCCTTCTTGGGTTTCCTCAACAGGGGGCACTACGGGGTCATTTATTTCTTCCCTTCCATCGACAACAGTCTTCGGAACCGCTCTGCAGCCAGAGAGACCAATTGTGCGGTCGTCTTCTAACAGCCTAAATAACGAGAGCAACTCATCGGTGATGAGGAGCTTGATGTCTTGATTCTCCACCAGAGTAGCGCGAATGGCCACGATGGCCCTAGAGTATCCGACGCCTTCAGGTCGAGGGCAGACACCTGAAAGAGTTAAAGTTATTATTACGATTAAGGAAGAAGCTGTGACTTGAATCTTTGAACTAAAGACGAAGGCAGAAATGGCACTTACGTCCTTCCAACCATCTTCTCGCGAAGTTGGGAGGACACCATACGTAGAACCATTCATGTTTGAATAGGGAATGCTTATTCCATGCGTCCGTTAAGACCTGGCATTTGGGCAGGGGTACAAAAAAGATTTACGAAGGACTATCATCCCATCTTTTGAAATTGTAAATATATCGGATGTCTTCAGGATTTGGCGGACGAAATAGGACGTTCATGAAGAGGAGAAAAGTGCCATGGATAAAGGCATAGCTGTTAGGGTGTAGCTGAGTAGGAGCGATTCCCATGAATCTCAGCATTTCCCGAATGAAAGAGTTGAATAGTGGCACGCATCCGGCCCGACACATGAACTTATTGCATGCTGTATATCTGGCTGGGGCAAGTGAGGTCTATCTTGCCTTGACAGAACCAAAACGTCTTCAAAGGAAATCCCATGGATAGAACATAATCGACGAAGAGCGGCTTCGCCGATTTTGGATGCTTGTGAGTCAGCCGGATTGTTTAGAATGATAGCATCCTCTGCAACGTCGGGAGCTGGGTCAATGACTTCTATAGGAAGAACTGGGATGTCAGAAAAAAGACTCGCTTGTGGGTTAGATGCCCCTACTTGTTCTGTTTGTTGACTCGGTGCATGCTTATCAGATAAGGTTGTAGAACTTGATCTCGCGGTCGATTCAGAAAACATTATGGTTGAGCGCTTCGTGTAACTTGGGGTCCGTGTTAACTATACTCAGTAGACAATCAATGTTAGAAATAATAACCTGTCCCCCTATGTCGTGTGTGAACTAGTGCAGTGAAATATGAAATAAACATGAGCAGTTTGAAACTAAACAAAAGTAAAATGTCAAAGCTTCGAAGCTTCAACCAAATAGACCGTCATCGCTGACCGTCTCAATCAACATGAAAATTGATCGGCAACCGAAGCTTCAAGATCGGATGTTGACATTCTGAGTTATGAAGTCCGTTGTTCAAGTATATTTGGATTTTGTACTTAGTTCATGTTAACCAGACTGGAAATTTGTTCGTTCAAATTTAAGTCCGTCGGTCCAAGTATGCAAGTCGCATTGTTCTTAGTCGTTTTATGTCTGGGCAAGGCAGTATGTAGTTAGATGTTTGAACGAATTAAGTTAAGATGGTCATTATAGTCAACACCGATCCTTGCCTTAGATGCCGATCCCTATGCCTTGCTCTTGTAGCCGACCCTTACACTTAGACTCACTTGGCAATATGGACCCTTTCCCATTGGCCGACATACTGATCCCTATGTTTTAACCTTCATTACCGATCCCTGAAATCCCTTCTAGCCTAGATGTCGATCCCTATACTTAACTTTTTAGGACGAACCCTTCTTTTCAATTCCTATACCGACCCCTATAAATAAGCCTCTATACCGATCCCTCTAAATACCCTTATTTACACCGATCCCTATACCTAAATTACTAACACCAAGCCTACGCCTAACAACTACATACCGATCCCTCAAGCAAACATATTCCCTACCGACCCTTCCCATCTCTAATATCGACCTCTCTCTGGCTACCTCTCACCGATCTCTCACCTGACAACATCACAATATCAAGTCGACCCACCTCCTTCTTTTTCATCCCCTTCTCCCTTTCCTTCCTCTTCTCCTTCCTCTTCCTCCTTCTTCTGCTCCTTCACCTTCTCCTCCTCTCTCGCATAACATAATCAACCCCACTAGGTAATACACCTAACGAACACTCAAACACATTCAAGCTCGAGATTCATGACTCGATCACTCAAATGAGGAAGAGATTATACCTATTCGATTTGAATTGCAAGGCCGAAGCTTGGATTAGGAACGAACTGATGGTAATGGCGGTCGGATGTATGGTCACGCACTAAAATTCAAGTTAAAAAAGGGAATTTTGTCTTGCTTCAGAGCGTTCGGTTGGGCAGAGAACAATAGAAAAAAGTTTTAAGTGTTGGGAAGTTAAAGTAAAAGAGAGAGAAGGGGGAGTGATTTTTTATATAGGCGAGAAAAGAGGGGAGATGAACCGATCGCACCAAGTGACTCGGTCATAAGGTTGAAATGGGGTCGGCCTCGAGGCTCGCCGACCCCTATCCAAGCATACTAGCCAAGGGATCGGCATACAAAATGTCGACCCCTTCAAAAAAAAGAGAGTGTAATAAAATAGTAAAAGAATAAAAATACATATGCATGAATGATGAATATGAATGAGATAAGAAGGAGAGCAAAGGGCAATAGCAAATGTTTGAAAACCTAAATGGCAACCAATATCATGAAGGCTAGGTTATAACAGAAGCATGCAAAATAAAATACTTTGGTAAAGGCCAACGAACGTCCGAACACGTTTGGAAGTCAACAATAGAAACATGTGTATGCAAATGCATGGAATGGATTTATGAATTCAACTTTTTGAAAGGTTAAATCAGAAGAAAACCTGAAGATTTCATATGACCAAATCTGTGCATTCTAATGGAATGAGACGTTGGAACTATTCCATTGAAGGTCAATAAAGGAACAATGATCAACCAGGGATTTTGATAGGCATGTTCCCGGGAACCTGGGTTTCTCCAATTCAAAGCATGTCATGTTATTTACAATACATACTTTGGAAGGCTACACAAGGATGATTACGAAGGCCACACTTGACTATTGATGGGAAGGATGGTCATGAGACAACATCCATATGACCAGAGTATAATGTCCGAACAGTTGTATCCAGCCCAGGGTAAATAAGGTCGACAGATGGATAATACAGGATGTCGGAAGTACGGAATTTAGTTTGGTTGGAATAGGGGTCGACATGGAGGTTTGACAAATTGAAGAAAGTATGGTTGGGTCGGCATAACTTGTAAAACCAATGGGATCAGCGCATTAATGGCGTATGCAAAAGGGGTCGGCATAGTGTGTTTGGCTCGACATAATATGGATGAAGCATAGATGGATCGACATAGCATCTAGGAAACCAAAGGGGTCGACATGGCATGTTTGGTTCGGCATAGCTACACTCCATAGATATGGATCGGCACAGTGTGAATGGATTGGCATGAGTTGTGAAACCAAAGGGGTCGGCATGGCTCATTCGTAGGATACGGGTCGGCACAGCACGTTTGGATCGAAGTTGCATGGTATATAAGGAAGGGATCAGCATATGTTGCAAGATCAGAAGGGATCGGCACAACCCAGACCGAGTTAAGATTCCAACTAAAGTATTACAAGAACCATAGCTCCGCACGTCCAAATGTCATTATACTTGAAGTACCATCTTGTCACACCATAAAAGAGCTACCATAGGGATTGCTGGCCCAAACTCAACCCATGGAGGGGTCGGTATCGACCCCTATCCATTGAGAGTTGGGCCTAGCCCTCCCTACGGTGGGCCCATGTGGTTAAGGGGGTCCAGGGGCCGAAGTTTCAATCAGATTAGAGGCTGCCTTCATCTATAAATACAGGGGAAGGGGGCCATTTTGAGGGACTTTTTGGCTGGCAAGTGAAACTCTGCCATTATTGTAACCAATCTCCTTTGATTCTTCCTTGATCTCTTGATATTTCTTACCGATTGTAATTGTAATCAAGTGAATTGTGAACCAATAAGGAAAGTATTCAAAGTGAACGTAGGCAATCAATGCCAAACCACTTTAAATCTTGTTGTTTTTGCACTCTGCTACGTTTTTCTTATTATCACGCGTATTTCCTCTGTTTCATTTAGTTTCTTCATATATTTCTCTTCTTAAACCTATCCTTGAGTGTTTGTGGCCAATTTGGTTGCAAACACTCTGTTGCTCCTTAAAACCCATGAATGCTTCCTTTTGGTGGCATATATGAAAACATGCACCCGAATCAAGCACCCACCCGTCTTCTTTTCTTTCGTCAACACAGAGAATGTCATTACTAATAACAAAATTCACCTCATCGTCGCTACCTTCATCAAGCTTGTCTTTGTCTTCCTCTAACGCTTTCATCCTTCCATTGTCCTTTATAAACTTTTTGCAAATCTCATCCAATGACCAGGTTTTTTTACAGTAATAGCAGATGAAATCCATTTTCATGTTTGATTTATTTGATTGTCTTTCCATGTTCAAACGTTTAGCCATTCTAGCAGGATTGACCTCTTTAATTAGATTTATGCTTTCCTTTTATTCCTTATCGTTTCCTTCCATTATATTCATCCTCTGTATCTCCTCATTAAGCAGACTGCTAACCATCTTTCTCATTGAAATAACTCCATTCGAATTTGAGTTGTTTAATGCAACTATAAGCGTTTCTCAACTCTTTGGTAATGAAATCATCAACATCAAGGCTTATGTCTCATCATCCACCTAGAAATTCATGGCTGCAACCAATTGGTTCTCAATTGCCTGGAAATCATTGAGATGCTCTCCAATTGATCCACCTACCTTGGGCTTCAAATTAACAAATTTCTCATAAAAAATCCTTATTTATTGCGGAGTTCTTCACATAAATTCCTTCCAATTTCTTCCAAATTCCAAAAGCAGTTGTTTCATTAGCAAAAACATAAAACACATTATTCTTAAAAAAACGGATAGCCGGTCGCCGCAGCCTGTCTATCCAATGTTTCATATTTTGCCTTAAATACATTACTAAGGTTTTCCCCTTTATTCTTCAATGGTTGGTGAAGATCATTAAGGTAAAGAAATCCTCCATCTTCGTCTTATGTAACCATCAATTTTTCGCATTAAGTTTCTCCACATTTATCTTCTCCATAATCAAACTCCCTTAAAATAATTCTTCTCCATAACCAAACTCTCTTCAAAACATTGTGTTGTAAGCTTTGATACCAATTGTTAGGGTTTTTTCTAGGATCCCTACACAATTAGATTTTATAAGAGATAAGAAGTGAAGAAATACAATAACAAACAATTCCTTCAAACAAAACATTTATTAATTCACCAAATGATTACAAGAGAAAACCTAAACATTGAGAAAATTTCTCAATCCACAAAACCCTAGAAAAATAGTCTTTTTTCCCACACACATCTAATGAACCTTATACATGCCTATTTATAATAAGAAATTACTATTTGCTCAAATCCTCATTTATATAGCAACAAATAAATTGTTGCATCTAATTTAAAAGAGCAAAATCTTATCTTTTATTATGGAATGCATATCCATATATGCAATAGTATTTTGAGCAAGTCTAATATTTTTCCCTTTTATTTCTTCTAAATGTGATTTTGTATCACAAATCACAACACTCTCCAAATCTATAAAATCTATAAATGGGGCAGTATAATTGTGTCAAAATTACAACTTGACTCACAATATCTTCAAAATCTACTTTGATTTGGAAATATTTAACAAACTCCAACAATCTCCACTTTGATACTATATTTCCCTACAAGCCTACCAATCTCCAATATCTCTATGAAAACAAATGTCTCCACCCAAAAAAAACTTTAGTAATATCAAAAGACCTAAGTATGAATGTTACTTAATTGAACATGCATTTCATCAATAACTTTGAACTGTTTGTAATACGACAAAGACCTTCGTGCTTGGGGCTTTCTGTTGCTGACTCCATCTTGATTCAGAAAAATTTGCCTCTACAACTCTACTTTGAGAAATCCCTCCATTCTCCACCGTTTTCCCAAGAAATTTATATACACTATTGCTTCCTCTTTTTGCGTGCAACACCTTCTTATTACCCTTTCAAAACCTTATAACTCCACCTCGAATCAAAAAGTTATAGCATTTTCCTTCCATCTGCTCCATTGAAACTAGATTCTTCTCAATTTTCAGGACATGCCTAACTCCCGTAAGTTTCACCACTCTTCCATCATACGTATTCGGCCTAACCGGACCTATATATTTCACCCAAATGTGTCTACCACCAGCGGACTCCACCTTACTCTCTTGCACCTTAAAATCAATAAATGCTTCCATTTGGTGACATATAAGAAAACAAGCACCCGAATCAAGCACTCACCCATCTTCTTTTCTTCCGTCAACATAGAGATGACATTACTAATATAAAAAATTCACCTCATCGTCCTTGCCTTCATCAAGCATCTTTGTCTTCCTTTGGTGCTTTCATCCTTTCTTTGTCCTTCATAAGATTTTTGCAAAATCTCAGTTGGTGATTGGATTTTTCACGATAATTGCAGATGAAATCTCTTTCCATATTCGATCTATTTGATCGTCTTACCATATTTGAATGTCTACCCTTTTAGCAAGATTTAACTCTTCGGTCATATTTCCGCTTTTCCTTTCCTCATTATCCTTTTGTTCTATTAGGTTCATCATCTGCATCTTCTCATTAAGTAGACTGCTAACCACCGATCCCATTGAAACAACACCATCCAAATTTGAGTTGTTCAATGTAACTACAAGCGTTTCCCAACTCTCTATTAATGAACTCATCAACATTAAGGCTTAGGTTTCATCATCCACCTTGAAATTCACGGCTGCAACTAATTGGTTCACAATTGCCGAAAAATCTTTGAGATGCTCTCCAATTAGCCACCTTCCTTAGGCTTCAAATTAACCAATTTTCTCATAAGAAGCTCCTTATTTATTGCGGAGTTCTTTGCATAAATTCATTCCAATTTCTTCTAAATTCCAAAAGTAGATATTTCATTAGAAACAATATAAAATACCACATTCTACAAAAAACAACGAATAGCCACCACAGCCTTTCTATCAAAAGTTTCCCACTTTGGTTCAAATACATTACTAGGTTTTTCCCCTTTATTCTTCAATGGTTAGTGATGATTATTGAGGTATAAAAATCTTCCACCTTCGCCTTCCATAACCTCCAATTTTTCGCATTAAGTTTTTTCACATTTATCTTCTTAATAACCAAACTCTCTTCAAAAAATTCATCTCCATAACCAAATTCTCTTCAAAACAATTATGCAGTAGGCTATGATACCTACTGTTATGGTTTTTTCTAGGATCCCTACACAATTAGATTTTAGAAGAGATAAGAAGTGAAGAAAAACAATGACAAACAAATTCCTCCAAACAAACCTTTATTAATTAACCAAATGATTCCAATAGAAAGCCTAAAAATTGAGAAAATATCTCAATTCCCAAAATCCTAGAAAAATATCTTTTTTCCCACACTCATCTAATGAACCTTATACATGCTTATTTATAATAAGAAATTACTTGGTGCTCAAATCCTCATTTATATGGCATCAAATAAATTTTTGCATTTAATTTAAAAGAGTAAATTCTTCTCTTTTATTATGATATGTGTATCCATATATATACAATAGTATTTTGAGCTAGTCTTAGTTTTGTTTTCCTTTATTTCTTTTAGAAGTGATTTCGTTTCACAAATCACAACACTCTTCGAATCTATGAAATCTATAGATGGGCAATATATTTGAGTCACGATTATACCTTGACTCATAATATCTTCAAAATTTACTTTGAATTGAAAACATTTCACAAACTCTAACATATTATATTTCCATACAAGCCTACCAACTCCACCAACATCCGCATACTCCAAACAATCTCCAATATCTCTATGAAAACAAATGTCTCCGTCCAAAAAAAAACTTTATCAACATCAAAACCACTTAAGTATGAATGTTCCCCAATTGAATATGCATATCATCAATAACTTAGAACCACAAAGACCTCTATGCTTGCAGTTTTTTGTGGCTAACTCCACCTTGATTCAGACAAATTTGTCTCTCCAACACTGCTATGACAAATCCCTCCATTCTCCACCGTTTTCCTAAGCAATTTGTATAGATTGTTGCTTCCTCTTTTTACGTGCATCACATCCCTATTATCCTTCCAAACCCTTATAACTCCACCTCGAGTCGAAAAAGTTGTAATCTTTTCCTTCCAATTGTCCCACTGAAATAAGATTTTTCTTAATTTCTAGGAAATGTCTAACTCTTATGAGTTTCACCTCTCTTCCATCATACATCTTCGGCCTAACCGGACCTATACCCTTCACTTCAACATCTCCACTACTAGCGGACTCCACCATACTCTCTTGCTCCTTAAAATCAATGAATGCTTCCTTTTGGTGACATATATGAAAACATACACCCAAATCAAGAAACGACCCATCTTCTTTTTTTCCGTCAACATAGAGAATGTTGCTATTAATATCAAAATTCACCTCGTCCTCACTGCCTTCATCAAGCTTGTCTTTGTCTTCCTCTAATGCTTTCATCCTTTCTTTGTTCTTTATAAGTCTTTTGCAAAATTGTCAACTCGCAACAAGGTTTTTTTTATAGTAATAGCAGATGAAATCACTTTCCATGTTCCATCTATTTAATCGTATTTTCATATTTGAATGTTTACCCCTTTAAGCAAGATTAACCGCTTCAATTAGATTTCCGCTTTCCTTTCTTCCTTATCTATTACTTCCATTAGATTCATCCTCCGCATCTCCTCATTAATAACACCGCTAACCACTGATCCCATCGAAACAACTCCATTTGAATTTGAATTGTTCAATGCAACTACAAGCATTTTCCAACTCTTTGGTAATGAACTCATCAACATCAAGGCTTGTGTCTTATCATCCATCTTGTAATTCATGGTTGTAGGGGTGAGCAATCTTTGGTTAAACCAACCAAACCAATTTATTTCAGTCGGTTTGGTTTGGTTTTGGAACTAGATTGGTTTATAATCAGCCAATAACAAAATTAGTTCAGCTATCGGTTTAAACAAACTAACCAAACTTTTATTATATTGTTAAAATTACTAGTGGTATAATGATTTTTTTTAGATTAATTTAGTGATCTAAATAAATTTTATTTATCCTATATGTGTCGGAATTACAATTTAAAAGAATACCAATTTAGAATACTTTTATTTTACATTTATATTTTATTTTAAAGTTAAATGAAAATTCTAGACATAAAATGTGAATAATTTTTAGTTCGGTTAATTTTGGATAACTAACGGAACCAACCAAACTTAATTCGGTTGCTCCGGTTTGGTTTTCATTTTATTAGTTTTAGTTAGGTTTAACAATTTTCACCATCGGACCAATGAAACCAATCAAATGCTCACCCCTACACGACCACCGTTAATTGGTTCAGAATTGCTTGAAAATCATTGAGATGCTCTCCAATTGACCCACCTTCCTTAGGCTTCATATTCACTAATTTTCTCATAAGAAGCACCTTATTTATTGCGTAGTTCTTTGCATAAATTCCTTCCAATTTATTTCAAATTTCAAAAGCAAATGTTTTATTAGAAATAATATGAAACATCATATTCTTTAAAATGCAATGAATGATCGCCGTAGCTTTTCTATCCAAAGTTTTCCACTTCGCCTCAAATACATTATTAGGTTTTTCCTCTTGATTGTTCAATGGTTGGTGAAGATCATTGAAATATAGAAAATCCTCCATCTTCGCCTTCCATAACCCCCAATTGTTCGCATTAATTTTTTCCATATTTATCTTCTCCATAACCAAACTATCTTCAAAAAATTATGTAGTAGGCTCTGATATGAACTGTTAGGTTTTCCTAGGATCCCTATAAAATTAGATTTTAAAAGAGATAAGAATTAAAGGGAGTGTGGATTAAGGATCTTAAGGCTAATTTAACACTAGAGGGGGGTGAATAGTGTTTAATGGATTCTAAGACTTATATGGACTAATTTAAAAATTATGATATAAACAAATGCAGAACTTAATCACAGAACAATCATAGAATCAAACACAGATGTAGAAAGTAAATAAAAAGCAGTAAAAGGAAAGAACACACTGGATTTTATACTGGTTCGTAGTTACCCTACATCTAGTCCTGCACCATGGCAAACACCTCGTATAGATTTTTATTATACCAATGTCGAGATTACAATCCTAAATTTCTAAAGGCCTTGAGGTACCCTCCTGTCTTCGAGTCCGGGGTAAACTCTCTTGATTTACGGGACACAAGATCACCTAATTGATCTCCAGGCACAACCACACCTTAAAGAGAGACTCGATAAACTTTTGATTACAAATTGATCCTATAACTCTGAATAGCACTTTGATCTTCGAGAGAGGGCAGAGAATCAAACAAGAATGAGATTCCAATTTGATTCACTTGAGAATTCGGCAGAATTTCGGCATGATCTTAAAAATATGAAAATTTTAGAATATGGTTTTGTGGAGGAGGAGTGAAGAAAATAAGAAAATAGTTAGTTAAAAAATTCGTTTGTGAAGGCTATTTATAGACTAGTAGCGGTCATAACCATTCGTGAAGAGATTTAAACGAATAGACACTTCTTTTGAAAATTGAAACTTTTGAATTTAACGGCTACCATGTCGACATGGGGTATCCCATGATGTCGACATCCCTTAGTTAAAAACAATGTAAAATTTGTTTTGAAAATGGTATTGAAAGGAAAACAAGATGACATGATTCTGGAGTAAAATAAACTAATTTTCCTATGATTTAAAATAAAGAAGAGTAGAAAAATATATTTTTGGAATGTATATATAAATTTGATTTTAAATCTCAAGTATATATATATTATAAAAGAATTTTTAAAAATCAAAAGATAAGTTAATAACAAACGAAGTTTAAAACAAGAGTTTATTTAAAAACACAAACAAAGAATATTTTAAGGCTAAAACAACTTTTTGAAAATCATTTGAAAAGATAATTTTTAAAGCTAAAACATTTAAAAAAACTGTTTTGAAAATCATTTAAAAAAAACCATTTTGAAGTAGTTTTGCAAGCTTCTTCCTGCAGAATATTTCATCACATCAGGACTCGAGAACCTGTACAAAACCAGGATGTTTGTGGGTTTGTAAGCCACTTGTCGTAGGTTTGTAAGCTACTTGTCGTGGGTTTGTAAGCCACTAAGAAGGTAGAAATGGGTTGCATCCCAAATGAAATTTGGAATGAAGATTTCCATGCTATTATGAAGTTTTAACAAAACTAGACACTTATCTTGAAATCTTGATCTTGATACTCTTGAGTCTTCAAACTTGATTTCTTCATTCTTGATCTTTATACTGTACAGTCTTCATTAATCAGTACTTGCCTTATATATATCCTACATAATAACATTCATATATATCTAGACAATAGTGTTAGTATATAAGTTATAATAGAATAAGTTACAAAGGTTGTTGTCATCAAAACCACTATCTCCAGTTCCTAACAATCTCTCCCTTTTTGATGATGACAACCTTATAAAATATACTTACCACTTCGATCATACCATAACCCCCCCTTACACCAACAACTCCTCCTTACTCAATGCCTACTATTTTATATAACTTCTCCCCCTTTGTCTTCAACAAAAATAACCTATAAACCCTGAACTTAATAGAAAATGAGATAAACAAACATATGACATAAGAATAATAACTATGTATGAGTGAAATATAACATCCTAAGTTAAATGGAATTCAAGATTTTATACACCAAAGATTGTTTTTAGAAGAACATTAATTAAGATAACACTTATATACAAATTAACAAACCAATATCCAATCAAGAAAGAGAAAAACGAAAAACGCTTAACGAGGACCCTTAACTATTGGTGATTTATGGACCGAACAATTTGGATAGTGGAGACAAAAGTTTCCACGTTGTTCGACCAAGTTCCCATTAGCATCAAAAAGGACCTCTCCAACGCAAATCACGCCATCGTCTTCGTCCATATGAACATCCGGATTCGGCAGAGGATGTTCTTCTTCTTGATCCTCTTGTGGTTCTTCTAAAGGCTCTTCTTCTTCAGAATCCATGGCTTGTGATGATTCTTCGATGACAATGGGATTGGCATGGTTATCCATAAGGAAGTTTTGTAAATTCCTAAGGATTCTGCCTTGCCTATCTTGTTCTCTAGCCATTCGTAGTTGACTTACTTGAATTGCCATCATCATTTGAAGAAAATCTTTCATCTTCTCTTGTAATTTGATGACTCGTATGTGTGTGGAACATTGAAAAGGGCCAGAATGAGAAGTGGGTGAAGAAGGTTCATTATTAGAAGAGGAAGCCATTAAATTACTGTTTTAGAAGTTTATTACAGAGAATAGAACAGAGAAAAGGAGTAAAAGTCGAAATATATAAATATATAACCAAATAACTAATTTTAGAGGGAAATTTAAATTTGAAAATCTCGGCCTGTATGTCGACATAAGAGGATGGGTCATGTCGACATGCCTAGTTCAATTTTTGAGAAATTTTTATTTATATTAATTATTAACTATACTTGTATTATTTATAATTTATATTTCAATTAATGAACATATACCTAATTCTCTTCTAAATTTAGTAAAGTTTTGTTCATTTAATGGTTTGGTTAATATATCAGCAATTTGTTTTTCAGTATTAATATATTCAAGAGTTATGACTTCTTTACTTATATTATCTCTAAGAAAATGATGTCTAATATCAATATGTTTTGTTCTAGCATGATGAGTTGGATTTTTAGATAGGTTTATTGCACTAGTATTATCACAACAAATTGGTGATTTAGTTATAGTTAATCCAAAATCTTTTAAAGTTGGTTGCATATATATAACTTGAGAACAAGCCAAAGCAGCAGATATATATTCTGCTTCAGTTGTTGACAAGGATACAGTGTTTTGCTTCTTACTAAACCAGGAAACCAGAGAATGTCCTAGAAAGTGACAAGTTCCACTTGTACTTTTTCGGTCTGATTTACAACCAGCGTATTCAGCATCACAATATGAAATTAAATCAAATACATCATTTTTAGGGTAAAATAAACCATAATCTAAAGTATGTTTTACATATCTTAAAATTCTTTTAACAGCTTTTAAGTGAGTTTCTTTAGGTTGAGATTGGTATCTTGCACAGAGACAGACACTATGCATGATGTCAGGATGACTTGCTGTTATATAAAGCAACGAACCAATCATTCCCTTATATAATTTTTGATCAACATCTTTTGATTTATCTTCTTTACTTAAAGCTACATTAGTTGTCATTGGAGTTGGTTTCCCACTAGAAGTGGTCAATCCAAATTTATTAATTAAATCCTTAGCATATTTTTCTTGACTAATGAAAATTCCTTTATCTAATTGTTTGATTTGAAGTCCTAAGAAGAAACTTAGTTCTCCCATATGACTCATTTCAAATTCTTTAGTCGTTATATCTGAGAATTATTTATTCATTATGTTATTAGTTGACCCAAATATTATATCATCTACATATATTTGTACTAATTGAATATCATTTTTGTTTCTTTTAATAAAAAGAGTTGTATCTATTTTACTAATTTCAAAACCAGATTGTAGTAAATAAGATCTTAGTCTTTCATACCAGGCTCTAGGAGCTTGTTTCAGACCATATAAAGCTTTCTTTAATTTATATACATGATTTGGAAATTTATTATCTTCAAAAAGTGGAGGTTGTTCAACATAAACATCTTCTTTTACAAAACCATTTAGAAAAGCACTTTTAACACCCATTTGATATAACTTGAAATTATTGTAGTTTGCGAAAGCAAGTAGAATCCTGATAGCTTCTAGTCTTGCTATGGGTGTAAAGGTTTCGTCATAATCAATTCCTTCTTCTTGACAATAACCTTGCACGACTAAACGAGCTTTATTTCTCACGACCTCACCAAGTTCATTCATTTTATTTTTATAAACCCATTTTGTTCCAATTATACTTTTATCCTCAGGTCTAGCAACAAGTTCCCAAACATCATTTCTAGTGAACTGATTCAATTCTTCTTGCATAGCAAGAATCCATGAATCATCAGATGATGCTTCCTTTGGATTTTTAGGTTCAATAGTTGATATAAAAGCTACATTACTCATACTATTTAGTTGATTTCTTGTTTTAACTATAGATTCAATATTTCCTAGTATATTTTCTACAGGATGATCTTTTAATAGCCTAATTCTTTTATTATGTTGAATGATTTCACAATTAGTTTCATTAGGTTCATTATTTAAAGTTACAAAATCTTCTTCATCTTCTATTTGTACAGTATCTTTAAAATTTTCATTAAAAGATACATGCATTTTTTCTTCAATAGTGTTAGTTCTTAAATTATAAACTCTAAATGCTTTACTTCTATTAGAATATCCGATAAAGATACCTTTGTCGGATTTAGGTTCAAATTTATCAAAATTATCTTTTGTATTAAGAATAAAACACTTACTACCAAAAACTTTAAAATAAGCTACCATGGGTTTCTTATTGTAAAGTAATTCATATGGTGTTTTATTAGTTAATGGTCTAACTAAAATCCTATTTAATATATAACAAGCTGTAGCGACTGCTTCAGCCCAAAAGTTTTTAGGTAAGTTACTATCAGAAAGCATTGTTCTAGCACACTCTTGAATCGTTCTGTTCTTACATTCTACCATTCCGTTTTGTTGTGGAGTTCTTGGAAAAGAGAAATTATGAGTAATTCCTTTTTGATTACAGAAATTCTCAAAATTTTCATTTTCAAATTCTCCACCGTGATCACTACGAATAGTTTTTATTTTTAAAGAAAATTGATTTTGAATTCTTTTAGCAAAATTCTTAAATAATTCAAAAGCATCACTTTTAAGTTTAAGAAAAATTGTCCAAGTATATCTAGGTTAATCATCTACAATTACAAAAACATATTTATTGTGATTAATTGATTGAACTTGAGATGGACCAAATAAATCTAAATGAAGTAATTCTAGATGTTTAGAAGTAGAAATCATATCTTTTAATTTAAATGAACTTTTCTTAAGTTTTCCTAATTGGCAAGCATCACATATACTATCTACTTTAAAGTTTAACTTGGGAAGACCTCTAACTAAATCAAGTTTTGATAACCTAGATAACAGTTTGAAATTTAAATGGCCAAATCTTTTATGCCAAATCTAAGAGTCACTTGTATTAGCCAAAAGACATAAGTTATCATTTGAAACTTTCATACTAAGGATGTAAATGTTTTTCTTCCTAATTCCTTCAAAGATAATATTTGACTTATTATCTTCGACGTGGCACTTATCTTTTCCAAATTTATTTTTAAATCCTTTATCACATAGTTGACCGATACTAAGCAAATTATGTTTTAAATTCCTAACTAGCAAAACATCAAAAATAACAGTTTGGGATCGACCGTCCGTAAAATAACTTAAGTCCCCAGAGCGTGGATGCATCCTTGAAACCCAAGCAGGCGTGATCAACCGCTGACGCACAAGTACAATCCCCGGAGCGTGGATACAATCATCGATAAAAGAGCGAGTATGATTCAACCACACGAATTCTTCGTATTTTAGCAATCAATTCAACGATGCTAAGCATGATGCATTGAAGGAGAAATACGACCACTATCCGATCTTTTCAATTCATCCCTGAAACTATGGGCAGAACTTAAGTGTTAATCGCTGACTGAAGCAGTACAACATCAGAGTTCAACTTAATATCCAGTCATGACTTGTGGCCGTGATTTCAGGGCTTGATGGGTAAACTCAAACAAGATTCGAAAGTTGATACTTCACAAGTGTACTGAATGAAGAATTCAAATGCTGGAACACTCAAGCAAATAAACATACATCAAGTTCAAAACAAAATAAAGTTTCATTTCAACTGTGAAAAAGAAATTATGTACAAGTTGATTCCAAAATTCCTACTAGCGTGGGCCGAACCCGCATCTATACACGGCCTACGAAAGAAAAACGAAAGTAGATTCCTATCTATCTACCAAAAATAAACCGAAGAAGCACGTCTACTCTCTTTTCTTTTTCGGCTTCTTCTTCGGTGTGGATCCACTGGAGCTGCCACTTATTTTTCTCTTCGAGCCTTTGCCTTTCGACGGCTGAACTCCAGTAGGGGGCATGATATCAACTTCCTCATCCGAGCTCAAGTGTACGGGAATGCTCCCTGAAGGTGGAGTTGGAGGAACTGGGTCGACTATAGAAGGCGGGATAGGCACACTGGTATCAATAACTATACCGCCAGGTGATACCATCCTTAACGGGGCTGGACCAGGTGCCGCCATCCCACCTCCAAAACTACCACCACGAGCCGCTGCCTCCATTTCAGCGTTGATTTCAGCCAATATTTCTTTTTCATGAATTACTTGGGCCTCGCTGGGAGCATCAGTGGTTGGCATTGAAAAGCCAGTAGTAGGTGCACTTCCACCCATAACAAATGGTAGGTCCGCAAAGGGGTCGCTGTGATGACCGAGGAGTTCCTCCATCATCTGCTCGTCAAAAATAAGCATGCTCTCCTGCTTTCCATCAATTGGTGCAGTGGTAGTTATAGTGGTCGCTTTAGTGATGATGGCCTCCTGTGCTTGATGTGATTCTTGAGTTGCAGGAGGGGCGGTCGGTGTAACTCCAGTCACTGGATAGAGAAAAAAGGAGAACTGTTAGTAACTACTTCGGATGACAATTCCGATTTCGGATAAGCATAGAGAATGTTCAGAGTACCTTCCTCAGTTTAACTCGTGGACGGCTGAACGGCTTCAGAAACTTGTTCTCCAGCCGGAGATAACTGCAGCTGATCTGGATTGTAAGCAGGAACTGATTGGGAATCAACCACAGGTGCAGATTCAGGTTGGGTTGGCACAGGAACTTCAGCACTTGCATCGTGGTGCTCAACACCTGAACCTTCTCTGGCCTCTGAGTGTTGGGTGCCTAGCCTTTCTTTTTCATGCGAAATCATCAACTCGTGGAGAATCTTTTGTTCATCTTCATTCAGCATACGATTCTCAAGCTCAAACTCGTCGATTGATTCACCCAGATGCACTGCTTTCTCCTCCTTAACCAATCGGCCCCAAGCATTGTACAGATGTGTCGGATAGTTGTCGAGCCAGTCTAGATTTTTGTGCCTCAATACGTTAGCGTTGTAAGTTATCAAGAGATCTTCTATATCCGTCTCTAGCTTGGACTCAGCCGATTTAATTTTCTTCTCGACCTCAGTCTCCACCACCCGGACCTTAGCCGTTGCCGCGTCCCATTCGCCTTGAAGCACTACAGTCTATTCACAAGCCTCTTGGGCCGCTCTATTTGCATCATCTTTTTCCTTGATGATTTCAGAAAATTTGGCTTTAAGCTCATTAGGTTCTTTCAGAGTAGCGTCCCGTTCAGCTGTGACAGTGGTGTTTCGGTGGCCCATCTGCTCCACCAAGGCAAAGTGTATCTGCCTCATCCTCTCCATGGCCAAGTTTGCCTCATCGGCCTTTTTGGTTGCCTCTATCTCTGATTTTCGAGAGGACTCGACTTCATTATTAAGCACTTGGACGATGCGGTCCTTCTGGGCGAGATCAGATTCTAACTTTTCGATTATTTTAGCCCATTCGAAGGCCACTTTCGACGCTTTCTCTACAGCCATCGCCCATTCTTTGTCCTGGGAATAGGTATCATGAATGTAATCATGCATTATGTTCTCCGCCTCCGATGGAATTCTCTTTAAGTGAGGGGGGGGGGGGAATGTAGCCATCAAAGAATATATTTGGGAAATCGTTCTTTAGCTGAGAAATTCTAATAGCCCCTTCTCCAGTGGGCTCGGTGATAGCTTGTTCAGTGATGACTGGAGGCTCAACCTCAGTTCTATGGCGTTGCGACTCAGGCCGAGAAGCATGCGAAGATGGTTTATGACGAGGGGGCTCTACCGGCTGTTTTCCTTGGCCCGAAGGTTGTGTAGGGATTCTAGGAGGGGAAGAGTGGCATCGAGATCGATGTCTATAATCCCTATCCCTATCTCTCTCATGACGTTCCTGGCTAGAGTACCCGCGATTGCGGTCTCTATCTTCCTCTCTCCTACGTGACTCATAATATGAAGAAGATCGACGAACTGAGAGAAGACTCCCTAACATCGACCCTCGTCCGGACATCGTATCTGTAGAGAAGAAAGAGAAGCAGAGTTAGTGATTTCTTGAATTGAACAACTTGTGATTGGAAATCGTGTAGTGCCATGAAGTGTGTATATATGTGCAACCCCCCGACCAACCGGAAATGTCAGCCGCACTTATAGGAAGAGACTCGCTTAAGTCTAGAGCACTATCAAGCTCCTCCAACCCAGTGTCATGATGAAGTGACACATAATCCGAAATCGGAATATCGGTAAGCCCTTCAAAAGGACTCTCTGTTGGCGAGGAAGGAGCTTCTGAGATTCTAATGCCGGGAACCGGCAAAGAAACCATAATCGATTTCCACCTCGAAGACTTAGGATGTATGTAAGCAGCGGCCTTGCCTTTTCTTCTTCCTTCTGTCGCTTGAAATCCGGCTGAAGACCCAACAAAAAGTTCATCATCCGTGGGCGTACTCTCTTCATCACCCCCTTCAGTTATTACGACACCGGGTGTTTTGCGTTTCAACTGCTTCTTTCGGGTTGCCCTCAGTGTCCCTTCAAGCCTTATGCTTTGATTTCGCTCAATCAGTCCAACGATTCTCAAATTTCTATCGGTTAGAACCGAATCGATGTTCCTCATTTCACTTGGAACTTCTTGAAGGACCCTTACTATTTCTTTAAAGTACCCGCCTTCAGGTCGTGAAATTGCGGCTATAAAGAAAAGAAGAGATTAATTTTACATCAACTACTATTATCTTGATAATTCTTGGAGAAGACTAACACTTACGTCTGACTAACCATCGGCTGGCAAATCCTGGGGGGCATCAGACGTAGAACCATTCGGTTTTAAAATAACTCAGCCTTGTCCAAGATCCAGTTACTACTTAACAATTCCTGACCGCCTCCAGGAATGTGAAAGATGGACTATCTCCCCTACTCTTGATGTTAAAAAGATATCTGATTTCTGTTGGAGCCGGTGGCCGAAAGAGATGCTCCATGAATACAATAAATAAACTGTTCAGCGTAGCGTATCCGCTGGGGTGTAGTTGTGATGGAGCAATTACGAGGAAAGACAGCACTTCCCTAATGTATTGGTTGAACGGAGGAAGTGTTCCTGCTGTGCACGCATGGCGATTGAAGGCAGTAAACCCCTCTGGGGGAGCATGTGGTCTATCGTTTGGTCCCGGTAATAGTACGTCGTCCAACGACAAACCACGCCTTAAGCATATCCGTCCCAACATATCTTCCGAAACGTTAGACGGCATAGAATCCTATGGATTCATGATGAACATGGCACCAGGTAGCTCATCCGGAGCGGGGTCTATGACTTCGGCTGCGATGGCCGGCAATTCTATTGTTGGAAGAGACAGACTCTGACTTTCCTGTTGCTGTAAACTTGAGGACTCCATAACTAATCAACTTATTAAAACCCATCATTAGACGATAATAAGCCCATGTATTCCCTAGTGTGAAGTGCGTGAATGTGTTGTGTAGTGCTACAAATTACTTGGAAAATTCTACAGAGTTAAAGAAAACATACGCAAATAACAAGACTTCGAGATTTAACCGGAGAGACCATCATCGCTGACCGTCACGACCATGCCATCCATACTTTAGAGACCGATCCAAGTCATAGTTTGTAATTTTTTTTGTTAAGTTACAGTTCCATCGACGAGCTTCAAAGGATAGTCAAATATGTAGTTCAACGGTCAAGTCCAATTATGCCAGATTGAAGCTCGCCGGAGTTAAATGTCTAATTATTCAAGAGTATTTGTATCCATCGCGCTCAAGACATGAATCGGTCACCAGAGGTCTAATTCGTATCGATCGTTCTAGTTGCAATTCGTATCGATCGTAACGTTCGAATTTCGTATCGATCGCCAGGATGGAAATTCATATCGATCGGATCGAATCAATACATTTCGTATCGATCACCACTAGGTACTTCGCATCGATCACTAGTTAAGGTTTCGTATCGATCAGGTCGACACGAAATCTTACCACTCCAGATCGATATGAAGCCACTCCTTCTTCTCCAATCGATACGAAGGTTGACCATCTTGCGATCGATGTGAATCGCTCCTCCTCTACCGGTGCAAGCGATCCCTTCGTGTCCATCTGTCCTTCCTCTCCAAACAGCATGAATTCCATGCTGGCCTCCCTCGACCTCACTCCGACCCAACTTCGGCAACAGCGTCACTAGAATCGGCCACGAACTTAGATGACGCGGTTCAAAACTCGAATATCATTATTGTGACGTGGGTTTATGGGTTAATTACCTAATTAGTGTAGTTGGTTCAAGAAATTAACAGGTTAAATGGCTTGAAGAAGAAGGCAGTTTCTCTTTTTCCCTGATCGATGCGAAAATAGTTCGTGAAAGCAAAAAGCAAGTGAAAAGTTTTCTAAGTACGAAAGCGGTATTTATATGGACCCAAGGAAAGAGGAAAATGATTCGTCTCCCAAACATCGCGACCGATTCCAACCGGTTTCACCCCTAATCGATACGAATTGGCTATTCGTATCCAACAGCTCGAGCTTCATCGATACGAAATGTGCAACAAGATTTTTCTGAAACATTGGATTCCATCGATACGAAGCACTTATTCGTATCCACTGTTTTCGACTCCATTCGAGACGCATCGATACGAATTGCACTGTTCGTATCCATCGACGCACGATCCATGAAGATTCGTATTCGTCGATACGAATAGTACCAGGAGAACCAGTTGCTCTATTCGCATCCCTCATAAGACCATAGATGCGAAAATGATCTCTCTACCTTTCACATCGATCCAGGAGAGGATCGATACAAAGGGACATTCCAAAAACAACCATCAAGAGTTGTTACAACTTGAATTTCACATCAATTCAGGAGAGGATCGATACGAAATTCAATATAAGAGAACTAACAACGACTCATGAACGTGCGATGTTAACAAGAGTCAGGTTAACCTATATGCATGTATGCCGGACTAATATTCAATTTTCAAAATTCACAAGGATTGGATATTCGATTGATGACAGTTACAGCAACAAACAAATAATCAATATCATACAACAATCAGTTACAACAGCATACAGTACAACAGTTAGTAGTCTATAGTTCATAATTTATGTCTCTATGGATCAATCAAAGATTACAACTTCCAACGAGGAGACGATAACTTTTTAACAAGTTAGATGGAACTATTCAGAGTGAAGATTGCAGCTTTTCAAAGCACGTCGTTTCTCACAAGACGTGTTTTGGGAGGCAAATGTTATCCCTCCTTTTAGCAAGGCCGCGATACCAGGAACTCAATTGGAAACCAAGGACAGACCGTCCCGAAAATCGATTATACGCAGGTTTGCTATGGATATCGATAAATTTTATCCGAGTCCGGATCAAGCTTCAATTGACAAGACATGACAAGCAAAGATGTGAAAGCCAACGTTCCAAGGTTCAAGTCAATCGGAGTGTGTATGATCGAGATATGATCGATACAATTTTGGAAAGCAAACTGTTCGAATCCATCGATAGCCACCTTGTTCATATCCATAAAGCAACCAGGGAACAGCTGACTTCGTATCGATCTTGTTCGAATCGATCAAAGGCGCGCGATTTTGTATTGATCCAGAGAATTGCACTTTTCGTATCTATCAACTGAAAGGCTTTCTTCGTATCCATACAACATTGACTCTTCGTATCCATCCATCGATATCATCTCACATCCATCTGTTCGTATCCATCACATTATCAGTTGTTTGTATCCATCAAGTTGGACAACTTCGATCGATACGAACAAGACCACACAATCGATACGAGCCATGCAATTTGGATCGATACGAACAGAGCCACGTGGCTCGATACGGACTGAGTCACTTCCATCGATACGAACTGAGCCGCTTCCATCGATATGAATGAGGAAACGTTCCTCGATACGAACAAGGCGAAACCCTTGGGATGACTCGATTAACTCGGCATCAAAAGTGGAACAATCCAAAAATCAAGCGCCACATCAACTTGTAGACACGTGTTCAACATCGAGTCGAAATGATCGATACGAAGGGAACCGAGACCGAAAAACTCTAATTTGCATCGATCATAACTTGCAATCCACAAATCCAAACACTATGAAATTTTCATAGGAGCTTACGTACGACCTAAGGAATGTTCATGCCAAGTTTCAACTCGATTGGGTCAAATCTTGATCGATACGAAAATCGTTCGTATCGATCGCGGGTCGAGTCGAAATCGCATGGGATCGATCGCGTTGGCCCATCCACGTGCCAGAAGAGGTCTCCCGAGATCTAGGCGAGATATTTGCATCCTACGCCTATAAATAGCACCCCAGAGCCTACAGAAAAAGGATCTTTTGGCTCTCTGACGTCCAGACTCTGCCGAAAACATTTTTGCACTACAAGGCTGTTGTTGTACTTGAATTTCATCACTGTAATCCGTTGTAATCAGTAAGAAAACATCAATAAAATCATCAATTTCGTAGTGGACGTAGGCCATACGCCGAACCACTCTAAATCCCTATGTTTCTTCGTATATTCCTTATTTGTTTTTGAAGTGTTTGTTAGATAATTCTCGTTTTCCATTTATTTCTTCATTTTATCTCTTCAAAGCCTTCCGAAGAGTGTTGTGCCCAATTTTGGTACAAACAATGTTTGTTCCTGCATAACAAACCAATTCGGTAGATAACTTGATTTTTCATTAAAACTATATGCAGACTTATGATACTTTGATGAAATGCATAAATTCAAACTAGTATTAACAAAATTTCCTAAAAATGCCATTTTTAACTTTTCAAGTTTCAAATTATGAAAACTATGAAAACCTATGCTCTGATACCAATTGAAAGGGAGTGCGAATTAAGGATCTTAAGGCTAATTTAACACTAGAGGGGGGTGAATAGTGTTTAATGGATTCTAAGACTTATATGGACTAATTTAAAAATTATGATATAAAAAAATGCAGAACTTAATCACAGAACAATCATAGAATCAAACACAGATGTAGAAAGTAAATAAAAAGCAGTAAAAGGAAAGAACACACTGGATTTTATACTGGTTCGGAGTTACCCTACATCCAGTCCTGCACCAAGGCAAACACCTCGTATAGATTTTTATTATACCAATGTTGAGATTACAATCCTAAATTTCTAAAGGCCTTGAGGTACCCTCCTGTCTTCGAGTCCGGGGTAAACTCTCTTGATTTACGGGACACAAGATCACCCAATTGATCTCCAGGCACAACCACACCTTAAAGAGAGACTCGATAAACTTTTGATTACAAATTGATCCTATAACTCTGAATAGCACTTTGATCTTCGAGAGAGGGCAGAGAATCAAACAAGAATGAGATTCCAATTTGATTCACTTGAGAATTCGGCAGAATTTCGGCATGATCTTAAAAATATGAAAATTTTAGAATATGGTTTTGTGGAGAAGAAGGAGTGAAGAAAATAAGAAAATAGTTAGTTAAAAAATTCGTTTGTGAAGGCTATTTATAGACTAGTACCGGTCATAACCATTCGTGAAGAGATTTAAACGAATAGACACTTCTTTTGAAAATTGAAACTTTTGAATTTAACGGCTACCATGTCGACATGGGGTATCCCATGATGTCGACATCCCTTAGTTAAAAACAATGTAAAATTTGTTTTGAAAATGGTATTGAAAGGAAAACAAGATAACATGATTCTGGAGTAAAATAAACTAATTTTCCTATGATTTAAAATAAAGAAGAGTAGAAAAATATATTTTTGGAATGTATATATAAATTTGATTTTAAATCCCAAGTATATATATATTATAAAAGAATTTTTAAAAATCAGAAGATAGTTTAATAACAAACGAAGTTTAAAACAAGAGTTTATTTAAAAACAAAAACAAATAATATTTTAAGGCTAAAACATCTTTTTGAAAATCATTTGAAAAGATAATTTTTAAAGCTAAAACATTAAAAAAAACAGTTTTGAAAATCATTAAAAAAAACCATTTTGAAGTAGTTTTGCAAGCTTCTTCCTGTAGAATATTTCATCACATCAAGACTCGAGAACTTGTACAAAACCAGGATGTTCGTGGGTTTGTAAGCCACTTGTCGTTGGTTTGTAAGCTACTTGTCGTGGGTTTGTAAGCCACTAAGAAGGTAGAAATGGGTTCCATCCCAAATGAAATTTGAAATGAAGATTTCCATGCTATTATGAAGTTTTAACAAAACTAGACATTTATCTTGAAATCTTGATCTTGATACTCATGAGTCTTCAAACTTGATTTCTTTTTTTTTGGCAAAGCCAGCGGGGTTGACTGCCCTCCTACCAGTTTTATTGCATCACAATAAAAAGATTCAAAACAAACTTTGAATCAAAGAGAAACAGGGAGAACAAAGAAGAAAAGAAAACAAATAAAAAAAAGGAGACAACAACTCAATGAGCCCACTTAGATATCATGTTAGCAGGGAAATGGCAAGCAGACCTTTTCATTTGCATGTGTGTCCTTACCCTAACTTCAGACCATAGTGCAGTATTACATTTTCTGATATTGTCAAACATAATAGTGTTCCTTTCATTCCATATCACATCCAAGTAAATTTTAATGCATATCACCAATTCTCGAGAGTTGAAGGTCTTCCACCGAGTTGCCTTATAAATAATATTCCAGTTTATACTAGAGTTAGGAGATGCAACAGAGCAATGTATCTTGCTTGTTATTCTTTCAACCAAATCTTTAAGAGCAGGGCATTCAAAGAAGAGATGCTCAGCAGTTTCAACATGTTGATCACAGAAAACACACTCGGGGCAACAACACATCCCATAATTGTTTAAAACACCTCTGGTCAGGAGAGCACAACTAACTACCTTCCACAACATGAGGTTTTCTCTCGGGGAAGAATCAGGAGTCCATAAAATAGTATACCACTTAGCAGCTGGCAAGACAGTGTTAAGGTGAAGGTGGTTATAAACCAGTTTAACACTATGTAATTTGTTGTTCCATGACACAGTAGTATTGAGATCACTGCTGAAACTAATACTCTGAATAGTACTCCATAATTGCCTTACCACTTGACTACTGTTGTAGGGAAGAAGAATTCTTCCATCAGTATAATAATCACTAACTTTAGCTTCACAGTTTACAACAGATTGCACAATCAAAGCGTGATCAAATAGTCTTGAAAGAATCAAGCCTTTACTCACCCAAGGTTCGTCCCAAAAACTGACAGCAGTGCTAGAGTGGACGTGATACTGAATCATAGGAAGAAAGATATCCCTGAGCTTCAGAATATTTCTCCAAGACCAACTACTGTCCTGAGGTATGTCCATCTTCCAAAACTTACCATGCTTAATGTTATGAGTCCAAATCCAGTTGACCCAAAGACTGTCCTTTTTATGTAGCACATCATCAAAATGTTTACTGAAAGCAGCGATGTTCCAGTTTTTAGCATTAATAACTCCTAGACCTCCCAACTTTAATGAAGTCTCAAACTTTGTAAAGGAACACGACATAAGTTTCTTATTGTGCAGACTACCAGTCCAGAAGAATCTTAACATGGCAGACCTAATCAGGTGCAGAAGCCTAGCTGGAAGAATAATAGAGCGAGCCCAGTAGACCAAGGAAGGGAAAACAACAGCTTTTATGAGAACTAGCCTTCCACTTTGAGACATATTCCTGCTCTCCCAAGCATTCATAACACTAGTAATCTTATTGTAAGGAGGAGACAATCAGCAATGGATATTCTTTTGGTGATTAAGGGAAGACCGAGATACTTCATATCATTGAGCATACAAGAGAACCCACTCAAGTGGTACAAACTTGAAGCATGATCATCAGAAACCCCAGCAACAAGCAAGGAAGATTTAGAGTGGTTGATGGAGAGGCCAGTCATCAGGAAAAAAGATTGCAAGGCATTTAAAATTGCAGTTAAGGAAGAAGCTTCAGGTTTAGTGAAAATCAACACATCATCCGCAAACATAATGGAAGAAATCTGATGGTGAGAGCACTTGGGATGGTACTTAATATGCTTAAGAGAGAATTGGTTCTTGAGGATAACATTAAAGACTTCCATAACCAATAAAAAAATATAAGAGGAGATAGGATCCCCTTGCCTTATACCTTTTTGACTTCCAAAGTAGCCAGCAGGCCTACCATTAACAAGAACAGAGAAAGTTGGGGTGGAGATGCAAGTATAGACCCAAGAAACAAAGATTTTAGGGAATCCCATCAGAGCCATTATCCTAACAATAAACTGCCAGTGAATTGAATCATAAGCCCTGGATATATCAATTTTGATTGCAGCTGCTGGAGAGACATTTCCTTTGCCATACCCTTTCAGCAGCTCTTGGGCTAGAAGTACATTGTCCAGAATATTCCTAGTTGGGATAAAGGCTGCTTGATTGAGAGACACAACTGATGGCAGTACACAAACAATACGAGTTGCTAGTATTTTAGAGATGCATTTGTACAATACATTACAACACGAAATAGGCCTGAAAGAAAGAAACTTTAGTAGGAGGAGAAATCTTAGGAATTAATGCAATGTTTGTAGAGTTGACTTCTTTAAGAAGTTTACACTTGTTAAAGAAATTATGGATGGCTTGACAGAAATCATGCCCAAGCACAATCCACGTAGCAATGTAAAAGGTTACATTAAGACCATCAGGGCCACCAGAGGAGCTTTGGTTCATGGAGAAAAGGGCAGACTTAATTTCTTCATCAGTTACTGGTTTTATTAAGGCATCAGATTCAATGTGGGAAAGGCAAGGCAGTGAAAGGGAAGAGATTAGGTTGAGATCAGGAGAGAATCCAGAAGAGTTGCCAAGAATAGATGAGAAGTATTCAACAAAAGCATTGTCCATTGTTTCAGGAGTTGTGAATGAATTACCATGATCGTCCATAATGCAGAATATGTTTTCTCTCGCATGCTTGACTTTTATGGTGTCATGAAAAAACTTAGTATGCTTATCCCCTTCTTCGAACCATTTGTTGTTTAGCAGCTGCCTTTTCATACTTGCTTCCATCTGAAGAGAATTGTTGACATCAAAGTTAAGACGACTTTCTTCATTTGCAGCTTCCTCATCATCTGGATTATCCATCATGTATTCCTGTTTAGCTATGAGCTGGTCAATCAGGGAAGTAGATAGCAAACTGCCTTTCCCAAAGGTGGAGGATGCCCAAGACTTAAGAGATTGCTTTATACCTTTTAGCTTCCTGCAAAACCTATACATAGGGTTACCAAAACAGTTATAAGTAGAGTGAACTCGAGAAACTAAATCAAGGAAATCGTCATGTTTTGCCCAAGCATTAAAAAATTTGAAACTTCTTTTGTCTCTTCTAAAATGGGGATCAAGGGAGAGAATTAAAGGAGAATGGTCTGAAAGAACCGGAAGAGGAAGGAAGACAGACATAGAAGGCCAAAAATATAGGGTAGAGACATTACAAAAAGCATGATCAATAGTTGTGAAAGTACGGACACCACTACGGCTTTGATTATTCCAAGAATATTTTGCGCCAGACTTGTTAACCAAAATAAGCTCAGAGTCTGAAATTGCAAGATTAATTGGAGTAATGTCACCAGGAAGAAGTGGAGAACCACCCATTTTATCATCAAGATTGAAGCAAGAATTAAAGTCACAAAGAACAATCCAAGCATGAGTGCTCTGCCGAAGAGGAGGGAGAGAGTTAAAAAGAGAATTTCTTGAAAGGGAAGAATTGTCAGCATAGACAAAGGTAATATAAAAAGAAAATTGAGATTGAGTGAGTTGGACATGGAAGTGAATATATTGTCTTGAAGAAAGGATAGGGGTTAAGGACAAAACAGCAGGGTCATATACTACAAGTATTCTACCATACGTTGCAGTGTCAAGGTTGTGGTGAAAGGCCCAGTGAGGATTAATATATGAAGCAGCTTTAATAGAAAGAGGAAGATTGAATTTAGTTTCGAGAATGCCTAAAAGACATAAATCATACTTTGCAATAAGGCTTTTGACTTGATCTAGTTTTAAGTTGGAATGAGCACCCCTAATATTTCAGGAAGCAACTTTTTTATTCATGGAAAAATTAGAGGGAAAAATGAATTTTGTTACCTCTCTTTGCTGAAAAAGCTCTAGTTTCAATACGATCAAGAAGCAGAGAAGAGGGGGAGGAAAGTTCAGAGGAGTTTGGATTAGAGGAAGGAGGGTTAGGAGGTGTGTCAGAAGAAGGAGCATTATTGAGAAAGTTGGCTGGCCAACCAGGAAGATCAATGGCAAAATTATATGATGGAGGATCAACAGAGGTTATATTACCATCAAGTTTATGCATATTGGATATGACTTGTTTTAATTGTTGTTCAAAAGACTGACACCATTTAGCATCAAGGTCAATTTCAGTAGTGTGCACGTGCACATTGTTAAATGAGGACACAGTGTGAACCAATTGGTCACTGGATGGTGAATTTGCACTATGTGGATTTTGTTTCTCCATCCCTATAGGTATTTGACTTGAGTCTTTGCTTTCAATAGTATTTACTTCAGTAGTTATTCCAACACACAAAGTCAATGTTTCAGCAGAACCATTATAGGTGCCAACAAGTAACACCTCACCTTCCTCTACCTCCAACTGTTCTGAGTTTCCTTGTTCATTTTCATGATCCTGTAGCAGACTAAACATATTTTTGCTTGCAACTTGTTTTAAAATGACAGAACAATCACTATGGGGTCTTTCTCCATCTAAAGAAATATTGTTCACTTCTTTATCCACATTTGATATAGGGCTACCTCTACCACTTGACACATTCATAGTTGCAGTTTTTACTTTTCCACTTAAATTCCTTGTTTTTCCTTTGTTTTTATTAACTTTTTACCAAATCTGCTTCACTTTACCATCTTTTTCCATACTTTTGCCTATTGTTACCTTGTTTTGTACTACTTCACACTGAATATGGTTTTCATCATTGCCTCCATTATTGTTGATTCTTACATCTGTTTTATCACATTTTTTACAACTAGATACTATATGCCCAAACTCCTTACATAAGATACAAATTTCAGGTCTCCATAAATACTCCACTTTCACAATTTGATCAGTACCATCAAGTAGCTTAACTGCAAAGTTATCAGGGAGTTCTTTATGAGGGGTTACTTCTACCATGCATTTTGCAAATGAGATCCTTTCAAATTTTTCAGTGGAGGCATCCATACATAGGAGTTTTCCAACCCTGGTAGCTAGCCAATTGATACCCAAAGGTGACCAAGCATACAAGGGTATGTTAGAGAGTTTAATCCACACATGGACTGCTTTAATGCTACCACAACTATTTCCAATATTTTCATCCCATGGTTTAACTATAAATAATTTGTTCTTCATGACTACAGGATCAGATTCAGCTATTCTTTTCTTATCATCCTCATTAGAAAACTTGAATAAAAAGAGGAAACCATCAGATTTAACAGAAATGGATCCCTGAAGTTTCCATGCTCGCTTGAGAAAATATAAAACAGAGGAGTAAGGAAGTGGATTATCAAGGAAGAACCCAACTAAATACTCCTTCCACATCACGTTACCAGCCTGAACTACTTCAGAAGGAGGCACCATAGCATCACCAGTAAACTCTAATTGAATTTCACGTGGGACATATTTACCTGCATTGTTCGGCTTGGATCTAAACAATGAGGTCCAAGCAACAGGTGGACAGGGTGAAAGAGGCAGAGGAGGAGACGATGGAGAAACGGAAGAAACAATGGGATGTGAGGCAGAAGAAGGGACAGAAGGAAGTATGGTTGTCACTGCTGGAAAAGTTGAAGGAGGTACAAGGGGTGGGGAAGAAGGACAGGGCTGATTTGAGGAAGAAGGACAAGATGGGTCGGCGGGAAAGAAAAAAGAAGGGGGATGGTCCCCATTGTTAGAAGAAAAAAGGCAGTGACTATCTCCAGTTTTCAAACTTGATTTCTTCATTCTTGATCTTTATACTGTACGGTCTTCAATAATCAGTACCTGCCTTATATATATCCTGCATAATAACATTCATATATATCTAGACAATAGTGTTAGTATATAAGTTATAATAAAATAAGTTAAATGGTTGTTGTCATCAAAACCACTATCTCCAGTTCCTAACAAAGAAGTGAAGAAAAATAGCGATAAACAAATTCCTCGTAAAAAACCTTTATTACAAGAGAAAGCCTAAAAATTGAGAAGATATCTCAATCCCTAACATTCTAGAAAATTAACTTTTTTTTCTACACACGTCTATTGAACCTTACACATGCCTATTTATAATAAGAAATTACTTGATGCTCAAATCCTTATTTATATGGCAACAAATAAATTGTTGCATCTAATTTAAAAGAGTTAAATCTTCACTTTTATTACTATATGCATATCCACATATGCAATAGTATGTTGAGCAAGTCCAAGTATTTGTTTCCCTATTATTTCTTCTAAATGTGATTTCGTTTCACAAATCACAACATTCTCCAAATCTATAAAATATATAGATGGGACAATATATTTGAGTCACAATTGCATCTTGACTCACAATATCTTAAAAATTTACTTTGATTTGAAAATATTGTATTATAAATACCAACTCTACCAATAGAGTTGGCCTTTCTCTATCCTTACTCAACGCCACACATCGTCAAAGCACTACACTTTATGCTCTATCCAAAACCCAACCTGATTACTGTCATATCCACCTAAGTCCCCGCCGGCACCATCGAGATCTGGCATGCCATCACTGAAGTGGCTGCACCTCTCTTCCATCGTCCAAACGCCAATCGGCTTAAAACGCTAATTTAACGTTCGTTGAAATTACCATGTCATTCTCACTAAACTTTTATACTCAGCTATATTTAATTAAAAAGTGTGTCCTCCTCACTACAAAAATCAAGAGCCCATCCTTGAAGCTAAAAAAATTGTAAAATCCATCCCTCGTGTTATTTCGCTTTTTTGTTTATTTTGTTATTTGCATTATTTTAAAAATTAGTTATAGAGCAATGACCAATGAGAATAGTAAAAACTTAACGAGTAATACAATAGTTCAATAATGGATGTTTGTAAAATGCCAATCAAAAATAAGAATATAATGATATCTAACGATTGGGATTTATTGTATTCCCTCTTATGTTTCTATTTGTGTATCACGGTCGTTTGTTTTACAAATATGGTAGTTTTTCTTATGTGATGTAACACCCCAACATACTAGCGCAAATTTATAATGCTTGGATAACAAAGCTGAATGCACTGGTCACTTAATCACACCACAACACATAAGAAAATATGTAGTACTTCAAATTTCTTTCCAGAAAAACGAGTCTATAATTCAATTAAAATGTTTTGGGTCATATGTTGAGCACCTATCATACTCAAGTCTTACACATTTATCATATCAACATGGCTTACAAAGGTTAAACTACAAGTAAAATCTCCACTTCTTTACATGCCCTCTCATGTTTAGTCTAGATTAACTAAACTTGTCCTCCACGGTCTACTTTTGAACAAGAGTATCTCAAGAAACACATAATACTCGGGTCAAACATAATGTCTAGTGTGAATAATTCTCAACCAATACCATATATATAATGGTCATAGTACACATGCATTGATTTAAGTGGAATACCTAAAATTAGTTTAATGCATAAGTTATACTACATTTATTATGAGCTATAAGCGTAGTATCTCAATATAGATTAACACATCAATCATCCTACATTTCTCATAGTTTTAGGAAGAATACCTCAATATGATGTTATATAGCTGAACTCGTCTTATATTTCCTTTTCAATTGCTCGCTCATTACTCGTATCATCTTACATGCATCCAATTGCCCATTTTGTACATCTTATTTATTAAACACACTATTTGCTAATTACACCTTATCATCATTCTTAGGAGGGATACCTCAACTTCAGGTTATACAACTAGCCATATTTCATTAATCCACATTAAATGCCAACTTATTATATGTAAATCCAAACTTTCACCTTAAGCCTATTTTACACTCCCTGTGAAAGCCTTCTCGTCGTTACTTTAGTATTAATATCTCCTAATACATTATCTATAAGATGATTTTTTTAATATATGATGGGGTAACTTTAAAATTTTATCTTTAGTTTATTCTTGAATAATATTTTCAACATTATTATTTGGTCATGAAGAATTTTGATCTAAAGTTATTGCTTAGTTTATTTCAAGATTATCAATAGTACTGTTAGAAATTCGGCGTAACTTATTTTAAAGTCATTGTAGTCAAAGTAGTTCAAAATTGATTGGACAAGAGACTTGGCCCTTGGGTAAGTATGTTCATGGTAAAATAGTCAAATATGCAATTAGACCAATGTTTAAGTCCTTAGTCAAAAAGTCATGACTTGAATTTGATCTAAATGATAATTGAGGTATTTAAAGGAACCAGGTTAAATTGGTGAATTTTAAAAAAAAGAACTTTATTAGGTCTATGTAGTAAAAATGGATTTTAGAACCAATTTGAATTATTTCAAATAAAATCTTTATTTTATTTAACTTGTTTAAAAAGTATTTTTTATAAGTGTATCTAATACACTTATATGCTTATATTGCATGTGCTATAAATATGAAGTGTACATGGCTAATATGACCATATATAGGTGTTGGGATTTACACCACAACTAACTCATTTGTCCCTTTATATATTCCTTTGTTGTCCCTGGTTTTTTTAAATTATAAAATCAACAATTGTAAATGTACATATAATAACAATTATACACACAAACACACATACATACACACTAATTAATGTTACTTTGATTGATTCTTTTAAATCATACCATATGTTAAATTCATATTGGCCAATCACCTCACTGATTCTTTCCAGAAATTTTTTGGAAAATATTTCTCTTTAGGTTAATCGCATTAATTTATTCCTTAAATAACTAATTACCATTATTTCCCCATTTTCATTCATTTATATAATTTAAAGTAATTTGAAATCACATGAGAAAATCCCAAAATAAATTAAAATTATGATTTTTATTTTCGACCATGCATAAAAGTACAAGGTAACTAAAATCCGAAAATGCACCATTTTTCAACTTAGAAAATTCATATTAATAAAAACCTCTCTCCAAATTAATGTTATTAACACATATTCAAATTTTAGTTCATTTAAGGGTCATTAACTGTGGTCTTAAAATCGAAAATCTCTCTTTTATCCTCAAACTCCACATATAAATTCATAGAGGCATTTAAATGATCATAGTTATCAATACCATATTTTTATCATTACAAAACATACTATTTTCATGCAAATACAAAAATTAAAACATTAAACAAAAGAGATGACAATATTATGCACTTTGGTTTACCTAAAGATGGAGAGAAATGTGCTAAAAGCCTCTTCGTCAAGCTTTTAGATTCTTCTTCTTTAATGGAGCAAGTATAAGGATAATTTGAATCTTTACTTTCATTTTCTTTAGGTGGTGAAAGATCAATGAAACATAATATAGAAGGGAAGGTTAGGGGATTCTTAAGTGGGTTGGGCCTTATGTTTTCCCTTTTCTACCCCTACTCTAATTAGTTAAAACTTTATTCCTTTTTTATTTAATAAAAGACCAATACTCTCTTTCCTTCTAAAGAAATTTTCAAAATAATAATTTTGGCACTTCTCCATACTTATTTCATCCCTCCACTTTATTATTTAATTATTAATAAATTAAATTACCCACAATAATGCAAATTAATAATAAGGATGTTACACTGTATTAACTTTCAATTGGTATATATGCAAGTAGCTGTTTAATACAATTTTAAAAACTTTAGGAAGAAATATTTTCTCTAATTACTCAACGATTTGGATACATATTTTTGAAATGTCCCACTATTCATAATGCCTAAAGTCAACTAGAATGCAAATGCATGCATGTCAAATTTGATTAAAGTTAATGGGTTGTTAGGTGAATAATTAAAAACTAAACTTTTTGGACAAATATATTTGAACCTCACAGCAAAATAACCATCAATATTGTAAAAAGGCCAATACAACTATGATATCTCTATACTTTACATATATGTCCTTTATTCAATTTACACACCATGCACATTATCCAAAATAAATGATAATAATTTGTCAACCGAAGTGTATCTAGTGGACAACCTATGAGTATGAGCTATAAATAAACCTATCGTTCTTTCATCTATCAAACTTTCAAATCTGAATATCACATAAACATGCACAAATATGCATGTACTAGTATAAAGGAAAAGGTAGAACAATTGGAGGGACCGCGTCTCCTGTCTATGCACTTCATCTCGAAGGCTAGATGTATTGCCTAGAGATAGACTGCCTACTCACCTTTTCAAGATCAAGCTTATGTTGTTCTTTTTCTATTATCACTATCATATATAACCTTTACTGTAACACCCCACCTTTATACCCATGCCACCAAAAAGAATTACTAGGTACTCATGTTTGGTAATACAGAAAATGAGACTTGTTAGGAGCGACTACACATGAATATTCTCTTGGACCAACATCGGTACATATTAAAAATATCATATAACACATCCATACATATATGTTATCAGCAAAAAGCAATCAACACGTGGATTTAATCAGACAGAATAATATACAACATATAAAAATGAACAGAGAATCACATATCGCAGCAGAAAAATTTAATACATAACCAACTGTAATGTTTATCTCACAATAACAATATATACAAAATCAAGTTTAAAATACACAACTCATACTCATATCATTATAAATAAATACAAGGAGACATCCATAGAAATATATAAATAGTCAACTTCTTAAAACACGAGATAATATATATACACTATCTCCTCTAAAGCCCAATATCCAAAATGGCTAATGTCCATGTACTTGGAAAGTTTCGGACTGACCCGAGTATTGTTCAAATAATAAACAGGTCAGACAATATCTAATTCCAAGGTGAGTACATAACAATAGCATGATAATAAAAGGCAAGGTATGAATACGAAACAACGTAACAGCCATCATAACATCATCATAATATACCATGCCACACATCTCAAATATCACCCATGGAATATATATAAGCAAGGAAAAATCATAACATCTTTAAGTTGGGTGATAACAATCAAACTCATCGAAATCTCAAAATACTGTGGAAATGCACACAGCGTGTCCACAAAAATCACAAAAGGAATGAATCACGAATTATACCAAATATAAGAGTCAACAACCAAACTTACAATCTTAATGGAAGTGAAGACTTCCGACTTTGAAGCCCTAAAAGATAAATCAAGAGAGACAAAAATCCCACATAAAAAATCAAAGCATTAAATCTCGACTTACAACCCTAATGGAAGTAATAACTTCTGACTGTTAAGTCATAAATGATAAAACAAGAAATACAGAACCCAAATAAAACATAATCATACAAAATACAAAAATCAATATCCAAAAATACTATCTCGCCTTACAGTCTCGATGGAAGTAAACACTTTTGATTGTTAGTCCTTGGAGATAGCAAGAAATACCAATCTCAAATAAAAAACATAATTTGTACAAAACATCGAGAGCAATATCCAAATAATTATCTTGTCCTACAACCCTATTGGAAGAGAAAATTTATGATTGTTAGGCCCTCAGAGATATCAAGAAACACAAACTCAATAAACATCAAAGTCAATCAAATACTCAATGTACAAAACCTTATATCTCGACCTATGCAGTTAAAGGGCTTAACAGTTCCATAGCGGTGGAGGTGCAAAATGTTATAGCGAGGATAAAGCGGGGACATAGCAAAAAATTACGAATGTGAAAAAAGCTTTGTTAGATATAAAACCAAATTTTTAAAGTTAATTTATTCTTATTCTAACATCATTTGTATAGGAAAAAGAAATATTATTTAATCTTATATAACAAAATCAAAGAATATTATGATTTATGTAGTCCAGATTTGGTGACTACAATAGATTTCTAACTTATATCGAGCATTTATGCCTTAAAATTAGGTCTTTATCCTAGCTTTGTTGGTTTGGTTCAAAAAAGAACTAGTCAAATCAACCTTTTTATGCTAATATTGATGAAGCGGGTGCTAAAATCTTTGATTTAGCGGGTGTAGTGGAAAATAGCAGGGCTTAAAGTAGATCTACTGTTCAATAGCGCTATATTGAAATAGCATAGCGTCGAAAAGCGCTACGCGCTATAGCGGGGATTTTGTAGGGCTTTAGCGGGGATTGAACTATATAGCTGACCCATAATCCTTAGAGAGGTGAAACTCTTGGCTGAATGGTCTTAGAAGATGGAAGCAACAAATTATACAAAAAGAGATCTCTCAGCCATAGATAGACAATACGTAGCTGTCTCGGTTTAGGCTATCTCAAATGACAGACTAACATGCAGCCAATGTCTAATGTCATATAATCATCATCTCCAGTGAGGTGATAATATCAAATATCTCATATATAATGGATCTACCTAGGTCATCCAAATGGAAGACTGACGTACTGCATCATTGCTCCAGGAAACGCTAATGATCACAACCTATTTTCTTTAGTCCCTTAGTTACTCCCATATTGCAACCTTAATATCCATATGCATGTCATAAATGTTAGTCCTTGAGATGGTGGTTTTGATGACAACAACCTTAGGACTTGTTATAAAATATAAATACTAACGTTATGGTTTAGATATATATGTATATGCAGAATATAAACATGCAGGTACCAAGAATGAAGACTGTACAGTATAGAGATACAAGACTGATGAATTTAAAGATCGAAGATATCAAGATTGAAGACTCATGAGTATCAAGAAATCAAGTTATCAAGAGTTCAAGATTTCAAACAGTACAAGATAATGTAGTTAGTCTAGAATTATGTTAAAACTTCTTGAAAGCACTTACATCTTTATTTGGAATTTATTCGTGGAATGGAATCCACTTCGAGCCTGTTAAAGGGATGGAACCCTAGTGGGATGGAACCCACGACAATATCTAGTGGAACATATAGTGGTCCTATTTTGATATCCACTAATTTTATAAAAATGTTTTTCAAAAATATATCTCTTGTTTTTAAAAATGTTTTCAAAACTTTCTTTTCAAAAAGACATCTCTCTTGTTTGAAATATTTTAGCCTCAAAACTATTTTTATCATTTTTAATATTTTGATTTCAAAATTGTCCTTGTTTTTAAACCATCTCTTGTTTTAAATATTTAGCTTTAAAATATTTATTTACTCAGATTTTAAATCACTTTATAGATTAAGATTATATATATTAAAAATTATTTTCTAAACTCTTTTATATGTTTAAACTATATTCAAATATATTTACAAATTTAAAAATTGTTTTGACAAATTATAGAAGAAAATCAAAACATCAATTTTGCCTTGAGCATGTCGACATACCTCAACCCCCATGTCGACGTGGTGTCCGTTATTTTCAAATTTCAATTTTCAAAAGAAGTGTCTATTCGTCGTATCTTTTCACGAATAGATATGCCTGTTGCTCTACTATAAATACCAGTAAATTCTAAATGAATTTTTACCAGATTTCATTTTATTTTCTCTCCTCTTCATCTTCCACATTTATTTTAAGAATCCTAAACTATACTCTGCCAAAATACCAAGTGAATCAAACTTGATTATCTCTTGTTTGATACTCTTCCACTCTCTCCATAAGATCTCAGTGCTATTCAGAGTTTTAGAATCTTTTATAAATCAAACTGTTGAGTAAAAGGTGCGGTTGAGCCTTGAAATCAATTGGGTGTGATTGTAGCCCCGGAAATCAATTAGGTGATCTTGCAGCCTGGTTAAATCAAGAGAGTTGCCCTGAACTCGAATACAGGAGGGTGTACCTCGTAGCCTTAAAACCGAGGGTGTAATCTTGGAGATTATTTTGAAAAGAAATCCGAACGATTGTACGGGACTGGATGTAGGGTAACTCCGAACCAGTATAAAATCCTGGTGTGTTCTTTCCTTTACTGCTTTTATTTAGTATTTGCATCTGTGTCTAATTCTGTGATTATATCTGTGTTTGTGAATTGCATTTGTTGGTGTTTAAATTGAACAAAATTCAAAAAGATTTAAAAAATACATAAAACACTATTCACCCCCTCTAGTGTTATTCCAGCCTTAAGATCCGTAATCCGCATTTCTCACATTTGGTATCAGAGCATTAGTTTTCAAAGTTTTCATAATCTGAATTTTGAAAAGTTTTAAAAATGGCTACCAACACTGGTTCTGTTAACACTATCACTAGTTCATTTGTAGAGGGTCAGTCTACTGCCAGACCACCACTTTTTAATGGCAGTAACTATGCATATTGGGCATGTAGAATGAAAATATATTTACAATCAATAGGATTAGAAACTTGGAATATCACACAAACTGAATATTCTGAACCCACAACTAGTTTTGCACAGTGGACTGCTGAGCAAAAGAATATTGCACAAAATAATTCAAAAGCCATGAATATTTTATTTTGTTTACTTGATAGGAATGAATTCAATAGAGTATCTGTTTGTAAGTCTACATATGATATCTGGAAAACTTTGCAAGTTACTCATGAAGGAACAAGCAAAGTCAAACAGACCAAAATATCCATACTCACAATTCAGTTTCAATTATTCAAAATGAATTCTAATGAGTCCATTTCAGATATGTATAGTAGATTTAAGGAGATTGTGCATTCTCTAATATCTTTGGGAAAAAGCTTTTCCGAAGAAGATCAAGTTAGAAAAATTCTAAATTCTCTTACTCCAGAATGGGATCAGAAAACTCTTGCAATCGAAGAAGCAAATGATATCAGTACTTTAAAGATTGAAGAATTGATTGGAAATCTAATGTCATTCGAAGTACAAATTAAAGGGAGAAGAGATAGCAAGGCATTCGAAAAGAAGTCAATTGCGTTCAATACATTAACAGATGGATCAGACTCGGGAAGTGATGATGATGAAGAAATAGCTTTCATGACAAAGAATTTTCGAAAGTTTCTGAAATACAGAAAGATGAACAACTTCAAAAAGAATGATCACATGAATTCTGGAAATCATAATAAAGTACCAAACCACGTCAAATGTTTCAACTGTGATTAACCAGGACATCTCAAAAGAGACAGTCCGCATCCTGATAAGCAAAAGTTTCCTTCAAGCAATGATTATACAAAGAAAAGGAAAAGAGAGTATACTGCTACACTAGACAATTCAGACTCAGATTCATCCTCAAGCGATGATGATCAAAAGACGGAAAATTCAAATATGTGCTTTACGGCTATTCATGATTCCGATGATCTCGGAGATACGAATCTAGAAAAAGGTACACGTTTACAATATATTGGTTGAAATTGTTTGCTTAAAATTGTTTGATTGTTTGATTGTTTTTGAAATTATGTGTTGTTTGAATTTTAAATTTTTTATTATTATGTTTATTTTTATTTTTAATATTATAATATATTTTTATTAAAAGAATATTATTATATTTTATATTACTCCATAAAATATATAGACATTAAAAATTATATATGTATATATGTATTAAAGTATATAGGAAAATATAGTCGCATGAATTCTCTGGCCCATGTTGACATGGCCCTAGCCATGATGTCGACATCCCTGTCAGAAATTTGAAATTCAAATTTGAATTCAAATCTTTGAATTTCACTTCACCTTTTCACCAAACCCAATGTTCTGGAAAGGTACCTCTTGACCAGAGAACATGTTTATTGAATATCTATTTATTTCCATTACCTTATCATACCTTTTCACTTTCATTTTAAAATTCAAACTCTCTTTCACTCTTTCAAACTTTCTACTCCCTTCAAAAATGGCTTCTTCAAGCACTCCATCCACAATGAGGTTGTCTAAAACCATTAAAGAGTATCTCTATAATGGTTCGGAAGCAATTAAGGCTTATATAAGCTATGCTAATTTCGAAAAAGTTCATACGGGAAAGTTTACTATCTTTAGCGATTTCTCTACATATGAAATTAGTACTCTTCTTGAAGAGAATCACATTCTTAGTCTTTTTGACAATTCTCAAAATGATTTTGCTTGTTACCCAAATCTTGTTAAAATGTTTTATGCGAATTTAAATCGCGGTTTTTATGAAAGAAATGAAGATGAAATTTGGAGTAGTGTTAAAGGCATTGTGAAATTTTAGGCAACATTCTCAATTGCAAGAATTTAGGAATAGATCTTTCTACTTTTAATATTGATGAACATGATCGTGAGATATTTCATCACATTTTCGAAGGAGATGATAACTTTGAATTTAAAAATCGTAACTTTTGTCCGAAAGCACGTATTGTCAATCTTCTTTTGCAACATACTATCACTCCTAGATCAGGAAATTACAATAACCCAACTTTAAAAGTTTGTAAAGCACTTTTTGCTATCTTTGGTCATTATGACATTAATTGGACGCAAGTAATTATGGATGAACTTCATCCTAAGAATTTGGAAATGGGTGAGAATACCTTGTATCATGGAATCTATCTCACTCGGATTTTTAATTATTTTGGCGTTGATTACAAAAGGGAAGAATTTGTTTCAAGAAAAGTGTTTAATCAAGCCAACATTTCTCTCATGAAAATTCCTTTCATATTTCAACAATATGAATCTCTTGCCAAAAAGGATGAAAGATTGGCACATGAAGATATGGAGGAAGAAGATGAAGAAGAAGAAGAAGGGGAGGAAATGGAAATTGAAGAAGATGGGTTCTCTTTGTTTTAAACTTAAGCTAAGTCACTTCCTAAATGTTTTCGAAGGGGTTCAGGAGTTTCGAAGGCAATGGTGTCGAAAGGGGGTTTCAATGCTATCCTTCAAAGTTTTACTCCAAGGTTTTGAGCTTTCGAATAGACGGTCACGACACCATCAATTTATCCCCCAAAAATATGTTATTAAAGGTTTCGAAAGAGACACTTTCGTGTGTAACCACTTTGACCCAAAAGATGTTTTTAAAGAGTAAAACCCAATGTTTTCAAAGGGTTACTATCATTGGTTTCGAAGCTATATTTCTAAAGATTATTTAGCAATGTTTTGACACCTTCGAAAGGTACGATTTGGTTTCGAAAAGTGATATTTATAAAGCTACGAAAGGTGTGTACTTATAGTTTTGGAAGGAGGTTTTCTATGCTTTCGATGGAGGTCGTGCAATGGTTTCGAAAGTGATGTTTTAAGGTTTCAAAACAAATAACCCATTCTCATTTTAAAGGAAATACCATGGCATAAATAAATATTTTTGAGGGTATTACTTTGTAGTATAGATTGCTTCTTTATATATTTATTCACATTGTAATTAACCCATAACAGTACTTTGGGGAAGGGCATAATAACCGGCTAAGTTGACCCAGTAGTGAATATAACTTAAGAAATATTAAAATCTTAATTAAAGATATTGGCAGGGGCCAATAGGTTCACAGTAAGCCCATGAAAACTGTGTAAAGAGAAAGATATTGGTAAGGGCCAATAGTTTCATAGTATGCCCATGAAAACTATGATTTGATATTGGTAGGGGCCAATAGGTTCATAGCTAGCCCATGAAAACTATATCCAGATAAGATATTGACAGTTAGTCAATATGTTCCTAGTCAGCCCATGAAAACTATGATAAGAAAAAAAAGATATTAGAGTTACCAATAGTTTCTTAGTGGTCCCATGAAAACTATGAAATCGAACAGATAGTCCATAAACATTTAACCGGTTATTAGTGAGCCCATGAAAACTAATAGGTTAATAGTAATCCTAGAAACTGTAACAAAGACAGATAGTCGGAATGAATGGGGATGGGAAATCCAGAATTGATTAACTGGTTTGCATATCATCATATTATTTTGAATTATTTTAACCATTGTGGATGCAAGAGCACAGAATATGGTTTTATAAAGGTTTAAAGATACTAGTGAGAGGAAAACCCGTTCCGCTAAGTGGCATAGTCTCACTGGATATCTAAATGATTTGAGATGGCAGATTATTATTCATACTAGACTTTATGTCTGACTCGAAGTTTTTGTATTCCCTTTAGACTCTCGGGTACTCAATTGATTTTGAGTAGTTTGAGGTTTAGGGTTTTCAGGTGTTCTTTTAGACTAATAAAGCTTCCGAAGACGTGCAAGAGGCATGTTAGCTACTTAGAGCTCTTTTATTTCCACTGTGTTTGGTTGTAAAGGCAAACTTGTTTTATTGCCATATTATATACCCTGATCATCCAAGGGGGCATCTTCATATGTCACTCTTGGCGTATTTTGTAATAAGTATATTTTGTTTGAACGTGGTCTGCGCTCTGGGATTATGTAATGAATTTGAAATATTTTGAAATGGACTGTGGACTTTGTTTGCTATTTTAATTTTTTTCCATATTCATGTGTTTATGTGTATCAATGTATCTAACATTACCATATTTGGTGCCGAGAATTAATAACTATGGATGACTGCAACATCCGTAGTTGTTAGTTCTGGGCCTCCAATAAGGGAATTTTACATTTTATATGCATAAATATCACTTCAAAACTTTCAATAATTCTCAAATATTGGTATCCAATAATGATGACTAAGATTTATTGATGTGGCATTGAATTCTTTTAAGCTTATAAGTTGTAGATGTTAATACTATATCCTTTACTGATCTTTGTTGTTGGAGTATACCCACTAATAGTCCTTATTATTAATGTGGAATGCTATCTTGTTGTGCAATCGCTACTACCTTTGGCTAAAATCTTTTCTAGACTAACAACTTCTTCAGTACATCATCATGTTACAATTTCTAGTGTTATACATACATACATACATATATATAGAATCATGATTTTGCTTATTTTTATAATTATCTAATATAATTCATGTATGTAAATTAAGTTGTGATATTACTACTTATTGTTCATAATACATTATGAAAGTTTCACACATAGATGTTGATGCACATTAATAACCAGAAATGTTGTGGATATTTTTATGTAGTCTTACCTGCATTAGTGTGAATGAAGCCAACTGCATTTTCTTCTTGTTATGTGTCGCAACTAATAGCTTTCGTGTATTAATGTACAGTGATGGCAGTGAACAACCAATTCAGCTGCTGAAAGAATTGATTGTTTTTATGGCTTTTAAATGTACTCCTCCTATGCTTTAAAGCTGAGTCACACTCAACACTATATTTAAAGTCTCCATTGCCCTCTGCATTTATTCCCATAAACTTGTAAATTTGTACATCAAAAGATATCTATTGATTATTTGAATTTATATTTTTTGTTGCTTACCATTCCTGCATTTTGAGGACATAAGCTTATTTCTTTAAACGCCAACCTACATATTTGTCTTTGTTAGCTGCAATATATAGACAGACTAACAAGAAGAACAATAGAAGTAAAGAGCAAGTAGAGATATAAAGATTAACTTTGAACAACTAAAGGCAATGGAATTTTTTGGTAAAATACATGGCACTTTACCTTGTTGATCTTCATTTTTTACCCTTCAAGTAATACCATTGGAGACTAAAAACGAGAGTTATGTTATTAGCATCATTCTTGTTATGTTTGGAAATATTTTTAACTAAATTATCAAGCGATTTGTTTTCTTCTAATTCATGAGGCATCTCCATTTGCTCTGACCACTTAAATGACTTATGAGTTGCTACTTATAAACACGTTAAAGAAGCAGAAGTGTCCACCACCAACTAATCCTTTACTTGTCGTCATGACTAAATTTTTAATATTCTTCTTGTAAATTTTGATCATCATGTTCAATTATTCCCTATTATAGTAACTATGCAATATAGCTAGAATATTTTGAATAAATTGTATTAGTAATAGCTTAATTATCTAAAATTTTCATTTCTTCTTGAAATTGGTTCATATTTTAATATATGACTTTATTTTTCTTTATCCTTAACTATATTTTTTGCTTAATGTTGCTAAATCATATAACCATTAAATTAGTGGATGTTTGTCTCATTTTCAATCTTTATGATTATTAGCTTCCAAGTAAAAAAGAAGCATTTCTTTCATAATTTTACAACCATTATGCTCTTTGGTGTAGCTGAGATGCTTATCTCCTTCTCCATAATTTATTTTGATAAGACCTTAATTTTAGGTTTTTTCTGTGTTATCATTGTTACAATGTTGTTTATATTAGGGAAATGACGTGTAAGCAAATTTTTTGACTATTTAGTTAGTATATAATTTGTTTGGTATATGCAATTTATGGTGCTCTACTTCATCTATAAGCATCAATACACCTGCAAATGAAGTATAGAAACATATTACTAAAAGGATTGGATATTTTATGTAGACATTTGAGGACATGTTTGAGGATATTTTATGTGCATTAATAAAGCCCTAAATCAAGCTTGAGGAATGTTTGTATTATTATTATTTAGTTGACTATTAGATATAAAATGAATCAGTCCTACATGTTAAAAAATGAAATATGCAAGTCATATTATTGATGGTATCAACTTTGAATCTTTGACTTGTAGAATAATTTATTGTATGATGCACTTTGTTTACTAGATTGCTTACTTGGAGTTTCCTCCCAAAATTCTTCACCCAAGTTGGGTGACATTGTGTGATTTGAAGAAAGAGGTGGAACGGTTGCAAGTTGATGTTTGATTTTATCATCAACTAAAATAAAGGAAGGATTTCCCTTGCGATGCTTGAAGCTAAATAGATATTGGATCTCTTGATTACTAGGAACTCGATCCAAATGGTGAGAGAATATGATGAACAGACCATGAAGGAATGTATAGCTGTTCGGGTGAAGTTGAGATGGAGCCAATCTCATAAAGTGTAGGAATCATCGAATGAACTAATTAAATGGTGGAATACATCCTGCCATACATATGTATTTATTATATGCTGTATACCCAACTGGTGGATGATGTGCTCTTTGGTGGCATGTAGGAACTAACATGTCCCGGAATACCATGTTTTTCACAAATTATCCTAAGAGATCCTTCCTCGATCTTTAAAGCAATGGAGTTGGTAGGATCATCTAATATGACGACATCATCAAGAGTGTCAGGTGCAGCTTCGACTTTTGGGCCTTCTATAGGCTCTACTGGAACTTTCAGAACAAGTTGTTCTACTTGTGGATTTTCTGATTGAGGTATATGTTGCACTCGAGTCTGTCGAGCAAATGGGACTGGAGTCGAGCTTGACTTGGTGTCTGATTTAGCGTATTTGGAAATTGATGGGCCTGCAGCTTGAGTGGAGAGACGCTTAGAACGTCTATGACCCATAGCTATCAAAACTCAACACAAAATTGATATCAAATTGATTAAAATTTATGCCCTGTGCTAAAGTGAAAACCTAGTGTTGTGCTGTGCAGAGTTGTGAAGTGTCGATTTCCAACATTGTGCAACCATTCATTCAAAAGTCTGAAATTTATTAGAAGTGACCATCATCGCCGACCATCCCAACGGGCTTCACGTCAACGTTCGTACATTCAATATGTCTTGGAGCTTGGAAAATAGTGTGTGGCAAAACTCGAATTTTCTAAACAATGCAAAGCTTAAGAGCGAGTGAAGAGCCAAAAAAACCACCAAACGTTGGGTCGGTACTGATCCATCCCCTTAGATGGATATTGGCCCATTTTTACACTACTTCCCCCGATTCATAGCACTGCCATTGACAATGAAGTTCATCAACATTCATCTCCATCTCCACCACCCACTTAAAATTGTTCAAGCTTGAAGGGAATGGTAGATTCGAGTTTGCGACCTCAAATTGAAGGTTCGATGCAAAATGGGTCAGGTCCGATCCTATGAATTCATTTCGTGGTGAATTCGCTTAGAGGGTGGTAGTGGCTAGTCAATTGTCAAAGGTGGTGGCGGTCGTCTTGGTGTCATCAATAGGAAGGCAAGATTCTGTAATAGGAAACCAAAGCTTGAATATTGAATAACAATAACAAAGTAAGGAAAAGAAAGGAGATGGATCAGGTTAAGTAGCCCCGAACCCTGCTCTTTCGGTTGTGAAATCATCTATTTCTAAGGCTTGGATTGGTACCGATCTATGCTTATTGATTGGTAGCGAACAATAAATATATATAAAAAATGAGAAAAGAAAAGAAGGGTAATTTATATGTGCATGTGCATATGTCCAGGAGAATTCACAAGGGTGTGCATGTCTATATGTGCACATGTGCGTGTTTAATGTTCAATAACTGGAATTAAGGAAAAGCAAGTCGAAACCTGAAAATTCCAGAAAAGGAACCAATTCGAAATTTCCACTTTCATAATGACAGATCATAAGAACACGCTTCAGTTTTATAGTCCCAGATGCTAGTGAAGCATCGTAACGAATAGCTAGAGACACGACACTCTACCATGAAGGTCTGAAAAAAGGATAACAACTATTCAAAACACGGACTGGAATCCGATATGGTAATCCTAACTTATCTCGATTCAAAACACATTGTGTTGGAAATTAGATGTACTTTGGAGGACAATTGTTATCCAGCCTTTTGACCAGAAAGTATATAGAAAGTATCTAGATGGACTTGGCGAATCAAACTTGAAAGCTATCGAGGCAAGAAGCCCAAAGGGATAGCCATAGAGTTCAGAAACAAAGTATAACCAAGGCCATGAGATAAAGACAAGTCCATCCCAAAAATTATAGATCAATATCCATCTTAGTGATGGATTGGTACCGATCCAAAAAACTTCTCCAAAAGTGCCCTATTTTCCTCTTACTACCAACTGTCGATGCCAAAAGCTTATCCCTAGCTCCACTGATCGATCACCTGTTGTTTGTTGTCGAATGTCTCAAGCACTTGAAGTCAGCAACTTCATCTCTCTACCGATCCATCATATCAGTTCAGAAACAAGCTCATAACAGTGCAAACAAGGTGAAAACATGAAGCAATCAACAAGTCAACATCACATAAGGCATTGAGATTGACCCATACGTAAATATTATGGATCGGTACCGATCCGTAGCTGTTTGCTGGCAAGCCACATTTTCTCAAGAGAAACCGCTGCTAGATAGTGGAGATCGTGGAGGAACACATGGTGGAGTATTTCCTACCGATCCACAGCTATAAATAGGAGGCTAAACACTCATTTTCTAGGAACTTTTTGGCTTCCTTGCAATTTTTTTTTGTAGTCACCTATGGAGTGGTACCAAATCATAAGAACTGTACTTATAAAACAGTTACATATTTAATAAAAATCTCAAGTTGATGTTGGTATCACTTGGTCGAACCACTATAAACATTTGGTGTCTTGTTTTTTTTACTCACTTTTCATTTACATTTCTTCATTTTCATTCTCTACTTAATTTCTTGGGTGTTTGTGGCATATTTTGGTACTAACATTTTGTTGCTTTCATTGAGAAAATGGTTTTTGGTTTGCTTGGATCCATCATCTACTATTAGATTGCCTAAATCTGAGAGATAGATCCAGTTTTCTTTATTTTTGGAATTTTAACTACTCGGGTTTTCGGAAATCTACACAAGTACTTTTTCCATGGCCACTAGAAGAGATCGATCCACCACTTCACGTGCCGCTGAAGATGTTGAGGATGTCGACCCTTATCAAGTTAAAGATGTTGCACATCCAGATGTTGTAGATGTCTAGAATCCAACGGCAATCATAGAAACTTTCATCATAATCACTTTAGAAGCCTAATATTATCGTTATACCTAGGGTGATAATAACTTACTCAACCATCATTTTTAATTACTTTATTATGAGTTTGAAATAATAATAGTCCATTCCAAATATCTTAAAGTCCCAATATTACTATTTATCTCATACATTAATAATTTACCTCAAATTATACTAAATTTAGTTTATTATTATTTGAATAAAAAATTATAACAGTTTATCTATATTGTTTTTCTCAAGTACAATTATGTACAACCTTATTATTATTTAACCTAATAATAGTAGTTTAAGACAACACTATTATTGTTATTAGTATCTAATAATAATGTTCTAGTTTCAAATGAGTCTAAACTTCATTATGACTATTTATATCAAAGTAATAATATTCTACATTTAATATCCTAAGATCATATTACAATTTATTAAATCTCACTTTACTATATAAATAATAAATACCACCATAAATTCACTTCAAACAAATAGCTTATCATTATTTATGAATTTTATACGAAGTATTATTGTGTTTGTAACCTGATCAATATTGAGACAAATATAGTATTAGATGAATATTAATTTCCCTTTTAGTAAAAATTAAATACCTATATAACGATCAAATCATATATAATACTTGTTAAGTGGGGCTAAAGCATCTGATGGATTTCACAAATATATCAATGTCACATTTTTCATCGATTTTACACTAATATAAAATACAATGTTTAATGTGAATGTTAATTTATAAATCAAATATACTTAACATACTAATTTCATTTTTGTTAAATCTAATATCAACAAAAATTCAAAAAAGAAAACTTGGGTTTATGGCAACTTTTCATTGTAAATGGAGTTTTTGCAATTCAGATCCACGACTTCTTTCTTAATCTTCCTCCTTCCATCGTCTTCTCTCTACTTCTTCCCTTCCACTGATCTTTCTTAGATATGATGACCAAGAATCAAAAGTCAAAAGCTCGTTTTGTTACATCATTTGAGCACCACCTTCCTCTCAAACCAGATTTGGTCGCTCTTATTCGGCGCCTCCGCTTCAGTCTATGGGCGATGCTCAGACTAGTCGTGTCTGTCTCTTGGTGTGGATCTCGACATAACTGGAAAGGCCAGCGCGCTCTCCAATCTAGACTCTAACATCGCCATGTCTGTCTTATCGACCTCTGGTGTTCTGCTTGCAATTTTTGATTGTTCTCGAGACACTATTGGATGTGTTAGTCCTGACAATTCTTTCAACGAACTAGTAGAAGAGGTTGTATCCTCGCCTACTACCGCTGGTCCAGTTTCAAGTATGGCGAAAACGAGCTCTATCTCTATTATTACTTGATTACTTGAGTTAACTGCCTTACGTGAAGGATTATGGATTAATATGGATCCAGATAATGATAATTGTGTTAACGTTAATGATTTGCATGTATCTGTTGTGAATGATGACCCAATGAGTAATGTGTAAACTCGTCCCAGATACTTGTTCCTTCTATTGTTAATGTTCGACCTGTCTTTGGTGCTTTGTTACTCTAGCCGAGGCTCCTAAGTGGTCGTCATTATTTTTTGAATTGCTAAGAAATGCGGGTGACTATTCTTCCCGTTCTTTTGAGAGTGTTGAGATCAATGGAGTCATGGTCCCTTCTGTCGAAGTATTGCAAGCCGGAGTTGACTATTGGTCTGATTATTTGATTGGATTTTTCTCAGATTCTAATCCTCCCTATCAGCTGGTTAAAGTGAATTGTAGTCAAGTATGGAAGCCAGGGTGTGCCCTTAGCGTTCATTTTGATGATGTAATGTTCTATTTCAAATTCTCGAGAAGTGATGAAAGGAAACGTGTACTAGAAGCTGATCCGATACTTATTGATCGGAAGCACTTCATTATCACTACATGGAGTTCGTCAGTGAACGAGGTTAAGGAACAGGTATTTTCTATTCCTGATTGGGTGCACTTTTCTCACATCCCTTTTATTCTACAACCTATGATTAGGATAGACTGGCTTGCTGGTCTTGTTGGCAAGGTGATTTATTTTGATACTAATACTGTGATCGGGAAGGGATTGGTGTATGTCAAAGCTTTGATTGAAATTACTCCTAACAAGCCTTTGTTATCTAAGCTTAAGGTCAGAGTGGCTGAAGGTCATGATGCTGAGGTTGTTGTTCAATACAGTTGGAAACCCGATATTTACACATCCTGTCAGACTTTTGGGCACCTTAGGTAGCTTATTCACTTCAGCCAGTCATTATTACTGTTATGAAAACTTGTCCTCCCTTGCACCTATTTCGCTATCTGATAGGATCCCTCTTCCTCGTCCCCTGGTCATGAAGTTGGCCTCGAAAGTTCATCCTAGAATTGAATCCTCTCTTCTCTAGAATGTGCCTCCCATAGCTAGTATCCCTCCTCCTCTTATGGTTCTTGATGTTCCAGTTGTTTCTTCGGTCATCATGCCTCCTTCCGATACTATTTTTTGTAACTATGTTAAGAAAGCTTGGACTCACGATCCTTCCGATATGAGATATTCTCCTGAGAGTGAAACTTCCTACAAGTTTATGAGTGATGATGTGGGTGAGAGTAGGCGGCTCTTCTATCACATTGAGGGTGAGGGTTTAACCCTTATTGGGGAGGGTAATATTGGTGAAGTGAACAAGAAATTGTTTTGGGATATCACTTGGGACAGGAAATGCATATAAAGCGATGCCTCCATCGGCTATGATCCTGACCTTGCTCATCTTTTCTCTAGGTTTGTTCATGTCATTGGTCCTGACTCAGCTGATTATAGCAGTAGTTCCTCCTATTATGAGGGGGGTAGTCATGGATGTTAGTAGTTTAGGCTTTCTGCTTAACTCCAGTGTTATATTTTATATTTCTTTTAGCTGCTGAGGCATATTTTCCTCTCACCTGTATTGTATATGTTAAGTGATACGACCACTATAAAACTATCATAGCTATTCTGTGCATATGCAATACACCTATTTTCTTTATTAATAATAGTTGCGCAACCCACTATAAGGCCGGCTAGCCTTGCTAGAAAATAAATAAATAAATCTAATATTAATATCACATTTAATTTTATTAATTTGGTAATACCGTGTATAATGATAGAGTGAAAATTCATACCAACGCTAAAAAGGTTGACGTATATTTAGGCGGCGGTTGGCGTTGGCAATTTGACTGGACCAATGAAGAAGGGGCATGTGGTGGTAGGGGATGAAGTAGTTGTACATAGATCCAACAATGATGGTTATAGCTGTAGCAGTGACATGGAGGCTGGAGCAGCAGTGGAGATTGTCAACGTGAAGGCGGAGGTGGTGAGAAGGGTATGAAATAGCAGCTTTGTTAAGGTTTAGGGAAAACGCCTTTGAAACACCAACTTTTTCTCTTTTAAAGAGAGCCTAGGAAATTCCACCTTCTTCCTCGCATCCTTTAGTATGGTGTGTGAACTTCTTATGCTCTACCTATGCCTGAGTAAGTGTAGATGTCAAAATTTTGTTATGGGCAAGACATAGGGAATTGCTACACCTTCCTCCCATCTCCGACGCTTTCTATGCCACTCTTATACCTGTCATAGGAAAATCGTAGGTTAATTGATGTCGATATTTTGCTATTTTTTCTAATGGTGGGATGAACACTCATTTGTATTAACTAAGATGACCAAATCAATTTTTATTCAAATAAAAAAATGGGGATGACTATTCAAATGCAAAATAAAACACAAAATGTTATTCAATAGACCTTGACCACATTTGGAGTTGAAATTAGAGGTCAATCAAATGCTTGAGATTCACCGTGTCATCAATTGTATGTTCAATTTATGTCTTAATGGAATTTCCTTTTAAAAGTACATAAAATAAATTATATATAGTAACATGTTTAATTTATAGTAATACATTTTTCTCAACAAAATTTTCATGCCGTGTGTACATTTTATTTTTTTCTATATTTAAAATATGAAATTGTTTTCCAGAACATTATCGACTCCTCAAAGCTAGATTAGATTAGATTATGCATGTTATATATATACTTATATTCAATACATCACAAGAAGATCGGATTATGTATCTCTTTTAGACGACTCCATCATACAGTATGAACAAGTAAATAAGCTAATGACCAACTTGAGTCTTAATTAATGTATGAAACAAGTTTTACTTCTTTATACAAAGTTTGAAGTATTCTGAGTACTGGCATAAATGGGATTATCGTCCATCTCCTTATACTAATCAAACTGTTAAACTTGAATTTATCGTGACATTTACTTTTCTGCTATTTAGTTTTAACATATCTTGGTACGAACCATAAAAACAGTGGAAAAAGTCCCCTTAAATCTAACTTTAGCAAATAATTAAGTCTAATATTATTTTCGAGAAAAATATATGAAAATCTAACATTGGATTTACAATACAATTAAGTAGCACTAATGCTGCTTGTATGTATTGACCATTAGAATTCCAGGAACATAAATCAACTACCATCTACATATAATAATTAATATCAAAATACATGATTAACACTATATAACTCAACCTGTATATAAGTCCAATCTCACATTCAAATCCATAAACATATTTACAATGATTAAAACCCTTTGTATTACCAAGTAATACTCCGTATTATCACGTGTGACAGCCCAATATCGCCTTATTCTCCGTATTATCAAATAGTATCACCTAGTAATACTCCTTGGTACGATGGGCATAGAGGTGGGGTGTTGCAGTTGGTATCAGAGCTGGTTTAGAACAATACAAACTACTAAGTATAAGGGACATGATTCTTGATCCTAGATGAGACTTAGGGTCAATATCCTCATGGGTGTGTGGTAGATTATTGTATACTGCTTAAGTGATAGAGAGTATGATGATTACTAGGTTAATCATCAAGGGACGTTTTTGTATTTTTCTTACTATATAATATATTTCTTCTACCTTTTTCCGAATGTAAGTCTCTGTGTGAGATGTAGAGAAATTAATGAAGGCTGTGAAGGTAGAAGTAGCTAGCCCGACCAGTAGTGTCAATATTGATGGTGAATATTAGATCCTTATATGGCTTTGAAGTGAGAATGGAATTGTTTGGTTAGGGAAGCTTTAGAAGGCCCTAATCTAAATCTCGCACATTGGATACATCACATAAATAAGTAGTGATGATGCGAGTATGAGTTGAAAGATCCAGTAGTGATTTGAGTGGTGCAGTGGATGTATATATATTGCTTTCTGCTGAGCATCTTGGTTGTTTTGATTAGATGGTTGATGTTTGGATTTTTTTCAAATTGAGTACTTAGATTGTAGTACATATTAGTACTATAAGTCTTAGTTAGTATACGACACATGTGTCATCTTGCACCAAAGTCGAAGTGTCTAACCACTTGGACAATGGTGCTGGTTAGGATTTTATTATATGAATGCGTTAATTGATTAATCTTTATTGGATCGGTCTTGAGTGAAGTGTTCATTTGGAGTTGTCACTCAAGGTTGGTATCCCATATGAGTTTTGATAATTTGAACCTTGCGGTAACTTCGATAGAGAAGTAACCGTAAAAGAAAAGGGGGAAATCACTTTATTTATAAAGTAGTATAAAATAATATTTAATTTAATATGTTGAAAAAGGTTAAATTAAAACGTTTTCTTATTTGTATGCACAAATGGTTGATGAGTGGTTATTTAGATTGGTTATATGAGTTATTATTTGGTTCTTGTTATAAAGATTATTTGTAAATATGTTCTATATACAAACAAGCATATGTGGGATTAATTTATTTTCATAAAATATAAGGGTATATACATAAGTGTGGTATTAGATGATGCTTTAATATAATTAAATAATTCTTTTATGAGGCAAGTTACTGGAATATATATAGATTTGGAATGAAGTTTTATTAGAAGCAAGCAATTGTTTTTATAAAGATCAAATTGTTTAAAGTGTATTTATAAGTAAATATTTAAAGGGAATTTTGAAATTAATATCGTTTTAATCTGTCCGTTGACTACTTTAAGAATTCTGGTTGATACGCTTGATCAACGTTATTGATAGAGATTCCTAAACACAATGACGAGACTTATAGACACAAAGTTTTGAAATGTAATATAATACTTTGAAAAGAAGTAAAATATCGAAAACTATATTAAGGTCAATGTTTTGAAAATTATATTTTTGAGTGATGTTTGAGATTTTGAAAAGGTGAATATTTTTAGAGAACATTTTGAAACAAAATTAATGTTTTTGAAAAAGGTGAGCTATTATTTTTGAATGTAAATAATATTTTTTTTGGTTGGAGAATAAATACCCACACACACATAAGCGTGAGTACCACTGAGGTAAAGTAAAGCATAACAAAGATATTTTCATATGGTTAGATATTTTATATGATGATTGTAGCCATCGAGCATTAGTGGATAGCCGAAGTTGATGTCGAGGCAGTGTTGATATTTATCCTAGGCATTCAACATTGCGGCCAACTGCCGAGATGAATCACTGAAAAATTGGTGGCATGACAGCGTTGTATAATTCAATATAAATTAATTTGTGGATTATTAATATAAAGAAATATTTGTTTAAGGTTGAACCAAAAGAAAATATTCTAGTGATATATATATATATGGATAGATAATAGATTTGTTTTGAGTTGAAGATAAATTTTCTAATGAGAAAATAAAATAGAATAAATGTGCTTCTCATTTTATAAGTAAAGATTTGTCAAGGAAGTATGGATGAATATTATATATTTTGAAAACAATGCCTTGAAAAAAATATTATAAGGAACAAAATTCATTGGAAAATATATAATTATTGTTTATGGAACAAAGGATAAATTTATGGATTTTTGGAAGAAAGGTGATGGGAAAAAAAGTACATAAGGAATATACCGTTGTTTTGTTTCTTTTTGAAAAATACGCTTGTAGTGGAATTGTGAAAGAAAAGAATTCTTAATGAAAAAATATATGTTGTTTTTTATAAGAAGTGTTTGTAATAAACACTAAATGAATTATGAATTCTCGAGGTTTAAATAAAGAGAAAAAAATCAAATTTGAAAATTGACTATGGAAAAGTGATAGTTTAAATAAATGAAGGGTTTTGACAAAACACAGAAATTTTGTGTTAAAACTATGATTTGTTTTGATTATTAATCTTCAACCATTAACCCATTTTCGACAGTTTTAAGTTTGTTAGAAAGCCATGTCATTAAATAATCATTTAAGTTTGAAGTGCAATGTTGTAACAACCCATCCTGAAACAGGCCTAAATTTCGACCCAAAAAAGACCCATCAAATCCATTCTAAGGTAATTTGTTGGTAGAACTAAAAAAATAGCAATATAAAGCCATAACTAAACTTTCAGAACTCACAGCAGATGGAACAAAATATAATAGCAAAGTGTACCCATTTATTTCAAAACCATAAAAATGTCATAATAAAAATTTCCATAAAACCTGTAACATAATTTCCATTACAATAATGGGTATACATAAAAGCAAGTAATAATAACAAGTACTGTCACAAGCCAAGCTCTCCATCTCTAAGCATCGTCACTGCCATCACTTCGCCCTTAACATGTGTTGTAATGAGGAGGGAGTCAGAACAACAAGTGTTTGATGAATAAAAACCTCGAGTCTTACCTTTTCAGTACTTGGGTAGTATATTTTAAAATAAGAATATGTCTATGGACATAAAACCATTAAAACCATTTAATATTTTTTGTAAGGAAAGGAGGCAAGTCCAATCACTTAATATCTTCCATTCCAAAAGCAGGTTTCTAAAATCCCATATCACAATCATACATCATAGATAGCTAATAACATGAGAGATGGTACCTAAAATAATGTGAGAAACGGTACCCAAGCCGCTTAATACTTTTTTTGGAAAATAGGCCGACCGTTCATTTATGACCTTAATTAAGATAGACCTCATCATTTAAGACCTATTTCCAAGGTGTGCTCTATAATGGTACTATCTAACTGACATCATATGGAATCCCATAGGCCACTTAATACTTTCAATAGGCACTAGTCATTTAAGATCTTAATTAAGGCAGACCCCATCATTTAAGACCTATTTCCAGAAGCGGACCCCTGTAGAGATACCACTTAACATGTCCCCTTGGCCATTTAATACTTCATTGGGGAAAGGAGGCGGGTCCAACAACTTAATACCTCAAAACCCCGAAGCAGGCCCTTCGTCTTATGGCCCATACTCATAATGGCATCTCACATTAGTCCGCTATTCGTAAAACCTGGTAGCCAGATTAGCTGGGCAGATTTCCCATAGAATTGTGACCAACCCCGCGTCATTACAAATATTAATCATAAGGATATGTCACATCAATAAAAGTGTACACAACTGCTGGTAGTCTCAAAGTGAAGGGCAGACTTCCGTCATGTAACTTTTTTGACCTCGCATCCCTGTGGCTTAGCCACAAATCACTTACTCTCCATTTATATATACAAACACACACATACTTATCTCACCGTTTCATAAATATGGCCTTATAGGGAATCTTCCTTGTTACGCCTTAAAATAATAACTAGGCTATATAAGAGTTTCCTCTTATTTCGCCTCACAATCAATTATCTTCATAATGGGGGAAATAAATGTAAATAAATGTCTAAGTAACTACGCCATATATGCAATAATTATACGTTAATCATGTAAATAGTGAGAAATAAATATTCAGGCCTAATAATTTCTAAACGCACGGATTTTATGCTCTAAACTAGCGTTAAATGTCAATTCCCTAACAAAATATTATTACAAATCCTTTTTCTTCAAATTCCCAAGATTTCATGAATTCTAATATCCAAAGTAGGGAATAAACATTCATAACCAAAACTGCAATAACAGACTTGTAAATAAAATAGAAACTCAATTTATTACACCAAATCAATGGAATATCTTAAACACTAAGAATTGCAATCTAAACTCCATATTCTATTAAACTCCTCTTTTACAAAGAAATAGATAAGGATAAGTGGTGTAAACTACGAATAGAATTCATAATCTAAACCCCTTATTTTATTGAAGAATCACAATTTGACCCAATGAAGAAGGAGAAGTTGAATAGACTGTGAAATTATCAAAAATTGCATAAACAAAACAAATTCCATTAAATTAATGTAAACAATTAGAAATCTCAACATAGAACTACGTGTTGAAATAAAATGGAATTTTGGGGGATTTTACCTATCATATTTTTGAAATCCTTAAGTCATATTCAAATCCAAAAAATACACTAAACAATTGCTGAAAAGAAATACTAAGGTTTTCACTCACAGAATCGCCTTAGCTTCGCCTTCCTTGGATTTGCATGCCTCACAATCTCTTCCAGAATCTATCTCTTTTGATATATATACATACAATAGGGAAGAGGTATATATATTTATTAGATTCAGAATAGTTGGAGGAGAATAGAATAAGAATAGGTTGGAGGATGAAGAAATAAACAGAAAATAGATTGGATTCTTACCCACATTCTCTATGGAGTTTCTGAATCTAATTTGGAGAGATAACAATGGCAGAGTTTCGCTATTATTCTCAAAATATTTGCGGATAATAGTGAAAGGTCTAGGGTCTAATTTATAGTGGTTGGAAACGCACCAGAACCGTTGAATGAGAATAGATTATAAATGGATAAATCTGAAACGTACAACTCATCGAAATAGGCTCCTCAACAAGGAAGTGGTAGACCCCATGCTCCAAGCGGTCGACCATTATGGTCGACCCCTTGAAGTGCTGGGTCAACTTCTTCCCTTATTTTGGTAAGATATTTATTTTATTATACCGTTGCATGATTATTTATTGGTTTCATACACTAATTAACTTTTAACATTAATTGCTAATTTTTAACATTACTTAACCCCAAGTCTAATCACAATTAATTTCACAGTTCAAATTAGGGAATTAATTATTTATTTGAATCCTATTCAAATTACTTTAAATTTGAAAACTTCAAAGGCTCACAACCTCTTCATTCGAGCTCTGTTTTCAGCATATTATATATGAAAATTAATCAGAATTTCACCACGAACGCAATGACATAGTTTTCGTGGTCAAATTCTAACTTTTACAAAATTTCCAATTTCTGCTATATCACATTTAATTTAATTTACTCTATTTATTTATGGTTCATTTTATGGAGTGTTACATTCTTTCCCCCGGAAAAGGATTTCGTCCCGAAATCTTTCAAGGGGCGAACAACGTAACGCGTAATAACATCCAAGTTATACAACTAGGTTATTTACCAACCATCTACTCAACCAATAATACAAAGTGATTATGTACTGCGGACATACTAAAATGAGCTCAATCCTAGCATGAATATGTAATCGTGTCATGAAAATTGTATGCAAATAACCTAAATATGTATAAAAATTTCTATACAAGTGTAAAGTGGTTGTGAATAAATGTAGCAATCATGTCCTCATGCCTCCCATCAGATTTTCTCACCTTTGTACTCGAACCAACCTAATTCTTTGTTGTAGAGCCTTTGAGTTTCATGCTCAATGATGCATGCAGTGGCATGGGACGCTATTGGCTCCGTCTTAAAATCCCCCAATCGATTAGGCTTTACAACAATTGTTTTGCTACGAAGGTATTTCCTCAAATGCAAAAACGTCATGGACCCAACATAAAAGTTCTCTTGTTTTTCCCATATTGGGAAAAGGACCAATAAACCAGGTGCCTACTTTCCAATTACCCAAATCGTACACTGCCTAATCAATTCTGGCTTTCCAAATTCTTGCAATACAAATCTGGATCGAGTAGTATTTGTTGGTGGTTTCCCACCTACAATTTGACGATTTGTATGGCCTCCCCAAAAAAATGCTTCAAGGGTGCCTATACTAATCATCCATTGATAACTTCAATCCTACGCGAATTCTACTACGGGTAAGCGCTACTCCTAAGGTCCTCCAAAGTCCAAGATACAAGCACTCAACAAATCCTCCAAGTTCTCATCCATTCCTTCAGTTTGTCCATTGGTCTTCGGTCGTAAGCGATGCTACGGTTCAATGAAGTTTCTAAAGCTAGTTCCTAAAGCTACTAGCAAACCCCTCCAAATTTGCTAGTAAACTAAGAGTTCCCATCACTGATGATGCAAAGCGCAGCTCCAGAAAGCTGTGTTTGAGTGCTACGGTTCCACCGCTTCTAACGAAAATTTCTGCTCCCTTCTTCTTAATCCTTGATCAATAGGAAATTCCATTCTCATTCCTATACGTTTTCTCTTTTCCTTCCATGGTGGCATTTTGTGAGCTAAATCCCTTACGTTTGCCAAAATCTAAAGTTTTGATATTGAAACATTTACTCACTTTATGCTGCTAACCTAATTTCCTTATTAACTTCCAGTTTTGTCTATAGTCTATCGCTAGTTAAGTGTTTCTCATAAAATTTCCTTATTTACTTTGCTTCCAAACATATATCAAGTGGTTTAAATCCTATTCATAATGTCTACTTAGGAATAAAACGGGAATACATCTTATACCACATTATCCACTTTTCCAATAACTAAGGAAGACAACTAGCAACTATAATCCAAGAACTCCAAAAGAAAATTTTACCGGAAGCTGCCATTTATTATCAGGTAATATAAATGGTGTTAATGTCCTAACACTCCTTTCTAAATTAAGATGGGCTAACTTTAATATTTCATTCCATTGCTACCCGTGTTCTTAATTTCCTTTTTTTGGTCTTTAATAAATGTGGTCCATTTATTGCTTCAATTAATATCCATAGCAGTTGATCATTACTGTCGAAATCAAACCATTTCAATTAATCTTTCATCAATCTTTTAACTTCTTCAGGTTTCCAAAAGCCATTCATTACTCAAATTTCTTTCTTCCTCAAATGTTATATTCTAGTCGTTTAGCATAGCTATATGATATCTATATCTAACTACTAATTCTATAACTAAAATACTTGTTTCAATATTTTAATTTATCGAAACTATCCTTCCAAAAAGGTTATCATTATAAATTTTCATAAATTTACCACAAGTGAAGGTTTTGCTTTGTTCGAAATTACAAGGAATTATTTCTTTTTGTTGAAATAAGCTGTAAACTATGAAAACGAATATCCATCTCTTAAATATCTCTTTTCCTTCTAGTCCTTGTTACTTCAGACAACACGCTTTTATACAAATTTTTGAAAATCGGATAATATATGGAAATTAAACGAAAACTGCTCCAAAATTAAAATATAGAAATTCATATTATATGGGCAAACCTAATTCACAACCCAATTATAGATCTGAATATCTTTACACTTTACCAACTTATTCAAATAGAGGTTTGGGACTAACTTCCAATTTCCAGATCAAGTTGTACATTCTATTTATATTTTACTAATATCCTAAAAAAAAACCTTAGTCTATCCTATCTAGGTCATTATCCATATCTACTCCATAAATTTTTATAAAATCATAACTTTCTCACACGAAATAAAATATATTCGTACAAATAAACTTATTTAAAAATAAGCATTTATCAATTCATTTCTTACAATACTTAAAACATGAAGTACCAAATTCAATATCTCCATCTTTGAAAGTTTAAACTTTAATAAAAACCTTTATTAAAGATTCAAAATTCCTTTGTTACCAAATAGGAATAAAATAATCTCCCTTTTTGAAACTTTCCTTATCGAAACTTTTTTCCTTAAAAGTTAGACTTTCTAATTTATGGCATTCAAAATTTTCTTAGTTTTTCGAAAAGGAACTTATGAAAAACTTTCCTTTCAATAGCTTACTAAAATAAGGATTTACTCCTTTTTGAAAATAGGATTTTTAACACAAAAGATTCAAAATATAATCATCTTTCCAAAATAATATGTTAGACCATTTTTGTTTCAAAGAGTTTTCTAGCTACAACAATTATCGTTTACAAAATAGTAAATTTTTTCACAATCATCATTTCAAAATAATAGTTATTTCCTTCTAAAGCATAAATAATATTTATTACCTTATTACTCAAAATATACTATTAGTTGATAAAATATATCTCGTAACTTTACTCAAAAACTCTTAAATCTCTTGCAACACTTTTCTTTATCAAATCCAATGTTATTATTATTCAAATAACCTTTGTATCCAAATTAGGAAAAACATATAAAATTCTCATCTTTACATAAATGTTTCTCCTTATACAAAAACAACTAACTTATTATCAATCATCGTTTAAATCTAATCAATGGTCAAAGATACCTTTTAAAACTTTATAAATATTGGATGTAATGGCAAAGTTGTTCAGTGCCTATATTTAGACTATGATTTACCAAGGTGGCATCGTCATATGTCCTCTTGGCGTAATTTGTAATAACTATATTTCTTTGAACGTGGTTTACAAATTGGAATTATGTAATGAATTTGAAATGTTATTTGAAGTGGAATGAGAAATTTGTTTTAAAAAAATGATTTAAATTTTTTTCATATCCATGTGTTTATGGTATATCAATGTATCTAACATTATCGCATTTGGCCATTGAAAATTAATAACTATGGATAACTGCAACATCCATAGCAATTAGTTTTGGGCCTCCAAATGGGGGATGTTACAAGTTGGTATTAAAGCATAGGTTTATGAAAACTTAAAAGAAATTTTAAACTTAAAAATGATTTTTGAAAACATAATCCTAAGGAATTAGAGAAGAGATTGGGGTTTGGGTTAACGCTATAGTAACATACTTTCATTATATATATATAAGCATGTATTCCCCTATCTTAGAATGTTCTTCTATATCTTACTAAGGCTCGTATGCATATTTACGAGAAAGGAAGGTATGGAGGCAAGAAATAGAAGAGGAAATCTAGGTCTAGGAAGCACCACAACTAATGGAAATGCCCGACCCAATATTAGAAGGAATCCGGGTCGAAAGGCAAATGCTAATCTAAACGCAAATGACAATGTAGGTGTTGGAACCCTGCCAGTAGATATGGGGATGATGTATCAGTTCTTTGTCAATCTGATGCAAGCTGGAGCAGCTGCAGGAGTAGATAGGGGTAACGTTGTGAATGTTTGAGGAGCTAATCCCGTTGCCCCAGTTGGCAATAACTATGCTAAGCCAAGCAGGGATTAAACTAGTCTTGGTGGGAAGCCATTTTTAGGAACATAGGATGCTGTCGAAGTAGAAAACTGGTTATTTCACTACGAACGGATCTTTGCTAACTTGGAATTAGATGATGAGAAGAAGAGGAGGCTTGCTTCTAGATAATTGCAGGGAGCAACACTTTATTGGTGGAATAGTATTACTGTGGGAGTTTCCAAGGAAGAGTTGACTTGGGCAGAGTTTTGAAGGAGGTTCGAAGAGAGATTCTTATCTAAAGTTGCCAAGTCAGTATTGTTGAGAAAGTTCATGGACTTAGTACAAGGTGAGATGTCTGTGATTGAGTATGCTACGAAGTTTGATGAGTTGTCCAGATATAGATATGCTACCATTGACATCGTCATTAAAAGAAACGAGAAGTTTATTCGAGGGTTAAGACTCGAGATTGCCATGGCGACTATGCCACACCTTCGTGATCCAAGTACAGTTGTAGTGGAGATGGCAATTAGGAATGAAGAGTTGCTTTCTACTTATGGGAAGGAGAAGCAGGTTGGAACCTACGATTCTTAGGGCATGAAGAGGAAATTCTTTAAGAAGAAAGGAGCTCCGAAAGGAGGAGCTGCCAAGAAAGGGAAGGCCGATGTAGTTTGCTACAAGTGCGACAAGAAAGGGCATTATGCTCATGAATGTCGAACTGGAAAAGATATAAGAAAGGAGTGAAGTGCTTCAACTTTGATCAGATTGGACACTACAAGAATTAGTGTCCAGAAACAGTCAGAGCGGATAAGGAAAAGGTTTTTTGCTTTGGAACCATCTTCTTCCAGACCAACTGCTGCTAGGAAGGGAAAGACTATGATGGAAGGTATGCTTTTGATTCATAGTATACCAGTTAGTGTACTATTTGATACCGGTGCATCGCATTCATTTATATCTCGGTGTTTGGTAGATAAGTTATGTTTAGAACCCTCATACCATTTTACTTCCTTAAGGGTTGCAAATCTGGCAGGAGGGTATGCAACTCTGGGGATGAGATGTGACTAGATAGATCTTGAATTATTAGGTCATAAGTTTGCATGTAGTTTGTATGTTTTTGATTTTGTAGGCTTCGGGGTCATTTTGGGTATGGATTGGTTAGATAAATATGATGCTAGGATATTTTGCCAAGATAAGAAAATATCGCTAAGACACCCTAATAGTCATAACCAAATTATATACTCGGTGGAGAAATTATACTCAAGTGCTTGTAAAATTTGTTGAATGCAATGGAAGTAGAAGAAGGGTTGAATTAGGTTTTGGTAGCAAGGGAGTTTGCAGATGTTTTTGAGCCAGTCATAGGACTATCACAGAAGCGAGCCATTGAGATTTAAATTGATCTTGCGCCAAGAGCAGAACTTATAAGTAGGCCATCTAGCAAGATGTCACCTACCGAGATGAAGGAATTGAAGGTGCAACTAGTGGATTTAGAAAGAAAGAATTTCATTAGACCAAGCAGTTCGTCTTGGGGAGCGGTCGCGGTGTTTGTGAAGAAACCGGATGGGTTGTTAAGGATGTGTATCGACTATCGTAACTTGAACGAGAAGGCGATCAAGAATGAGTATCCTTTGCCGAGAATCAATGATTTATTTGATCAGTTGAGTGGAGCCAGAGTATTTTCCCAATTGGATTTGGAAACATTTTTCCATCAGTTAAGAGTGGTAGAGGACAGTATTCTGTTGACGGCGTTTCAGACTAGGTATGGTTCGTATGAGTGGTTGGTAATGCCATTCGGGTTAACGCATGTGCTAGCTTTCTTCATGGATTTGATGAACCGAGTTTTCCAAGAGCACTTGGATAAGTTCGTATTGGTATTCATAGATAGCATTTTAATATACTCTAAGGATGGAAGAGAGCATGAAGTTCATCTTAGAGTAGTTCTTGAGACGCTGAGGCAGCATCAACTGAAAGCGAAGTTTTCAAAGTGTCATTTCTAGAAGAAATAAGTAAATTTTCTTGGTCATATGGTTTTGAAGAAGGGTTTGTCAGTTGATCCGGATAAGATTGAAGCTATTAACAACTAGAATAGACCAGAGATGGTGACTGAGATCAGAAGTTTTCTTGGACTCGCTTGCTATTACTGGAGATTCATTAAGGATTTCTCACGGATAGCAGCGCCTTTGACTAAGCTAATCAAGAAGGATGTGAAGTTTATTTGATCAGACAAATATGAAGAAGTATTCCTTAAGTTAAAGCATCTGTTGACTAACGTGCCTGTGTTAGCAGTTCCAGACGAGAATCAAGGATTAGTAGTGCATACTGATGGATTTGGAACCAGATTATAGGCTATGTTGATGCAGAAAGGTAAAGTTATTGCCTATGCTTCACAACAGCTTAGACCGAATGAAGTGAGATATCCTACTCATGATCTAGAGTTGGGTATGGTGATCTTCGCATTGAAAGTATGGAGACATTATCTCTTAGGGTAGAAATTTGAGTTATACACATATCATAAGTCCTTAAGGTATTTATTCTCTCAGAAGGAGTTGAATATGAGACAGTAGAGCTGGCTCAAGTTTTTAGCAGCTTATGATTTTAGTATATAATATACACCTAGAAAAGGAAATAAAGTAGCGAATGCTCTTAGCAGGAAACATCAGAATGTGGTGTTAGCTATGTTAATAGAATGGAAGGACATAGAGGCTTTGACTACTTGTTGAGTGCAGTTAGGATCGACTGCTGGTTCTAGTCAGAGCACTGCCATGTTATCCTGCTTGGAAGTTCGACCAGTACTCATCGAGAGGATTGCTTCTAAGCAGAAAGTGGATCCACTATTAGCCGAGAAGATTAAAAGGCTTGAGGTTGGATTGGAGATTGATGATCTAAAATATTTTAGTCTTGACCAGAGGGGTTGGTTGAGAAAGAAGGAACGATTATGTGTTCCGAATGTTGGGGACTTAAGGAAAGAAGTTCTTAGGGAATGTCATCGATCAAAATCTATGATTCATCCTGGGGGAACCAAGATGTATCAAGAGATGAAGAAGAGTTTCTACTGGGAATGTATGAAGAAGGATGTTGGCTCGTGGGTAAAGTGGTATGTGAACTATCAACAAGTGAAGGCTGAACATCAGAAGCCGAGTGGGTTGCTTCAGCCTTTGGAGATGCCAATTTGGAAATGGGATTCGATATCCATGGATTTTATAGACGGGTTGCCAATGTCAAATCGAGGAAATCCAGTTAAGTCAATCAGGACGACACCTGTTTTAGCTAAATTGTTTATGAAGAACATAGTTAGACTAAATGGGATTCCTAGTAGTATAGTAAGTAATATAGATACTTTGTTTACTAGCGAGTTCTGGAAGAGTCTACATGATATGTTAGGTACCAAGCTCAAGATGGCAACTGCTTATCGCCTTCAAACAGATGGGCACACAAGGAGAGTCAATAAGATAGTCGAGGATTGTTAAGAGCTTGTGTGCTAGATTTTGGTGGATCTTGGGAAGATCGCCTACATTTAGTTGAGTTTTCCTATAATAACAGTTATCAGACTAGTATATGAATGACACTTTTCAAAGGTTTGTATGAAAGGCCATGCAAGTCACCAGCATGTTGGTTGGAAACTAGAGATAGATTAGTCTTAGGTCCAGATTTATTAAGAGAGGCAACAAAGAAGATTAAGTTGATCCGAGGTAGGATGAAGGAATCTCAGTCTAGACAAAAGAGTTATGCAGGTAAGAGGCATAAGGATCTAGAGTTCTCAGTTGGAGATAGAGTTTTCATTAAAGTATCACTGATGAAGGTGGTGGTATAATTCGGAAATTTAGCGAAACTGGCATCGAGATATGTTAGACCATTCCCAGTTCTAGATAGGATCGGAATGCTCACATATAGAGTAGAGTTGTCGAGCAGTTTGGTAGGTGTCCATAATGTGTTTTATGTGTCTCATCTTTGTAAGTATGTGCAAGATCCAGAAACTACTATTCCTCCGAATGCATTGGAAGACTAAGTAGTAGAACCGGATCTGATCTTTGTTAAGCAACCAGGTCGGGTTGTAGCGAGAAATGAGAAGAAGCTAAGAAACAAGACAGTCAGGTTGGTGAAAGTTCAGTGGAGCGACAATGAGAAGGACTATACTTGGGAGACAGAAGACAAAATTAGAGATACTTATCATGATCTTCTTTAAGGGTATGTTCTATATTTACTTTATACAGACCGTTCCCTAGTCAGGTAGGCTAGTATGGTAGTTAGGAGATGTTACAGATGATTACTATGCTTATTGTACAGTCCTTGCTGAATTTCGATGATGAAATTCTTTAAGGAGGGGAGCCTATAACACCCCTAATTTTAAATAGCATTATTCAGAAAATTTAATTAGATAAATTAAATAGAGTAATAGAGTGACTAGAGAGGTAAGGGAATTGAGATTTGAGAACTAATTAGGGTCGTGCCTTAACTAAATGAATATATGTGTGATTTATAAATTAAAGATTTAAGAGAAAAAGGAAAGGGTAAAAAGGGGAATAGCCGTATACCATAACCCCTAAACCCCTTACCTAATTCTCATTCACATTTTTATATACCAAAAACAAAAACAAAGGAGAAACAAGGCCGGCCATAACCCTAGGAGAAGAGGAGCTCAAAAATTAATTAGAGGCTAAGATTCAAGCAGGAAGATTAAAGAAAGAATAAATCTCAAGTTCCTTATCCAAACAAGGTGAATAATGATCTAAACCATCTCATATATGTCTTCTTGAATGTTTAAATTTGATTTTTAGGTTTAAAACCGTTTGGATGGATGGATGATGATATGCTTTGATTTATATGCCATGTTATAATTTAAACAAGGATTTTTGTGGAATGGTATAATTCGATTTTAAGGTTAAAATCATGCAAATTGATTTTCGAATGTGATGACGTTTGAATATGTTATGTAAAATGTTATTTTGGAGATGTGTTTAAATTTCCATAATATTCCAAGCTATGGTTAATTTATTATGAATTTTGAATGAAAGAAATAGATAATTTTGGTTTTAAATTATTTAAGGCAATTAAGTAATGTTTTGGGTCAGAAATTTATATATGTTAGAAAATATATTAAAAGTGAATAATTGTAATTTTTGGGTAATTTTCCTAAGTATTTTACTATGGTTATAAATTATTTAAGTTAAGGGACTTAAATGTTTTGTACGTTTTCTCAAGGGGAGGGCTTATTTGCTTAAAATATTTTAAATTGTTAATTGTGAATTTGGCAGCCTTTTTAGAAAAGGATTTTGACAAAGAAATGGCAACCAATCATATTTGGACAAATTAGGTAAGTTAGGTGAAAAAAAGTTACTTTAAAAGGCATAAAATTAGTTTTGCTTCGAATTACGACTTTGCCACTTCCTTTGCTTGCTTCCGTCATCATGACCAGTAGGCCTTTCGAACCCATCCAAAACTAATGCATATGGTATCAAGCAATTGGTATGTAGTGTATTGGAGAAAGGCGGAAGGGTCAGTGTCAAAGACATGCTTTGGAAGGGGCTGAAGTCACTCTAATTAGCTTTCAAATCAATAAACTTACCTTTGTTTAAAAAGAAGTTTTTGAACAAGTTACCACTTTCCTTTGTTCTTAGAAAGGAGCTTTCGAAAGAGTTGCCGCTTGCTTTTGATTTAAAAAAAGCTTCCAAAAGGATAGCCTCTTTTGAACCTATTCGATACCCATGTTGTCGTATTCATACATTTCGAATTAGTTAAAGCTGCTTTTCTTTATAGCCTTAAGACAATGTATTCAAAGGGGGTGCTTTCGCTTTTCTAACTATGAAGTCGCTTTCTTAGTGCTTTTGAAAGGGTTATATAGCCGCTTTTAAATGGTTTCAGAGGTAATGTTTTCTAAAGGGTGGGTTTCGAAGCTATCCTTTTCTCCAACTCTTTTACTTGGATTAAAGTTTTGGAAAGAGATACTTTCCTTTCTATTTTCTTTGACCCAATAGTTATAATTAATGTTAAACCCAATTATATCGAAAGAGATACTTTCAAATGGTTTTGAAGCTATGCTTCCATAAATTCTTACTTGAACTAAATGCCTTCGAAAGGTATGTTTTAAGTTTTCAAAAGGTATATCTTTAAGTGTTTCGAAAGGAAGGTTTCAATGCTTTCGAAAGATATGTTGGATGGTCTCAAAAGAGGATATCTAAGGTTTTAAGTAATGATACAAAAGATATAGTCGAAAGCCTCAGCAAATAAGAAACCCAGTCTCATTTTTAAAGATAAAACCCATGGAAATATGAAAGAATTTTGAAATAATTGCAAGGTCTAATTTATTGGAAGCGTTTTGGGTACAATTTAATTGTATCTATTTTCATGTAATTTCCATAAATTATCTAATTCCACAACTATGTATAAAAAGTGTGTCATTTAAAATAATAAGGAATATACTAAAAAGGAAAGAGATGTGTAAAGTACACAGGTTCTCCTTCGTAGTTTGCACTGTCTATCTCAATAAAATAAAAACGATAACTACTTGTAATTTCAAACGGAGCAAAAGTCTCATTTTTGGGTAATTTATGGAAAGTTATAACGGTAATCCTTTTTGGAAAGAATAGCTCTAATATGTTAAAATATGGAAATGGATGTTCCTTACAGAATGTACATATAAGTATGTTCTGAAATTCCTAAGTGTATGATTAATGAGTTAGAAATAGGAATGGACACACAAGCACACACGCACGTATAACAGTGCCTACCGATTAAAAATATAAATATATATAACATAATATACGATGATCTGCATATTAGTTATAATTAGGATGACTGGTTTTTTATAGCGTAGTAAATTATAGGACTAGGAGGTGTAGATGGAAAAGTGATAGTAACCCCAAATTAATAGAGCAATAAATGTGTAGTTAATAGGGTTTTACATGAATTAAACGGTGACATAAATGCATTAATGGGACTGATTAAGGAGTTCAATATTTCATTTATGGGGAAATGAAATAGGCATAAAAGGTTGAATTAGAATGGACAAATAAATGTCATTAGTGATTGTCCAATTTGAATAATAATGACCCTTTATTACAGATAATTGACATTTATAGGACGTAAGAGGTAAATAGAGAATATATGTAATAAGCATATAAGATTGGAATTAAATGCTAGGAGGCAGTATAATTTTCATAGTAGAAAATTATATAGCCTTAATAATATGTTTAGGACAAGCATGAATTAGTGGGCCTAGCCCAGTATTTAGGCCTAGGATGATTGGTATGGTCTAGATAGGTTGGGATGCATGGGCATGAGAGTTACACAATTAAAGTCTGCCCTTCACCTGGTGGCTACCAGCAGTTATGTATACTTACAACTGATGTGGGACATCTCCAACCATAGGACTCGTGGGGAAGAGATATACGTTTGCATATAGGTAAGGGAAAATATACCAAGGGTTCGCCTCGAATTTGAAGTATTAAATGGCTCGGTAGAGATGCCATTGGGTTTGCTTTGGGCTGGAAGGTATTAAATGGTCGTTGTGTCTGCCTCCTCCCTATTTAAGTAGTCTTAATTACCTACGATGGTACCTAATAGGAAAATGGAATCTGCTTCAATTCTAACAAGAGGCATTAAGTAACTAGAATAGGCAGTTAGTCTAAACAGGATTTCGATTGTGGGAGGTCGGTGAGCTATGTTAGTATTGTTGTCGTATCGATATTCAGTTGTAGAGTTGGCATATAAGCTATGACCAAGAACGGTCCTAAGCGGTCGTTAGCATAGACTTGGGTTATGCCCTGATGGATTTTGCTTCCTATAAGAGTAGAATCTGTATAGGATAGGAAAAAACCTCATTATTTGATCTTTTTTATCGGAGGTTGGCTAGTTAACCCTTAGATAAGTCTTTGAGATGTGTTAATAATACAGCAGTTAAAATATAAAGCCGTATCTAGGGGTCATCGGTCTTTGTGGCAAGAACCGATTGACTAGCGAGTACGTTACAGAGGGCCCCTTTCGGGGTTGAGGTATTAAACCGCTGGGTCTGCCTTCTTCCTATTTAAGAAGTATTAAGTGGCCGGGTGTTTTATTTTGGGTACTGCAACATTTATATATATATATGTATATGTATATATGCACATATATATAATTATACCTCGAAGAATGTTAAACATATCGTATGCGTAGATGGAATTACATGGAATAACCATAAATAATGAACATAACACTTAAATAGAAATTAATCGGCATAAATTAGTATTATGGATAAGTATGTAATTTTCCAGTCACCAAAATGTTGTTCTGACCCCTCCACAGTACAACCTCTATGATAGATTTAGAGGGACATGCTATTGGAGAGAGATGGGAATTGTAGATACCAAAAGAATAATATTGATTCCAAGGTAGTAGCCTTTGTCCACGTATACGTTTTATTATATTTTTCTATTCCACCGGGAGTTTATGTAGATAGCTCTCTGATATACTTATATTTATTACAGGTTATCGAAACTAACAATCTGCACCTTAATGGACTTAGTTTCGATTTAGTCGAAATTTAGGCCCAGTAAGGTGCAGATTGTTAGATCACTGGTTTGGAACTCAAGCATCATTTTGGTGAGATATCGATTTAACTCATAACTATAGTCTAGATTTCCCTCCTTTTTATTTTTGTTGATTTTTTGTAATGATATGTTAGTTGACCGAAGAATACACGTACATTATATATTGGATGAGCAATGAACTGAAGATCATAGATAGCCGATAATGGCATGGGAAATTGATCGGAAGGGACAAATGAAATAAAATATATTAGATATAAATATCGGTTTTTGGAACAAGTTTTAATTAATATTGAAAATATTATCATTAACAGAAGATATAAAAAGTGGAATTTGAGAATTGTGTGATTATGAATTATTGGAAAGTGATTATTTTCGGTATTTCATTAAATAAGTGAATTTTTGAATATTATATTTTTATTTATTTATCGTTGATTGTAAAAATATTTAAAGGATTTTCATAAAATATAATTATATTGGTGTTGGAATTTTATTTCAAGGCTTCGAGAATTATTTCAAATTGGAAATCCTTATTTAAATTCGTTGTGTAAAGGAAATCATGAATTATAAAACCCATTTAATATTATTATTTTCGATTTTTAGGGAAGAACTTTAAAATATATGAATTATTGTTAAAAGGAGTTTAATTGATTGGAAATAAATGAAGTTCGATATAGATTTCCTTGTAACTAAATAAGAGATTTGCAAATATTTATTTTTGAAAACTATAAAAGGATTATGGGAAAAGAATGAGAATTTTATAATTTAATCTTCTTTCAATCGAATATTGGTATATGATATTGTAATGAAGATTTTGGGAAAAGTGTATTTTGCATAAAACCTTCCAAATCAATAAATAGTAGAATTATATGTTTTGAATGATTAAATCTACGTGTAACGAGTAATAAGAATAAACAGAGTTATAATACCATCTGGTATGAGACTTTTGGTAGTACTTTTCCAATTATTCTTTGGACTTGTTATATAAAATAATATTGTGCGAAATTCTCTATTGTGGGGAATTTGAGCAAACGGTTTAGTAATCCTGTTTAGCATGGGACATTCGGTAATATTATTCTAATTACTCCTATTAGTTATGGTATAGAATATTATGCAAGTGTAATTTACGAGCATCGAGAAAATGAGCGAATAAAACCAGGTGTTATAGGACTCCTGAGCTGATATCTGTTCGATTACTTTTTGTGAGCATACATCACCCAAACATGATTGAATATATAGGATATTATGTTTATGTTGCTGTGAACTGAGAGTGAGCAGGCTGAGAAACATAAACGTGTCTATCTATTGTGTGTATACTCCTATTATACGACATGGAGTAAACTAGATTAGGCTAGCACTAGTATCTATCCTTGTGGCCTGGTCGCTTCTTGAACTCGTGACATACTTTTTGATGTGTTTGAATGACAACCATAGTTAAGAGCCACCCCCCCATGTCGCACAAGGCAGTAGTCTGTTACTAGTTGGGGCACTTGTAGGGTCGTGACCATCGCATAGGTTAGTCTTGACTTGATGGATATTAGGTCACGATGGATGTCGAGGTAACTAAGACTATATGAGTAGAGTTTAAAGCATGTGAGGAGGGCTCCTGGAGTAGGTTGAGAGCTGTCGGTTTCCCGTCTGCTTATTATTGATGAGTTTGTATAGACATATATTTATACACCAAAATGAGATCACTATGTATAAGTCTGAGATCCAATCAAACAATTTGTTGAAATCGATGCCAAAATAGTTATTTAAGATGTTGAGAGTGCATAGAATTAAGAGTCTAGATGACTATCCATGATACTGAGAATTGAGTGGATTAGTTCAGGTCTAAAAGACCGTATGAATATTTCATTGGCTGAGAGCCAAGTCAATTACTATGAGGTTGAAAGTCTTGATGATTATTATGCAATTATCGATCTCTTTGATTATTCATGAGACTGTGAGTTTATAAAGTTGTGTAACCCCGTATGCATCAATTATACTGCCATCAAGGATAGTTAGAGGTGCTGAGAGCATGGGATTAGACCCTGCACCTATCTTTTATATGGTTATTTAAGAGATGACCCTGACTACCAAGGGTATGCCATATTTGTAACACCCCGTAAAAATAAACAGAAATTAATTAGAAAGAGTTAATATGTGGTTATTGATGCCTAAAATAGAAATCTTTGTAAAGGATAGAATTTGGCTACAAAAATTGTGCCATTGTGTTTATCGTGATTTTCTGATGAATTTTCATATATAAAGTTTTACGATCGTAGTTCAAACGAAAAAGTTATTAACGTTTGAAGTTTTCGGATCAGAAATAATTCAAAACCAATTGAGAAACTAAATATTAATAATTTAGCATTAAAAGAAACATTGAATGCAAATGTTAACGTTAAAGTAATCATCTATGTAAATCTAATTAAACCGACGTTGAAGTGGAAATAAAGAAAAATTGACGTGGGTAAATATAATAAATATCAACATTTAAAAAGGAGGCAATAAATATCATCAGTTTAGCATTTAAATAACTGTTAAATATAAATGTTAATTAAGAGCACTCAATCAAATTAAATCTAATCAAGAAAGTGTGTAAATAAATAAATTGAGCCTCGGAAGGAAATATATAAATGAATTGTGCATGGAAGAAAATAAATAAATGATAATTAATCAATGTTAATTAGATGGAATAAAAATCAGTCGTAGGAAATAGAAGGAATAAAATAAACATAACTTATATACAAGTGACCGGTCGACCAGTGGGGGTATAGCGAGAATAAACCTAGGCCCAACGGCTCGAATTTAACAAATTAAAATATAACGAATGAAATTGATTCGTACGCTTATAAATATAGGCCTACCATCTTACTTTTCTTCTCATATTTTTCGAATCAAGGAGCGAAGCTCCACCATTTTATTTTCTCCACAAATTCTAGGAAATATAGAAATTATAAAATAGTATATTATATATATATATATATAAAGGATAGCGAAAAATAAAAGAGAAGAAGAATAAGGGCTGAATCAGTCCTATGAATAAGAGGTAAATTCCAAATCTAAAAATTTACAACTACGTTTAATTCAAATCTCTTCTCAGAACTATAATTCTAATAAATATGTATATGCTTTAATATATATTTTGATAGAAGCAAATGGAGTCAAATAAGAAGAATAGATTTAGATCTGGAGATTTGGAGGCTTAGAGGTGTGTGGGAAATTATAAATTTTATATAATATTGGATGTATATCATTGTAAACCTGTTCCTTGTATGCCTGAATGTAAAGTTTGGAGTTGTAGGCTTAAATATACATACACAATGAATTTGAGAACCTTGCCTACGTATTCTTCAAATTATTAACTTTGATTAAATATTGTATATACCTAAATCTGGAAGGTATGGGTGAAAGTAGTCCCTAAAAGTTATGAAATAGTTCATTAATAAGATTTGATGTAAATTCCAAGTTTGTTAGTTGTGTATTATATGTTATTAAACATGGATTGGAAGTTGTTACAAATTGAATTGGGATTTAAGTAATATTTTAATTCATTGAAATGAAGTGTATTATAATGTAAATTTCTATAAATTATCGTTATGTATAAAAGTGTATTGTTTGAAATAACAAGGAATATGCCTAAAAAGAGATGTACAAAATAGCAATGTTTACCGTATTTTGTACCATTTGTTTCAATAATAATAGAAAAGATAATTCCTTGTAATTCCAAACATAACACAAATCCTCTTTTAGATAATTTATGGAAAATTTTAGTGTTAACATTACCATTTTGGAAAGATGTAGTTCTAATGCATTAAATTTTTGGAAATCCCTAAAGGTAAAACCAAAATATTATAAATATGAATAATAACAAAATTTTGTTGTTAATTCAATATACGTGCTTAAAAGTAAGTTAACAAATAAACAGTAAGCGGTGAAAGTAGTAACAAGACAAATGAACCAGAGATTAGAAGGGTTATAATAATCCAAGAAGTATAGCTATGAGTTGAAAAGGAACAGTAGAACATATTTAATTATAACAAGTGGAAGTCAAGCGGTAAAAGATATTTAATTTATTAAATTAGAAATAAGCGGTAAATTAAATTAAATGATATTATTGAAATAAAAAGTAAGTTATATAAAAATAACTGAATACCAATAGCTGAATATAAGAGGTGTAGTAATTCAATAAAATTTATATAGCTTTAAGTATGTGTTTATGACGGTTGTGAATTAATTGACCTAGCTAATTACTTAAATTAATTAAAAATGAGGCGGTCATTAGTAAGGGTTGGAATGTGAAGTCAGCAGTGTTGCACAACAAAAGTCGGCCCATCGTAAGGGGCTACCAACGATTGTGTATATATTGTACTAATGTGAGACATCTCCAACTGTATGACCCATGGGAATATACATTCGCGTATAGGTGAAGGGAATATACCAAAGTAGGGTTCGCCTCCATTGAAGTGTTAAAGGGCCAAGTGGGGTCTCTTTAATACTTACAGGGGGTATGTGTTAAGTAACCTATTGGGCATTTTCTTGATTGCAATAGGCAATCTAAATGGGACGGTGATCATAGGCTCAACGCTGTGTTAGCAAGGTTGGTACCATATGTGAGACGATCGCCCTACACCACCGACACCTGATAATGTGATAACCTATGCTATAGCGGTGCACGGTCGATGCGAGGTGATCATCAATACCTGTAAGTAAATAAACAATCAAATCACAAAACCTGTCGTATATCTCACAGTGCATCGAATAAAATATAATAGTAAACAACTCAGACATAAAACAGGTGAGACAGTAAATAGCTGAATGAACCTAAAATCAGAGTGCATAGATCCATACAGTATACATCATAAGTGATAGAGTTATACATCAAGTAATAATTCATAAATAAACTATCTCTAGATAGGTTAAAGCACTAGTAAGCTCCATAGTGCTGCACAACGGAGTGATAAGCAATAAGAGCTACATATAGTAATACAGGGGTATAGCCTCCTGCTCATCACCTGTCCAGCTCCACATGCCCAGCAGACCTGATATCTATAATCTACTCATTTAAGAGTACCCAGAATAATAGGAAGCAAATCATAAAATCCCAAGTCAGATAATAGTCTGGTGTGAGCGGTAGAAAATCTCAAATGTTATAAAGTCAATATACTAGGACAAATGGTATAGAAAATCATACCTGACATGTCCCTACATCTACAGAGTGAGCACATACACAAGATATACGCTACTCTATCATAATCATCATGGGTGTACTATGCATTGAAGTACTAAGGTGATTAGATATCTGCATTGATAATATCTACATCGTGCGACATCCTTAGGGTGATAAACAACCAAGCAAACATAGCATCCATCATCCGTACTCACATTCACTCGCTTAGTGCATCCGATATATGATACTCATATGACCCCATCGCATGGTCAATGACTACTTAACGTTCTAGTTTCTCCATACTCGAATCTAGCCACATAGTAGGCTAGGAACTAGACTTCCATAACACTTAGTCTAGGGTAAACAAATCGAAACATTGTGTGATCTGGGGCACATCGCACTCCCAAGTGAACTCACATACCCCTGTTTTACGAGTACACTTTGAAACTTACGAATATCAATGATCCCCTTGCACACATCATCCGTAGCAAAGCTCATCCTCATCTCGGAAGTTTTCTTACAACTTCCATATGAAGTTATCTCGAATGGGAACTATTCTAGACAGTCATCGCTAGACATAGTATATGTGTTCGTCCCGTAATCTGCCTCCAACAGTTACCTCAATCCGACTCATCATCGCTTACTTTGCATCGTGAAGTATAGCTATCCATCACCAAATCCATCACTTCTTATCGTGGAATCATCATCGTCAGGTCACAAGTCATCGTCCTTGAAAATCGTCGAAAATGTCATCAAAAAACTCAACTCAGGATTTTCCTAGGTTCTGGCCCAAAGTAGAGCCCGAGAATTCCTAGGTTTGGCCCGAAGTCATGCCCGAGTAATTTTAAAAAATGTCCAAAGCATGCCCAAGGATCGGTACCGATCCTTGACTTAGCTCATTTTTTTTCTCTCTTTCTTTCATCGACCTGAGAATGCCTTAGGTCATGCCCAAAGTTTTTGCCTTGCTAGCCCGATGCATGCCTAGGGATCGGTACTTATCCCTAACTTAACCCATTTTCTCTGAGAATGCCCTAAGTCAAGCCCGAGTTTTTTTCTTGTTGGCCCAAAGCACACCATACACCGATCCATCTCCACCGATATGAACTTCCCAGAGCAATAACTCGACCATACGAACTCCAAAAGGCTTGAAATTTGAAACATACCTTTAATGGGGCCTTCTTGACGTACCCTATGGATCGCATGTTATTTGGCTAAGGTGACCATTATGGGTCATTACTGATCCATCAACACCGATCCATCTTTAATTGACCATAACTCGAGCCAACGACTTGAAACTTGAAATAGCATCATAGGGCCTTCCTTGTCATGCCGTATCGATCGTACCTCATTTGGACCAATATTTATGGATCGATACCGATCCCTAACTTGTTTCAAAAGCTAAATCGCCATTTGATCGGCGTTTTCAACTATTAAAACATCATACAATCATACATACATCATATAAAAGCAATAACATTAGCCATACATCCAAATATATTCGTTTATGATAATTTAAGTCTAAGATTGAAGGTCAAGTATCCATAAGAACATGTTCTAACAAATAAAGTCCAAATCATCTAAGTTTCACATATATGCTTAATTATAGTCTAAAACATTTTTAGAGATTTTGATATAATTTTTAAAATGACGTTTAAGGTGTATAATGACCTAATTAGTAAGTGAGAGAACAATCACTCACCTAAACCCAAATCAACCCAAGAATGCTCCAAATCCAAAATGAATCACCAATCCAAGATGCCTCCATTAGCAAATTCTCTAATCCAAGAGCAAATTTCTCTAATCTCCATCTAATGAGGAAATTGGACTAATTAAAGTAAAGGTTTGGGGTAGTTTTAGGATAGGAGATCAATACTGGTGGTTTCTCTTTTCTTCTATGAAGTAATGAAATGAGAAGGAGAAACCTCCATCAGCCCCAATCAATGCCAAACCCAAAATGGGCCTTGGGCTCACCGATTAGCCCGCTAATTACCTATTAAGCTAGCTAAAATCAATGCAAACTTCAAACGGCCATATCTCCAAGTCAGTATGTCTATTTTCTTCATTTGACCACTTTTCAGGAAGGTGAAACACCATCCTTATCCAATGGAAGTGGTCTCAACTCCTAATTTGGATCCTATCAAACGCTATAGGCCTTTTAAGGATTTTCAGTGTCAAAATTTTCGATAAAAACCCCAATGATGGAAAATGCCTCTAGTAGTCATTTTCCAAAAGCTGTAGAACCATACGACCTCATATGAAAATAATATGAATAATTTACGATCCTCCGATATGAAAAATATTAATAGTTACATTCTCCTCCCATTTAGGAATTTCGCCCTCGAAATTCCACAAACTAGTCAATAGAGTTATCCCACATGCCTAACAATCATATATAAGCATAGACAACCATCACACATCAAACATGCATACATAGCAACAAATGAAAAAGAAAATATCCAAGCCAATCCTAGCATGTAGGATACTATACTATGGTATATACTTTATGATATCATAAGTGAAAGTAAAAGCGGTAAGTAAGAAGTCTTGCCAAATAAAGAGCTCTGGATAAGCTGTCCACATGCTCTCTTCGGTCTCCTAAGTGCAATCGCCTATGTTTTCACTCCACCGAACCTTCACCAACTTCACCGTCTTTCTTCTAAGCCGCTTCACATCATATCTGATGATACGATAGGGCTATGAAGTCTTGAAGCCTCTGGTTCAATCTCAATATCATCTAGCTGATCTGATGCGATAGTTGCACCTGAGTCGTGCACAAATTTACGCAAGTGAGAAATGTGGAACACATTGTGCACTCCCGCCATTCTTTGAGGTAAGTCGACCATGTAAGCAAGGTTCCCAATCCTCTTTAGTATCAGAAAAGGACCTATGAATCTCGGTGCCAACTACCCTTTACTACCGAATGGAATGACATTTTTCAATGAAGAGATTTTGAAAAATACCAAATCACCAACAGAAAACTCCAAATTTCTATGTCTCTTATCAGTGTAGCTCTTATGTCTGTCTTAAGAAGCTTTCATCCATTGCCGAATGATCTCTATCTTATCTGCATTTCTCTAATCATATCTGGCCCACACTACACCAAAAAGCTATTTTTGCCACACCTCCTTCCGCCTTATTGGATACGGCTTAAAGCCGTATCAAATTAGATACGGCTAATAACCGTATCTAATGTATTCGACACGGCTATAAGCCGTATCAAATTTGATACGGCTTTAAGCCGCATCTAATTTCGTGCCTATTTTCTGGCGCAAACTTTTCCACCCAATACTTACATCTTCCCTCCAAATAATTCGATTTCCCCCCTATTTAGATACGGTTCTTAGCCGTATCAAATTTGATATGTGTTTTAGCCGTATCTAATTCGTGCTAATTTTTGGTGCGAATTTTGTACTACCAAAAAATGCCCCAGATCTCCGTTTCGTTCAATTATTTTCGTTCTTAGCGAATTTTTTACTGCTAATTTTTGGTGCGAATTATTTTCCCCAAATTATTTCATTCAATTCCTTTCAATTGTTAAAATCCCTCGTTCTTTTCATCATACTGCTCGTGGATCGTCTCCTACCGCGGTCCGCTCTAACCATCGTTTTGCTATTGCAGTCCGCTCTCACCATCGTCTCGCGTTAGGGTTCCTCGTCGCCATCCTATTACCCGTTGCTGTCGTCGCAGTTGCTGCTGTCTCGCTAAGGTATGCCTAATTTACTAGGTGTGTGTCATTACCTTACCGTTCCCTTGACATCAGTGGCTTTGTATGTTATCACCAATGAGCATGTGTTGCTTCCCCTGTTCCCAAATATGATAGGATACAAAAAATGTGTGTTTGGCTAACCAATTGTGTTTTACGATGTTGGTGCTAGCATTGTTGAATTGTAGAACAAAATTAAAAAGTAGCCAGTTTATTAAATTTTCTAAAAAAAGTTGGTGTACAATTATAATTTGAATTCAGTTTTACTCGATCAATTCATGATGAAATTGTACTTCTCCTGGTTTGCTTACTGTTAGAAGGTTAAGTCATCAGTCTTTGGTTTGTTGTTTTAACGTTAAACAAGATATTTATAAGTTTTTCATGCCACTATCGTCACTGACTGTGAAAGTTAATACTAATACAATGTCCAAAAGTTATCATTTGTATTAGTAGTACTTGTAGAGATAGAGGAACATGAGCAGGAACATTGTATTTATCAGATGATGCTACCGTATTCTGAATTCGAGCAGTTGAAATTCTACAACATATACTCATTTACAAAATAGCCTAAATTAGTTTAACAGCTGGGTTGGTTAATGAGCAGCACATGTCGAAGGTGATAAAATAAAAATTTATTACACATTTGTATTAGTAGTACTACTAATACAAATAATTGTTAAATTTGTTTATGGGATCCCTCATCTCTTCTAATCAATATGCTTTTATTAGTAGTATTACACATTTGTATTAGTAGTACTACTAATATAAAACAATGAAGTTTGCCTATTAAATACTTAGGTATCCCTTTATCTGCTATGAATCTGAAGGATAATGACTATTGTTCTTTGGTGGATAAGGTCAAGCAGGTCTGCAATTATAAATCGACGCCAATACAGCAAGAATCCAAATTAAAATGATAAAAGTCGAATTCAAGTAGTCCAAAATAAGCAACCATCATTATGTAATTATGATGCGTTGTGGATAAATAGTGATATGATTTTGGTCATATGCTGCATCGACTAATTAATGTTGCAAGTATACCATGTCTAATACAATAGTCAATCTTATGCTATTTTGTATTATTTTGATCTCTTTGCATAATTTACAGCTTGGTGCTAATGTTGTATATAGTTCTGACATTGTATATGGTTTTGACATTGTTGTATAAGTGGATAAAATTATTGTTAATGGCGCAAGCCAAGTATCAGGAGAGGGGTAATGCATAGACATTACTCCGGTGCTACAAAATAGCGCCGTTGTAATGGCAAATTTTTTGGAAACAGTTTGGTGCTAATGTTGTATATTGTTCTGACATTGTTGTATAAGTGGATAAAATTGTTGTTAATGGCGCAAGCCAAGTATCAGGAGAGGGGTAATGCATAGACATTACTCCGGTGCTACAAAATAGCGCCGTTGTAATGGCAAATTTTTTGAAAACAGTTTGGTGCTGATGTTTAAAATAAACCCTATATTTTGAGTTCCATTTATTGAAATTTAAATAGTCCATATATTTTAACTATTTAAAATTTAAATATTTAAAATCATACCACAAAATTAATTCTAGGGTTATTGTCTACTTGTTTGTTTTACATTAGAGTATCATAGTTGAAAAGAATGGTAAAAGTTCAAGATAAATTATAGTTCTGGCATCAAGAAATCAAAACATCCAACAAAAAACAAGCATGATTTCAATTGATCGTTTTTAGATTTGTGCTCTCGATTAACTTGTAAGCTCATTTTATAAAAACAAGCATAATTGTTTATAACAATGAGGCCTTCAAAAATCATTTTTACAAATCCAAAGCAACCAAAAGATTTTGAAAGAAACAGAAGGAAAAGAATTTGTTCTTTAAAGATATGCACTATGTTTACCTGCTTTAGGATGTGGAGAGTAATATCTAATAAAGCTAAAAGAATGTTAGAAGTAAAGATTAGCTATTCTGGAATTACTTGAGACTATCACATATGTAATATGTTTAGCATTATATAATATATAAAATAATAATATACTAAGATAAAAAATAATATCAAACTGTTATTGACTAAAAAAGAATTGATATATCCATATATTTATAAATAACCAACCGAAAAATGATCATCCAACTACCCAAACAAGTTACACTCCGCTACAACCCAACCAATGGTAATCGGTCAATATAATTAATTTTCATCAGTTATTTGCGTTCACGGTTCACTTATTGTTTCATTCACATAAACTCTAATAAGTATAATGAATGAACCTGAATAATATCTTAGGTTTCACCCTAAAATCTCACTGTAGAAATGAAATGGTTGTTGATATTGATGTTCACTTTAAAGACATTATGCTTGGGACATCTTGAAAATAGTGGTTATGATATAGGACCCATTGAAGGGCAAGTCTCATGTTCTGTTAAATATGATATAGGAGGGCAGTATGTCTTTCAGCATAGACAAACAATGGATAAATGAATCAGATCTAAGATCTACATACTATATAGACGGGGTGCAGAAGTTCATTAGTTTTGTTGAAGAAAACGGTGGTAAGAAAGGATTGTATTTATGCCCTTGCACCCGGTGCAAAAATATGAAGATGATCAAATTAGATGACATTCATTTTCATTTGCTTAGATGGGGTATTATCCAATCGTATACAACGTGGTATTTTCATGGGGAAAAAAGGGCGGAGATGGAAAAACAACAACCAGTTACTCATGGCAGAACTACTGCTGAGTCTGAACATATTAGGATGGAAGATCTGGTCAATGATGTAGATAGATTTCATCATTTTCAACCTACAAATTCGTTGCCTGATCATGCTAATGTTGGAGAGCAGTCTACTGATTATCCATATTGGCAGGCCAATGAAAGTAAGAAGTATAAATCGCTTTTTGGTAGCGTAAAAGAGCCGTTGTATCCTTCATGTTCAAAAGGGATTACGAAGCTGTATGCCATTGTGAAACTGAATAGTTTGAAGACCCAATACAGCTTTTCAGATAATGGTATGACTGCACTTCTCGAACTAATAAAGGAGTTACTCCCCGAAGGTAACACGCTGCCGACAACGTACCCCGACGTGAAGAAGATCATTAAGAAAGTTGGGATGAATTACAAAACTTATGATGCATGCATCAATGATTGCATATTGTACTGGAAAGATGATGCGAACAAAGTTTCTTGTACAAATTGCAATGAACCAAGATATAGGACATCATTAAACGAAGAGAGAAAATGCACCAAAGTACCTCGAAAGACATTAAGACATTTTCCTTTAATTTCTAGATTGAAGAGACTGTATACTGTACCATGGATGGCAGATGCGATGACCTGGCATGGTCGTGCCAAGTCTGATCCAACTGTAATGCATCATCCATGTGACACTTCTCGCGCAGATTCATTTGATCAAACTTTTGCTGCCGAGCCACGAAATGTCACACTTGGAATAGCAACAGATGGTTTCTGTCCACATGCTTCTCTCTCTAACCCTTATAGTTGTTGGCCAGTAATTGTAGTACCATATAATCTTCCTCCGTCTATGTGCATGAAAAGGGAGTTCTCAATGTTAACATTGTTGATTTCTGGGCCAAAACAACCAGGAAAGGATATTGATGTTTATTTACAGCCGTTGATAGATGAGTTAAAGTAGTTATGGGAAGGAGTAGTTACATTTGACTCGCTAAATAAATCTGTGTTCACAATGAGAGCTAGGGTGCTGTGGGCAATCCATGATCACCCTGCTTTTGGGACTTTATCGGGATGTACAACTCACGGTTACTTTGCATGTCCTGTTTGTGGGGAAAACACTTGTTCTTATTATCTTCCTGAAAGTAAGAAGATGTGTTACATGGGACATCAAAGAGTACAGAAAGATTCTTGTCAAAAGGATTAGAGAATAGGATTGATTATCTTCGCTATATTTGAGTGCCCTGGTTAGCTGTTTCGGAGGAAGTAATGTGTAATATATTTTTGGGATGCGTAAGACATGTTAGCTTGTGTTGGCTAAACCATTAGCTGAAAATTCAGATTTGATTTTATGATGTACTTGTTAATATTGTTCATGGCTGAACTCAAGAGCAGTATCTAGTTGTCACATGCCTTGTATAACTTTCTGCTTACCATTTGCTGTTTCGGACTAGATGGTGCATATTTGTTCTATGCGTACAAATATTGGATCGTACATATTTTTTCTTTGTATACGACATTGGATGTTTAATGTTTAGTTTCTCAATGGTGCTGTAGTACTTAGTTACATGATTTGGTTTGGTTAGTCTTTGTTTGCGGCATTATGGAGTATATCAATCTGGGGAAGGTCTTGTGTATTTGCTAAATGCCAGTACGCTTAGATAAGGCTATTAGCCGTATCTAATTGTCCCATTAGATACGGCCAGTAGCCGTATCTAATGTATCAATTAGATACGGCCTTAAGCCGTATCTAATTATCCAATTAGATACGGCCATTAGCCGTATCTAATTGTCCCATTAGATACGGCCATTAGCCGTATCAAATAATAAGCTCGCTATATTTTGATATGGCTAAAAGCCGTATCTAATTTGATTAGATACGGCTTTTAGCCATATCAAAACATCGTTTATGGTGTAGTTCCAAGTATCAGCTTTTCGCTTACTTTACATGAATAAGAAGGAGCATTGCACAGTCGGCCATATAATGCTTCGAGTGGTGCAATACCAATGTTGGACAGATAACTGTTGTTGTATCCGAATTCAACGAGAAGTAATTGATCATCCCACGAGCCTCAAAAGTCAAGTATACATGACCGTAAGAGATTCTCTAAGCTACGATTCACTCTCTCAGTTTAGTCATCAGTTTGAGGGTGATAAGCTATGCCGAGATGCAACTCCATGCCCAACGCCTCTTGTAAGCTCTTCCAAAACCTACTAGTAAACAACGGGTCTTTCTCACCCATAATGCTCTTCGACATACCATGGAATCGTACTATCCACTTCAGATACAGTTCGACTAGTTTTGTTGCCATTCTACTTGACAGGTATAAATTTGGCACTCTTGGTTAATTGATTGACTATGACCCAAATATTGTCAAACCCTGCTCGAGTTGTTAGTAGTTCGTCGATGGAATCCATCGATAATTGTTCTTATTTTCACTCGGGAACTTCTAGCGGTTACATTAGACCACTAGGCTTCTTATGCTCTGCCTTAACCAATTGGAAGTTCATGCACTTCGATATGAATGTTCCAATGTTTTTCTTCATCCATTCATAATAAAGGGTCTGCCTCATATCACGGTACATCTTTGCCACTCTACATCAATACCGCCTCTAACCCAGTTCCACAAGCTTCGGTGTATACAGTCATCTCTTCATTCCCACTCGAAATGCTCAATACTGGGGCACTCGTCAACTTTTCCTTCGGACTCTCAAATGCATGCTCACATCTCATATCCCAAGTAAAAGTCTAATTTTTCATTGTTAAGTGAGTCAATGATGCCACAACCTTAAAGAAGTCCTAGATGAATCGTTTATAATATCCAACTAACCCAAGAAACTTCTCGATTCCGTAGCGTTTTGGGGTCTAGTCTAATCTTGGATTGCTGCGACTTTTGCAGGATCCATGGCAATGACTTGCTCAAAAGAAACATGACCAAAGAATCGCACTTCCCTTCTCCGAAAGTGACACTTAGAAAACTTTGCTTTCAGTCGGTGCTCTTTCAACACCTCATGCATGATCCTCAATGCATCTTGTGTTCCTCTTGCATCCGTGAATCGACGATAATATCATCAACAAACATAAGCGTAAATTTATTTAGCCGTCCTTTGAAAACACGGTTCATGAGATCAACAAAGCGTGCCAGTGCATTGGTTAGCCCGAACGGCATGACCAACCACCCATAGAAACTAGACGGCATATGAAACGCTATAATCAGTACACTCTCCTTCGCTACTCTCAGTTGGTGAAATCCCATTGCAAGTTCCAACTGAGAAAATACTCTAGCACCATGAAGCTGATCGAACAAGTCTTCAATACGTGGGAGTGGGTACTTGTTCTTCTTCGTTCCTTTATTCAGCTCACGGTAGTCAACACACAATGTAAGAGAACCATCCGCTTTCGTGGCAAAGACTATTGATGCTCCCCACTCATATATACTCCTACGAATGAACCCTCATCGCAATAGGTTATTCACCTGCACCTTGAGCTCTTGCTGCTCTCTGGGTGCCATCCTCCTTAATGGTAATACTATTGGCTTGACATCCTTTGTTAGATCGATACAGAACTCGACCTCTCTGTGGGGTGGAAGTTTGGTCATCTCCTTGAATATGTCCAGATACTCCCTAGCAATCGGTACAGCCGACATCTCATCATGCGAGATATCGAGCGAATATAGAAAGCTGACCATCACCTCATCGTCTGGTAGGCAGCCCAACACTACCTTCCACCCACCGTCCATCCCTATTGTCACCAACGACCTCTTGCACTCCACCACTATTCTGTATCTATGATGCCATTTCATCCCCTGTATAATACCGAACCCAAAAAACCCAAAACAAAGCAATCATAAGCAAAACAACATTCATGACTCGGTAAAACCAAACCACAAAAAACCATACATAGACTAGTAGAGCCTCCAACTGGGTTTGTCACAATCAAAGGTTGGTCAACAATTTTAGGTTTCAATCCTAAATTATCTACCAAGTCACTAGATATGAAGGAATGTGACGTCCTGGTATCAAATAAAACACATATGGGAACATCATAAATGAAAAGCATACCTTGATTAATGATGCCCTTTTCCTTCTCTTTCGTCAATGGAGCATTCGATGAAGTTGGAACGACATTAATAGCATATGCTTTCAGCACCTTCGTTTACTTAGGCAATTTAGGGTAGTCTTTCTTAAGATGCCCAAACTTGTTGCAAACGAAACAATTCTTTCCCTCGGCCATGCAATCTCTACAAAATGAGCCTTTTCCAAGTAGTTATACAAATATGTCCCTTCTTGACTTTGTTCTTTTGGCCATCTTTGTTCTGAAACTCCTTCCTCTTGCTGCTGTTCCATTTCTTCTTGCCTCCCCCGCCTGATTGCGGCTTTGGCCCTTCTTTTAGAATGATAGCTTTCAGTTTTGGATATAGACTCTTGTGCCTTTGGGCTTTCTCGACTAACATCTTGAAATTCTCAGCAATGTGACTCGTGAGCTTCTCTCCTAAGCAGTCATCCAAGACGATGAGGAATTTCTCGTTCTTTTTCAATGGAGTGTTGACAAAAGACATCCCATATTTCGATAGGATGTCAAACTTAGCAACATACTCCGAGACAGTCATATTTCCTTGCTTCAGATCCGCAAACTTACGAAATAAGGCTGACTTCTAAGCTAGTAGTATGAACTCCTCAAAATGGGCTTTGAATTGATCCCAAATAAAATGATCCTCGGTGTAGCAACTCTCATGGCATTCCACCAGTTCATCCCCCTTCCCTGAAGTTGACACGAGTCCAACCTCTACTTCATAGCATCATTTTCAAGATCATCGAATATCCACTTGCAAGTGTCGAACCAATCCCAAACTTCCATTGCTAACTCCTTTCCAAGAAACGGTCTACCTCCAAGACTAGAAAATTCCTTATTCAACTTAGGGAAATCAGCTCTGGGCGCTTGCACAGCAACACCACCACCAATATCTACATTAGGAGGAGCAGCTTGGACATTTTGCATCATGTTCGCCATCTTAGCATTAAACAACGCTTGAAAGTCGAGGTTAGCCGCTCTCGAGCCCACTCCTCCTTCGACTCCAGAGGCAGAGTTCCTAGCAGTATTCCTTGTTTGACGACTCATCCTTCAATCTGTAATAAGGATGATCAGTCTCTCTATAAGGAATCCTACTTAAGTAGTACTCGTGTGTGCAATGCGAATTATATACTATATACTACTAAATAGTTTTGAAAACCAAAATATATAACAAGTACGCACTCTCTTATATATATACACACTCTCGATTCAGTTTAGGATGAGAACTCCGACCCTATCTCTATTGGATCATGGTAACCCTTAGGTTAAACAATGCAATCTAAGCTCTGATACCTAACATGATGACCGCCCTACAAATGTGATGATCGGCCTACACCATCGATACTTGATAACGTGATAACATGCGCTATAGTGGTGCATTACCAATGGTTGTAAAGTAAATAAACAATCACGTCACGAAACCTATCGTATATCTCACAGTGCATCGAATAAAATATAATAGTAAATAACTCAAACATAAAATAGGCGAGATAGTAAATAGCTGAATGAACCACAAAATCAGAGTGCATAGATCCATACAGTATACAACATAAGTGATAGAATTATACATCAATTAATGACTCATAAATAAACTATTTCTAGACAGGTAAAAGCACTAGTAAGCTCCATAGTGTTGCATAGTGGAATGATAAGCAATAACAGCTACATATAGTAATACGAGAGTATAGCCTCCTGCTCATCACCTATCCAACTCCACATGCCCACTAGACCTGATATCCGTAATCTATTCATTTAAGCATACTTGGAATAATAGGAAGAAAAGCATAAAATCTCGAGTTAGACAACAGTCTGGTGTGAGCGGTAGAAAATCCCAAATACTATGAAGTCAATATACTAGGACAAATGGTATGGAAAATCATACCTAACATGTCCCTTCATCCACAGAGTTAGCATATACATAAGATATACACTAGTCTACCATAATCGTCATGAATGTACTATGCATTGAAGTACTAAGGTGTCCAGATATCTGCATTGATAATATCTACATCGTGTGACATTCATAGGGTGATAAACAACCAAGCAAACATAACATCCATCTTCTATCCTTAAATTCACTCACTCGGTGTGTTGGATATATGATATTCGTATGAACCCATCGCATAGCCAAGGACTACTCAATGTCCCGGTTTCTTCATACTTGAATCCATGCCACTCAGTAGGCCAGGAATTAGACTGCCATCGCACTCAGTCCGGGGTAAACAAATCGAATCATCGTGTAATCTGGGGCACATCGCACTCCCAAGTGAGCATCTTCACATACCCCTGCTTTACTAGTACACTTCAGAACCTATGATTATCAATGATCCTTTTGCATCCATACCAGAGCTTATCCCAGAACTATCCTTACAACTTTCGTTTAAATCATCGCGGTTGAGAACTATTCTAGACAGTCATTGCTAGTCATAGAAAATCATCATTCGTCCCGTAACCTTCCTCCAATTATTCCTTAAACCCGACTCGTCGTCGCTTCCTCTGCATCCCGAAGTGAAGCTACCATCATCAAAGCCATCACTTCATATCATGAAATCATCGTCATTGGGCCAGGAGTCGTTGTCATCGAAAATAATTGAAAAAGTCATCGAAAAAATAACTCATAATTTTCTTAGGTGCTGACCCAAAGCAGAGCCCGAGAATTCCTAGGTTTGGCAAGAAGTCGTGCTCGAGTAATTTCAAAAAATGCCCAAAGCACGCCCAGGGATCAGTACCGATCCATGACGTAGCTCATTGTTTTCTTTTTTTTAATTCTCTAGCCTTCGCTAACCTGAGAATGCCTTAGGTCACGCCCGAAGTTTTTGCCTTGCTAGCCCGAAGCACGCCTAGAGATCGGTATTGATCCCTGACTTAACTCATATTTCCCCATTTACCTTCACTCATCTGAGAATGCCTGAAGTCAAGCTTGAGTTTTTTCCTTGTTGGCCCTAAGTACACCCTACACTAATCCATCTCCATCTATCTGAACTTCTTGGAGCCAAAACTTGACCATACGAACTCCAAACGACTTGAAATTTGAAACATAGCTTAGAGGGTCCTTCTTGACCTACTCTATGGATCACATGTCTTTTGGACAATGTTTCCTTTATGGGTCATCATTGATCCATTTACATCGATCCATCTTCAATTGGCCATAACCCGAGCAAACGAATTCCAAACGACTTGAAACTTGAAACGTAGCATCATGGGGCCTTCATTGTCACCCCATATCAATCGCATCCCATTTGGATCAATATTTGAGGATCGATACTGATCCCTACATATCGGTCCCTGACTTGTTACTAAAGCTAAATTGCCATTCAATCGGCATTTTCAACCATTAAAACACCAAACAATCATACATACATCATATACAAGCAATAATAATAGCCATACATTCAAATATATTCGTTTGTAATAATTTAAGTCTAAGATTGAAGGTCAAGTATCCATAAGAACATGTTTTCACAAATAAAGTCCAAATCATCTAAATTTCACATATATGATTAATTATCCTAAAACATTTTTAGAAATTTTTATATAATTTTTAAAATGCCGCTTAAGGTGTACAATGACCTAATTAGTAAATGAGAGGACTAATCACCCACTAAACCCAAATCAACTCAAGAATGCACCAAATTCAAAAATGAATCACCAACCTAAGATACTTCCAATAGTAAATCCTCTATCCAAGAGCAAATCTCACTAATCTCTCTCTAATGGTGAAATTAGATTATTAAAGTAAAGGTTTGGGGTAGTTTTAGGCTAAGAGATCAATAATGGTGGTTTCTCTTTTCTTTTGTGAAGTAATGAAATGAGAAGCAGAAACCCCCATCAGCCTCAATCAATGCCAAACCAATAATGGGCCTTGGTCTTACTGATTAGCCAGCTAGTTACCCATTAAGCTATCTGAAATCAATGCAAACTTTAAACAACCATACACTACAAGAAAATTGAGTTTTAACTGCAATAACAGTCAGTGTTTTAAAGCTCAATGTTGTAGAATGCATTTATAAGAAAGTTGTTTCAAAGGTTCAACGCTGACAATACTATTAGTTTTATTTTGTTTGCCGCCACACACATCAGTGTTTATTTCTTTTGCCGCCACTTCTCATTTACTTGGAGAAAAACGAAAATACGTTGATTCTAGTTTCCATTCCCTCCCTAATTTCCAGTTTCCATACATCGATTTCGATTTCAACACCAGAAATCATCTTCCTTCACCCATCGCTTCGACTTTGGTTGAGCATCTCTGTCATTGGTTTTGAATTTTGTGCCCTAAACTCAGCAAAATGGGAAAGTGTTGAGTGTTTTTCTCAACCCTAGTTTTCAGTTTGAGTTAGAATAGTTGCAAATTATCAGTTCTTTCTTATCAGATCGAGTTCAAAGTTTTCCCTAGTTTTTGTTCAATATTTATCGATTACAACTGTATGAACCTTTTCTTAACCTCTTTGATGAAATTTCTTTTCTAGTTGAGTTATATTCTTTCTGATTTTAGTAAGACATCTTGTTTCATTTCTAACTGGTTGGTTTGGTTTTTGTTTGTTGAGGATCCACCATTCACTGATTCGTGTAGGCATTGATGATGAATTACTCAATACTTATTTGCATGCTCTAGATATTCTATTACTTAATTTTTATATCATTATACCTAGATTATATTCATTAAATTATCTCATTTTAGGACCTTATTATTAATGTAGTAGAAACTTGAAAATAAGATTAAACCCCTATAATTTGCAGTTAAAATATTGATCTGAAGTTATGATATTTTAAAATGTTGATGATGTAGCCCATTGATAATTTGGAAAATTTTGAAAATATTTGACATGCTCTGTGAATTGCTTTATTGAATTGAATGGTCAGTCTTTGTTTGTTAATTTATAAATGCTGACCATTATGGTACTGAATTGTCGATAAGAAATTTTTTCAAATTGTTTGATATATTTCATTAATTTCTCCATTAAATTCAATTGCCAATTTGTATTTGTTAATATCTAAATGCCGATCAATATGGTGCAACATTGATGATAAAGAAAAAAATTCAAGATGTTTAATGTATTACGCTACTGCTTCATTCAATTAAATGGTCAGCTTATATTAGTTGATTTATAAATCTTTGTTCATTATGCTACAGTGCTGATGATAAGGAAACTCTTCAAAATGTTTGGCAAATTGTATTAATTGCTCCATTAAATCAAATGGAAATCTGTTTTAGTCTATATCGAAATCTTAGTCACTATGGTCTAATAATAACGATTAGAAAAATTTTCAAAATGTTTGACATATTATATTAGTCACTCTATTGAATTAAATCACCAATTTCTAATAGTTCATTTACTAGAACTGCAGTAAGTGCAAATCATGTTGATCATGTTGCTTAAACAGATCATGGCAGGACTACTAGATCAGCACACAAATGCTGGTAATGCTCGGGCTTTATATATGGTTACTAAGATGGCAGAATATTTTGCAAATCGAGTGAAAAATGTGATACAGATTATAGTATTGAAATGCATCGGACATCCCTCAATGATGAAACATGAGGCATAAATGAACTTCTTTACAAACTGTACAAAATAACTATAAGAATCTTCACTTTCATATTTTCACATAACAGGTACTGTTTTCTTCATTACTAACATATACCGAGTATACTCCACGGGACTGTTTAAAGGACTCCCGAAATAGTTAAGAAGTGTATTATTTTCTCCTAATCTAATTATTGTTATGGGAGGACACTAGATTTATTTTGTTTTCCTTTATAATCTAATTATTGATTTCATTTTTAGCCTCAAATAATAAAATTTCTTAAGCCGTAAGGCACTTGAATAATTTTCGTTGACATGATATCAAACACCTTTTTACATTTTGTTTCACCATTACATTGCAAAAATCAAATATTTTGCTTATACACTAAACTATCAATCATTTATTTAATTCTATACAATAATTAGTCATATAAAATCTCCATATTTTTTCCTAATAAACTTACAATAAACAGATTTTGTTTTACCATTGAAAATGTGTTGAAGTTAGTTATGATTGATTTGAGTCCGGTTCTTTGTGACTAAAAATAAGAGTTGTGATTTCTTTTTATTTAGAGTGGCCGTTATCCAGTGTCTACTTAGAAAAAATTCCACCTTAACCATTTTGTAGTCTCTTTAGTGGTTTCCTAACTTATTATGCTAATATCTAAGCAGTCTTTAGATTTATAACCACATCATATGTTGGTTTTTATATATTTATTTATTGAATATTTGAATTGATGCAGGGTGATCAAAAGCATTTAACTTTGGTTCATCTCTTTGACAAGCCATGCTTTTTAGGTCCACTTACATTAAAGGTCAGTTAGCTTCTTTTGATACCTGCTTGAATCATGAAATAAGCTAATGCTACCGTGAGGCCGTTGGATATAGTAATAATGGACTAAAATTTTAATTATTTATTTATTAATTGAATCTATGAGAATCTGTTATTTGTGGTTTTGGTGCAGGTTGACAATTTTTCTGGCTTCCATGCCAATACACATTTTGTAACGACCCGTAAATTTTAACTGTTTTAATAACGTAATTAGTTGAAATTTTGTGAAATTTTAAACGATAAAATTTTGAAATAAAAATTTGATATTTGGAATGCGTCTAATTAATCATAGCAACTGGTAAATTTTCATCAGATAATTTGGAAGTTTATTTTCTAGTGTAATTTTATTCCAATTTATATCAGTTAAAACTGATGAAAATAAAATGTTTTCCAAAACTGAATATTTTTCAATAGAAAAATTGTAAATCATCTTCTAAGCAAGACGTCACATTTTGTTTCTCAAAATTTTGACTGTTATTGCTCCGTCGATCTTATTTTCGACGAAATAACAGTTGAATTTAAAAGTGTTCCGAAACCTAAATATGTCAACATAAGAAAATTTATTTAGAACACTCTGAACAAGACTGCGTAATTCGTTTCGCAAATTTCGGACGTTTCTAGCTCCGTTTGGATTTTTCCATACGGAATAGCAACGTATATCAATGTCCGATATCGACTTTTGATCGGATGATCATATCACTGATATCTATATACCGTTTTGATCGTCTCGTCGTGCCGATCTCTGGGGTATATTCACTTCTGTGTTTTGAAGCCAGTACGCAGCGGAATTCACGGAAACAGTGATCGTACCGGTGCCGAATTCTAACTCTTGATGTCCAACGTCTCTTTCATATTCCACCGTTAAATTTTCAATAGCCAGCAGCCTTTTCAATTATATATATATAAAAAAAATTCTCGTGACTATTCATTATACTGAAATTTGCATTTAATATTTATTTGAATTCATCTTTCTGACTTTTATGATTCTCTGGCTGTTGCTTGTGTTCTATATTCATTATTAGTAAAGCAACTTATTTACAATATGAGGACACGTCACTTTTATCATAAATTTGTTTGTTGGGACTGTTGCTCTATTGCTTGCCTTGAAACCTGCTCATATTCCTTTCGCTTTGAAACCCGCTCCTCTTTTACAGATTTGAGAAAATAATATAAAGAAATTATATATATATATATCATAATACACGTTTTTTTTGTTTTTTTGGGATGATTCATCTTCTTCTTTTTTCCCGGTTCGCTCCACCGTATATTTGTTCTCTGCTGTCGGTCTTCCACACTTGAAAAAAAAAATATACATCAACATAATAAAGCATTACTACGGTTACTTGAAAAGATCATGTCCACCACTTCTTTGCCAAGATTCGCTTCAACTTAAAAAAAAAACCAACCAAACTTGTTTATGCCTGAAGCACGCAACAACCTGCTTGAACCGAAGACCATAGCCACCCAAGCACCGATCTCGCCCACGCAAGCCTGCCATCGATCTTCCCTTCTTCCGCCTCCAACCCAGATCTAGCTGCCTCTTTGCAACCCTTCAGCCTTTATTCGCCTCCTCTATGTTGGACGTTGGTAAGTATATATTAATATATATATATATACTTTGGCTTATATAAAATGTTGTAAAGTATATTTGGGTTTGGGTTTTGAGTAAAGCATGCACATAGGTTATTGTATATGTTATATTTTACATTATATATATATATAAAGTCTATTCAATTTTATATATATTGGCTCATATAAGTTACAACTTGGTTGTTCTATTGTTATATATGTACACAGTACAAGTTTATATAAATAATATGTTGAAAGAGTATTATTTGTTATGTATTATAAGTGTATTTTTGTAGTGTATAAAAATATGTTAGTATACATGATATTTTATGTATATATATATATATTTGAAATAGTTAAAAAGGCAAAGGCCCGATAACAAATAATTTATATATATTATATAAGCATAGATTTTATCTAAATGGTTTCAGTGTTTATTTTCTTAGTAGCAGCTAGACAGGTTAGCAAGGTATATATATTAGTATATTTCAAATAATCTTCTTTTGTATATTTATAAGTTATACTCGGCAATAGATATTAAAAGTATATACATAGTTTATATAAAACTTTGTTTTATGTTGCATATGCGTACAGGGGATACGCTTATATATAGTATTTATAGTCGCTGTAGGATAGGCATGTAAATCTGTCCGTGTACATATATTAATTTATACACGTGATATTGAGTTTTATTTATAAGCTGTATAAATTATTGTATATAAATATATTTGTTAAGTTATATGATAGTATAAATCTATGTGTTTAGAACCTCTATATATTCATACGTCTGTAGATTTTGTGAGTAGCCCACATATATACGAGCATATATCTATTTCGAAAAGTTTGCAGTCTTTTGATTTGGAATTATATATATATAGTTACTGTATATAATGTATGAGTTATGTATACAGCTTACAATTATATATATGTTTACGGATATGCCTGTTAGATAAAACATTTTTTTCTACTCTGAGCCTATACCTGGATTATATATTGATCTTCGTTTACTAATCTATTATTGTTATTATATATATCTTATTATATTGTTTTCAAAATATAAAGGTGGATTTTTTTTGAATAATTATCTTCATCGATCTAGTCTAATTTGATTTCGTCAATTCCGTATCTATCAGCTTGTCCGTCGAATCCGTATCCGTCAAGCTTTGCTTTGGAATTCGTAACTCACTCCTTTGACAAAATATATCCAGCCTTGAAAGGTGAGCAATCACTCACGATTAATGTTCTTTTATTTATTAAATTTGATTTCAATTGAAACGACAATTGAAATATGCTGCTGTTAGTTATCTACACTGTTATATATATGTTTTACCTGTATCAGTTCACCTGTGACATCTGACACCATTGTCTGTTATTTATACAATGATAATCCAGTTTGGTTGTTAAATGATTGATTGATTGTTGTTGACATTGGACGTTAAAGTGTTAATGTTGTAAGTGATAAATAATTTGAAATTGAAATTCGCGTAGGATAGTTAGATTTGATACATGTTAAATTTGATTAGATGATATTTGCATAATATGACCCTTTAAATGTTGAATTAATTGACACGTAGAAATATGGTTAATCACACCTTGAACCATTTAAATGTATGTTGTATAGATTGATGTAGTATGAAATTTAATAATGAATATCAAGTGAAGAACCGTATAAATATTAGTGTAATAATCTTTAATCTACATGAAATGATAGTGTAGATTCTAGAAATAATTATATTAATTTACACAAATAACAATGTGAATTAATACGATTATTTTGGGATTATTTGAATTAATTATTAGATTGTTATTGATTGTTGTTATTGCTTGTTTATTTACTTTGACACCATCCCAGTTATCACACTGCAAGTTCCCTTTGCTGTGCTTTGATTTTTGAATTGAAATGGAATCGGGTTGAAATGATAAATACCCAAAATAAAAACTTTGACTTAGGATAGAGAATTAAATAAAACCCGATTGGTCAATAATTTGATTTAAAAATAAAATAAAGATTTTATTTGAATAAATGATAAGTTTCTAAAATGAAATTGGAACTTGAAATTTTAATGAAGGAAAATGTTAATATTTAATAATCTGAATCAAAATAGTAACATAGTAGTTGATTAAAGAACGTTGTTTAAATTTAATTAATAATTGAGTGTTGAAATTGTAAATAATTAAGTTTTGAAATTATTTAATAATTAAATAAGATTGAATTATTTAATAATTAAATAAAATTGAATGCTTAAATAAGTGAAATTGAACTTCTTGAATAAGTGAAATTAAGTTTCTGTATTAATTGAGTTTTGAAATTTGTAACTAAGTAAATAAATAAGTGAAGTTGAATTTCTTTAACAAGAAATAGAATGTGATTTATTGAAATTAAGAAAGACTTGTAATTGAAAGCATTGATTTGATGAATTTAATTTAATTCAAATTTGTATGTTTTGATACAATGAAGTTGAACTTAAGTAATTGATTTAGTGAATTGGAAATTGAATAGAAATTGATTGAATGACAAATTTACTTAACGAATGTTGAATGAAATCGATAAATGAAGTTAAATTGATTTGAATGTTAAATCAAATTAATTTAAATGATTTCGAAATGAAACTTATATACGAACTTGAATCAATATTTTAATTGTTTTAAATAGAAATTGAAATTGAATTATAAGATTTTGAAATTATGAATGTGGAAGTTTTGAAACGTAAATTATGGAAATTGATTTAGAAAGAGAAATGAAATGTTGGTTTACAAATTCTAATTGAAATTGAGATTGATTTGGTTTTGAAATATATAAACGACCAATTGGTGAAATAATTTCGAAGGTTATTAAAGAGACCAGAATCGGTTAGGGACATACTCACTGTCTAAACCGAAAACCACTTTAATAACTATATGCGAAGTGTGATCCAGAATGAAGTGGTTGGAATGATGTACATTGATGACTGAAGAAAGAGAACGATAATGGATAGCCTTGACACTTGGGTCAAATTGGAAATGACTAAAACAGGAGCCGTGCTGGGCCAAATGGGGTTAGCTGCCTCGAGCGAACACACTTCTTAGAAAACTACTCATCACTTGTTATCGATTGGTGCACCCTTAATTTGGGAGTGTTGTTTCACGGTGTTGCGATCGCTGCGGCGATGCGTTCTCACCAGTCCGGATCAGGCAAACGGTAGTTTCACTACCTTGGGTATTGCCTCATGTGCCTTGTCATACTTGTATCCCTATATACGCGACCACTACGAATTCGTTTTGTGTTATACCTATGGAGTACTCCCTGATATCCCACTAGTTTACGGTGGAGTTTACAGTGCTGTATAGACTATAACGCTTATATAAAATGTGTTAAGGGGGATAATGGTAACGCCTTAACACTATTTTGATACTTTATATTATTGATAGGCATTATCTACTTATCGTACACTTCTACATAGTAGATAGTTTAACGGATCCTTAGAGGATGGTTATTCCAAACATCCTTTGAGTTACTTGTATTTCAGTTGCTATTTCACTTGAGTTGGATTTATTGATATAAGAATGTTAATCCTGACTCGAGTGTTTTGTGTTTTGCTTTACGCTCGGGTCATACTGAGTGTACCAGTATTCGAGACTCACCTTTGGAGTTAGAGCTTCGCTTGGAGATCCAGCTATCTATCCAGTTTTAGATATCCAGTTGATTCTAGCGATGTATTCTGATATTGTATTTGACTATTGTATTCGAGATATCTGTTGTACCTTATTTAACTCTGATATGTATATAGTAGCTTCATGAACTACTATCTTTTGTTTCCGCTGCATTTATTACTCTGTGTCTGTGATTATTTATTTACTGTATATGCTCAATTTTGCCAAATTTAAATTAACAATTCGGTATTTTGAATTATTCAAGTCCGACATGTGCGGATGCGAATGGTCCAAAAATAGCGGGTCGTTACAGTTGGTATCAGAGCTCTGGTTTTAGGCAAAACTCAGCATATAAAGTAAAATTCGATTACAGAATCACTTTCGTTCGAGCTTGAATTCCTTCTTCTTTGACTCGGTTTCCTTTAAATTTTGGAACGTTCACTTCGATTCCAAAGTCCACTCTTGTCTCCCTTATTCGTGTCTTCTTGATTCTGGAGTATCCCATAACTCCACTTCGAATGATCTCTATAATAAATCGGCGATCTCGCCAACCTTTGAATGATTGTAAAGGGGAGGAACTCCTTTACAACTAGCATTGATTCACTGGAGATTTCTGTATCCTCGGTTTATGATGCTGCTATCTTTTGCTATACCCGAATTCTATCTCTGGCGATCGAATGTCGATTTGCTCCAGAATTCTACCTCGATCTTATTTTGAAGACACGGTTGACCCGGTTAAGGTTGCCCGCGATTTATATAAGTCTATCCATCTCCCTATCTCGCAATTTGATTGTCTTATCTTCCTTTCGAGCCTATCTCTTTCTCTAAATTTGAATCTCTATCCTTGCTTTGAAATCCATTCTTGAATTATCGAGTGAGGGAGTGTATTTGTAATTAATATTAAAATGTTTTATATATTGTGTTGTTTGAGTTGTTGATGTTGATTTGGGTTTTCGATCGATTCGTCTGATCAGCGATATCGATAGGATTTCCAAAACACTTGAACAGAGCAGACTGACACAATATTATTTTCAAATTTGGTAAATGAAATAAATTTGTATGATTATATTATAATAATATAAGTAAAATTTTATGGAATTTAATAAGTTTATTAAAATGGTTGTTTGAAATGATAATATTTGATTATCATTTATTGTTCTAAATGAATTTATAAATATGGTTTATAAATTGATTTGGAATTTGAAATGAATTTAATTCAGAAATTTGAGAATTTAGTTTCGGGTGATTTCGACCTTTGGTTTTAAATTTTTAAAGTATATATTATTGAAAGTATTTTCGAATAGAAATCGTTTTCAAGGAATTTTAAAATGTTGAAATCAGTGCTCTTCTCTTTGTCGCTGGAAAATAATTTCGGTGATGGCGGCCGCATCATCGACATTCATTTTCGAGTTTCGAAGTGGAGAGACTATTCTGTAGCTTTGCTACGGTTTGGTTTGAAAAAAAATTGATTTGAATTTCTTCAGTATAATTTGATTTATATATATATATAGGTATCTTATTTTAAAATTTAATTTGATTTGAGATAAATATATTATATATATCTCTAAATTATTTGAAGTAAATAGGAAATTTAAATTCTTAAATTTTAGGTTAAAGATGATTTCAATTATAAACTGAAGTCAAAATTAGTGGATAAATATTTAACTGGGAATAACTGAATTGGAAATTTTATTTGTATAATGTTAAATTGCATTTCAATATAACTTAGCTAATTTATTCAAAAGTTAAAAAAATGTAATTGGATAATATAATATAGGATGATTTTATAAAGAAAATTGAGTGTTTATATAAATGTTACACACTTGATTTTTGATTTTAAAAATGTTAATTGAGATGAATTGAATAATAAGTTAATGGAATAATAGATGAAACAAATACATTTGTTTTGAAGGAATTAATAAATTGAAATTAGATCAACTTATGGAAATACCTTGAATTTAAAATCAATTATTGAATATAAATTGATTTAAACTGAATTTTTTTATGGTTTAAATTAATTTAGATGGTTTAAGTATATGTAATGAGATATATTAAGTGGAATAAAGTTAATAATAATTTGGAATAAAAGAATTAAATTTGTTGAATAAAATACGAGTACAATAAATGATTATACAAATTGATGATTTAGAAATTGTTAATTGAGGATGACTAGATAATAAGATGATGAATTTTGAAATAGATAGATTGATTTAACTTAAGTGAACTCAAAAGGATTTAACCAAATTATTAAATATTAATTAATTTAAATTGAAATATATATGGTTTAAATTAATTGTTTTACTTGTATTCCAATCTATTTTCTTTCTGGTTGTTTCAATTCTCCTACCTCCTTCCTTTTCGGGGACGAAAAGTTTTGAGTGGGGGAGAGTGTAACGACCCGTAAATTTTAACTATTTTAATAACGAAATTAGTTGAAATTTTATGAAATTTTAAATGATAAAATTTTGAAATAAAAATTTGATATTTGGAATGCGTCTAATTAATCATAGCAATTGGTAAATTTTCATCAGATAATTTGGAAGTTTATTTTCTAGTGTAATTTTATTCTAATTTATATCAGTTAAAACTGATGATAATAAAGTGTTTTCCAAACCTGAATATTTTCAATAGAAAAATTGTAAATCATCTTCTAAGCAAGACGTCACATTTTGTTTCTCAAAATTTTGACTGTAATTGCTTCGTCGATCTTATTTTCGACGAAATAACAGTTGAATTTAAAAGTGTTCCGAAACCTAAATATGTCAACATAAGAAAATTTACTTAGAACACTCTGAACAAGACTGCGTAATTCGTTTCGCAAATTTCAGACGTTTCTAGCTCCGTTTGGATTTTTCCGTACAAAATAGCAACGTATATCAGTGACCGATATCGACTTTTGATCGGATGATCATACCACTTATATCTATATACCGTTTTGATCGTCTCATCATGTCGATCTCTGGGGTATATTCACTTCTGTGTTTCGAAGCCAGTACGCAGCGGAATTCACGGAAACAGTGATCGTACCGGTGCCGAATTCTAACTCTTGATGTCCAACGTCTCTTTCATATTCCACCGTTAAATTTTCAATAGCCAGTAGCCTTTTCAATTATATATATATATAAAAATTCTCGTGACTATTCATTATACTGAAATTTGCATTTAATATTTATTTGAATTCAGCTTTCTGACTTTTATGATTCCCTGGCTGTTGCTTGTGTTCTATATTCATTGTTAGTAAAGCAACTTATTTACAATATGAGGACACGTCAGTTTTATCATAAATTTGTTTGTTGGGACTGTTGCTCTATTGCTTGCCTTAAAACCTGCTCATATTCCTTTCGCTTTGAAACCCGCTCCTCTTTTACAGATTTGAGAAAATAATATAAAGAAATTATATATATATTATAATACACGTTTTTATTTTTATTTTTTTTGGGATGATTCATCTTCTTCTTTTCTTCCCGGTTCGCTCCACCGTATATTTGTTCTCTGCTGTCGGTCTTCCACACTTGAAAAAAAAAATATACATCAACATAATAAAGCATTACTACGGTTACTTGAAAAGATCATGTCCACCACTTCTTTGCCAAGATTCGCTTCAACTTAAAAAAAAAACCAACCAAACTTGTTTATGCCTGAAGCACGCAACAGCCTGCTTGAACCGAAGACCATAGCCACCCAAGCACCGATCTCGCCCACGCAAGCCTGCCATCGATCTTCCCTTCTTCCGCCTCCAACCCAGATCTAGCTGCCTCTTTGCAACCCTTCAGCCTTTATTCGCCTCCTCTATGTTGGACGTTGGTAAGTATATATTAATATATATATATACTTTGGCTTATATAAAATGTTGTAAAGTATATTTGGGTTTGGGTTTTGAGTAAAGCATGCACAGAGGTTATTGTATATGTTATATTTTACATTTTTTTATATAAAAAAAAAGTCTGTTCAATTTTATATATATTGGCTCATATAAGTTACAACTTGGTTGTTCTATTTTTATATATGTACACAGTACAAGTTTATATAAATAATATGTTGAAAGAGTATTATTTGTTATGTATTATAAGTGTATTTTTGTAGTGTATAAAAATATGTTAGTATACAGGATATTTTATGTATATATATATATATATATTTGAAATAGTTAAAAAGGCAAAGGCCCGATAACAAATAATTTATATATATTATATAAGCATAGATTTTATCTAAATGGTTTCAGTGTTTATTTTCTTAGTAGCAGCTAGACAGGTTAGCAAGGTATATATATTAGTATATTTCAAATAATCTTCTTTTGTATATTTATAAGTTATACTCGGTAATAGATATTAAAAGTATATACATAGTTTATATAAAACTTTGTTTTATGTTGCATATGCGTACAGGGGATACGCTTATATATAGTATTTATAGTCGCTGTAGGATAGGCATGTAAATCTGTCCGTGTACATATATTAATTTATACACGTGATATTGAGTTTTATATATAAGCTGTATAAATTATTGTATATAAATATATTTGTTAAGTTATATGATAGTATAAATCTATGTGTTTAGAACCTCTATATATTCATACGTTTGTAGATTTTGTGAGTAGCCCACATATATACGAGCATATATCTATTTCGAAAAGTTTGCAGTCTTTTGATTTGGAATTTTATATATATAGTTACTGTATATAATGTATGAGTTATGTATATAGCTTACAATTATATATATGTTTACAGATATGCCTGTTAGATAAAACATTTTTTTCTACTCTGAGCCTATACCTGGATTATATATTGATCTTCGTTTACTAATCTATTATTGTTATTATATATATCTTATTATATTGTTTTCAAAATATAAAGGTGGATTTTTTTTGAATAATTATCTTCATCGATCTAGTCTAATTTGATTTCATCAATTCCATATCTATCAGCTTGTCCGTCGAATCTGTATCCGTCAAGCTTTGCTTTGGAATTCGTAACTCACTCCTTTGACAAAATATATCCAGCCTCGAAAGGTGAGCAATCACTCACGATTAATGTTCTTTTATTTATTAAATTTGATTTCAATTGAAACGACAATTGAAATATGCTGCTGTTAGTTATCTACACTATTATATATATGTTTTGCCTGTATCAGTTCAACTGTGACATCTGACACCATTGTCTGTTATTTATACAATGATAATCCAGTTTGGTTGTTAAATGATTGATTGATTGTTGTTGACATTGGACGTTAAATTGTTAATGTTGTAAGTGATAAATAATTTGAAATTGAAATTCGCGTAGGATAGTTAGATTTGATACATGTTAAATTTGATTAGATGATATTTGCATAATATGACCCTTTAAATGTTAAATTAATTGACACGTAGAAATATGGTTAATCACACCTTGAACCATTTAAATGTATGTTGTATAGATTGATGTAGTATGAAATTTAATAATGAATATCAAGTGAAGAACCGTATAAATATTAGTGTAATAATCTTTAATCTACATGAAATGATAGTGTAGATTCTAGAAATAATTATATTAATTTACACAAATAAAAATATGAATTAATATGATTATTTCGGGATTATTTGAATTAATTATTGGATTGTTATTGATTGTTGTTATTGCTTGTTTATTTACTTTGACACCATCCCAGTTATCACACTGCAAGTTCCCTTTGCTATGCTTTGATTTTTGAATTGAAATGGAATCGGGTTGAAATGATAAATACCCAAAATAAAAACTTTGACTTAGGATAGAGAATTAAATAAAACCCGATTGTTCAATAATTTGATTTAAAAATAAAATAAAGATTTTATTTGAATAAATGATAAGTTTCTGAAATGAAATTGGAACTTGAAATTTTAATGAAGGAAAATGTTAATATTTAATAATCTGAATAAAAATAGTAACATAGTAGTTGATGAAAGAACGTTGTTTAAATTTAATTTATAATTGAGTATTGAAATTGTAAATAATTAAGTTTTGAAATTATTTAATAATTAAATAAGATTGAATTATTTAATAATTAAATAAAATTGAATGCTTAAATAAGTGAAATTGAACTTCTTGAATAAGTGAAATTAAGTTTCTTTATTAATTGAGTTTTGAAATTTGTAACTAAGTAAATAAATAAGTGAAATTGAATTTCTTTAACAAGAAATAGAATGTGATTTATTGAAATTAAAGAAAGACTTGTAATTGAAAGAATTGATTTGATGAATTTAATTTAATTCAAATTTGTAAGTTTTGATACAATGAAGTTGAACTTAAGTAATTGATTTAGTGAATTGGAAATTAAATAGAAATTGATTGAATGACAAATTTACTTAACGAATGTTGAATGAAATCGATAAATGAAGGTAAATTGATTTGAATGTTAAATCAAATTAATTTAAATGATTTTGGAATGAAACTTATATACGAACTTGAATCAATATTTGAATTGTTTTAAATAGAAATTGAAATTGAATTATAAGATTTTGAAATTATGAATATGGAAGTTTTGAAACGTAAATTATGGAAATTGATTTAGAAAGAGAAATGAAATGTTGGTTTACAAATTCTAATTGAAATTGAGATTGATTTGGCTTTGAAATATATAAACGACCAATTGGTGAAATAATTTCGAAGGTTATTAAAGAGACCGGAATCGGCTAGGGACATACTCACTGTCTAAACCGAAAACCACTTTAATAACTATACGCGAAGTGTGATCCAGAATGAAGTGGTTGGAATGATGTACGTTGATGACTGAAGAAAGAGAACGATAATGGATAGCCTTGACACTTGTGTCAAATTGGAAATGACTAAAACAGGAGCCGTGCCGGGCCAAATGGGGTTAGCTGCCTCGAGCGAACACACTTCTTCGAAAACTACTCATTACTTGTTATCGATTGGTGCACCCTTGATTTGGGAGTGTTGTTTCGCGGTGTTGCGATTGCTGCGGCGATGCGTTCTCACCAGTCCGGATCAGGCAAACAGTAGTTTCACTACCTTGGGTATTGCCTCATGTGCCTTGTCATACTTGTATCCCTATATATGCGACCACTACGAATTCATTTTGTGTTATACCTATGGAGTACTCCCTGATATCCCACTAGTTTACGGTGGAGTTTACAGTGTTGTATAGACTATAACGCTTATATAAAATGTGTTAAGGGGGATAATGGTAACGCCTTAACACTATTTTGATACTTTATATTACTGATAGGCATTATCTACTTATCGTACACTACTACATAGTAGATAGTTTAACGGATCCTTAGAGGATGGTTATTCCAAACATCCTTTGAGTTACTTGTATTTTAGTTGCTATTTCACTTGAGTTGGATTTATTGATATAAGAATGTTAATCCTGACTCGAGTGTTTTGTGTTTTGCTTTACGCTCGGGTCAGACTGAGTGTACCAGTATTCGAGACTCACCTTTGGAGTTAGAGCTTCGCTTGGAGATCCAGCTATCTATCCAGTTTCAGATATCCAGTTGATTCTAGTGATGTATTCTGATATTGTATTTGACTATTGTATTTGAGACATCTGCTGTACCCTATTTAACTCTGATATGTATATAGTAGCTTCATGAACTACTATCTTTTGTTTCCGCTGCATTTATTACTCTGTGTCTGTGATCTGTGATTATTTATTTACTGTATATGCTCAGTTTTGCCAAATTTAAATTAACAATTTGGTATTTTGAATTATTCAAGTCCGACATGTGCGGATGCGAATGATTGAAAATACCGGGTTGTTACACATTCCAATTGTTATTGGAGCACAAACGCGCTATGAGGTTACTGGTGATCTGCTTTATAAGGTAATATGATTGGTAACATCTAGTCAAAAGTGAAGATTTTACCCAATAAACATAAATATAACCCAGCCTTAAAAAATACCAAATATTATACGTTGAAATGACTTACAAATTCATCTAACTAAATCTGAAGATACATTTATTTCTCCTAAACTTTCTAGGAAATAACAACTTTCTTTATGCATATTGTCAACTCTTCCCATACTGATGCAGCAGGAGGAACTTCTGTCGACGAGCATTGGTAAAATCATGAAACATTATTTACTTAATCTAACGTTCTACTATGTTATCTGATAGTGTACTTAATTGATGATTGTTTTATTCATACGTGCAAATCCATTTCATCATTTGTAGGTTAGATCCAAAGCGACATGCAAACACTCTTAATGCTGAAGACCAGGAATCATGTACCACTTATAACATGCTTAAGGTAATTCACTTTTATTTTATGATGCCAACAGTGAACCAATTAGGCTTTTTTCATGTTAAGGCATTCATGGTCTTCAACATATATTTGATAAACCTCTTGTCAATCTGAAATATATATAGGAACTGCATCACAGTATTAAGAGACATTCATTCTTAACCTTGTTAAATTTGTTCAAAAAACTTGCAACCCAAACATATAACAAAGCAAGCTTCTGCATTCATTTGGTACTAACTTGGCAATACGAATCCTTGTTTGATTAACTAGTGTTTATGTTAATTTACATAGGTTTCTCATAACTTGTTTAAATGGAGTAGAGGAATGGGTTATACTGATCATTATGAGCAAGCCGTTATTAACAGTATTTTAAGCATTCAAAGAGGAGCTGAGCCTGGTATTATGATCTACATGCTTCCACAAGGACCTGGAATGTCCAAGGCTCGCAGTAAGCATGGATGGGGAACACAGTTCGATTCATTTTGGTGTTGTTATGGAACATGTTTGCATTTTTCTAAAAATTTAGTTTATCGAATTCACATAATCTATATTCCAAGATGTTTGATATGGTAGTTAGCAGGTATCTTTCTTTATTGTTTATGAAAATAATGATAACATGGTGTTTCTTTTGCAGGTATTGAAACATTTTCTAAGCTAGCTGACTCAATTTATTTTAAGTGAGTGGAAGTGGCCTAATTCTATACATTACATAGTTTATACCAAATTCTTTTGATTGGAGGTCTGGAGGAATGAAAATACACCAGAAAGTAGATCCTACTCATTCAATTGACACTCATCTTCGAATCTTCATAGAGTTTGATCCATATGAGGTATTTGGAGTTCTGATTCCACTGCGGTGAAGCTATTTTCATTATATAACATACAAGTATTAGAATGATTCTATGTTTGAACTACAGTTATGGTATCCTTGCATGATCTGCATTATAGACTGTACATGAACAAAACATACGAAATAACAGAAAATATCATCCCCCATCACCCATATATGATATAACTTTTGTTTATGAGTCATGAAAAATCAAATATGTTGATAATATTAATTAAAGAGATTGGACATAAAGTGGAAATTAGAATAATATCAACCAAAGAGAGTTTTTAATCGGAAGTTCTAAATTGTGCAGTGTAAGTAAGTTTTAAATTATGCCTTGAAAATTCTAAAATTACAAATGATTGATAGTGTTTTTGTTATTATGTGATGTAACTAGTTTATTTTTTTGAAATACTGACTTGGACATATTTTAAAATATAGATGAAACAAGTTCCTGGATTTTAAAAGATTTCACTTGACATCCAAAAGAAAATACTCAGCTGAGCTTAAAACCTTCTTAGTCCAATTCATCAAAAAGAAAGAAAAATCACCGTAATCAAACATTTTTATTTTTATTTTTGAATGTTTGAATTTTTATATACCATAATTATCTCCATTATTTATAAATGAAATTGGATGAATATAGTTTCAGAGTGTCCTTTCTGAATTCCACAAATACCCATATAGCTCCGTTTTCAAATCATTACAAATGTACAAATCTCTCATCGCTTTTTTTATCCCTTCACTTGTAAGTTTGTCGGCAGTGAGGTACATATATGTAAATCGTGTGAGTTATTTACTAGTATTTATAAAGTAATTTTTTATGGAAACTGATGTCACAAATATTATTTTTCCTTTTGAGTACTATGCAGGAGTAACACACTTTCATGTTAATTCCCCTTTATAAATTGTAAATAAAACAAAATGTACTACAATCTTATGCCTATCACACCTATAAAACAAGTGGTACTATAGATATGCATGTTACACCTTTTCTTATTTATTAAAAGATACTATAAATTATGGTGCTATCCATCAGGCATGGATGTATTCCTTTTAGCAGATAGATCATCAACAAACTCTTAAATAATGCATCAAAGTGACCAACACAAAAAATACTTATGGACATTGAATTTATTTCATTGGCACCAAATTATTGTATATACAAGAAGTTTGTACATTGGAAAATCATAAGTTAAGTCGAGCTCTTTAGTTATCATGATGCATTTCCAGTATGTTTAATTACACATGGTGGGGTTGCATTAAATCCTGAAATGCAACTTAGTTTAGAATAGGTTACCACAAAACTCATGCCATCCTAAAGCAAATTGGATCTTGATATTTACCTTTAAAATATGCATGATAAACCACAGAACACATATATAGACTTGGCCTTAAATATGACAAAGTTGGTTTTATTTTTATACCAGAGGTAGTATCAACAATATTTAATAGATTGAGAACTAGCTACATAAATGTTTTAGTCTTTTTAAGCCTTATCAAGAACACGTAACTAAAGAACTTTTACTTTGCATGTGGATAGATATATTTGACGAAAAACGTAGTAACCTGCCGCAACAAGTAATGGATTCGAAGTTACTTTTGATGTTAACTACATTTTGGTTTGTATGCTTTTATGTATTACTACTTTTGGTCACTAGCCGCAGCATGTTATGGACTTATATGAGTTTGATGTAAGAATATTGCATGTTTTATTATGCAGTGTTACATTTTGATTAAAAGATGTGATTAATATAATACGTTGATTATAAAGTGTGTGATTAATATAATATATATGTTCATTATGAAATATGTGTGTTTATATAAACCGCGTTACATATAAATTGTGGCTGCATACGGAAATGTAACCTGTTACATATTGATTAGGAACTGAGCAACATACGACAGTATAAAACGCCGTTGAAAGTTTCTATAGCATTTTATAAACGTTGTTGGAACTTTTAACAACGTTCCAAAAATGAAATCACGGCAATGAAGGCAACGCTGTAAAAAGTTAATATAGCTTAGTATAACCGCTATGGAATATATTTCACAGCAAAGATGAAATGCTAAGGAAAGAAATTTTGCTCATCAACAAAATGCTGTAAAATGTATTAATGACATCAATTAAACGCTATAATTACTTTGATTCTACAACGTTTACTGTATTGCTATGGTATATGTCTGATCTATAATGGCATGTTAATATACAGCGTAGTTAAAAACGTTGTTAAAGGTTTTTATAGCATTTCTGAAACGCTGTTGTAGGTACATTTTGTTGTAGTGATATCTCCGGTAAGTCTGTTTTCTTCATATGACTACATTTTGGAAAGGTGAAGCACCATTCTGATCCAATGGAATTGGTCTTAACCCCTAATTAAGCTCTATCAAAAGTTATAGGCCTTTAAGGATTTTCAATGTTGAAATTGTTCAATGAAAATCCCAATGATGGAAAATGCCTCTAGTAGTCATTTTCCAAAGTTGCAGGACCATACAACCTCATAGGAAAATAATATGAATAATTTATGATCCTCCGATCCGTAAAATGTGGGTCATTACACTCTCCTCTTCTTTAGGATTATCGCCCCTGAAATTCCATAAACAAGTCAATAGGGTCATCCCGCAAGCCAAACATCATGTACAACCATAGGCAACCATCACACATCAAACATGCATACATAGCAACAAATGAAAAAGAAAATTTCCAAGCCAATCCTAGCCTGCAAGATACTATACTACGGTATAAACTTCATGATATCATAAGTGAAAGTAAAAGCGATAAGTAAGAAATCTCACCAAGTAAAGATCTCTGGGTAAGTTTTCATCATGCTCTCTGTTAATGAATAAATCCATCAACACCCAAAAGTATGTCGAAAATGGATTAATAAAAGAAAAGCCTCTTCGAGGCTAGTTAAAGTCGTCGAGTTGAAGTGTGCATTTATATCCATTCTTAGTTTAGTCATCATATTCAAAGTCACGTGAAGCATCATATAACGTCGAAGTCGATAAACAAGGCAAAGTACAAGTCTCAATTCAAGAATTGAGTAGTCAAATATGCCATGCTAGTTCAGGGTTGAAGTCAGATCATGCTATTCAAGTTCAAAGTCGAAGTCAAATTACAGTAAAAGTCGAATATGTTAATTACAAATCATAGTTCATATGCTATGCAATTGTTTGATTTCCAATTCCTTATGTGTACAAAGTTCTAGTGTTACAATCAGCAAAAATACCTAAATCGATTTAGGGTTTACAATGTTGAAAACATGTAAGAAGTGGGAAAAGAGAACTCCTCCCTTCAAATGGCACCTCCAAGTCCATATTTATAGGGGTGAGCGGCTTCACTCCACCTTTTATTGTCTTTGGTAGGCTCTTCCTCGACTTTCCTGGCTTCAATAGTGTCAACCTGGCACTATCTTTGTGGTAGAATGACATATGTAAGAGGCGGCATTGTCCGTTTTTCTGCCTCTTCATCATGCTTAAGCATCGGCTTCGATAACATCAATAATTTCCTTGGCAAAGGCTCGCTTGATGATGACTATGGTATATCTTTGATGCCGCTTTAACAATGATGGTCTTCACCACTCTTGACTTCGTCACTCTTAGTGTTGACATACTTGGCTTCGGCGATCATCATGTAGTGACATCTCCTCAGCATTATTGAAGTGCGGCAGTTTGAGACAAACTCGACTTGGGAGAAGAAGCAACCTTGATTGAATACAACATGAAAGAAGCATGATGTTAATGATGCATATTACTGATGGTTGATGAATACTTTATGAATGCCGACGACGCTAGTTACCAACATTGTATTAAAGTATAGGCAAAGTCCTTTTGAATGTCGATGAGGTGTGCTATATGAAAATTGAGATTAAACATCCTTGGATTCATCGTTGAGCAACGTCCTCGAAGCACTATATAGTGCAGTGATGCTTTAATACAATGTTGATTCTCTTCATGGTTGTCGATGATATTACTTTGATTTCAATAAGTGAATATTGATGTTGACAGAATTCAGCATTAATGAAGTGCGCTATGGGTCACTTCGACACTCATTAATGGCCTGTGATGTTGATCACCTTCGATGCTGATTAGGCTCGACATTATTGTTCCTATATTTCTTGTGACGTAGTTGTAACTGATAGAGTTAGGGGTATGCCCTAGGCAATTATGTAATTTGTTACATATATCTAACTCGTTGACCAACCTTGTTCGAAATAAAACGTATTTTCTTCCTATTATATACTTGATATAATGTGATTATATTAATTAATTAACTTAACTAAAAGTATATTTAATAGAAAAATCCATAAATGGTATATTTTGTGATAGTAGTTACAAAGTGTTGTAACCGTGAGTAATTTATCACAACGAAACAAATATACCATTTTAACGTTCCTTGTCAAGATGCATCGAGACTGGATATCGTTGTATCCGTTGAGATTAGAGTACGTAACGCTCTCCAAATGTTCGGCAGTGTATTACTCATGACTGCTGGGGGCACCTAGGGGTTACGTACTAATAGTTATTGGATAACTACGAATCACTCGATAGTTTTCTGTTGGTTAATATAACTAAGGTCAAACAGAAACTGATTTACACAGTTCTCTCGATTTGAGAATACTGTGGATCTTCAATATGAAAGCTCCGCTTTGATTACAGCCAAATCATGGCATGGCGTCCATCGAGTGACAATAGTCAGGTCGAGTGGAAGTATTGAAAGTGAAGCACTATTCAAGAGAGGATTCGTCTCCTCAGTTATATGCGGTTAGTATCACAGTCAACACAAGTCAATTCAAAGTCAATGTCTCTGGCCAGAGCATTTCGGCTAATAATAATTGTTATTATTGAACCAAGCACTTTGTATTTAGACTATAAAGTTGAATGTGGATGAGGTTGGAATTTTGACCATTACCAAATTCCATAAGTCCAAAGTGATATACTTTTGACAAAGAGAATTTGTGTAAATAAATGTCACAACCGGGTAACACTTATTAAACTAAAATTGAATTTTACCGAAAATGAGTAAGCGATAAATTTGGCCATAATGCCACACCACCTGCTATGTGACATGTGAATGTTAACATTAGAATAGTTCGATGTTAATCGCTGACCAAATTTACACCCACGAGTTACACACCCAAAATGATGAATTCCCTTAAGACCGAACAATTTAATTAGTTTACAATTGTTATAAATTAATTAAATTAATTAATATTTATGAAATGTTAATTATAAAATTTGAATATGATTTGAGAAATAATAATGTTATATATATTTATAACAGTTATAAATATATCGATCGATATACAATATCGATAAGCGATTAAATTAGATTTAATTGCATAGTATTTTAGCTTGGGCTTAGATGGGTTTAAGGCCCATCATTAGGGCTGCAAAATTTTGGTTTTGGGAAGGTGTAGGGTGGCTAAACCATAAGGAATTGGCTTGGAGATAATGGGTTGAGATAAAGTGAGAATGGGTGAAAAGGTTTTCCTCGTTTCTCTCTAATACAACCCTATATATGTATGTATGTATCTCTAAAAACAATTACCAACCTTTTTGGCTGCCATTACCTTCTACATTGCTGGTTAAAACATAGCTCTCAATCCATTCAAAAATTCTCAAATATATTTCAAATTAAAATAATACTATTCGATAGTTAGAGGTCGGTAATTCTGGACTTGCAATCTGACGATTCAAGAACACTAAAAGGAAGGGAAGTCATTGCTTCAACGTGGATTCAAAGGCATCATTAAATTGGTAATGTTAATTCATATTACAGTAATTAAATTATATTCTATGATCATATAATGAGCAATTTCATATCTGTTTAAATATATTGCTACTATATGTTTAGTTAGGTGAGATTTTGTAAGTAGATGTGGTTGTTACAAATCAGTTTGGTTATGTGCATAATTTGTTTATTATACTATTTTATTTATGTATAGACAAATGTTGTTTACTGTACAAAATCAATTTTTGTCATTAATAATTGTTTTATATATATTTATTAATAAATTCATATATATATATATATATTAGTGTATATTTCTCTCTCATAATAGCATATATGCATATATAAGATGTGTATATGATTTAAAATTTTTAGTACACTTATTTATATGTAATATGAATTTACAAATTAAAAAATTAATTATCATACATATATTCATATTTTTAAATTAACATTTATTGAATTTTTGAATTGTTTATTATATATAAAATAATTATTACATTAAAAATTCAATTTTATACTTTTAAAAAATATTATATCATTTCAAAAAAATATAGAAAAAATATAGGAATTTTTCAATAAAGTTTATTATTTTTAATAATTAATATTATTTCGGAAAAACTGTTTATGATTTATTAAAAATAATAATTTAATTGAAAAATTCTTAAAAATTTCTTGTTACCTTTCATTCATGATCCTAGAATTTCTGAAATTTTAAAATTTGAATTTTTAATAATATATTATTTTATATTAAATAATTATTTTCGAAATCAATGTATTTGTTTTTTAAAATAATATTTCAACTTTGAAAAATCTTCATTTTTTCCCAATCTCTATTTTATGATCCTAGATTTTGAAAATGGTTAAATTTGAATTTTCATCAATAGATTAATTTATGTTAATTTTTCATGGATGAAAACATTATTTTATTCATAATATATACAAATTAAAATACTAAAATTATTATGTTTGCAAAACTAAGTTAATTTTGAATTATAAATCATTTTTAATAATTTTTCTCTCTCTATCTATATATATATATTTATCTATATATAAAAATGTTTTATGTTCATATATTATATATAATATATTTATACATACATATGTGTGTGTGTGTATTTTGTAACACGTATACATGCACGTATTTGGACAACATACATGACATACAAAATGAGTTAATATGTCTATTGCGATGTAAATCCCAACATCTACACACTACAACAAAAATACCCTATTACAACGCCCTTTTTACAACGGGCACTGGTTGCCCGTTGTAATAGAAGGTTATTACAACGGTCCATTCAGGACCGTTGTAATAGATGCCCTACACAACGCCCTTTTTACAACGGGGAATGACTGCCCGTTGTAATAGAAGGCTATTACAACGGTCCATTCATGCCCGTTGTAATAGATGTCAATTTTACAACGTTCACAAAATGCCCGTTGTAATAGATGCCAATTTTACAACTGTCACAAAATGCCCGTTGTAAGATGTGCCAATTTTACAACGCTCAAAATGCCCGTTGTAATATGTGTCAATTTTACAACGGGCTAAAAATGCCCGTTATAATAGGTGCCAATTTTACGACGGTCATAAAATCCCCGTTTTAACCGATGCCAATTTTACGTTAATCATCCGCTCACGTTTGATGAAACCATTTTTCGAGAAATTTCTAACGTCCGCCAATATTTATTATTTAATATTCAATATTTAGTATTTAATATTAAATATTTCATAATTAATAATTACTATTAAATCATTTCTATTAAATCACTAATAATTAATAATAAATAATTGCTGTTAAATAATTAAGAATTAATTATCAATACTTAATAATTAATAATCAATAAATAGTACTAGTATTAAAAATTTAATAATTAATAACTAATATTAAATATTTAATAATTAATAATCGGTAATATATACATAATCATTAACTTTAAATAATTAATATTTAATTAAAATCAAGCAGTAACAATTAATAATTAATAAGTAATTTTAAATAATTAATAATTAATTTTAAATAATTAATGTTTAATCATTTAGAAGTAATATTTAATATTTAAAAAGTAATTTAAGAAATTCATATTATAGTTAATATAAATTTTCAAATATTTACTAATTAATAATTAATATTAAATAATTTTGTAAATAACTAATAATTAATATTAAAAGATTAAGAATTAATTATTAATACTTAATAATTAACAATTAATAAATAGTCATTAGTTTTTAATAATTTAGCTAGGACACACAAAAATTTACGGCATGTTACAGATTTGTCTGGAAGGGAAACTCTTGTTCGCATTATTGGTACCTAGAATTTGTCGGTTGATTTCTAAATGGGATAGTATGTAGATTAATCATGCTTTATATGGATTATATACTTCTCAATAAAATGAAACCAGAAATTTCCATTAATTTCTTGCTCTTGAGGTTTATTCATAGAATGTTTTATATATTGGTAGCAAAAAGGAAGAAAAAGAAAAGGAGGGGAATAGGAAAATGGTATGTTTTTCATTTTTAATTCAGCTTTACTAGAGCGCATATGGGCCGTAGATGCAATACAAAGGTTGGGAATTGATCGCCGTTTCCAGGAGGAAATTTCTCAAACACTCGGTTATGTGTATAGGTTAGCTTTCCAAAAACTTTGAAGAGACATTTGTGAATAGTACTACAATAAGAAAAGAAAATGTGTTACTTTTATCTACTGTAGGAATATAACAGCAAATGGTGTATCTTGGGGAAGAGATAATCCAATTCCTGATATAGATGATACATGTATGGCCCTCCGACTATTGAGGCTGCATGGTTACTTTGTTTCATCAGGTATGATAAAACTACAACGTATTAGGAAGAGATATTATTTATTATTCTAATAGGTCAGTCTAGAAAAAGTGTTTTCCATCACGTAGTGTCACTTAGCAATCAAATGCAATAGTTTTTTTATTTTTAGAGAGGTTTTTTGCTGTTAAACTGTCACAAAAGTACTAAAGCATACATACTAAGCAACAAGGAAATAAATGAAGGCTGCGAAGAGGACTTTAGCACATATAACAAATTTCCTTTCAATGTTAACTGCCAATTCACTTCTCATTTTCAGTATTGCTTTCCAAGTTCCTGATGCATTGTATATATACTTATACATACACACGCATACACACATATATGTATGTAATTTACATTATCTTTGTATGTATTGCAGGACATAGTAGAAGCAAAGGAATTTTTGAAGAAAAAAGGTGTTATATGGGTTCTGATTAACTAAAATATTATGGTTCAAAGTTTGCTTCAATGTCGTTCGGTCTAAATTTTAAATCTTGTGTTATTATTTGTATGTACTACGTGTTATATTAGTTTAGGGTTGTATTCGATGTTTTGTAACTATGTAAAATTTTATGAATGATGTGAATAGATGAATCTTTTTGTTATTTTGAAATATAAATTTCTTTTGCTATTTTTAGTAAATATGAATAATATGGTTGTCATTAGTATAATAATTTTATTTCAATTCAAATTAGTTTAAAATTTACACGTGCATTGTAGTAGTTTTATTTTTTTTCTCATTTGAATCTTTTTAACAACGGGCAAAAACAGTTGCAATATCATGTATTACAACGGGCATTGCCCGTTGTAAAAAGGTGTATTACAACGGGCATTGCCCGTTGTAAAAAGATTTATTACAACGGGCATTGCCCGTTGTAAAATATGGTCAACCTATTACAACATCGCCTATTACAACGGTCGGCTGCCCGTTGTGGAACACATATTACAACGGGCATTGCCCATTGTAAAAGGCCTGTTTTGTTGTAGTGACATATGGCCATATTATACCTTTAACGGATTATTATGTTACACATGCACTCACACATATATGTATATGATACATTTATGTATAAACTAAATCAAATAAAATTAATTTCATATATTAATATATTTGAATTTAAATAAAATAAATAATTTTATTTAAATGAAATTTAGAAATGTTCTAATTCAGTTAGACTTCATAGGCCTAATAAAAGATCCAATAGGGTAAATTTTTTGAAATTCACCCATAACTTCCACTGCGGGCTAGTCCAGTTCCAACAATGGTATCAGAGCCCAATTGCATATGCGGTCTAAATTAGTCATATTACGGCTAACTAATTAAGCTTGCCCACTTAGTACGGTGTCTAGAAAGGTAATGTCTAGGATGGGAATTGGATAATCAAGTACCATGTCCTACTTGGTTATCGGCCTGGCCCAAAAGGTGAAGTGAGCCCAAATGTTGCTCCTAATAGAAAAAGCCCAACTTAATTTGGGCCTTGGGCTAATTTTCAAAATAGTTTTGAAAATTAATGTTAAAGATTTTAAATTTAATAGTTAAATTTAAAATAAAACATGTTTATTATAAAAATTATAATACTACATAAGTTTTCAAAATGTTTGAAAGGATAATGATATTTTAAAAATGTTTGAAAATATTTATATAATATTTCAAATTTTAAATTTATTAATAAGATTAATAAAATTAATTAATTAAATATGTTAATTAATTAATGCATATATGCATGTATTACATATGTTGATATATGTTATGTTATTTTAAAATGTTTAAGATAACATAAGTATACATGTATGCATACAAGATAAAATTTGAAATTAATAAATTTTAATAAAAATTGTTTAAGTGAATAAATTAATTAAAGGTTAATTAATTAAATAAAATACACATATATATGATATATGTGTGTTACACTATAAAGGTTATAGTATACGCTATAAATGTTATAGTAGATATGTCCAATAAAAATGTTATATTGGAATACTAATTTAAAATTAATTAAAGAGTTAATTGATTAAAATTAATTAGACAAGATTTAATTAATGATATATTATACATAAGACGATCATATAAGTAATATGAAATATAAAAGTATATAACAATAAAACTTATATGATATGTGTATAAACTAAATGTGGAACATTAAACAAACCCAAATAGACTTGAGAAATAAATACATATGTAAATGTACATATACCGTAAATTCTGATGTGTCTGACATTTGAATTGCTGGGGTATTTCATAAGAAATATATTATTCTATGAGCCGATATCACTCAATATATATATTGAAGATTATGAATCTTCAATATAATGTTGTCCTCTACTATATATATATATATATATATATATTAATAAATTACATACATACTCCTTAGTTGTTGAGCAAACTCAAGCTAGGGATGTTATGCATAGTATTATTAATATACTGAACAGATGAGGTAAGATAACTTTATGTATTTGTTGAGAAAACTCAAGGTACATTGTGATAACCCAGGATTTTTGAACATTTATTAATTGATAATTAACTGGATTGAATCAATAAAAAACAATGATTTATAAGTTAAACAAATAAATCTGTTAATAAAATTTATAAGTTTATTTCTTTTGAAAACTAATAACATTTTAATTTGGGAATATCTTTTCTAACAATTTAAATTTGGTAAGATTTATTTTTCAAAGTTTATAAATGTTTATATTTATAATGTATATATATATATATATTGGTATATATATTATAAATAGGAAAGCTTAAATTGAATAAAAGAATATGTTTTCAAATTATAATATATATGTATATATATATATTGTTATTTGAAGTTATGTTATAAAATTCAATATAATAATTATCAAACGAATGTTAAAAATATTTTCCATTTAGAATATATATATTTGTATATATTGAAATGGAAAAAATATTGGATTTGAATTTAATAAAGTATTTTCAAAACTTTAATATATATATAATTTGTAAATTGGAAATTTTTAATTTGACTTAATACTTTTAAAAATGATATTTGAGATTTAAATAACAAGAATAATTTCTTATTTATTATAAACATATATTTTAAGTTTTTATTTTAGTTAAGATTTAAATTAAAAGTTCATTTGTTTTAATATTCTTTCATTTTTAAATTTCAAACATAAGATTAATTGTTAAGTAAAAATGGGTTTGTAAAAATATATATAGAGTTAAAATAAATTTTCCAAGTATATAAAAATATAATACATTTAATTTGGTCAAAGCATAAGTTATTATAAATAATTGTTTTCATAAATTCATATTTATATAAATCAAAAAGCTTATTTATAAAAAGAGATAAATACATTATATACATGTAAATATTTCATAAATACATGAATATGACTTAAATAAATCAATAAAGAAAAGAATTTACACTTGTAAGCTTTTAAAGATAGTTTAAAGACATTTGTAAAAAAATTAAGGCCTATGTGTAAGCAAATTAATACATAAGAAGGACAAATGTCAACATTCTTTTTAATAATTAAAATAAATAAATCAAAATTTAAAGAAGAAATATATTTTACTTTCAGCTGAATTAATCTATCTTCATTCTTCAACTAAAATAATTCGAATCAAAAGAAATAAAAGTCTGGAAATCAAATTCAAAGAAGAAAAGCAAAATCTGGAAATGGAAAGTCTGGAAATTTCAAATGCAAATCAAAGGAAGAAGATGGAGACAAATTCAATAAGCAGTTTCGAAATCTTCAATTGCCATCAGAGGGATTAATCAAACTGCAAGTTTAAAATTCTACAAAGCAAAAGAAATCAAGCTTAAAAATCAAATAACAAACCTGGAACAAGCCTGGAAACTAAAATTTCTGTTCTCTGCTTTTCAAAACAAGGTGAGTAAACTACCCTTTATAAAATCTTAAATTGTTTATACCTTGATGTGCATGTGAAAAATACTTGATGTATGTTATGAAAAATACTTGATGTATGTAAAATGTGTTTGCATATCTGTATATATGTAGATGACTGTGTGCATGTTTGTATAAACGTACCTCTGTTCACATATTACAGGTTTCAATCATGTTTAAAAATTCAAAATCTCTTTCTCCAAACCTTTTTAGGTTAGAATCTCTAAATGAAAAATGTTTGTAAAAAGGTAAAATGATTTTTAAAAATGATTTCCAGAATTTATATTTAGTGATTATTTCAAAATATATAGATTACAGTGACAATTTGAAATGGGTTAGAAAATTAATCATCTCTATATCAAGTTTAGATTATAGGAGTTACTTCATATTGGAAAATTATGATTTTTGATAAACATTTCCAGATTTTTAAGATTGTAAATAGGGAGAGATCTTGAGTTGAACGGAAAAGGAACTTTGCTCGAATTCCGGGATCGGGTTTGCTACATTACAGCGTGATAGAGGGTTCTCGCTTTGCGTTAGGTGGCGAACGGGAGACTCTTACCCCTACATGTCCCCGGGGGTAGTATAAGGCCTTTTGGGGTTGGTTGCGACTCGAGAGGGTGGCCGTAAAAGCAAACCCGAGGTATCACTGTGAGCCACAGCGGGGCTGGGATGGTTGAAAAGCCTACCGGTCGTGAGCCGTTGCTGAAGGTTGAAAAGCCTAGGACGTTACAGTTGGTATCAGAGCAGAAGGTTAAGCGAGAACCTGGCTCTGTTGGGATTACTCGTTAAGGATAGGGTCAATGGTACCCTAGAACGAGTTGAGTGTGTATATATATATGAGAGCGTAATTGTTATTTTCTTATATATGAATTTTAAATGATTTTATATAAGAATATATTTTGATATATAAAATGATATTTCTTTCTAATAAATATTAAGGTAATTGGTTGTTAAAATATTGGAATTTAATTAAGTGGTAATAGAAATAAAACCAAATTAAAACTGAATAAAGATAAGTTTGAAATGAATTCAAACTGAAATTAAAATCTTGAATTTGTAGGAGTGTTATCAAGAATAAAGATAATAATGAATTGTTTTCCAGATATGATAATCTTGGTTATTATCATAAATGGTAGTTGTGATTAATAATGAATGTTGTTAATAATTAAGCAAAATGAAATGTTTTAGAGAAATAAACCTTTAGGTAAATATAACTTATAAATTGGAATTAAAGATAATTTAAAAATTGTAAATCTAAATCCAGAAAACTTGAAATTGTTTTAAAGAAGTTTGTTTTGAATTAAAACCAAAGGTGGTTTAAAAATTTAAGGTATAACTTGGTGTGTAAAGAAAATGTATATATGAAGATATACATAATACTAAGGATGATTTGAAATAACTCTTAGTGTTGAGTTTTAAATTGGAATGTGATATGAAAACCCAAAGTGATAAGTTTTTGAATTTATAAGTGGGAAGATTATTAATATAAGGTTTAAAATTTGAATGGGAATTCAAATTGTGTAAAGTTGACCGGATTAAGTAAATTAAATTTAACTTGGAGGAAGTTAAATAAGTTTGAATGAATAACTTGAATTGGAAATTTCAAGATGAAATTTAAATTTAACTTGGGTAGTTAAATGGTTAATTTAAATGGGAGTTATGAGTGATCTCAAAATGGGTTTGAGATCTGGAAATTTAAAATGGATAATAAATTAGAATCTAAAGATTAAGTTGTTTTTGAATTCTTATTTGAACTTTGTAACAAGTTAAGTAAAGATAATTTTTAAATAGAATTTTGGAATTTGGATTCAAAGTTAAATGGTTTAAAGATTTAAGTAGTTAAATTAAAAATAAAAGTTGATTTGATTTAAAAATAAGGGTTAATTTGATTTAAGGGATTAAATCAACATTTTAAATTTTAACTCGAATTTATATAATTGGAGATGGTTTTAAGTTAAGATTTTAATAGAATTAGTTCAAATTGAATTTGATTTGAACTAATTAGAATTGTGATTAAAGTTGAATAAGTTTAAAAAAAAATCAAATGGAATTTGATTTGAATTGAAAAGGAATTGAGGTTAATTCAATTTGAATTGGGGTTAAATCAATTTCAATGAAAATTGAAGTTATTTAAATTAGAATTGAGTCAATTTAAATGGAAGTGGAATTTAAATTGAATTGATGGGAAATTAATTGGAAATGGAGATTGGGAAATTAAACAGTTTGGCTCTGGATTATTTTCAAAATAAATTGTTTTAATACAAATCTATTTTTCCAAACTATTTACTATACAATCTTTCTTCTTAAACCCCAAACTATTTTATACTTATTTTACAATTCTTTTGGAACTATTTAACTATTTTGAAACTCTCTTATAAACTAATTACTATTTTTCAGTTACTTATATATAATCACTAATTTAAAAACTAATTTGAAATTATCTAACTATTTTATACCTCCTTAACTATTTTACAGCTATTTTACAAACTAATAACTATTTTTCAACTACTTACATATTTTAAACTTTTTCAAGCTATTTTTAAATTTAAATAGGTCAGAGTTCAAACTGTTTATAATTGAAGTAATAACTTAATTGGAAATGGAAGAAATTGAGAATAAGTGAATGGAATTAAAGGAAATGTGAATAGAAAAGAGAATTGATTTGGCTAATAACCAATAAAGATAAATACGTAGGATGTACGTATATTATTCTATTCGCATAGTGATTTGATCCAGATTCGAACACAGAATTTCGAGATAGTATTATCGATCCGAGTTGGGATTTTTCGCTCGATTTTCGACGGCGAACCTGGATATGGATTTTTGATTGGTTCTGGATATTCTCTATCATAGTTGTGACTATGCAAGGAGAATGACGGTTTCTGATCAAGAAACCAGATCTGAGTCCGCACTAGGAAGTCGGGTGGACGATACTAGTTCGGAAGTGAAATTGTGTGATCGATTGAGTGATCAGACTGATATTGCGTACAGATGATATGTGTACATCGTACGAGTTTGAATGAAATTGATATTGAAGTTTGTGGATAAGGATTGTAAAATGATCTTTGAAATGAAAAGTATATTTGTGAAATATAATGGAATTGGATATTTCTTTGGTTGAAATTTACTTTATGGAGATAAGTAAATGGTAAATAAGTTTATAAAAAAAAAATCAAACTTGAATATTTGAGTTGGCAATAAATAGTTATATTTTGTAATATGATAAACTTCCCTTATTGAATCTAGCCAGAATAAAAAGGGTTTTGAAATATTTGAAGTATAAAAGAGGTTTATACAAATTTGAAATGATCCAAAGATTTTTAAAGTTATATATATCTATATCTATATATATAAAGGATCTTATGAGAATGATTTTGAAAAAGGTTTTGGGAACCTATGAATTTGGAAAAGGCTTTTGATTTTTGGGAAAATCAATTTTGGATTTTGGAAAGCCTAGTTTGAGAATTATCGATTTTGGTAATCGATTTTGTATAAAGGAGATTTTGATAAATCATAAAGGGTATGATTTGAAGATACTATAAGTATCTATAGTATAAAATGTTTTGAAAATAGCTCTGGGAAAAAAGGCGCTTCCTTGAAATGAACTTCTCAGGAGTACCACTGGGTGGTACTGCCTTGAGCCCCAAGGGGGGTTTCTAAAGTTGATCCTGTGAGGAGTCCGGACAAAACTAGTTCCTGAGGATTATTTGTGTAGCGAAAGTCGAGGGGCTGGTGCCCACAAAGGCATTTGGGTTATGCTGTGACGACAGTGTAACTCAATGTCACTGCGATCTACTGCAGACCATAGCGAAAGTCATGTGTGCCGCTGAGAGCCAACGGTCTACGTTTGATTTTATATCGGTAGACTGTGACACTATGGTAACATAGCGAAAGTCGTTTGTGCCGCTGAGAGCCAACTGTCTACATTTGATTTTATATCGGTAGACTGCGACCTATGTGGGAGAAGTTTCATTTTGACAGCGAAATCGTGTGTGCCGCTGAGAGCCAACAGTTACATGGACTTTTGCTGCGATGGCAACGTAACCCTGGAATGTAACTGCGATCTGTTGTGGGTTCTATGGTGTAATCAGTTACATGGACTTTTGCTGCGATGGCAACGTAACCCGTGATGTAACTGTGACCATGGATGGGGGTGATGATTTCCAGAGCATTCTCACCAAAGATATTTCCTCGATTTCAAAAATGTTTTCGATATTTTCAATAAAATTATTTTCAAAGTATTTTCACTGGATGTTGAAAACGGGTCTGCCAGGCACTTATAGATTTTCAGTCCTATGTCTGATCAACGTATGACCGAATTTCTGTAAGAACAAGGATTGACTTGTTGAAACATCGAGTTATAAAAGTATTTTTATGAAAACTATTTTTGTAATATTATATAGATAAAAAAAAATTAATATAAAGGGAGTTTATAGTTTAAATTGTTCAACAAGAAATTTATCTGATAATAAGTAAATAATAAATTTTGGCTTCGTTCCTTTTCGAGGACGAAAAGATTCTAAGGGGGGAGGAATGTGATAACCCAGGATTTTTGAACATTTATTAATTGATAATTAACTGGATTGAATCAATAAAAAACAATGATTTATAAGTTAAACAAATAAATCTGTTAATAAAATTTATAAGTTTATTTCTTTTGAAAACTAATAACATTTTAATTTGGGAATATCTTTTCTAACAATTTAAATTTGGTAAGATTTATTTTTCAAAGTTTATAAATGTTTATATTTATAATGTGTATATATATATATATATTGGTATATATATTATAAATAGGAAAGCTTAAATTGAATAAAAGAATATGTTTTCAAATTATAATATATATGTATATATATATTGTTATTTGAAGTTATGTTATAAAATTCAATATAATAATTATCAAACGAATGTTAAAAATATTTTCCATTTAGAATATATATATTTGTATATATTGAAATGGAAAGAATATTGGATTTGAATTTAATAAAGTATTTTCAAAACTTTAATATATATATAATTTGTAAATTGGAAATTTTTAATTTGACTTAATACTTTTAAAAATGATATTTGAGATTTAAATAACAAGAATAATTTCTTATTTATTATAAACATATATTTTAAGTTTTTATTTTAGTTAAGATTTAAATTAAAAGTTCATTTGTTTTAATATTCTTTCATTTTTAAATTTCAAACATAAGATTAATTGTTAAGTAAAAATGGGTTTGTAAAAATATATATAGAGTTAAAATAAATTTTCCAAGTATATAAAAATATAATACATTTAATTTGGTCAAAGCATAAGTTATTATAAATAATTGTTTTCATAAATTCATATTTATATAAATCTAAAAGCTTATTTATAAAAAGAGATAAATACATTATATACATGTAAATATTTCATAAATACATGAATATGACTTAAATAAATCAATAAAGAAAAGAATTTACACTTGTAAGCTTTTAAAGATAGTTTAAAGACATTTGTAAAAAAATTAAGGCCTATGTGTAAGCAAATTAATACATAAAAAGGACAAATGTCAACATTCTTTTTAATAATTAAAATAAATAAATCAAAATTTAAAGAAGAAATATATTTTACTTTCAGCTGAATTAATCTATCTTCATTCTTCAACTAAAATAATTCGAATCAAAAGAAATAAAAGACTGGAAATCAAATTCAAAGAAGAAAAGCAAAATCTGGAAATGGAAAGTCTGGAAATTTCAAATGCAAATCAAAGGAAGAAGATGGAGACAAATTCAATAAGCAGTTTCGAAATCTTCAATTGCCATCAGAGGGATTAATCAAACTGCAAGTTTAAAATTCTACAAAGCAAAAGAAATCAAGCTTAAAAATCAAATAACAAACCTGGAACAAGCCTGGAAACTAAAATTTCTGTTCTCTGCTTTTCAAAACAAGGTGAGTAAACTACCCTTTATAAAATCTTAAATTGTTTATACCTTGATGTGCATGTGAAAAATACTTGATGTATGTTATGAAAAATACTTGATGTATGTAAAATGTGTTTGCATATCTGTATATATGTAGATGACTGTGTGCATGTTTGTATAAACGTACCTCTGTTCACATATTACAGGTTTCAATCATGTTTAAAAATTCAAAATCTCTTTCTCCAAACCTTTTTAGGTTAGAATCTCTAAATGAAAAATGTTTGTAAAAAGGTAAAATGATTTTTAAAAATGATTTCCGGAATTTATATTTAGTGATTATTTCAAAATATATAGATTACAGTGACAATCTGAAATGGGTTAGAAAATTAATCATCTCTATATCAAGTTTAGATTATAGGAGTTACTTCATATTGGAAAATTATGATTTTTGATAAACATTTCCAGATTTTTAAGATTGTAAATAGGGAGAGATCTTGAGTTGAACGGAAAAGGAACTTTGCTCGAATTCCGGCGATTGCGTAGGTCGGGGGCATCGGGATTGTGGCCAGAGGTAGTTTGTAGACTGGGAAGGTCAGGAAAAATGGCGCAGGTGGTGATCGAGTGTCGTGGCGTTGGAATTTGGATGGAGTAGGGTTTGGAGCCTGTTGTGGTCGAGAATGTTGACAGTTCGATTTATTCGTGAGTAATGATTCGAGGTGGACCGGATCGAAGGGAAACGAGACTAGGGTTCGTGGCAAAGCTTCAGGTGAAGACTCGTAATATCTGGTGGTCTAGATCATCGGAGCGTGGCGATTTCATCCATGGTCTGCGTTCCTGGAAGTAGTAGCATAGTTCGATTTTGATTTCGTATTCGTTTAGATGATCTGGGTGTTTATGGTGACTGAGGGGAGGAACGACGACTTGGTGATGGTCGGAGACTTGATCGAAGGTGATCGAAATTACTGTACACGTGCACGCGTGTGTGTTGTGTCTGGGAGATGTTATTGTTTGGGAAAGAATGATTTGTCTCGGGTATATACTCGAGGAAAATGGTAGTTCGACTCGAAGACGAGAGAGAGATGGGGGAAAACTCGGAGTTGGGCTCGTGAGTATATCGGGATGGACCCGAAGTAAATTTACCAGTTTTAAAATTTTAATAAAGCAAGTTTAAAAAATATAAAAATAAACCTAGTTTGAATCATTTCTTAAAATCTTTCCCTTATATAATAAATGGTATTAAAAAGTAAAGTTAAGGAAGTTATAATTTGTTAAGTTTAAACTTTAAGTTATTTTAAACTTAATTTAAATTGTACTTAAGTGTTAATTAAAGGATAATTAATATAATTGAATTGAAGTTAATTAATTAAAGATTAATTAATTAAAGGATTAAGGTTAATTAATAATGTGATTAATTACTAGTTAAGGTAATTAATTAAAAGAGAGTAATTAATTAAGGAAGTAATTAAGGATCATTAATTTATATAATAAATAATTAAGGGTTCATTAATTAAGATAAATTAATGAATATGGTTAATTAAAGATTAATTATTTAATTATAGTAATTTAATGATAGTAATTAAAGTAAATTATTGTGTATGGTTAAGGATAATTATTTGAATGTAATTAAAGATAATTAATCAAAGGAGATTAATTAAGGAAGATCATTAAGAGATAATTTATATATTTGTAATTAATTAGGATTAAGGTAATCCAAGTAATTAAAGGATAATAATTAATTTAATTAAAGGTTAATTAAATTGATTAAGAGTTTATCAAACTTACTTATGGATGATTGATTGATATTAATACTGGATGATTTGGGTATGATATCTATGATATATGCTGTTTTGTGAGATGAATGTTTGATATGAATTATTTATTGTGATATTGTGATTTATCTATCTGTTTATATCATCCTGAATATAAGTTTAAATGTTTAAACCCTTAAACAACTTGGACATTTAAAATGATGACATTTGAATTCGAAGAGACCGGGGTCGGGTATTAGTAAATACCCGAAACCACTTCGATTTGAAATCTTCCATAATTCTTTATAGATTGATATGTGAAATCAATAGGCCGGTTTGGGATAATATGGACCATTTAAACTAAGTTGGATACTTAGATATTGTTTTGTGAAAATAAGTATTGACTATATAAGTTGGTTACTTATAGTAAAGTACGAGTTACCCCGGGTTTTAAATAAGTTCTATAAATTGGAATTTCTTGTTAGATGGGTTTACTCACGCTGGTTTCCAGCCTGACCCGGGTGTTACTTTGATGTAATGCTCGGGTCAGACCGAGTATTATAGATTTCCAGGTAAGGACGTTTTGGAGCTCAGGAGGCGAGCTGGATGGCAGGAACGTATGGAGTGTATTCCGCTGTGATATATTATAGTTGTCCGAGACATGTTAATTCTAACTGTCTAGTATATTTGTGAATGTTGTAACTCTGATGTATAAAAATGTAATTAACAAATACAGGTTTTCTTTGTATAAATGCTATTATTTGTTATTATATTTAATCCGCTGCGAATGTGAGATGTTGTGTTTTCTGTTCTTCTTTCTTCTTTCTGTTTCTTTCTTCTATCTCTTTTCTTTTTCTCCTAACTATCTGGAATTTTCGGGTTCAAAAATTCCGGGTCGTTACATACATATACTATACTTAGGCCATCACGATATGGTAGGTATAAGTGAATAATCTCTTTCAATTTGTTGAGCAAACTCAAGGTCGAAATAAGATTAGAACAAGGAAAATGGGTTAGGAGTTGTATTTGATACAACCGATAAGGAGTTATCCATCGTTTGTAGGGCTATGATTTGTTGAGCAAACTCAAGGTCAGAATACCAAAACAAATGAGTCCTAACACCCACTAGTGAAGTTGTAAGACTTCTTTGTTTCATCTTAGGGTTTGGAGAATTATAAAGACTAGTGGGAGCCTTGATAGAAAAATGAAATGGTAATATTTAACCTTTCTAATATTGCAAGAACATATGCTATATAATGTTATAATTATCTACAATGATAATTTGTGCATTTAATATGATTGATAAAACGTTTGTCATTTAACATATATAAATAAACTGAATTGAAAGTTGACAAATAATATAATATATACTTACTAATAATTCTAATTGCATGTTATATAATGTTTCTATACCCATGCAAGTGCCCAATTTCAACTACTTAATACATTCGTAAGTTGGTCGTTTATATGTTTATTTGGTTTAGATCGTGTATTGTATTTTATGAGTTTTTGAACTCTAAATGCAATTCAAGAAGATGGATATTTGATCCATGTACTTTCACATATAAATGTTATATGGTGAACAGTCATAGTTTGTGCGGTACAGTATTTTGAGGAAGTTAGTTTATTCGAAGTAAGCCAATAAACATTATTTTAAGATCATGTATTCAACTTGAATGATTTCAAAGATCATATTAATGTAACACAAGACCATAAACTACGAGATACATCTAAGAACTCGATCCTTGAAATGTCATCTTGATCGGTTTACATAAAGTGCAACATATTTAATGTCTTAAATGTTAAGAATAATCAAATGCGCTTTTGTAAAAGGTTTGTCATGATATTGTAGTAAGGTTTTCTTTTGAATAGTTTGACCATTTAAAAGAAAAATGAATGTATAATAATAGATGTAATTTAAGGTAAAGTTGGAATGAAGAGAATGGATAGTCACTTCTGCTTCATAGAGAAACATTGGAAACAAGAATTGTAATAATAACTGATACTTAATATTGGAATATGAAATATGATTTTTATTCTAAAATATATTTTCATATAGAAAATTGTTTTCTATAACATTTATTTCTTTAAGTTCAAGATATTTGATCACTCTCCTCTGTAAATTAGTTGCAACATATGAAATAAGTAAACAATATTAAGTGAATGGTGGACCTCTAAATTTAGCACGCTATTATCGTAATGGCGGAAATAGTGGGAGCATGCCATATAGCACCTGATGATTGCATCAAATTACGAAAATTGTTTTCGTAAAATGTACCGAACATTATTCGTGAAATAATGTTTATTTTTTGGTATTGACTGAAAAATAGATATAACTATATTTCAATATGAGTATTATGAATATTCATTATGAAATTGAACTATATTATGGAATTTGTTTTCATAGTAAAAGTGATGCAATAAAAAATTTAAATATCAACCCTAATAAATATAACTATATTATCAGATATTCGGTGTTGCCTATATATATGTAGTTATAAACCCTAGCAGCAGCCTCCACTTCATTTTCTCATCCCAAATCCCAAAATCAACCCTAATTGCAGTCTAATGCCAATTAGCCAATCAAATAAAGTGGTTAAAATTCAAACTCTTCAAATCATATCATTTAATATACAGTTTCGAAGCTCTCGACGAATGTAGTCAGTGTGTGGTGTTCGTTTTTGGAAATAGCGCTCGTATAAATCGGAAGTTGCGGTCAAAGGTGCTGGCGACGAAGTCAAAGAGGGCAATTTCGGGGTTTTTGATCGGAACATCAATTGGCGAAATTGACTTCTGGGTATTGTAGAGCTCGATGAGTAGATTCCAGATCTAGTTTCAATTTTAAGAACGGAGCAACGGTGTGGCCGGGATCAGAATTGGAAGTTGATCATCGTTGCAACTTTGACCGGCGATTGGAGCGTCTATATGAGATGTCGGCAGTTCAGTTGCGTAGAGGAGGTCGATAGCTTTCAGATGCAAGTTGTCTCGTGGAAAACGGAGCTATGACGTTATGGGAAATCACGGTCAAAATTGACTAGGCGGAGGTGGTCTCGGCGTTGACCAGATCTAGCCAGAGGGTAATTTTGCAAAAAAAAAGTCTCTGTACTTTTTATATATGCAAATTTGACCCTGAAACTTCTAACCTTAATAACTTTTGCATACGAACTTGGATTTTGATGCGGTTTCTTCCGTTCGATATTATCGAAATTTCGGACAACATGGAACTGGTTTGGTTGGATTTGCAGACTGCCGGATTTTTGGGCTTTATTTGGATTTTAAATTGACGATAAATCAAAGGTGAGTGATTTAACCCACTCACAAATACTAAACCTTCTTATGTTAGTTGAATTAAGTTTATGGTCTGATAAGAAATTTATTGATTGTTGTTTAGTAATTTAAATTGTCATTTAGATTTAATTTGAATTTATATTGAATTAAATTGCCATTTAAATTAATATCGAATTTAAACTATTAGTTAAATACTTGATAATGATAACCAGTTGATTGTTGTGATTTATTGGCTGATTTAAATGTTGATTGTGATGGATGTTATTTGTTGACAATTTGGATGATTGGATGTTTATATCTCTGTTATTACTATCGGTTGAAATGATACATACTTGAATGATCTTATAGATTAGGGAAAATCGTTATGGGCTGAAATGATAAACCCGAGCGATTTTATTGATTTGGAAATTATTGATTCGGGATACGGGTTGAAATGATATATACCCGGAAAATTTAACTATTTTGGGGTTGAAATGATACATACCCTATCACTTGACCATAAGGTAGAAAACTATATACGGACACCGTTGGTCGGTTTTAAATTATTTTCTAAATAGTAAAGTATGTTTGATTTATAAATTTTATTATTAAAATTTTATTTAATGATTTTATTTAAAATTTATATTTGGAAAATAATTTATTTTATATGTTTTAAATTTCAAATTATAAGTTAATATATGGTATTAAATGTAAATTTAAGATTTCAACTTATGGTTTTATTTAGTTCTAAAAATATACTTTTAAATAGTTTAAAATTTAATTTAATAAAATAATTAATATAATTTTAATATACAGGTAAATAGGCACAAGGAAGAAGTTCCAAAAAAATTTAGTCTCAGGGACAACAAGTTTGCTTTTTAGTCTGAAGGACACTTTTTTAGTGTAAACTGAAAATGATAGTTACAGCTATCATTCTGTGATTTACACTAAAAAGTGTCGTTCAGCCTAAAAAACAAACTTCTTGTCCCTAAAACTAAATTTTTCTCTAACTTTTTCCTTGAGCCTAAAAACCCCTTTAATATATATATATAATTTTAATTTAATTTAATATAATAAATATAGTTTTTATTTAATATAATAAATATAGATTTTATAATAGTTTTAATAAATAAAAATCTAAGAGGTTTGTAAGGAATTTATAAAGTTTTGTAAGAGATTTGATAGTGGATTTTATAAAAGGATTCTTAAAAAGGATTTTTATAAAGGATTTTATAATGGTTTTATAAAGGTTTTAAAGGATTTTATAAAGGATTTTTATAAAAGAACTTGTATAAAGGGATTTGGAAGCGTATAAAGGAATTTGTGTAAAGGTTTCTGATAAAGGGAAGAGTTGTAAATTGTTTTTGGAATCTATGAATGGCTATATAAATGGCTTTAGAGCATATAAATGGTTTATAAATGGTTTAAGAGAAATTTATAAATTATTTTCAAAATTGATCGAAAAAAATCTTCCTTGGTATTTATGAATATATTTATACTTTTGGAATAAGTATATGGATATTTTGATATGAAGGTATAAACTGTTTTCTGGATTTATTATTATGTTTTATAAAAATGACCACGATATGAAAAATGTAAGCGTTTGGTTGTTAAAGAGACCGAAGTCGGATAATGTCATACTCTCTGCTAATTTTAAAACCACTTTAACAATTGTGCACGTGGTGGAGAATCTAGAATGAAGTAGGATGGTTTGGCGAACGCTACTGTACACTACACCAAAACAGGTGATTCCCAACGAGCATAACTGTCGCAAACAGTTTCAGCAACGCTTATTAGCGTCACTATAGGGGCGTCACAATTTATTGCCAACGCTTATAAGCGTTGGGCAGTTTAGTTTCCCAACGCTAATAAGCGTTGGAAGGTTGTATTCGCCAACGCTTATAAACGTTGGTGTATATTATTTAGCAACGCTTATAAACGTTGGTGTATATTATTTAGCAACGCTTATAAACGTTGGCAAATTAACCATCCAACATTGTTTAATTTTCTATGCTGACGCTTATAAGCGTTGGTAAATTTTAATTGCCAACGCTTATAACGCTGAAATATTTTCATTCTTAATATAGTCAATTATTTTTACATTAATAAACAATTAATAACTAACATGATATGCATTATTATACTACATGCAATAGGAACCCACAATTTACAATATTCATAATCAAATAACAACATAAATTTCATAGTCAACTACTTCATAACAATGTCAACTACTTCATAACAAGTACAATACATAATTAACTAGGCATAAATTTCATAAAAGTTGAAGTAATTGAATTGATGGCATTATTAACATGATTAGCTATTTGCCTGTCTATCTCCAATTTTCAAATAGACAAATCCACAGCTTGCTTCTTTTCAGTTACAGCTTTTATAGCTCGAGCCATCTTCACTTGTTTTATAGAAGAAGTAGAAGTAATTGCTCGACAATAATTTTAATTTCTTCATGTCGGAACCAAAAACTTTCGCAATTGGATCATCTTCAAGATCTTCGACTCCACCCTTAGAACTATCATCCAACTTCCTCTTTTTTTCCGCTTCCTCTAGAAGTGCATGCATTTAATATCACGTTAAATTGAATTTGCAGTTCCTTTATAAAAATTAAATTGAACATTAAATTAAGTTGATAATTAATAATGTAACTGGGCTCAAACTGCGCCCCGGCTCAACTAGTTCGAACTAAATTAGAAGTTGTATCTTGTTGCATGAACTATCTTGGCATTTTGAGCTGGGTAAATGATTTCCAAAAGCCAGCATGAATAGTCCAATTTCCTAACATATCAACTAGTTACTTATATATCAACTAGAAAATAAGAGGTAAATTATACACTCAAACTTAATAAAAAAATGGTTAGATTAGAATAGTTTACCTTTATATATGAAGAAACAGGAAAGTATGCAACAAAAATAAAAATGAAATTATAAAGTTTCAAGTTGCATATTAATAAAAGTGCATTTGATAAGCTAAAGTAGAGGTAAACTCATTTGATAAATTCACTTCTTATAACCAGTATATAAATTCACTTCTTATAAACCACTCACTCCTATAGCAACTGGAATCTAAAACAGAATTCAGAGACAGAACTGGAAACTTCATAAGTTGCCAGAGTAAAATACTGAAACCATACCTTCATCAAATACTGAAACCATACCTTCATCAAAATTCAGAGACAGAACTGGAAGCTAAACGAGAGTTGGAAATCATAACTTGGACACGGCAGTGCCCTCGACAAATACTGAAACCATACCTTCATCAAAATTCACTTTATACTTGGCCAAAGTAAATTTTGGGAGGTGTGTGTTATATTTTACTAAGGATCTTTTTTATCCTTTCGGTATCTGAAAAACAAGATAAGGTGTTTCTATAGGATATTTTACAAATCCAAGAGGAATATCTTAGCCCTGTAGGTGAGATACTGGAAAGATAATTGTGTGCTCTAGTATTCAATTCATGAAAAGTCCCTAATGGGTTAAACCCTGAAGGTATTAAAACCGAAGATATTATGATATTGAGTTAATATGCTATTAACATTATGTTTCAGCTGTAATGTAGTACAGACTCCAAGGGCCAAGAGTGGAAGCTAAGTACTATCGAAGGTATCATGATACCTAGTCAAATATCATAAGCGATAACTAGCAAATCAACCTAGAAAAACATGCTCCAAGCATATTCAATTTCCATACTGTGTTACTATGATATCTCCACCGTACAAATAAGTCATGTGGTAGCTCCACATAAAGCAAGGGACAGATGAAGAGGCATCCACAAATGACTTAACTCCTTTCGAAACCCTCAATGTATCCAAGTACTTAGAATAAGTCACTACGTCATATCTGCATACAAATATAACTTGCACCCAATAAGTCAACATTTACTGAAAATTTAGTGTCAACCCTAGAATTATTTATTTGTATACAGCTCATTTGCTGGTAGTGTAGATCGATCAATGCATATAGATGTATATATTAACTTGTTTCCATGCAAATCATGTTAAATGCATGCAAAAGCCATTGCGATTCACCAAAGGTTCATGAACTTTTTCAGCTCATTCATATGATTTGGTATTCACTGTATTTACATACATCTACATAATATTGAATTCATATTACAAAAATTTATATAAGCATAAAACGAGAGTATAAAAACCACACGGCTTATACAATATTTAGCTACCCATTGTAGACATGTACTTAATAGTGTATAGATTATCACAAGGGACTTTTTGTTTACTGTGGAAAAAGACCTCTAGCTTTTATATTGTAAATCAAGTTCCTTTAATAATATTTCATACTTTAGATTTAATCCCGAACCTCAACCCTGTGCACAAACCCAGGTGGAATAAATGCATGTACATCAGGTGAGGGAGGTGCTCACCCAGTTCATTATTATTTATCAAAGCACCAGAAGTTTCAACCCAACGTGTATCAGTGTTAGCAGCATTAAGAAGAGGGGATAAGAGGTGCTCACCCCTGAAATTCTGGCAAGGCATCGGAACAAGCGAGTAGGCATCAATCTCGGAAAGCAGATCCAAGAGGGAGGAGCGCCACCTCTATGGAAGTGATCATCGTGCTTGCAGAACTTGTGTCGCCTATATCCGGGGATGGAGCCGGAGTGAATCGTGTTGACAAAGAGAAGACCGAAGTTGCTTAGTCTAGATCTAGTTTGTTCGATAAGTCATGTCGGCCAGATCTGGTTCAATAAATTAAATGCAGCTGCGGTGCTTAATTGTCTCGCGTCGAAATCCGATATTCACACCTGAATTGTTGTTAGACTTCGTCATCGTTAAGACTAGCAAGCTGACGCCCTTCACCAGAATTGAAAAGGTTGCCGACTTATTTTTAGGGATTTGATTTTTATTTGGGGATAGGAGAGAGTGATGAAAGGGGAGAGAGTGCGTGGCTAGGGTTAAGCGTGATATGTTATTCAATTACAATTTTGCCCTAGTATATTTCAATTAACTCCAATTAAACCAAGGCTTACAACGAAAATAAGTGTCGCCGTATTTAAAAGTGTAAATTTTTATTTTCAATAACACTTATACTGGATAGTGACACTTATTAGCGAGACTAAAATGCAAGCCATATAAGTGTCGCCAAATGAAAAAAAAAAGTGTTGCCAAATGACTGTTTTGGTGTAGTGGTATGAGGTATGAACGCAGCCCTAACCCCCACAGGTCGGCTTGATATGACTAAAACAGGAGCTATCCCAGGCCAAGTGAGGTTGCTTCTCCTATCGGACATTCTTCTTCGATGCCATATATGTTACTTTGTGATTGATTTGGTGGCCACCTTTGATTGATTATGGGAGTGTGTTTCGAGGTGGGCAGTAGTAGCTGCTATGCGTTACCACCAATCCGGGTGTATAAAACGATAGAATCCGACCTTGGGCATTGCCTCGCGTGCCCTGTCATATGCCTTAGTGAGCCCACTATGATTTTGGTTTGTGTCGTACCTATGGAGTGCTCCCTAATAGCCCACTGGTTTGGTGGAGTTTACAGTACTGTATAGATTACGGCATTTATAAAATGTGTTAAGGGGGCAATGGGTAACGCTTTAACGCTATTTTAATACTTTACTTTACTGATAGACACTATATATATAGCGTATATTACTAAATATAAATAGTTTAATAGATCCTTAGGGGATGGAAATCCCGAACATCTCTTAAGTTATTGGACACACGTTATACACTGGATAGGAGATGTAAAATCCCATAAAACATCTCTAAAGCCGTTACACTCATATTTATTTGCTATGATTTAACTTACATAAGATCTTTTAGTTCTGACTCGAGTGTTTTGTTTTTTCCTTACGTTCGGGTCAGTCTGAGCTTTTCAGTGTATTGAAGACCATTTTATTTGGAGGATGAAGACGGAGATTAGTCTACTATTTATTATATTTATTTACTGCATCATGTTGTTCTGCTGCATTATCTTATTATACCTATTGTATTTATAAATCTGATTGTATTGTAAAAGTGTAATCAAATGTATTTGTAAAACAGCTTCATGAATTGTTTATTTAATTATTATATTTTGTCATTCCGTTGTGAGATTCTGTGTTTTGTTTTTTCTTCTTTTCTCTTATTTTCTCATTTATCCCATTAACAATCCTCCCTTTTGAATGGTTTGAGTTGACATGTGTGGTTTATTGTCGATTTAAACCGTCCAAAAAGGTGGGTCGTTACAGTTGGTATAAGAATGAAGTTTAGCGATAACCTTAGCTTTGTGGGGTTTGACTCATTAGCGATAGGGTGGTAATACCCTAGAATGAGTTATTTGAGCGTATTTATATGAGAGAGCGTATTTGTTAGTGTTATAAAAATGTTTTTATATTGTGTTAATCTATTCTGTTTAGTATTTATAAATTCTGGTCGGAACATGGGGCGCCATGGCATCGATAGAGATTTCTAAACACTTAATAGGGTAGACCGACACAATATTGTTTTCGAAATATTGGTAAATGAAATAATTTTACCTAGTATTATATTTTGTATATAAAAGAATAATTTTATAAATGAATATAGTTGTATGTGATATGTTTGTTAGGAAGTGAAATTTTATAAATATTGGTTGCAAAATAGGATTTACAAATAAAGTAAATATGAATTGAAATTTGAGAACTTAAGTTCCGAAGCTTTAAAATTGGTTTTCAAAGATTTTGGAATATAATATTAGCATTATTTGGAAGTATTTTTGGATATAAATATTTTCAATGTGATTTGAAAGAAATGTTTTAAAAGAATTTTAAAAGGAAATAAGTTATGTACTCCCCTCTTCTATCGCTGGAAAATAATTTCGGTGATGACGGCCGCATCATCGACATTCATTTTCGAGTCTCAAAGTAGGGGAGGCCATTAGTAGCTTTGCTACACATTTATCTTGATAAACAGATTTTAATTTTATTTTCTTAAGTATGATTTGATATATATTAGGATATGAATATATATATATGATTTCAAAATGATTCAAAATGAACTCGGTATTTAGTTCTTAAGTTCCTGTTAAATTAATGATTTTCAGTTGTAGAAATAAAGTGAAATTTTAATAGTTGGAAACTTCTAAAATGAAAAATAAGAAATTAGAAGCAAAGTGATTAATGAAACTGTAAAGAATTGGAGATTTGTCAAGTGTAAATTAAAGGGTAATGAAATTTAGAAGATGTTAACTATTGAACATTTTTGTTAACTAAAATGAATAAGATAAATTTGTATAACATTCAATTAAATTCTAAGAAGTATATAAAGCTTAGCCGAAATATTTAAAAAGTTGAAATGTTAAATATGAATATGTGGTAGAATATTATACAAGTGAAAGCTTAAGTAACAAAATGCTTCAAAATGAACATTTAAGATGTACAAAGAAGTGTTATAAATATAAGTTAATATTTTGAAATTATAGTAATTAAATTAAACGAAAAAAGTGAATATTGTTTAAGTAAATGATTAAAAACTCAAGGAAATGACTGAAATGATTCATTGATGAATATTAATATAAAAATGGATATTGCGATGACCCGATTTTTCGACCCTCGAAAATCGACATAAATATGTTCACTGTATAGCATGCCGAACAATCGAGTGCCAGAAAGACAAATTGTTAGGGGAAAGAAAGAAGGTAGAAGAAAGAAGAAACTAAACAAATACAGAATCTCGTAGCGGAGTGAATAATATATAATATCAATAGTTCTTTACACAAATCAAAACTGTAATATACATAACTCAAATCAGAGTACACAAATCAATAATTACTAGCCTGGACAGTTATAACAGCCTGTCCCCACAATTGCTGATAATTTCAAACAAACACTGCAGCAGAATAAAACAAGTACGAGAATACGTCTCAGTCTCCAGCTCGTCTCCTGAGCTCTAAAGCAATTATATCTAGATATGTAATATGCTCGGTCTGAACGGAGCATTGTTATAATAATAACACACGAATCAGTCTGGTAAACCTGCATGAGAAAACACACTCAATTTGATTTATTAAGTTATAAAACCTTTCAAAATAAAGGTATCGTAAGACCACGCCGCAATAAACACGGACGGGTTTTTACCTTACGATCACCAAAACATTTTTATAGAAAATCTAGTGATATTATAATAATGTCTAAGGGTTAAAATAATAATAATCAAGTAGTTGTGATGCTCGTGCAGTGTACATCACAAAAATACTAGTAAAAAATCAAAACTCGATAAGGCTCGTTCGCTAATTGTGTAGGATTTCCATGGAGGTGCCCTCAGTACTTCGAGAACGGTGCTCCTGCACAAGGATCAGAGTTATCCTTCTGAAGCATCATAACCGTCTAGCCGGGGTATTATAGGAAAAACATAACTGGTCTTGCTAAGACCGAGTATCGGTAGTGCTAGAAAAGGAGCCGATTGCACCCAATGGGTTTGCCAAACCTACTGGCCATGCCTTCTATCTCTGGTTTTAGTCATTTCTGCTGATGAGGCTATGTCTGGCGTTCCAGCTTACGCACCGCTTCAAAAATAGATCATGGAATCCCATATGGATTCCCACACCACAATGGCCTCGGAATAGCATACAGATTCCAACATCTCAAATAGATCTTGGAATCTCACACAGGTTCCCACACTCCAACGAGTCACGGAACTACATATGGATTTCAACATCCCAAAATATAACGCATCTCCTCCATTTAACCGTATATGGTTTCGGAGTAGGTCATGGGTTCCGAGTCATCTCTTACGAGTGCAGTCTCCATTTCCTGGGTGCTCCAAAAACCATTCGTCGATTTTCCGGAATGCTCAAGACTGGTTCTTTATGAAATAATCAAACAATACATAAGAGCGGGGATCACCCCCTAACCATTTAAGTGGATGGATCTCCTTATCATTTATCCTAGAAGAACAACGAGTTTATACGTACAATATAGCACCTTGAACGGCTGTACCATATAATTCCCGTTTTCACCTAGATATTTCCAGAGTTAAAATCCCTCGATGTTCAGTAAGAAACATTTCCTAGCACCAAAATTAAGAAGGATTACATATTAAGGCCAAGATTTTGATAGTGGGTTATTTAACTACCAAATAACAAATATTCAACCATAGATCACATTTCCCACTGAAATCACTAAGCCTCATTTAATTTGATTACGATAAATCGAATATCCTTATTAAAACATTCATATACTTATTTCTTCTGAATAAGTATATTCACAAATCATCCCTTTCAAATATACTTGAAAACTGTATTATAAAAATAGATACGGAAGTACCATTCGGTATCGACCATGGATCATAGCTCGATGGTTACGTCTCTATCCCAGAAAAACCAAACTTAACATAGGCAATCTCCGCCTCCAGATTTCCGCCATGCAATCAATCATAGATCGCAGTTTGCACAATGGTTACATCACCATCCTAACGAAAACATCCCAAACTATAGGCAGTTGCTGCCCCTCGAATTACGCTATGAAAATATACCATTTCTTCCAAAATCTTTTATTTTAATAAACATCTCAAAATAATACTTATAAGGTCTCTATATAAGTTACCAAGTTTAATTTAGGAAAATTCTCTTTTAAAATAGATTAAATAAAGGGGGTTTTAGGCTCAAGGAAAAAGTTGGAGAAAAATTTAGTTTCAGGGATAGGAAGTTTGTTTTTTAGGCTGAAGGACACTTTTCAGTGTAAATTACAGAACGATAGTTGCAACTATCATTTTTGTTCACACTAAAAAGTGTCCCTTAGATTAAAAAACAAACTCGTTGTCCCTGGAACTAATTTTTTTTGCAACTTCTTCCTTGTGCCTATTTTCCTAATTAATAAAGGACTTTGAAAATGATTTAGAAAGAACTTAAAACAATTTAAATATCAATAATAATATCCTTTGGAACCTTTCACATAATTATTTAATAATATATTATAATAACTTCCAAAAACATCTTCTAACATACACTTGAGAAATTAATTTTAAACAATATATTTCAAATAAAATAATTGATATTTAAGGAAATCATTTATTAAATTATTATATTACCATAAATAAATAATTCGACTTTTAAATCTTGAAATAGCTTTTAAAACATTTATGTGAAATAACTAACACTGTTATAGGAGTCATTCACAAAACATTTGTAAACGATAATCTTGAACAAAGCTTTGGTATACATTTACTATATAAAACATTTCACTTCAAATTATGCAATTTGAAGTTAAACCAAAAACTTATAACCTTTCAAGGTTATACTGAGGCTCGGAAATTCCAATGGTACTTATCAACTACCATTCGATTAAATTTAACTATCAAAGTTACACTACAAGCATTTACATAACAGTCATATATGTAAATCAAATCCACACTTAAACAATCGATTTTAACACATCAATTTTTCAATATATATCCATTTGCATTGATAGTGTCTAAATTAATCAAATAGTAGAATAAAAATTAATTATGCTAACCAATTATCATTCAAAATCAAACTCTTTCATTTATTCTCCAACGGTGTTTATTTGGCCAAATATATCACACCAATATATATTTCAATTCAATTTATGTTATAATTTAACAACGAAATTCCAAACACAATCCATTTATCAATTTCACACATATATGATTCAATACTGGAAGTAAGCTTAAAAATAAACATAAATAGTTTAATAGCAATTCGAGATGCTATATCGTGATCCTAGATCCGGTTCAACCCAATCTAATAGCATTTCAAGATGCTATATCGCCATCCTAAAATAATTTCAACAATCACCATTTCAACAATCACCATTCCAACAATCCAAACAACATAATAAATTTTATTCGCTATAAACATTACTGATTAACCAAATGAGTGAGTTTAACTCACCTTGAGTTTTCAATTTTCCAAATGTTCCAAATTTTAAATCAAATCGAACGAAGTTCGATCATCTCCAAATCAATTCCATAATGCAGTGCTCGTCGCCGCGATTCCAACGCCACTTGTTTCGTCCAATTTCAACCTCGTATGAAGAAGATATACGTTTTTAAAGATTTGAATAAAATCAATATAAATAAATTTCCTTTATATATATATTAAACCTCAAATCTGGGCTGTTCGATCTGCTTCTGGAAATCAAGGTCGCGAGTTCTTTCTTCCTTCATCGTGTATACAGGATCGACAAAACCCATTGCCACCTCCTACATACGAACGCGGCCCTCCCTCTGATCATCTCCACGTCGATCCGCGACCACCTACTCGAAGCCCTCCACGCCTAGCACCAATGTCCAAAATCTCGTCACTTCCGGTCAACCCTAGCTTGAGCAAAACGAGCTCGAACAGAAGCGAACGCGACCCCATAGCTCTCTCCACGCTGCGCCAATCACGATCACCACCGTTCATCTCGTAGAGCTCGATAAGCTCTTCAACTTTCATTTAGGAAGTTTTGGGTAATAGTCGATGGATTGGAAGGAATTTGGAGAGGAAGCGGTGCATTTTCGGCCATTGAATTTGTTGTGGTGGCTAGGGAAAATAGCTAGGGTTTGGTTGTAATACGCGTATATATACACATGTGAATATATGTTATATTATTATTTTCACTATTCACGTGCTTTTCCGAATGAACTCCAAACGAAGCGTGCCGCCTAGTGTTTATAATGTTTTACCCCTATTTTGAACACAATGGAATATATATTGGAAGCCAATTCCATCATATCGGGAAGATAACTTTTCGAATCGAATTATAATATAAAATTTCCATTATTAATTTCAACGCGCTTCTATCCCGTATGACCAAACGGTAAATCCAAACGCTATGAAATTTGAAATCCTATAATAATACACTATTATGAATCCAATGGAATTGGTTTCGTCGAATTCCGAGACTATGCCTCAGAAGGCTATTTTAACGCGTCGATTAAAGCGAGCGATTTTCAAAATCGACGAAATTCTTAAAATTCCAATTTTTTAAAACTTACCAATTCCATTATAATTAAAGTAGAATTTATATCCATATTAGAAACCATTTTGATTCATATTAAATCACAAATTCAATTATTTACACTATTCCAATATTAAATTTCACTGTTAAATTAATATATAAAATTTCAAATTTTAATTTATCGACTTTTAATTCCATTCAAAAGTCCACTATTATCACTCTAATTCAAATAGAGTTTAAATCAACTTTAGAAATAATTTCCATTCACATTTACTCTAGATTCACATATTTGCCCAATTTCAAATATTATATTTACTATTCACCAAATCCATTTAATCGCTATATTTGAAATTCTAAACCATTTCACTAATTCCACCAACATCTCCATACTCAAAATCAATTAATATTTCAAATTCAACATTTAAAAATAAATTAAACGTTCAAAACCAAACGACCAAAATCCCGGGTCGTTAATTACATTCCTCCCTCCTTAAAAGAATTTCGTCCCCAAAATTACCAAGGTAGGAAAAATGCACCAAACCCATTTCTTTTCAAAACCCATTTGGTTAAAATTCTATTATTACCATTTCCTAAGGCTTTTTAGTCTCACCTAAATCCACTAATTCCTATTTATTCATCAAATTCCATTATTTCAAGCTATAATTTCATATCAAATTTGGTTAATAAATTTTCTTTTCCAAAAATTTTCTAACACCCAATATTTCCGAAATTTTTTGATAGAGTCTCCTCTGTACGAAGAGCCTTTTACAATATCATAAATAGGATAAATATAATATACATCGACCCGGTCGGAAACATAATATATATCAATATTTATTTCATTTTCGCTTTTAATGCGTAAGCGTACCTTATATTAGCGTTATTAAGCGAGTTCGCTTAATTTATATGCAATTACGCAACCAAAATTTATCCAAACAGCTTCATGTGCCTGTACTTACTCAAATAAAGCACATAAGTTTCATAACCATGAAATTTTTATAAAATTACACTCATTTAACCAATCTAAATACAAGTTTCATAAAACAAACATGTCACATTATGTATTTTAGAATGCATATGCAATTACTGGGTTCAAACATTCAATTATACACCTTCACATTGATTTTCGTACAATTTATTCAATTTCAAATTGATTCACAATCAATTCCTTTGCATTCCATTCATATCCAGATTCATTATATTCAAATCCATTTTATTCATCTCGGAATCATTCCATGTAAATCGATTCTCGAACAATTCAGCTCAGGTTCATGCACTTGCATTCATATTAATTTCACTTCCAACTTATATTACATCTTTTCCATTCACTTTCATTTAATTCACATAGTGTTATTCACTTCATTTTATAGTGAACAACATTTCATTCCGTGCTAATTTACTAATAAACCATTTCATAAAATTATTTCTAAGGTTTATTATAAACATTCCATAGCGCTACTTAAGTTCATATTCAGCTTTATAACCTAAGTTCATACCCAACTTATCCAATTCATACTCAAAACCATAATCAATTCATTTACTATTAAATTGAAATCATTTCTTGATATCAAATACTTAACCATTTTAACTTGGTCATACTTTTCTACTTTCTCAGTTTAATAAGTTATACAAACTTATTTATTCACAATTCTTTGAATTTCCACTTAAGTTTACTCACATTCTATATTTATAATATATAGTTATATAATCACTTCACAATTCACGTTTATATTCAATTTACTCAATTCCAATTCACCCTCCATTTAAAATTCAAAATTTTGAATTTCCATTCTTTTACCATAATAGTAAACCATTTTCATTTTGGTTTTACCATTGCATTTCTCAATTCATAAGTTCAAGAACTTATTTACTTAAAATCTCATATTGCTTACTTGAGTCCGTTCACATCTTATAATCATAACTCTAGATTATATATATCACTTTATAGCTTAAGTGTATTCATTCCATTCAATAATCATAACTTATAGTTATATAATCATTTTACGTCTCAAACTTTATATTCAATTCAATTCAAATCCAATTCAACTTTATTTAACTTATCTTAGGTTAAATTTCAACCCATATTATTCATTTAAACTTCTCAAGTTAAACTTTAATTCCAGGATTAAAATTCACACTTTCCTTTCTTAGCTATATCAATTCCAAATTATAAGTTCAATAACTAATTTTCTCCTGACTTCACAAATCATTTAAATGGAAATCCTAGAATTCAATCACCCGGTTTTATTTCAAATCATTTTGAAATCATAAATATACATATATCCACTTTTATATATCAAATCATACTTCCGGAATTTTAAAACAACTTGGTTTTTGCCCAAAACAATTCCCTTTAGGAATTTCTAAAACAAAACTTGTTTACCAAACAAGTCCAAAGCAAATAATCATAGCCAATCACTACGGTAGCAATCCGTCACTTAGAAACTCGAAAATGAACACTGATGATGCGGCCGTCATCACCATAATTATTTTCCAACGACCGAACTGAGTTCAGCGCTTCCTTACTTCCAAAATCCATTTTAAAATAATTACTATTCAGAAATATCTCCAAAATAATACTCCATTATTCTTCACAAAACCCTTTTGGAAAACATTTCCAAAATCTCTAAGATTTAAAAATTCTCAAATACTTAGTTCAAATCCATTTAAAGCATTTTCCAAAATTTTTGGGACTTAAAATTTCAAATTCTGGTTTGAATCCAATTCTAGTAATAACTCGTACGTATAATCATACTTATACAATTTCTATTTGGTTATATAACCCATTCCAAATTTTATAATCTTATTTAGATTATAATAATAATGCCAACCAAAAATTCCAAATATATACACTATAATAATTTCGGGGAAATATTTCTTTTATATCAAAATATAGTTTGGGTAAAATTATTTCATTTACCCTCTTCAAAACAATACTGTGTCAGTTTACCTTGTTTAAGAGTTTAAAAACCTCTATCGATACGGTTGTACTTCCCGTACCGACAAAAATTCATAAACACTCAACCGATAAGTCAACACAATATAAAACATTTTATATTCACTAAAAAATATGCGCTCATATCTATTAATACACTCAAACTCATTCTAGAGCAACCTATCTCTCATGAGTAATCCCCACCAAAGCCTAGGTATATCGCCAACCTATGCTTTGATACCACGTGTGATGACCCGACTTTTCGACCCTCGAAAATCGACATCAATACGTTCATTGTATAGCATGCCGAACAATCGAGTGCTGGAAAGACAGATTGTTAGGGGAAAGAAAGAAGGTAGAAGAAAGAAGAAACTAAACAACTACATAATCTCACAGCGGACTGGATAATATATAAATATCAATAGTTCTTTACACAAATCAAAACTGTAATGTACATAACTCAAATCAGAGTACACAAATCAATAATTACCAGCCTGGACAGTTATAACAGCCTGTTCTCACAATTGCTGATAATTTCAAACAAATACTACAATGGAATAAAACAAGTACGAGAATACGTCTCAGTCTCCAGCTTGTCTCCTGAGCTCCAAAGAAATCAAATCTAGATCTGTAATATGCTCAGTCTGACCCGAGCATTATTATAAATAATAACACACGGATCAGTCTGGTAAACCAGCATGAGAAAACACACTCAATTTGATTTAGTAAGTTATAAAACCTTTCAAAATAAAGGTATCATAAGACCACGCCGCACATAAACACGGACGGGTTTTTACCTTAATATCACCAATTTTTTTTTATAGAAAATCCAGTGATATTATAATAATGTCTAAGGGTTAAAATAATAATAATCAAGTAGCTGTGATGCTCGTGTTGTGTACATCACAACAATACTAGTATAAAACCAAAACTCAATAAGGCTCGTTCGCTAATTGTGTAGGATTTCCATGGAGGTGCCCTCAGTACTTTGAGAATGGTCATCCTGCACAAGGATCAGAGTTATCCTTCGGAAGCATCATAACCGTCTAGCCGGGGTATTATAGGAAAAACTTAACTGGTCTTGCTAAGACCGAGTGCATCGCTCTGGCATGCCAAAAAAACAACTGAAAGTATCGGTATTGCTAGAAAAGGAGCCGATTACACCCTATGGATTTTCCCAACCCTACTGGTCGTGCCTCCTATCTCTGGTTTTAGTCATTTACGCTGATGAGGCTACGTCCGGCGTTCCAACTTACGCACTGCTCCAAAAATAGATCCCGGAATCCCATATGGATTCCCACACCGCAATGGCCTCGGAATCGCATACAGATTCCCACATCTCAAATAAATCTTGGAATCTTACACAGATTCCCACACTCCAACGAGTCACGGAACCACATATGGATTTCAACATCCTAAAATATAAAGCATCTCCTCCATTTAACCGTATATGGTTTCGAAGTAGGTCATGGGTTCCGAGTCATCTCTTACGAGTACACTCTCCATTTCCTGGGTGCTCCAATAACAATTCGTCGATTTTCCGAAATGCTCAAGATCGATTCTTTAGGAAATAATCAAACAATACATAAGATCGAGGATCACCCCCAAACCGTTTAAGTGGACAGATCTCCTTATCGTTTATCCTAGAAGAATAATGAGTTTATACGTACAGTATAGCACCTCGAACGGTAACTGTACCATATAATTTCCGTTTTCCCCTAGATATTTCCAAAGTTAAAATCCCTCGGTGTTAAGTAGAAAATCGTTTCCTACCACCAGAATTAAGAAGGATTACATATTTGGGCCAAGATTTGATAGTGGGTTGTTTAACTATCAAATAACAAACATTCAACCATAGATCACATTTCCCACTTAAATCACTAAGGCTCATTTAATTTGATTTCGATAAATCGAATCTTCTTATTAAAACATTCATATACTTATTTCCTCTGAATAAGTATATTCATAAATTATCCCTTTCAAATATACTTGAAAACTGTATTATAAAAATAGATATGGAAGTACCATTCGGTATCGACCATGGATCGCAGCTCGATGGTTGCGTCTCTATCCTAGAAAAACCAAACTTAACTTAGGCAATCTCTGCCTCCCGATTTCTGCCATGTAATCAATCATAGATCGCAGTTTGCATATTGGTTACGTTGCTATCCCTGCAAAAACATCCCAAACTGTAGGCAATTGCTGCCCCTCGAATTACGCTATGAAAATATACCATTTCTTCCAAAATCTTTTATTTTAATAAACATCTCAAAATAATACTTATAAAGTCTCTATATAAGTTACCAAGTTTAATTTAGGAAAATACTCTTTTAAAATGATTATTAATAAAGGACATTGAAAATTATTTAGAAAGAATTTAAAATAATTTAAATATCAATAATATGATCCTTTGGAACCTTTCACAGAATTATTTAATAATATATTATAATAACTTCCAAAAACATCTTCTAACATACACTTGAGAAATTAATTTTAAACAATATATTTCAAATAAAGTAATTGATATTTAAGGAAATCATTTATTAAATAATTATATTACCATAAATAAATTATTCGACTTTTAAATCTTGAAATAGCTTTTAAAACATTTAGGTGAAATAACTAACACTGCTATAGGAGTCATTTACAAAACATTTGTAAATGATAATCTTGAACAAAGCTTTGGTATACATTTACTATATAAAACATTTCACTTCAAATTATACAGCCTGAAGTTAAACCAGAAACTTATAACCTTTCAAGGTTATACCGAGGCTCAAAAATTCCAATGGTACTTATCAACTACCATTCGATTAAATGTAGCTATCAAAGTTACACTACAAGCATTTACATAATAGCCATATATGTAAATCAAATCCACACTTAAACAATCGATTTTTAACACATCAATTTTCCAATATAAATCCATTTGCATTGATAGTGTCCAAATTAATCAAATAGCAGAATAAAAATCAATTCTGCTAACCAATTATCATTCAAAATCAAACTCTTTCATTTATTCTCCAACGGTGTTTATGTGGACAAATATATCACACCAATATATATTTCAATTCAATTTACCTTATAATTTAACAACGATATTCCAAACACAATTCATTTATCAATTTCACAAATATATGATTCAATACTGGAAATAAGCTTAAAAATGAACATAAATAGTTTAATAACAATTCGAGATGCTATATCGTGATCCTAGATCCGGTTCAACCAATCTAATAGCATTTCAAGATGCTATATCATCATCCTAAATTAATTTCAACAATCACCAATTTCAACAATCACCAATTCCAACGATCCAAACAACATAATAAATTTTATTCACTATAAACGTTACTGATTAACCTAATGAGTAAGTTTAACTCACCTTGAGTTTTCAATTTGCTAAACGTTCCAAATTTTAAATCAAATCGAACGACGTTCAATTTAACCTAAAAGTTTTGCTATTTCCAATCATCTCAAAATCAATTCCATATTGTAGTGCTCGTCGCCATGATTCCAATCGCGCTTTTTTCATCCAATCTCGACCTCGTATGAAGAAGATATACGTTATTAAAGATTTGAATAAAATCAATATTAATAATTTTCCTTTTTTATATATATTAAACCTCAGATCTGGGCCGTTCGATCTACTTCTGGAAATCAAGGCCGTGAGTTCTTTCTTCCTTCATCGCGTATACAGGATCGACAAAACCCATTGCCGCCTACTACATACGAACGTCACCCTCCCTCTTATCATCTCCACGTCGATCAACGACCATCTACTCGAAGCCCTCCACGCCTAACACCAAAGACCAAAATCTCGTCACTTTCGGTCAACCCTAGCTTAAGCAAAACAAGCTCGAATGGAAATGAACGCGACCCCATAGTTCTTTCCACGCTACACTAATCACGATCACCATCGTTCATCTCGTAGAGCTCGACAAGCTCTTTGACTTTCATTTAGGAAGTTTTGGGTAATAGTCGATGGATTGGAAGGATTTGGAGAGGAAGCAGTGCGTTTCACGTACTTTTCCGGACGAACTCCAAATGAAATGTGCCGCCTATCATTTATAATGTTTTACCCTTATTCCGAACATAATGGAATATATATCGGAAGCCAATTCCATCGTATTTTGAAGATAACTTTTCGAATCGAATTATAATATAAAATTTCCAATACTAATTTCAACGCGTTTCTTTCCCATACGGACAAACTGTAAATCCAAACGCTACGAAATTTGAAATCGGATAATAATACACTATTATGGATCCTATGGAACTAGTTTCGTCGAATTCCAAGACTGTGCCCCGGAAGGCTATTTTAACGCGTCGATTATATCGAGCGATTTTCAAAATCGACGAAATTCTTGAAATTCCAATTTTTAAAAACTTACCGATTCCATTATAATTCAAATAGAATTTATATCCATATTAGAAACCATTTCGATTCAAATTAAATCACAAATTCAATTATTTACATTATTCCAATATTAAATTTCACTATTAAATTAATATATAAAATTTCAAATTTTAATTTATCGACTTTTAATTCCATTCAAAAGTCCACTATTATCACTCTGATTTAAATAGAGTTTAAATCAACTTTAGAAATCATTTCCATTCACATTTTCTCCAGATTCACATATTTACCCAATTTCAAATATAATATTTACTATTAACCAAATCCATTTAATCGCTATATTTGAAATTCTAAACCATTTCACTAATTCCACCAAAATCTCCATATTCAAAATCAATTAATATTTCAAATTCAACATTTAAAAATAAATTAAACGTTCAAAACCAAACGACCAAAATCCCGGGTCGTTATAGATATCAAGGTTATAAGTAAATAATAAATTTGAAATAAACTGCAATGAAATGTAAATAATACTTTAATTATGGATTCATTGATGATTCCAAATATTGAATGGAAAATAAATTGTGTAAGTAATGAAGGTAAATTAGTGAAAGATAATCATTGCATGAATAAATGAAAATAAATGAAAGGTAAATAATGTGGAAAAAAAACCAACAGAATAAACTTAAATAATATTTAAATTTTATGTTGTTTGGCTTATGGGATGTTTCGGAAATGATACTTCAAATTGTTCAAGGTTGTATGAATAATCTATTAAGAAATTACCTGAAGGCTGTTGAGCATAAGGTACACTTGGTAGTTTATTATCATCCTTGTACGATGAAAAGTTTCTAAACCTGAACAAACCATTAGTTTGGATGTTATGGATTCTTTGGTTGCATATGATTATTATATATTGTATGTTACTTGTACTATTAACAGAAACAACTAATATATTACCCTTTTACATAGTTTTAACTCTTTTGGATTATGTAAGTAAGATGCAGGTTTATGGAGGCAATAGCGATTGCTTTTGGTTTCATAAATCTGGTTTTGTTTGCCTGACAAATAGGTACATTTCCGGATTACGATTTTGTAACGATATTTTATTGTTTTCCCATGGTTTGGAATGTTTATTATTGAAATATGATATATATTGTAAAGATTGATATTATTATTTTTCTGGACCTATCCATGCAAAGTAGATGCTGCCGAAATTTTTTATAAATTTAGGACATAGAATTTTTTTGTAGAAGTTAAGTTATTTTCAAATTTTTGTTAAACTTAAATATGTAAGTTAAAATGTTATACATTGACTATTTGAATAAAGTATACCAAATTTCATGATTCCTTCTTGTTCCTTTTCGGGGACGAAAAGTTTTGAGTGGGAGAGATTGTAAATATTAAAAATATTAAAAATATTAAAGTTAATAAGATTTTGGAATTTAATATTGTGAGAAATTAAAATTTATGATTTATAAATGGAAAAAAATTATTAGAATATAATTTAATAATATTGATTGAATGTAATTGACAACTATTTAATGTAATTTCAATTAATGGTAATAATAGAGGTTAATAATGAATAAAATAAATATTGTATAAAATGGGGAAATCAATATTATTTAATTGGAATTGGTTTTAATATTTGTAAGTAAAATTATAATCTTGTAAACAATAAATGTATTAATGTGTTCAAATTATTTAAATGTAACAACTGTTCATTTCTCATCTTATTGTTAAATCCGTTTTGGAATTAATTTGGGAATCAATGAAATTAAATATAATTAAATATTGCTGTTAATATAAGAAAAGATGTTAACTGTAGAGTTTGAGTGAAATAAAATGAAAACTTATGTTTAATTAACACACAAGGTATTTGTTGATTTAATAATAAAAATGTAAATCAAAACAAAAGAATTTGTTTTGAAATTTAAAATATAGTGAACGGGTTTTATTACAGTTATAATTAAATGTTAAAGTTAATTTAATATTTAAATCTTGGATTTAACATGAAAAATTTAATTTTAAAATATTATTAATTCTTTTTAATCAATAATTAATGATAGAAAACTTTTAATTTAGGATTTAAAGTAGTTAAATCGGTTTAATAATAATTTGTTTTAGTTGACGTGTAAAATATAAATATAATTTGATTTTGGAACTAACTTATTTATACAATAGAATTAGGTTCCAGAACTTATTCCATTGAATTTGAAAATATTGAAAACCTATATTTCGATATATAGGATGACCTATTTTCATTTCGGGTCAAAAATGGGCTTCTACGCCTTGTTTATCACTCTGGCCCATCAAATATTCATTGTTGTATATATATATATGTTGTTATAAACCCTAGCAGCAGCCTCCACTTCATTTTCTCATCCCTAATCCTGAAATCAACCCTAATTGCAGTCTAATGCCAAATAACAAATCAATAAAGTGGTTACAATTCAAACTCTCCAAATCAAATCATATAATATACAGTTTCAAAGCTCTCGACGATTGGAGTCAGTGTGTGGTGTTCGATTTTGGAAACGGTGCTCGTATCAACCAGAAATTGAGGTCAAAGGTGCTAGCGGCAAAGTCAAAGGTGGACAATTTGGGGGTTTTTGATCGGAACATCAATTGGCTAAATCGACTTCTGGGTATTGTAGAGCTCGATGAGTAGATTCCAGATCTAGTTTCGATTTTAAGAACGGAGCAACGGTGTCATCGGGATCTGACTTGGAAGTTGATCATCATTGCAACTTTAACCGGCAATTGGAGCGTCTATATGAGATGTCGGTAGTTCAGTTGCGTAGAGGAGGTCGATAGCTTTCAGATGCAAGTGGTCTCGTGGCAAACGGAGTTCTGACGTGACGGGAAATCGCGGTCAAAATTGACTGGGAGGAGGTGGTCTCGACGTTGGCTAGATCTAGCCAAAGAGTAATTTTACAAAAAAAAGTCCCTGTACTTTTTATATTCGCAAATTTGACCCTGAAACTTCTAACCTTAATAACTTTTGCATACGAACTCGGATTTGGACGTTGTTTCTTCCGTTCGATCGTATCGTAATTTCGGACAACATGGAACTGGTTTGGTTGGATTTCAGACTGCCAGATTTTTGGGCTTTGTTTGGATTTAAATCGACGATAAATCAAAGGTGGGTGATTTAACCCACTCACAAATACTAAACCTTCTTATGTTAGTTGAATTAAGTTTATGATGTGATAAGAAATTTATTGATTGCCGTTTAGTAATTTAACATGTCATTTAAATTTAATTTGAATTTATATTGAATTAAATTTCCATTTAAATTAATATCGAATTTAAACTGTTAGTTAAATACCTGATAATGATAACCAGTTGATTGTTGTGATTTATTGGCTGATTTAGATGTTGATTGTGATGGATGTTATTTGTTGACAATTTGGATGATTGGATGTTTATATCCATGTTATCACTATGGGTTGAAATGATACATACTTGAATGATCTTATAGATTAGGGAAAATTGTTATGGATTGAAATGATAAACCCAAGAGATTTTATTGATTTGGAAATTATTGATTTGGAATACAGGTTGAAATGATATATACCCAGAAAATTTAACTATTTTGGGGTTGAAATGATACATACCCTATCACTTGACCATAAGGTAGAAAACTATATACGGACACCGTTGGTCGGTTTTAAATTATTTTCTAAATAGTAAAGTATGTTTGATTTATAAATTTTATTTTTAAAATTTTATTTAAAGATTTTATTTAAAATTTATATTTGGAAAATAATTTATTTTATATGATTTAAATTTCAAATTATAAGTTAATATATGGTTTTAAATGTAAATTTAAGATTTCAACTTATGGTTTTATTTAGTTCTAAAAATATAATTTTAAATAGTTTAAAATTTAATTTAATAAAATAATTAATATAATTTTAATATATATATAATTTAAATTTAATTTAATATAATAAATATAGTTTTTATTTAATATAATAAATATAGATTTTATAATAGTTTTAATAAATAAAAATGTAAGAGGTTTGTAAGGAATTTATAAAGTTTTGTAAGAGATTTGATAGTGGATTTTATAAAAGGATTCTTAAAAAGGATTTTTATAAAGGATTTTATAATGGTTTTATAAAGGTTTTAAAGGATTTTATAAAGGATTTTTATAAAAGAACTTGTATAAAGGGATTTAAAAGCGTATAAGGAATTTGTGTAAAGGTTTATGCTAAAGGGAAGAGTTGTAAATTGTTTTAGGAATCTATAAATAGCTTTATAAATGGCTTTAGAGCATATAAATAGTTTATAAATGGTTTAAGAGAGATTTATAAATTATTTTCGAAATTGATTGAAAAAATCTTCCGTGGTATTTATGAATATATTTATACTTTTGGAATAAGTATATGGATATTTTGATATGAAGGTATAAACTATTTTCTGGATTTATTATTAAAAATGTTTTATAAAAATGACCACGGTGTGAAAAATGTAAACGTTTGGTTGTTAAAGAGACCGGGGTCGGATATTGTCATACACTCTGCCAATTTCGAAACCACTTTAACAACTGTGCACGTGGTGGAGAATCCAGAACGAAGTATGATGGTTTGGCGAACGCTACTATATGAGGTATGAATGCAGCCCTGACCCCCGCAGGTCGGCTTGATATGACTAAAACAGGAGCTATCTCGGGCCAAGTGAGGTCGCTCCTCCTATCGGACATGCTTCTTCGATGCCATATCTGTTACTTTGTGATTGATTTGGTGGCCACCTTTGATTGATTATGGGAGTGTGTTTCGAGGTGGGCAGTAGTAGCTCCTATGCATTACCACCAGTCCGGGCGTGTAAAACGGTAGAATCCTACCCTGGGCATTGCCTCGCATGCCTTGTCATATGCCTTATCGAGCCCACTACGATTTTGGTTTGTGTCGTACCTATAGAGTGCTCCCTGACAGCCCACCGGTTTGGTGGAGTTTACAGTACTGTATAGACTACGACATTTATAAAATGTGTTAAGGGGGATATGGGTAACGCCTTAACACTATTTTAATACTTTACTGATAGACACTATATATATAGCGTATATTACAGAGATAAATAGTTTAACGGATCCTTAGGATATGGAAATTCCGAACATCTCTTAAGTTATTACATGCACGTTATACACTGGATAGAAGATGTAAAATCCTATAAACATCTCTGAAGCCATTACACTCATATTTATTTGCTGTGATTTAACTTACATAAGATCTTTTAGTTCTGACTCGAGTGTTTTGTTTTTTCGTTACGCTCGGGTCAGTCTGAGCTTTTCAGTGTATTGAAGACCATTTTATTTGGAGGATGAAGACGGAGATTAGTCTTCTATTTATTATATTTATTTCACTACATCATGTTGTTCCGCTGCATTATCTTATTATAGCTGCTGTATGTATAACTCTGATTGTATTGTAAATGTGTAATCAAATGTATTTGTAAAACAGCTTCATGAACTGTTTATTTAATTATTATATTTTGTTATTCCACCATGAGATTCTGATTTTTGTTTTTTTCTTCTTTTCTCTTATTTTATTATTTACCCCATTAACAATCCTCCCTTTTGAATGGTTTGAGTTGACATGTGTGGTTTATTGTCGATTTAAACCGTCCAAAAAGGTGGGTCGTTACAAAAAACTTCCTAAATGAAAAAACGAAGAGCTCGTCGAGCTCTACAAGATCAACGGCTACGATCGTCAATGGTGTAGCGAGGAGAGAGAGAGGGCCACATTTGGTTGCTGTTTAGGGACCTTTGCACGACAACGATGAGGCTAGGGGGTCGCGCGTTGGGTTGGGAGGTGAAGTGAAGGTCGACGCTTCGTACTGAGGTGTTGGATCTTGCTCTGATGCACTGTGGCAATGCTGGAAATTCGATGAAGGACGGAGGCTATGGGTGTCTCAACCTGGAGAGTATACGTGTGAGAGAGGAGGATAATTAGCAGATGGGTAATTAAACTAATGATTTTAATTAAGAGAAAGTAATTTAATAATAAATCGTGAATCTTATAAAATTCATATCTTTGTCATACAAGGTCTGATTCAGATGAAACGAGTTGCGTTGCACTCGTTACTGAAAATACTACGAGATGTTATTGGATTGGATTAATTTGGTGCTCGTAGGATTTTTGGGTAAAATTAAACGCTTGTTTAATTTTATTCCAAATAAAATGCTGCAATGACGACTACAAGCAAAGTGAGTAAAACTCACTCTTTCTGACCCGCTTATATTTTTATATAAGCGGGAATAAATTTATTTTATGATGGTTGTTGATTGTTTGGATGTTATGCTCTAGTAATTAGTAGTTGGATATATTTCTGCCTATTGGAGCAGATGAGACCCTATACGTTCCTGTGTAAGAGTGGATGACCCTTTGTACGTGCGTCTGCCTCGAAGTAGACATTGTACATATTTTCTTATATGTATATTTGTTGCAGGTGACAGGTTTGAGGGATCCAACAGAATTCCTCACTATGGTTGATATTTATTTACACATATTGTTATATATGTTGTATCATGTGATATTTGATGTGATTGATGCCATAATTGCTATTATTGATGTGAATTCCCTTACTAAGTACTTTTGCAGCATTGGGCCATATTTTTGGAATTTAAAATATAGAAATGATGATTTTGACTTTAAAAAGGATTTCAAAGTGATTTTGAATATATATATATATATATGTTTTAATAAATTTTAGAGTGATTAAAGAAATGGATTTATTTTGAATAAATAAAAAGTTATAATTTTTATGTTATAAAAATTATGTTTTTGTGCTTAAATATGATTTTTGAAATATGAAGTTAACTATTTTGTAAAATAAGTTAAATTGAGAATTTTGAATTTATTATAAATGGTTTATATATAAGATTTATAAAATTGATATTTTATAAATAAAAGTAATGGGATTATAAACGAGTTCTATAAGTATTAAAATGAAGTTGTAAATGAAACCTTATAAGTAAATGAGATTTATAAAGTAAGGAAGTTATAAAAGGAATGTTATTAATAAAGAGATTTAATGAAATAAATTTTATAAACAGTGTTTTATAAATATTAGAAATGGAACTGTAATCAATTTTTTATATGGATTTGTAATAAAAATTTAGAAATGAATTTATAATGGACTTGATAAATAATGAGATTACAAAAGAATGAATTTGTAAATAAAGAGATTTATAAGTAAATAAACTTATAATGGGATTTTGACATATAAACGAGATAAACAGGTAATTGGTTAATAATGGAATTTTATAAATGGAACTTTTTATAAAATAGAAATGTGATTATAAACACTGTTTTATAAATGTGAAATCGATTTAATTTGATAAGCTAAATATGGATTTTTATAAAAGGAAATATATTCACGTTTTTAAAGAGAATAATTCTTTAATTGAATGTTTTGGAAAGTGATATTATAAAATGGAGTTTAAATGGTTTGAAAATAAAATAAATTGTGAATTCACTTATTATTAAAATAAGTATATGGAAATGTTTTCCAAATATCCAATAAGTGAAATGGTTTTGAATATTATCTTTTAAAGATATTTTGAAGTGAATAATTGGAAAGTGATTTGATTTATAAACGATTAATAAAATCAGTCCCAGTGACTAGTTATGTGCTAGATTTTGTTTGTTGCTTTGATAGTTAAATAACCGACTATCAAATTTGGCCATTTTAGTTTCTCAACTTGATGTAGAAACTAATTAGTCGTACACTAAGTACGTAACTGGCTGTGTAGGCTTGATTATCGTTTGTGTTGAGAATTTTGATTCGTGTAGTGCGGAGTGATTACTCCAATCTATTGAGCTTCCTTCTTGGCCGAAGGATGGCAAGTTGAAAGTTGAAAATGTGATAAGCCTACGAGACTTGGGTTTTATATGAGGTTGAGAAACTCTTTTGCGTTGTTGGTGCGCAGAGACCGGGATCAGATTTATCTCAAAACCACTTCGGACCAACATATATGCGACGATTGTGCAGGTCGGTTGATGATATTGATATTTAGGATTTTCATAGTGAAGGACTACTTGTTGATCATTTGGGGTTAAAATCCCAATATACATATAGTAGCAGTAGTCTCTTCGTTATGAAATATCCATTCATGGGCTGTCGCTACTAATCCTATAGGATGTGGTAGGAGAGTACCTTCGGTTTGTCCTGTTCCTGGACAACTTGTATGGATGAGTGTCTGACATTGCATTTCTAAGATTACATACATTGGTTTTTACAAACGTACATCATGTGGTGGCGGAGAAGGCAACTTCTCTTAGCTTAACACCCTCCTTGAGACATACAAACTCAAGGGTTGTATTTTTATGGAAGGCAATTAGTAGTCAACGGGAATGGCAATGTGGCATTCAAAGATGATGATGATAACGATATGTGATATGTGAAAGGTAATCGATACCTCTTTTGGCCTCACTCCTTGGAAAATGAATGAAACAGGGATAAAAGCAGCAATGCAAAGGGTCGCTCCCAATTAGGAGATGTCATCACTCTTCTAGATATATCTTTACAGACTATGACGTCGTGTATTTGATTATTGTTGATGCATGCTTTTGGCCATGGATTTTAGGTCGGTAACGACCAAAGTGATGACATATTCAGTACTATCCAGCGAGGGGTAGGCCGGTCTTGTGTTGGTTTAGGCGCCCAGTATCTGGACCTTAGGTACATCTCTCCAGAGGTGTACCGAGTTTCAGAAAGGTAGTCCCTTCACCTAGTCATTTGTATGGAATCCAAAATCCACTACGTGCCTGCCATTTTGTTTGTAAAGCCTAGTATTGCTGGAATTTAATCATGTAACAATTTCAGCTATGTTGATTATTATTTGTATAATATACACTATTATAATATAACATGATTTGATATGAAAAGGTTTTGGTTATCGTAAGGGAAAAATCCGTCTATGTTTATGTGTGGACGTGGTCTTACGAGATACCTTTTGTTTTGATAAAGTAAAAGTTTTGATAACTTTATAAATTCAGCCGAGGTGTGTTTTTCTCATGTTGGTTTACCAGACTGATCCGGGTTTCTTCCCTTTCAATGCTCGGGTCAAACCGAGTATATTTACAGGTTCAGATTTGGTGCTTTTGGAGCTTCAGCAGGCGAGCTGGAGATCTTCATGTCGTATACACGTATCTGTTTATTTTTCCGCTGCTTTGCATTGTATTTGTTGTAAATTATCAGCATTTGTGAGGACAGGTTATTGTAACTGTCCAAGCTGATGATTACTTATTGTGTACTCTGATATTGGTTTATGTATATTACAGTTTCTCTTTTTAAAGACTACTGGTCTATATTATATGTTATTCCGCTGTGATGTGAGATTCTGTATTGTTTTGGTTCTGCTTCTCTCTTCTTCTTCTCTTCTTCTTTCTCTTGTCTTTCTTCTCACCCTCTCTTTTATTTCTCATGAACATCTGCAATTCTGTTCGCTCTGGGTTGACAGGCGTGGTTTGTATCCGGTTCAGAGGGTACGGATTTGCAGTTCGTCACAGCAGTTTATATCCTTTGTCAATGAAATCCTCATCTGATAATAATAGAAGACCAGAAATCCTCATCTGATAATAATAGAAGACCATAGATCTTCATTTGGTAATAATAGAAGATCGGAGATCCTCATCCGATAATAATAGAAGACCAGAAATCCTTATCTGATAATAATAGAAGACTAGAAATCCAATCTGATGATAATATGAAAACTTGAATTCTACAAGGAAACCAGAAATTCAATAGGAAGTCCAAAATCCATCAAGAAAACTAATAAGAAAGCCAGGAATTCATTTGTCAAAAAAATTAGAAATTCAATCAAAAAGTCAATCGAAAGCTTGCCATAATTTCATCTGATAATAGGAGACTTGGAAACCCATCCAATAGTGGTAGAAAATTAGAAAATCGTCTAGTAATAGTAATTTCGAGCAACCGTAGACTAATATTTCAAATAGCAATGGAGATTCCCGTTATTCAATGCAATGCCTCTTGTTAAGTGATATGTAGTTTTTAAGGCATTTATTTATTTATTATTACTATTATATTGGAGCCAAGTAGTTCTGTTCAACCATTCAGCCGTTCAGCGAAGTAGTTCAGTTCAACCATTCAGCCGTTCAGCAAAGTAGTTTCATTCAACCATTCAGCCATTCATCAAGGTAGTTTTGTTCAACCGTTCAGCTTTCTAGCCGTTCAACCATTCAGCAGAGTAGTTCCATTCGGTTGTTTGGTCGTTCAACAAGTAGTTCCATTCGATTTTTTCACCGTTTAGCAGAGTAGTTCGATTCGGTTGTTTAGTTGTTCGGTGGGCCCAATTAGTTTATTGATACTTACTATATAGACCTTTCTTTGAAGGTTTCCCTATTTCTAGGTCTAGACTTGATTTATTAGATATCTCCTTTAATCTATTCCTTGAATGAAGCTATTTTCCATTTTTCTAGTAAGGATTTGTTCTTTGCTCAATTTCTTGCTTCTTTACTGGGTTTCGAAACCCTTCATATCTTCCATCTTTGCGTCTTTCAGGTTTTAGACATCATAATCTCTTTTCTTTTTACCTTTTCTTGGGTTTTGTCTCTGCTTCAGGATGTGGACATCTTTGTCCTTTTACTTGCTTGTGCCCCTTCTTGGGCTTTTCCTTTTTTGAGCCGTGGACATCTTTGTCCTTTTCTTATTTGTACCACTTCTTGGGCTTTGCCTTTACTTTGGGTTGTGAACCTCTTCATCCTTTTCTTGTTTGTGCCTCTTCTTGGGCTTTGCCTTTATTTTGGAAGCATTATAGATTGATCTTCCTCTAAAAGATTATTAGTTGGTGCTAAACTAGTTCCTCCCTCTAAGAGGTGCTCCAGAGTGAACATCGAAGGCTTTTGTCTCTCCCTCTAGGAGGTCTTTCGAAGTGGACGTCGAAGGCTTTTGTCCCTTCCTCTAGGAGGTGCTCCAAAGTGGACATCGGAGGCTTTTTGACGGGTGCTGGACCCTTCTCCCTCTTGGAGGCACTTTGGAGTGGACATCGAAGGCTTTTTGGTAGGTGCTGGACCCTCCTCCTTCTAAGAGGTGCTCCAGAGTGGACATCGGAGGCTTTTTAGTGGGTGTTGGACCCTCTTCCTTCTAGGAGGTGCTCCGGAATGGACATCGAAGGCTTTTTTGGAAAGTTTTTCTTTTGAAATTTTTTTTGTGAAAATAACTTTCGGCCAATTTAAATGTTTGTGAAAACCATCTTGAACATCAACTTTTCTGTCATGAAACTTCTTTTTGGAAGAAATAATTTTCCATAAAAGGACCTCTTTAATAAATTAAGGAATTGGTCTTTCTTTTGAGAAGGTTTCGGGTATTTGAACTTTTTGATAAAGAACTCCCTTCTCAGCATTGCCTCTAATAAGGGTTTTGGGTAGCTCTCATAGTAGAAATGCAAATTTAAAATAAGAGACTGCGTGGTCATGATTCATGAACCAGTAGATTTTTAAACCGGTATAGGCTCTTCTAATTAGAGTTTTTTGTAGTGCTTATGAGTCTTGGTAGTTCTAAAAACTTTTCTTTGAAAAGTATATATTGGTCTTTCTTCCTAAAAAATTTGGAAAGCTTTGAAAATGCTTTTGTCAGGACATGCTCAACCAAAATCTTTTGTGTGCATTCACTAATGCCAAGTAATATTTTTTCGAAGATTTTATATATCTTTCTTAACATAGATAGATATTTGTTTTCTCTGATCTGTAAGGTAACCAAAAATAATCCTTCTAGATGAAAGTTTTTTTTTAAGATGTGTTTAGTAAATCTTTTGGTAATAAAATGACTTGTTGAAAATAAGGTTGGTGTATCTACTTCCACCTTTACATGATATATATAATTGTACATCTTCAGGTTTTGCTTAGAAAAAAGGGAATGTTTTGTTTGTAAGTCTAAAAAGGCATAATTCATGAACTAGTAGATTTTTGTGGATGAGAGCATGCTTTTTCCTAAGAATCCCTTCTTTTCTGGAAGACTTTGGACATTTACCCTTTTCCAAAAACTAGTCTATGACGGAAGTTTGATGGTTATTCGAAACTCCTTAAAAGAAATTTTTTGTACCGCATTGGTTCAAGCCTCAAGATAGAGAGCTATTTTATCTTAGATATGTGAGTTATCTTCTTTCAAAACCGGTAAGAGATTTGATAGGGGAATCCAGAACCTCCTGGATATAGTGGATTGGTTTTGTTTTAACCTATAAAGAAACTCGAATTTTGTATCAACATATGATGAATATTAAGTACAAATAATATTAGAAATTTTTATGAGTAAAGATAATTCATGGTGGGTAGTTGCCACAAAACTTCATAGTTTGACTAGAGTCTAGATCTAAAGTTGCAAAGTTGCTTTTATTCTTGTAGAAAAAGTTGGGTTTTAGGTGTTTAGGCTATTCTCTTCAGAAAGAGAGATCCTTTAAATTTCTTTGAAGAATTCCTTTAGAGATCATAACTTGATCATATTCTGAATTCTTCCTGACAAGACGTGGCATTCATCAGTCTCATGTCCATTCACTTTGTGGTAGGCATAATAATCTCTTCCTTTATTTGGCTCAGGATGGCTCCATATTTTGTAGAAAGTAGAAAAAATTTCATCATTTTTTGTCACGGCGAAAATGTTGGAGAAGGGTTTGTTCAAATTTACATAGTTGGATTCAAAAATCTCCCTCTGAATTCCTCTTCTACTCTTATTCCCTTTTAGCCTCTTGCTGAGATGTTTAGAATTGATCTTTCCCTCTTTTTGGTTTTGCTGAGATTTCTTTATGTCATGGTACATCTCATCCATCTGAATGAATTTTTTAGCTTGGAAATAGAAGTGCTGTAGGTCCTTACATCCACGAATATAAAGTTCCTCCCAAAAAGGAGTTTGCTCGATTAGCCCCGAACGAACTGCCATCGGTTTTTCTCTATTAGTTGCATTTTCTACTTTTAATGCTTCTACATTAAATCTCTTTAGGTATTCGCTAAGCAATTCCTCTGACCTTTTCTTGATATTGGCTAACATGCTAGAATCCATAGTTGGGTCCTTGTATATGTAAAACTGCACCTTGAATTCATAAGAAAATTGCTTCCACAAACAGATGGTCTTTTCCTGATAATACCTATACCATTTAGCAGCTGCTCTATGAAAAGTTACGGGGAAGAGCTTACAACGAACTGCACCAGAGGCATTGTATAAATCCATTCTATTTTCAAAATCTGAAAGGTGATCTTCTGGATTAGTGGTTCCATCATACTTTAGTAAAAGGAATTTTGATGTGAGATAGAATTCTAACAACAAATATTTCCTCTGACAAAGGAGTTCTTCGAAAGCTATCGTCTTGTCTTAGACTAGGATTTCTTTCTCCGTAAGCATGTCCTTTGTTATTTAGTTGGTTTTATCACCATAGTAGTCTCTATTATATTTTTTGGTTGAGCTATCCAATTGTTCGAGGGGCCTTCTTGCTTGACTTTCTTGATTTTCATTTTGTTAACTTATTATAATCCATTTGCTTTCCTTTGCTCACAATCTTGGAGAGTATATTTTTAGTTCTTCATCTTGGATTTTACTTGGAGATTGCATTTCATATCCTTCTTTCATAAGCTTTATCATCTTAAAAGATTCTTCGAACGGAGCCTCTTTAAGAATCTCTCGCATAACTATCAGTTGTTGCATTAAATCCTGGTTTTTGGTCTCATTGCTTGCGAGTCTTGCTAGAATTAAAGGTTGGCCAACTTCCATATTCTCTAAATTAAAGCTCTGGATGATATTGTCTTCCAAAGTTTTTTGTGATGTAGCCTCTTCATGTGGGATGTTATCATTATTTATTCTAGTTTTACCATTTTCTTTAAACAATTTTTTTTATACAATTAGTTTATGGAGAGAATTATAAGGGATCGAAGGTTCAAGCCCTCCATCTAGCCTCAAAATGTTAACAAATACATTCGTCAACACCCAAAAGTACGTAGAATTAATCAAAGAAAAGCCTCTTCAAGGCTAGTCAAAGTCGTCGAGTTGAAGTATGTGTCTACATCCAATCTTAGTTTAGTCATCATAGTCGAAGTCATATGAAACATCAATATGGTCGAAGTTGATAAACAAGGCAAAGTACAAGTCTCAATTCAAGAATTGAGTAGTCAAATATGCCATGCTAGTTCAGGGTCGAAGTTCGATGATGCTATGCAAGTTAAAAGTCAAAGTCAAATTATAGTCAAAGTCAAATATGCTAATCACAAATCATAGTTCATGTGCTATGCTATTATTTTATTTTCAATTCCTTCTGTGTATAAAGTTCTAGCGTTACAATCGACAAAAATTCCAAAATTAATTTAGGGTTTACAAAGTTGAAAACATGTAAGAAGTGGAAAAAGAGAATTCCTCCCTTCAAACGGCACCGCCTGGTCCATATTTATAAGCGTAAGCGGCTTCACTCCGCCTTTCATTATCTTCGGTAGGCTCATCCTTGGCTTTCTTGTCTTTGACGGTGTCAACCTGGCACTATCTTCATAGTTGAATGACATATGTAAGAGGCGGCACTGCCTTATTTTCTACATCTTCATCATGCTTCAGCATTGGCTTCGATAACATTGATAATTGCCTTAGTAAAGGCTCACTTGATGATGAATATAGTAGATCTTTGATGCCGCTTTGACAATGACGGTCTTCGCCGTTCTTGACTTCGGCACTTTCAGTGTTGACATACTTGGCTTCAGCGATCATCATGTAGTGACATCCCCTCAGCATTATTGAAGTGCGGTAGTTAGAGACAAACTCGACGTGGGAGAATAAGCAACTTTGATTTAATACAATATGAAAGAAGCACGATGTTAATGATGGTCGACGAAGCTGATATCCTTTGTGTATGTCGACGATGCTAGTCACCAACATTGTATTCAAGTATAGGCAAAGTCCTTCTGAATGTCGATGAGGTGTTCTATATGAAAATTAAGATACGTTAGTAATCCTTGGAGTCATCGTTGAGCAATATCCTTGAAGCACTACAGAGTGCAGCGCTGCTTTAGTACAATGTTGATTCTATTGGTTGTTGTCGATGAGATTACTTTGGTTTCAATAAGTGAATATCGACGCTGACAGAATCCGACATTAATTATATGCGCATGGGTCACTTCGATACTCATTAATGGCTTATGATGTTGATCACTTGCGATGTTGATTAGGTTCAGCGTCATTGTTCCTTTTATTTCTTGTGACGTAGTTTATATCCTTTTATCAGCAAAATGAAGTCCTACTCCATCGATGCAGATCTACTCTTATATCTTTGATAATAATGATGGTGTGCTATGTGATCTAAGAGCAACATCTGGTATCGACACTATTACTTTAGCGTTGTTTATTAGTGCAACGTCCTGGTTAGGTTGCAGATCGACTTCTTCGGCGACGATTGTAGTAATAACAAGTGTATTGCTGGTTGTATGTCTTCGAGAGTGATGATGGAAGACGACATGGCCAAAGAATGGTTCTACATTTTTGAAGTCAGTATTCGTGATAACACTCGTTATTATAAAGGCTTAGTCATTTCTTCTAGCAAATGAGGTTCGACATCATCTCCTTAGAGCCTCAAATCAGAAACCATATTTTTTTGAGAAATTATGTGGATAACAATTTCCTCGGTCTCCAAGTGCAATCGCCTTTGTTTTCACTCCACTGAACCCTTACCAACTTCACCATCTTCCTCCTAAGCTGCTTCGTACCATGTCCGATGATACGAATATGCTGACAAGGTCTTGAAGCTCTAGTTCAATCATGATATCATATAATTTATCCGTTGTGATAATTATGCTTGAGTCGTGCATAAATTTACGCAAGTGAAAAACGTGGAATGCATTATGCACTCCTGCCATTCTTTAAGGTAAGTCGACTCTGTAAGCAAGGTTCCTAATCCTCTCTAGTATCGGAAATGGACCTATGAATCATGGTGCCAATTTCCCTTTACTACCGATCAAATGACATTTTTTAATGGAGAGACTTTGACAAATACCAAATTGCTAACAGAGAACTCCAAATCTTTATGTCTGTTATAAGCATAGCTCTTCTGTCTATCTTGAGCAGCTTTCATCTATTGTCGAATGATCTTTATCTTATATGAAGTTTCCCTAATCATATCTGGCCCAAGTATCAGCTTTTCACCCAACTTTCCACCAATATGAAGGATCGTTGCATGGTTAACTATTGTTGTATACGAATTCAACGAGATGTAAGTGAACATCCCATGAACCTCCATAGTCGAGTATACATGCCTGCAAGAGATCCTCTAAGATACGATTCACTCTCTCAGCTTGGCCGTTAGTTTGAGAGTGATAAGCTGTACCGAGGTGCAGCTCTGTCCTTAACGCCTCCGGTAAGCTTTTCCAAAACCCACTAGTGAACAACGGGTCTAGGTCACTCATAATGCTCTTCGGCACACCATGGAATTGTAGTATCCACGTTACATGCATTTCGCCTGTTTGGTTGTTGTTCTATTTGACTTGATAGGTATAAATCTGGCACTCTTGGTCAATCGATCGACTATGACCCAAATACTATCGAACACTGCTCGAGTCCTTAGTAGTCCATCGATGACATCCATCGATACTTGTTTCCATATCCACTCAGGAACTTCGAGCAGTTGCATTAAACCACTAGGCTTCTTCTGCTCTGCCTTAACCAACTGGCAGTTCATGCACTTCGAGATGAATGTCTCACTGTCTTTCTTCATCCCTTCCTAATAAAATTTCTGCCTCATATCATGATACATCTTATTACCGTCGGGATGTGTAATCAATCTCGAATGGTGGCACTCCCATAGCACCTCATCCCTCAACCTGTTGACATCAGAAACAAGCAATCTCCCATCTTTATGGAGCCAACCGTCTCGATCGAGTCTGTATTTCCTTATATCTTTATACTCTACTCCAGCTTCAATCTTAGTAGATCTCAGATAATCTGGCATCTCCCCTCTGACTAGTACTAATCCGCTCAATCAGGGTAGGCATGATAATCAAGCTTGCTAATATCTCTGGAGCTAGCTCGCATCTAGGTCGGAAATCATAACTAGCAATATACTTTAACTGTGTCTACTCTAGGAACATAGCTTCCAAGCAGGCATGTCTCCTACTCAAGGCATCAGTAACTGCATTACCTTTTCCCTATGTGTATGCAATACCAAATTCATAGGAGACTAGGAACTCTAACCATCGTCGCTGGTGAAGGTTAAGATCTTTCTGCGAAAAGAGGTACTTAAATGATTTATGGTCAGTGAACAACTCAAACCTTTCTCTTAAAAGATAGCGCCTCCAAATCTTCAACATAAACACAATCGCTGCTAACTCTAAATCGTGGGTTGGGTATTTCTTCTCATGTGGCTTCAGTTGTCGACCAGTATATGCAACAACTTTGCCTCTTTTCATCAATACCACTCCCAACCCGGTACCACAAGCATCAGTGTATACCATCATCTCTTCATTTCCACTCGAAATGGTCAATATTGGGGCACTTATCAACTTTTCCTTTGAACTCACAAATGCATGCTCACATCTCGCATCCCAAGTATAAGTCTGATTCTTCTTCATCAAATGAGTCAAAGGTGCCGCTACCTTAGAGAAGTCCTGGATGAATCGTCTATAATATCTAGCTAACCCAAGAAACTTCTCCCATCCATAACATTATTAGGTCAGTCCAATCTTGGACTGATGCGTCTTTTGCAGGATCTATGGTAATGCCCTACTCAGAAACAACATGACCCAAGAATCGCATTTCCCTCCTCCATAAGTAATACTTAGAAAACTTTGCTTTCAATCGGTGCTCTCTTACAACATAAATATGATCCTCAAATGCATCTTATGTTCCTCTTCCATCCGTTAATAGACGAGAATATCACCAACAAACATAAGCATAAATTTATTTAGGTGTCCCCTAAAAACATGGTTCATGAGATAAACAAAGTATGTCGATGCATTGGTTAGGCTGAACAACATGACCAACCGCTCATAGAATTCAAACGGCGTACGAAATGCTGTAATCGGCACACTCTCCTTTGCTACTCTCAGTTGGTGGAATCCCGTCACAAGATCCAATTGAGAAAATACTCTGGGACCATGAAGCTGATCGAATAAGTCATCAATCCACGGGAGTGGGTATTTGTTCTTCTTTGTCACTTTATTTAGCTCACAGTAGTCAACACACAATTTAAGGGAACCATCCACCTTCATGGCAAAGACTATGGATGCTTCTCACTTAAATATACTCCTACGAATGAACCCTCGTCATAATAGGTCATTCAACTGCACCTTAAGCTCTCGTTGCTCTCTGGGTTCCATCCTCCTCAATGGTAATACTATCGGTCTGGTATCCTATGTTAGATGGATAAGGAACTCGAATATGTTCGGATACTCCTAGAAATTGGTATAGTCGACAACTCATTGTGCGGTATATCGAGCGAATATAAAAAACCGACCATCACCTCATCATCTGGTAGGCAGCCCAACATTACCTTCCACCCATCATTCATCCCTATCATCACTAATGACCTCTTGCAATCCACCACTATTCCCTATCTATGAAGCCAGTCCATCCGCAGTATAATACTGAACCCCATAAAACCCAAAATAAAGCAATCACAAGTAAAAGAACATCCATGACTCGATAAGACAAAACCACGAAAAACCATACAAAGGATAGTGGAGCCTCCAAAAGGGTTCGTCCCAATCAAAGGTCGGCCTACAATTTCAGGTTCCAATCCAAACTTATCTACCAAGTCACTAGATATGAAGAAATGTGAAGTCCCGGTATCAAATAAAACACGTATGGGAACATCATAAGTGGAAAGCATAACTTGAATAACGATGCCCTTTCCCTTCTCTTTCGTCGATGGAGCATTCGACGAAGTTGAAACGACATTAATAACATATACTTTCACCACTTGCTTCTTCTTAGGCAATTCGGGGCAGTCTTTCTTGAGATGGTCAGACCTGTTGTAGACGAAACACTTCTTTCCCTCAGCTTTGCAATCTCTACTAAAATGACCCTTTTCCATGCAGTTATAGTAAACCAGTTCCTGCTTGACTTTCTTCTTCTGGCCATCTTTATTCTGAAACTATTTCATCTTATTGTTATTCCATTTCTTCTTGCCTCGCCCGCCCGATTGTGGCTTGGCTCTTCTATAGGAATGATAACTTTCAATTTTGGACATAGACTCTCATGCCTCAAGGCCTTCTCAACTAAAATCTCGAAATTCTCATCAACTCACGAGCTTCTCTCCTAAGTAGTCATCCAATTTGATGAGGAACTTCTTAATCTTTTTCAATGGAGTGTCGACAAAAGACATCCCATACTTTGACAGGGAATTGAACTTAGCAACATACTCAAAGAAAGTCATATTTCCTTGTTTTAGATTTGCAAACTTATGAAATAAGGCCGACTTTTGAGCTGCTGGTATGAACTTCTCCTCAAAATGGGCTTTGACCCGATCCCAAGTAAACTGATCCTCGGGTGTAGAAACTCTCATGGCATTCCACCAGTTCATCGCCCTTTCCTGAAGTTGACGCGAGGCCAATATCCTCTTCATGGCATCATTAAGTTCAAAATCATAAAATATCCGCTCGCAAGTGTCCTGAACTTCCATTGCTGACTCCATTCTAAGAACGATCTGCCTCCAAGGCTAGCAAAGTCCTTGTTCAACTTAGCAAAATGGGCTTTAGACACTTGCACAGGAGCACCACCACCAACATCTACATTAGGAGTAGCAGCTTAGGCATTCTGTATCATTTTCAACATCATAGCATTATACATAGCTTGAAGGTCAGGGTTAGCAGACCCCAAGCCCGCTCTTCCATCGACTTCAGAGGTGGAGTTCTTAGCAGTATTCCTTATTTGATGACTCATCCTTTAATCTGTAATTAGATGATCGGTCTATCTATAAGGAACTCGACTTAAGTAGTACTCATGTGTGCAATGCGACTTATATACTATATACTACATAGTTTTGAAAACCAAAATATATAATAAGTATGCATTCTCGTATATATATACACTCTCGATCCAGTCTAGGGTGAGAACTCCAACCCTATCTCTATTGGATCATAGTATCCCTTAGGTTAAACAATGCAACCTAAGTTTTGATACCAAATGTGACGATTGCCCTATACCACTGACACATGATAATGTGATAACCTGCGTTGTAGTGGTGCATGACCAATATGGGGCGATCATCAACGGTTGTAAAGTAAATGAACAATCATATCACAGAACCTGTCATATAGCTCACAGCGCATCAAATAAAAATAATAGTAAACAACATAGACATAAAACAGGCGAGATAGTAAATAACTAAATTAACCGCAAAATCAGAGTGCATAGATCCATATAGTATACAACATAAGTGATAGAGTTATACATTAAATAATAACTCATAAATAAACTATCTCTAGATAGGTAAAAGCACTAGTAAGCTCCATAATGCTGCAAAGTAGAGTAATAAGCAATAATAGTTACATATAGTAATACGAGAGTATAGCCTCTCTAATCTACTCATTTAAGAGCACCCGAAATAATAGGATGCAAAGCATAAAATCTTGAGTTAGACAACAGTATAGTGTGGGTGGTAGAAAATTCCAAATACTATAAAGTCAATATACTAGAACAAATGGTATGTAAAATCATACCTGACCTGTCCCTACATCCATAGAGTTAGCACATACACAAATATACACTACTCTATCATAATGATCATGGGTGTACAAGGCATCGAAGTACTAAGGTGTCAAGATATCTGCATTAATAATATCCACATCGTATGACATCCCTAGGGTGATAAACAATCAAGCAAACATAACACCCATTATCCATCCTCACATTCACTCACTCAGTGCATTGGATATATGATACTCGTATAACACCATCACATTATCAAGGGCTACTCAACATCCTGGTTTGTCCATAATTGAATCCATGCCACTCAGTAGGCTAGGAACTAGACTGCCATCGCACTCAGTCTAGGGTAAATAGATCAAAACATTGTGTAATCTGGGGCAAACCGCACTCCTAAATGAATATCCTCTCATACGCTTGCTTTACGAGTACACTTCAAAACCTACGAATATCAATGATTCCTTTGCATAAGTCATCCGTAGCATAGCTCATCCACATTCTGGAACTGTCCTTACAACTTAAATCTGAAGTCGTCGTGGTTGGGAACTATTCTAGACAGTCATCGCTAGTCATAGAATATCATTGTTCGTCCTGTAACCTTCCTCCAATAGTTCCCTCAATCCGACTCATTGTCGCCTACTCTGCATCTCAAAATATAGCTATCCATCATCAAAGCCATTACTTCATATCACAGAATCATCGTCATCGGGTCACAAGTCATCATTGTTGAAAATCGTCGAAAAAGTAATCGAAAAACCCAACTCAGAAATTTTCTTGGTTCTGGCCCAAGCAAACCCCAAGAATTCCTAGGTTGGACCGAAGCAAACCTTAGCCTGAAGGTTTTTTCTTTATTTCCTCTTGCCTTCACCGACCTGAGAATGCCTTAGGTCACGCCCGATGTTTTTGCCTTACTAGCCCGAAGCACGCCGAGGGATCAATAGCGTTCCCCGACTTAACTCATTTTTTACCTCATACCTTCCCTAATCTGAGAATGCCCTAAGTCAAGCCTGAGATTTTTCCTTGTTGGCCCGAAGCACACCCTACATCGATCCATCTCCACCGATCTGAACTTCCTGAAGCCATAACTCGACCATACGAACTCTAAACAACTTGTAATTTGAAACGTAGCTTTAAGAGGTCCTTCTTGACTTACCCTATGGATCGCATGTCATTTGGACAATGTGACCTTTATGGGTTATCGCTGATCCATCAACACTAATCCATTTTCTATCGACCATAACTTGAGCCAAGGAACTCCAAATGACATGAAACTTGAAATGTTGCATCATGGGGCCTTCCTTGTCACTCCATACAATCGCACCTCATTTGGACCAATATTTATGGATCGGTACCGATCGCTAACTTGTTTCTAAAGCTAAATCACCATTTGATGCGTTTTCAACCATTAAAACATCAAACAATCATACATACGTCATATACAAGCAATAATAATAGCCATACTTCCAAATATATTCGTTTATAACAATTTAAGTCTAAGATTGAAGGTTAAGTATCCATAAGAACACATTTTTACAAATCGAGTCCAAATTGTCTAAATTTCCCATATATGGTTAATTGTAGTCTATAACATTTTTAGAGATTTTTATATAATTTTTAAAATGTCTTTTAAGGTGTGTAATGACCTAATTAGTAAATGAGAGAACTAATCACTCACCTAAACCCAAATCAACCCAAGAATGCTCCAAATCCAAAAATGAATAACCAATCCAAGATGCCTCCACTAGCAAATCCTCTGATCCAGGAGCAAATGTCAATATTTTCCATCTAATGACGAAATTAGACTAATTAAAGGGAAGATTTGGGGGTAGTTTTAGGCTAAGAGATCAATAATGGTGGTTTCTCCTTTCTTTTGTGAAGTAATGAAATGAGAAGGAGAAACCTCCGTCCGCCCCATTCAATGCCAAAACCAAAATGGGCCTTGGGCTCATCGATTAGACCACTAATTACCCATTAAGCTGTTCGAAATCAATGTAAAATTCAAATAGCTATATATCGTAGCCGATAATTCTGTTTTATTTTTATGACCACTTTTCAGAAAGGTGAAACACCATCCTGATCCAATGGAAATGATCTCAACTCCTAATTCGGCTCATATCAAAAGTTGTAGGTCTTTTAAGGATTTTCAATGTTGAAAATATTTGACAAAAATCCCAATGATAGAAAATGCCTCTAGTTGTCATTTTCCAAAGTTGCAGGACCATACGACCTCATATGAAAATAATAATGATATTTTACGATCCTCCAATACGTAAAATACAGATCGTTATAATATGTAAGGAGTAGGGTCGTACATATACGTCGAGAGCATCATCGGTCCTAAAGCGGTTGGTAGACAGACTTGACTTACCCCTAGACGTACTACACCTCGTACTAGTATATATCACGTATGGGACATGCACCCCTCAAAGTTGTTTGTTTGTTATTAGGAGGCAAGGCTAGATAACCCATAGATGAGTCTTTAAGACGAAGTAGAATATGCCTAAATAGTTGTATTGCCGTTATTATGCAGTAATGGGAAGATCCTCGATGTACGAGGGCAATTCGGTCAAGACACAAATGGTGGATACCTGGTGTAGTGTAGAGTTATGGGTACTAGCGGGGAATATATTCAGTTCCATTGGAAGACTGTGATAATTACACACACACACACACATATATAGTTATTACACACATATATATAGTTATTGTTCCATTGGAAGAACCTACCCCATTAAATTCGTTCGATAATCATAATTTATCCGATCGAGGAATTTCAAAACTCTGTCTTGTAAATGAGCTTGATGACAGCTTGCTTCTAGTGGCTTCATGCGATGGAAATGTAAGAGTATGGAAGGATTACACTCAGATGAATAAACAGAAGCTTGTAACAGCATTTTCTTCGACCCAGCCATATAAACAAGGAGTTCGAACATCAAATGCAGTAGTAGACTGGCAACAACAATCTGGCTATTTGTATGCTTCAAGTGATATGCCATCAATATTTGTTTGGGATTTAGATAAAGAACAGAATGTTTGTTCAATTTCCGCCTCCTCAGACAGCTGCATATCATCTTTGTCTGCTTCTCAAAATCATGGTGGCCAGTTTGCTGCTGGCTTTATGGATGGTTCTGTCAGAATATATGATGTCCGTACTCCTGATTTGCATATATGTTCAACGGAACTACATACTCAGAAACTCAAAAGGGTTGTTGGGATTGGCTTTCAGCCCGGCCTTGATCCAACTAAGATTGTAAGTGCTTCTCAAGCTGGTGACATCCAATTCCTCGATATAAGAAATCCTTCTCAAGCATACCTTACTATTGATGCACATAGAGGATCTCTTACAGCATTAGCTGTTCATAGACATGCTCCAGTTATCGCTAGTGGATCAGCAAAGCAAATCGTCAAAGTATTCAGCTTAGAAGGGACACAATTAAGCATAATCAAATATTATCCAACGTTTATGGGTCAAAAAATTGGCTCAGTCAGCAGCCTTGCTTTCCATCCATATAAATTGTTGCTTGCTGCCGGGGCTGCTGATGCATGTGTATCAATCCATGCAGATGACACCTACCAAGCTAAGTAATATTTATATATCAAAATTGTATGTTCCTATATTCATTAGCCTCCATGCATATTGTCACCAATGTCAGGAAATTTCTCGAATTGTTCATGGAGGCTCTCAAAAATAATCTTGCTACTTAGGTAAATCTGTAAATAGCTCTTTTACTTTTATTATTATTGAAATCATTTTGTAAAATGTCATCCTTGTTTATGTTATAAATTAAGGGTGCTTGGTTGTTAAAAAAAAAAAAAAAAGGTAGGGTATATCGTACACGTACATGAAGTCAAGACGACTAAGTTAAAATAGTATACATAACATGTAATGGAAGACAATCACTATAAACTAGTGTAATGATAAAGTACGTAATTTACTAGTCACTAGAACGCTGTTCTGAACCTCTTCTCCTTACAACCCACATGATAGATTTAGAAAGACGGGTACTGGTACAAGGCAGGAATGGTGAAAGGTCGGATTTCCTTATGCATGCTCGACATTGACAAGGTATTAAATACCAAAAGTGTGGACCTTGGTCAGTAATTATATATTTTATTATATTTTACAATTCCGTTGTGAGTTTTTATCGATAGTTTTCTGATATACTTTTGTTTATTTGCAAGATATAAATACCAATGATTCATACCCTATTGGACTTGTTTTCGATTTAGCGAAAATTCGGACTCATTAAGGTGCGAGTTGTTACAATATTTATATTTTATGTATATTTGATTTGGGTGATTGTTATGTGTTTTTATATATTTTGTTGGTAATTTTGCGGTTCGAGATGATGGAGACAGCGATGAAAACTGTACTACGGACTTGAAGGATCTAGGAGTAGATTCTTTTAGACGATAGTTCAACCCACCACGTACAATCGGGTATCGAACTATAGCCTTTAGGATTCAATCAAGCCCTCAAACAGTGTAATCGGATTCAAGAAATGTACGGTTCTTGATCCGACCAAGAACACTTTGTATATAATCTCTGAGTTGATGCAAGTAGCAAGAAATCGAATGAAGAAAGAAGAAGAATAGATTAGCAACGTTTCTGGTTTGCAACGGCCGAGGGACGTTACAAAAACTGAGTAGAGAACTGTTTTGCAACAGTTTCTGGACGCTGCTAATTTCTGGAAGCAGAAGCCTTCGTAACAGAGAAAAGCTTTACGAAAACTGGAAGGAAGAAAAGTTCTCTTGCAACAGCCCTGGGTGTTGCTATTTATAGGCAACAAATGGATGCTTCCATTTGTTAACAGCCGCGTCCGTACCCGTTTGAAACATCGCGCCCGTATCCGTTCGTTTGAACAGATCTGACCGTTTGCTAGCGTCTTCCGCCAAAAACATGTCCGCAAATACTATTCGAATTTCGAATAGTTCTGGGTTCTTAACGGGCCGAACTTGGCCCATTTACTGTTTGCAGATCCGGTCCAAAATTATATCGTTTGGACCCGAAACCCGGCCCGGCACGCACGGTCGGTCGGACGGACGGCGGCGGCGGCGCGCGCGTGTGGAGACGGTGCATGGTCTCCCTCCTCACAACGGAGCAAGCTTTGGGTGCCCAAAGGGCCCAACCCTTCACTTGAGAAACATCTATATAAACTTAGCTTTCTTCCTCTTTCCTATGGTGTGGGACAATAGTTTCCCTCCTTCTTCTTCTTTCCTTCAAAACAAAACTAGAGGCCAAATGTTGAAAATATCCAACATTCTCCCCCTATTTTCAAGATTGGATAATTAAAACAATTTAATTAAAAAAAAAATGGAATGACTGCATCACTTGAGTGATTGCCTACGTACCCAAGTGGGATCAAGCCTAACGTAGTTCAGGGACAAGAATTTTGCATCATCGTGAAAACCAACACATATATGATAGGTATCTTTTGGATTTGAACCTTCACTTAGTGTAAACCATTCAAAACCTTATCGAGATTCTATGGTGAACGAATCTTGAACCAAGTATCCCTAACGATAAAACCGGAACAATCACACATGTTGTTTTTCTTAGTAAAAGTGTTCTGTATTGCTAGCACGTTAATGGCCATGTGCTTTTAATCCTGGATTCATGAGTCTACTTTAGAAAGCGGTCTTACTTTCTTAGGAAACGGCCTGATTTCCGTACTCATATAGGTATGTCTCTTAAGGTGTTTCTGCGATACACCTTTTAATTTTCTCGACTTATTAAAGATCTATTATCCATCCTTTGTTCTTGCAGAATCCAACACTAAATACTATGGGAATTTTCGATTTAGTGTTCCATAATCGTTCTCTTAACTTGTTGGTACCCATTGAACTTTGTCTATCCATTTCAAGACATAAGTTGGGTTTCTGTTAAGGACGATCAAACTTCATTCACAGACCTTAGTCCCATCTCCTTTGATTTTATAGAGACCATTGTCTTTGGAAGACTCTTAGTAAGAGGATCAGCCAAGTTTTTCTTTGTTTCTATATAGTCAACAGTTATTACTCCTCGTTTGAGTAATTGTCTTATCATCTGATGTCTTAGACTCACGTGTCTAGATTTTCCATTATATGTCTTATTAGAGACATTATATATCGTAGCCTGATTATCACAGTTAATCAAGACTGCTGGAGATGGCTTCTTCCATAGTGGAATTTCTATTAATAAATTCCTAAGCCATTCTGCCTCCTTACATGCATCTGCTAATGCAATTAATTCTGATAACATAGTTGAGTCAGATATGCAAGATTGTTTCTTGGAACCCCAAGACACCGATGCACCCCCTAATGTAAAGATCCATCCAGTTGTAGACTTGGATTTGGATTCTACATTGTTCCAGGTTGCGTCACTATACCCTTCTATAACAGCAGGATATCCTTTATAAGATAAACCATAATCAATGGTCCCTTTTAGATACGCTAGAACTCTGGAAATAGCTTTCCAATGTTCGTAACCTGGATTACTCGTAAATCGACACAGCACACTAATGGCATGTGCAATGTCAGGTCTGGTGCAATGCATAGCATACATAAGACTCCCAATAACACTAGAGTACTCAAGTTGAGAAATGGTACGTCCAGTGTTCTTTAGTAATTTAATACTAGGATCTAGGGGAGTTGGGGCTGGTTTGTCATTATAATGACCATACTTTTTAAGGAACATCTCAATATAGTGAGATTGGGTTAGTAATAACTCCCCCTCTTTCCTTATGATTTTAATTCCTAGAATTACGTCAGCCTCACCTAGATCCTTCATATCAAACTTAGAGGATAGAAACCTTTTAGTTTCATTTACACATGATATATTAGAACCAAATATTAGCATGTCATCAACGTATAAACATATTATAACATCACCGGTATTATCCGATTTGCTATAAATACATTTATCAGCATCATTAACAATGAAGCCATATGACAATGCTATCTTATCAAACTTCTCATGCCATTGCATAGGAGCTTGTTTCAGGCCATAAAGAGATTTTACCAATTTGCAAACTTTCTTTTCTTGGCCAGGGGTTTTAAAACCTTCTGGTTGTTCCATATATATCTCTTCCTCTAAATCTCCATTTAGAAAAGCGGTCTTTACATCCATTTGATGTACGACCAATTTATGAGTGGATGCAAGTGCTATTAGACAACGTATAGAAGAAATGCGAGCAACAGGAGCATAAGTATCGAAATAATCTACTCCGTGTCTTTGCTTATATCCCTTAGCAACTAATCTGGCTTTAAACTTATCAATGGATCCATTTGTATTCAACTTTTTCTTGAATATCCATTTACATCCTATTGGTTTAGCACCAGGAGGTAAATCAGTCAAAACCCAGGTTTGGTTAGACAATATGGAGTTCATTTCATCATTGATAGCATCTTTCCAAAAATTGGAATCTCTGGAATTCATAGCTTCAGAATAAGTCTTAGGATCATCATCGACGTTCATTACATATCTAGTTACATTAAGGACTTCGTCCTTACTACCTTCTATAAGATATGTTATGAAGTCAGGACCGTAGTCCTTCTCTATTCTCGCTCTTTTACTTCTCCTTTGTTCAGTACTGTGATCTGGTACTGATACATCCTTGTTGTTTTGAGCAGGAGCATACTCATCATCATTGACATCATTAGTCGTATCAGGACTAGATGACCTCAATGGAATCTCAACAGTTTGATTTTCAAAAAATTCTACATCTACTGATTCTATAATATCTAAGGTGTCAAGCATTAATAATCTATAAGTTATACTAGCAAGGGAATAACCTATAAAAGCACATTTAAAAGCTCTATTTCCTAACTTTGGTCGTTTGGGGTCTGGTTTTCTAACATATGCTAAACAACCCCAAGCTTTTAATCTATTTAAATTAGGTTTTCTATTAAACCATAATTCATAAGGGGAAATATTATTCCTTTTAAGTGGTACTCTATTTAAAATATAACAAGCAGATAACATAGCATCTCCCCACAAATTATTAGGTAAATTAGAACTAATAAGCATGGCATTAACCATCTCTACTAAAGTTCTATTTTTCCTTTCAGCGACACCATTTTGTTGTGGTGTATAAGGGGCAGAGCATTGGTGAATTAAACCATGTTGTTTACAAAACAACGTGAACTCATTTGAGAAATATTCACCACCACGATCTGAATGTAATACTTTAATTTTAACTCCTAATTGTGTTTCAACTTCTGCTTTGTAAATCTTAAATTTATCAAACGCTTCATCTTTTGTTTTCATTAGATAAACATAAGCATATCTAGTATAATCATCAATAAATGTGATATAGTATTGGTTACCACCATAGGTGATATGACTTTTTAGGTCACCCACATCACTATATACCAAATTAAGCAAACCGGTTTTCCTTTCTATGGATTTGAAAGATTTTTGGTGTATTTTGTCTTGAACACAAATTTCACATTTAGAGATAGAATTGAAATCACAATCAGAAATTAATCCTAACTTATGCATATTTTTAAGGGAATTATAATTAACATGTCCTAACCTACTATGCCATAAGCTAACTGAATCAACAATATAAACTAAGGATTTCTTTATTAGATTCAACTTAATCATGCCGTTACAAGAGTATCCCTGTCCAATGAATTTGCCGTTCTTGGACAACACTAATTTATCAGACTCATACACCATCCTGAATCCTCCTTTGTTAAGAAGGTATCCAGATATCAAATTCTTACAAATGTCTGGTACATAAAATACATTGACTAAAGTAAGAACTTTCCCAGAGGTGAGTGGTAGTTCTATAGTGCCCTTTCCCATTACTTTACTCGGAACCTTGTTCGCTCCAGTAACTTCATTTGCTTCTCCATTTTCTTCGTAGGTCTTGAATAGACTACGGCTTTTGCAAATATGAATGGTTGCTCCAGTATCAAGCCACCAATCATTATCTATACCACTAACGGAGTTTGCCTCTTGTACTACAGCCACAAGCGAGTCTTCGACCATATTCACTTTTTGTTGTTTCTTCCGCAGACGGCAGTCTCGGGCATAATGGCCGGGCTTGTTACAGAAATAACAAGCGCCTTTCTTTTTGTTGTTCTTGGGATGACCTTTTTTCTTAAACTGTGTCTCATTCTTAGGCTTTAACTTGTCAGTTATTTCAACATTATTAACCTTCGTATGAGACTCAGTTTGCGGATTATCATCTAGTTCGCGTTTACAAGAGTCTTCTTCTATACGAAGATGACGCTGTAAACCATCTAAATCATAATCCGTTTCCGCATGTTTCAATTTTTTCTTATAATCATTCCAAGAGTGAGGAAGTCGAGAAATTATTACCCCAACAACAAAAGATTCAGGGAGATCGATACTAGCATCTTTAAGTTGATTTACCAAAAGTAAGATTTCACTTACTTGTCCCACTATGGACTTATTCTCGATCATTTTGAAATCCATAAAATTACAAATAAGAAATTTCTTATTACTTGCCTCGGATATACGGTATTTGCTCTCCAGTGCAGTCCAAAGTGCTTTAGCAGTTTCCAGGCTTCGATGTGCGTTGTACACAGAAGTTGACAATGCATTCAGGATGTGCCCTCTACATAGGAAGTCGTCTTCTTTGCGTTTGGCACGTTTCAGTTTCAGCGCATCATCGTCCTTGTCAGTTTCTTCTGGAATGTCCTCCAATCCGTCTTCCAATATATAGAACAACTTGACGGTGATTAAGAAGAACTTCATTGTCTCTTGCCAACGAGTGAAGTTATCCCCGTCAAACCGCTCCAATCGAGTCAAATGTTGATTCATCACTTGCAACGCGCTCGAACCTTCCATGGTTGGAGTATCGTCTAAAAATTGTTGGTAATTTTGCGGTTCGAGATGATGGAGACAGCGATGAAAACTGTACTACGGACTTGAAGGATCTAGGAGTAGATTCTTTTAGACGATAGTTCAACCCACCACGTACAATCGGGTATCGAACTATAGCCTTCAGGATTCAATCAAGCCCTCAAACAGTGTAATCGGATTCAAGAAATGTACGGTTCTTGATCCGACCAAGAACACTTTGTATATAATCTCTGAGTTGATGCAAGTAGCAAGAAATCGAATGAAGAAAGAAGAAGAATAGATTAGCAACGTTTCTGGTTTGCAACGGCCGAGGGACGTTACAAAAACTGAGTAGAGAACTGTTTTGCAACAGTTTCTGGACGCTGCTAATTTCTGGAAGCAGAAGCCTTCGTAACAGAGAAAAGCTTTACGAAAACTGGAAGGAAGAAAAGTTCTCTTGCAACAGCCCTGGGTGTTGCTATTTATAGGCAACAAATGGATGCTTCCATTTGTTAACAGCCGCGTCCGTACCCGTTTGAAACATCGCGCCCGTATCCGTTCGTTTGAACAGATCTGACCGTTTGCTAGCGTCTTCCGCCAAAAACATGTCCGCAAATACTATTCGAATTTCGAATAGTTCTGGGTTCTTAACGGGCCGAACTTGGCCCATTTACTGTTTGCAGATCCGGTCCAAAATTATATCGTTTGGACCCGAAACCCGGCCCGGCACGCACGGTCGGTCGGACGGCGGCGGCGGCGCGCGCGTGTGGAGACGGTGCATGGTCTCCCTCCTCACAACGGAGCAAGCTTTGGGTGCCCAAAGGGCCCAACCCTTCACTTGAGAAACATCTATATAAACTTAGCTTTCTTCCTCTTTCCTATGGTGTGGGACAATAGTTTCCCTCCTTCTTCTTCTTTCCTTCAAAACAAAACTAGAGGCCAAATGTTGAAAATATCCAACATATTTTGAGTAAGACAGACCCCGAGTATGTCTACTTTACAATTATCTGAGAGATAATCCTGGCACTGCTGTGAGCATGCCACATGATGTGTGATGACCTCTTATGCATGTTGTTAGTTGGATGTATTGTTGTTTCACCCACATGATTAATTGTGTGCCCTTTTGATGTGTTGATCAGCTTTACTTAAAGATGGGTTATCTTTTATGTGCATGGTTTTGAGATATGCTCACACTTGAGATATGCACATGCCACTTGTGTACACTTGTTTATACCATGTCAGATGTTATTTTATATTGACATCTATATTCTAGACATAGTCCGACTCATTGTTATTCATATCATACTCGGGTCAATCCAAAACGTTACAAGTTCAGGGACGAAGAGACCAGATTATTATTTTTAGACGTAAACGGAGGCTAGTTTATCAGTTGACTAGTGTATCATTATTTATATTTATAGCCTCTATATATTGATGATGTTGAGATGTTTGTATTGGATTTATACATTGTAAATTTTCGGATAGTGGGAATTTGGCCTATGTTATATCCCACTCAAACTTGTATATATTTTCTATTATATATTATCGCTGCATTGTTGACTGTGTTCTCCGACATTTGTTCTAAATTTTGTATTGTTCTATTTATGAAACTTATGTGTTTATTTCTTTATGTAGATACTTGATACGTACAGATGAGATATTTTATATGATTTTGAAATACGTACCAGTGTTTGCCTAAGCGAGTATTCACGTGTGACAGGCGCCTCATTCTTTATATCATTAGACAATATTACCTAGTGCTACTCTTTGATAGTATGGACATAGAGATGAGGTTTATAGTTATGTCAATCTTCGCTGTTACTTCAAACCTTTTTACTATTTCTTGAAATTCTATAAATTATTTAATTTGTTAAAAAAGTCAAATCTATGAAGTTATAGAAAAATGATTTCCATATTTTAAATATTAGTCAAATTTTAGGAAGTTACTTATTTTCACTTTAATGCTTCATCAATTTTTTGCATGATTGGTAACGATGAACATTAAAATATCCGAGCGGAAACCTTTGCGTTCACTTAGATTTTCGTTTGTTGTTAACAATGTTTACTTGGAAGCTGTTACACTATTACTTACAACTTATAAGTAAAACAACTGTAAATAAATGTTATAAATAAATATGTACAACTGTCAAAATTAATATGTTTTTATAGATCTATTACAACTGACTAAAAGGAACAGTTGTTAAAAATAAGTTTATTGCAACTATCCTGAAAAAACTGTTGTTAATTTTTTTATTACAACCATCATTTGGCGAACATTGTAAATAAATAGTTGTGATAGTATCATTTTCTTGTGGTGTATATTCTATCTACATGTTGTAGGAAAATCGCAGGTAACTTGGTATTAGTATTTTACTAATTTTTTTTCCAGTAGTGGCGTGCACTCATTAATTTGTATTAACAAAACTAACAAAAATTATTTTTATTCAAATATAAAAACGGGGATGCCTATCCGAATATAAAATAAAACACAAAATGTAACACAATATATTTTGACCGTTGGATTCCATTGTATTCAAATTTGAGGTTGAAATTGGAGGACAATATAATGGTTGAGATTCATTGTATCACTCATTAGCTTGTTTCCTAGTAGATTTTGTATAAAACATTTTATTTTTCTCTATATTTAAAGTATAAAATTGTTTTCCACAACATTACACTCCTCAAAGCTAGATTAGATTAGATCAGATTATGCATGTAATATACCTACTTGTATTCAATACATTACAAGTAGATCAGATTGTGCATCTCATCTAGACTTCTTCATTTCACAGTATGAACAAGTAAATAAGCTAATGACCAACTTGAATCATACATATGAAACAAAGTTTTGCTTCTTTGTACAAAGTTTGAAGTATTCTGAGTACTGGCACAAACGGGATTATTGTCATATCCTTATACCAATTAAACTGTTAAACTTAAATTTGCCCTAACATTTATTTTTCCACTATATTTAGTTTTGACGTATTTTGGTACAAACCATGAAAAAAGAGCGGAAACAGTCCCGTTAAATCTAACTTTAGCAAATAATTGAGTCTAACATTATTTTTGAGAGAAATATATGAAAATCTAACGTTGGATTTATAATACAATTAAGTAGCACGAGTACTGCTTCCATGTATTGACCTTTGGAATTCTAGGAACATAAATCCACTACCAGCTGCAGATAATAAATAATATCAAAATACATAATCAACACTAAATATTTTTACCTGTATATATATAAATCCGTTCTGACATTCAAATTCATAAAAAGACCAAAAACATATTCACAAAGAGTAGAAACCTTAAAAGATGATGAAAACAGCTCTAACGTTCTTCTTCATTGCAACTCTAATCACAATGAAGTGTTCAAGCAGCGAGCCTGAATCGGAGCAAAACAAGAGCGATGTAGCCCCAGACTTCGACGCGGGAGAGTGTTGGAAAAAGATACGTGAAACAAAAGGGTGCTACAGGGAAGTTATGGAATCGCTGCTACAGTTTAAGATCGAAATTAGTCCCAGATGCTGCAAGGCTGTTCTAGGCATTGGTGAAAGTTGCTTCGAAGATATATTCTCTCATTTTCCATTCAACCGTTCTTTTGCTGGTCTCCTCTTGAGCTTTTGCTCCTCTTCTGTTCCTCCCATTTCCGACTGATCATGTATTCGTTCATGCATGCTCATGCCTGAATGATGTAACTTTCATGTGTTGGTCTCTGATCAAATCAATTGAATCCAATAATAATCCTGTTTTCTATGAATTTATTCTTGTTCCATGTTAACTAGCTTTAACCCGTGCTTTGCACGTGGAGTAAAGTTAACATCAAATTGGAAGTATTGGAAGTAGAGTATAAATGATTGTATATTTTGTATGTTTTTTTTTTAGTGGTCGGCTTGAGAAATTTAACATCAAATTTCATAAACTCAAACTAAAGCAGCAAGCCAACATCTCATACAAATGCAAAAAATCAATGATTTATATCTTAAATGTTAAATCTGGAAAGGAAAAGAGAAGTAACTGTTAAATTAAAATGGCAATAGAGTACTGTTGGGGGATCTAGAGAACATGCTGGTTAGTTTGATTAACTGTAGATTCGAGAATCAAAAGTGAAAAAAAAAAAGAAAAAATATAAGCAAACTGTGTGCAATAGCCTTTTAACTCCTACTGATAAACAGAAGGAACCTAACTAAAAATAAATGGCCTCAAGACGTACACATTAGAACTTAGATTGCACTTGATAGTTAGGTCCTAACTTTTAACTACTTCCGTGTTCAAATATTAGAAAATATTCATAATTAAACTGTAATTATAGCCAGACACAGGACAACTGGAACCATACGCACTCATAAATATCGTGGATACAATCAGCGAAGTAGAAGCTTTTTTTTTATAGAATTTTAAATTATCCAATGAACCAAAGAATATAAGAAAACAACTAAATATTGTTTCGGATGATACTAACTAAGAATTTATGGCAGACTATGAAAAGAAATGTAGTTGAAAACTGCAAAATAAGGTAAACAGAAATTACACAGGAAAACAGTTTTCCTGTGTAACCTTGCTAAGTACCAACTTAGTGTCGTATAGCAGCAAGCTTGAAAACATCAGCAAACAGTTTACAATATTAATTAGGCATTTGCTCCATAAACCAGTATTGCAATATCAGAAGAAAAAAAGAAAAAAAAACCATTTGACAAGCTTAAATAGAAATTTTGATAAGAATTGCTGGATCAAAAATATATGTATAATCAAAAGCAGTCAAATAGAAAATTGGGTAGGAAGTTAAAAACAAATTGGTTTCAACCTGCGGTGCAGATATCATTAACTCAGTGCAATGTAGTAGAACCGAAAATTACTACTGTGCAAACATTTTTACATATGTTGAGACCAGGGGCGAATCCAGGATGTTTATCCAGAGGGGTCTTAAATCAAAGAAGAAATACAAATAAAATTTTATAGTCTAGCATGTAACAGTTCCAGTTTATATCATGATATCATATACTGAAATTGTTGCATAATACTGCCAATTTTTCTAAACGTGTTTTCAATAAAGGGAATTAATTTAAAGGACAAAAATTTGTATATTCTTAGCCTCAAGAACACGACCTTAACATTTTAACAACAAGGACATTCTCCCAAAAGTTATTCATAAGAACAAACATTCTTTCAAAATTATTCATAAGCACAAACTTCTTCCAAAACTGCTACTTAACTAAAAATCGATATCTAAAAACTGCTACCGATAACTACAAACTGATACCTAAAAACTGTAAAAACTAATACCTAAAGAAAGTTGTCCTTCAGGCTAAAATACTGAAGGTCTATCCTTAATTGAGAATTGTTTGTCCAAAAATTGAATAAAATTATTTATTTCTGTCTCATCATCACCTATGATAATCAAGTCATCAACATAAATAAGAATATATACAGTTGAGAATTTATTGATTCTAATGAATAATGAGTTATCTGATTTGGTAAACTGAAAGTTTAAACTTGATAGCGTGCCTTTCAATTTATCAAACCAGACTCTAGAAGCTTGTTTAAGCCCATATATTGCTTTATTAAGCCTACAAACATAATTTCTGTTTTGTCTGTATCTCTGTGGTTGTTCCATGTACACTTCTTCTTTTAAATCTCCATTTAGGAAGGCATTATTTACAACCAACTGCTTGATAGCCCAATTTTTATGCAATGCGATGGTAAGTATGATTCTGATTGTTGTTGGTTTCACAACTGAAGAAAATGTTTCATTGAAATCAAAGCCATGTTGCTGATTATATATCCTTTTGGTACAAGTCTTGCTTTATATCTCATGATTGTTCCATCTGCATTTCTCTTTACTCTATAAGTCCACCTGCACCCTACTATATTCTTGTTTTCTAGTGGATAAACAAGATCCCATGTTTTATTCTTTATAAGCGCATTATATTCTTCATCCATAGCTCTTTTCCAGCTTGTGCTTTTTATTGCCTGATCAAAAATTTTTGGCTCACCAAACTCGATTGTAGCTGTATATAATTTGGCTTGAAAATTCCACTCTTTGACCTAGTTGTCATATGATGTCCAGTCTGAATTTGTTGTTTGTTATGTGATTGCTCATTTGACCTATCTTGCTGCATATGTAATTGCTCTTCATTATTGTCTTGACTAACACTTTGTGTTTGACTGCTTGCAGGAGTGTGAATGAACTGGTCAGATTGCTCTGCTTGTTCATGACTTGACCCAGCTTGCACTGTGAGTTGTGGATCAGGGTGATCCGAACCTTCTTCAGTCCATTCCCTGCTCAACTCAGTTGGGTACGGAGGTATATTTGGTATGGAAACCTTTGGATTATAAACCTTTTGAGTTGTTTTTATATCTGCACTTGCAAAAGGAAACACATGTTCATTAACACTTCATGTCTGCTCACAAATATTTTTCCATTGCTGTCCAAACACTTATATCCTTTTGATTTGTGGCATAACCCAAGAAAGTGCATGGAATTGACCTAAAATTCAATTTGTGTGCATTGTAAGGTCTTATATAAGGGTTCCAAATGTTTTTAGACTATACTAATCAGGTTTTATGTTGAACAAAACCTCTATTGGACTTTTGTTCTTTAAAACCTTTGTTGGCAATCTATTAATCAAATATACTACTGTATTAAATGAATCTGGCCAAAACTTTAAAGAAAGTGATGCTTGAGCTAATAAAGTAAGACCTGACTCTACAATATGTCTATGTTTTCTCTCAACCATGTCATTTTGTTCAGAAGTGTATGGTGTAATCCTATGAACTATTCCTTTCTTTTGAAAGAAATTATTGAGAGGTTTAAACTCGGTACCTCCATCTATTTGTAAAATCTTGAGTTGATGATTTGTTTGTTTCTCCACTTGATTGATAAAATGAATTACTGTTCTGGAAGTTTATGATTTTTCCCTAAGAAAATTTATCCAAGTATATCTAGTGTGTGCATCAACAAATGATATGTAATATTTAAACCCATGATCTGAATTGACTGGTGTTGGACCCCATAGGTCAGCAGCAACCAACTCAAGGGGTTTATGGTATGTGGTCTTGAATCAGCAAATGAAAGTTTATGACTTTTCCCCATTTGGCAGTGTGGACATACAAAGGGTAGAACAACATTTTCAAAAGGAATTTTATTTTCAACAAGAATTTGTTTTACAATATTGACATTAGGGTGACCTAACTTGTAATGCCAGTAATTAAACACATTAACTTTTCTCTGTGCATTTTCAGAAAGATTACAGTAACCCCTCTTGTCTTGAGAATTTCTTGAATTAACAAAGTCAAATTTGTATATTCCTCTATCTACATTACCCTGTAAAAGAATTTCTTTAGTTAGTATATCTTTAACCAAACAATATTTTGGATAAATTCAAAATAGACATTGTTATCACTTGAAAATTGTGATACACTTATTAAATTCTTTCTTATTTGAGGCACTCTTAATAAATTATTGAGATATAGTTGTCTATCACCTTTGATGCAAGCAATTCCACTGTGTGTTATATTGATACTCTGACCATTGTCCATGTGTATGGACTGATTACCTCTGTATTCCTTTTGACCAAGATTTAAATTGTCCAAATTACTTGTAATATGGTTTGTAGCACCTGAGTCAGGATACCAACTTTCATCTTGCATGTCATCTGGCTTTGTGACATTAACAGTTGAATTTCTTGGCCTATTTGATTGATTGCTTAATTCCTGCTGCACATGAGCCATATTAACGGTGGGATTTGCATTGTTTCTTTGGTTGTTTTGACTCTGATTTGGCACATAGTTTGAATTGAATCTGAAGTAACATTTTAATGTTGTATGACCAATCTTTTCATAAATTTGGCATCTGGATCTATTGTTATTGTTCCATCTTCCTCTTGCTCTATTGGACTGACCTCCCCTCTGATAGTATTGATTTGTTATGTTTTATTCTTTTCCCTTGCCTTTTGAGTTTGCTGCATAGTTGATAGATAAATCATTGTCCAGTGATCTTTTCTGACCTAACCTTCCTTCATGAGCAAGAAGTGTTGCACTAACATATTCACTACAAGAAATAGAGCATTTTCTGACGGCTCCCGACCGTGGACGGCCGTCGGGAGCCATCGGAAAAAGCCGTCACAAATTAACTCGTCGGTGAACAGATTATCCGACGGCTCCCGACAGCGTCCGCGACTGTATTTCCGACGGCTTTCGACGACAGTCCGACAGCTTCCGACGGCCGTCGGAAGCCACGTGGACGGTTACGCTTTGTAGTGGAAGCTGTCAGGAGCCGTCGGAACTTCGCCGCCTGTAGCCGTCGAAACATGTCAGTAAATTTTGACCTACAGGCCGTCAGAAGCTGTCGGAAAAACTGTAATTTTTTTTAGCATTTTAGCTGCGATTTGGCCTTCCATCCACAATTCATAAATACAATATCTTTCACCCAACTTAATATATTCAACTCAGATATTCAATATGAAATCAAACCATAGAAAGATAATCAAATATCGTAAAGACATAAATCAAACCAAATTGATATAAAATCCAACCTAATTCATGTAAAATCAAACCAAACTTCACTACCATAATTCTCATACATCTAATTGTACAATATATACATCAATGCTTCACCAACTCCTCACAATCAACTCCCAAATGTCAGAATCACTACCACCAAGTGTATCATCAAACAATATACACAACAGTTCAAATCCAAATCCACCAACTCAATGTATCATACAAACTTACAAAACAGTGATACAAAAAAAAAACATACCTATCACTCCGGTCAATCAGCTCTAGAACCTTCCGAACTAGCAGAAGATGGAAAGCGGCCACCATATTGTTGCATGTACTCAGGAATACGTTGATCCAGTAGCTGTGTCATCTCGGTCTGGCGACGGTTCTGATCTTCCAGTTGCACCACCCTAGCTCTCAACTTTTCGATCTCTGCTAGATCGATATCAGCTCTGGTCGGTTGGCTGGCTCGCCTCTGTTTGCTAGCCTGCAACACTTATTTAATTTAGTCTATAATATTACTATCAAAGTTACAACATAATGTGTTAATTGTTATATCTATAAACTTATTACTGAAACTAAAACGATGTGAAAAAGATTATTAAATTGTTATATCTTAATATATTATTCATTACCACTTGATTACCAAAGCCGTAGCGCCTGTTCCGTGATGGTGGATCGATCCATGATTGACTCAAAAATAATGTCCTCTTAATCTGTCGTGAGCTTCTCTCGACCGGTATCCTCCAAGAGTTTCTGGCGTTGTTCCATAAACCATGCATGCATGAACAAGTAAAAATGCAGTTAAAATCAATATCATGATATCTTAATTCATTATAATTTAACAATTAAAACAATTACTAATAGTACATAAACTAAAATATGCTTACATGGCTCTTGTTCGATTTATCGTCATGCCATGTATATGAAACTATCCCGTCCGGATTTACATGCTCGACGGCATGCGTACTGGTAAACACATCCATATACGACACAAGACCCTGTGCCTCAACTTCCTGAAATTGATTATTATGTACTATTATTATATATTCAAAATTATATAGCACAATAACTATTTACAATTTGCATTCAATAAATTTACCAACTCCTGGTGATACTGCTGGAACGACTTTGACCCTCCTCGATGAGTGACGGGATTTTTGTTCATATTTGCAGAGTTTCTTTCTGACTCTGCCTGTATATTTAAATTTAATACATTATTTACTTACCAAATATTTTTTGATATTTACGTATCAATCGAATAATTAATAAAAGTTTAGTACAAAAATTGAATGTGACTAAGCTCTTTGTAAAACAGACTAAGCTCCGTTACCACCTTCCAAACTTTTAACGGCAATAGTTCTTTGAATTGAACGGGTAATAAATTTTCCATCATTATATGATAGTCGTGGCTTTTCATTCCGCTCAATCTACCTTTTTAAAGTCAACACATCTACGAAGATTTGATGAAATCCCATCAGGAAATCTTAACCCTTCCACCCATTTTAACACAACTTTAACTTGATTATTATCTAACTCGTAATATGTTTTGGGTTTTTTACTGTCATTTGGTTTCATATGAAGCTCAGAACGTTTCATAATTCTTGTATATCGCATCTTGATTTCAAATCGTTCTTAGTCGTCCCCTTGACATTCAAAATTGTGTTTAAAACATTATCAAAGACATTTTTCTCGTTGTGCATCACATCAATATTATGACGAAGCAGAAGATGTTTCCAATAAGGCAACTCCCAAAATATACTCTGTTTGCACCAATTATGAATAGTCGATTTGCCTTCAATTTCTGTTTGCACTCCAGTTTCATATATCTTTGGATAGTCCCTTACAAGTTCGTATATGTCTTCGCTTGACCTGATATTGCAAACACTCATGATGTAGTTTGTATTACATTCAACTTATATAATCCATGCCGGTGATGCAAAAGTAGGAAAAAAAACTCAAGAAAAGTTTAATCTTTGATTAGAAACTTGATATATACAATTCTTGATGTCAAGCAAAGTTGTTTGTAAGCTACTTTTGCTAGTTGTCAAACACCCTCTATTCATGTGTGATGATACGGCAATATTTTGTGTTCAAGGACAAGTTCTTGATCGTTTCTTGATATTTCAGCTCATTTTCTCTGAGTACTTTGTTGTCATTTTTCAATGCAGTCAATTTCTCTTTGAGACTCACGCATTCATTTTTATACAAGTCAAGATGTTTAAAAGCAATGGACATGGACGATTCTAACTCCGACTGAAGCAGAATGTACCTCTGTTTTTCAATAAGCAGCTTGTTTTGAAGTTCTATGGCTTTCAGCTTGAGTACAGTAGGTGAATTTTGATTTCCATCTTCTTTATTAATGGAGTTTGTCTCCATGATTTCAAATGTATTCTCTGAAATGAACTAGATAAGAGGATGTGGTTCTGCGCATTCAGAAAATATATTATATATATTTTTACCTTGAAAAAATACGACAAATATGCCATCATTGCAAGATTGGAGCATGCGACCCACAACAGCAGAAAAATAATCAGTGGTCTGTTAACTTTCAGAAATCAAGAGCAGTATTTAATATGGGATCCAATTAGGTGGATTCTTGTCGCTTCGTGATCCATCAATAAGCAATCAATACTTAAGCATGGATTTTGCATAAAAGTCCATCACATTGGGACCATTTAAAATTGAAAAATGTTAGCATGTACCCTAAGACACATGTTAAGATTGTTAAATTATCAAAATAGCCTCTCTAATTTCACCTATTTATTTATGGTGTAAGGATGGAATAACTATTTGAAAAAAATTCTTTGTATTGTAGTAAATAAACATCATTGCTCTTTGAGCACACATTAACAACACCCATTAAGAATTTAAAGGCACGTCAATCATGTTACAGCATACAGGAGAAATTAATGTTTAAGTACCAAATTGAGAAAATGGTGAAAAACCATCCGTACATAATCCAAGTCTAACATTACGACTCTCCGCTGCAAAATTGGGATAAGTTTTGTCGAAATGCTTCCATGCTTCTCCATCGGCTGGATGTGTCAACATACCCTCTTCCTCCTTTCTGACACTATGTCATCTCATATGAGATGCAGTTACAAAAGATGCGTATAATCTTTGAAGCCTAGGAGTGATGGGTAAGTAATGCAGACGCTTGTATGGAACTTCCTTTCCTTTCTTTTTTCTTGGTTTGTATCTTTTCTGATTACATATTTTACAATTCCTAAGATTTATGTCTTCTTTCCAAAACAACATGCAGCCATTTAAACATGTATCTATTTTCTGATAAGGTAAACCAAAAGCCGACATAAGTTTTTTAACTTCATAGTGATTTTCGCATATTAAATTATCGGACGACATATGTCTTTTTGCAGCTTGTACAACGGCTGTAAATCCGGCTTCGGTGATGTTGTATTTTGACTTCATCGTAATGTATTCTACGGTTACTGATAGCTGGATGCCGCTTTTACAACCATCCCAAAGAGGTTTCTTAGCAGCATCCAGTAAATCATAAAAAAAATTGCTTCAATATTTGGTTCTTCAACATTTTCATCATCGTCGTCAACTTCAACCGTAGGGAACATTGATCGTGCTGCATCTTCAACCATATTTTCTATACGGTTCGTCGTAACAATTTCATTACCAGCAATGTCTAATTCAGACTCTGTAGAAGTATTTGCTACAACTTCTCCATGACGATCCCAAACATAATACTCCGGTACAAAACTGTTTTTGCACAAATGGACTTTCACAATATCGGGTAACAAATACTTCAAATGTCTATACCTATGACACGGACAACGAATTTCTGCATCGTTTTCGTTATTACTTAATGCAAATTCAACAAATACGTTTATACCATTATAAAAATATTCTTTTATTGAGCCTCTCAACCCCCTTCTTTGATACATCCATCTCCTCCGATCAACAAAATAATCGATTATTTTTCTTATTTAAAAAAATATGTCACAAATTCAAAAATAAATATTGGTCATATGTTCCATTACATTTTATTTTTCAATGTATCGATACAAAAACGTATACGGGTCAATTTTACCCCACTTAAGAATACAATATAGAACCGTTGGTTTATAGTTATCTTTTTTTTCTGGTCAGTCATCCTACTTCCCATTACAAATACAGTAAACACTTACATTTCGTACATTATTTCATTTTAAACAATTCAACAAAATTTCGACAGCACTTCCCTTTTGTTTCCTGCATTGTACACAAATGCGTGTACACAGGAAACAAAAAGAAAAGTGACGGCGAAATTTTGTGAACCGTTTGAAACAAAATAATGTGCGAAATGTAATTGTTTACTATGTTTATAACTTGTCCAATACAGGGACAAATCCAACAAGTATTGTACCAGATGAATATAAATGGTTGTTTTATGATAAAAACGACTATTTATATAACGATCATGTACAACACTCGTCGGACGGTGCCAAAAAAACTCTCTAAAGGACGTAAAAAAAAGTATTTTATAAAAAAAGAATATAAATTTACTAATTTTATACATTTCAAAAAATATTAATTTAGCACATTTGTTCCGCGTATTTCATCGAATAAGGCTGCTTTAGTATTCTTGTCATTTTCTAATACAGTCAAATTTCTTTTAGACTCGTGCATTCATTATTATTGTATAAGTCAAGATGTTATATGACTCGTGTCTTATTCTAATTAACACAATACAATGGTAGAAACAACGCATATACAATGGTTTACATATATACACACAATTAAAAATTATACATATTTTTTACAATTTCACGATAAAATATAAAATAGGTATACCATGGGATGTTATAAACCATTATTACGCTGTTGGAAACAATTGCAATCACTAATTACCCTAATTTAACAACTTATGCAAATCTAGATTTAGGGTAGAAATTAGATTTTTGGCTGAAAATAATATATTATACCTGAGTTAGAGAGTAATAGACGTTGATTACGCAGCCGGGGAGGATCCGAAAGCTCTAAATTGGTGATTGGAAGCTTGGGGTAGAGATTTGGGGATTTTGTGTTAAAAAAATTTGTGCTGCAAATGAGGAAGAAGAAGGCTCGGCTGAGCCCTATAATTCGTGAATTTGCGACGGCTTTCGACGGCCGCCGACGGCACGTCGGAAGCCATCGCTTGATGTTGTCGGAATAATTTCCTTTTCTAGTAGTGATTGTATGGATGGTAGTGTTTCTTTTAATGCTATTACTGCCACAACTAATTCATAATCATCACCCAGACCACCTAAGATGGTCAATATCTGTTCAGTATCTGATATTTTGTGCCCTGCTATTTCAAGCAAATCACATGTTGTCTCCACCTTTGATAAATATTCTCTCATAGATAGTGATGCAGCGGAAATAACAGAAATGAATACAACGATGAAAGTAGAAATCAATGGATTAAAAAATACCGAATGCCCAAATCCATTGATCTCAAAGATACCGGATTCTAGCTATCTCCAACACGTTGATCGCACACGATACCATGCATCAGATCCGTTGATCGCACGAGATACCGTGAATCGGCTTCAAATCCGTTGATTCGAGCGAATACCGAAGATGGAGAAATGAGCTCACACTCAACTTCCAATTTCAAAGTGGCACAAAGCACACAAACAAAGTTTTATTCAAAATCAACTACTCTTTACAAATGACACCACCATCCCTATTTATAGGGTTACAACTCACACTAGGTACACGACTTAACAGGTTCAACGACCTAACACAAACGACCTACGACCTAACAAACGCGATTTAAAAACAAACAAATACAACAGCTCATACGACTTAAGCACAACGACATAAGAACAAACGAGTTAACAAACACGAGTTACAACACAACGACCTAAGAATACAACACACACGACCTAAGGACTCAGCGACTTAAGAAATCCAAGCTCCATGCGATATAAGCTTCATGCGACCTAAAACTTGAGCGACATATGGTCGAGCGACCTAAGAACATGGCGGCATAAACTTAGTTAACTCGCGAATGACTTAAGGAAGCACAACATCAAGCGACTTATAAAGAATGCGGCATCAGATATCAGTGGCATATTGCAAACGACCTAACGAATTGTGTCATAGGTCGCTAGGTCGCTCACACGAAGCAAACGACTTATCTTAGGTCGTTCTGGCGACCTAATACATAACCCGTTAGGTCGCTCCTCTACTGCAGTATCCTTCCTGTTAGGTCGCTGGTGACTTAAGACAAATAAACGACCTAAAGCCTACGAGCGACCTAAAGCATTCGAGCTATCATCCTACGATGCATCATCCTCCCCCGGTTGACAAGAATTCGACCTCGAATTTGCACTTTCCTCTTCCTTGATAAGCTGATGCCCATGATACGGAATCAAATGTTTAACGTTGAAAACGTCTGCAGTGTGAATATGATCCGGCAATCTCAACCGATACGCATTATCATTGATCTTCTTTAAAATTTCCACTGGACCAAATTTTCGAGCTTTCAACTTGTTGTAAGTTCCAGCTGGAAAACGATCTTTCGTCAACACTGCGTAAACCAAATCACCTTCTTTGAAGTCTACACTTCTTCGCTTCTTATCTTCCAGTTGTTTATACTTATCATTTGATGCACACAATCGTTCATGAACAGTTCTGTGACATTTCTGCAACTCGTTCACGAAGTCACAAGCTCGTTTAACAACTCCTTTCTGAGATGGTACTGTCATCAAATCCAACGGCCCCTTCGGAATTGCAGAATATACAACTTGAAATGGACTGAATCCAATACTTCGATTAACAGCGTGATTATGTGCAAACTCTGCCTGACATAACTTCATATCCCAGCTCTTCAAATTATCTTTCACAAGACATCTCAATAAGTTTCCCAATGATCTATTCACCACTTCCGTTTGCCCATCTATTTGCGGATGATAAGCGCTACTAAAATTCAGCTTCGTTCCAACCATCTTCCACAAACTCAACCAAAAATGGCTTAGAAATCTAGTATCCCGATCAGAAACAATAGATTCAGGTAGCCCATGTAATCGATACACCTCTTTAAAGAACAATTGAGCAACACGGACGGCATCAGCTGTTTTCTTACAAGCTATGAAATGTGCCATTTTCGAAAATCTATCCACTACAACATATATTGAATCATTCCCTCGCTGAGTTCTTGGCAACCCCAAAACAAAATCCATGCTGATATCAACCCATAGTGTAGTAGGCACGAGTAATGGCATATACAATCCCGCATTCGTCGCTGTCCCTTTGGAAACTTGACAAATATGACATCTCTCCACAAATCTTTCAACTTCTTTTCTCATAGAAGGCCAAAAATATGATTGCGAAATCAACTGCAATGTACGATCTCTTCCCACATGACCCTCTTCATGCAATTCTTTCACAATCTTCATCAGCAGACTGCTCTCTGGTATACACAACCTATTTACCTTAAATAGAAATCCATCTACCAATACATACTCATCCGTCTTCCCTTTATTGACTTCATCAACCACCTTGGCAAGATAAGGATCATCCACAAACAATTCTGGCAACACATCAAACCCCGTCACTTCAACCTTCATTGTAGTCAACAAATGATTCCTTCGACTCAATGCATCTGCCACACGGTTTGTAATTCCCGACTTATGCTTCACCACAAATGTAAATTGTTGTAAGTATGCGATCCACGAAGCATGTCTAGCTGCGACTTTATCCTGCCCTTGCAAATGCTTCAACGCCTCATGATCTGTATACAAGACAAACTCCTTATGAAACAAGTAATGTCTCCAATGCTTCACAGCTTGTACAATAGCATAGAATTCCACATCATAAGTATTATATCTCATCTTAGCTCCCGAAAGCTTCTCACTGAAATAAGCAATTGGTCGACCTTTCTGACTCAACACCCCTCCAATTCCCACCTTTGAGGCATCAGTGTGTAGCTCAAATAACAACTGAAAATCTGGCAATACTAGAATTGGTGCTGTCGTCAAAAGCTCCTTGATCCGCTCAAAAGCTAATCATGCTTCTTCCGTCCATAAAAATTGTTTTCCCTTCATACAATCAGTAACTGGCGCTATCACGCTACTGAAATGTGGAATAAATCTTCGGTAGAATGATGCTAAACCATGAAAACTTCTCACTTCAGTTATAGTCTTGGGTTGTGGCCAATTTTTGATTGCTTCAACTTTACTTTGATCCACCTGTGTACCTCCTTCAGAAACAATATACCCCAAAAATAAAACACTATGCGTCATGAACACCCTTTCTTCGTTGCAGCATAAAATTGTTCCTGTCGCAGTATCATCAACACTTCTCTCAGATGATGCAAGTGTTCTTCTGTGCTTCCACTATATATCAGTATATCATCAAAATACACCACCACAAACTTCCCAATAAATGGTCTAAAGATCTGATTCATCACCCGCATAAACGTACTAGGTGCATTCGAAAGACCAAACGGCATAACCAGCCATTCATACAACCCCTCCCGTGTCTTGAATGCTGTTTTCTATTCATTCCCTGGTCGAATTCGAATTTGATGATAACCACTCTTCAAATCGATCTTCGAAAAGATAGTAGCTCCACTAAGTTGATCCAACAAGTCATCCAATCTGGGCATAGGAAATTGTATCTCACTGTAATCTTGTTTAGTGCTCGACTATCAGTACACATCCTCCACGTTCCATCCTTCTTCGGCACTAACAAGGCTGGAACTGCACAAGGACTTAAACTTTCCTGTACACGCCCTTGTTCAAGCAACTCTTCCACCTGCCTTCTCAATTCTTCGTGCTCCTTTGGACTCATTCTGTAATGTGGTCTATGTGGTAACACAACTCCTGGAACAAGATCAATTTGATGTTGAATGTCCCTCAACGGTGGTAACTCCTTTGGCAACTCTTCTGGAAATACGTCTTCAAATTCCTTCAACACTGGTTTTGCTTCTTCAGGAATTTCAACCTCCTCACTACTGTCACGTCCAATCAACAAAAATACTTCAGGTTCCTCTTCTACTTCTTTAACAAACTCCTTCAAAGATAGTAAAGTCTTCAGTTCTTCAATCTCCTCCAACTTGCTTTCCCTCTGTTGTTGCTTTTTAGGAACTAAAGTGATTTTAGTGCCATTGAACATGAAACTGTAGCAGTTAGTTCTACCATCGTGTTGCACGGCTCTATCGAATTGCCATGGTCTCCCCAACAACAAATGACATACATTCATATCCACAACATCGCACCAAATTTCATCCTTATATGTCTTTCCAATAGAAAAAGTTACACAAGCTCTCTGACTAACCTTCACCTCTCCACCTTTCCTCAACCATGCTAACTTGTAAGGTTTTGGATGCTTTTCTGTCTTCAATGCCAACTTCTTTACAGCTTCTGTAGAGATAATGTTGTCACAACTCCCTGCATCAATAACAAACTTGCAAACTCTCCCCAGAATAGTGCACGTCGATTGAAAAATATTACTCCTCAACCAACTAGTCTCTTCCTCCTGTTTTGGTGTCAAACAAGATCTCCTCATCATTAAAGAATACCCTTCATCTCCTGGCAACAATTCTTCTTCCTCCTCAACTGGTAGTGAATTAGAAGGTTCTGCATCTACATCCTCATCTTCAACCTCAGCAATCATCGCTCGCTTCTTAGGCTTTGGACATTCATTGCTTTTGTGGCCAAACTCTTGACAATTAAAGCACTTGATACTGCTGTTGACTTTGGTCTTTGCAAATTCAATGACAACCGGTTTATTAACAACCTTGGAAACGTTAGCATTGTTACTAGCTCCTTTCACTTGATTGTTGGAATTTGTAAACACACCACCTCCTCTTCTGCCTTGCTTCTTCCAAGCTAACGCCTTCTGGTGTGCTTCTGTGACGGATCTATGGTCAAACATATTCACCATATCCTGAATTTTCATTCTCAATCCTCCAACAAATCTAGCTGTCAGCTGCTCCTCCGTCTCCATGATATCATTTCTGGCAATAAGTTGATAGAACTCATCCGCATAATCATTAACCGACTTTGTTCCCTGTCTCAGATTCTACAATCGTTGATACATAAGAGACTGATAATTATACGGCAAGAATGTAGCCTTCATTAACTTCTTCATCTTCTCCCATGTAGCAATCTTTGACTTCCCCATTCTCTCCCGTGTAAGTTTAGTTTGTTGCCACCACGCCATAGCTCTTCCTCTCAAACGAGTAGCAACCAACTTAACTCTTCGATGCTCAGGAACCTCCTTAAAGTCAAAAATTTCTTCAACATTAGATAACCAATCCAAAAATTCTTCTGCTACCATTCCACCCTTGAATTCTGGAATTTCCATTTTCATCCCCGATTCCCATCGACGATCATCTTCAACCTCCCGATATGCATTTCGTACTTGGTCTCGATCTTGATAATGAACACTACATCTATCACCATCTTCATCAAAAACAGATGTACTTCGATAACGATCTCGACCATCCACATCTCTATGATCACGCATATCCCTTCTACTTTGTCTTTCAACATCACGATATGGCTCATGTTCAAACTCACGTGGAGTTCTTCTCTCTTCATTTCTATACTCATGATGTTCTCTTCTCAATGAAACTGAAGATTCTCTTCTTTCTCGGTAAGATTGCGGCGACACCCTCCTCGCTTCCGTAACCGATGGCGAAACTCTGTTTCCTCCATGGTTCGAGACTGGCGACCTTCTCCTTTGACCTTGATTCATATCAATCGTCAGTTTCTCTAACTTCCCAATGCCTTCATCAAATTTCTCATTGATACGTTGTTCCATTTGCTCAGCTTCTTCTCGTTTATACAAATCTTCAACATTTTGATGACGGTTAGCTCTTCTCGGTGGCATTGTCAAATCAAACAATCTTCAACAACTTTAACTCTCAGCCTTGACTCTTCAACACAAAGTGATGCACAACTTCGACTCCTAACCCTCGGCCTTAACTTCAAACTCTTCTCCTTGGCTCCAAGACTCGGCTTAGCTATGATTGGCTAAGGCTCGCTCTGATACCAAATGATGCAGCGGAAATAACAGAAATGAATACAACGATGAAAGTAGAAATCAATGGATTGAAAAATACCGAATGCCCAAATCCGTTGATCTCAAAGATACCGGATTCTAGCTATCTCCAACACGTTGATCGCGCACGATACCGTGTTAAAAAATCTACGATTCTTCGAACGTTGATCTCGCGCACGAGATACCGTGAATCGGCTTCAAATCCGTTGATTCGAGCGCACTCGAATACCGAAGATGGAGAAAGAAGCTCACACTTAACTTCCAATTTCAAAGTGGCACAAAGCACACAAACAAAGTTTTATTCAAAATCAACTACTCTTTACAAATGACACCACCATCCCTATTTATAGGGTTACAACTCACACTAGGTACCCGACTTAACAGGTTCAACGACCTAACACAAATGACCTACGACCTAACAAACGCGATTTAAAAACAAAAAAATACAACAGCTCATACGACTTAAGCACAACGACATAAGAACAAACGAGTTAACAAACACGAGTTACAACACAACGACCTAAGAATACAACACACACGACCTAAGGACTCAGCGACTTAAGAAATCCAAGCTCCATGCGATATAAGCTTCATGCGACCTAAAACTTGAGCGACATATGGTCGAGCGACCTAAGAACATGGCGGCATAAACTTAGTTAACTCGCGAACGACTTAAGGAAGCACAACATCAAGCGACTTATAAAGAATGCGGCATCAGATATCAGCGGCATATTGCAAACGACCTAACGAATTGTGTCATAGGTCGCTAGGTCGTTCACACGAAGAAAACGACTTATCTTAGGTCGTTCTGGCGACCTAATACATAACCCGTTAGGTCGCTCCTCTACTGCAGTATCCTTCCTGTTAGGTCGCTGGTGACTTAAGACAAGTGAACGACCTAAAGCCCACGAGCGACCTAAAGCATTCGAGCTATCATCCTGCGCTGCATCAGATAGACTGCATTTTCTAATGTTTTGTAGTTGTCTCTTGTAATGCATTATTCTAGCAGCTGATTGAGAATTAAAAATTTGTTGTATGGTTGTCCAGATCTCATTTGATGAATTACATCCTATAATTTGTGGCAACAGACTCATGCTGATTGATGACAGTTATAACTATGAACTAATTAAACTGTCTTGTCTTCGATACTTTGTGAATTCTTGATTTCTAACAACCTTGTTTTCTTGGTCAGTGATGAATCTTGGAGGCACAGGCAATGTTCCTAGTACGTATCCATCAAGACCATATCCTCTTACTACAGTCTCAACTTGATATTTCCATAGAAGATAATTATCTTCATCAAGCTGAGCTGTGACTAATTGTATCAGTGGGCTTATTACGGTCTTGATCAAATTCTCGGTTGCTGGTTTAGTTTACTGGCTTGAATCACTAGTTTTTTCTGAAGTTGCTGAATTGGGATCTCCTTCAGCCATGATGAATTTAAAGATTCAGAAGTCGGCAAGAAAATAAAGAAAATGACTGGTTTGATGCAACCACTAAAAACTTAAATGATGAATTTCTTCTGATAAGTTTTTTGGTATGGCACTGACTTTCTTGATGTGTTTTATGATTGATTTCTTGCCTTCTTGATCTGTTTTCTGATTTCCTGATTGTTTCTTCAATTTTCTTGATTTTGATGAGAAGTTTTGTTGCAGTCGAACCTTGTTTCTGGCAAGGCACTTGACTTCTTGTCTGATTTGCAAGCAAATTCAAAATCTCAAAGATTGAGATCAATATCTCCGATGAGTGCACTCATGTGATGATATATGATCTGATGAGTTGCTTCAGATATAAAGAAATTTAAAGCTGAATGCTGTTAAGCAATTCTAGCTCTGATACCATATTGAATTTTACAAAGATTGATATAATAGAATTGATGAATTTTCAAGAGAGAATGATCTTTATAGATGATGTTAAAAATGCAAAAGCAATACAATTGCAATCGGTTTCATTCTATACAATATATATAAGTGTACATATCAATTGCGGCCCATACTTCTGTTATATGGGCTGAGATCCACTATCCATTATACTATTATCGTATAAGCTTTGTTATGCTGAGAGCTTTGCTTTATTCGATCATTCTCATTCATCATAAATTTTGAAAATATGCCATTATAAAACGCTGATTCAGCCTCAGCGCAATAGAAATTGACCTATATCTGTAATAAGTTTTGTAAGTGGACTAAACTTGCTGTTAGTTTTGAAAAATAGCCAAAATTAATATATATAAAAAGAAATCCAACTAAATAAGCATTGGGCGAGTGTACATCATGTTACTATGTAGTAAATGCTTTAAGATCTTCGTTGTAGTAAATGTTATTTCAACAATAGCAGTTGTTACTAATAGAGTGAAAACCTATACATTTAGCAGTAGTTGTTACTGGTTGAGTGAAAACTAATATGATGAGCTTGTAAAAAAAATAACATGTGCTAGCAACTTTAGATTTTTTAAATGACAACCAACCAATTCCAAGATCAACCGTTGAACGTTGTAACTAATTTAAATAACAATTCTATCTTTAAGTAAAACAATATTTGAGAGGGTGGCTCTTTAAAGAACCAGTTCCCTTTAACAGATTATGCAAACTTGAGGGGGTTCAGCTGACCACTCTCACATACAAGTAGATTGTCCATTAGTTGAGATCGAAATGAAGAAAATCTTTCTTTCCATGTTGGAACATTTTGAAGGCAACAGTTCACAACCGTTGAGGATTTCCAAGTTTACCGATCAAGTGGGAAACAACCTAAAATGGCTAGTATTTAACATCAAAAAATAGTAGTCATTAGCACATAATATCAATAAAACATTTGAGTTTATAGTGAAATGTACAATGAGTGAGCACAAACGGAAAAAAAATTCTAGAAAAGGAACAAACGAAAATAATTTTCTGTGCACATTATGTGGAAAGTTGGGCATGCATGTAATGTTGAAACAATGTGGCACTTTTTTGTTTCTGTTCTAGCATTGAATATATATCATCCAGTCAAGTTCATTTGAGACACTATTTTGTTTGTCTTCACAACCAGTTTTTAATAAGCACATTGTAAATCTAAGGCAAAGTTAACCACTAAAATCAGTAGAGATATCTTACAAAAAACCACGGACAAACACAGCAGACAACCAAGAAAAAAACAGTGACAAATGAATTTAAGCCTTTATGGTAAGTTATAACTGTAATAACTTTTAACACTGAAAAAAGTTTATCCCTATGCTTTGGACAAAGGATTAAGTTCGCGCTTTCAACAGTTATCTTATAATGTTAGGGGAAAATCAAACATGTAAAAGTCACATTAAGATTCAAACAACCACATAAAATAGTTGTTATTAAACTTGGAGGTACTTCGGTTAGTTCAGTCTTTATGAAAGAACTACAAAATGATTTTAGTTTAAATATGTAGTTTCAAGGGAATTAAAAACACAACCAGCAGAATGGAATAACAGTAATTGATATGATCAGGAAATCAAATGGGGATTCTGAGGCTTGTCTTAGCAATCTCCTTAAAACTTTGATTTGCAAAGCTTCCAAGATAAAATAGAATCTGTCCGATCAAGATTGTAAAGAGTATGCTCCCTCTGTGCTTCAATGGCAGCAGTATTTCGGTAAGAAGAGAGAAGATTGGAATTCGGATGGAGAATGTGATCAGTATTCTCCGTTATTTATATGCAGTCCGTCATCCCTTCCGAATAGACATGCATGTCCAACGGGTCGCACCCATTACCGTTTGTCACTACCGTTCCACAAAAGACTGCGACTGTTTAAATTTAAAAGTTGCATCTTTTTAGAAAAACTGTTCAAAAAAACGGCCATGTTTTTAGCAAAAGTAAGAAATCACATTAGCCCCGAACCCGGGACGGGCGACGCGTGTGTATTTTAGTCATGAGATATAGATCCTTCCCCTCGCACAAAATTACCTGATCCTAATGGCCAATATAAGGTTTGAGGATTTGGTATATATTCGTGAATGTTTTCTTATTTTTGTCAATGTAGGACCAATGTATATTTCATTCATATTTGAAATTCCAACAAAATAGTCTTCAACATGATCTAGGTATTAAGATATTATTGCCTTGGGGCTAACAAAACAAACAGCAATACAATAAAGGATGCAAATGAAGAGTATAAGGAGTCTGTTATTAATTTATGTCACTTTACAGGGGACTTGCTATTAGGAAAAATCTCTTCAGATGATCAGTCTAAGGGAATAAAAACCCAACGCGACAGAAAAAAACAGGATCGTGATTGCAGTGAGACGAAACAAAAAGAGACAAACACTAGAACAGACAGCCACAGATCTATGCAATGCAGAAAAATAAATAACACTAGTATTTATAGTGGTTCCACTACCGCGAGGCAGTGTACGTCCACTTGGGGAGAGGAGATTTTATTAATCACTGAAAGATTAGAGTTACAAGATTGATTCACTTTTGAAGGCTATACATAAGAAGAATTAACAATATAAACAAAATTTTGCAGAGTTTCAACTCTCTAGGATGGCTGCCATTGTTGTCCAGAAGCTCCACTATTTATAGAATGAAGATATGAGGAGGGATAGCTGCTATATAGCAACCGTGAGGTTTGGGTCGGCACATCTGGCCTGGCATAATTTGGTCCGACATACAGCATCCGGTTCGGTGGCACACTTCACAAACTAGTTCAGTACACTTTTGGTTTGGCATAGGCCAACATGTTTGGTCCGACAAAGCTTGGCATTTGGTTCGGCAGCCAATGCCCGAACGAGAAATCTGGACCGACATCGATTCATTTTGGTCTAGCATCTCAGTTTGGTTCGGTCTTCATCACTTCACCGCTCTGAACCAATGCCGCTCCACTTTCAAACCCCGAACGAAATCACTGCTTCAACACCGCTCCAAATATTACCTCCTTAATCCCGAACGAAACATTACCGCTCCATAAATAAGGAGCGGCAAAAGCTAGCAACGCCGGACGAGATTTCTCGTCTGGCACTTCCCTCACCGAATCATATTTCCACTGCCGCCCTAGTCAACCACCGAATGAAGTAGCTCGTTCGGTCTCTACCCTACACCGCTCTAGCTCCACCGAACCATGATAGTGGTTCGGCAATTCTAGGCCTAGAGCTTGCTTCTGCTTCTAGGGTTAGAGCTTCCTCCTTCCTCGTTGACGCTTTTCCAATGGAGCTTCTCCTTCTTCCTCTTTCTTCGCCTTTGCTTCTGCGACTTCAACTCCACCAACGATGGAATTAAGGTAACAATTCCAACAATCTCCACCTTGTTACCATATTCCATCAAGCCATCTAACTCCGTCTACACCACTATGCTCCAAGAAATGGATACTTACCCAATGAGCTTCGTCAATGCCATCACCCATTACACTTTGTCAACCAACTCCGACAAGGCCATCACCCGTCAACAAAGTGTTCGAAGTACCCAGTCCGTGTAGAACCTATCAATCTCCACCATGAAAACAAACGTCTCCATGAACCATCTCAATTCTCCCCTCATGCCACCCCGTGGCACCTAGCACTTCATTAAGCGAATCAAGTCCGAGCAATGCTCGAACTTAGCAACAGGCAACGACTTGGTAAACATGTCTGCTGCATTCTCCTTTGTGTGAATTTCCAAAAGACGAACTAGCTTCTCTTCACTCATCGAGACAAGGAACGACTCTCTCACCTCAATATGCTTCGTCCTCGAGCTTGAAAGTGAATATGGATCGATAATATAGTTAAACTACGACTAGCAAGTGCGGAATTATAAATAATAGTAAATGGCAATAATAAAAATGACACCAGGGATTTTTATACTGGTTCGAACTTCTCGTTCTACATCCAGTCCCAGACTGCTTCTGGAATTTCTCGAATAACCCTCACTTAACCCGGAGGAACAGGTATTACACCGCCTGAGCAACCGAACAGGACTTTTCCGCCTAAGCAACCGAATAGGACTTCAAATACAATTTGGTAAATTGTTTCTTGACTTGTGTGTTCTTTGAATAACACGAATATAGTCAATGTAGTACACCCTTCCTGTAATCTTCTTGATATGATGATTTGAATGTGCAAAAGATAGGAAGTAGAGAATTGAAAATCACTTGATATTATAACAATATAAGATCAGAATAGATAGAAAGAATTGGTTTTTGAAATAGTGTATTTTCATCTCTATTTATAGTATTGAATAGTTTTAATTCAATAGTTGCAACTATTAGAAGGAGTGCAACTGTTGGTGAAGAAGACAACTCTTCAAAATTTGAATTTTCATGAAGAGATGCTTCAGTTCGTCAAGTTCAGATGTCTGAGAAAAAGTGACAGATGGCTAAGTAAGTTTAAACAGTCAAATAGGCAGAAGAAACAAATTTCTGTGAGTTTAGACGTCTGTTCATTTAATTTAGACGTCTGTTTTTATGACAAACGTCTGTATTAAAGTGACAGACGTCTGTTTTTATGACAGATGGCTAAATAAAAGTGACAGATGTCTGAATTTGTACTGATTTGTTCCTCTTCTTTATTTTAGTGATTCTGAACTTGAGAAACTTTTGAAAATACTTTTATGTCTATAAAAAGATATTTTATATTTGTAGAACATGTTTTCCAAAAATTATTTGTGTGTGTGTGTTATCATCATATCAGAGATTGTACAAAAATATCTAACCGGAAATAATAATCAGTATACTAGAAAGCTTGAGCTTAGTTTGTTGACGATATGATAATAGCTTTTCTTTGTAGATTCCTGCAAGAATATTTGACATCATAGTATATAGTTTGAAATATATAGTTGTCACATTAAAATCGAAGAAGGCAGGTTCCAACAGAGCTGAATGTCAGATTTTTAGCTAAGTGAATTGCACTTTGACTGTCACAATGCACATTCACTCCTTCGTATGCGAAGTCCAAATCACACAATAGCCGCCTCAAATAAAGCGCCTCCTTAGCTGCTTCAACTGCAGCTATGAGCTCTACCTCTGTAGTAGACAAAGCCACACTCGTCTGTAACCTTGCTCTTAACTGATCGCTGTCCCACCAATGGTGAAAACATATCCGGAGGTTGACTTCCTTCGATCTCTATCACCGGCATAGTCGGAATCACAAAATCCAACCAAGCTGAAATCTCTTTCTCTGCCGCCAAAGACAAGTCCATGGTTTGGAGTTCCTCTAAGGTATCTGAAGATACACTTCGCTGCTTTCCTATGCGTCTTTTCTGGATTTGTCATGAATCTACTTACCAGTCCAACAGCCTGTGCAATTTCAGGCCTAGTGCAGATCATGACATACATCAAGCTGCCAACTGCACTTACATATGGGACCTTCATCGTATAAGTCTTATCCTTTTCGGAGATCGGAGAGCCTTTACTAGAAAGCTGTATATGCAAAGGCATGGATGTGCTGATTGCCTTTGCCCCTTCCATGCTAAACCGAGTAAGCACCTTTCGAATCTACTTCTTTTGATGAGGCTCAAAAGTCCTAGCTTTCTATCCCTTTGGATTTCCATACCCAAAATTTTCTTTGCTTCTCCAAGGTCTTTCATTTCGAATTCCGCTTTTAGCTTTAGCTTCAAACTATCGATTTCAGCCTTATCCTTGGAAGCAATCAACATATCATCCATGTACAAGAGTAGGTACACCCATCTGCCTTTCTTTAAATGCTTGAAGTACGCACAAGTGTCTTTGATGCTACGATCAAAACCAAGTGAAAACATAAAAGAGTCAAACTTCTTGTACCATTATCTAGGCGACTTCTTAAGTCCATACAATGACTTCTTCAATTTGCAAACCCAATTTTCTTTTCCGTCTACAACAAATCCTTCTGGCTGCTTCATGTAGATGGTCTCATCCAAGTCTCCGTGCAAGAAAGTGGTTTTCACGTCCAGTTGCTCCAGCTTCAATTCATGAGCTGCGACGATAGCGAGCAAAATGCGGATGGACGTATGCCTCACTACTGGAGAGAATATCTCATCATACTCCAATCCATTTCTTTGTGAAAACCCTTTAGAAACATAGCAGACTCAACAAAAGTAACATGTCCGGAATGAACAATCTTCCGATCAACAGGGTTCCAAATTCGATACCCTTTGATACCATCAGTGTATCTCATTAGTATGCCCTTGTATGCTATAGCCTCCAACTTGTCATCACCTGTATGGTGAACGTACATAGGACAACCAAAAATTCAGAAGTAACCAAGTTACACTACTTTACCTCTCCACTTTTCCTCTGGAATCTCTCCATCTATGGCTGAGCACGGAATTCGATTTAAGATATACGCCGCGGTTGATAATGCCTTAGTCCAAAAGCCTCTAAACAAGCCCGCCGTCAATCTCAAGCAACGAGCCTTCTCCGGTAGAGTCATGTTCATCCTTTCTTCAACCCCATTGGATTGCGGATCGCTGAGTATAGTGAAATGTCTCTGAATGCCATGCTGTCTACAAAAGTCAAGGAATTCCCTAGAGACAAATTCACCGCCATTATCAGATCTCAGCACCTTCAACCTAGAACCAGATTGTTTCTCAATAAGCGCTTTCCAGCCTTTGAACTTCTCAAAACTTTCTGATTTGGCCTTCATCACATACACCCATACTTTCCGAGAAAAGTCATCAATGAAAGAGATAAAATACTTTGCTTCTCCAAGAGAAGAAGTAGCAACCGGTTCCCAAACATATGTATGCACGTACTCAAGTACTCACCTCGATCTATGGAGTCCAACTTCAAAAGATATTTTAGTTTGCTTGCCTAACACACACTCCTGGCAAAAGTCCATCTTGTCGAAGCTTTCTCCTTTGATCATCTTCCGTCTTCGAAGCAACTCTAAGCCCTTATCTAAAATATGACCCAACCTGAGATGCCAAAGCTTTGTGGCATCCAATGCACGAGAACTGCCTACTCCAAAACACGACTCTCCAAGAACTGTGGTTCCTTTCAGCAAATACAGATTTCGGAACACATCTCCTTTGATAAGAATTAGTGCACCTCTTGAAACCTTCAGACTATCCTTCTCCATAGGTACCTTGCATCTCAAAGATGCCAATTTACATAAAGAAATTAAGGACTTCCGAAGACTTGGAACATACCGGAAACCTGTCAAAGTGCGTATCACTCCGTCAAACATCCTGATCCTCACTGTACCTTTACCCATTGTTCTACAGCTAGCATCATTATCCATAAGAATAGAGCTTCCCTCTCGTCCAACGAAAGAACTGAAGTAATCCTTATTAGGCGTCATATGGAAAGAGCCCCCCGAGTCCAGCATCCAATGGTCTGAGACATCCGATACTGCTGCAGACAACACATCGTCAGATACAGACTTCTCCACCACAAATGATGAAGATCTGTCTTCTTCCTTCCTCTTCAAATTTGGACAATTCTTTTTCCAATTACTAGATTTATTACAGATAAAGCACTTCCCGTCCTTAGATTTTCCTCTCCTGCCATTGCCGGGCTTCCTGGATTTGGAACGCCCTCTAGAGTGCCAATTCTTCTTATTTTCTCTACCTCTTTCAACAAACAGGCCGTGACTACTACTTCCACCTCTACTTCCTTCATTTATCTCCTTCATCTGATCTCTCAAGCCCTCAGATAGAAGGCCCGACTTCACATCTTCCACTGTCAATGTGTTTCTAGCGAAGATAAGGCTGTTAGCGAAACCTGTGTATCGCTCCGAAAGAGAACACAAAAGAATCATTGTCATTTGCTCCTCATCTATCTTCAAGTCAACAGTCTTCATCTTCATCATGAGATCATCAAAGAAATTAAGATGTTCCTTCACTGAAGTACCCTCTCTCGTCCTCATGGTAAAAAATGTCTTCAGCAATATCAGATCGTTAGTCAGAGATTTCTTCAAGTAGAGATTTTCCAGCTTGATCCAAATGCCCCTAGCAATGGTCTCACTGCTAATCTATGATATGACATTCTCTCCCAAAGGTAGTTGTAGAGTAGTAAACGCTCATTTCTCCATCTCTTTCCTTTTCATGGCTGAGATGTCAGCCGTCAACTCCTCAGGGGCAAACAAAACTGGATGGACTTCATTCCTCATTAGTACAGCCTTCATCCTCCATTGCCACTTCTTGAAGTCTTTATCCTCATTCCATTTCTCAATTGCAAATTGTGATCCTGACGCGATATACATTCCTCTAGTATAAGGTCTTGTAAGAACTGGAGTTTATTCATCTTCTGCCATAGCGTCTAACACTCCGCAATCAACCTTGCAGCTCTGATACCAAACTGTTGGGGAAAATCCCTTCAGATGATCAATCTAAAGGAATAAAAATCCAACGCAGCGGAAAACAACTGGATCGTGATTGTAGTGAGACGAAATAAAAAGAGACAAACATCAGAACAGACAATCACAGATCTATGCAATGCAGAAAAATAAATAACACCAGTATTTATAGTGGTTCCACTACCGTGAGGCAGTGTATGTCCTCTTGAGGAGAGGAGATTTTATTAATCGCTGAAAGATTAGAGTTACAAGATTGATTTACTTGTGGAGGCTATACATAAGAAGAATTAACAATACAGACAAAATTCTACAGAGTTTTAGCTCTCTAGGATGGTTGCCATTGTTGTCCAGAAGCTCCACTATTTATAGAATGAAGATATGAGGAGGGATAGCTGCTATATAGCAGCCCTGAGGTTTGGTTCGGCACATCTGGTCCAACACAATTTGGTTCGGCATACAGCATCTGGTTCGGTGGCACACTTCACAAACTAGTTCGGTACGCTTTTGGTTTGGCATAGGCCAACATGTTTGGTCCGGCAAAGCTTTGCATTTGGTTCGGCAGCCAATATCCAAACGAGAAATCTGGACCGGCATCGATTCATTTTGGTCCGGCATCTTAGTTTGGTTCGGTCTTCATCACTTAACCGAACGAAAACTTTGGTTCTGTCTTTATCACTTCACCGCTTCGAACCAATGCCGCTCCACTTTCAAACCACGAACGAAATCACTGCTTCAACACCGCTCCAAATATTACCTCCTCAATGCCGAACGAAACATCACCGCTCCATAAATATGAAGCGGAAAAACCTAGCAACACTGGACGAGATTTCTCGTCCGACACTTCCATCACCGAATCAGATTTCCACTGCCGCCCCAGTCAACCACCGAACGAAGTAGCTCGTTCGGTCTCCACCTTACACCGCTCCAGCTCCACCGAACCAAGATAGTGGTTCAGCAATTCTAGGAACTTCCTGGAGCTTTCTTCCGCTTCTAGGGTTAGGGCTTCCTCCTTCCTCGTCGACACTTCTCCAATGGAGCTGCTCCTTTTTCCTCTGTCTTCGCCTTTGCTTCTGCGACTTCAACTCAGCCAGCGATGGAATCAAGGTAACAATTCCAACACTTGCTATATGTTAATTACTTTGGATAAATAAACTGATGTCAGATTTTATGTATACCCGATATGTTTGGATGATGATTAGTTGGAAAATTGCCAGTTCCCGAAAACCATGGCAGAGGATCCACTGTTGATGTACACAATAGAGTTGGAGTAGTTTATGCGTACACCTATCTATTATTTAACGTAGTAAGTGAGCAACAAGTATTATGACAACGATTGTTGAAACAAATTGGAAACAGCAGCTAGTATTTTGTTTTTCCATACCTTCGTTCAGGGGCGAATCTAGCTATCTATTTTAGGAGGATCAATATTTTGAGAGGGGGCAGAATGTTGTGTATAATGTAGATAAAATATGCAGAATCAAGCATAAGTTCTTGAATAAGATACAAAAAAACTATCAACCAGACAATATTTGAGGGGGTCAGCTGCTCCCGCCTCCGTTGTATTTAGCTTTAAAGAGCACTATGTTACTTTGACTCCTTTTCAACACAGTTGGTCAACTACTTCCTGTACAAACTCATCAACTTAAAAGACGCATGTGTATGATTGGTTGAAATCATATAATGATTGTATACGCTTTAGTTGGATTAAGTGCAGTACGTCCAAAGACTCCATATGATAAGCATCCTAACTCTAAACAAATGTCATTAGGATGTACAGATATTATAAGAACAAATTTGCAACTTTTAGTTGTACGTAGATTCACATTGTGATGCAAATAGTTTGTTTTTCTTTTCTGAAAAATTTCAAACGAATGAAGGCTGCAAAAAAAAAATTCTATATAGATATAATACAAAAATATATGAAGTAAACTAAAGGCTATGTTTCACTTACGAGTTTACAAGTAGGATACATTAGTCCGTTGATACTAGAACTGTCAAACGGGTTGGGTTGGGTCAAAATGGGTTGGGTCGAGTTTGACCCAGCCCATTTATGATCCATTATTTTTGACTTATTTATGACACAACCTATTTAATAAGCGGGTTACCCATTTAACCCATTTAAAGATATAAATTTGATTTGACTAATAAAAACAAATAAATATAAACTAATTCTAATTTCAATTTTTACGTTTTGAATTTCGATAAAAATAAAAGTTCAAAATTTTAAAATTTAATACTACTTTTCATCAAAATTCAAATATGGGGTTGTGGTAGCCGGTTATTTTCTAAGTACAACTATCAGTCTCCATAGAGAACTACAGTGTGCGTTAACAATATGAAGTATCCGAGGATTCCATATTGTCTGTAATTTAGGTGGGAGTTAATCGGTCGAAGTCTCGCCTGATTTCGAGTTAGTATGAAGAAATTATCGCAGTCTGAACAAAAAAATAGCGGCTTCTGCACTAGGCGGAGTTCAAATATAGGGATGTGGTAGCTTGTTATTTTCTAAGTACAACTGTTAGTCTCCATGGAGAACTACAGTGTGCGTTAACAAAATGAAGTATCCGAGTGTTCCATATTGTCCGTAATTTAGGTGGGAGTTAATCGGTCGAAGTCTCACCCGATTCCGAGTTAGTATGAAAAAGTTATTGCAAGCTGAACAAAAAAATAGCGGCTTCCGCACTAGGCGGAGTTCAAATATGGAGATGTTGTACCCTGTTATTTCTCAAGTACAACTGTCAGTCTCCATGGAGAACTATAGTGTGCGTTAACAAAATGAAGTATCTGAGTGTTCCATATTGTCCGTAATTTAGGTGGGAGTTAATCGGTCGAAGTCTCACCCAATTCCGAGTTAGTATGAAAAAGTTATTGCAATCTGAACAAAAAAATAGCGGCTTCCACACTAGACGGAGTTCAAATATGGGAATGTTGTAGCATGTTATTTTCTAAGTACAACTGTCAGTCTTCATGAAGAACTACAGTGTGCGTTAACAATATGAAGTATCCGAGTGTTATGTATTGTTCGTAATTTAGATGGGAGTTAACCGGTCGAAGTCTCACCTGATTTCGAGTTGATATGCAGAAGTTATTGCAGTCTGAACAAAAAAAATAGCGGCTTCTGCACTAGACGGAGTTTAAATATGGAGATGTTGTATCCTGTTATTTTCTAAGTACAACTATCAGTCTCCATGAAGAACTATAGTGTGCGTTAACAATATGAAATATCCGAGTGTTTCATATTATCCGTAATTTAGGTGGAAGTTAATCGGTCGAAGTCTCACCTGATTCTGAGTTAGTATGAAGAAGCTATTGCAATCTGAACAAAAAAATAGCGGCTTTTGCACTAGGCGGAGTTCAAATATGGGGATGTGGTAGCCGGTTATTTTCTAAGTACAACTGTCGTTCTCCATGAAGAACTACAGTGTACGTTAACAATATGAAGTATCCGAGTGTTGCATATTGTCCGTAATTTAAGTGGGAGTAAATCGGTCGAAGTCTTCCATGATTCCGAGTTAGTATGAAGAAGTTATTGTAGTCTGAACAAAAAAAATAGCGGTTTCTACACTAGACGGAGTTCAAATATGGGAATGTAATTTTAAATGGGTAACTAACCCTTTTAAAAATGGGTCAACCCTACCCATTACCCATTTAATAAAATTCATAAATGTATTAACCCAACTCATTTATAAATAAGGTAAATGGGTTGGGTCATATTTTGACAGGTCTAGTTGATAGTTTCTCAAAAATAAAAATAAATTAGATATTGTTCGCTTATTTACTAATCCACAACCTTTCATGAAATATGAAAGCAAAATAAATAGGGAACCCCATAGCACATTAGATTAGATATAAACATGACATATTTTTGGAAGTATACAAAAAACTCACAAAAAAGAAATCAATCTAAACCAGCTCTAATTGATTATATGTTGAACTTATGATTTGTACGTGAGATCTTTTGTTCGTGTAAGAAAAATAAGTACATGGACGGTCCATTGGTTCTGTCAAAGAAATACAGAATCAATCAATCACAATTAAGTAGTATGGCCTAATAATTTGCATATGCATAACTAATTAGTTGTTATGTTTTACACTATTTTATGCTGTAGGCTTCTGAATATCAGTGATTCCTATTAAAATGTATAATGAAAATTCAAAACATTCCCATATTAACATTTCACTATTGTGAAAATAAAGCAATATGACAGTTGGAATGAAATTAAACCCACGATATGATATCAAAAGCATATATACCAAATGTGCACGGCTTCATAAGGTAACTACTAATTTGGCAAAATAAATTATGCCACTTCATTATGTGTTTAATATGCTAATGAAAGATGGATTGCCATAGTTTGATTGCATGACAGCGAGAGTAATATAACGAAGAAGCGCTTATCCAAAGTTAATTAAAGAGGAAATTTTCAAACAGATTTTGTACCTAAATATTGTACTAAAAAGATTCATATTCCTTCAAAATTAAACATAAAAACCAATCATCTAAATACCACGAAGATTGATACCATGTGTTAACTAATTTTAGGATTATCTAGTAGACAATAAGTGTAAATTCCTAAACACAATAGCATTTATCAACAACAACATGCTTGAAATAAGTTATGTTATATACGATGATTCAAAATGCAACTAAGACCATACATAAAATACGTAAGCTGAACTTTCTACGACGATCAATATTCTTGCATATTAATAGTTAACAGCTTCTGTTCTAACCATCAAAACTGGAAAAACAAAAGCATAAATGTGATACTCAAAATTGAACTTCACATGAATACCAAATGGGAATGATTATTAAGTGGATGTAATTTGAGAAACAATACCGTTTTTTCTTTTCTCGTTTATTACTTAAAAATTAAAATCATTGATAAATTGGACAGCCATATGATAAAAGTCATGCTAAATACACTCTGCTATGTGCTTTATTTTACCTATCAGTTTCATTCGTCGGTATACCGTCGGATTCAATTAAAAATTTCAACAATATATTGACGAATGCAGTGTGTGTATTACCAATTTCGATTGGCGGTATACGGCCGATCAAAATTGGATAAAATAGAGCATGCAATGGGGTGTATTTAGCACGACTATGTGATAATGTAGTTACCTTACTTATCCTCTGAATGGTAAGAAGATAAATATACGCCCTTCTATGGGAACTCTACATATATAGAAATATTGAAAGGTTGCAACAAATGTCCTACTCTAGCACATTACAGCTTTTTTTACTAAGTGTAAAATAAGGGAATTTTTATTTTTGTAACAAAGGGCAGAGATATATTAGTTCAAACCAAATATTAATATTTCTATTATAAACAAATTTTCCGCAGTCTTTGAACGGACTTAAACAAATGAATTGGACGAACAAACGATGAAAAAATGACTCAAGAACTTCAAAAACACCATAAAAAGAAAAGAACCAGGAAATGTCAAATGAGCAAAAAAAAGTTGACTTGAGTTTTTCAACTCTGTGCTTCAGGTCGGATCTGAGTTGTACTTGAGCCGAACCAAGGAAATATAAAGGAATGCCTCGAGAAATACCAAGGCAAGACAATATGACTTGGATTCGGATCCGAGTCAACTCGGTATTGAGTTGTAAGTCAAAACTAAGTATCGAGTTGTGATTTTTCTTGATTTGGGTACACAAAACTCCCAAATAGGACTCGATGCACTTCAACCTTTGGACGACTCCAAGCAAGACCTGAAGCAAATACACAAACTATTTGGATCAGTAACCAAGTTAGGTCGGTAATGACCTGAAGCTCATGATTTTCGCTGTAATACCCCATGGGATTTAGACGCTATTTTATTCATAGGGGCAAAATAATTTTACAAATATAGGAATTAGACAACGGGACTTGTGTCATTGCGTAAAGCCCATTTTTATGGTCAGGATTGTATATTGGTTTATCCAAATCAGAGTCCTTATAAAGGAGTTACGTGGGTTTTAAGTTGTGGGTTTTTGAACTATTTAAATGGGCCTAAACCCATTAGGCTGAAGCAATCGTTCAGAAATTTATCAACGGTTGGAATGTTTTGAATTCATTCAATTTCTCATTCACGTATATTTCAATTTTTCTATCTTCTTCCTTAGTCTCTCTTTAATCATCAATCCCTATCTCAAATATAAATCAAACTCTAGATATCTATATACCAAATTGAAGAGCGCGAAAAGGGCTACAGGAGATACCTATTATTGGTGGAATCGAGGAATTTATGGAACTATGTTTTTGGCCAGCGAGGAATGGAAGAGCAATTGGGCGAGTTCTAGGGCTTGGTAGTATAGATGGGTGAGTGGAAATCATTATTGAGGATATATTGCTTCATGAAAGTAGTTTATGTTGTATGATTGCTAAATAATCTAATTATATTATGAATTTGGGAAATTAAGATTAGGAAAGTGATGCTGAAATGATTAGAGGGATTAACGATGTTAATGATAATCGAATTTGGGTTAAGTTTGGATTAGATTGTTTATTTAATAGAAATTAAATACAATCTATGGATTATGTAAATTAAGAAATGATTATGGTTATAATGATAATACATGATATATGAAAGTTTAGGATAGTGAAATATGATCTCTAATGAGAGGTATGAAGTGTTGAAACGGTAACAATGAAGTATAAATCGAATTAGAGAAAAAATGATCGAAATCTGGAACTATAAAAACTAAAATAGTCCTCCACCAGTCAACCTGTAGCCTCCACCTGTGGAGTATTTTGGTTGGCAGATTGAACCTAGACCGGGCTGAAGTGTTTTTACTTCAATCAGGCATATACGAAATAATATATAAATAATGTGTTGGCTTTTTAGAAACTTTTGGGGGTGTTTAACGTATGGATACGTACTTCATTGATTGTGTGTTGTGATGAATTGTTAAGTTTTATATAAAGGAGTCAGACTGTGTTTACCTATCCTTTAGTATATGCGGGTTAGACTTTGTTTACCTAACCCATCTCCTTATGTTTACGAGAATAGTTCACCTTTAACTATATCCTAGGTTTAGCTTTTGTTTAATTAAATTATATGTTTACTATTAATGAATATATAAGAGAAGTCATATTATTATGTTTATTATGATGGGCTAACTCTGTGGGTGCAGGTGAAACGGGTTGAAGTAAGTAAGTATTAGTATTTATATGATGTTTATGAAATTGTGTATCGATATATACTTGGTAATATTTTTACTCACCAGACATGTGTGTCTGACCCCCTCCTCATACACTATAGGTAAAGTAAGTAATCGTGATGGTGTGGTATTCGAAGATGGAGACTATGGAGATATTTACATATGCTATCAGTTGTTAATATATATATTGAATGTATAGTGTGACAGTGTGTGTGTGTGTATAAAGACTACGTGTATCTTATAATGTGTATAGATGGAATTTTTTTATTTTATCTATATGTTATGATTTGATCCATTTCGATGTGGGTTCTGAAAGTTTTAGTTAGTTTATATAGCTCTCTGTATACTATTGAAATTGTTTATAACGATTCGGGTTTTCATTTTTGGATGATTTTATGGCTACGAAAAGTTGGGTTGTTTATTTGGTATCAGATTAGATTAGGACGTATAGAGAGAGCATACTTGTATATTTTTAAATAATGAAAAAAGTATGTATGTATAAGTATGCGTGTTTGTGTGTGTGTGTGAATGTGTGTTCGGTTGGATTATCTACGACATTATGAAGTGTTTAATGTTCAGAAATATATATTTCATTGATATTAAGTTGTTTGTTTTTGGGGTTAGGCTATGTTTACCTATACCTTTGTGTGTACATGAGATAGGCTATGTTTATCTAACTCATGTTCTTCCCTCGTTAATGGGATTAGTCTTTGTTTAACTAACTCTCTCGTTTGTGGGATTAGTTTATGTTTAACCATATCATGGAGTTAGTCTATGTTTAACTAACTCTCTCGTTAATCGTTGGATTAATCTGAACTAACTCTTCTGTTTATCGTTGGACTGGTCCATGTTTAACCAACTCATATGTTGTATAATTGCTAGTGAGGTTAATGAATGAACAGATATATGGATAAATTATATATAAAAAATTGAAAGTAAATCAAAATTTGAAATATATAAATGTTGATTAGACTAAGTATTGCCTAATTGATGATGAAAAAATATTAAATTGGATTAATTGTGTTTAAATGTTATAATAGTGGGATTTGGGTAAAACAATAATAATATGGGATGATACTATGAAGTTTAAGTAAGCAAGAATGTGTTGGTTTCTGTGGTTAGAGGTGTATTCGAGTGTTATTCTTATTTTACTAATACTAGTGCGTTCAGATCTAGTCTTTGTTTAACTAGTTCTCTATATTCATGTTATGTTAGACCATGTTTATCTAACATAATTTCTGTTTATAATCGGTCTATGTTAAACTAGTTATGGTTATGCTATGTTTACCTGATCACTGCTCCATTTATAATCAATCTATGTTTAACCGGTTATGATTAGGCTATGTTTACCTAATCGTCGCTCCATTTATAATTAGACTACATTTAATTAGTTATGGTTTGGCTATGTTTATCTAATCACCATTCGTTTGCTGGTTAGTCTGTGTTTAACTAACTTATACATTGTATGCTTTGCTATGTTTATATAATTATATGTATGTATGTATAATATATATGATACGCAGATACATGAGAAGAAATTTAGGTTCAGAATTTCGAGGATGAAATTCTTTTTAAGGGGGGAGAATATAATACCTCATGGAATTTAGACATTATTTTACTAATAGGGGAAAAATAGTAATTTTACAAACATTAGAATTAGACAACATGACATGTGCCATTGCGTAGAGCCCATTTTTATGGTCAGGATGGTATATTGGTTCTGTCCAGATCGGAGTCCGTATGAAGAAGTTACGCAGGTTTTAAGTTGTGGATTTTTGAATTATTTAAATTGGCCTAAGCTCATTAAGCTGAAGCAACGGTTTAGAAATTTATAAACGAGGCTGTGAAGTTTTGTATTCATTCAATTTCTCATTCATATATGTTCTAGTTTTTCTATCTTCTTCATCCTCTCTGTAATCATCAATCCCTCTCTCAAATATAAATCAAACCCTAGAAATCTATATACCAAATTGAAGAGCGCGAAGAAGGCTACAAGGAGATACACGTTGTTGCTAGAATCGAGGAACTTTATGGAACTGTGTTTCTAGCCAGCGAGGAATGGGAGAGCAATTGGGCAAGTTCTAGGGCTTGGTGGTAAAGATGGGTGAGTGGGAATCATTATCGATGATATATTGTTGCATGAAAGTAGTTTATATTGTATGATTGCTAAATAATCTAATTAAATTATGAATTTGGGAAATTAAGGTTAGGAAAGTGATAATAAAATGATTAGAGGGATTAACGATGTTAATGATAATCAAATTTGGGTTAAGTTTGGATTAGATTATTTATTAATAGAAATTTTATATAATATATGGATTATATAAATTAAGAAATGATTATGATTATAATGATAATACGTGATATATGAAAGAAATATGATGTCTAAAGAGAGGTATGAAGTGTTGAAGCGGTAAAAATGACGTATAATCGAATTGGAGAAGAAACGATCAAATTCTAGAATTATAAAAACTGAAATCGTCCTCCATCGGTCCACCTGTGGTCTCCACGGGTCCATCAGTAGGGTATTTTGGTTGATGGATCAAACCTGGACCAGGATGAAGTGATTTTACTTCAGTCGGGCCTATATGAAATAATATATAAATAACGTGTTGGTTTTTTAGCAAAGTTGGGAGGTGTTTAACGTATGGATACGTACTTCGTTGATTGTGTGTTGTGATGAATTGTTAAGTTGTGTATAAAAGAGTCAGGTTGTGTTTATTTATCCTTCATGTATATGCAGGTTAGACTTTGTTTACCTAACTCATCTCCTTGGTTATGTTTATGGGAATAGTTCGCTTTAACTATATCCTGGGTTTAGCTTCCGTTTAATTAACGTATATGTTTAATATTAATAAATATGTAATAAAAGTCATCATATTATGTTTATTATGATGGGCTAACTCCGTGGGTGCAGGTGAAACAAGTTGATTTAAGTAAGTATAAGTATTCATATGATGTTTATGAAATCATGTATCGGTATATACTTGGTAATATTTCTACTCAGTAGACATGTGTGTCTGACTCTCTCCTCATACATTGGGTAAATGAAGTAAACTTGATAGTGTGGTGTTCGAAGACGGAGACTATGGAGATGTATACATATGTTTTCCTTCTTTATATATATTGTATATATATTGTGGCATTGTGTGTATATATAAACATTATGCGTATCTTTTGATGTATATAGACGAAATTTGTTTATTTTATCTATATGTTATAATTTGATTCATTCTGTTCTAGGTTCTGAAAGTTTTAATTCGTTAGTTTATATAGCACTCTATATTCTATTAAAATTGTTTATAACGATTAGGATTTTCATTTTATGGCGATTTTATGGCTGTGAAATGTTGGGTAGTTACATTCACCGACATGATTTACTCCAAAATGATTAGAACTATCTAGATAATATGAAGTAACTCAAGAAATATGGAAGCCGATTGAGCAATAAAAAGTGGTCGGTATGGTGCCGAAAAGAATTTCTCTAGGCAAAATCCACTTTTGAGCTTTGGAAGATGAAGTCTTGCAAAAGCACATAGGAACTCATGTTGAGAAGAAGCAAAAAGAACACGGCATCGACCTGATTTTTTGCCTCGAAACTCAAGCGGGGTAACCTATTATTGATGCTGTGTTCGCAGATCTTAGACATAGACGAACTTTGGCCCAATTACGAGATTGCAGCAGGAATTTGCCTATAAATAGCAAGTTACCTACAACTAGAAGAAGACTTTTGGCACTTAGATTCTTTTCCATCTTCTTCCCAAACACTCCTAAATCTGAGATCTATTAGATTGTAGCCAGATTTGAGTTGTATTCATTGTATTATAGAGAGAATCAATTAAATAATAAAATTAAAGTGGACATAGACTGGAGTATTTGCCGATCCTCTATAAAAATTGTTGTCAATCAATTTTAGGGTGTTGTGCCATTTTATGGAAGAACAATTTCCTACTGTGTAAAACTAACTTTATACTGAATCTTCAAGTGTTTATTGTACAATAAAAGTTATCAACTTAAATTATTTTTTATAAAAATAAATATATAGCTACTAAACATGGTATTATACTGAAACAACAAACTATAAATCACCTTCGGTAAGAATTCAAAATATTTTTGCAATCCTATAGCTAAAACTTAATCTTAAATATTTGCTAATTTATTAAAACTACATTCAACTGCTCCCAATTTAAAACTACCTTCAACAATAAAGTTAGAGAAGTTGGTTCGGATGAATAGGGATGTATCCAAATAGGGAAAAAAAAGAGAAAAGCAAGATAATTCAAAAAAAAATAGAGAAAAATGTACCCTGTTTGGGGGATTCGTATTGCATGCAGAAATCAAATGGCGTTGCGGAAATCAAATCAAGCAGGCGGCGAAGAGACCGAATGCCTACGAAGATATTTTCCTAAATTCGTATAGGCATTAAATTTCATTGGAACCCTAATATTATTTGTGGAAAAACATGGAGAAGTAAGGAGCATGAAGAGAGGGGCAAGTACATTGAAAAGGTTGTTTGTGAGCAGAGCTGTTAATTTTGTACGAGTGTCTGTTGTCCGTTCGAGTCTGTTCGATTTTCATTTATGACATGAATTAGGACAATGAAATTTGTACTAGCAAAAATCTCGTTCGACCCATGTTTGTTCGAATTCGTCTGAATTTCTTATAATTCAGTATATCCATTAAGTTCTTTTAAACTTGTATGATAATAGTTTAGTTGGTTGATTGAGTAAAGATTCATAAAATGCTTATACTTCAGCATATACTGATAAAAACAAAATCACCGATACTTACTCTATTAAAAACATAAAATGTAATGTCAATAGCAATGTCCGTACATGTCCATTCGAATCAATGGTCGGAAAATATCCGTCCGTGTCCGTCCGATTTTATTTAGGATATGAATTAGGACAGTAAAATTTGTATGAGCATAAATCTCGTTTGATCTGTGTCTATATCCAGTTCAATTTCATTTAAGACAAAAACGAACATACTTCCGTCCGGTCCGATCCGGTCTGACCGGTTTACAACCCTAGTTGTTCGAGACTAAAATATCTAAGGTTGGGGTTTAGTTTATTATATTATTATTTTAAGTTGTAGCGGTGTATAATAGAGCAGGAAACGATAGTAAAAGCATGGGAATTCAAGAAATAATTCTCTAAATTTTATTAAAAAAAAATAATGTCAAGAGTACATGTTTCATCTTTTATAAATGTAGGATGGATCCTTTCTTTTGTTTGTAAATCTAAAACATAAATCAGCTTGTCTGCTAATGATTTTTTTATTTCCCTCTATGTTCCCTTATGCAACGGTTTACTTCTTCAAGCCATAAGATGTTAATACAGCAAGCAGGCCTCGCCATCCCAAAGTGACATGGATGCCTCCAAATATCAAATGTAACGATTGAATTTGAATATTTGATTTTGACACGTTGTAATGATTTATTTCAAATAAATAAAATATAAGTTAAATAATAAATTTTGAATCTAATATGTGTGTGGTCATAAATAAACCAATTAAATCAAAGAACAGACTTACCGTGTTTAGATCTTTCCTAATAATTGTTCAAGTAACTTCTTTTTACCACAAAAAAACCAAACCAACCACAATTCCAATAAGAAGGAAAAAAATATAACCTCACTTGGAAAATAATAAAAATGTAAATAAAATAGTAATGTTTTTTTTTTTGTTTTATAAAAAAAGTTACATTATAAATGTCAAATGCTTCATTATTTTAGTTTATTTTTCCTTTAAAATGGCAAACAAAACTTATTTTAAAACCAATCTGCTTGTTCTCTTCATCCATCAGGAAAAGTGAACTAAACAAGCTACATTAGACCATTGTGGGTTGTATAACCACTAAACAAGCCATGTATTATTGGTTATGCTCATACTAGTTAAGTAAGAAGCTTGTTAACAATGCTAAGGTTTCTTATCTCCTTGTTAAGACCTATACACTTCTTTTCCACTTTTTCCAACTTAAGAAACATTTTTTTTATTCCTCAATGAAACATTCCAACTGATAGTGGCACCGTAAAGATGATATGCTGGAGTTGGAAAAAAAATCTTGAAGCTAGAAGTTGGGTGATTACAAACGTCATGCCTACCCCAACGTTTCCCAACGCCTATAATTTAGCTATGTCTTCTGATGGCATATTCACTCCTCTATAAAACATAGAAAACATCGATGCCATATTGACATCAGACTAGATGATATTTTTGTAGAATTATACTGGAATTGTCTCCCTCCAACACAATCCATAAGAGAATATCATATAAAGTCAAACTCTTGTGTGAAACATACAATATTACTAATGTATATCATCACAGTCAATTATGTCATCATAGGCAATTATATAATTAATAAACCATGATAAACAGTATAGACACCAACGAATAATATACATGCATGTTTAATACCACAATCACATATCCTAATAATACATTAGTAGTCCAACATGTCCTAGCATATAGAAATACATAGATATTGAACATCAAGTCCATATCACTCATAAATCATGAGAAAGTCCACTTCTAACCACACCACTTTTTGCTGCCGATATGTCCTTCTCATGCCTATGTCAAGATTGTTAATCAATTCATTATGATAGACCTCATTGCCATTATTTCATGATTCGGCTAGCATAGCTTTAGTCCATCATCATATTGTATGTATTTCATATTTAGTTTCACATACATGTATGTATTAAAAATAGTTAAATGAATGCCAAGATTTTACATATGACTTACAGCAAATTAAGATGCTGATTTATCAACTTCAATGGTAACTTTTTGAAACCATCCCCTGGATCAGTCATGTGTATCTACGTGTGTATCTCCATAAATATTAACTCTTGGTCTAGCTCCACAAACCAAAAAAAATCAAAATATTATAATGCAATTGTCATGGATTGTTTTTTATTGTGAAATAATTTAACAATAACCAATTCATTTCTGTATTACGTGATTGATCTAAAACAACCACAATTTGACATGGTTTCTTGGGATGCTTGGAGTTTCATGTGAAGTGAAATGTTAAAGAGTTGAACTGTAAATCCTAAGGTTAAGTCCAAGGAAAAGACCAGCTTTAACATTTCAAACGATGCTATCGTATGGAACTGTCTATCTTGAGGAGTATTCTAAGAGAGAGGACAACGTTAGCATTCATCGGAGGTCTTATGCTAGGAACCTATATGTAGGTTTGAGATATGTTCGAGATGCTCGAATCCAAGTAGTGATTCGTGATCTGTTCGAGATATGGAAATCTATTTGGGGATTCGTGTTCTGTTCGAGTGAGAGATGTCGAACTAACCTCGACATCGAAAATGACTAAAACCAATGATATGATGCATAGTGAAAGGGAACGTAGCATTTTAGCAATCCCAAGGGTGCAGATGACTCCATCTAGTATTTTCGGACCGAAAGCTTATTTTATGATAACATAATTTTATAAAATTTAAAAGTTAATTTTCTAAATATATTTTATTTTATATGAATTACTTAGATAGTATATTGATTTAAATAATATTAAATAATAGTAAATAATCACCAAATTTATTTTACAGCTATCAAAAATTAAAATTACTATATATATACATGTATAAAAATATATGCTCGATTTTTTACCATGAAATGATGTTAAAATTAAATACAGACCATATAAGTATAATTAAATTATATTTATATATATATATATATATATATTAATAAAATAATAATTATTAGAACTAAAATTTTCGGCTATGCATATCTGATCTATATGTGAAACATTATTAATTTTTTTAAATGATTACATACATATAACCAATCTAATATGCGACAACATCAATACATACAAGAATCATCACCTAACCAACAATATAATAACATATATGAATAATAAAATATTATCCATAAATTTTATGCTATATAATACAGTAAATCATACCTAAAACTATTGCCTTGAAACATACCTTATAATGATGAACTCTCTCTCCTTTGAAAGTTTTTCGATTCGACAGACTGCTAATCCTTGAACCGTAGACCTTTGTTTGTCAAATAACACTCGTCTTCTGAATTGATTTGAGTTTGATTTGCTTGAGCTCCTAGGGGATGAAGTCAGCCAGTAATGGATGGGAATAATGGCAGCCAAAATATCATTATTTATTATTAGGGTTAGAGGTGCTTAAATAGTGGATGGAAGAGAGAAAATAATGGATCTTATCTCATACCAAGTCTCACTACATCTATGTCATCCAACTCTAAATTTTCTAACCTATTTGAGCCACCTCCCATGGCCCTCATTACAGCCGAGAATACCAACCCATCATCATGGGCTAATATCCCATTTAAGCCCAAAGAAATATCATTTAATTAAATCAAATTAAATTGCTTATCGATATCGTATATCGATCGATATATTTATAACTATTATAAATATATTCAATAATTTGTGTTCCTCAAAACATATTCAAAACTTTATAATTAATATTTCATAAATATTAATTACTTTAATTAGTTTATAATAATTATAAACTAATTAAATTGTTTAGTCAAAGGAGAACTCATCGTTTTGGTTATGCGATTCGTCAGGTATAAATTTGGTCAGCGATTAATATCAAACTATTCGAATATTACCGTTCACTCATCACTTAGCAGGTGGTGTGACATTTTGGTCAAATTTACCACTTACTTGGTTTCAATAAAATCCAATTTTACTTTGTTAAACGTTATCCGGTTGTGACTTTTATTCACACCAATTCTCTTCGTTAAAACTATATCACTCTGGACTTATGGGATTTGATAATGGTCAAAATTCCACTATCATGCATATTCAACTTTATCGCCCAAACACGGAGTCCTTGGTTCAATAATAACAATTATTGTTAACTGAACTGCTCTAGCTAGAGATTTTAAGTTGACCGTGATAATAACCCATATAATTGAGGAGACGAATCCTCTCTCGAATAGTGTTCCACTTTCGATACTTCCACTCGATCCAACTATAGTAATTCGATGGACGCCATGCCATAATTTTACTTAATCAAAGCGGAGCTTTCATATTTAAGGTTGACATTATTCTCAAGTCGAGAGAACTGTGTAAATCAGTAACATCGATATTTTCTGTTTGACCTTACTTACATTAACCAACAGAAAACTATCGTGTGATTTGTTCCATAGTTATCCAATAACTATCAGTACATTACCCCTTGGTGCCTGAGAAGTCATGAGAAATACACTGCCCAACATTTGGAGAGCATTACGTACTCTCATCTCAACGGATACATCGATATCCCATCTCACTGCGTCTTGATTAAGAACATTTAAAATAGTATATTTGTTTTCATTGTGATAAATTACTCACGGTTACAACACTTTGTAACTACTATACAAAACGTCATTTATGGATTTTCTATTAAACATACTTTTAATTAAATTAACTAATTAATATAATACATTATATCAAGTATATAATAGAAAGAAAACACCTTTTAATTTGAACAAGATTGGTTATCGAGTTAGATATATGTAACAAATCACATAATTGCCCATAGGGCATCCCCCTAACTCTATCAATCTCCCATTTGCACTTGGATCAATTACAGAATTTTATTCCAACTTCCCCAATCGGTTTTCTCAAAACCAATTGGGTTAGTCCCTCAGTGAATGGGTATGCTATTGTGTTTAAATTATCTACTCTGTCGATCAACTCTCTCTGAAGTTGATAAACTAAATTTATCATGTGTAACAAATTGGATTTTGTCTCTCGACTTCTAGTGAGCTATAAGTTATGTAACGAACTATATCATGACATTGTTATCGTATAATAATGTTGTGGGATTCTCAACATTTGGAATCACCTTTGGCTTTAGTTATAAATTTGTGCATTTATTATATATACATTGTTTTATTGTGACGCTATTCAAGTCAACGTACTTAACATTTTCGTTGAATCAGCCACAGTCTCTTCTATTTGGAACATTTCCGACTTAAAGATTCCTAACTTGAAGTTTATTACTGACATATTATACTCGATATCATTTATGAAGTTTCAGCCCGAATACTCCTTTATAAGAAATTCATTGTTTCTGTAAACAATTCTCTGGTATTTCTTACATACACGAGAACACTTCAAACTACCATTCAGTGATATCAGTTTGGACTTGATATTTGCTTCAAATATCAAATACATAAACAAATCACGATATCATAGACAACATAACATGTATGATAATTCATGTTACCAATGCATAAGAAATCCATTTTACATGTCCCGTATTAAATTTTAATAAGGAGTTCTTGCATATCGTTTTGGGACATTCCTGATATCTTTTATGCTTACTATAAAAGACATCATTTACAAATCCAACGTTGAGTGTTAAAACAAATAAAAACGATTCTAACACAAGTACATCGTTAACATCCAGCAGTGTGTAGTTTACTTATGGTTTAGAAATATTTATGTACCTTTTAACATTCTTTATTATAAACACACGCTTCCTCCATGTTTTGACTGATAATCAAACTACTTGATACATCTATTAAAATACTTGTTCAATTGTGATGTTTTTCATAATGATACTATTGTATTCATTCTCAGATCGTATCCAAAAACCCACAAACTCAATATCGCTCCCACTGACTTCGAGGTACTTTGGTTGTTATGTGTTAACAGACTAGTTTAAATCTGTATTTATAACTTTCTATTTCAACACATATATAAAAAATTATAAAGTCATGCTAGGCGATAATTTTGTGAGTAAAATCCGAACCAACTTGAGCACATCGAAGGGTGAATTTGTTACGTGAATTTCAACAATTAAAATGCACAGTAATGTCTTATCAACATGGCCTACTATGTTCCAATTGCATCTGTCTTTCTCATAATGACACATTTGCGGCCAATGGATCATATCCATTCGGATACAGCTATCAAAAACATATTTTGACAATATACTAGGAATTTATTTTAGATTAGCACATTGTACCATATCATAGAGTCAATACTCTTAATGGTTTAATTAAACAACCGAGGATTATTTATTCTTGACAATAATAAGAAAATCACAGTTTCTCTTTAACATACAAGAATACTCATTAGACGTTCTAACGTATTTGTGTTCATTCAAGTTTGGTCGATTTCATTTCAACTATTGTAATCAGCATTATTATTAGATCGTATCTAAAATTCAATTTATACCAATAATTTCTTAAAGATATTCATAAGCATTTTATGAACTGCCTTATATAAAACTAATTTTGCATTAGTTCACAATATATTTATGTTCACAACATAAATTAGTCATCTCATGACTATTGTTCCCAACATTCTCTTGAGATGATTCATAAAAGATCGCTTACGTATAATTATCACGTGCAGTCTTTCGACTCACAAAATCCGCCAACTCTTTGGCCTAGGACATGATGGGGTTTCTTATAAACCCATATCTGGTATAATTTTGTAAACTATTCTTTGGATGATATTAATTTTAACTTTATGTACTAATCTTAAGTACACAACTTATAGAATGAGTTTAATTCAACTTTACTCTTCATTAATCATGCTTTGTCCAACAAAGTTTGATTACTCCTTATCAATATACCATTATGTATTATAGGGAGAATTTACTGTTGAGAATGAATCTTTATTCAGTTTAGGTATGTTTGGAACTCTTTTCAATATACTTACTCACATGACCAAATCGAATCAATTCACCTACATGTTATATTATTTACTTTCGTTTTATATTCTATGTGTTTATCATAGAATTATACATGTGTATCAAATACACATGTTGATGTTTATGATAACTCATCGGTGAATATGATGAAGTATGTGGAACCATTTTGGTATAATAGACATACGATTGTATACATCTAAAATGTATCAATCCTAAGAGTTCATTAACTCTTATGATGCTCCCACTAAATGGGTGCACAGCCCTTAATTGTTTACGATATAATTAATTGGTATCATATGATTCATAATCATATAATAAAAATTAAATTTTAAAACTATAGTTAGTCTATAATTCCAAAATAATTGTAAGTAATTTTAGATACTTTAGTATTTCCCAATGCATCACTTTTGTTGTAAAAACAAATACCACATTATAATTTTATTTCATAATGAATATTCATAATATTTACATTAAATTATAGTTACGTCTATTTTTCAATCGACACCGAAAATAGTAATTATTTCATAAATAATGTTCAGTATGTTTTACAAAAATAATTTTGGTAATTTGATATAATTAATAAGTGTTATACGGCATGACCCTACTATTTCCGTGATTACTATAATAATGTACTAAATTCAGAGGTACATCGTTCATTTAATATAGATTATTTATTTCATGCACCGTAACTAGTTTACAGCGGAGAGTTCTTGATCAAATATCTTGAACTTGAAGAGATAAATATCATAGTAAACAATTTTCTATGTGAAAATACATTTTGGAATAGAAATTATATTCTAATATTAAGTATCAATTACTATTTTACAATTCTCATTTCCAATTTTTCATTATGAAGCAGAAGTGGCCATTCACTCTCTCATCCCAACTATTCCTTTAATCACATCAACTCTTATACATTCATTATTCTTTCTAAATGGTCGAACCATTCAAAAGATATCCTTTACTACAATATAATAACGAGCACTTTACAAAAATGCATTTGATTATCCGTAACATTTAAGGACATCAAATATGATACATCTTACGTAAACGGATCGAACTGACATTTCACTGATCGAGTTCTTAGATTTATACTATAGTGTTGGTCATGTGTTACATTTAACCCAATGTGATCTTTATCGTAATCAATCAAATTGAATACTCGATCTCGCACTATGGTTTATTTGTTTGTTTTGAATGAATTAATTTCATCGAAGTATCATACATTACGTACTATGATCATTCATCATATAATGCTTATTTATGATAGTATATGGATTAAATATCCATAGTCTTGTATCGCCTTTGAGTTTGAAACTCGTAGAATGCAGTACACGGTCTTGACCAAATAAACACGTAAGCGGCCAAATTACGAACATTTAGTAGTTGCGGAATTAGGTATTCGCATGGGTATTGAAACATTAACATGCAATAAGCATTTATTAGTAAATAGATGTTATATTTCTATTTGATAATCTTTAACTCAATTCAATTGTATATCTTAATTGATAATCATTTTATCAATCATATTAAATGCATAAATTTATCAATGTAGATTATTATAATATTATATAGCATATGTTCTTACAATATTAGAAAGGTTAAATGTTATCATTCCAAAATAAGTCCAAGGCCCAATTCAAATTTGAGTCTTTTCTATTCGGGACAACCTCTGAGGTGTGAACTTAATAGTTAACCCTAAATGGCTAATTTAGATCACAAAGGCTATTGGGCTCTAATATCATTGTTGGAACTGGGCCAACTTGCAGCGGAAGTTATGTGTGAATTTCACAAAAATCCCTTATTGGATCTATATTGGGCCTATGTATTCTAATTTACTAAGAACGTTTCTAAATTTTATTTAAATAAAATCTCCTATTTATTTAAATGTATAAATTATATACATTTTTATTTGGTTTATATTTAATACATATAAATGTATACGTATGTATCATATACATATATGTATGTGTGTGCATGTGTAACATGTTAATCCATGCAAGGTATAACATGCCCGTGTATGGATGTTGGGATTTACAACGCAATGGACAATTTAGCTCATCTGATATGTATTGTATGTTGTCCAAATATATGTATGTATTAAAACTTATTATTTATATAAATATTATAAACCTATATGTGTGTGTATAAATATAAATATATATATATATATATGTTAATTTTACTTAAATAAATTTATGAGAATGAAAATATTAAAACATATATATATATGTAAAATATTAATAATATATATGTGTATTATTGTAGTAAATATTAAAATAATATAAACATTGCTTTGCCAAAAAAAATAATATAAACATACATAATATATATAAAATTGAACTAATACACACACACACACACACACACATATATATATATATATATATATATATATATATTTGCACAAAAAATGGACAAACACCTCAAAGTCGTATGATTTAGTAGATCTTATGTGGTTCTTAGCGATTTGGGTGATTTATGCAAATATATAAAAAGCAGGGGCTAAACTGTAAAAAGACACGCAGATTTATAGTGGTTCAGCCAGAATGTGCCTACGTCCACTTCATATGTTATTTCTCTTCTCTTGTTTAGATTACAAGTACAAAGAGATACAAGTAAAAGAAAGTTGTTTGAAAGTTCTCTCCGTGCTTGAGCTCTCAAACTTGTCCTCCATTGTTGTACCCCTGCCTCTCTATTTATATAGTGAGGCTGGGGGTAGGGGTCTTGAATGGGTATAGCTGCTGGCGGGCCTGGGCTGATGCAATCTGGCCTGGCAACTTTGGTTCGGCAATGCCTTGGTTCGGTAGTAGATGGTTGGAGATGAGGTCTTTGTAACGACCCTAGATTTTAATTTATTTAAATTAATAATTAAATGAATTTTTGAATAGAAATTTGTAAAATTTATTTTTTTTATGGATTAATTGATTGCGAGTTTCCCCGATATCCAAATATATTCTGTATAACTCATAAAAATTTAAATATTGTAAAAATTTGTGTATATGTGAATATATATATATGTTTATGGAATAAGTATGAATAAATTTGAATTTAAATTATATATATATATATGTATATATTGGATTTAAAATAAATTCTTAAATAAATGATTTTGAATAATTAGTATTTGAGTTAAATAATAAATGTTTAAGCTAGGGAAAAAAATATATATATATATATAGGATAAAATTGTAAGAATATAAAATAAATACACATAGTTAGAATTTTAACAACATATTTAAAATAGAATTCAATATGGTAATAATACAAAGAAAAATAAAAACACAAACAAAATTGTACTTAATAAAAACAATAAAATTGTAAGTTTAGACAATAAGTGTTGAAATTAAAATTTAAAATAAATAAGTATTTAAGTTAGAACTTGAAAAAAAAGTATATAGGACAAACTATAAAATATAAAGTGAACACATAGATAAAAATAACAACATTTAATTTATTATATTGCAAAGTGAAAGGATTAAAGAAACAAAATGCTAAAAACAACCACTCAGCTCAACACAATCAAGTTGAAATCAAAAGCAAAAAAAAAAAAAACAAATACAAAGATCAGTTTGAATCAAAGTTGGCAGAAGAAAAAAATAGCAAGCATACAACATAGATTTAAAATTGGTAAGAAAAAAGTATAAAAACACAAGTGTATATATACAACATAACTTTAACAATTGTAAACAAAGCATAAGTTAAAGCAAGAGAACAAGACCTGACAAACACATGTATATGGAGTACAAGCTAAAGTATATAAATAAACAAAGTAAGCAACTTCAACAAAATGAAGAGCCGAAACAAAGCAAGGTCAGGCAATATAAAAAGAGAAGATAAAAATAAAAACATCTTTTGTACAACTAAGATAAGCAAGGAAGACATCTGGTACATTAGCATTTAATGCTAGCATAAACAAAGTCAAATTCGAAATGTTATCAGCCTCCAAACAAGAAAATATCCCTGCTCATTTTGTACAAAGCAAATTATATCACATATACATCCCCTGCAAACTCATTTCCTTATATCAAACTCTTCATCCCATTTTCGATCCTTGAAGCTGAGAAAACTTGAAATAATATCATCTCATAACTCAGAAAAGAATTCAACTAAAAACTTCAAGCTTTTAACAACAATACAATCAATACAACTAGAAGGTTGAAGATAGAAGCTTCAGCTGGTATTTTTCAAAGCCTGGGTTGACATAAAAAGGCTCTATTCTTTTTTCTTCAAATCTGGTGAGCAAACTCCCTTATTTTTTGCTTATATTCCTTGATATGGTAATGAATGCTTGAAGTATGATCTGGGCTGTTGTTTCAAGTGGAATTATGTTTGTATATACATATAAGTATGTATATATGATTGTGCATGTCTGGGTTACAGACAAATATTCTTGTTCCAGGTTTACAGAGTAAACCTATTTCTAAAATCCAAATCTCTCCCTCTGTTTATATTCAAGGATTGGAATCTAATGTGAGTAACAAATGTTTTTAAAATATAAGTATATAGTTGTTTTACTTGATCATCTCAGAATATAAACATGCCTGTGAATATGTTTTAACTCTGTGAATATATATGTAGATGTTTTGTGTATGGTCTGGGTATTTTCTGTTTTCAATTACAGGTCCTAAACCCATTTATAAATCAATTACCCATGATTCAATCTTCACTTCTACCTTAGTTTAGAACAATATAGGTTGTTATACCATGGACTTTAGATTACAAACTATTTTAAACTAAACATCTTTGAGTTGCCTCTGAAAACAAAGAAAATACAGAGCACCACTAAACCAAGTCAAAATCCAACTGTCAAAACTCTTAGATTCAGGTATACACATGGATTGCTTATACAAAAATAGGATTTTTAACACTAAAATCTAAATTTTTAGTGGTGGGATTCGAGAGCAGTTTGGATTTGATCAGAAAAGTGTTGCGAGGAGATTTCTGATGATCTATGGAAAGGTGGTGGTCGGGGTTCTGCATATCGATGGAGGAGTGATCGTAGCTCACGGGAAAAATACTGGAGTGTGATGAATTTCGTCATGGAAGATGGGGCGATGAAATTCTTCCTGGAGCCCTAGTTTTTCTGAGTAGGGAAAGTATGATCACCACGGCCGGCGTGGTTGATCGAGTGCGACGAAACGTTGAGGAATGGTGGCGGGGGAGTTCGTCGAGGTGTGGGTGAATTTTCGCGTCATCTGATAGTCGGAGTCGCCTGGACGAGGAGGTTTAGGCCGGGGTTGTTTTATCAGGTGGAGTTCGAGAGTGCTCGAATCCGTCTGGGACTTCGTGGCACAGTTTGGAGGGTCGGGATCGTGTTGGTGGAGGATCGTTGATGAGGCTGGAGGGTCGTCAGAGGTAGCGGCGGCGGAAACGAGCCGTGCACGTGCACGTAGGAAATTTTGTGCATCTGGGGTTTTTGTATTGTTGAAGAAGATGAGTTCTCGGGTTCGTGCTCGTGTAACTCGCGAGATCAACTCGAAGCAGTTGAAGTTTTGGTGAGGCCCGAAGTTTGCTCGGGGAAACTATGGGTTTGACCCGAGTAATTGAGATTACATTTTAAAATTTTTAAACAAATCCAGTTTAAACAAATTTCTTAATTTATTCTTTTATATAATGATTGTTTTAGTTAAGTTTGGATTAGTTAAGGGTTTTAAATAAATTATTTTAAATTAATTTAGTTAAAGTGTTTTAAAATATATATATATAACTTTTATTTTAAAGTTTATTTTTAAAAATAAATGTAATATTGTAAGTAAGTAATTAAAAGGTTAAAATCATTAATGGAGAATTATTAATTAAATATTAATTAATGATTAAAATTGATAAATCAAGTGATTAAGAAATAATTGATTAAAGATAATTTATTTAATGAGTTAAAAGTTGATTTATTTATCAAATGATTAGTAAAAGGAAAATTAATTAATATGGTTAATAAATTAAAGCAATAAATGTTAAAGATAATAAATCAAAGATAAATAAATCAATGAAGGTGATTAAGGAATGATAATTAATTGAGGAGTAATTAATTAAAGTAATTAATTAAAGGATAGCTAAATAATTAAAAGTTAATTATTTAATAATTAAAGGTTAAATAATTTATTATCAAAAGTTAAATAATTTATTAATGATTAATTAACCAAGATTTGTAGTTTATTCATAAGTAATTAATCTGGTATAAATTAATTATAATCAGATATTAATTGATTTTACCTATGGATATTTGGGTTCTATTTGGATGACTTGATTGTTGATATCCTTGATTAGTGATACACCTTGATTTACGTTGTGATCTGAAATTTCTATTTCTGTGATATATTACTATGTGAATATGAAAACCCTTGACCCGTAAACGACACTTGAATTTTAATGCGACAGGGAGTCGGATTCCAGTTGGTTATCCGAAACCCACATCGAATTGTAATAGTGAATTTTTGTGACCGATAAATTTATATATCTATGATCTGTGAATGAACGATAAGCGTGTTCTTATACCGCTTATCGAATTATATTTATGTATTCTAATATGTGATGATTCATTTTGTTGCACTACTGTGTGAAACCCCTGGACTACACTTTTACACACACAAATATGGATTTCACGTGGAAATCGGTTAAGTCACAGATAATTTAAATTTGATGTTTTTGAAATTGAAATTTTAATTTCAATTGATTTTGAAATTTGAAATTCGGGTTTAAAGTGAAAAGCAATTGAAATAGAATTTCAAAGATAAAAGTTATTTTGAATAACTTAATCGAGTCTTGAAAAATTTAAATAATTTGATTTAAATTTGAATTCAAGTTTGGAATTAAATCCTATGATTTGAAACTAGGGATTAAGGATGATATAAATGTGTTTGTATGAATCTAAACCATTTAAAAGGTCATTTTGAGAATTTGGATTTAACCCAAAGATTTTAACTCGTATGAATGAATCAGATTTTCTGAAATGGAACTGTTTGTTTTTAAATGATAAAAGCTTTCATATAAGAAATGAAATTCTAATTTAGTTAAAGGAATTTCAAGATTGAATTGAAAAATGGTTTTCCAAGTTATGAATGAATTGTTTTGAAAAGCTATGAATTGAATCTGTTTATTTTTAACAGATTTAAAATGATGTTTTGTTTAAACCATTCGAAATGGAATTGTTTGAAAGCTATAAGTTAAATCTTTGATTTGAAGATTTAACGAGTTAAACTGAAATGGGAATTGATTTAGAAAATCTGTGAATGAATCTTTTATTTTAAAAGATTAAAGTGTGGAAACTGTTTAAACCGTAAAGGTTGAATCTTTTTGTTTAAAGATTTAAAATGGTAATTTGTTAAACCATTTGAAAAGAAAGATTTTGGGTAATAAGTTGTGACTTAATTGAAATCCCATATCCATATGTTTTTAAATATTTCGCTCACTATTCGGTTTAGCCGGGAGAGGACCTTTGGGTCGTATAACCCATTCCGAATATGTGATACGTCGTATATGGATAGCATTTGAAGACCGGTGTTGAAGACCGGATATTTTTGAAAACGAAAGGATTACCGTCGAGTTACTCTGCATCGGCTGATCCCCGATATAGAGGTTTTATCATCCTTAGTGACGGGAAGTCCGGACGTGATTGGAAATTATCCGGAATTGCAAGGGCTTCGTGAGAAGTGCCTTCGGTTCTGTTCGATCCCGGAACAGACTTGTATGGATTGTATGTCTGACATTACACTTTGAGATATAAAGCCGATTTCTTTCAAATACATTTCTGTTGGTGGCGGAGAATTTATTCTCTTAGCTTAACACCCTTCTCTGAGACGTACGAGCTCAGAGGTTATGTAGTTGAAGGTTATCAGCGATATATCCCAATTTGGTAATGTGGCATGCTGAGTGCTGCTGTGAAATGATCAGTGTTTGATCATCTGCGATATGATCATTTGTTTGATCTTATATCTTTGTGATCATAGGTTGATCATTTGTTTGACCCAAAGCATGGCTTTGTAACAAAGCGTAGCTTTGTGGACGAGACTTCGTCAGGACCTCACAACCCGGAAATGGTCGAAACAGGATCGTTGCGGCAAGGTTATGAGGGTCGCGCCCTTTAGGGTATGTCATTTCCTTCTGGAAAGGGGTGGTATCATGGTATGGAGCCCAGATACTTACTCATGTGGATACACTTTATTATGTGTGATGTTGGTTTAGAGGCGCCTCGGATAAAGGTCCCAAAGGACCGGGGGGTGGCATATTCGTGAGTTACCTGTTACAGGGGTAACCCGGCCTTGTTTGGCAGAGAGCAGTTTGTCTCTCGGGACGTCCCGCCAGAGGCGTTCCCATGCGGCGGAAGGAAGTTCCTTAGCCTGACCATTTGTTGGAAAATCCAAAGAAACAATACGAGCCTTGTACGGTTTTAGTTGTATTACCTGCTATGGAATGTGGCGGTAACCTGCTATTGAACATGGTAGCTATAGTAGGCATACGATACTGGTCGTATGTTGGCTAAGATTAATATTATACTTTCGAAATGTTTTTCTACACTATGCACTAATGATAATATCCAATGATTTGCGTAGTAAGCATGTTTGACTATCATAAGAAGAAATCTCCTCCAATTCTGCGTTTGCATTGTGTGTGTGGCGGGAGGTCTTATGGTAGTTTCATTTTCCAAAAGCATTGCGGATTTCAATGTTTAAAACCTTTTGTGTTTGTTTAAAGATAAACTGTTTTTGTTGCTCACACCAGTCCCATGACTGATCCGGAGTTTATTGTTCCCTTCCTAAACTCTGGGTGCTCATAATTTTCCACACGAGCAGTCTAGAGTTGGGTTTCTTTTCAGATATTCAGGTTTAGTAGATTATCTGGAGCTAGTTCATTCATCGGAATTGCTTATCTTGGAGTTGTGGATTCATTCTTGTCTGAAGATCATTTTAGAGTTATCATTTCTATTGATATTGTTCCGCTGCTGATGTTATCTTTTCTTTTCCGCTGCTATTCCTTGTATCATATCTCTGATGTATATTGATATTCATTGTATCACTCTGTTGTATCAGATATTGTATATCAATTTATTATTCTTTTTCTTTTCCGCTATGTTATTTACTTAATTGTGTTATAGCTCCGGAGAACCAGATTTGGCATTTGAATCTACGGCATTTTGAGTACAAGTGAAGTACGGGTGCCGATTTTCGAAGGCCAACTTTTGGGTCTTTACATGTGGTATCAGAGCTAAGGTTGAACTTTAGCTCAGGAGTATAACACGTTAAGTAGCTCGTTAGAGATAGAGTGAAGTAAACTCTAGAATGAGTATATCCCTAAGATATCAGTCTGAACGTCTCAGTAAATTCTCTTACTATTCCGTGATAGTGAGTATGAGTGCAAGAAGAGGACGAGATAGGGGACAAGGGAATACGACTAGAAATGGTCAATATTCTGTAACAACAAGGAATCAATCTTTTCTGTATCGATCTCTTTGTTCGTCATCTTTTCTCAATTCTTCGATAGTTTCTGGTAGATCCAGAAATAAATTCGATATATAAAAATGGGACATAAACTCCAACTGAGCCAAAATTGTTTGTTTGGATGTATTGGTTGCTTTGATTGCTATGGTTGATAGGTATACTTTAGTTCTAAACTGAGGGTTTTGAAATTGTATCCATATATCTATCTATTCTTTGGAACCCGGATATATTCTACGAATGGTTAGTTTTCACTTTGAACTAACCTATGCCACTACATATTTCGTAGATCTGGATAACCCGAGTATCTTATGAGTGTTAAACAGATTCGTTCTTCTATATATGATATTCTGATTTGGTAAGCCAAATGCAGAATAGATGTTCAGTTTGAGTTGATGAAATATTCTTCATCTATCTTTTTGTCTCCTTGGTAATTTCGAGGACGAAATTCTTTTAAGGGGGGAAGTTTGTAACGACCCTAGATTTTAATTTATTTAAATTAATAATTAAATGAATTTTTGAATAGAAATTTGTAAAATTTATTTTTTTTATGGATTAATTGATTGCGAGTTTCCCCGATATCCAAATATATTCTGTATAACTCATAAAAATTTAAATATTGTAAAAATTTGTGTATATGTGAATATATATATGTTTATGGAATAAGTATGAATAAATTTGAATTTAAATTATATATATATATATATGTATATATTGGATTTAAAATAAATTCTTAAATAAATGATTTTGAATAATTAGTATTTGAGTTAAATAATAAATGTTTAAGCTAGGGAAAAAAAATATATATATATAGGATAAAATTGTAAGAATATAAAATAAATACACATAGTTAGAATTTTAACAACATATTTAAAATAGAATTCAATATGGTAATAATACAAAGAAAAATAAAAACACAAACAAAATTGTACTTAATAAAAACAATAAAATTGTAAGTTTAGACAATAAGTGTTGAAATTAAAATTTAAAATAAATAAGTATTTAAGTTAGAACTTGAAAAAAAGTATATAGGACAAACTATAAAATATAAAGTGAACACATAGATAAAAATAACAACATTTAATTTATTATATTGCAAAGTGATAGGATTAAAGAAACAAAATGCTAAAAACAACCACTCAGCTCAACACAATCAAGTTGAAATCAAAAGCAAAAAAAAAAACAAATACAAAGATCAGTTTGAATCAAAGTTGGCAGAAGAAAAAAATAGCAAGCATACAACATAGATTTAAAATTGGTAAGAAAAAAGTATAAAAACACAAGTGTATATATACAACATAACTTTAACAATTGTAAACAAAGCATAAGTTAAAGCAAGAGAACAAGACCTGACAAACACATGTATATGGAGTACAAGCTAAAGTATATAAATAAACAAAGTAAGCAACTTCAACAAAATGAAGAGCCGAAACAAAGCAAGGTCAGGCAATATAAAATGAGAAGATAAAAATAAAAACATCTTTTGTACAACTAAGATAAGCAAGGAAGACATCTGGTACATTAGCATTTAATGCTAGCATAAACAAAGTCAAATTCGAAATGTTATCAGCCTCCAAACAAGAAAATATCCCTGCTCATTTTGTACAAAGCAAATTATATCACTTATACATCCCCTGCAAACTCATTTCCTTATATCAAACTCTTCATCCCATTTTCGATCCTTGAAGCTGAGAAAACTTGAAATAATATCATCTCATAACTCAGACAAGAATTCAACTAAAAACTTCAAGCTTTTAACAACAATACAATCAATACAACTAGAAGGTTGAAGATAGAAGCTTCAGCTGGTATTTTTCAAAGCCTGGGTTGACATAAAAAGGCTCTGTTCTTTTTTCTTCAAATCTGGTGAGCAAACTCCCTTATTTTTTGCTTATATTCCTTGATATGGTAATGAATGCTTGAAGTATGATCTGGGCTGTTGTTTCAAGTGGAATTATGTTTGTATATACATATAAGTATGTATATATGATTGTGCATGTCTGGGTTACAGACAAATATTCTTGTTCCAGGTTTACAGAGTAAACCTATTTCTAAAATCCAAATCTCTCCCTCTGTTTATATTCAAGGATTGGAATCTAATGTGAGTAACAAATGTTTTTAAAATATAAGTATATAGTTGTTTTACTTGATCATCTCAGAATATAAACATGCCTGTGAATATGTTTTAACTCTGTGAATATATATGTAGATGTTTTGTGTATGGTCTGGGTATTTTCTGTTTTCAATTACAGGTCCTAAACCCATTTATAAATCAATTACCCATGATTCAATCTTCACTTCTACCTTAGTTTAGAACAATATAGGTTGTTATACCATGGACTTTAGATTACAAACTATTTTAAACTAAACATCTTTGAGTTGACTCTGAAAACAAAGAAAATACAGAGCACCACTAAACCAAGTCAAAATCCAACTGTCAAAACTCTTAGATTCAGGTATACACATGGATTGCTTATACAAAAATAGGATTTTTAACACTAAAATCTAAATTTTTAGTGGTGGGATTCGAGAGCAGTTTGGATTTGATCAGAAAAGTGTTGCGAGGAGATTTCTGATGATCTATGGAAAGGTGGTGGTCGGGGTTCTGCATATCGATGGAGGAGTGATCGTAGCTCACGGGAAAAATACTGGAGTGTGATGAATTTCGTCATGGAAGATGGGGCGATGAAATTCTTCCTGGAGCCCTAGTTTTTCTGAGTAGGGAAAGTATGATCACCACGGCCGGCGTGGTTGATCGAGTGCGACGAAACGTTGAGGAATGGTGGCGGGGGAGTTCGTCGAGGTGTGGGTGAATTTTCGCGTCATCTGATAGTCGGAGTCGCCTGGACGAGGAGGTTTAGGCCGGGGTTGTTTTATCAGGTGGAGTTCGAGAGTGCTCGAATCCGTCTGGGACTTCGTGGCACAGTTTGGAGGGTCGGGATCGTGCTGGTGGAGGATCGTTGATGAGGCTGGAGGGTCGTCAGAGGTAGCGGCGGCGGAAACGAGCCGTGCACGTGCACGTAGGAAATTTTGTGCATCTGGGGTTTTCGTATTGTTGAAGAAGATGAGTTCTCGGGTTCGTGCTCGTGTAACTCGCGAGATCAACTCGAAGCAGTTGAAGTTTTGGTGAGGCCCGAAGTTTGCTCGGGGAAACTATGGGTTTGACCCGAGTAATTGAGATTACATTTTAAAATTTTTAAACAAATCCAGTTTAAACAAATTTCTTAATTTATTCTTTTATATAATGATTGTTTTAGTTAAGTTTGGATTAGTTAAGGGTTTTAAATAAATTATTTTAAATTAATTTAGTTAAAGTGTTTTAAAATATATATATATAACTTTTATTTTAAAGTTTATTTTTAAAAATAAATGTAATATTGTAAGTAAGTAATTAAAAGGTTAAAATCATTAATGGAGAATTATTAATTAAATATTAATTAATGATTAAAATTGATAAATCAAGTGATTAAGAAATAATTGATTAAAGATAATTTATTTAATGAGTTAAAAGTTGATTTATTTATCAAATGATTAGTAAAAGGAAAATTAATTAATATGGTTAATAAATTAAAGCAATAAATGTTAAAGATAATAAATCAAAGATAAATAAATCAATGAAGGTGATTAAGGAATGATAATTAATTGAGGAGTAATTAATTAAAGTAATTAATTAAAGGATAGTTAAATAATTAAAAGTTAATTATTTAATAATTAAAGGTTAAATAATTTATTATCAAAAGTTAAATAATTTATTAATGATTAATTAACCAAGATTTGTAGTTTATTCATAAGTAATTAATCTGGTATAAATTAATTATAATCAGATATTAATTGATTTTACCTATGGATATTTGGGTTCTATTTGGATGACTTGATTGTTGATATCCTTGATTAGTGATACACCTTGATTTACGTTGTGATCTGAAATTTCTATTTCTGTGATATATTACTATGTGAATATGAAAACCCTTGACCCGTAAACGACACTTGAATTTTGATGCGACAGGGAGTCGGATTCCAGTTGGTTATCCGAAACCCACATCGAATTGTAATAGTGAATTTTTGTGACCGATAAATTTATATATCTATGATCTGTGAATGAACGATAAGCGTGTTCTTATACCGCTTATCGAATTATATTTATGTATTCTGATATGTGATGATTCATTTTGTTGCACTACTGTGTGAAACCCCTGGACTACACTTTTACACACACAAATATGGATTTCACGTGGAAATCGGTTAAGTCACAGATAATTTAAATTTGATGTTTTTGAAATTGAAATTTTAATTTCAATTGATTTTGAAATTTGAAATTCGGGTTTAAAGTGAAAAGCAATTGAAATAGAATTTCAAAGATAAAAGTTATTTTGAATAACTTAATCGAGTCTTGAAAAATTTAAATAATTTGATTTAAATTTGAATTCAAGTTTGGAATTAAATCCTATGATTGGAAACTAGGGATTAAGGATGATATAAATGTAATTTTATAAATCTAAACCATTTAAAAGGTAATTTTGAGAATTTGGATTTAACCCAAAGATTTTAACTCGTATGAATGAATCAGATTTTCTGAAATGGAACTGTTTGTTTTTAAATGATAAAAGCTTTCATATAAGAAATGAAATTCTAATTTAGTTAAAGGAATTTCAAGATTGAATTGAAAAATGGTTTTCCAAGTTATGAATGAATTGTTTTGAAAAGCTATGAATTGAATCTGTTTATTTTTAACAGATTTAAAATGATGTTTTGTTTAAACCATTCGAAATGGAATTGTTTGAAAGCTATAAGTTAAATCTTTGATTTGAAGATTTAACGAGTTAAACTGAAATGGGAATTGATTTAGAAAATCTGTGAATGAATCTTTTATTTTAAAAGATTAAAGTGTGGAAACTGTTTAAACCGTAAAGGTTGAATCTTTTTGTTTAAAGATTTAAAATGGTAATTTGTTAAACCATTTGAAAAGAAAGATTTTGGGTAATAAGTTGTGACTTAATTGAAATCCCATATCCATATGTTTTTAAATATTTCGCTCACTATTCGGTTTAGCCGGGAGAGGACCTTTGGGTCGTATAACCCATTCCGAATATGTGATACGTCGTATATGGATAGCATTTGAAGACCGGTGTTGAAGACCGGATATTTTTGAAAATGGAAGGATTACCGTCGAGTTACTCTGCATCGGCTGATCCCCGATATAGAGGTTTTATCATCCTTAGTGACGGGAAGTCCGGATGTGATTGGAAATTATCCGGAATTGCAAGGGCTTCGTGAGAAGTGCCTTCGGTTCTGTTCGATCCCGGAACAAACTTGTATGGATTGTATGTCTGACATTACACTTTGAGATATAAAGCCGATTTCTTTCAAATACATTTCTGTTGGTGGCGGAGAATTTATTCTCTTAGCTTAACACCCTTCTCTGAGACGTACGAGCTCAGAGGTTATGTAGTTGAAGGTTATCAGCGATATATCCCAATTTGGTAATGTGGCATGCTGAGTGCTGCTGTGAAATGATCAGTGTTTGATCATTTGCGATATGATCATTTGTTTGATCTTATATCTTTGTGATCATAGGTTGATCATATGTTTGACCCAAAGCATGGCTTTGTGACAAAGCGTAGCTTTGTGGATGAGACTTCGTCAGGACCTCACAACCCGGAAATGGTCGAAACAGGATCGTTGCGGCAAGGTTATGAGGGTCGCGCCCTTTAGGGTATGTCATTTCCTTCTGGAAAGGGGTGGTATCATGGTATGGAGCCCAGATACTTACTCATGTGGATACACTTTATTATGTGTGATGTTGGTTTAGAGGCGCCTCGGATAAAGGTCCCAAAGGACCGGGGGGTGGCATATTCGTGAGTTACCTGTTACAGGGGTAACCCGGCCTTGTTTGGCAGAGAGCAGTTTGTCTCTCGGGACGTCCCGCCAGAGGCGTTCCCATGCGGCGGAAGGAAGTTCCTTAGCCTGACCATTTGTTGGAAAATCCAAAGAAACAATACGAGCCTTGTACGGTTTTAGTTGTATTACCTGCTATGGAATGTGGCGGTAACCTGCTATTGAACATGGTAGCTATAGTAGGCATACGATACTGGTCGTATGTTGGCTAAGATTAATATTATACTTTCGAAATGTTTTTCTACACTATGCACTAATGATAATATCCAATGATTTGCGTAGTAAGCATGTTTGACTATCATAAGAAGAAATCTCCTCCAATTCTGCGTTTGCATTGTGTGTGTGGCGGGAGGTCTTATGGTAGTTTCATTTTCCAAAAGCATTGCGGATTTCAATGTTTAAAACCTTTTGTGTTTGTTTAAAGATAAACTGTTTTTGTTGCTCACACCAGTCCCATGACTGATCCGGAGTTTATTGTTCCCTTCCTAAACTCTGGGTGCTCATAATTTTCCACACGAGCAGTCTAGAGTTGGGTTTCTTTTCAGATATTCAGGTTTAGTAGATTATCTGGAGCTAGTTCATTCATCGGAATTGCTTATCTTGGAGTTGTGGATTCATTCTTGTCTGAAGATCATTTTGGAGTTATCATTTCTATTGATATTGTTCCGCTGCTGATGTTATCTTTTCTTTTCCGCTGCTATTCCTTGTATCATATCTCTGATGTATATTGATATTCATTGTATCACTCTGTTGTATCATATATTGTATATCAATGTATTATTCTTTTTCTTTTCCGCTATGTTATTTACTTAATTGTGTTATAGCTCCGGAGAACCAGATTTGGCATTTGAATCTACGGCATTTTGAGTACAAGTGAAGTACGGGTGCCGATTTTCGAAGGCCAACTTTTGGGTCTTTACAGTCTTGGTCCAGTAGTACTTTGGTCCGGTGGTAGGTGGTTGGATAGTAGGGAAGTAGTGTTGATTCGGCAAGCATGGAAGAGGTTTGGTCCGGTAGTACTTTGGTCCAGTGGTAGGTGGTTGGATAGTAGGGAAGTAGTGTTGATTCGGCAAGCATGGAAGAGGTTTGGTCCGGCAAGCATGGGAGAGGAGTTGATGTTTGGCGAAGGCTGCCTTGGAGTTGGTTCGGTAGGTCTTCGGTGGGACTTGGTCCGGCGGTGGGAGGAGATGGTCCTTGATTCGGCAGTGTTGGTTCGGCGTTGAGTTGGTGAGACATGGCCTCGGGGGTTTGGTTCGGTGATGACATTACACCGGTCGAGATACACCCAACACTTACCCCCCAAAGCAGGGTATGGGCATGCATATGGCGTGCTTTGTTTGAGGTTGGTCATCCTTATCCGGTCCTGTATGCCGAACCAGTCGGTCCGGTTGTTCGCCTTCGGCTATAAGTAGGAGGCTAGGGCTTTCAATACTTCTTACCAAACAAGACAGCCGAGCATTGACTTCTTGTCGAATCAGGAGTGTCGCCAACGTGTTCAACCGAACCAAAGTGCTTTGCCGAACCAAAGTGTTCCTTTTCACCGAATCAGGTATTGGTCCTCTCCCTTTTTACCGAATGAGTTTTCACCGAATGGACCTGGGGACTCCGAGTGCCGAATGAAATCATATTCTTGTACTCTGGGTGCCGAATGAACTTGTACTCTGGGTGCCGAATGAACTTGTATTCTGGGTGCCGAATGATCTTGTATTCTGGGTGCCGAATGAACTTTATACACTTGATTTTTTCATTTTTCATATCACGAGCGAAATTCCGGACTACATGTACTTGCTTGTTTATATCCTCTGTTTTAACAACATGTTTTTCCGATGTTGCAGATAATGTCTCGCAAAGCAGAAATTCGATCGGATAAAAAGAAGTCCCAGGGCGAAGGAGAATCTTCCGCAGTGCCCTCTGCTCAGCCAGGACCGGAACGTCACGGAACTGCCCCGAGATCACTGGTGGACGGGTATGGCCCTCAGGAGCTTCTGAACTACCCGCCCGATTGCTTTCCCTGCTCCCTCAAGGAGGAGCAGCTTGCTGTCATCTCCCGTTCTTTCGGAATCGATAGAGCACGCATGCTGTTGCCAGGGAGAGAAGTTATGCCATATGACCCTCCTGAAGGGTACTTTGCCTACAGCAGATACCACTGCATGTGCGGTGCCATCCCGTCTCTTAATGCTTGGGTAGTCAGCTTTCTTACATATCTAAAGGTGGCCCCATTCCAGCTTCAACCCAATTCCTATACTATACTGGTGAGCCTCTTCGTCATCTTTCAGAGGAAGCATGGGCATGCTCCTTCCAACCGGGAGATCCAGTACTTATATAATCTGAGGGGCTATAAGAAGGGGTCCCCATACATCAGCTTGGAGTCAGCTGTAACCTTCAAGCCGGTCTTGGATCTGTATTCTAAGTACAGCATGTTCAAGAAGGAGTGGTTCTTCGTCAGGGACGACTCTGTTTCTATTCGGCGTTTCACTTCTGGATGTAAGTCGACGCTTTATTTATAACTTCTATTCTGGTTGCGATGCTTCTTCTCATACGTTTTCATTTTTTGCTAGCGACAGGTGGCTTCGCGGTTGTGGAGACTGATCGCCTGGTTCAGATGGCGGCCGAGATAGAAGCTATCCCCGGGAGAGATAGATCAGCTGCTTACCTGATCAGAAATGCGACCCTTTTGGAGTATAATTTGATCCTTCCACAGCAGTCAGTAGTCAAGCAGAGGGAAACGGCGGAGGAGAGGGCGGCTGCTCAAGCTAAGGGAGGTGTCATAGTAAAGAGTGGTAAGAGGAAACCTTTCACGAAACCTTCCGTTGTCAGAGGTAAGAAACTTAAGAAGTCAGATGGTCCTTCCCCCAGCACTTGTCCAATTACTCAGGGGGAGGAAGATGTGGAGGAGGAGAGAGGTGAGGGTGGAGATGACCGGGAAGGTGGTGATGGTGGCGATGGCATCGGGGCCTTGCTTCCTGGGCAAGTAGGCGAGATTCAGGAGTGGACGGATGATGCATTCCGCCAAGCTTTCGAGGGGCTGGACGGAGAATCGGCTTCGGTAGAGAAATCCGGGAAAGTTGACAAGGCCGAGACCGGTGCAAGCGTGTCTTCCCAGACTACTCCAGCCAAGGTGGCTCCGACGACTCAAGGTGAACTTTTGACTTCTGCAGGCTCCATCCATGATAAGGATTTAGGAATATTTTACGATCCGCTCCCGTCATGGAACGAAATCCAGGACTTATTGCAGTATCCTACTCCTCCCCAGGGTTTGTATAACAGATGTGTTTCCCTTTTTTTTAACTTTTAATTTAACGCATTTCTTGAATCATAGATCAATGTAAGCTTGTGACACTTGTTCTTCATATCAGGAGCAGGTAAAATGGCCAAGGCCTCAGAGCTTCGGCATAGGCTCGAACAATACAAGCTCTCCAAAGCTTCCGCCAAGCCGAAGCCTTCGACCCATCATTCCGGGGATGTAGTCGGCTACCGTCCTCTTCTCGGGGTTATTGAAGAGGGTATTCAAAGGAGAAAGAGGAGTCATCCCTTATCCGAACCTTCACTTGGTCCTCAGCCCCCAATTCAGCCTCTTCACGATATCACGGAGGAGGATGCTGAGTTCGCACTCTCTCCGTACCCGTTTGAAAATCCTACCGTTACTCAGATTGATCGTCCTGGCTTGGCTCGTAATCCATTTGCGGGTCATCCTGATCTGGATCCAAGTTCCCATGATATTACCTTCGACGAGGTTACCGGTGAGCACCTTCTTCCCCGCAATCCCATGGTACGGGTGCTTGATGAGGCTAAGTCCTTAGATCTCGATTTACTTACCATTTAGATAGTTATAATGGGAGACGAGGCCAAGGCTAATATTGATCGGGTGGCGGAGGAGACTAGGAAGCTGATGGGGCATCATGCCCGGCTGGTTAAGGCTGGAGAGGAGATTGGGAGTGCCAACATCCGACTACGATTGATGGTTTCGAACCAGGCCAAACAGCTTGCTGATCAGGCCATTCAGATTTCTCAGCATGAGGCTGCCTCCGGGCGGTTGAGGAAGACTATGGAGGAGGCTAGTAAGGCGGAATTGCGGAAGATGGAGGCTGCCTGCAAGGAGCAGATAAATATGGCCATCTCGATAGTGGACGAGGTTCGGAGGGCGGATCTTGAGCAGGTAGAAGAGCTGTCGGGGAAGCTTGAAGCCACAGAGCTTGCTCAGGTCAGGCTAAAGGAGGAGATGGAGGCAATGAGGAGGTCCCTTCAGGCTGACTGCTCGCGATACCGACTGGAAAGGGATGCTGCCATTGCAAGGCTATCGGTTTCTGAGGTTCGTATGAGGGAGTTTGAGGAAAATGAGGGGATGATGGATGATATGCTGCAGGATATGTACTTTCGCATTTGGAAATAGGGCAACTTATCTTGGATTGACGACTACCCCCGGGTTATGGCTAGGATTTACCTCGGGGCTTTAGAGGAGGCCAAGGCTGAGGCGGATAAGGAGGGTGGAGCGGCCCTTAGGATGGATGCGGTTACCGATCAGTTCACCAAGGAGGAGAAGATAGCGGTGAAGGAGGGGATGCGGTTGTTTGTGGTTGAAGAGGCAGGTGTGGAAGTAGGGGATGACGACCAAGACGATCAAGGGGACGTTGCTGGTAACCTCTTCTTCATTAGTTTCTTCTTTCGTTAACTCTGTTGCTTATCACTAATGATTTCTCTTCTTGCCTGATCAGGCGGTCAACACCAACAAGACAAGGGTAAAGATCCAACGCAGGCAGCTCCCTGATTCGACCGTCCCTCCTGCTTTAGTTGTAGACGGCGGCTTTAGCGTGACTGAGTATGAAAATGTGGTCGAGTGCCCGGCCATCCGGTCTCATTTGCGAATGCCTCCTATTCTGTGACCTGTGCTTTAGGGATCGTTATAGAGGATAAGAGGAAAGTTTTAAAAATAGAATGGAAATATAGGAAATAGTAAAAGCTTCCAATCACGGAAGGCCGTCGATGTGCTTAAGTTCATGGCAAACGGGTTTTGTAGTCACTTTCCCTAGCTGTGGGTCTTGGAGACATTTGTCACCCATCTTACGCCTCCGCGGGGAGTTAATCCTTTTTTACCTCAGCCGTACTTAAGGCACATCGGAGCCGAGATCGCGCACAGTAACTACCCGAGCCATTATGGCCCGTAACCGTGGGTATTATTCGATTTACCGTGGCCGGCTAGCGTGGGTGTCGATCGTCAACCGTGAACTGCCCCTGGCTGGCCACACCTTATGTTGGGGCTTATAGTCGGTTGCCGGCGAGCCGAACGCCGTAATGAGCTGCCTCGGCTATAGTCGGCCTTCTCGGTGGCTTATAATCGGCTCATTACAGTTGGCTTTAAGGGCCGTCGCGATCAATGAGTTAACCCGCAGCAGAGGGGTGCTGGAGCAAAAGTGTCTCATTGGCGAGGGCATAGATTCGCATAGTACCTGTCAGGTCTTGTCCAGGCGAAGTTGCGCTGTGGAGTGCTTTGAATTGAAACGCTGTATGCACAGGATTTTGTTCAACAGAAAAGGATAAAGTTAACAAGCAGCCAAGATATAAAGGAACAAGTTAAAAAAGTGACAAGGTTTTTTAAAGTGGTTCGGCACGAAAATGCCTACGTCCACTGATTCTCTTTGTTAATTCACTTCATATGGGCAATACAAGTTAAGAAAAGTATCGACGGAGGTGTTGGATGTTCCATGCCCTCTGGAACACCTCTCCATCCACTATTGACAAAATATAGGCTCCGTTGTGGAGATCTTTATGAATTACATATGGTCCATCCCAGATTGGGTCTAGCGCTCCGGGGTGAGGGAAGATTCGCTTGAGGACAAGATCCCCTTCTTGTAAGGTACGATGCTTGACTTTGGAGTTGTATTGTGCCGCCACTTTTTGTTTGTAGGCTGCTGCTTTAAGGACTGCATCATTTCTTCTCTCCTCAACTAGATCCAAAGACATGTGAAGGAGTTCTTCGTTCTCTTCTGGGTTATAGTGGATCCTACGGTGGGAAGGCACAATGGTTTCAACTGGGAGCATAGCCTCCGATCTGTATGCCAAAGAGAAAGGAGTGTGCCCCGTTGATGTTCTGAAAGATGTGCGATAGGCCCATAGTGCCGTAGGAAGTTCATCCACCCAAGCGCCCTTTGACTTTTCGAGCTTCTTTTTTTTTAGAGTTTTCAGAATTTTGTTGACGGCTTCGACTTGTCCGTTTGCCTGGGGATACGCTACGGATGAGAAGCTTTTGTGAATTCCGTGCTCTTGGCACCATTTGGCGAATTCCTCGCTGTCAAACTGAAGTCCATTGTCTGATATGATTTTGAGTGGGACTCCGTACCTGCACAGAACATTTTTGATCAAGAAGTTAATAACTTTTGCTGAAGATACTTTATTCAGAGGTTCCGCTTCCACCCATTTGGTGAAGTAGTCGACTGCCACTATAGCGTATTTGGCCCCGCCTCGGCCCATTGGTAGTTCGCCGATTAAGTCAATTCCCCATACTGCAAAGGGCCAAGGGCTAGTCATTTGAGTAATCTCAGTCGTTGGCAGCCGCGGAATCTTAGCAAACTTCTGGCATCTGTCACACTTTTTGACGAAATCCAAGGCATCCTTGCTTAAGGTGGGCCAGAAGTATCCATATCGGAGTGTCTTTTTTGCTAATGTTTGTCCTCCGGTGTGATCTCCGCAGCTTCCTTGATGAATGTCGGATAAGATTTCCCTGGCTTCCCTCCCAGCGACACACCTTAATAACGGGTTAGAGAATCCGCGTCGATAGAGGATGTCTTCTTGTATTGTGTAGCGGGAAGCTTTTCTCAAGATTTTCTTGACTTCGTTACGCCCGTTGGGTAGTGTGCCGTTTTGTAAGTAGTCTCGGATGGGAGTCATCCAAGTTGCCTCTTTGGTTGCAGCTATCAGATTCACTTGCTCAAAACTTGGGTCAGTTGCTTTGAGATGGTTACTGCCCCGAAGATGGCGCTGTCTCTCACACTTGCTTGCTTTGCCAATTCGTCGGCCTCTTGGTTCTCTTCCCGAGGAATGTGTTTGACTAAGTAGTGGTCCAATCGGCTGAGAAGTAACTTGGTCTTCTTTAAATATGCTATGAGTCGTTCTTCTCGAGCTTGGAATTCTCCTAGTATTTGATTAACAATAAGTTGAGAATCGCTATGAAGACACAAAGAATTGGCTCCGATTTCTACGGCAAGTTCTAGTCTGGCTATCACTGCTTCATATTCTGCATCGTTGTTGGTGGCAGCGAACTCCAACCTTATAGCATAGTGCAGTTTGTTTCCCCTGGGAGTGATTATTACCACACCAGCCCCCGAGCCTTGTTCGTTCGATGCACCATCCACAAAGAGATTCCACTTGATGTCTTCTGCTATTTCCAATTGCTCCTTATCTTCGTTGGTAGTGAATTCTGCAATGAAATCAGCCATGGCTTGTACCTTGATGGCGGTGCGAGGGTGATAGGTGATATCATACTGACTTAGTTCGATGCACCATTTAAGTAGTCGCCCAGAAGTGTCGGGACGGTGGAGTACCTGCCTCAGTGGCTGATCGGTCAGAACTTTGATGGAATGGGACTGGAAGTAGTGACGCAGTTTCCGGGATGTGATTAGTAAACAGTATGCTAGCTTCTCAAGTTTAAGATATCTGACTTCTGCCCCCGTAAACCTATTACTGACGAAGTAAACTGGCCGCTGCGTGCGGTTGTCTTCCGTTACCAAGGCAGCGCTTAGGGCGTGAGATGACACAGCAAGGTACAGGTATAATTCTTCGCCTTTGCTTGGAGTCGAGAGTACCGGTGGTTTCTGGAGGTGTTCGATTAAGTTAAGGAAACGGTCAGGCATTCGTCAGTCTATTCGAACTTTCCTTTGTCTTTCTTTAGAGCTTCGAAAAAGGGGACACACTTGTCCGTTGCTTTGGAGATGAATCGGCTTAGGGCAGCCACTTTTCCATTCAGGCTTTGCATTTCCTTCCGAGTGGAAGGTATCTTGATATCCCTTAGCGCTCGGACTTGTTCAGGGTTTGCTTCAATCCCTCTGGCATGGACGATGAATCCTAAGAACTTTCCTGATGACACTCCGAAGGAGCATTTTAGAGGATTCAACCTCATTCCATACTGTCGAAGTACTTGAAACATCTCGCCTAGGTGGCTTACGTGATCGTCGGCTTTCCTTGACTTTACCAGCATGTCATCCACGTATACTTCCATAGTTTGCCCTATTAGCCCCACAAACATCTTGTTGACGAGGCGCTGGTAGGTGGCTCCTGCATTTTTAAGTCCGAAGGGCATTACCTTATAGCAGTATAAACCCCGGTCGGTGATGAAACTAGTGTGGTCTTGGTCGGGAGCATGCATAGGAATTTGGTTATACCCTGAGCATGCATCCATAAAAGATAAGAGCTCGTGCCCGGCTGTGCTGTCTACAAGCTGGTCGATTCGGGGAAGTGGGAAGCAATCCTTTGGGCAGGCGTCATTTAGGTTGGAAAAGTCAATGCATGTTCGCCACTTCCCATTAGCCTTATTTACCAGCACTGGGTTAGCGATCCATTTCGGGTAGATGGCTTCTCGTATGAAGTCATTGGCGAGCAGATTCTTTACTTCTTCGTCGAGGGCTGCTGACCGCTCTGCCCCCATACTTCTCTTTTTTTGTTTTACGGGCGCCTTGGTAGGATCAATGTTTAATACGTGGCATGCTATGTCGGGGGAGATTCCGGTCATGTCAGCGTGTGACCATGCGAATACATCCAAGTTGTGGCGGAGAAAATCGATGAGTTGTTCCTTCAACTCTGCTTTTAGTTGGGACCCAATTTTCAATAGTCTACTTGAGTCGTGCTTGTCTACAGATACAAACTCCATAGCCTCTACAGGCTCGGCGGTGGCCTCCTCCCCTTTGTCCCTAGGGTCTAATTCATTGAAAGGGTCGCTGGTATATCGAAGAAGAGGGGCTTTCTTTAGTTGCTATGCTTCTAGACTTTTCGTGCAGAGGGCAACCTCTACACCCTTCCCTTTATCCTTCCTGTGGTTGTTGCGAAGTTCAGTCACATAGCAGTCTCGAGCAACGTCCTGGTCTCCTTCTACTTCTCCTACTCCATTGTCCGTTGGAAATTTCATTTTTAGGCACCATGGGGCTAGGACAATTTGGAAGTCAGACAAGGCTGGCCTTCCTAAGAAGGCGTTATAGGCCGAATGGTTTTCTATTAGCACAAACGTCTGTTTTCGTACAACGGAGCGGGGATGGCTTCCAATCTCAACAAAAGGTCTAGTTGCTCGAGGGGCATCTTCGCATCTCCAGTGAAACCGTGTAGTGGTTTATCGCAGGGAGATACATCCTTCATTGATAATTTCATTTTGTCGAATGCATGTTTGAACAGGATGTTCACTGAGCTTCCAGTGTCTACTAAGATTCGGTAAACTTCGGCGGGACCGAGCCGGGCAGAGATAACCATGGGATCCATGTGAGGGTACTGCCTTCCTTCCAGGTCACGCTTACCGAATGTGATGTCATCACTTTCTTTCCGTTTCGGGTGACGTTCTTCTATAACCGAATTGACACGGTCTTTACTGTCTCTAAGCGACTTTCCATATCTTTCCATCTCTTCCCAGCTCTTGTCTGCGATGTGCGGTCCTCCTGAGATGGTATGGACCACTATCTTCTCTTGACTAGAGCCGCTAGCGTTGCGGTTTCCTCTGCCGATCTCCGGTGAGGGTAGCCTTGGGTTTTCATTGGCAGGAGCTGGAGTCATGTCCTGACTTTTTACATAGCGTTCCAGTTTCTTCCTTCTGATGTGTTCCTCAATCAGATCCCGGAGATGATGGCATTCATTGGTATCATGCCCGTGAGATTCGTGGAAGCGGCAGAACTTTCCAGACTTCTGCGCGTTATCTGATTCCTTGTTGTATGGTGGGCGTTTGTATCTAACTTCGCCTTGGGTGGCAAGGTAGATATTTTCGACGGTCTCGTTCAAAGGAGTGTAAGTGTCGAATCTCGGTCCAAGCCGATATAGGCGCTTTTCTCCCTTCTTGCCCCCAGCATTGTCTCTGGAATCATTTCTTCGAACGTCCCTTGCTACAGTAGGGGCATTGCTGTGAGTTGCCTTATTTTGCTGTCCTGACTGCTCCTCAACGGCAGCATCCTCAAGCCTCATATATTTCCCGGCTTCATGGAAGAAATCGGGTAAAGTAGCTGGTTTTTCTTTCGTCAACCTTCTAGCAAATTTAGTGTCCGGATGCACACCACTACAGAGGGCCATTAGGATAAGCTTCTCATCGGCATCTTGGACCGCGGCTGCTGCGGCATTGAATCGGGTTAGGTATTGTTGCAGTTTCTCTCCAGGTTTCTGTTTGACGCTGGATAAGGAATAAGCGTCCTTAGGTTGTTCCACATGGATGCGGAACTGATTGATAAACTTTTCTTTCAACATTTCCCACGAGCTGATGGATCCCTGGGGTAGATGACAGAACCAGGAGGTAGCGAGATCTGCTAAGAAGAGCGGAAAGCATTTGCACAGTACTCCCTCTGTCGCTCCACTCATGAGCATATGTTGTGTGTACCTCTGTAAGTGTACAATGGGGTCGCAGGTTCCTTTGTAAGGTTCCATTGTTGGCATCTTCCATTCTCGGGGAGTGATAGCAATTTCGATATTGCGGGCGAAAGGGCTGGTTACCCTAGCGCCTATCCCTCGATCTCTTTGCTCCCGTTGGACGCACTCTCTGAATAAGCGTGCCATCCTTTCATCAGAATTTGGAGCAGATAGAAATGAGTTTGGTTCTGTTCTGTGGGATTGATTCCGTCCAGATGACCTGTAGGGATGGTATCGTCTATCATTCCTCATATTTTCTAATGGTTGCCTTTGATCTTCTGGGAGCATGCTAGGGTCAGCTACAGTTGGCCCTTGCCTTGATCTTCCCCTGCTGGGTTCTGATCTAAGCACTTTCTCGGGTCCAACTTCGGGCTGGACTCTAGCTCGGCCCCGTTCACTGGCGTTTCCGTGGTCAGGCAGTATGACAGGCTCAGCTACAGTTGACCTTCGCCCGGTACCTCCCCCGTTGGGTTCGGTACCAAATGTTTCCTCAGGCCTAACTTCGGGCTGTGCTCGATCTCGGCTCCTACCATGGCTACTTCTGCCGTTAGCTCCTTCGAAGAAGGAAGATCTTTGTTGTCTTTGAGATCCTCCAGACTGGGACTCGCCCCATGATTCAGTGTTGCGATTGGACTCTTCAGCATCCCTTAAGCGTGACATGAGATGGTCCACCAAGGCTTCCTGCTGGGACGTGAAGCGGTTAGTTACTTCAACCACAACCCTGTCCAAATCTGCCCTAGTAATTGCTACGGGCTGTTCTATGGTAGGAGTGGTCGGATTAGCCTGTCCTTCATTTGTTACTGCTACTGGAGGAGGACGATTTACTTGATTCGTGGCAGCTGGATCTGGAAGACTGCTGGATGCGATGTTTTTTCCTTTGTTAACATCTTTTCTCTGTTTGGAAGGCATGTTTTCCAAGTGGCAAACGATGCTGTTAGGAAAAATGTTAAGTGGATGAAGCTGAAGCTTCGAGCTTCTAGTTCTCAGTGAAAGCACCAAAAATGTTTGCAAAAAAAAAGGACAAACACCTCAAAGTCGTATGATTTAGTAGATCTTATGTGGTTCTTAGCGATTTGGGTGATTTATGCAAATATATAAAAAGCAGGGGCTAAATTGTAAAAAGACACGTAGATTTATAGTGGTTCAGCCAGAATGTGCCTACGTCCACTTCATATGTTATTTCTCTTCTCTTGTTTAGATTACAAGTACAAAGCTTTGATACAAGTAAAAGAAAGTTGTTTGAAAGTTCTCTCCGTGCTTGAGCTCTCAAACTTGTCCTCCATTGTTGTACCCCTACCCCTCTATTTATAGAGTGAGGCTGGGGGTAGGGGTCTTGAATGGGTATAGCTGCTGGCGGGCCTGGGCTGATGCAATCTGGCCTGGCAACTTTGGTTCGGCAATGCCTTGGTTCGGTAGTAGATGGTTGGAGACGAGGTCTTGGTCCAGTAGTACTTTGGTCCGGTGGTAGGTGGTTGGATAGTAGGGAAGTAGTGTTGATTCGGCAAGCATGGAAGAGGTTTGGTCCGGTAGTACTTTGGTCCGGTGGTAGGTGGTTGGATAGTAGGGAAGTAGTGTTGATTCGGCAAGCATGGAAGAGGTTTGGTCCGGCAAGCATGGGAGAGGAGTTGATGTTTGGCGAAGGCTGCCTTGGAGTTGGTTCGGTAGGTCTTCGGTGGGACTTGGTCCGGCGGTGGGAGGAGATGGTCCTTGATTCGGTAGTGTTGGTTCGGCGTTGAGTTGGTGAGACATGGCTTCGGGGGTTTGGTTCGGTGATGATGTTACACCGGTCGAGATACACCCAACAATATATATACATATATTCATAAGCATATTCATAATATCTAAATGTATATATTTTTATATGTATTAAGTTAAAAAAATTATTTATTGTTTATTTTAAATAGTTCCAAATCGTATCCATGACACGATATAATTTTATTATAAATTTATTATATTAAAATATATATAAATTGATTTGTTAGTCGAAAATCAATAAAATATCAATTAGAATACTTTCGAAGCATTTTATTCAAATTTTAAATTTTCAGAGAATCTAATATTGAATTTTGTGGTTTGAAAAAAAATCATAATTTTTCTCGATCAAAATTTATTTTTATTAATTAATTATTTTTCGGTTGTATATTGTAGTAATTTTTAAAAATAGGGAAAATGCTTTTTTAATTCTCATTTTCTAGCATAAAGCTTATTTCGTGGTAAAATAATTTTATAAAACTCAAAAGTTAATTTTTGAAATTTATACTATTTTATACGAATTATTTAAATAGTATATTGATTTAAATAATATTAAATAATTGTATATAATTATCGAAATTATTTCACAACTGCCGAAAATTATAATTGCTTTATATATATTTACATGTATAAAAATATATGTTCAATTATTACCAAGAAATGATGTTATAATTAAATACAAACCATATAAGTATAATTAAATGATATATTTATATGTATATATTAATTAATAAAATAATTATTATTATAATTAAAATATTCGGCTGTGCATATCTGATCTATATGTGAAAAATTATTTATTTTTATAAATGATTACATACATATTACCGATCTAGTATGTGACAACATCCATACATATAAGAATCGTTACCTAACTAATAATTTAGTAATAATATACATATGAATAGTACAATATTATCCCAAAAAATTAAGCTATATAATATAGTAAATCATACCTAAAACCAATGCTTTGAAACACATCTTGTAATGATGAAATCTCTCTTCTTTGAAATTTTTTCGATTTGGTAGACTGCTAATCCTTGAACCGTAGACCTTTAACTATCAAATAACACTCGTCTTTTTAATTGATTTGAGTTTGATTTGCTATAGCTCCAAGGGGATGAAGTCGGCCAACAATGGGTGGGAATAATGGCAGTCAAAAGTTCATTTTCAATTAGGGTTAGAGGTCTTTAAATAGTGGGTGGAAGAGTGAAATAATGGATCATATCTCATACTAATTCTCACTAAATCTATGTCATCCAATTCTAACATCTCTAACCTATTTGAGCCGCCCCCTATAGCCCTCATTACAGTCAAAAATACCAACCTATCATCATGGGCTAATATCCCATTTAAGCCCAATGAAATATCATTTAATTAAATCGAATTTAATTTCTTATCGATATATTTATAACTATTATGAATACAATCAATAAATTTTATTCCTCAAAACATATTCAAACCTTTATAATTAATATTTCATAAACATTAATTTATTTATTTAATTTATAACAATTATAAACTAATTAAATCGTTTGGTCAAAAGAGAATTCATCATTTTGGTTGTGTGACTCGACATGTATAAATTTGGTCAGCGATTAATATTAAACTATTCGAATATTAAGTTTCACACATCACTTTTCAGATGGTGTAATATTTAGCCAAATTTTTCGCTTACTTGGTTACCATGAATTCCAATTTTACTTTGTTAAGCATTACCCGATTGTGATTTTTATCTACACTAGTTCTCTGCACCAAAATTATGTCACTTTGGACTTATGGAATTTGGTAATGGTCAAATTTCTAATATCATCTATATTTAACTCTATAGACACAAAGTCCTTTGTTCAATAATAAGAATTATTGTAACGACCCCGAAATTTAAATTTATTTAAATTAATAATTAAATGAAATTGTGAGTTAAATTTATGATTAAATAAATTTTTGAATAAAAATTGTGAAATTAAATTGATTAAATGGAGCGAGTTTCCCCGATATCCAAGTATATTCTGTATAAATCATTTGAGATTAAAATATTGTAAATAGTGTATATGTGTGTATATTGAATGTATATATATATTTAGGTATATACGAGCAAATTTAATATATATATTTGAATTGATGGTTAAAGATGGTTTGAGTTTATAAAATAAATATAAGAAAATAAATATTAAGTAAATAATGATAATTTATATTTGAACTAGAAATTAAAATTAATATAAGGTAAGTTTTAATAAAAATAGAAGTAGAATATTTGTTAAAATCTAACAACAATTTAAAGTAGAACTTCTTTACATTTCAAAGTAGTAAGATAAATGGAGAAAACAAATAAACATAGAAATTGTCATTTTTAATTCTTGATAGATATATCTCTAGCATACAAAAGTATACCATAGCCTACAACACTTAGAAAACAAAAACTAATACAAGTATGTAAAAGTAAACAAAATAAAGTTGCAGCCACCAACATAAAAACAAATAATGCAAGGATAGAATAAGCAAAAGAAAACAAAGTATATACAAATGAAGAGTTTGCATAAGAAGACAGTAAGATATGTTAAGTAAAGTAGGTATGTAGGCTGAGAAACAAAGTATAAAAGGGAAAAGATATCTTCATGATGTTTGAACAGGAAGTATAAAATAATATGTACACCTGAAAAGAAATATATACAAAGGAAATTGATGTCTAAGTACTTACGAAATATAAATTAAAGGATGTATTTGTAGACATAAGGACATAAGCATTAAATGTTTGTATCTCTAGTACATTTTATATCTCATTTCAGCCTCCTCTATAGAAAAAATCTCTGACCTATGTTTATTAAATAAGAAATTGTACAAAAACATTACCCTGTAAACTCATATTTTTATCAAGTCTTCCTCATTTCCTTTCGTTCATCTTCCAAACTGAGCAAATACTATTTCATATTCAAACAAGCTTCATCTCAGTTCTTCCATCAAACTAAGTTAAAATCTGAAGTGAATATTAACTCAAACATAAACAAAAGTTTCAACTCAAACAAGCATTAAAGCCTGGAAATCAAAAGCAATGCAATCAACTAAATTCAACAAAACAATCAATGCAAACCAGAGATTAAAAGGCAGTGAAACTCAAAGCAGAGATCAAATTTTCAAATGCAAAGCTTGTTCAAGCTTCTCTGTTCTTCTCTGTTGCGAATACCCAGGTGAGCACCTTTGTTTTTTCTAGACTTCTTTGTTTTGACCAAGTAAGTAAACATTTAACTTTAAAATTTAAGTTAATGAATGCTGGAATCGATGCTTGAATGATTAGGAGGGTTTAGTGTTTGGTTTGCTTGCAAATATCTTGAGTATATGATTGGATTTTGGCCTGTGCATGTAGATCTCTGCAAGAATGTGATCCCTGTTTTAGTTTTAGGAAAACAAAAGTAAACCTGTTCAAATTTAAAGGCTCTGTTTATTTCTTCATAATCAAGTGAGTAACATCAACCTTTTAAAATTTTAACAAACTTGACTTGGTTGCATTTACATCTGGAAAACAAGTATAGTTATACATATTTGAATGCTCTGAGAGTATACATAAGTTTATAAACAGTTTTTATTTTGACCTGTGTAAATTCAAAATACTTTCATCCAACCATTGTTAGACTTAGAACTTAAACAAAATTAGTTGTTTTAAACATAATCAAGATTTAAAAACCTGTTGCAAGCTAAACAGTGAGGTAATGTCTCTGTGAACTCAGATTTACAAATGAAAGGCTAAACATATGGTAAATTCGAACATTTCAAAACATTGATTCAATTACATAACTTGAATCCACTCTTCAAAATAGGATTTTTAAAATGAAAATTGAAATTTTTAGTTGCATATGTTATGTACAGTTCGAGATTGGTCGAAATTTGCATTTTGATCGATTCCCGATCATCAAATGAAATTCAGATGTTAAGATTTTCCTTGAAGTTTGTTTGGCCATAGACGATTTTAGGAAATTTGTTGGAAAAATATTCTATTGTGTAAACTGTTGAATCGAGGCCATTTTAGGGTTTTGGGGTAGGATGGGTTCGCTGTTATTCACAAGAGGGTTTCATCGTCGACGAAGCACTATCGTCGATCGGACCCGAGGGGATTAGTGTGTTATCGTGTTGACGTGTTGTGGCCGGAGGCGCTAGGACTCCGGTGGTCTGTGACGCGACGGCGAGGCGGTTCTTTCGAGTGAAATGCTGTTCCAGTTTTGATCGAACAGCTCGATCTCGATTTTGGGTTCGACTCGATGTTTGGTTAGTCGTAATCGAGTAAGGAGGTCGGGGTGGACTCGCTAGCGCTGATGGGGTTGATCGGAGTCACTCCGATATCGTGTACATGTGCACATATATCTGGTTGTATCAGAAGGAAGGATTTGGGGAAGAAGAAGTTTCGCTCGGGTTTGGTTTGAATTTGTTTCGGGGTTGTCTCGAAGCAAGAGATAGGGGCAGATTACTCGAAGCGAGCTCGGGTGGAACAAGGGTTTGACTTGGGTTCAGGGTGATAGCTATAAAAGTTTAAAATTTAAAACCAGTTTTCAAACGTTTAAATCAGGTTTTAACAAATTTTGATTAACTTTTAAAGGCTAAGATAATTTATTTGTTAAAGAAATTTATTACTTGAAGTAAATTACTTAATGAAAGTAATTGATATAAAACTAATTAATAGTTCAAGTTAATTTATCAAGTAACTAATGAATGATTAGTTTAAGATGATTATTTAAATGGAAGTAATTGGAGTAAAATTACTTGAAATAAATCAGGGAATTGATTAAGTTCGTATTTGGGAAATAATTAACTAAGGAAGTTAATTACTGTATGATATTAATCAAAGGTGATTAATATATGTGATTTGAAGATCAAGTTTTCTTAATATAATTAATCAATAAAATAACTAATTAGAGATCATTAATTATTATAATTAATGATGTGGGTAGGAATCGATTAATTTGGAAATAATAAATAAATAAAGTGATTAAAATATTCAATATGAATGTAAATAATTATGAATAATTAATTTATGGATTTATTTAAAGGATAATTACTGAAATTAATTAAAAGGTAATTACTGGAATGTAAGTAAAAGTTGATTAATCAAAGATGATTAATTGGAAATAATAAATAACTGATGATTGATTAATTGATTGGTTTACTGGTCATGTAAGCAAGTTTATATTGATGAAGTAATTAATTTAATTTATTTTAAATTAATTATAGTATGATTGTTTAACTCTTTCTTATGTATGAATTGAATTATTTGATATCCCTGATATGTGATGTTTTGTGATATACCCTGATTTGAGTTGTGACCTGTGATGTAATTTATCATCTGTGATATTTATTTGTGATCTGTGAAAATACGATAAGCGTTATACTTTATATCGCTTATCAACTATAGTTTTGTATTCTGATCTGTGATGATTCATTGTGTTGCACTATTGTGTTAAACCCCTGGACCACACCATACACACACAAATATGGATTTCACGTGGAAATCGGTTAAGTCACAGATAATTTGAAATTGATATTTTTGAAATTGAAATTTTAATTTCAATTGATTTTGAAATTGGAAATTTGGGTTTAAAGTGAAAAGCTTTTTGAAATAGGATTTCAAAGATAAAAGTTATCTTGAATAACTTAAACGAGTTTTGAAGATTTAAATAATTTGATTTAAATTTGAATTCAAGTTTGAAATTAAATTCTATGATTCGAAACTAGGGATTAAAGATGATATAAATGTGTTTGTATGAATTAAACCATTTTAAAAGTATAAGTTGGGAATTTGAATTTAAACCAAGGATTTCCACTCGTATGGATAAATCAGATTTTCTGAAATAAAACTGTTTGTTTTCAAATGATAAAAGCTTTCAGATAGGAAATGAAATTCCAGTTTAATTAAAGGAATTTCAAGTTTGAATTGAAAATTGTTTTTCCAAGTTATGAATGAATTCTTTTTGAAAGCTATGAATTAAATCTGTTATCTTAACAGATTTAAAATTGATGTTTGTTTAAACCATTTGAAATGGAATTGTTTTGAAAGCTATTAGTTAAATCTTTGATTTAAAGATTTAACGAATTAATTAAATTGAATTGGGAATCGATTTGGAAAATCTGTAAATGAATCTGTGAAATTCAGTTGAACTTTGTGAATTGAATCTTTTTGTTTAAAAAGATTAAAATGGTAATTTGTTTAAACCATTTGAAGCAAGATTTTGGGTAATAAATTGTGACTTAATTGAAATCCCATTATCCATTTGTTTTTGAATATTGCGCTCACTATTCGGGTTAGCCGGGAAAGGACCTTTGGGTCGTATAACCCATTCCGAATAGTGATACGTCGTATATGGATGGCATTTGAAGACCGGTGATGAAGACCGGATATTTTCGAAAATGAAAGGACAACCTGTCGAATGTCTCTGCACTGAGTTGCTCCGGTATAGAGATTTATATCACTCTTTTTGTGACGGGAAGTCCGGACGTGATTGGAAATTATCCGGATTTGCAAGGGCTTCGTGAGAAGTGCCTTCGGTTCTGTTCGAACCCGGAACAGACTTATATGGATACATGTCTGACATTACACTTTGAGATATAAAGCCGATTTCTTTCAAATACATTTCTGTTGGTGGCGGAGAATTTATTCTCTTAGCTTAACACCCTTCTCTGAGACGTACGAGCTCAGAGGTTATGTAGTTGAAATTTATCAGCGATATATCCCAATTTGGTAATGTGGCATGCTGAGTGTTGCTGTGTGATGATCAGTGTTTGATCATTTGTGATATGATCTTTTGTTTGATCATTTATCTTTGTGATCATAGGTTGATCATCTGTTGACCCAAAGCGTGGCTTTTTGAAAAAGCGTAGCTTTGTGGACGAGACTTCGTCGAGCCTCACAACCCGGTAATGGTCGAAACAGGAATCGTGCGGCAAGGTTTTCAGGGGTAGCTCCCCTAGGGTATGACCATTCCTTCTGGAAAAGGGTAGTATCATGGTATGGAGCCCAGATACTTACTCATGTGGACACACTTTATTTATGACGTGTGATGTTGGATTCGAGGCGCCTCGGTTAAAGGTCCCAAAGGACCGGGGGTGGCATATCTGAGGTTTCTTTTATCCCTTGGGAAAAGGGGTTGCCGGCCTTGTTTGGCAGAGAACAGTTGGTTCTCGGAACGTCCCGCCAGAGGCATTTCTTTCGTGGAATAGGAAGTTCCTTAGCCTGACCATTTGTTGGAAATCCAAACAAAACAATACGAGCCCTGTACGGTTTTAGTTGTATTACCTGCTATGGAATGTGGCGGTAACCTGCTATTGAACATGGTAGCTATAGTAGGCATACGATACTGGTCGTATGTTGGCTAAGATTAATATTATACTTTCGAAATGTTTTCTGCATTATGCACTAGTAATAATATCAAATGATTTGATTTTTGCGTAGTAAGCATCTTTGACTATCATAAGAAGAAATCTCCTCCAATTCTGCGTTTGCATTGTGTGTGTGGTGGGAGGTCTTATGGTAGTTTCATTTTCCAAAAGCATTACGAATTGACTTTAAAATTCTCTGCTATTTGTTTTTAAAGATAAACTGTTTTTGTTGCTCACACCAGTCCCATGACTGATCCGGAGTTTATTGTTTCTTTCCTAAACTCTGGATGCTCAAAATTTTTCTACACGAGCAGTCTAGAGTTTGGTTTTTCAGATAGTCAGATTAGTAGGTTATCTGGAGCTAGTTCAGTCTTTGGATCGGACTGCACTTTCTTATCTTGGTGTATCGTTATTGGGAGTTCAAGCTATTTCTGGATTAGTGCTTTGAAGATGGAGATTATCCGCTGCTGATGTTATCGTTTTCTTTTCCGCTGCTATTTGTTGTATCATATCTCTGATGTATATTGATATTCATTGTATCATTCTGTTGTATCAGATATTGTATATCAATGTATTATTCATTTCTTCCGTTGTGTTATTTACTTAACTGTGTTATAAGCTCCGGCGACTCGGATTTGAACGCTCGAATCTACGACATTCGAGTACGATGTAAAGTATGGATGTCGATTTTCGAACGCGAAAATCCGGGACGTTACATTTATTATTAACCAAACTACTTTGGTCAAAGACTTTGGCTTTGAGTTGATTTGAGTTGATCATGATACTAACCTCATATAATTGATGAGATGAATCCTCTCTTGAATAGTATTTCACTTCCAGTACTTCCACTCGACCAAACTATAGTCACTCAATGTATGTCATGCCATGATTTGACTATAATTAAAATGGAGCTTTCATATATAAGGCCGACATTATTCTCAAGTGGAGAGAACTGTGTAAATCAGTCACATCAATATTTTCTATTTGACCTTGGTTATATTAACCAACATAAAACTGTTTAGTGAGTCGTTCCATAGTTATCCAAAAGCTATCGGTATGTAACCCCTAGGTGTCCTTCAACAATAATGATTAATACACTGCCCAACATTTGGAGAACGTTACTTACTTTAGTCTCAACGGATACATTGATATCCGTTTTCAATGCATCTTGACTAGGAATATTTAAAATGGTATATTTGTTTTCATTGTGATAAATTATTTATGGTTACAACACTTTGTAACTACTATCACAAAATATACCATTTATGGATTTTTTTTATTAAATTAATTAATATCACACGATATATCAAGTATATAATAGAGAGAAAACACCTTTTAATTTGAACAAGATTGGTTATCGAGTTAGATATATGTAACAAATTACATAATTGCCCCCAAGGAATACCCCTAACTCTATCATTTTATTCGATACTGGAGCTTCCCATTCCTTCATATCAGTGACTTGGTGGATAGGTTTGGATTGAAACCTATAATTGTTGACCGACCTTTGGTAGTGATAAACACTATTAGAGGCTCCACCAGCATATGTATGGTTCATCGTAGTTTGGTTTTATCGAGTCATGGATGTTCTTTTGTTTATGATTACTTTGTTTTAGGTTTTGTGGGGTTTGGAATTATTTTGGGGATAGACTGGTTGAGGAAGTATGCAGTAGTGGTGGATTGCGAGAAGCTGTTGGTGATGATTGGGGCCGAGGATGGGTAGAAGGTAGAGATTGGTCGCCTACTAAAGGACGAGGTTATGGTTAGCTTTCTATATTCGCTAGAGTCCCACAAGATGAGTTATCATCCGTGCCTATCATTAAAGAGTATCCGGACGTATATGAGGAGGTGACCGGATTACCGCCACACTGAGAAATTGAGTTCCATATAGATTTGGTATAGGACGTCGGACTAACAGTTATGCCTTTAAGGCGTATGGCTCCCAGAGAGCGGAACGTGTTAGGGGTGCAAGTGAATGACCTGTTGATGCGAGGTTTCATTCGTAGAAGTATATCTGAGTGGGGAGCACTTGTAGTATTCACCACTAAGGTCGACGACTCTTTAAGGTTGTGTGATGATTACCATGAGCTAAATAAGGTGACAAGAAAGAACAAGTATCCACTCTAGCATATTGATGACTTATTCAATCAACTTCGTCTTGCGAAGGTGTTCTCTTAGTTGGATCTTACGATGGGGTTTCATCAGCCGAGAGTAGTGAAGGAGAGTGTGCCGATTAAAGTGTTTCATTGGCCATCGGACTATGAGTGGTTGTTATGTCGTACAAACTGAACAACGCATCAACATACTATGTTAATCTTATGAACCATGTCTTCAAGGATCAAGTAAACAAGTTTGTACTCGTATTCATGAATGATATTCTTGTCCACTTAAGGACGAAAGAGGAACACAAGATACATTAAAGAATTATGCATGAAGTGTTGAGAAAGCACAGATTGAAGGTGAAGTTTTCGAAGTGTCGTTTTGGAGGAGGGAAGTAAGATTCTTGGGTCATGTCCTTTCAAAACAAGGCATTATTGTAGATCTTACGAAGATGGAGTGGTTCAAGATTGGAATTAACCCAAGAATGCCATGGATGAGAGAAGTTTTCTTAGACTAGCGAGATATCATAGACATTTTATCAAGGACTTCTCCAAAGTAGCAGTGCTGCTGACTAACCTAACGATGAAGAATTATAAATTTGTATAGGATGCAAAGTGTGATAATGCATTTGTAAGTCTGTAAAAGAGGTTGATGAGTGCACTAGTTTTGATCATTTTGAGCGGGAATGATGAGAAAATGGTATACATAGATGCATGTGGTACTGAATTGGGTGCGGTACTAATGCAAGGAGGTAAGGTTTTATATATGCTACCCGATGGCTAAAACCACATAAGAGGAAGTATCCAACCCATGATCTGGAGCTTGCAGTGATAGTATTTACTTTGAAAATTTATAGGCATTATTTGTTAGGCGAAAGGTTCGAGTTATTCATGGATCATAAATCGTTGAAATACCTTTTCTTCCAAAAAGACCGCAACCTTCGTGTGATGGTTTGAATTTTTGGCCTCTTATAAATTTAGCATTTCTTATACACATGATAAGGGAAATGTGATTGTCGATGCTTTGAGTAGAAGACATACTAGTTTGGGGGCGATGCTATTGTAATGGACGCAACTTGAGTTTATTGATGTCTATAACTTCAGACCTCAGTGTGAGTTAAAGCTAGAGATGTTGGCAAGTTTAACCATCAAACCTACTTTGATTAAGAAGATTGGCACTAGTAAGAAGCATGATGCTAGACTAGTAGAGATTATAGCAAAGATAGAATGAGGAGTAAGTCTGATGAGATGAGGTAGTATGGACTCGACCGTGATGGTTGGCTCCGTAAGAACGAGAGACTATTTGTTCCTGATGTAAATGGATTGCGTGATAAGGTACTATGAGAGTGCCATAATTCAAGGCTGACTATACATCCCAACGGTAATATATGTATCATGATATGAAGCAAACATGTTATTGGGAAGGGATGAAGAAAGATGTCGAGGCATTCATCTTCATGTGCATGAACTATCATTTGGTAAAGGTAGAGTAGAAGAAGTCAAGTGGGTTGATGCAACCGCTTGATATTCCCAAGTGGAAGTAGGAACAAGTCTCGATGGATTTCATCGATGGATTGTCGAGGACCAGAGGAGGGTACGATAGCATTTGGATCATAGTCGATAGGTTGACGAAGAGTGCGCAAATCTTACCATTAAGTCTAATAGAATGACATCCAAATTGGCCAAGTTGTATATGAAATAGGTAGTGTGATTCCATAGTGTGTCGAAGAGCATTGCAAGTGACTGACACCTTTATTCACTAGTGGGTATTAGAAGATCTTAAAAGAGGCATTGGGGATGGAGCGGTTGGAACTAGGCCAGTTTACAGCGGAAGTAATGGGTGAAATTCAATTTATTTTTTACCATTTTGGATCTTTATTGAGCCTACATGTCTAATTTATTTAGAACAATTCTAAATTTCTTTTAAATAAAAGGTTGGCTCTATCCCCATCCCTCCCACATCCTTCCTCTCTCGATCCGTACCTATTGCCTCCTTCCCTGTTTCTGACCCGTCCATCATCTCTCCTGTGGCCATCCCTATCCCATTGCCTCCTCCTCCTCTTCCACCTCCTCCTACCCTTGATCCTTTACCTCCTCTTCTACCTGTTCCATCTTCTTCTTTGCCTTCATCTTCTTCTTCTATCCCCGTTGCCCCTGTCCATATGAAATGTACTGATCAATGGTCATCTTTATTCTCTAGTAAACCCAAAAACGTTGGTTGTTACACTCCTTTTAAGTTCAATCTTAAGTACTCCGGTGTATCTCTTGAACCTCCTCCTGAAGTCATCAATGAAGGTACCAAATCTTGGTCTGACTCTCTTGTGGGCTTTTTTCTTGTAGAAAATGTTAACTACATGGCAGTAAAAGCTCACTTGGATAAATCATGGAAATTAAAAGGTTTATATGAAATGCTATATGACAAACAGAACTAATACTTTAAATTCTCATGCCAAAAGGATAAGAAGATGATCCTTAAACGTGACCCGATGTTTATTCATGGACAAATGTTTATAGTTATGTCATGGAATCCAAGCTTTGGCACAGCACAATCTTCTATCAAAAGTGTTCCTATTTGGGTGCATCTTTATAGAATTCCAATAATGACATGGACATTGTTGGGCATTAACTGGTTAGCCTGTCATTTGGGGAAGATAGTTTGTTATGATGAAATCACTAAAAAATTATAAAGGTTTGAATATGAAAAATGTCTTATTGAGATAACTACTGGTAGTGATTGTTTGCGCCAAAATTGGTCACAAACACCCAATTGTCGATGAAAGCACCCGTTTACAATCACAGATCACAGATAGCAAATATGTACAGAGAATAAATGTGAAGAACACTCAAAAAATAAAAGGAATGCGGTAAAAACACATGATTTATAGTGGTTCGGCTATCTCCGGCCTACGTACACTTTGAAGAGTTGTTATTTTATTGATTATCACTCGCTGATTACAAGAGTACAATTGATAATAATTAAGTTACAAAGGAGTTCGGTAGAATAACATCGTAAAGAACCCGAAGAAGAAGATCCCTTTTCTGAAGCTCTTGGACTGCTATTTATAGGTGTAGGCTGCAAATATCTCGCTCATATCTCGGGAGACCACTTTTGGCACGTGAGAGGGCCCACGCGATCGATCCCACTTGATTTGCACGCGATCTGGGATCGATACGAACGAGATTCATGTCGATCGAAAATTCATCCAGTTGGATCGGGATCGATTGTGAGTGTTGCTAAGGATGCACGCAAGCTTCTGTGAAAATTTGGTAGCATTCGGACTTATAGATTGTGAGTTATGATCGATGCAAACTTATGTTTTCTTTAGGCTGCTTTGTTCGTATCGATACCCTTCGTATCGCTCTTATTCGCATCAATCCGAGCACGTGTCTGCAGGTTGTCGTGGCGCTAAATTCTTGGGTCGGTCCACTTTTCGTGCCGAGTGATCGAGTCTTTCCTATGGATGCGCCTCGTTTGTATCGATACAGCTTGGCCTTGTTCGTATCGATCACTTAGTGGTTATTTCGTATCGATAGATGGATGACTTCTTCGTATCGATCACAAAGTAGTCACTTTCGTATCGATGGGTGATTTTGTATCGACCTGTGGCCGATCGATACGAACTATGTGAAACTAGATCGATACAAAATAGACTCCTGCATTACTTACCGATGGATACGAAGTAGACAATCACGGATGGATACGAATTGGATGTTGATCGACCGATACGAACAAGTTGGAGATGATTGATCGATACGAAACCATGTACATCTGATGGATACGAACAAGGTCGATACGAAGGAGGCCATCTTTGGATGGATACGAAGAGTGTAGTTCCGGATGGATGCGAACGGAACCGATGCAAAGAGGGTGAAACGATGGATACGAATGAATTGATTTCTAAGTTTGCATCGATCATATCTTGAGCATACGAACTCAGATTGACTTGAAATTTGAAACGTTGGCTTCCATGGCTTTGCTAGTCATGTATTGTCAATTGTAGCTCGATCCGGACTCGGAAAAAATTCATCGATATCCATAGTGAGCCTGCGTATAACCGATCTTCGGGACGAATTGTCTTTGATTTCCAGTCAATTTCTTGGTGTCACGGCCTTGCCAAAAGGCGGAATAACACTTGCCCCCAAAACATGCCTTGCGATAGGAAGGTGTGTTTTGTAATGCCATAAGTTGGATGTTCATATCCTGTTAATGACATGCAAAGAGATTGATAATCCTACCAGACCGCGAATGGCGATCGTTCGAGATCGTATGTCGTTCGGGGTGGTATGTGATCGTTCATGGTCAGGTGCCCTTCGAGGTGAATTTTGACCGTTCGCGGTCGGATGCCGTTCGAGGCGAATTGTGACCGTTCGCGGTCGGATGCCATTCAAGGCGAATTGTGACCGTTCGCGGTCGGATGCTGTTCGAGGCAAATTGTGACCGCTCACGGTCGGATGCCGTCGAGGCGAATTGTGTGTGCCCGGGGGGGACTTAGTATCATTAATGTCAGATTTCACGTTCGAGTGAGTTTCTGAATTGTTTGTGGTGATGGTTTATCGCCATCTCAGAGCATGTCTGAGGACCGTTCGCGATCCCGTACATGTGTAAGTGACTTGGCCATTATAGAATTATTAAAACCAAATTTACATTCAAATGAGTCTTTCAACAGAAATGTCCAACAAAATCAAGTCCAAACATGAGAAATAGAAAACAAAGGCAAAACAGAGACGTCAAAGTGCAAACACCTATACTGATGTGATTGATAGTTGTATCAAAGCATGCCTGAGGATCGTTCACGATCCCGTACATGTGTAAATGACTTAATCGTGTTGGTGTGGATTTTGCCACTTATTCGTCATTATTTCAATCAGTTGATGACAAGCTAATGCCTCGATCCTGAGCCGTTCCCAGTTGGTTCAGGTAGTGGTTGTTCTTGCTCCACCGTTGTGGCTCGCCTCCTTACATATTGCGATAGCAGGCCATTCCAAATATGTCCTTCTATCTCATCCCTCAAGTGTCGACAATCATTCGTGCTATGACCATTTAGCTCGTGGAATAAGCAATACTTGTCTGATCTTCTTTCACTGTTGGTCGGATCCCTCCTCATTGGCTTTCGATAAGGAACCTTCCCCCTGGTGTCTTGGTAGATCCGTTCCAAAGTTTCATTCAACTCTGTATAAGAGGTGAATCTCGGTTCCTTTCGCGGTCGTTTTGGTTCATCGCCGTTATCCTCGGCTTTTTCGTTTTCTTTCATCCTTGCCTGAATCTTTTCCGGGAGGATTTCCGCCTTTGACTGCATAAACTTATACTCCCTCTCCTTCCTCTCTTTCAACATTTGCATCCTCTAATCGCAGTAATCCTTCGGCCTCATGATAAAATTCATCTAGATCCATAGGTGGATCCCTTATCAGTGAATTTTTGAACTCTGTTCCATCAGCTATGCCAGCTACGGCTGCCATTAAGACCATGGATGGATCTGGACGATCCACCGATGTTGCTGCTGCATTAAATCATGTTAGAAAATTCCTCAAAGATTCCCCGGTTTTCTATTTTAGCGTCGCCAGACTCATTACATTCTTGGGCCTCGAAATGTAAACTCTAAACTGCCTCATAAACTTCTCGGTCAACTCAATCCACGTTCCAATGGAACCGCTCTCCAATTGTCTAAACCATAGTGATGCTATGTCTGTCAAATACAATGGGAAGCACCGGGCCATGACCTCCTCTGATGCCCTTAGTACTTCCATGTGCCTCATATACCTCGTCGGATGAACCGCAGGATCCGTCCTCCCATCATACGTCTCCAGCGTTGGTAGCTTGAATTCAGGTGGGTTTATAGCCTTCCTAATTGCAGGAGCGAAGAGGCTCCTGTTCACATCTTCCAAATCTCTATTCACTAATCCGCCTCTCATGGCTCGTCTGACCACCTCCGCCAATCTGTCATTGTCGTCAAGTTGTAGTCCTTGTCCGTTGTCTCCAAACTGCCCCTCGAGTTCACGAGGGAATTCTGGAATCTACCATCCAGGACGAGCATCCGTTCCTCTATTAATGCCGTATTGAACAGCTCCACCTGGTATCCTGCCTGAGGTTGGATCAGCATGTTCCGAGTAGGTGCCCCCCAGATCTGGTGCTGCTCCTGATGGTTCTACTCTATTCTGAATTCGGGTTGCTCTGTGCTCTTGATCCCTATCTCCAGCATTCCCTGTAGTTGCGTTAACTTGATTATGCACTCCGATTTATCCAGCCTGTACAAGCAGATTCTGCATCATCTCTTCTTGTCTTTTTAGAAGCTCTTCATGCATACCTCTCATCATCATCTCCATCTTGTCTCTGGTGATGAAAACTGAAGCCTGATTTGCTCCTGAGGAAGCCATCTGACTCCCATCGTGCTGACTCCTTTTAGCTCTTTGTCTCGTTGTTGATTGCTTTGTCATGGTTCCCTTTAGATATGATCCTCTAGCTTCCCAAATCCGAACTCCAAGCTTTAGGATCCCTAAGTGCTAGCCTTCTCAGTGAAAGCACCAAAATGTTGGCGCCAAAATTTGTCACAAACACCCAATTGTCAATAAAACCTCCCGTTTACAATCACATATCACAGATAGCAAATATGTAGAGAGAATAATGTGAAGAACACTCAATAAATAAAAGGAATGCAGTAAAAACACACGATTTATAGTGGTTCGGCTATCTTCGGCCTGCGTCCACTTTAAAGAGTTGCTATTTTATTGATTATCGCACGCTGATTACAAGAGTACAATTGATAATAATTGAGTTACAATGGAGTTCGGCAGAATAACAGCGTAAAGAACCTGAAGAAGAAGATCCCTTTTCTGAAGCTCTTGGACCCCTATTTATAGGTGTAGGCTGCAAATATCTCGCTCAGATCTCGGGAGACCTCATCTGGCACGTGAGCGGGCCCACACGATCGATCCCACTTGATTTGTACGCGATTTGGGATCGATACGAACAAGACTCGTATCGATCGAAAATTCATCCAATTGGGTCGGGATCGATTGTGAGTGTTGCTGAGGATGCACGCATGGTTCTTTGAAAATTTGGTAGCATTTGGACTTGTAGATTGTGAGTTATGATCGATGCAAACTTATATTTTCTTTAGGCTGCTTCGTTCGTATCGATACCCTTCGTATCGCTCTTATTCGCATCGGTCCGAGCACGTGTCTGCAGGTTGTCGTGGCTCTAAATTCTTGGATCAATCCACTTTTCATGCCGAGTGATTGAGTCTTTCCTATGGATGCGCCTCGTTTGTATCGATACAGCTTGGCCTTGTTCGTATCGATATACTGCCGCCTGTTTGTATCGATCACTTAGTGGTTATTTCGTATCGATAGATGGATGACTTCTTCGTATCGATCACAAAGTAGTCACTTTCATATCGATGGGTGATTTCGTATCGACCTATGACCGATCGATACGAACTTTGTAAAACTAGATCGATACGAAATAGACTCCTGCATTACTTACCGATGGCTACGAAGTAGACAGTCACGGATGGATACGAATTGGATGTTGATCGACCGATACAAACAAGTTGCAGATGATTGATCGATACGAAACCATGTACGTCTGATGGATATGAACAAGGTCGATATGAAGGAGGCCGCCTTTGGATGGATACGAAGAGTGTAGTTCTGGATGGATGCAAACGGAACCGATGCGAAGAGGGTTAAACGATGGTTACGAATGAATTGATTTTTATGTTTGCATCGATCATATCTTGAGCATATGAACTTGGATTGACTTGAAATTTGAGACGTTGGCTTCCACTGCTTTGCTTGTCATGTCTTGTCAATTGTAACTCGATCTGAACTAGGACAAAATTCATCGATATCCATACTGAGCCTGCGTATAACCGATCTTCAGGACGAATTGTCTTTGATTTCCAGTCAATTTCTTGGTGTCACGGCCTTGCCAAAAGGCGGGATAACGTGATCTTCTAGATTTTATCTCTGTTGGTGATGATTCTTGTCCAAATGTAATTGTGGAATATTCGTGGAAGCCTTTGATTTGTTCGAAATGCAAGGTTTTTGGTCATTCTATGGATCTCTGTGATGTTGTTATAATTGATGATAATGAAAACATAAGAGGGTCAGATAAAACATAATACTTATGATCTTTCAAAAGGAAAATTGTCAGAAGGAAAAAAAGTGGAGAATTCAAACAGGGAGAAAGGAGAAGGAAAATTGTTTTCTCATGTTAAAAGAAAGGTTAAACTTGCTCATAAAGTTTGGAGAAGAATGAAAAATCCAGAAGTGTTGGGAGCAGATTGTAATGCCGATGAAAGTGGTAAAGGTACTTCTATGAATGGTGGGAAGACAGTGAATATACAAGAAGAAGGAACAGTGGATGAACAATGTATGATTTCGTTGAATACTAATTTCGTTCAACCAGGGACTCACCCAACCAGTTCTGATGCAACCATGTGTGTTGATCCACTTCAAGATGAAGTAACTGTATATATTAATCCTTTTCTGTCTGATATGCATGATAATGCTATGGAAAAAGAAGAAAATCATTCAATTTGTCTTACATCAAACCCATTTTCCATTCTAAATGAAGGAAATGATGAAATCATCAATGCTATCTTGGAATCTGATCAATGCAATTCCCCTATTTCATCTCATAAAAACTTGGTTCCATCTCACAGCCCAAATCAAAATTCGGACATGCATAACATGCACAATTCCTCTTATGCAACAGCAAAAGATAATTCTCCAACCTTATCCCATCTTCCTCCTATAGTTTCAAATCAATTACCTGTTTCTTCCCCAGCAATTTCTCCTGCTAATTCCCCTTATGTTTCAATTAATCTTCCTATATTTGATTTCCCTGATATACCTACTTCTTCTCATCATACTTCAATCTCATCCTCTAAGAAAAAGAGGGGCAGGCCAAGGAATAATGTTTCCCAAAATTGTTCCCCTGTTGATCTGGATTGTGGGAAGGAATACACTATGGACCAAACTAAAATCTCTGCGCATTCATCTGATATACTTCAAGTCTCAACCTCTGGTGTGCTTATAGAGCTTACTCCTCCCAACATTTATAACTGATAGACAAAATTGGTTTTTGGAATATTAGAGGTGCAAATTCCATTGCCAAACAATTGGAAATCAAAAACTTAATCCATTCTCACTCTATTCAAATCATAGTAGTAGCTGAAACCAAATTAAATCATTCTACCACCTATTCAGCTGCCTTTACAATTAAACGAAATTGGAATCTCATCCACAACCTCTCTCAAGCTCCTTTTGGTAGATTGATGGTGTTGTGGAACCCTCTAATTTTTTCCATTGCTCCTCTCTATATTCATAGACAATTCATTCATGCCAAAATAATTCACCTTCCAACCAACTTTCTTTTTTATATGACTTCTGTGTATGTTAAGAACAACATTGCTCACAGGAAAATCCTTCTTGACATCCTTCCATCTCTTCATCCATCAAATAACCCTTGGATTTGTTTTGGTGACAAGAATTGCATGCAATATTCTCATGAAAAAAGTGATGGTGCTCTCCTCTCTTTTCAACATACCAGATCGTTGAATAATGCAATTTTTTCTTCTAGCCTTATTCCCATTAATTATTCTGGATGTTTTTTTACTTGGATTAATAAGAGTAGAAATCATACTAGAACCCTCTGTGGACTTGATAAATATTTTCAAAACCTCTGTTCCTTAACACAATGGCCTAATCTCCATACCTTTATCCCCTTCCCTCTTTATTTGATCACTCTCCTTTAATTCTGGATTGGGGTAGGGACACCATGAGTAGACATTCCTTCTTTTCATTTTTCAATAATTGGACTGAGCATGATGATTTTGATTCTATTGTTTCTGATTGCTAGAAATGCAATATATATGGCAACCCTATGTTTGTTTTGCAGGGTAAACTCAGGAAATTGAAGACCATGCTAAAATTTAGGCAGCTACAGCCTTTGGTAATGGTGCAAGTCTCTCCTTTATTACTAGACAGAATCTTATCCAGGTTCAAACCATGCTATTATCAAACCCTTCTAATGCTGCTTTATATAATGAGGAACATAGGCTTTCTGACTATTTGGCTAAAGCTCTCCTGGAAGAAAACAAAATGCAGGAGCAAAAATCAAGGATTAAATGGCAAAAGTTTGGTGATAAAAACTCTGCATGTTTTCATGACTCTTTGAAGATCAATCAGGCCCATAATAATATTGTTAGTATCCTTGATAAAGATGGCAACCCTTGTTCATCTCCTACATCTATTCAAACTTGTTTCTTGGATTACTATCAATGCTTACTAGCTAACCCCTCTCTTCTTACCATTTCGTTTCCTCTTTCTCTCAAGTTATTCTTCATGTACTTTCTAATGAGGACAGTCAATATTTGATCACTACTGTCATTGATGAGGAAATAAAATAAACAATTTTCAATATGAATTCCTCCAGTGCTCCTGGACCTGATGGCTTTAATGTCTATTTTTACAAGAGTGCCTGGGGTATTATTGGGTCTGATGTTATTAAGGCAGTTAATAATTTCTTTACTCATAATAAAATGCTATCTGGTATAAATGCTTCCAAGATTGCCTTAATCCCCAAAATTCAGCAAACTTCAAGTGTGACTCAATTCAGGCTTATTGCATGTTGCGATGTGATTTATAAAATTATTTCAAAGATTCTGGCTTCTAGAATGAAGACTATGCTATCAATGATCATATCCTCAAGCCAAAGTGCTTTTCTTCCTAAAAGAGATATAACTGATAATATATTACTTTCTAATGAGCTTCTAAGAGGGTACAATAGAAAAAACATCTCTCCTAGATGTGTTTTTAAGCTGGACATTCAGAAGGCCTATGATACAATTCAATAGAAATCTAGCATATATGTTATGCATGCCATGAAATTTCCTCCTCCATTTTTGGCTTGGGTATATACTTGTATATCATCCGTTACTTATTCTCTAATTCTAAATGGAAACATTTTTGGTTATTATTCTGGCACGTAGGTAATTCGACAGGGTGATCCTTTATCTCCCTACATATTTATTTGTGTAATGGAATTACTTTACTCCCCATTCAACAAGGCTATGATATGAGGCAGATTGATATACATCCTTTGTGTAAGAATCCTAGAATCTCTACTCTTATGTTTGCTAATGATATTATGCTGTTCATGAAACCTAATGGTAAATCCATCGGTGGTGCTCTTCTGGTGCTTGATTCCTTTAATATGCTCATTGGTTTATCTATTAATAAAAATAAATCAAAAATTCTCATTGCTGGCATCTCTGAAGATGACAAGAATTCTTTGATAAGTTTATCTTCATTATCTTATTTTGACATTGATGAGATGTATCTTGGAGCTCCCCTTTCAACTACAAAACTCAGAGCTTCTCAATGTCTCCCCTTATTTGAAAATTTAGTTGCCAAAATCTCTGCTTGACCTGCTGCAAAAAACTCCACTGCTGGTAGACTTATTATAGTTAAACATATTGCAACTTCCTTGTGCCTATATTATGCAAGAATCTTCATTCTTCCTTTTAAACTGATTTATGTGATTAATTCTACCTTTAATCATTTTTTATGGCATGGAAACCCATGCTCTAGAAAATTATTCCAATATCTTTTGAATACATTTGTTGTCCATTAAGCAAAGGAGGTCTGGGAGTTATGAATATTAGACATTGGAATGCTGCGGCTATCTCTGCTCATATTAATAACTTATGATATATGATGCTAATCTATAAGCTAACTGGATAAGAAACAACTTGATCAAGTCTGCTCACTTCTGGAATATGTTGATTCCTCTTGACAGTAGCTGGGCATGGAGACATTTGCTCAGAACAAGATCAATATTGCTTCCCATTTTTCAAAATAACATGAAGTATAGAAATCAGCTTTCCTTCTGGCATGATCCATGGTTAAGCCCTAGTGTTTTACTATCTGATTTGATTCACATCAATCTCAGGGTATTATCTGGAATTCCAGATAATGCTAAGGTTGGTAATTTTTTTCTATGATGGTCATATTTCACTTCCTCATTCTAGCTCCTTCATTGTTAGAAAATTATGGTCTGTTATTGAAGGAAAAATATACAATGATAATAATGATTCTCTATGGTTAGGTAAAAGCCACACCATTTAACTGTTATACAACTATATGTCAGGGTTTTCTTCTATGCCTTCCTTTCCATGGCATTCTCTCATTTGGATAAATTCTTCTATGCCTAAAGAAAATATCCTCTTATGAAAAATTATCAAGAATGGATTGCACACTCAAGATAATCTCGTGTCCAAAGGTTTTCTGCAGGCTTCCATTTGCCTCTTATGTGGTCAAGCTCCTGAAAATATTAAGCATCTATTCTTTTCTTATTCTTACAGTTTATTTGTTTGGAAGAGAATATTGAGATATTTGCATCCGCATAACCCAAGTTCAATCTCAGATGTTGAATAGTTCAATGTATTCAAAGCTACACGGTGGAAAAATAATAAGGGGATGCTCCTTATTAAAATTTTGAAAAGATTTGCTTATGTGATTTGGATGGAAAGAAATGCTAGACTATTTTATGGCATTCGTTGCTCTAAAAAGTCTCTGTTTCTCACGCTTGCAAGATCGTTTTAGGCTCTATCCATTGTTATTGAGTAGTCATCTCTGGTTGTTATTTTGATGGTTTTTCTTTTTATTTCTTTTTGATGGGTACGCCCATCCTTCTTTGTATGCCTTTGTTATTCAATAAATGGTAGGGGTCCATTCAACCTCACTGGCATTGCCAAAAAAAATATTTTATAAATTTATAAAATAATAATATATTATTTATTTAATGTTATATATAATATATACACATGTATCATATACACCTATGTGTGTGTGTGTGTGCATGTGTAACATATCAATCCATGCTAGGTATAACATGCCCGTATATAGGTGCTAGCATTTACACCACAATAGACATGTTAGCTCATCTAATATACAAATATTTGTCCAAATGTATGTCAATATACTTTTATTTATATTTATAAACTGTTACGAATATATTTATATATATATATAATATATTTTTATTCAAATAATTTTATGAATACACACACATGGATATATATATATATATTTATAAATACATATATAAAATTAAATAACATTGTAAATATTTATAACTATATGAATTTATACTTAAATCATTTATTTATAAAATATATTAAATAATTTTTTATATAAATTGAAAACAATATATACATGTATATAAAATAGTTATTTTAATATAAATATTTATATATTAAATACTTATATAATAATATAAATATAGAATAATACTTATAAAATACACAAAATGTATTTTCTATAAATATACATTCATCCGGTCAAGCATACAACTCGGAATTAAAAAAATTATTTTATTTTTTAATTTTAAAATATGTTTTTTTAATTATCATATGGATATGTATATATATAATATTAATAAAAAATTATTTTTGAAACTAATTTTAAATTTCCAGTAAAATTCTAAAAGATATTTTATACTTTAATTATTTATTATATATTTTTATAATTTAAAATAATTTTAAAAACCAGTTTTTAATTCTTGGCTTAAATTTAATTAATTTTAAATTATAAAACAATGTTTTCTAATTTACAACCGAGAGTATATTATGTGTAAACTTAACTTTATAAAATATAAAACATAATTTATATATAATATACATGGTTATATAATCAATTTATGCAATTAATTGATTTAGATCATATTTAAATAATTATATATATATATATATTGCCGTTGAAAATAGTATATCTAGTATACAAAATTATATGGTCATATTTGTATGATATATGATGTGGTATTTATTTATAAACTATATATGTATATTTAAATATTATATATTAAATTATTAAATTAATAAAAATGTTTTTTTATTGTTGAGTCGCATCATTATAGATGTGTGCATGATAAAAAATTTAAATGTGCAAGTATATGCAAATATACAACCAATACAATTATGAAAATGTATTGTATATCAAAATAGTCATCTAATTAAATATATATATATATATAAAGATTATATCCAAAGATTAATAATTATATATTGATTAAATATTTACCTTACACCCAATGCCTAAAAGTACGCCTTGAAATGTTGAAGTTTGCTCCTTGAACTGATTTCCAATCCAGTAGAGTGCTAGTCTCTTAATTGATAACCATCAGCTATCGAATAGCATTTGATTTGATTTGAACTTAGATAATTAGAGAGATGGAGGGGAAGAGTTCGGCCAGATCTAAGGGGAATATTGAGGCTCAAAAGATCTAAAACAAGTGAGGGTAGAGTTGCTTATATAAAGGAGAATTTAGAGATTTTTAGGATCAAGATCCTACATCATCTCTTACCAATTCTCTTCTACCTTAGCCCTACATCTCAATGCCTCTATAGCACCATCACATGGCCACCTTTTACCCTTATTGTGGCCGAAAAGACCAGCCTCCTTTTTAGGCTTTAAGCCCATTTATGGCCCGAACAAATATTTTTCATTTAAATCTAATTTAAATGCTTATCGATATCGTATATCGATTAATATATTTATAATTATTATACATACATTTAATATTTGTTTATCAAATCAAAATCAAAATTTTATAATTAATATTTCACAAATATTAATTAATTTAATTAATTTATAACAATTACAAATTAATTAAATCGATTGGTCAAAGGAGTATTCATCGTTTCGCTTGTGTGACTTGTTAGGTTTAAATTTGGTCAGCGATTAATATCAAACTATTCGAATATTAACGTTCACGCATCACTTAGCATGTGGTGTGACATTTTGGCCAAATTTATAGCTTAGTTAGTTTCGGTAAGAATCCAATTTTACTTTGTTAGGCGTTACCCAATTGTGACTTTATTTACACCAATTCTCTTCGTTAAAACTATATCACTTTGGACTTATAGAATTTAGTAATGGTCAAAATTCCAATATCGTTTGTATTCAACACTATAGTCCAAACAAAAAGTCCTTGATTCAATAATCACAATTATTATTAACTGAAATGCTCTGACCAGATATTTTAACTTTGAGTTGACTTTAGTTGACCGTGATACTAATCTCATATGACCAAGGAGAAGAATCCTCTCTTCAACGGTGCTTCACTTGCAATGCCTCCACTCAACCAATTATAGCCTTTCGATGGACATTGTGCCATAATTTCTCTATAATCAAAGTGGAGCTTCCACGTTGAAGATCAATAGTATTCTCAAGTCAAGAAAACTATGTAATTTTGTCATATTGATACTTCTTATTTGACCTTATTAATATTAACCAATTGAAAACTATCGAGTGAGGCATTCCGTAGTTATCCAATACCCTTAGTGCCCATAGCAGTCATGGGTACTATACTACCCAACATTTGGAGAGCGTTACATACTCTAGTCTTAATGGATGTGTTGGTATCCATCGATACATCTTGATTATGAATATTTAAAATGGAATATTTATTTTCATTATGATAAATTACTTATGGTTCCAACACTTGGTAACTACTATCACAAAACATTCTATTTATGGATTATCTATTAAATATACTTTTAATTAAATTAATTAATTAATATAACACATTATATCAAGTATATAATAGAAAGAAAGAACATTTTAATTTTAACAAGATTGGTTATCGAGTTAGATATATGTAACAAATTACATAATTACCCCTAGGGCATACTCCTAACTCTATCAGGTGTTACATCTCTGTATAGCATATCGTCCGCTATTATCAACTATGAATGAAATGAATACCTTCATAGTGGATGCATGGATTCTTCTCAAACCACATTAATTTGAGTATTTTTCTTTCAGCTTTACTATGACTTATTTTAGCCATATTCCAGCATTCTACCTTCCTACCTCATTTCGAGATTGAGATCCACCTCTAGAACCCTTTACTAGCATTGTAGTGTTGGTGCTACCAAAAAGTATGCCAATAGCTAGCACTATATAGCCTTAATGCCAAGGTGTTTGAATTGGTATATGATCTTCTTTGTTTAGTTAGCGGCTCAATCCCAATTGACAATCCAAAGCTACTTTATCAAGAGGAGGAAATCAATTCATTTGGGTCACATCTAAAAAGCAATTGATCTTTCTATATAGTTGGATAATAGGAACTTTATAAGCGAGCAACTAGGTGGCATGAATCAGAGGCGAGCGGGATTATACGAATGACCTTCGAAATAAACGCACTATCGCCTTACATAAAATAAATATATCGAGGTCAGTTGCTCGCTTATGATCAGTCACATCGAAAAGAGTCAATCTTTAAGTTTGATCTTGATAAGTTTGAAGAACTATATATATAATATGGATTGTAACTCTAATTGCATCAACTAGTAAATCAGTTATCTATTCATCTTAATGAGTGAGTCGCTCAAAATTTACTCATAAAAATGATGGTTAGGGTTATTTATAAGGTTAAAATAATTTATAGCTCGAGCGAGGGGATTTTTCAGAAGATCTTTTGCTGTAATTAGTTCCTATTTCCTAAATAATATTTAAAAAGAAGAATTTCCAAACCGCTCTTTAGTTTTCTCTTACTATTTTGCATTCCGTCCCTATAGTTCATAAATCATATAATTATTTTCAAGAACTTTTTAATTTCTCATTATTTTACATTTTAGTTTATCTATTTTATTTTCCTAGTAAAAATGATATTTCATTACAAATAAACAATCGAAACACAATAATTAAAACCCATAATATAAAACATTATACAGTCTTACAATTACCATTTACACTACATAACGAATTTTAGTTCTCAATAATATATTTCGAGAAAGAGATTATTACATTATCATGTGCAACATGTAGACTGTCATTAGTTTCTACATTTACCCTTATATGCTTCGTTTTCTGAGACTAATTCTTTAATGGTTTTGATTTATACTATAAATAGTTGCATATATTATTTTAATTATAACTATATAAATACCAATCATATACTACATACATATATACACATACAAATGCGTATTTGTATGTATGTTACTAATCAAACTAATATGGTTATTTATATTTAGGAAATCCCAATTTACCGTGTATTATACTATTTTTTATATCTTTATATGTTTCATTTATATTTATTGTTATATTTATTTATAGTTATTGTTATTTTGCAAGACAAGCCGACAATTTAAGTGGGTCGACGACTATCTTATTAAAATGAGAAGAAAAAAGAACGCATAAGGAGAAAGAAAGAGCAGCTAGAAGAAAGCAAAAAAAACAACAACGCAACAAGTATGCAAGCAGGCCTGGAGAGAAAATTAACGCAGCCGTGAAAAGCAAATTAATTTTCAATACTAGCCCGCTCATACCACATTTAAGATGGATTGAAGGAGAGTGGAAACAGGTCTTCTAACATCCCTAAAAAGATATTATTTCTCTTATCCCACACCGCATATATTAATTTCTTCAGCAGCTTCAAAAGCAGGTTGGTTCTGACATTACGCCATTTAGTATCTTAAATAACTTAGCCCATTCAATAAAAGGATCTCGAGATGGGAAGTGAAAATTGTGAGCAGCTAGGATCCTCTTCCATAAATTATGGACATATATACAAGTAAACAAAAAATGAGAGATACTTTCATTTCTTCGACCGCATAACAGACAATCGATTGTGGTAATGATACCTCTACATAAGAGTTTATCCCGGGTGTGCTGAGCATTATCTTGTTCCATAGCATTGAATAGTACTTTAGGCTTTGATTTGCCAGTCCGGACTCTCTTGTTCCATGGAAAAGTATGCGTCTGATGAGAATCAAGCATATCCTGATAAACAACAACGATAGAATGTTTTGAGTTGGAGTTCTACATGGTGCTGCCAGAAGTAGGCATTATGTAATTATCTTGAATATCATTCCATATAGAAGCAATATTAGCCAAACTAGAGTGAGGCAGAGAGACAATATCCCCTGATATATATAGTCAAAAGTAACAGCATTCTCAGGAACACCTGAAAGAGCTCTACAATTGTAGTTGATGAGATCAGATAAAATAACTCCCTGCTTGCACCATGGAGTGTGCCAGAAGGAGGAGTTCGGGGGACACATAACATAGGGAAGAAACTTCTGTCCTAACTTAAGCAAGCAGCGCCAAAACCAAATGCAATCCGCTGGTATGGCCATAGTCCAAATGTTTTTGTTTTTTAAATTGAATTATATGTTCCATTGTGCCCAAAGACTACTACTTTTATTAAGAATAAGATTGACATAATGGAAGGCAGCAGCTTGGTTCCATAATTCGAGGTTGATAAGGCCTAGACCACCCTGGTTTAGAGGAAGAAGGAGTTTGTGATACACAATGGGGATCGGCTTCTTAGAGTAAGGATTAACATGTCATGGAAAGTGGAAAGCTGAGTATAACATGTTGATAAGCTTTCTCGGCAAAAGAATAGCCTAGAATAATAAGTCTCATTGCAAAACCAATAGATTTTACGATCACTAACTTGCCTGCCATAGACCGCTAAGATGAGGACTAGCTGTTGAGCTTATGTGTAATTTTCTCATGAAGTGGTAAACATTGTGTAGTAGATATCCTAGTACCAGATATAGAAGCACCCAAGTATACAGCATCAGTCAAAAACGGTTTTAGGCCCATAGAGTGGAGGATAGGGAGAAACCCTACAATTTTAATATGTGATTTTTCCTTATTTATAGAAAGACCACTCAAAATAGAAATTTTTTCCAGGGTATGTATAAATATCATGAATTGAAGAAGCAGTTGATTTTGAGAAGACAAGGAGATCATTCGCCTACATCAAAGATGAAATATTGTGTTTAGCACAATTAAGGTGACCGCCAGTTCTTTTAACAACAACTTCCTGACTAATCATCGATGTAAGACACTCCATAACGCAGATAAACAAATACAAGGAGATAGGATCTCCTTGCGCAATCCCCCTCTCGGATGAGAAGTAGCCTATACTTTGACCATTAACAATAATAAAAAATCTAGGAGTAGGTAAGCAAGTATACACTCAAGCAAAAAAAGGCAAAAGGGAAGTTCATTTTAGAAAAAATAGAGATGATCGAGAATCCCATCATATAGTATCATAAGCCTTTTGGATATCTAGCTTTAAAACACACCTAGAGGAGATAGATTTTCTATTATATCCCTTCATAATTTCAGTAGGCAGTAAAATGTTCTCGGTTATTGACCTCTTTGGAAGGAAAGCTGCTTGGTTTGTTGAGATAACATCATTAAGGCAATTTTTCACCCGAGAACCAAGAATCTTGGTTATGCGTTTATAAGTGACATTACAACATGCTAGCAGTCCGAATAGGGAAACATCCTGGGGCAGTTTGATTTTTGGAATGAGGCAAAGGTTAATGTGATTAACCCCACTCAGCAGTCTATTAGTTTAAAAAAATTCGTAATGGCATTGATCAAGCCACTGCCAATAATATGCCAAGACTTTTGAAAAAAATGAGCACCAAAGCCATCCAGTCCACGGGAGTTTGATGACTTCATGCCAAAAATGGCATTCTTGATTTCTTACGGGGTAATTTGCTTGATTAGGTTAGCCACTTGCACTTGGGATATGGCAGGGATGGATATGTTAGAGAAGAATGAATGTCTGTTTGCACATTATCAGGAATAGACAATAAGGAGGAATAGTAATTGTGGAAAGCTTCATTAACCTGCATAGGAGAGTCATGTAAGGCGCCAGCATGGTCATGAATTGAGTGAATGATAGTCTTGGCTTTACTGTACTTAAGTGAACAGTGGAATAACTTTGAATTTCTATCACCGTGGGTGTCCCACAGGGATTTGGACTTCTGCTTAGCCATCGCTAGCTCCTTATTTATAGCATTAGTCAACCTAACTTTGAGGGTTAGTTCTTCATCTAAGATAGGTTAATCATTGGGTTAGCTTGCATTAAGAGTTGAAGGTTTTGAAGCTTTTCTTTAATAGTTGAAGACTCTGAGTTACCAGAACCAAACTTGCTTCTTAACCAGTCTCTGAGAACATTTTTAAACAATCTTAGTTCAGTTTGAAATATAAACATGGGAGTACCATGAATTGCAGAGCTCCAAACATTCTACAACATAGAAAAGAACTCAATGTCATTTGTCCAAATATTAAAAAAATTAAAATTAGAGTGTCCTTTAGTCTTTGTCATGTCCTAGTTAAGAATGATTGGGCCATAGTCGAAAAGGTTAGCGGATGGGAATTGAGCTACAAGGTCAGGCCATAAAGAGAATGCTGAAGGATTGAAATAAGCTCTATCATGCTTATAAGAAATTCGGTGACCAGATATACTATTGGTATTCCAAGTATAATAAGCACCAAAGGAGGGAATCATGTCTAGATTGGAGTGGAGAATGGATTGATTTAGTGGCTAAATATCCCTATAAAGCAAGGGGTTGCCACATTGTTTATCAGAGAAAGATTGCATACAGTTATAGTCATCATAGCAGATCCAAGGGCTTTGAGAGTTGTGAAGGAAAGGAATGTGATCAAGGAATTGTCGTCTTGCTACTTTGTTATTATCAGCATAAACATATGTCAGAGAGAAGGAAACATTAGAAGGGAGATGGGTAACAGTAGAGTGTATATAGTGTCGGCCAGAAGATATTAAAGATAGGGATAAACTTGAGGATTCCAAAGAATAAAAATACGGCCATAAGGAGCATGAATCAGATTGTTCAAGAAGGACCAGTTAGGATTTATGAGATTAGCTGCAGTCTTCGTTGATTCTTCGTTGAGTTTAGTTTTAGAGATAGTAACGAGACTGGGATTATTACTACCGATGAGATGCTTGATTTCTTGGATTTTGGAATCCAAATGTGCACCCCTAACATATGTTGTGCATCACTATGAGGATATAGATTTAGAGGCAGAACGCCTGGTGACTCTGCTGCTACTGGGTTGCTGCTTATTCTTATTATTTTTGTTGGTACTTAAAGGCTGCACTAGCTCAAGAGAGAACTCCTCCCCTGAATTCATATCTTCATCCTTTGAATATCTGTTTCTTCGGTTATTCTTTTTTCTTTTCTTTTTGATTTTCCTTTTGCTAGAGTGCTTGCTACTAGATGGAGTGTCAACTAACTACTGCGTGCTTTGATGAGTCTCAGAAGACTTAAAAGGGGAGTCGGGGGGAGAAAATCACAATGTTATTAGGGGGTTTGAGATTGATGTATGGGCTGAAATTAGCTGATTTGGAAGTTGGATTGACAGGGGGAAGTGGATGGAATTATGGGTAAAGAGGATGGATGGATTTGGTCAAAGAGAGGAGGATGAATTAGGGGTATCAGATTGGAATCAAAAACTTGCTGATCATTGATGGGCTCAGGAGATACAGTGGGACGTTGGGTGATAGGAAGTGTGTTGATTTGCATGTTTGAATTAGAAGAGGGAACTATGGTGTTTGGTTCAGCTATAGCATGAAGGTCAGAAGAAAAGTATGGGACGGATTGAGAAATAGTTCCAGTAACCATGCATGTGCATGTATTATCCTGTATGCATGAATCCGAATGTGAACTTTCCTTTACTCTATGAACTTCCTGGCCAGCTATCTTCAAGGACTCTGATGTTATCAATTCAACAGTTTCTTTTTCCAATGCCATCTCAATATCACATATCTCCATCTCCCCTTCCTCCAAATCTTGCAATATCAAAAACTAATTTGTATCAAGGTGGATTGGTTCTGCCTGAGGAACCTTATTCAATAAATTACTATCCACATCAACTATCATAGTAGCTTGCAAACTCCCCTTAGCCACTTGCATTTGACCCTTATCCTTTTGTTGCTGCATACTTTAAGTGGTTATGTTGTTGCGTTCTTCTGTCACACTCTGGATCTGCCACGAGATTTATAATGCTGAGGAGGTCTAGAAACATATGCTTCAACAGAAGACTAGACTTCTTTATTTTGCTTGGTGTTGTCAACAGCTTTCTCTACTGAACCCTTAACCTGCTTTGAAAATTATTACAATTAGCTTTATCATGACCAAATACCTGACAGTGGGTATAGATTAATGGTCACCAAGCATATTCAATATGGACACGATGACAATTTCCTTCTCCCACATTAATATAATCTGGGAGCTCTTTATCAGCATAACTCTCTATTGGTCATTTGGCGTATTCTAGCCGCTGTTGCTTTTCTGTAGCCTCACTGAAACAAACAAGATTCCCTATATGGCACGTGAGCCAATTGATACCAAGAAGCATCCAGGTTATATGCGGGATATTGTAAAATTGTACCTATATGGGGACCTTTTTAACCTGATCTTGAACCTCTCCAAATGCTAGTTTCCATTTCGTGATCACGAACATCTGCCCTTTGATAAAAATAGGATCAGACAACAAGATCCTATTTTTATCTTCCTTACATGAAAATTTGAAAAAATAATTCGCTCCATCTGATTTAACTACAAATTCTCCTTTCAGCCTCCATTGTTTCGTCGAAATGATAGATATATAGATCAGTTTTTTCTCCAAGAAAGAATCCTACCAAATATTCATTCCAAAAATTTATTCCTTCATCAACAACTACTTGCGGAGGTTCCAGGGCCTCGCCAGCATAATTCAAGTCAAAGTGTCTAGGCATGAACGAGTCAGCATTACGAGCAGAGTTCTGAACAAGGCAGACCAAGACTTGGAAGAAGGTTGAGCAGAAGCTTCCACAGCCAACTGAACTTGGCTAATGTTGTACCCAGAGAAAGTCAGAGAAGGGTTAGATGAAAGAGACATGGGCATAGGAGGAGGGGGGTTCGAGGGGGAACAGAAGAGATAGCTGGGACAGTGGTAGGTTAGAGAATGTTAAGGGGAGGACAAGAAGGGTCAACGAGAAGGACAAGTACGATGGGGATGGACAAAGAGGATGCGGCATGGGATGGAGTGATAAGAGTGGACAGGAGCGGACAGATGGGAGAGATAGAGGACGAGAACAGAAGGATGGGAAGGGTAGAGGACATGGCAGAGAAAATGGAAAAATTATTTGACGGGTGAGAAAATATTTATTTATAATTATTTTGTATGTTTACATTTGAATTTCTACATATGTACTTAAAATCCATACACGCACACATACATACATGCATTTATATACGTACACACACAAATATATATATATATATATATATATATATATATATATATATATATATGCACACACATATATATACATATATAGGCAAGGATCAGCTACACCTCATTCTTGCTACATCTTTATTCCTTCTGGTTTCAACCACGCATTTTAATCTAAATAATATGATGTGGTGGCAAGAGAGAGAAAATATATACATGTGTATGGACATACATATATATATATGTATGTACATACACACACACATATATATATATATATATACACACACATGTGTCCGTATACATACACATAAACACACACATATATGTATGTATACACGCACATACGTGTGTGTGTACACACATATATGTAGGTATATATCACACACACATACATATACACACATACATATGTATCTTTATATAGATACATATATGTATGTATGTATGTATGTATATACAATAAAATTCCTTGGTTTTAATGGAATGCATAAACATGGTTAAGATTCAACTCTGAAGAAGATATCAAGTGGCTCTAGTTTGTCCAAATTAGAAAAAATACTGACGTCGTTTAGGTTTATGACTCTGTCTACCCAATTGCCCCAAAAATTCGAATTACTCATGATCTTTCAAAACCACTCTTCCTAAGAATGTCAATTTCTCTCATTTATTATTCTACCAGTCTTCTTCAAATATATTCTTCCTCCTTCAAAATCTTCTTTTCCAGTATCTCGGTTTGCAACCTTAATTCTCTCATCCTTTATTCTTCTTACCCTTTGACCAATTGAACTACTTCAAACAAATCAAATGACAGACTTTGCATGTATGGTTTGTGATATGGATTTCAAATAGTATCTTGGTTTGCAACCCTAGTTCTCCACATGCCTTTATTATTCTTCCTCTTTGACCAGCTGAACCACTTCAAACAAAACAAATGACAGACTTTGCATGTAAGGTTTATAATTCATGAATTTCAAATAGTATCTCGATTTGCAACCCTAATTCTCCTCATGCCTCTTTACTTCTTCCTCTTTGACTAGTTGAACTACTTAAAACAAAACAAATGACATACTTTGTGTATAAGGTTTGCGATTCATGAGTTTCAAATATAAATAGCATTAAAATATTTTGACTATTGTAATTTTCAGTTTAGAATAATTTTGAAGAGGGATGTGTTATGCTTTAATCTAAGTATGAGATAGAAGATAGAAGTGATAAACTATTCTGTGATACTAACCTCGAATAACTAAGGAAACAAATTCTCTATTGAACAGTGTTTCACTTCCAATGCTTCCACTCAACCTAACTATAGTCGTTCAATAGACATTGTGCCACGATTTAACTACAATCAAAGTAGAACTTCCACATTGAAGATCAACAGTATTCTTAGGTTAAGAGGACTGTGTAATTTTGTCATGTTGATATTTTCTGTTTGACCTTAGTTATATTAACCAACATAAAACTATCGAATGAGTCATTCTATAGTTATCCGATAACTATCTGTACGTAACCTCTTAGTTCCCCCAGTATGCATGAGTAATACAATGCCCAATATTTGGAGAGCGTTACGTACTCTAGTCTTAAAGGATGTATCGATATCCAGTCTCGATGCATCTTGACTAGGAATATTTAAAATGGTATATTTATTTTCATTATGATAAATTACTCACGATTCCAACACTTTGTAATACTATCATAAAACATACCATTTATGGATTTTCTATTAAATTTACTTTTAATTAAATTAATTAATTAATATAACACATTATATTAAGTATATAATAGAAAGAAAACATCATTTATTTTGAATAAGATTGGTTAGCGAGTTAGATATATGTTACAAATTACATAATTGCCTCTAAGGCACACCCCTAACTCTATTGATCTCCCACTAGCACTTGGTGTCAACTATGGAATTTTATTCCAACTTCTCTAGTTGGTTTCGTCAAAACCAATTGGGTTAGTCCCTCAATGAACCGGTATGCTATTATGTTTCAATTATCTACTCTGTCAATCAACTGTCTCCGACGCTGATAAACTACCTATCATGTTGAACAATTCAGAATATTCCTCCCGACTTCCAATGAGCTCTAAATTTTGTTATGAACTATATCATGATATTGTAATCATATAATAATGTTTTGAGATTCTCAACATTTGGAATCACCCTCGGCTCGGTTATAAATTTGCGCATTTATATTTATATACATTGCTTTTATTGTTGTGCTATTCAAGGCGATGTACTTAGCTTTTTCAATGAATCACCACAGTCTTTCATTTGGAAGATTTCCAACTTAAAGATTCTCAACTTGAATTTATTGCTTACATATTATACTCAATATTACTTATGAAAGTTTGAGCCCAAACACTCCTTCATAAGGAGTTTGTTGTTTCTGTAAACAATTCTATAGTATTTCATAAATATACGAGAATACCTCAAACAATCATTTAGTAATATCAATTTGGATTCGATATTTTATTCATGTATCAAATACATAAACATACCATGATATCATCGACAACATAATATGTGTGATAATTCATACCAATGCATAAGGAATTCATCTTACATGTTCCTTATTAAACATTTTCATAAGGTGCCCTTGCATATCGTTTGGGACATTCCAATATCTTTTATAATTACTATAAAAGACATCATTTACAAATCCAACGTCAAGTATTAAAACAACTAAAACAGATTTTAACATAAGTACATCATTAACAATCAACATTGTGTTGTTTACTTATGGTTTAGAAATATTTATTGTTGGCCCGGTATTTTGGCATGCAAGGAAGACAAAAGGTAAGGAAAAGAAAAGGCAACTGGGATGCCGAACCAGGTGTTTGGATCGGCATCCCCAAAAAATGTCGGTCCAGATATTTGGTCCAGCACGACATTGAGATGCCAGACCAGATATCCGGTCCGCACAACGCTGAGATGCCGGACCAGACATCTGGTCCGACACTCCACTAAGATGCCGGACCAGATATCAGGTTCGGCATAACACTGAATTACCGGACCAGACATCTGGTCCGACACAGCACCTCAACACCAGCCCAAGCATTTGGTCCGATGGTTGGAGCAGTCGAACCAAATGTTTGAACTGGCAAGATGGCGCACCGACCTCAGAACAGAAGCGACTCCAAGAGCTCCACATCCCTCATCGTCGAACCAAAACCAGAAGAATTCCATGCCGAACCAGATAAGCCCTCATCATGTCGAACCAAGCCTGAGAGGTTATATCTCTACCTGCACCCTTCACAACATCACTCTATAAATACCAGAGCTCCGCAACAACAATGGGGATGGAATTTTGGAGAAAAGAGGGAAAACTCTGTTGAGACTTAACAATCCCAGTTACTCTAAGTTTTTCTTTAACTCTTTCTGATCAAACTTGTATCTGTAATCAAATCAAAGGAGCATAATAAGATGGACAGTGGATGTAGGCACGTTCTGGTCGAATCACTATAAAATTTCGTGTGACTTATTTCCTTTAACTACTTTCCAATTATGAGCTTATGAACTGTTTTGTGACTATAAAAAATATCCGTTAACGGATTGGAACATTAAAAAACTCTGTATCAACAAACTCAAACGTGACTTAGACAAATTCAAACTTAGAGGTGTTTGCCCAATTTTTGTTTAAACATTTTTGGTGCTTTCACTAAGAACGACGTAGAGAGCCGAACTCTTCTGTCTACTCTCCTTACAAGCCTTAACTCGGCATTAGAACATGGCTCCCTCTAGGTGCAACACCGATAAGGGTAATAGCGCGGCCTCTGCCAGTACACTCAATCCCATCTAAGAAGGTTAAGAAAACCCAACTACCCACTCTCAACCTCCAGGTTCAGCTGTCACCCGAGAAGACTTAGATAGGGTTGTGAATGAGATGACTGACAGCTTCGCTGCCTAGCAAAAAGCTTTAGTGGACCAACTCATGACATGCTTTAGAGGCATGGAGGAATCCACTCACAACACTGAATCTCGAGGCGAGTCTCAATCTGAGAGCCGCGTAGACGGAACAGATCCCCTGCAAATGAATAATTCAATCAAGAAGATACAAGAACTCGAAGCCGAGCCAGGACTCAGCCCGAAGCCGGTCCTGAAAGAGCATCAAGAGCTGGGCCCAGTCAAGGGGCACCAAGCAAGGACCGACTGTGGCTGACCCTATCATGCTACGAGCCAACCATCTCCAATCCAGCCTCAACCAAGGTTCCATACGCCGTCAGTGTCAAAGGGAAGCCCCTTCTTCTCCCAGGGCTGCCCCAGAATCCGAGGAGAGGATGACACGCCTCTTCAGGGAATATCTCAGACGCAAACAACTCGAAAGAGGGATAGGGGCAAGGGTGTTCAGCCCCTTCACCAGGGATATAGAAGCGACGGCCACTCCTAGAGAATGGAAGATGCCCACCATGGATCCCTACAAAGGCACATTCGACCCAATCATCCACTTGCAGCGCTACACCCAGCACATGCTCATGAATGGAGCAACAGAGTGTGTGCTATGTAAATGTTTTCCGCTGTTCCTGTCAGACTTAGCAACCACATGGTTTTGTCGCCTGTCTCATGGCTCTATTAGCTCTTGGGAAATGTTAAAGGAAAAATTCATAATTCAATTCCGAATCCACGTAGAACAGCCCAAGGATGCATATTCCCTAGTCAGACGTAAAACAAAAAGCAGGAGAACCGCTGCAACAATATCTTACTCGTTTTAACGCTGCCGCGGTAGCAGTACAAAATGCCGATGAAAGGCTTACACTGATGGCGCTGTGTGGAGGCGTCCACCCATATTCAAAGCTCGCAAGAAGATTGATGAAGGGAAAGCCTATAACTCTTCAGGATTTCTTTCATGAAGTTGGAAAGTACATGAGATTGGAGGATGCGGCGGCACACCGACATAGCGAGCAAACCGCAAAGGCTTCTAGCATCCAAGGAAACATGGACGCCCCACTCCGAGGGAGGGGAATAAACAGAACAACGAAGGAAAAAATGGCTACCAAGGCAACTTTGGAACTGAAAAAGGCAATAAACGATGATACAGACCTGGATCAAGATTCGATTCATACACTCCTCTAAAAGATACCGTGGAGAACATTTACATGGCTACTCAACATGATTTGAAATACAAACGCCCTCCATACAAAAAAGAGTTAGAAGCCGTAATTAAAACAGGAAAATATTGTCGCTTCCACGAGTCTCATGGGCATAATACCGAAGAATGTCAACATTTGCGGGATCTCATTAAGGAATACATCCGAAAAAAGAAACTAGAGTGATACGTGCAGAAAGGGCGCAACTCACCCGCTCCGGTCCACGAAGGATCTGGGCAATCCCCGCACGGGAACAACAAGGAAGGAGTAGGTACGAGCCACTCCAACCAAGAAAAGATAATTGCCCATACCATATCTAGAGGCCCGCATATAGCCGACGGAAGTTGGGCCGAAATGGAGAGGTATAGGAAATCCTTGAAAGACAGGGAAGGATATGTTCATTCCATAACTGAAGGACGCATTGCAAAATGGAGAGAAAGAGTCGACATAACCTTCAACGATGAAGATTTGGTTGGAAACAGTATCCGCACACCAATTCCATGGTTATCTCCGCCTGGATCGGCCTGGCGGAGGTTTTTCGCATTTTGGTCGATACAGGAAGCTCGGTGAACATTTTATTCAAACATGCATTCAATAAAATGAAGTTATCAATGAAAATGTATCTCTGTGCCATAAGCCCTTGCATGGGTTCATTGGGGAAACCACGATGCCACTTGGACAGCTAGACTTGTTCGTTGAGCTAGGAAGCCACCCCCGATCAGTTGTCTGAAAGCAAACCTTCGTGCTGGTAGATAGGCACTCCGCCTACAACGCCTTCTTAGGAAGGCCCGCATTGTCACACTTCCAGATAGTCTTGGCACCATGGTGCTTGAAGATGAAATTCCCAACTGATAACGGAATAGGAGAAGTAGAAGGTGGCCAAGATGCAGCTTGCGATTGCTACGTGACTGAACTTCGCCAAAACAAGAAGAAGGAAAAGGGGAAAGGCGCACGGGTTGCCCTCTGTGCCAAAAATGCAGAAGTATAGCAATCAAAGAAGGCCCCTCATCTCGAATATACTAGCGACCCATTCAACGAGTTGGAACCCAGAGATAGAGAGGAGGAGGTCAACGCTGAGCCTATGGAGGATATAGAACATGTGATGGTAGACGAATGCGACAAAACAATGCTTTTAAAGATAGGTTCTCAGTTGAACCAGGACCTCAAAGTTTAGCTGATAGAATTCCTGCGAAAGAACTTAGATGTATTCGCATGGACCTATGGAGACATGGTGGGGATATCCCCAGAAATAGCTTGCCATTCCCTCAATATTGACCCAACCAAGATCCCGATCAAATAGAAGAAAAGAAGGATGGGGATAGAACGATCAACTACTCTCAACGAAGAGGTGAAGAACCTGCTCGCCAATGGCTTTATCCGCGAAGCCATTTACCCAGAATGGATCTCCAACCCAGTCATGGTGAAGAAGCCCAATGGAAAGTGGCAGACCTGCATTGACTTCTCTAACCTCAATGATGCTTGCCCCAAAGACTGTTTTCCTTTACCCCAAATCGACCGACTGGTGGACGGAACCGCAGGGCTTGAGTTGTTGTCATTCATGGATGCATATTCAGGATACAACCATATTCCCATGCATGTGCCGGATCAAGAACATACTAGCTTCATATGAAAGTATATGTTGACGACATGCTTGTCAAATCAAGAAGAGTAGTGGATCATCTGAGCCACCTAGACGAAATGTTCCAAGTATTACGCAAATACCAAATAAAGCTAAACCCACTGAAATGCTCTTTTGAGGTTTCTTCGGTCAAATTCTTAGGTTTCATTGTACACGATAGAGGGATAGAAGCGAATCCTAAAAAGGTACAAGCTTTGAGGGACATCAAAATCCCGACAACACGAAGAGAAATGCAGAGCCTAAACGAAAAGGTAGCTGCTCTGAGAAGATTTATATCCAACGCAACGGAAAAATGTGTCCCATTCTTTGAAGCCCTCAAAAAGGACAAAGGGAAGTTTGAATGGACTGACGAGTGCCACTCAGCTTTCCAGAATTTGCTCGAACATCTGCAAAAGCCGCCAATACTCTCCACTCCGATGGATGGAGAGACTCTTTACTTATACCTAGCTGTATCCTCCCACACCCTAAGTGCCGCACTAGTGCGAGAGGATGGTTGTGTCTAGAGACCGTTATACTTCATTAGCAAAAGATTCACGGGCACAGAAGCTAGATACCCTAAGATCGAAAAATTGGCTTATTGTATGCTCATAACATCCAGGAAATTATGATATTACTTTCAATCACACTCCATTAGGGTTCTAACAGATCAACTCTTGAGACAAATCCTATATAAACCAGACACGTTGGGGCGCCTGTTAAAATGGTGCATTGAGCTGAGCTAGTATGACATTACTTACCATTCGCGCACCACGATTAAAGAACAAGCCTTGGCTGATTTCATAGTCGAGTTTACAATGTGGGATGAGGAGGAGGTGGCAAAAACTAAGGAAACTGTCAAATGGAATATGTTCGTTGATTGAGCGTCAAACGAGCTCGGCTCGGGGGCAGGAGTCATAATAGTCACACCTTGAAGGAAAAAGTTAAGCAACGCGCTAAGACTAGAGTTCGCTGCAACCAATAATGAAGTTGAATATGAAGCAATGATAGCTGGCTTAGAGATTATTAAAGAAATAGGGGTCAAATCGATATGTATTCACAGTGACTCATAGCTGATTGTAAACCAAATCCTTGGAGAATTCCAGACTCGCGGACAAAGGCTTGCATCTTACCTCAAAAGGACCAAAACCCTCCTCGATGAGCTAGACCACTATGTAATAAAACACAACCTACGAGGTAAAAATCAAGAGGCGGACGCCCTCGCCAAAGAGGCTAGCGTAAGAACCGAGCCAATGCCGGGGGCAACCCTCGTCATGAGTCAACCCACACCAAGTTTCGAGTGTCTGCAAATCACAGCGACCGCAGACAGGGAGGAGACATGGATGACCCCATCATCAAATACTTGCAAGAAGGAACCTTACCAACAGAACGGAACGAAGTCGGGAGAATCCTAAGGAGGGCATCCCGCTACACCATGCAGAACGGCATACTGTGCCGTCATGGTTTTTCCAACCCACTACTAAGATGTGTTGCTGGGAACGAAGCAAAAGATATCCTTAATAACATCCATCAGGGGAGTTGTGGCGATCATACCGGAGGACAAACTCAAGCCCGGAAGATCCTACGCTATGGATACTTTTGGCCCACACTGAACAAGGACGCAGCCGAGTTTGCTAAGAAATGTGACAAGTGCCATAGATTTGCTAAAATCCCGAGACTGCCACCTACCGGTTTAATCCAGATGGTCATCCCCTGGCCCTTTCCATTTTGGGAACTGATTTGATCGAGGAACTCCCAATTGGTCAAGGAGGAGCAAAATACGCCATAGTGGCAGTGGATTATTTCCCAAATGGGTGGAAGCGGAGCCTTTGAACAAAATTTCGTCTACCAAAGTGATAAACTTCCTAATATGTAACATCCTGTGCAGGTATGGGGTGCTGCAGAAGATCATATCGGATAACGGACTCTAGTTTGATAGTGAAGAATTCTCCAGTTGGTGCCATGAACATGGGATTGCTCGAAGCTTCTTGGCTATAGCATATCCCCAGGCAAATGGGCAGGTCTAGGCAGTAAACAAGGTTTTGAAAACACTGATCATGAAGAAGCTATAGAAGTCCAAGGGGGCATGGGATGACGAACTGCCTACTGCACTATGGGCCTACCGAACTTCGTACAAGACCGCAATAGGGCATAAGCCATTCGCATTGGCATACGAGGCCGAAGCTATGCTCCTCGTCAAAACAGTCGTCCCCTCGCACCGAAGGATGCATTACAATTCGGAAGAAAATGAGGAGCTCTTGAGCATGTCACTCGACCTAATCGAGGAGAAAAGGAACGACACCGCCCTCAAAGATGTCGCTCATAGAAAGAAAGTGGCAAAGCAATACAACTTTAAGGTGAAGCCTCGAGCGCTGCAAGAGGGAGACTTGGTACTCAAGCGGGGCTTCCCGTGACCATGAGCACTAGATCTGATTTGGGAGGAGCCGTTTGTTGTTCATAAGGATCTTCATAATGGAGCTTACATCTTATCAACGGTAGACGGAGAAGTGTTTGGGAAAGCATGGAATCTCCAACATCTTCGCCGTTATTTCTCTTGAACCGTAAAGAAGCATGTATTAACTGAAACAATAAAAGAAAGATAGTGGACAGGCATATTTCGGCTGAACCACTATAAAAATGTTGTGTCTCACATTACTTGTCTTATTTAAACATTCTTTCATTTAATTGTTTATCTGATGACTATTCCTATTGCGAGCAATAGCAAGCGCTCGCCGGCAGTGGTGAAAATAAAGATAGCCACGATAAAAGGCACGAAACAAGCCTTGGCGATTCACTACTGACGATCGGCACCCCCAAGCCGGCAATTGTGAACCGACTATAAACCACGGATTAGGCACGATTTATAGCCTAGGTAGTTCATCATTGGCGTTCGGCTTGCCGACAACTACGAACTGATTATAAACCCCACGAATAAGGCGTGGCTGCAGTCAGGGGTAGTTCGCAGTTGACGATCGGCATTACGCACGCCGGCAACGATAATAATCACGACATAGGCAATAGCCTGAGTAATTATCATTTGCGATAGCCTTGAGCATAACGACGCGTTTATGGTTTTCTACGTCTCAGAACACAATAACGATTAACTAAGTCATAAGAAGTTCACAAGTAGACAAGGCAGACTATAAAAATCATACGTCACAAAAGTCATTCCAGATTAAACATGCAAAAGATAAAAGTCGAACATTACCACATTAAAATTTGTATGTACAATTTTTTTTGTTTATATATACATATGCAGGACAACAGCACATCCTCCAAAAAGACATACAAAAAGAGAAAGGAAAATTTCCTAGACTAAGAAGGAGGGACACCCATGTCACTCGGCCCGCTCCCTTCGGCCATGTCCTTCGAAGGCTCGGGTCGCCCGGGAGACTCGCCCCCCTGTTGCAACACCTCATCAGCACCCTTTTAAGGCCCGGCCTATCCTGAAGATATCCCTGCATGATGCAAGTAGGAAAAATCATAAGTTTTACAGTCTATGATAACTAATCACAAAGCAGAAGTAAAACGACTAGATACCTGCGGTAAGGTTGCATGGGTCACCAAGCCCCTCATGATCCAAACCATCGTCATTGTCCTTATCCTCTGCCAGCAGTTCGTATCCCTTAGTGATGGCTTTGGTCTCTTCCACCGTGAACTGACGATCACCATACTGATATCATACATGGCACCTTCCTCCTGCGCAACCGCGGCCTTTGTCTCCTCAATCAGTCGAGCATGGATTCTTGCCATCATTTGGGGATAGTCATCCATTTACTGAAGGTTCCTATGTTTCCAGAACATGTAATAAGTGTCCTTCAGCATCCGGTTAACCGTTTCACAAAAGTCGCTAGACTTGTCGAGTTCATTTTGGAGGGACACCACCTTATTCATGTATTGTTCCTTGTCCTTCCTCAACCGAGCCTGCTCCGCCTTCAACATATCGATCCCAGCCTTGTACAAGTCCTTTTCCTTCACTACGCCATAAATGACCTTCTGCAACATTTTTGCAAGGTGTTGCCAGCTAAAATGTTGCGATAGCTATAGAATTTTGGTCCTACTGCAACGTTGTATTTTTGGTGTTACCTTAGCCATAGAAATGTGTTGCTCTAGCTAAACAAGTGTAACACGATGCAACATTTTTATATAGTGTTGCCATAGATGTTTTCAGATTAAAAAATTAAAAAAAAAATTACACCTCAGCGATCCACACCACCATTTAAAACAAAATCTCAACCGTCGATTCACACCATTGATCCATACCTTACCAATTTCCATTTCCCGCTTTACTTTTCACTCATCCGCTTTCGTTTCTCACCCCCAATTTTCCAATCCCTAATTTTTATTCCTCCGACTTTAAAAAAAATGACGCCGCTCCTCCTTGTTTCTTCGATCTGGAGAATAACTGGCTTTGATTTTATCCCTTGTCGGCCATATCAATTTCCGTTATTTTCTTTCGCCTCGCGTCAGTTTTCCTCACTACTTCCGTATTTGCGATTTTGTTCAGGTTTTTGGCGATTCTGGTGATTCGAGGTAAGGCTGTGGGATTGCGATGGTTCAAGGAGTTGCTGATTTGGTCGCAATTTCGTGGTTGGGGCCTGATGTCAGAGTGGCAGGGGGTAGTCGAATTGGTTTCGGTGAAAACTAGGGCACGCGATTCTAATTGCTTTGATGCTCTGATTGATCGAATCTAGTGTGAGAAACGTTCCTGGTAGCTTGCTCCTTCGTTCTCCTTGATTGATTGCTCGAATTGCTTTGACTTCGTCGTCGGGTGCGATGTGATATTATTTGGTATGTTTTCTGCCTTCTGGTTTACTTGAATATTCTTGATTTTGGTTACACTCGCACGCTTTTGCCGATGATGAATTGGGATTTATTTATAGGCTTTATTTCCTATAATCTCGTGTTTAATCTTTCTGTTGGACTTTGAGAAATTTGGTATGTTGGATTGCAATGATGAATACAAACATATGTGTGTTGAGCTTTGTTGGTTTTGCTTGGTCTGGACTGAACTGGTACCATGCTAACCTTGTTCTTTAACATGAACTGATGCTCCAAGTCCTCTGTATATCATGTTACTGCGTAGGTTTCTCTTGTACATGCCTGATGCATTCACTGTTTTTGCTTGATGGGCTGCCTATGTGTACTGCTGTGTTTCTTGCACTGGCTAGTCTATATTTTGCTGAACCTGGTTCTTGTTTGTTTTGTTGGTTGCTTGGCCCTGAGTTGAATCCAGTCGATGACTCGGGTTTGACCTTGTGCCGTATCCGTTTTTTTGGCTTGTCTACATATCTGGCTGCACTTGAGTATGAACTTGCACTTGAGTAGTTGCACTTGAGTAGTTTCTTGTACCAAGCCTTATGATGCATGTATGTTCATCCATGTACATGCATTTCTTGGTCATGTTATGTTGCTTGCTGTGTTGAGTACTACTTTGTGCACTTGGCTTCTCCTTTGTGCATTTTTGCTTGAACTGTTGCTTGCTTGCTTCTCGGCTCGCCTTCGGCTCGGCACTCGGCTCGGCATATATTTGTCAGTGTCGGTGTTTGTATAAATTGAAACTGCATATGTAATGAGTGAACTGAGTGATGTAGTGAGGAATATCTGTATATGTGAATATCAGTGTTATATATCATTGAATTGTAAAATAGTGGAGTCAGGAATTTGTACTATTTTAAATGTTGAAATAAAATATTTATTTAAATAAATTACTGTTTAAATATCAAATTCTGTGCAATAGCATTTTATTAAATAAATATTTATTTTTATTAAAAAATCAAATATGCTCTATATTGTGGGCCCCACAAATTCAAAAAGTTCATATCTATAGCAACATTTTGGAATGTTGCTACAGATACCTATGGGTGTTGCCATAGACCCAAATAGGGTTCTATTGCAACAATATTACTTATGTTGCCTTAGATAGTCAAAATGTTGCCTTTGAGGTCTAAGGCAACGGCAAAAATTGCATCACCCTAAAAGTGTTGCCATAGACCTATGGCAACATTTTTCCGGCCTGAGCCAACATTTTTTTTGTGTTGCAGTAGGCCATTTATGGCGTAGTGCTTCCGTCACTAGCCCAGAAACTTCTTCAGCTCAACCAAGACTTCCTGCGATTTCTTCACCTTACCCTTAAGAAAGCGGATCCGCTCCATATCCTTCTACCGAGCTTCGTCCACTGAACTGATAGCCTCGTCGATCTGTGCCTTGCATAAGTCAGTAGCCTCTCTCGTCGCTTCTTCCTTAGCCTTCTTTATCTTGGCTGCACGAGACGCTTCAACCGCCTCCAACTTCACATCCTTCTCCCTGAGCACTTTACGAAGATCCTCTACCTCCAAGCGTAACCGTACATTAGCACTCCCCACTTCCTTAATGGCCTTAATTAGGCAAGACTGATAATCAACAATTTTTCTGGTCTCATCAGTAATCTGGACCATTCTCGTTGTCAGGTTGGTGAAGCCAAGAGTTTTTACCTCATCCAAGATCCGGACCAAAGGATTTCGAGGCAGAAGGAACTCGGTATCAGAGTATGCTGGATGAAGACCCACATAGCCGGGGTTAATATCAGGGTGACTCTTGAATGATTCCTCACTGGTGATTGAAAACCTGAGAAGTAGGTATCGACATTTTCTTCTCCTAAATCGCTGGGCACTTCGTACACTTAAGGACCAGTTGGATTTTGGCGATGGTGATGAGAAGAAGTTTGAGAACCAGGGGAGGCAGCATCCTTATCCGGAGACCTTGCTCGTTTCTGGGACGCTTCGTGGCTCTCTCCTCTGTCCAAGCCTGATGGAGTTTCCTCGACATTCCCTTGCGCAGTTTTTTCCTTAGAAGAAGCGGAGACCCCTTTCATCCGTTTGAACTGTTCAAGTCGCCGAGACATTTCATTCCTCTTCGGATTTCTCCTTTTCCCTGCAAAGCATATAGCAACTTTAGAGTAGAGAAATGGAGAAAGCATAAACCCAAAACATGCAAGACACTGGGACACTACGAGCTACTACAAACCCTTAGGGGAGACTGGATCAAGTAGCCGGGATGGGGTCTCACTCAAGTAGGGAATAAACTGGGACAAGACTCCACTTAGAGGAGGAAGAACACACAGCTACCGGGCTTCATTGGATTGAGGAGCAAGTGGAGACTGGGACTCGTCACAAAAAAGTTCTTAAGAAGTACCCCAAAATCCATACAGAAATCAAAAGTACCTGGGGAAAGCCTGAATGCCTCGCTAATTCCCGTTCCTCTTTGCACTGGATGAAACGGCATTCCACCCAAGTTACCTATAGCTACATTCTCTTGAGGGGGGTTAGTGACAAGAGTTAGCCCTAGGTCCGGCTCACATTGATCTAACTGCTCGGGCCACTCCCGCATAGCCTCGACATTCTTCAAGGGATTCGCACCCAAACCTTCGCTACCAATGATCTCCATATCTTGAGAAGCATGAGCCTCTGATTCTTTTGCCTCAGAATCTCCCTTCGACCCTTCCTCCTCCTCACTGTCTCCCTCCAAGCGAGAACCTTCCTCGTCGTCAGAAGAAGGGGCATCCCGTATGCGCAAAGATTTCCCCGAACGGGGAGGACGAACTGTGCTCTTCTTACGCCTCAACTTCTTTGGGACTCCGGCCCCGTCACCCTCTTTCTCCGAATCCTTGCCTTTGTCCGCATCTCCCCCTTCTCCTTCGGTTCCCGCTGCTTTCTCTGCTGAGCTTGGCCTGATCTTGAACATGGATTAACCAGGGCCAATTAAGTTGTAAAAGCGAAGGGTTGTGTCGTGGAGTAAGAACGAGGCTTCCCTCCCAGCCTCCGGGATAGCTAATATTTCCTTGGCCATCTTTTTCAACCCCTCGTCCTCTGCCGCCTTCATGCAACCTAAAAAATACGGAGCATTAAGGAATCAAGTCGATAGAAAACTTAGAAAAAATATAACGGAGACTTACACCTAGAAGTGAAAGCATGTTGAGGAACGACATCATCACGCACAAAGAAGTACTCCTTCTTGAACATGCTAAACTTTGAGTATAAATCTAGAACTGGCTTGAATTTGTGGGCCGACTCTAAGCTGATGAAGGGGCTCCCCTTTTGATAACTCCTCACATTATACAAGTATATGATCTCTCTGTGGGTAGGGGGTCTTCGATAGCGCTTCACGAATATCAGATATAGGCATGTCAGGATGGCATAGGAGTTCGGTTGAAGCTGCAGGGGAGTGACATTCAGGTAAACCACAAAGCTGGCGATCCAATTAGTGAGTGGAGGAATTGCGCCGCACATGCAGTGATACTTACTATATGCTATGTATCCACCTGGGGGAGAGCAGGCCCTGTCATTCGGTCCAGGTAGTACCATGTCCCGGCGAACAATCCCGAATGTTGTAGCTATGGAGTTAAGCTTTTCTATTGTCAGCACGCTAGGGTAACACTCAGAAGGCCTTACCAGCGTCTGGTTGGGAGCGTAGCCCTCCACCAAAGAATATGCCGAGCTGGGTTGTCTTGGAAGATTGGCAGGGACATCAAAAGAAGAAGCGCCAGCCCCGGTAGGCTGTGATGACGTAAGTTTAGATTGAAGCTCGCGACCAGGTGACATTTTCCTGCACAGGGAAGTAAAAAGCAGGAATAAGTCGGACATCCCGATAAATACGCAATCGGAAATGGAAATTTAAACGCTCGTCTAAAGCCTCCTATCGCTTGGTCCGGTTAAAACCATACTCCAAACCTAACCCTACGAAACTCAAACTACCGTTTCAAGGATCTCCCCCCTTATGGTTCAGCATACCCCTGATCACTGTACTCAAACTAATCTGGTCCGGTGCTACCCTATATCGAAAACCGAGCAGCATCACAATGCCGAACTAAACCCGCCGAATGCTAACTATGTTGGCCCAAAGCTCGCCCTCCTATAGCTAAACCCTTCGAAACAACCAAACACCTCATGATACTTGCATGATTGGAGGGTGACAATAATTGGAGCAACCATTACTTGCATCTTAGTGCAATTATTACTACAAAAAAACTTCTCTTCGCAACCTGGGTACATGCTTCCCCACAGCTCCTGCTTAAAACTAGAATTTTTATCCACTCTTGATCTAGTCTTCCATCTCACGCATCCAGTGGACCAGCAAGTTGTACGATAATCTGGTGCCATAACCCAGCATCCCATCAGGAATCACCACCATGCCTTCACCAAGCATGATTTTCTTCTTCACCGAATCGCTCTAAAATCCCCTTGCTCGCTCCCTTTCCTCGATTCGAATCCTAAACCATTCACACTCGTACTAAACACCCCTAAAAATCTAAACTCTAAAACCTTAGGACAGAGATCGAACTTAGAGAGCCTTACCTCAAGTGATGAAGATGCGGAAGTATCTGGAGTTCAGATAATAAAAACTAACTCAAGTCGGACCTTGATCGATTAAAAGTAGGTTGAAGAAATTTAGTGAAGAAAATAGAAGAAGGAAAATAAGAAGAGGGGAGCAGTATTTAAGAAGCAAGGAGAAAGAAGTCGAGTGGTCAGCAGGAAGTGTCGAACCAAACAAAGAACGTCGTGTGGAACACAACATACTTTGGGTGGCATGTGTTGGCTCGGTATTTTGGCATGCAAGGAAGACAAAAGGTTAAGAAAAGAAAAGGCAACTGAGAAGCCGAACCAGGTGTTTGGATCGGCATCCCTAAAAAATGCCGGACCAGATATTTAGTCCGGCACAACACTGAGATGCCGGACCAGATATCTGGTCCGGCACCTCACTGAGATGCCGGACAAGAGATCTGGTCCGCCATGCCACTGAGATGCCGGACCAAATATCTGATCCGGCATAACACTGAATTACCAGACCAAACATCTGGTCCAGCACAGCACCTCAACACCAACCCAAGCATTTGGTCCGGTGCTTGGAGCAGCCGAACCAAATGTTTGAACCGCAAAACGGCGCATCGACCTCAGAACAGAAGCGACTCCAAGAGCTCCACATCCCACATCGCTGAACCAAAACTAGAACAATTCCATGCCGAACTAGATAAGCCCTCATCATGCCGAACCAAGCCTGAGAGGTTATATCTCCACCTGCACCCTTCACAACATCACTCTATAAATACCAGAGCTCCGCAACAACAATGGGGATGGAATTTTGGAGAAAAGAGGGAAAGCTCTGCTGAGACTTAACAACCCAGTTACTCTAAGTTTTTCTTTTAATCTTTCTGATCAAACTTGTATCTGTAATCAAATCAAAGGAGCATAATAAGATGGACAGTGGATGTAGGCACGTTCTGGCCGAATCACTATAAAATTTCGTATGACTTATTTCCTTTAACTGCTTTCCAGTTATGAGCTTATAAACTGTTTTGTGACTATAAGAACTATCTGTTAACGGATTGGAACATTAAAAAACTCTGTATCAACCAACTCAAACGTGACTTAGAAAAATTCAAACTTAGAGGTGTTTGCCCAATTTTTGTGCAAACATTTATGTACCTTTTAACTTTTTTCTTATGAACACAAGCTTCCTCTGCATTTTGATGACAAATCAAACTATTTGATATTACTATCAAAACATTTGTTCAATTTTGATGCTTTTCAAATGATACTTTCGTATCTCATTATGGTTCATATCCAAAAAACTAAAAACTCAATATCGCTCCCACTAACTTTGAGACACTTTATTTATTATATGTAAATAGTTAATATAAATCATTATTTAGAATTTTCTATTTCAACATATACGTACCAAAGCGATAATTTTATGACTAAAATCCGAACCAACTTGAGCACATTGAATGATGAATTTGTTATGTTAATTTCAAGAATTGAAATTTACGATTTTATTCTTATCAATGTTATTAATTATATTCCAATTGCATTAGTCTTTCTCTTAAAGATACATTTGCGGCCAATGGATCATATCTTTTCGGATACAACTATCAAAATCATATATCGATAATATAAATGTAATCTATTTTGGATTTACACATCGTACCATATCATAGAGTCAATAATCTTAATGGTTTGATTAAACAACCGAGGATTATATATTCTTGACATTGATAAGTGTTAATACCACAGATATTGATTTTGATGACAATAACCATGTATATATAAGTACTAATGTTTTCCTACGTTATATAGAATATTTTGTAGGATATTATACATGTTTATACAAGTAAAGGATAATTGAGTTTGAAGACTGATCGGTAAAAAGATTAGAGATCAAAGTTTAGAGACAATCAAGATATTTGAACACTCATGAGTTTAGAGACAAAGACACAAAGAATTCAACACTATAGTTTATAGTTAATAAACAATAAATTAACTTATTAAAGTCTTTGAATAGCAACTTTCTCTTCATTGAATACTCTCTTATCAAATTATTTACTTTATTATCTACATATTTATTTTATTCTCAAAATATATTTCTACAAATATTTTATAAGACTTTTATATATTAAAGTATTTAGAAACTATGTTTAATTAATTTTACAGGAGTGTAGAATTTTGAAACACCTTAAAAGCGTTTCTATTTTTTCAAAAGATACACAAATATGTTAACATAGGCTACATAGGTATGTCGACATATGTACCATTGAAGAGGTGTCATTTGAATTTGAATAATTATGATTTTTGGTTACATCTCTTCGCAAATAGATATATCCCTTCAAACACTATATATAGGGGATTAAAAAATGAATTTTTATAACTACTTTCTCTATATTCTTCTAACTCCAAATTCTCGTTATATATTTCACAAAATCCACTTTCTATACACTTCAAATTCACTCAAATTCAATCTCTACTTTACTATTCATTCTCTACAATATACTCACTGAAAGTATTCTCACATCAATTAAAAGATCAAAGTGCTATCAAAAGGTTATGGGATATTCTGCATCCAAAGTACAACTATTTGTATTTGGAATCAACAACTCTCTACTATTATTTGTATGGGTATGCTTGTTGTCCGTTCAAGTCAAGTGGGTGTCCTTCTTACCCATTCAAATCAAGTGGGTCTGCTAGTTGCCCGTTTAAATCAAGTGGATGATCTTATTGCCTAATAAAATCAAGAGAGTCTACCCTGAGCTAGAAAAGTCGGGAGAGTGTATTTCATCGCCTTGAAATTGAGATTGTATTCTGCCTTGCTTGCTATCTATTTAAAGTAGGCATTGGAAAGGAAATCTGTACATACACTGTACAAGACTGGACGTAAGATTGGTTAATCTGAACCGATATAAAACTCCTGTTGTCATCTTTCTTATTTTTACTTTACTTTTGTTACATTTATACATGTCTGTGACTGCCTGTTAATATATATATCTGTATCGATTATCTGTGTTTGAGTTTAAATCTTGAAATAATTTAGAGAAGTTCCATATAAGTTATAAAACACTATTCACCTCGCTCTAGTGTTGAAGAAGCCTTAAGATTTGTTCACATTACATCATTTTCCATATTTGGTTTTGGAGCATTAGGTTTTCAAAAACTTGTTATTTGATTATTGAAAAGTATAGATAGCTAGTAACACTGGTAGTACATTTTTAACGCTTTTGAAAAAAACAAAGTTGTAAAATCCTTATGTTACCCTCAAATAAATTAGGAACTAATAATATTGAAAAGTCACTTGATTATTTGAATGTGTATAAAGTAAATTTGTAGGAACAGGTATGCTATACGGAAGATAGCGAACAGACACCTGATAACCATACATTACAAATAGAAAAAGGAAATACTAGATAGTGGATGCTCAAGATACATGACCAGAAGTCCGGAGATCTTAAAAAGAGGAGGAACGGTTAATATTGGAGATAACTCAAAAGGATATATCATCTGCAATGTTGGTAACTCTAACACTCTTATTAGTTCTAATGTTTCGCCAGTTAGGAACTTAAAAAATATGCAATTATAATGTGTATATATAGTTAATTATAACTATATTTCTCGAAAATATTGTTTAGCAATTAATGTTGATTTTGACTCCATATTTAAGGGAGTTTATTTATCTTTATCCATTTTGTTTATGACAAAGAGAAAGAAGAATATAAAATATAATACATGCATATACTAAGGGGAATTGATCCATACCAGTGTAAAACTCCTGGTGTCATCTCTTTTTTTCCTTTACTTTTACTGCATTTATTCATATATATATATATATATATATATTTGTGATTGCCAGTTAATATATATTTGCATTGATTATTTATGTTTAAATTTAAATCCTGTAATAATTTAGAAAAGTTGCATATAAGTTATAAAACATTATTCACTCCCCTCTACTGTTAAAGTAGCTTTAAGATCCATTCACATTAGTACTACACCATTTCCTACAGCAAGAAACTCACAGTTTCTCTTTAATGTACAAGTATACTCATTAGATGTTCTAATGTATTTATGTTCATTTATGTATGGACAATTTTATTTTATCCCTTATAATCAGTTTTATTATTGGATCATATCCAAAATCATTTTATACCAACAATTTCTTAAAGAAATTTCTTTGCTATGAAGTTCGTTTTTCTTGAATGAATAGTTGTTTCTCGGTGCAACGGAATAAACATTCATAAAAAATTTATGAAATGCCTTATATAAAATTGATTTTGCATTAGTTCATAATATATTTATGTTCACAACATAGATTACTCATCTAATGACTATCATTAACAAAATTCTCTTAGGACGATTCATACAAGATCCTTTACGTACAATTATTATGTGTAGTCTTTTGACTCGCACAATCTGCCAACTCCTTCGCTTAAGATCTATATGAGTTTATTATAAATCCTTATTTCGTATGGTTTGGTAAACCATTCTATAGATGATATTAGTTTTAACCTTGTGTACTACTCTTAAGTACACATCTTATCGAAAGAGTTTACTCACCTTCACTCATCATAATCATGCTTTGTCCCATAAAGTTTAATCACTCCTTATCAATACATCATTATGTATTATAGGAAGGAGTATCAATCCAAAGAGTTCATTAACTCTTATGATGCTCCCACTAAATGAGTGTATAGCCCTTAATTGTTTGGGAGATAATTAACTAGTAACATATGATTCATAATCATATAATAAAAATTATTTCTCAAAACTATGGCTTGGTCCATAATCTTAAAATAATTGTAAATAATTTTAGTTACTTCAGTATTTTTCAGTGCATCACTTTTGTTGTAAAAAACATACCACCTTATAGTTTTATTTCATAACGAATATTCACATTGAAATATAACTATGTCAATTTTTCAGTCGATAGAAAAAAATAGTCATTATTTCATAAATAATGTTTGGTATGTTTTACGAAAACAATTCTCATAATTTGATGCAATCAGTAAGTGCTATATGACATGCTCCTACTATTTCCACCATTACTGCAATCACTTGATTTTAATAGCTTTTCTTTAAATCATTTATTTAAACTTTTAAAATAAATTATAAAACCTTCAAATCATCTTTAAAATACTTAATTATTTATTTAAAAACATTTATAAAATATTTGAGAAGGAATACTTAAGTTTAAACCCGTAGTTCAAACGTTATTAAAAAGTGCTACAAAAGTGTTGCGAACAATGCATTTAAAGCTTATTTGATAAAAAAAAACTTTTCCATTATTTAGAAATTCATTTTATAACTCAAATCTCTTTCTAAAACATATTTAAATATTTATAGGATCTATTTCATATTTTTAAAGGATTAAAAATATCCAATTTAAAGAATTTATCGCTTTGGTTTACGAACTGCCAAACAGCGATTACCTTGAAAACTTGTTTTGCTTATATTTCAAAATCTACTAAACAAAATCTCGATCTTTTTCTTTTGTTTGAAAATTATAATTATAACATTTTGGAAAATTCTTATTCCAAAGAATACCGACTTCGATTTCATTCTATAAATGGATTTAACTTTCTATGGCGTGAAATCGTGAACAACCGTTACGCGACGCGCCAATTTCAACTTCGTTTTTGTTTTCTTTTTAAACTCTATCGAAACATTTTTAAATGTTTATAAAACGTTTCTAAAATATTTTAAACCAAATTCTAAGAGTTTTAACATCTCATATATACCATTTCATTTACAAAAAAGAAAGTGATTTCCTTTGTGATATTTCGACGTGTATTTAAACGTGACTTATTTTACACATCCAAATAATAATATTTTGCAACCAAACATGATGATCAAATCATAGCAACCAAACAACATGTCATATCATCATCCAAAGTATATATATAAATATAAGTGGAGTTTTCTCAACTCGGGTTAAATGATTTACTTTAAAATGGCTATAGCTTCGCTAACTTGAATTTAAAGCTAACGAACTCTCGAACTTTTGCCTTTAGAAGGCTCGGCCTTGACCTTGGAGGCTCGGATGACTCACGGCCTAGCTTAGTGGAGGAGAAAGGCTCAGCTATGGAAGGTGGAGGGTACAGCCGTGGGGTATTTACGTAGAGAAGAGGAGGATTGTGGTAGTTTTGAGGTGTTATATATATATATATATATATATATATATAGACACACACACATACACTATGTAAATTTAGTTTCTTTTTGAAATAGATTTTTCCATAATTTTACTAAAGCAAGAGGCCATTAAAATGGAGAGTAGAAGGTTTAGAAAACGAAGAGGAAATATGGAATGAAAGTGAAGATGGAGTGTTGTATTTATAGGCAAGGGAAAGAGTAAAAATATCATGATATTTAAGTGCATATACATCACCTTTCATCACCACTATCACCTCCCCCTACATCATCATGGTTCGATCGAAATGACCCCCACTCCATGTGCATTCTCAAGTGCATGTACTTTTTATGTGTAAGTGTGAAGTTTGGAATGCTTAAGTATTAAGGAAGTGAGAAAATATCCTAGATATTTTTGATTATATATATATATATATATATTAGTATATGTATATATGTGTGCATGTGTATATGTGTGTTCATGTGCATATGGATATGTTCATGGATGTGTACATGTATATGTGCATATGTATGTCATATATAATCCATAACGTTGCACAACTTCTACACGTTGAATTGCTACAATTTCGATTTTGATTTTCGTTTATATTTTCACTTCTTAGTTAATATACATATATTTGTAAACCATGTTTAATAATAATATTCCTATTATTATATAATAATTAAAAAATCTCATTTAATAATTAAAATAATTATTAAATTGTTTAAAACTCAATTTAAATTCAAAAATCAATTATTCGGAAATGATGACATTATTAATGATGTCACAAATACATTTTATTTTTCCAAAATAAAACAAATTATTTTGTTACATATTCTTACTTATATAGAGAAATGAGTGTATGTGTCCAGCTCCATGTGCAATATTGAATGGTCAAAGAGTTGTTTATCGATAAAATGATTTTCGGTCATTTTATCGATATTTGTTCCAAAGTATATATTTTTGTGAATATTTATTCAAAATGAGATTTTCCATATTATTCATTGTTCAAAACATCATTATTTATGTTAAAAAATCTTATATTTCAATATTTTGAAAAAAAATTAAAGTGATGAATTTCCAGTTCGTTACAAGAATGCCCTTGCTACAACATCGTAACGAAGTCTTTACAAAAGCGCACTCGATCATCTTTAACATTTAAGGACATCAAATGTGTTGCAATTTATGTAAACTAATCAAACTAACATTTCGATGATCGAGTTCTTAGATCTATGTTGTAGTTTCGGTTTTGTGTTACATTTAACATAATATGGTCTTTATTATAATCAATCAAATTGAATACTCGATCTCACATTATGATTTATTTGCTTATTTCGAATGAACTAATTTCATCAAATTATCATACATTACGAACCATGACCATTCACCATATAACACTTTTATGTGATAGTATATGGATCAAATATCCATAGTCTTGTATTGCTTTTGAGTTCGGAATTCATGGAATGTAATACATGGTCTCGACCAAATAAACATGTCAGCTGCCAAGTAAACGATGTGTTAAGTAGTTGTAAAATTAAGCACTTGCATGGGTACAGAAAACATTAACGTGCAAGAAGTATTTAATAGCAACTATATATTGTATTTCTATTTGTCAATCTTCAATTCAGTTCATTTGTGTATTTTAATAGATAAACATTTTGTCAATCATATTAAATGTTCAAATTTATCAAGTAGATTATTGTAACATTATATAGCATATGTTCTTACAACATTATAAAGATTAAATGTTTTTTTTATTTTTCTAATAAGGCTTCCATTAGTCTTTTATGTTTCACCAAACCCTAAGCAAACATTGAAGTCTTTTGAATTCACTATTGGGTGTTAGGACTCACATGTCTTGGAATTCTGACCTTGAGGAAAGCTCAACAACTCATAGGCATGTATATGATGGATAATGACTTATCGATTGCATTACATACAACTCCTAACCCGTGATTCCTTGTCCTAATCCTGCCTTCACCTTGGGGAAAGCTCTACAAGTAAAGTAGGATTATTCACTCGGACGTATCATTTCGCTGCTGCTAAGTATAATGCACTTACCTTGAGGAAAGCTCAATAAATATGTGCAGTTATCTTACCTCGCCTATTCCATATATTAATAGTACTACACATAAAATCCCCAGCTCGAGGAAAGCTCAACAAAAAAAGAGTATACAAGTAATCTACTAATATATAAATGATAGATTACAAATTTATATTAAAGACTTATAATCTTCAATATATTATATCGAGTGATATCAACTTATGGAATAATGTATTTCTTGTGAAATACCCTTGTGATTCAAGTGTCGGACATATTAGAAATCATGGTATATGTACATATACGTATGTATTAATTCCTTAAGTCTATTTAAGTTTTCTTTAATGTTCCATGTAACGGCCCATATTTTAATGATAAGATGTTTAAATAATTGATTTAAATATTGAATCGTTAATTAAATGAAGGCCTGAAAATATGATTTTTTGCACATGATTGAATCAGATCTTGAGACCAATTCCTTTGAGTTCGGATTGATGTTGTGAATTAAAATGAGTATAACCTCGGTATATTTGGAGATTGGGCGATCCGATAGCCAAAACGATCTCGAAATGCACAAAATTATCGTCCCGGGGCACAGTCTTAGATAGTGATGAGATTTATATCATTGGGACCCAAAAAATAAGGTGATGTATGAAAATGAGTTTTGCTGATATGGGGAATGCTAATAATCAACCTAGTATTACCGATTAGTTTAAATGCTCTCATGTAACGCTTCGTTGAATACTACACAACTCCTTGCAAAGAATGTTTGAGTGGGATTTACAAACTTCTTAGTGAATACTTGAATTTCACCGGGTAGTATAGGATACTTTGGTTAAGTTCTTGTGATCACTTTAAGAGAAGTATTTAACACTTTATGGCTGTGTCCACTTTTTATGTTCGGCCGGAGTCCGATAGATCCTTAAAAGATATTTAGTTCAGGTTCTTCAATGGTATCCGTGATAAGTGAGATTTACTAGCTTTAGTAAACATTTGAGTTTCACCAAGTGATATGGTATGCTTTAGTTAAATTCTTGTGATTATTAATAGTGACAGTATTTGGCACTTAAGAGTATATTTCCTTTGGTGTTCGGTTGGGGGCCGATAGACCCTTAAGAAGTATACTTATGGATTTTTACATACTTATGGGTTATATATATACGAGTAAAAATATAAAGATGGAAAATATAGAGAATTGGAGTCATGGTTGCTATGATCGTTTTGATCGGTATGGTTGATCCTTGATATCAGTTGTGAATTTGTTCCATAGTATGGACGATCCTCGGTTTCAGATCGATACGGAAGATACCAAATTATTTTGTTGTTTGCCATGGTATGAACAATCATTAAGCTTGGTATAGATGATCATGGTGATCAATATTCGTTGTTTTAGGTTTAGTGATTATTCAGTGTTTCATGGTTTAAATATTCTTGTGCTTTGAGCTAAATTCCTAGTTAAGTCATTTCAGTGACTAGTGTATGTTTATAATGTTGTATACCTTATGCTATATCTTATTCTCACCCTTTTGAATATTTAGAGATAGTCTGACCCGTTTATTTTCTAATACTCGGTTCAGGCCGAGACTTTTTAGGTATCAGGACTTGTAGGCTTTTAGGTAGGTTATATTTATGTATATGTATATGATGGGATGTATATTTTGAGATGGTGACTTATTTTGGATGGTTATTATGTGGGACTAGTGTTATTTTATGGACTCACGGTATGTATTGTATTTGTTGTATATTATCTGTTGTGATATATGACTGTTGTTTATATGATATATCATTCTGATTTTGAGAAACTGATGTATTTATTACTTTAGGCTGAGATTGTACACGTCAAATTTTTTTTCCAAATATTAAATGAAACCAGTAAGTGTGGCAATGTCAGTGTTAGTTTAAAGGTATATTCACATTTGGTCTCCCTTAACAAACCACGTTCTCTGTATTATTAGACAAGATTACTTATACTGTTCTTTAGTTATATAGGTATAATGATAGGGTTGTTACAGTTGGTATTAGAGCAGAGTCGGAACATTATAACATATAATATCATGGATTTGAGACCTAGATGACTTAGAGTGTTGTCCCATAGGTTGTGTGGTAGATAGATATATTACTTATCTAATTTAGGATAGGAATATAAAATGATTATGGGATAATCTTTTGGGACGTATTTTGATTTAAACTAGTTATATTCAAAATAATATTAGAGTTTGGATTGTGCATAATAGTATTATGGCTGGAGGCAGACCTAGATTTACACTAGGAAGTAATCCTGGCACAGAAGGGATGTTTTTGACTCCTGAGCAGATATAAGATATTGTCCGTGCTGCCCGGACTGTTGATCTGGATAATCATTTGGTTCATGCTGATTTCGCTTACCTATGCAAAGACTTCAGGCGTGTGGGAGGTAGACCATTTAGGTGAATGGAGAAGCTTATTGTGATGTAGGCTTGGAAAAAGACACGCGAAAGGATTTTCAACCGCACGACCCTTTTTGATACTCCAAGAGTTCTAGTGGCATCCAGCCAATTGCAAGAAAGAGTATTGGAATGGTATGACTTGTTAACGGTGGAGGTTGAAGAGGTTCAGCTTACTTGGGCACAGTTTAGACAAAGGTTCAAGCAGAAACTCTTGCCAGGGGCAGAAAGAGAAGCGACGACTAGGAAGTTCATTGACCATAGGCAGAATCAGTTTTCCGTTATGGAGTATGTAGAGGAATTTGAAGCATTATTTACACATGGATTGGATTTCATTAGTATATCAAGGAAGAAAAAATAAAAATTTATTTATGGATTACACAAGTCATTAAAGAAAGCCCTAATACTTCAGTTGGATATATCTTTCGAGGCTTTAGTCGATTCAGCATTTCGTCTCGAGGAGGTGGAGAAGGATAGTGAGGAAGATGAAACTCCTAATAAGCAAAAGCAAGAGTTTAACCAGAAAAGAAAGCAACTACTTAAGTAAGGAAATTCCAAAGCTAAGAGTAAGAAGAAGAATCAGAATGAGTTTGATTCTAAAACTCCACATGGGAGTCAGGTAGCAAGCTTCAACAGTGGAACTAAGGGTCACTATTCGAGTGAGTGTAGGAACCCAAAGTTTCTTCTCCATCTTGAGTTTGCTTTTATTACAAGAAGTAGGGGCACATGATAGCAGCTTGCCTATATAAGGAAAGGAAAGAAGGGAAGGTGAAGGCCGTGGAGACTTCTGGTAGATCGTCTTAGTAAGGTATAGTTATAGCTAATATAGTGTTCTTTCTTTTGTTAGATTGCATTAGAATTGGTTTTAGGAATAAGTTATTAGCTTTGGTTGATTGGTTGTTAGGAATTGATTGATTAGTTGTATTTACTCAAATTTGATGCATGTATGCTATTAATGATAAAATAAATATAATTAAGGAAAACATGTAGTTAATTGTTGTGTTGACTTGTCTGGTAAATATTTACGGATTTTGATCGATATATGGGATGCCATATTATTGATAGAAGTTCCTAAACATCGATCGAGACATTTTGACATGAGAATCTAAAGATAGTTATTTTAGGAAAATATTTTGAGTTAAAAAAAATTAAAATAATATTTTTGCCATAAAATAATTATGTAAAGTGGAGAGGCTTGGCAAGGCATTGTTGATAGCGTGTGCGACAAACTTTGAAAGTAACAAAGTGGATCACAATAATTTCATAGCTTAATATTACTTTATATAATGAGATAAATTTAATTAATAATTTATGAATTAGTTGGAGAATTTTAAGAGTTCTTTGCGAAAATAAAAGATAGAGTATCTTAATTATCTTTAAGTGTTTAATATACTTGAGATAATATATATATTTATAAATAAAAAGAAATTAATGGAATACTTATTTATAAAGAATCATAATTAATTGGCTAAAGAGGAATTTGGAAATTTAATTTATAGATTTCTTTCATAAAGGAAATTGCAGGGATGCAATTTTCTTAAGGGGGGTCTATAACAACCCTATTGTTAATTACCTAATTAATTAAGTTTAATTTTGGATAGTTATTCTAAATTGTGGGTTGTGAAATTTTATTGCGAAAGAAAAATTAGTTGAATTTTTTTAAATAAATCTTATTTGTGAGAAATGAATTTATTTAGATTTAAAAGTTGTTAACTTTGGAATTTTTTCATTAAATGAAAATAAGAGATTGCCCTTTTTAAATATTTAAAAAGAAGGTTAAAATAAGTGTTAAAAATCTTATTTCTTTCATTTATTTTGAAGTTAAAAGGTTAAAATATAATGTAAAGTTTTTATATAAATTTTTTTAGGTGTAATATGATTTGTAATGGGAGTTAAAATGAAGGAAATAGGTGGAAAATAGAGTTTTTAGTTATTTAATTAAAGTACGGGTTAGGGCCTAAGTAAATTTTAGCCCATTAGTGCAAATAAGAGAGAGTTTTCTCTCCTTACTAATTTCTAAAGAAACTATACTATCATTTTTTCAAACTAGTAAACAAAAGAAAGTTTCTCAAAGCTAAGATAACCCTTCAAAAATCCTCAATTTCAAGTTCTAAATCAAAGGACTTTTGGTTAAATCTTATAAAAATCAAAAGAAGGTAATCTCCTACACCTTTAGCGAATCAATTAGGGTTAGCACTTTTTAGTTTTATCTTTTGGCCGTAATCTTCTCTTTGCAATTTCTAAAAAACCTAGGTAGTAATCAAGAGAAACTAATTCGGGATTATTTTATCAAATTCAAGTTTAAAGGTGAGTTGACCTCACCAACTATCTCTAAATTCATGTGTATGCGATTCTTAGTTGCTGTTTGGATTAAATTGGATGAACATTAGTTGTATTGTTCATGTTTATATTGTTCAATTTCTCAAAACTGCTGAAACCCTAGTCTTTTATCTCATTTAGTTGATAATTATAGTTGTTTATATGGATGCATGCACTCTGAAATTACCTTAGGACAATCACTCAAGCTATAGGATTGAACCACCATCACCAGATTTCGACCGGGGAGGATTTTTGGAGCTGAAACAGCTCTAGAAACATCCCGACAGGTGGATCAATGGGCGAAAATTTAGGGTGACCTAGCTCTAGATAAATACCTCGGATCCCATGTTTGTTTCCTTGTTTGTCTCCATATTTATTGTTGATGTTTTCTTGCATTTTGTATGTTTGTTTGTAGTTCTTTTGACATCAATTTCCTTTGGTTTGTTAATCCATAAAATTAGATTTGGAGTAAATATAGAATTAAAAACCTTTGGAACAAATTGTGTTCGGACTTTGTAATGTGTAGTAGTGTATTCTCTTGTGTTATGGACATGGAATCACCTAGATTTAAACGGTTGTAAAATTATAAACTTATATCTAACTATTTTCTAAATATGAATATAAGTAATTTTATGAATGAAAGTTTATTTAAGTTCATAAATATCAAACTTGTTTCTAAATCAATCTATATCCTTTTATAAATGATTTTGTTTTACTAGTAGTTACTATATACTAAGCATTGTTAATAAAATAGACATGGGTTTGGAATTATGGTTCTAAAAATATAAACCTAATTTATTTCTAGACAAAATGGTTAACTATATCAAAATGGATTTGAAAGGGTAATAAATATGGTTATATAAAATAATGGACTTATATATATATATATATATAGGTTTTTGGGAACATGATTTGTTAACTAAATATCTTATATGGAATTTTGAGACAACAATGTATATATATATATATATAATTGTATTTTTTTTAACATTTTGGGTATATGGAATATTTTATCAAATAATGAATAACTATATAAAGATATATAATAAAGGAATTTGTGGAAAACTATATTATTTGTTTTCTAAACTATAAAACTCTTAGAAAATAAATGTTTTGAGAGCCTTAGTTCTATAATATGGGGAACGCTAATGTAACACCCCTAATTTTTGATAACATTATTCAGGAGAGAAAATTAAATAATTAGAGTGATAAGGGGATTGAGATTTTAATAAATGATAAGAAGGTCATGCTTAATTAATTAATTAAATGGGCTTAAGAATGGCTTATAGGCCAATTAGTTTACAAAAGGGTATATTGGGAATTAGCCGCACCTTAATTCCATAACCCTTATATATATCCATGACTTGCCATCCATTCACGTTTATTTCTCATTTTCACAAAAACATAAAATGCAAACATAAAAGAGGAGCTGGCCATTGTTAAGGAAGAGAGATTCAAATCAGGCTAAGGGATTAAAGCTAGGGGAAATTGATCTTCAACAAACCTCAAGTTCCTTATCATATTCAAGTTAAAAAATAATTTATACCATCTGTATTTTGTTTTATGATCATATGTTTTCGGATTTAAGATTAAATTCGTTTTTATGATTATTTGGATGACGATATGCTTGAATTATAATTTGTTTGATTTAAACAAAATTGTTTAAATGAGGATTTATACGGTTTTAGGGCAAAACCGATTGTAAATGATTTTTGAATGCCATGGAAAAAATTTATGTTATAAAACATGATTTTGGAGTTGAGTTTTAATTTTGATAATTTTCCTAACTATGGAAAGATTATTATGAATATTCAAAGGAAAATATGGTTAATTGGGTTTAGAAATTTATTCCAGAAATTATATTGAGAATTTGGGTCTGAAATTTATATACATTAGATAACATATTAGAAGTGAATTTCTGTGATTTTTGGGGATTTTTCCTAAGTGGTTTGCTATGGAAATTAAATTATTTTAGAAGAAGGACTTATTTGCATTATTAGTTTTGCTTAATGGAAGGGCTTATTTGTTAAATTAATCTTGATTTAGATCTGGAATTATGCGGTAGTTAATTTGAGAAGGAATTTGAAAAGTTATGGCAACTAATTAAAAGTTTACAACTAGGCAAGTTAGTTATAAAATAATTGCTTTTATTGGCTTTAATTCAGTCTTTACCTAGAAAAAGTATGTTTCACCTCTTTTAGAAGCTGCCTTTCGACCCTATGCTTCCGCCTCGACCAAATCGAAACCATTCAAGTCAAGACCAACCCATACCAAAACCAATACACTAGGCATCAAAGAGATTGGTTCATAGTGGATTGGAAAAGGGGCGGAAGGCATGGTGTCGAAGTCAATGCTTTCAATAGGGGTCGAAACCTTTGTTAGTTTTCCAAAGAAAAGCGCCTGCTTTGTTTTACTAAATCTTTCGAAGGAAACGAAACATATGCTTTCAAAAGGGGTTTTCTAATAGCTTTCGAAAGGGTTGCCATTTTATGTTTTAAAAGTATAGGCTTTCGAATGGGTTCCTTAATTTATAAAATAATGCTATCGAAAGTAGTAGTTCCGACTAAGTCGAAATCCAGCCGCTGTTCTTTTTCTTTTCGAGTGTATTGAAGTCATCAATACTTCCGAAGGGTATCTTTTGTTTTTAAAGATGAAATAAGCCACTTCCTAAATGCTTTCGAAAGGATTCAAGGGTTTCGAAGGCAATGGCTTCGAAAGAGGGTTTTGATGCTAACCTTCAATGTTTTACTTTAAAGTTTTGAAGCTTTCGAAAGGATGGTGCCGACGCCATCAAGCTTTTCCCAAACAATTTTATATGATGATTAAAGGTTTCTAAAGAGGTACTTTCATATATATTCACTTTGACACAAAAGATTTTTATAAAGCAAAACCCAATGGTTTCGAAAGGGGTACTTTCATTGGTTTCAAAGCTATGTTTCCAAGGACTATTAAGTAATGTTTTGATACTTTCGAAAGGTATATTTTGGTTTTGAAAGGGATGATTAAAGAGCTTCGAAACGTATATATTTAATGTTTTGAAAAGAAATTTTCTATGCTTTCGAAGGAGGTTATCCAGGGGTTTCGAAAGTGATGTATTAAGATTTCGAAAGCCTTAGTTTTCAAAAAAAATAACCCAATCTCATTTTAAAGGAAAACCATGGCACAAATAAATAAAGTATTTTGAAATGGAGTTTTTGAAGAAGTTTTCCTTAATTAATGGGTTAAAGGGATTAACCAAGTTTTATATATATGATGATGATTTCAAGGATATTAAAACCACAGGGGTTGGTATTATTATGTTTGCTTCTTCATATATGTATTTGAATATATTCACATTGTAATGAACCCATAACGGTACCTTGGGGAAGGGCAGAATACCCAGTTAGGTTGACCCAGTAGTGAATATTAATTAAATTAACTCCTGAATGAGTAGAATTGCATCTAGGAGGTCAAGAAGACCAAAGTATAAAATGCTAAAAATATTAAAAGGAGATATTGGCAAGGGCGAATAGGTTCACAGTAAACCCATGAAAACTGCGTATAGGAAAACATATTGGCAGGGGCCAATAGGTTCACAGTAAGCCCATGAAAACTATGTATAAAAGAAGGTGTCAGGAAGAAGTTTCATAGTTAGCCCATGAAAACTATGTTTTGATATTGGCAGGGGCTAATAGGTTTGTAGTTAGCCCATGAAAACTATATCCAAATTAAGATATTGACAGAAGTCAATAGGTTCCTAATCAACCCATGAAAACTAGGATAAGAGAAAAGATATTGGAGTTACCAATAGGTTCAGGGAGGACCCATGAAATGGTAAAGATATTTGCAAGGGCCAATAGGTTCTTAGTGATCCCATGAAAACTATGTAACTGGACAGGGAGTCCTTAAACATTAAATAGGTTATTAGTAAGCCCATGAAAACTATTAGGTTAATAGTAACCCTAGACACTATAACTAAGACAGATAGTCAAAATGAATGGGGATAGGTAATCCTAAATTGATTTACATGTTTTGCATATCATCATATTATTTTGAGATGTTTTAACCACTGTGGATACAGGAGCACAGTATATGGTTTTAAAAAGGTTTTAGGATACTAGTGAGGGGAAAACCCATTCCGATAAGCGGCGTGGTCTCACTAGATATCTAAATGGTTTAAGATGGTAGATTATTATTCATACCAGGCTTTATGTCTGACTCAAAGTTTATGTTTTCCCCTTAAATTCTCGAGTACTCAATTGATTTTAAGTAGTTTGAGAGTTGAGGTTTTCAGGTACCTCTTTAGACGAATAAGCTTCCGGAGACATGCATGAGGCATGATAGCTATCTAGAGTTCTCTTTTATTTTGATTCCGTTGTGTTGTTGTTGTAAAGGAAAAGTTGTTTAATTGCCTATATATACTCTAATCATCCAAGGGGAATCTTCATATGTCAGCTCTTGGCGTATGTTGTAATAGATATATTTTCTCTAAATGTGGTTCTCGTATTAGGATTTTGTAATGAATTTGAAATGTTTTGAAATGGAATATGGAACTTGTTTGATGTTTTAATTTTTTTCCATATTCATGTGTTTCTGTGTATCAATGTATCTAACATTACCATATTTGGTCGCCGAGGATTAATAACTATGGATGAATGCAGCATCCGTAGCCGTTAGTTTTGGGCCTCCAAGTGGGGGATGTTACAGCTAATAAGCAACATAGTGTTGCCGATTGGTTTAAATGCACTCGTGTAATGGTTCGTCGAATATTACACAACTCATTGCATAGGATGTTTGAGTGGGATTTACTAACTCCTTAGTTAATACTAAAATTTCACCGGGTAGTATGAGATACTTCGGTTAAGTTCTTGTGATCACTTTTAGAGAAGTATTTAACACTTTAGGGTTGTATCCTCTTTTGATGTTCAGCTGGGTGCCATTAGATCCTTAATAGATATATAGTTCAGGTTCATCAATGATATCCGTAATAAGTGAGATTTACTAGCTTTTAGTAAACACTTCAGCTTCACCAAGTGGTATGGCACGTTTTGGTTAAATTCTTGTGATTATTAATAGTGATAGTATATGGCACTTTAAAGTATATTTCCTTTAGTGTTTGGTTGGGGGTCGATAGATCCTTAAGAAGTATACTTATGGATTTTTACGTACTTATGGAGTTATACACACACACACACGCACGCACACACACACGCGCGCGCGCACACACACACACACATATATGTAAAAATATAAAGATAGAAAATATAGAGAACTGGAGTCATGGTTGTTATATATGATTGTTCTGATCGATATGGACGATCCTTGAGATTGGTTGTGAATCTGTACCATGGTATGGATGATCCTCGATATCAGATCAGTATGGAAGATACCAAATTGTTTTGTTGTTTTCCACGATATGGACAATCATTAAGATTGCTATGGATCATCATGGTGATTAATATGGATTATTTAGGATTAGTGATTATTCAGTGTTTCATGGTTTAAATATTCTTATGCTTTTAGCTAAATTCCTAGTTAAATCATTTCAGTGACTAGTGTATGTTTATTATGTCATGTACCTTATGTTATATCTTATTCTCACCCTTTTGAATATATAGAGATAGTCTGACTTTATTTTATAATACTCGGGTCAGGCCGAGACTTTTCAGGTATCAGGACTTGCAGGCCTTTCGATAGGTGGGTAAGCAGATGATAGACTATTTTAACTTATCGCTATATCCTCTATAGGATATATTTATGTAACGACCCGCTATTTTGGACCATTCGCGTCCATTATAAGTGTACAGGTAGACACTCATGCCGGAGTTGAATTGCTCAAAATACCGCGTTGTTAATTTAAATTTGGCAAAACTGAACATATACAGTAAATAAATAATCACAGATCACAGACACAGAGTAATAAGTGCAGCGGAAATAAAAAGATAGTAGTTCATGAAGCTACTATATGAATATATAAGATACATCAGAGTTTACAACAGAAGAGTAATACGATACATCAGATACAAAGCAGAATACATCACTGGAATCATCGAATATCTGAAAGCTGGATAGATAGCTGGATCTCCAAGCGAAGCTCCAACTCCAAAGGTGAGTCTCGAAAGCTGAACCACTCAGTCTGACCCGAGCGTAAAGCAAAATACAAAACACTCGAGTCAGGATTAACATTCTTATATTAATAAATCCAACTCAAGTGAAATAGCAATTGAAATACAAGTAACTCAAAGGATGTTTGGAATAACCATCCTTTAAGGATCCGTTAAACTATCTACTAGGTAGTAATATACGCTAAGTAGATAATGTCTATCAGTAATAATAAGATATCAAAATAGCGTTAAGTCATGGCCCATTCCACCCTTAACACATTTTTATTCCCAAAAGCATATACAAGACCGTAGTTTCCCCAAAACCGGAAGTCACCAGAGGGCAATCCATATACTAAAGGTACAAATCAAAATCGTAGTGGTCGCGCATAAATGGAATACAAGTATGACAAGGCACATGAGGCAATACCCAAGGTAGTGATACTACCGTTCGCCTGATCCGGACTGGTGAGAACGCAACGCCGCAGCGCACGCAACACCGTGAAACAACACTCCCAAAATCAAGGGTGCACCAATCGACAACAAGTATAAGTAGTTCGAAGAAGTGTGTCCACTTGAGGTAGCTAATCCTCCATTGGCCCGGCACAGCTCTTGTTTTAGTCATTTCCAATTTGACACAAGTGTCAAGGCTATCCATTATCATTCTCTTTCTTCAGTCATCACGTACATCATTCCAACCACTTCATTCTGGATCATCACTCCGCGTATAGTTATTAAAGTGGTTTTCGGTTTAGATAGAGAGTATATCCATAACCGATTCCGGTCTCTTTAATAACTTTCGTAATTATTACACCGATTGGTCGTTTATATATTTCAAAAACCAAATCAAATTCGATTTCGATTTCAATTCGTAAACCAACATTTCATTTGTCTTTCAAAACCAATTTCCAATAATTCACGTTTCAAAACATCCAAATTATCCTTTCAAGATCTTATAATTCAATCTCAATTTCCTTTAAAACAATTCAAGTATTGATTCAAGTTCGTATATAGGTTCCATTCCAAAATCATTTAAATTAATTTAATTTAACATTTAAATCAATTTAAATTCATTTATCGATTTCATTCAATATTCATTAAGTAAATTTTACATTCAAAACGATTTCTATTAAACTTCCAATTCATTAAATCCATTATTTAAATTCAACTTCATTTTATCAAAACTTACAAATTGAATTAAATTAAATTCATCAAATCAAATTCTTTAAATTTCAAGTCTTGCATTATTTCCATAAATCGCATTTTATTTCTTGTTAAAGAAATTCAATTTCACTTATTTACTTACTTAAATAATTTCCAAAACTTAATTAATAAGGAAACTCAATTTCAATTATTTACGAAGTAAAATTCACTTATTCAAAAGTTCAATTTTTCTTATTTAAAGGATTCAATTTTATTTAATCATTAAATAATTCAATCTCATTTAATTATTAAATAATTCAAAACTTAATTATTAAATAATTTCAAAGTTTAATAATTTCAAACTTAATTATAATTTCAAACTTAATTATTAAATCATTTCTCAAATTAAACAACATTCTTTCATCAATTACATTGTTAATATTTTGTTTCATATTATTAAATATTAAAAAATTTCTTTTCATTAAAATTCAAATTTCAACTTCATTTCGAAACCATATTATTTATTCAAATAAAATCTTCGTTTATGTTTAAATCAAATTATTGACCAATCGGGTTTTATTTAATTTTCTATCCTAGGTCAAAGTTCAATTTGGGTATTTATCATTTCAACCCGATTCCAATTCAATTCAAAAATCAAAGCATAACCAAGGGAACTTGCAGTGTGATAATTGGGATGGTGTCAAAGTAAATAAACAAGCAATAACAACAATCAATAACAATCCAATAATCAATTCAAATAATCCCGAAATAACCGTATTAATTCGCATTTTTATTTGTACGAATTAATATAATTATTTCTAGAATCTACACTATCATTTCATGTAGATTAAAGATTTATTACATTACGGTTTTCACTTGTCATTCAATTTACAATTTCATACATCATCAGTTTAACAACATACATTCAGTGGTTCAAAGTGTAATTAAACAAATCTTACGTGTCAATAAATTCAACAGTTAAAGGGGTCATATTATACAATGTCATTAAATCAAATTTAACACTTAACTATCCTATATCAAGTTCTATTCCATACTGTTTATCATTTTAACATTAACAATTTAACGTCTAATATAAACATCAACAATCAATCAACTATCAGCCAAACTGTATTATCATCGCATAAATAATTAACAGATAATGGTGTCAGATGTCACAGGTGAACTGATACATGCAATAACATATATAACAGTGTAATCAACAAACAACAGTAAATTTCAATTGTCGTTTCAATTGAAATCAAATTTAATAAATAAAAGAACATTAATCGTGAGTGAGTGCTCACCTTTCGAGGCTAGAGAGAACAGGAGATGACACTGATACGAACACAGTTACGAACACTAAAATTTAGTTACCAATCCAAGCACAGAGATATGGGCACGAATTCGATGAAGAAGTAGACACGACGGACGAAGCTGGAAATGGAAAATCGATGGAAACGATTGAATCAGTTGATATAGATTGAACTAAATACATATATTATTATTCTGAAATCGATTTTTAAAACATATATTTATTTCCAATAAACAGTTCATCCCAATGCACCGTATCTATAAACATTTGAAAATCAAGTTTCCATGTATATATAAACAAATGCACATGTTGTATATATCAAAATTTAGTACTTATGTAGAGGCTAACACTATATACAAAGTTCTGGAAATCTTATTATTTTACTTCTTTAAAAACTGACTATATTACACATACGCGGACCACCCTATGTATTATTATATGTCAATACCAACAATAATTATATCATAGCAAAACAAACTTATTAAATAATTATTTATATACTTTTACAGAGATCTATATATATACGTAAAACAGAACATATGAACTAACTTATTAGTATAAAATACATATAGATATAATACTTTTAAAAATACAAAACTGTACTCGAGTATATATATCCTCGCCTGGTATAATTCTTTCAAAACCAATGCAACACAAAATATATAATAGACGTATATATATACTGAAATACTTAATATATATATATTGTGTAAACTTATTTTGTAACAACAGACTACCCAACTCTTAAACAAACTCATATACATTACCAAACAACTAATATACAACAACATATGAAAACTGTAAAAATCAGTACTACCTGAAACATCCATATAACAAACTTTAAACAAAATTTGTGTAATCCATATACAAGATAATTTGTAAACGCCACTATATGTATAAGTATAAACTTACTCGAAAGATAGAGAAGGAAGCTGTCGAAGGGGACAGGCTCGGCTAGCTTGCTCGACAGAGAAATAGGAATGGTGGAGGATGAAGGAGGTGGGAAGGCAAAGGAGGCCGCTGCGTGGAAGGGCCGGGCGGAGGCTGCGCTGACGTGGCAGAAGAGAATGGATTCGGGCGAAGGGAAGGAGGCGGAGGAATGGTGGATATAAGGAGGCCCGGTTAGTCGGCGTTAGAAGTGAAGGGGCGGTGGCGGCAGGAGAAAGGTGCGGAGGGGCTGGACGCGTGTGGCTCGGCGGACGTCGGCGCCGGGCTTGGGGTTGTTGCAAACTGGGTGGGTGGAAGTTCGATTGCATGAGCCTGGGCTGGGTGAACGGCAGAGGCCGAAGTCGTGGCGGGTCCGATGATGGGCTTTGGTCTAGGCACGGGTAAGAGAGAGGATCAGTTGAGGGGAAGAGGCAAGCAAGCTTTTATGAAATGGGAAAGATGAACATGTTATAGGCAAACTAAATTATGCTTCAGCAAGTAAAGTATGTATATAAAGCAATGAATGGCATAGCAAAAGGGGAAGGAACGTGCTCCTCTGACACAATACCACTTTAATATTTACCTTATATAAATGGAAACAATAGAATAGGAATAGGCTTGAATTATACAAGGGTCCGTTTTTATATATTATTATCACTTTATCAGAAGAAATGAATAGTTTCAAGATGATTAAACGTACACGACTTCAGGACCTAATAAAGCTAATGACTGCTGGGTTACACGGTGGGTTATGAAAGGACAAACGAAACTGAAAAGGCACAAAACGGAACCGATATGGATGACCGTTTCGCAGTTTCCACGGCGTACCGGACTTCAAAACGCAGAAGTGAATATACCCCTAAGATCAGCATGACGAGACGGTCAAAACGGTATACAGATATCAGTGGTTGAATTATAAAAATTCGAATTTTCTAATAGCGGAAAATGAAAGAAAAACGCTGAAAAATAAGATCGACGGAGCCAAAGATGTCCGAATTTGGAAAAATGACAAACTGACATCTTGCTCAGAAGATGGTTTAGAATTTTTCTATGTAAAAATATTTAGGTTCGTAAACATTTTATTTTCATCGCTTTTTAACTGATTAAATTGAAGTGAATTTACGTGCGAAATAAACTTTCGTATTTTCGGACGAAAATTTACCAGTCGCTATGTTTAACTAGACGTATTCCAAATATTAAATTTTTATTTCAAAATTTTATCGTTTTAAAATTCCACAAAATTTCAACTAATTATGTTATTTAAAACAGTTGAAATTTACGGGTCGTTACACTCTCCCCCACTCAAAACTTTTTGTCCCCGAAAAGGAACGAGGTAGGAGAATAGAAACAACCAGAAAGAAAAACAGATTTGAAATACAAAATAATAATTAATTTAACTCATATAAATTCAAATTTAAATTAACTAATATTCAATAATTGATTTAATCCATTCACTAAAATCAATCTCAACTATTTCTAAATTCATTTTATTATTATCCAATTATCTTTAATTAACAATTTCCAAAATCATAAATTTGCATAGTCTTTTATTATAATCATATTTTATTTTCAACAATTTTAAATTCTTCTTTATACCAAATTATTGTTAAATTTATTTTACTTAATATATCTAATCACATATATTTAACCTATATAAATTAATTTAAACCATAAAAGTTTCGATTTAAATTAATTTACATCTATTAATTTCTTTTAAATTCAAGGTATTTTCATATGTTGATCAAATTTCAATTTATTAATTCTTTCAAAACGAATTTATTTCATTATTAACTAAGTTTACTAATTATCCTATCTAACTCTATTAACATTTTTATAATCAAAATTTAGTGTATAACATTTATTATAAACACTCAAATTTTATTTATAAATTCAATTTATCTTATATATTATCCAATTACATATTCAACTTCTGAACGATTTAGGTAAGTTGTATTAGAATGCAGTTGAACAATATACAAAAAAAAAATTCCCAATTCAATTATTCAAGTTTAAATATTTATTCCGAATTTTGGTTTTATTTTTAATTAAAATCATCCTTTAACAAAATTTGTGATTTAGATTTCCGATTAACTTTAAACAATTTAGAGATATATATAATATATTTATATCAAATCAAATTAAATTTTAAAATAAGATACCCATATATATATAAATCAAATTATACTAAAGAAATTCAAATCAAAATATTTTTTCTTTTCTCAAAACAAACCGTAGCAAAGTTTCAGAATGGTTTCTTCACTTCGAGACTCGAAAATGAATGTCGATGATGCGCCCGCCATCACCGAAATTATTTTCCAGCGACAAAGAGAAGAGCATTGATTTCAACATTTTAAAATTCTTTGAAAACGGTTTCTATTCGAAAATACTTCAATAACATATACTTTAAAATTTTAAAACCAAAGTTCCAAATCATCGGAAACTAAATTCTCAAATTTCTGAATTAAATTCATTTCAAATTCCAAATCAATTTATAAACCGTATTTATAAATTTATTTAGAACAATAAATGATAATCAAATATTATCATTTCAAACAAACAATTTAATTAACCTATTAAATTCCAGAAAATTTTACTTATATTTTCATAATATAATCAAACAAATTTATTTCATTTACCAAATTTGAAAATAATATTGTGTCAGTTTGCTCTGTTCAAGTGTTTTGGAAATCCTATCGATAGCGTTGATCAAACGAATCGATCGAAAACCCAAATCAATATCAACAACTCAAACAACACAATATATTTTAAACATTTTAAATATTAATTTACAAATACACTTCCTCGCTCGACTATATAAGAATAGATTTCAAAGCAAAGATAGAGATTCAAATTTGATGGGCTTAAATCAAAGAGAATTTTGATTCGAAAAGTAAGTTTGAAACAGAAGATAAGATAATTCAATTTCCACAATCGGGAGATGGAGGAGTTTATTTAATTCACGGGCAACCTTAACCGGGTCGTCCGTAACTTCAAGAATAAGATCGATGCTGAATTTTCAAGGTAAATCAACACTCGATCTCAATTATGGAATTCAGGTATAGCAGGGAATAGATAGCATCGTAAACCGAGGATACATAAATCTCCGGTAAATCGGTGCCTATTATAAAGGAGTTTTGCTCCTTTACGAATCATTCGAAGATTGGCGAGGCCGCCGATCTATTATAGATATCATTCAAAATGGAGTTATGGGGTGCTCCAGAATTGAAAGAAGACGAATAGTGAAGGACACGAATGAATTTCGGAACCGAAGGGAACGTTCCAAAATTCAAAGAAATTGAGTCAAGGGAATAGATTGAAACTCGAATGAGAGTGATTCTGTAAATACATTTACCCTATATGTTAAGTTTTGCCTAGAGCTATCAAAGCTCTGATACCAACTGTAACGACCCGCTATTTTGGACCATTCGCGTCCATTATAAGTGTATAGGTAGACACTCATGCCGGAGTTGAATTGCTCAAAATACCGCGTTGTTAATTTAAATTTGACAAAACTGAACATATACAGTAAATAAATAATCACAGATCATAGACACAGAGTAATAAGTGCAGCGGAAATAAAAAGATAGTAGTTCATGAAGCTACTATATGAATATATAAGATACATCAGAGTTTACAACAGAAGAGTAATACGATACATCAGATACAAAGCAGAATACATCACTAGAATCATCGAATATCTGAAAGCTGGATAGATAGCTGGATCTCCAAGCGAAGCTCCAACTCCAAAGGTGAGTCTCGAAAGCTGAACCACTCAGTCTGACCCGAGCGTAAGGCAAAATACAAACACTCGAGTCAGGATTAACATTCTTATATTAATAAATCCAACTCAAGTGAAATAGCAATTGAAATACAAGTAACTCAAAGGATGTTTGGAATAACCATCCTTTAAGGATCCGTTAAACTATCTACTAGGTAGTAATATACGCTAAGTAGATAATGTCTATCAGTAATAATAAGATATCAAAATAGCGTTAAGTCATGGCCCATTCCACCCTTAACACATTTTTATTCCCAAAAGCATATACAAGACCGTAGTTTCCCCAAAACCGGAAGTCACCAGAGGGCAATCCATATACAAAAGGTACAAATCAAAATCGTAGTGGTCGCGCATAAATGGAATACAAGTATGACAAGGCACATGAGGCAATACCCAAGGTAGTGATACTACCGTTCGCCAAATCCGGACTGGTGAGAACGCAACGCCGCAGCGCCCGTAACACCGTGAAACAACACTCCCAAAATCAAGGGTGCACCAATCGACAACAAGTATAAGTAGTTCGAAGAAGTGTGTCCACTTGAGGTAGCTAATCCTCCATTGGCCCGGCACAGCTCCTGTTTTAGTCATTTCCAATTTGACACAAGTGTCAAGGCTATCCATTATCGTTCTCTTTCTTCAGTCATCACGTACATCATTCCAACCACTTCATTCTGGATCATCACTCCGCGTATAGTTATTAAAGTGGTTTTCGGTTTAGATAGAGAGTATATCCATAACCGATTCCGGTCTCTTTAATAACTTTCGTAATTATTACACCGATTGGTCGTTTATATATTTCAAAAACCAAATCAAATTCAATTTCGATTTCAATTCGTAAACTAACATTTCATTTGTCTTTCAAAACCAATTTCCAATAATTCACGTTTCAAAACATCCAAATTATCCTTTCAAGATCTTATAATTCAATCTCAATTTCCTTTAAAACAATTCAAGTATTGATTCAAGTTCGTATATAGGTTCCATTCCAAAATCATTTAAATTAATTTAATTTAACATTTAAATCAATTTAAATTCATTTATCGATTTCATTCAATATTCATTAAGTAAATTTTCCATTCAAAACGATTTCTATTAAACTTCCAATTCATTAAATCCATTATTTAAATTCAACTTCATTTTATCAAAACTTACAAATTGAATTAAATTAAATTCATCAAATCAAATTCTTTAAATTTCAAGTCTTACATTATTTCCATAAATCGCATTTTATTTCTTATTAAAGAAATTCAATTTCACTTATTTACTTACTTAAATAATTTCCAAAACTTAATTAATAAGGAAACTCAATTTCAATTATTTACGAAGTAAAATTCACTTATTCAAAAGTTCAATTTTTCTTATTTAAAGGATTCAATTTTATTTAATCATTAAATAATTCAATCTCATTTAATTATTAAATAATTCAAAACTTAATTATTAAATAATTTCAAAGTTTAATAATTTCAAACTTAATTATAATTTCAAACTTAATTATTAAATCATTTCTCAAATTAAACAACATTCTTTCATCAATTACATTGTTAATATTTTGTTTCATATTATTAAATATTAAAAAAATTCTTTTCATTAAAATTCAAATTTCAACTTCATTTCAAAACCATATTATTTATTCAAATAAAATCTTCGTTTATGTTTAAATCAAATTATTGACCAATCGGGTTTTATTTAATTTTCTATCCTAGGTCAAAGTTCAATTTGGGTATTTATCATTTCAACCCGATTCCAATTCAATTCAAAAATCAAAGCATAACCAAGGGAACTTGCAGTGTGATAATTGGGATGGTGTCAAAGTAAATAAACAAGCAATAACAACAATCAATAACAATCCAATAATCAATTCAAATAATCCCGAAATAACCGTATTAATTCACATTTTTATTTGTACGAATTAATATAATTATTTCTAGAATCTACACTATCATTTCATGTAGATTAAAGATTTATTACATTACGGTTTTCACTTGTCATTCAATTTACAATTTCATACATCATCAGTTTAACAACATACATTCAGTGGTTCAAAGTGTAATTAAACAAATCTTACGTGTCAATAAATTCAACAGTTAAAGGGGTCATATTATACAATGTCATTAAATCAAATTTAACACTTAACTATCCTATATCAAGTTCAATTCCATACTGTTTATCATTTTAACATTAACAATTTAACGTCTAATATAAACATCAACAATCAATCAACTATCAGCCAAACTGTATTATCATCGCATAAATAATTAACAGATAATGGTGTCAGATGTCACAGGTGAACTGATACAGGCAATAACATATATAACAGTGTAATCAACAAACAACAGTAAATTTCAATTGTCGTTTCAATTGAAATCAAATTTAATAAATAAAAGAACGTTAATCGTGAGTGAGTGCTCACCTTTCGAGGCTAGAGAGAACAGGAGATGACACTGATACGAACACAGTTACGAACACTAAAATTTAGTTACCAATCCAAGCACAGAGATATGGGCACGAATTCGATGAAGAAGTAGACACGACGGACGAAGCTGGAAATGGAAAATCGATGGAAACGATTGAATCAGTTGATATAGATTGAACTAAATACATATATTATTATTCTGAAATCGAATTTTAAAACATATATTTATTTCCAATAAACAGTTCATCCCAATGCACCGTATCTATAAACATTTGAAAATCAAGTTTCCATGTATATATAAACAAATGCACATGTTGTATATATCAAAATTTAGTACTTATGTAGAGGCTAACACTATATACAAAGTTCTGGAAATCTTATTATTTTACTTCTTTAAAAACTGACTATATTACACATACGCGGACCACCCTATGTATTATTATATGTCAATACCAACAATAATTATATCATAGCAAAACAAACTTATTAAATAATTATTTATATACTTTTATAGAGATCTATATATATACGTAAAACAGAACATATGAACTAACTTATTAGTATAAAATACATATAGATATAATACTTTTAAAAATACAAAACTGTACTCGAGTATATATATCCTCGCCTTGTATAATTCTTTCAAAACCAATGCAACACAAAATATATAATAGACGTATATATATATACTGACATACTTAATATATATATATATTGTGTAAACTTATTTTGTAACAACAGACTACCCAACTCTTAAACAAACTCATATACATTACCAAACAACTAATATACAACAACATATGAAAACTGTAAAAATCAGTACTACCTGAAACATCCATATAACAAACTTTAAACAAAATTTGTGTAATCCATATACAAGATAATTTGTAAACGCCACTATATATATAAGTATAAACTTACTCAAAAGATAGAGAAGGAAGCTGTCGAAGGGGACAGGCTCGGCTAGCTTGCTCGATAGAGAAATAGGAATGGTGGAGGATGAAGGAGGTGGGAAGGCGAAGGAGGCCGCTGCGTGGAAGGGCCGGGCGGAGGCTGCGCTGACGTGGCAGAAGAGAATGGATTCGGGCGAAGGGAAGGAGGCGGAGGAATGGTGGATATAAGGAGGCCCGGTTAGTCGGCGTTAGAAGTGAAGGGGCGGTGGCGGCAGGAGAAAGGTGCGGAGGGGCTGGACGCGTGTGGCTCGGCGGACGTCGGCGCCGGGCTTGGGGTTGTTGCAAACTGGGTGGGTGGAAGTTCGATTGCATGAGCCTGGGCTGGGTGAACGGCAGAGGCCGAAGTCGTGGCGGGTCCGATGATGGGCTTTGGTCTAGGCACGGGTGAGAGAGAGGATCAGCTGAGGGGAAGAGGCAAGCAAGCTTTTATGAAATGGGAAAGATGAACATGTTATAGGCAAACTAAATTATGCTTCAGCAAGTAAAGTATGTATATAAAGCAATGAATGGCATAGCAAAAGGGGAAGGAACGTGCTCCTCTGACACAATACCACTTTAATATTTACCTTATATAAATGGAAACAATAGAATAGGAATAGGCTTGAATTATACAAGGGTCCGTTTTTATATATTATTATCACTTTATCAGAAGAAATGAATAGTTTCAAGATGATTAAACGTACACGACTTCAGGACCTAATAAAGCTAATGACTGCTGGGTTACACGGTGGGTTATGAAAGGACAAATGAAACTGAAAAGGCACAAAACGGAACCGATATGGATGACTGTTTCGCAGTTTCCACGGCGTACCGGACTTCAAAACGCAGAAGTGAATATACCCCTAAGATCAGCATGACGAGACGGTCAAAACGGTATACAGATATCAGTGGTATGATTGAATTATAAAAATTCGAATTTTCTAATAGCGGAAAATGCAAGAAAAACGCTGAAAAATAAGATCGACGGAGCCAAAGATGTCCGAATTTGGAAAAATGACAAACTGACATCTTGCTCAGAAGATGGTTATAATTTTTCTATGTAAAAATATTTAGGTTCGGAAACATTTTATTTTCATCGCTTTTTAACTGATTAAATTGAAGTGAATTTACGTGCGAAATAAACTTTCGTATTTTCGGACGAAAATTTACCAGTCGCTATGTTTAACTAGACGTATTCCAAATATTAAATTTTTATTTCAAAATTTTATCGTTTTAAAATTCCACAAAATTTCAACTAATTATGTTATTTAAAACAGTTGAAATTTACGGGTCGTTACAATTTATGTATATATATACATATGATGGGATGTATATTTTGAGACGGTGACTTATTTTGCAGGGTAATTATGTGAGACTAGTATTACTTTATGGACTCACGGTATGTATTTTATTTGTTGTATATTATCCACCGTGACTATTGTTTATATGATATATCGTTCTGATTTTGAGAAACTGATGTGTTTATTACTTTAGGCTGAGGCTATACACGTCAAAAATTTTATTCTAAATATTAAATGAAATTAGTAAGCATGATATGTCAGTGTTAGTTTAAAGGTATATTCACCTTTGGTCGCCCTTAACAAGCCGTATTCTCCGTATTATTTGACAATATTTTTTATAATGTTCTTTAGTAATATGAGTGTAATGGTACGGTCATTACAGTTGGTATCAGAGCAGAGTCAGAACATTATAACATATAATATCATGGATTTGAGACCTAGATGACTTAGAGTCCTGTCCCATGGGGTGTGTGGTAGACAGATATATTAATTATCTAATTAAGGATAGGAATATAAAATGATTATGGGATAATCATTTAGGACGTATTTTGATTTAGACTGGTTATATTCAAATAATATTAAAGTTTGGATTGTGCAGAATAATATTATGGCTGGAGATAGACCTAGAGTTACACCTGGATCGACCAATAATCCTGGGGCAGGAGGGATGTTTTTGACTCCCGAGCAGATATCAGAGATTGTCCATGCTACCCGGACTGCTGATCCCTATGCTCATTTGGGTCGTGCTGATTTTGCTTACCTACGCAGAGACTTCGTGCTTTTAGGAGGTAGACCATTTAGAGGTACGAAGAAGCTTATTGAGATGTAGGCTTGGATAAAGACATGCAAAAGGATTTTTAACCGCATGAACCTTTTTGATACTCAAAGAGTTCTAGTGGCATCCAACCGATTGTAGGAAAGAGCATCAGAATGGTATGACTTGTTAGTGGCAGAGGTCGAAGAGGTTCAGCTTACTTGGGTACATTTTAGACAGAGGTTTGAGCAGAAATTATTGCCAGCGGCAGAAAAGGAAGCGATGACTTGGAAGTTCATTGATCTTAGGTAGAATCAGTCTTTCGTTATGGAGTATGTAACGGATTTGAAGCATTATCTAAGTATGGGTTGGATTTCAATAGTACACCAAGGAAGAAAAATCATAAATTTATTTATGGATTACGCAAGTCATTAAAGAAAGCCCTATTACTTCAGTTGGATATATCTTTCGAGGCTTTAGTCGATTCAGCATTTCATCTCAAGGAGGCGAAGAAGGATGGTGAGGAAGAGGAAACTCCTAAGAAGCAAAAACAAGAGTTTAACCAGAAAAGAAAGCAACTAGTTGAGCAAGGAAATTTCGAAGCTAAGAGTAAAAAGAAGAAGCAGGATGAGTCCGGTTCTAAAACCCTACATAGGATTCAGATAGCATGCTTCAACTGTGGAACCAAGGGTCGCTATTCGAGTAAGTGTGGGAAGCCCAGAGTTTCTTCTCCATCCGGTGTTTGCTTTCATTTCAATAAGGAGGAGTATATGATAAAAGCTTGCCCATACAAGGAAAGGAAAGAAGGGAAGGGGAAGGGGAAGGCTGCGGAGACTTCAGGTAGATCAGCTTAATAAGGTATAGTCATCGTCTAAGATAGCGTTCTTTCTTCACTAGGTTGCATTAGAATTGGTTTTAAGAGTAAGTTGTTTGCTTTGGTTGATTGGTTGTTAGGAATTAATTGTTTAGTTATATTTACTCAAATTGGTTACATGGATGCTATTAATGATAAAATAAATATAACTAAGGAAAACTTGTAGTTAATATTGTGTTGACTTGTCCGGTAAATGTTTAAGGATTTTGATCGATTCATGGGGCGATATATTATCAATAGAAGTTCCTAAACATTGATCGAGACATTTTGACATGAGAATCTAAAGATAATTATTTTAGGAAAATATTTTAAGTTAAAAATAAATTGAAATAATATTTTCGCCATAAAATAATTGTGTAAAGCGGAGAGGCTTGGCAAGGCACTATTGATAGTATATGCGATCAACTTTGTAAGTAACAAAGTGGATCACAATAATTTTGTGGCTTAATATTATTTTATATAATGGGATAAATTTAATTCATAATTTATGAATTAGTTGGAGAATTTTAAGAGTTCTTTGAGAAAATAAAAGATATAGTACCTTAATTATCTTTAAGTGTCTAATATACTCGAGATAATATATATATTTATAAATAAAAAGAAATTAATGGAATACTTATTTACAAAGAATCATAATTAAAAATTTCTTTGAGAAATTTTGGCTAAAGAGAAATTTGGAAATTTAATTCATAGATTTCTTTCATAAAGGAAATTGGTGGGACGCAATTTTCTTAAAAGGAGAATCTGTAACAACCCCATTGTTAATTACCTAATTAATTTAGTTTAATTTTGGATAATTAATTCTAAAACGTGGGTTGGAAATTTTATTGTGAAATAAAAATTAGTTGAGAATTTTTAATAAATCTTATTTGTGAGAAATAAATTTATTTAGATTTAAAAGCGGTTAACTTTGGAATTTTTTCATTATATGAAAATAAGAGATAATCCCTTTTTAAATATTTAAAAAGAAGGTTAAAATAAGTGTTAAAAATTTTGTTTCCTTCGTTTATTTTGAAGTTAAAAGGTGAAAATATATTGTAGAGTTTTTATATATTTTTTTCTAAGTGTATCTAATTTGTAATGGGTGTTAAAATGAAGGAACTGGGTGGAAAATAGAGTTTTTAGTTATTTAATTAAAGTACGGGTTTGGGCCTAAGTAAATTTTAGCCCACTAGTGCAAATAATAGAGAGAGTTTTCTCTCTTTATCGGTTTCTAAATGCATTATACGTTCATTTGTTCAAACTAGTAAACAAAAAAATTTCTCAAAGCTAAGAAAACCCTAGCTTCAAAAATCCTCAATTTCAAGTTCTAAATCAAAGGGCTTTTGGTTAAATCTTGTAGAAATCAAAAGTAGGTAATCTCCTACATCTCTAGTGAATCAATTAGGGTTAGTAATTTTAGTTTTATCTTTTGGTTGTAATCTTCTCTTTGCAATTTCTGAAAATAACGTAGGTAATAATCAAGAGAGACTAACCCAGGGTTATTTCATCAAATTCAAGTTTAAATGTGAATTTACCTCACCAACTATCTCTAAATTCATGTGTGTGCGATTATTAGATGTTGTTTGGATTGAAATGGATGAATATTGGTTTTATTGTTCATGTTTATATTGTTTAATTTCTAAAAATGCTGAAACCCTAGTCTTTGATCTCATTTAGTTGATAATTATAGTTGTTTATATGGATACATGCACTCTGAAATCACCTTAGGACAATCATTCAAGCTATAGGATTGAACCGCAATCACCAGAGTTCGGCCGGGGAGGATTTCTGGAGCTGAAACAGCTCCATAAACATCCCGACCAGGGGGCAAAAATCTAAAGCTGGTTGAGCTCCAGATAAATACCCCGGATCCTCTATTTGTTTCCAAGTTTGTCGCCATATTTATTGTTGATGTTTTCTTTCGTTTTTGTGTTTGTTTGTAGTTCTTTTGACATCCATTTTCTTTGGTTTGTTAATTTATAAAATTAAATTTGGATTCAATATAGAATTAAAACCTTTGGACCAAATTATGCTCGGACCTTGTGTTGTGTAGTACTGTATTCTCTTGTGTTATGGACATGGAATCACCTTGATTTAAACGGTTGTAAATTTATAAACGTATTTCTAACTATTTTCTAAATATGAATATAATTAATTTGTAAATGAAAGTTTATTTAAGTTTATAATTATCAAACTTGTTTCTAAATCAATCTATATCCTTTTATAAATGATTTTGGTTTACTAGAAGTTACTATATACTAAGCATTGTTAATAAAAAAGACATGGGATTGGATTGTGGTTTTGGAAATATAAACCTAATTTATTTCTAAATAAAATGGTTGAATATTTAAAAATGGATTTGAAAGAGTAATAAATATGGTTTTATAAAATAATGGACTTATATATATATATATAGGTTTTTGGGAACATGATTTGTTAACTAAATATCTTGTATGGAATTTTGAAAAAACTATGTATATAACTAATTGTATTTTTTTAAAACAATTCGGGTCTATGGAATATTTTATCAAATAGTGAATAACTATATAAAGATAAATAATAAAGGAATTTACGGAAAATTATATTCTTTGTTTTCTAAACTATAAAACTCTTTAAAAATAAATGTTTTGAGAGCCTTAGTTCTCTAATATGGGGAATGCTAATAATCAACTTAGTGTTACTGATTGGTTTAGATGCTTCCGTGTAACGCTTTGTCGAATATTACACAACTCATTGCATAGAACGTTTGAGTGGGTTTACTGACTCCTTAGTGAATACTTAAATTCCACCGGGTAGTATGGGATACTTTGGTTGTGATCACTTTTAGAGAAGTATTTAACCTTTAGGGTTGTATCCTCTTTTGGTGTTCGGTTGAGGGCCGATAGACCCTTAAGAGATATATAGTTTAGGTTCTTCAGTGTGCCATAATAAATGAGATTTACTAGTTTTTAGTAAACACTTGAGTTTCTCCAAGTGGTATGGGATGTTTTGGTTAATTTTTTGTGATTATTAATGGTGATAGTATTTGACACTTTAGAATACATTTCCTTTGGTGTTCAGTTGGCAACCGATAGATCCTTCGGAAGTACACTTATGGATTTTTACATACTTATGGAGTTATAAATATATATAGGTAAAAATATGAAGATGGAAAATATGGAGAATTTGAGTCATGGTTGCCACAATCGTTTTGATTGGTATGGACGATCCTTGAGATCGATTGTGAATCTGTTCCACGGTATAGACGATTCTCGATATCAGATCGGTACGGAAGATACCGAATTGTTTTTTGTTTGCCATGGTATAGGCAATCTTAAAGACCGGTATGGATGATCATGGTGATCAATATTGTTTGTCTTAAGATTTGTGATTATTCAGTGTTTCATGGTTTAAATATTCTTGTGCTTTGAGCTAAATTCCTAGTTAAGTCATTTCAGTGACTAGTGTATGTGTATTATGTTATATACCTTATGTTATATCTTATTCTTGCTCTTTTGAATATTTAGAGTAGTCTGACCCATTCTTTTTATAATACTTGGGTCGAATTGAGACTTTTCAGGTATCAAGACTTGCAGGCTTTTGGGTAGGTGGGCTAGTAGATGATAGACTATTTTGACTTATCGGTTTATCTTCTATAGGATATATTTATGTATATGTATATAATGGGATTTATATTTTGAGATGGTGACTTATTTTGCATGATTATTATGTAAGACTAGTATTATTTTATGGACTTACAGTATGTACTGTATTATCTGTATATTATCCGTTGTGATCAGTGGCTGTTGTTTATATAGTATAACGTTCTGATTTTGAGAAACTAATGTGTTTATTACTTTAGGCTCAGACTGTACACGTCAAAAAAATTATTCTAAATATTAAATGAAATTAAATAGGCCATGTCGGTGTTAGTTTAAAGGTATATTCACATTTGGTCATCCTTAACAAGCCATATTCTCCGTATTATTAGCAAGATCATTTATAATGTTCTTTAGTAATATGGGTATAATGGTAGGATCATTACATGATGTAGTGGAGCAGGTCGTGTTCTTATTAAAGCGGTCGAGATACATCATTTTGGGTCGGGGCATAGAGCTTGCATAGTGTGACTCGTTGACGAAGACGGCACGACGTTTCATTAAGAAATGAAGGAGAAATCGAGTATGAATGCACAGTGTAGATGGGTTGTGTGCACATCCTGGAAACGTGAATTGGGGAAAAGGATTAAGAAAGGTAATTAGTTAATTTGGTAATTAATTAAGTTAATTAATTAATGTAATTAATCTGAAATTTTATGTAATTCGTATTTTTTGCATACGAGGTCCGATTTGGATGGGTTTCTTGCGTTGCGCTCGTGATGGAGAGCTCTACGCCTTGGCATTGGTTTGGACAGCTTTTATTGAGGTGAGTGATATTGTCTCTCACCATGCTATGATTTTTAGTATTGCATTAAGCGATGTTTTGAAATTGTTATTAACTTTAAAATGTGATTTTATTATACTTAAACAGTTGCTTGATTTTTATAAAAGAAAATAAAAGTATTTTAAAATGATTTTATATCGGATATCATATTTTTCCTATTGACATGCTATTTTTAGGGAATGACTATATTTTGGTATTTTTGATATAAATCCCACCATTGGTTGATATAAATGCATTATACATGTTGTGTGTATACCATATAGGATGTATGTATGCTTGTTGGTTACTTGTATGCTTGTTTGCTTGTTTTTGGTTGAAAACACCGATTTATCGATGATTGAGTGTTAAGGAATATTTCGCTCCTTAGGGTTTCGTACACATTGATCAAAAACCCAATGAAAGGAATAAGTTGTATAAGAGTGTTAGGATACACGTCGACTAATCTGAAGATAGAAGACGATAGATTTGGATGGGCTTTGGACTTCAAGATGGATGCCGGACATTTCCATTTGGTTTGTACTTATCCATTTTTGGTTAAGTACATGACCAAAGTGGTTAGTATCAACCATTGTAGAGTGGTAAGTGCCCATTACTATTGATGATTGGCGATTTGGCCAATCTTTGACATGGACGGTGAGGAGGCTTTAAGGAGCACAATATGTTTGTCGGTCCTTGTGACCTGCTCTAGGTCTTGATGTTATTGCTCTACGACGAGCGATTTCGATGGTGAGGAAATGATGTGATGCTTCGACATGATAGTTTTGGTACTTCGGATGGTTACATGATGGTGCATGGAGTTGGGTTCTAAGGTTGATAGTTTCAGGACTCTGTAGGTCATGCTAGAGGTGTTGGCTCTTTTGATTTAGGTTTGGTTGCGATATAACAACATGATAAAAGCATTGCACCTTCGGTTTGTGACTTGTGTAGGGAGTATGTACCGAAGATAGTGGCTTGATATTGGAGGGAACCATGGAGTGGAGGAACGTGGAAGGGTTCCTCAAGAATAATGGAAAGTGGATTGAGCAAAAGAAGCACTCGAATCTGAATTGAGCAAAAGGAGGGCTCGTATGGATGTGCATATGCTAGGGGATCGTAGATACTCGGAGTGTTTTTATTGTACTCGAAGCAGGGGTATTATGAGTTGGGACGCCCATGGATCATTGAGTGGATCTATATACCCTAGACCGGTGGCTTTAGGTCTGGCGTCTGGCTTTGGGCTACGAGACACGTTTCTAGGTACGGGCTACGTGATATGAGAGTACTAATAAAAACCAGGATTTTTCCATTATTCCTTGGCAGTAAGGTGCCATAGGAGTTATCATATATCCAGAGCACATTGAGTGACGATTAATATTGTTTGATGGATTATATGGTTGTTATGATTGCTCACTAGTCACCTGTCACTCTAGGGATGTCACACGATGTAGGTATTGTGGATAGGGATACCTAGGAACCTCGACAATTTACTTAGTATGGAGTACCCCCTTATGATGTTGTTGAGTAGCGTATTATTGATGTTATGTGCTAACTTTTTGGTTGTAGCAATAGGTCGGGTATGATTCGTATATGCTCTGTTTCATATACTATATCAACTTTTATGGTACTTTGAGATTGTTTATCGCACACACCATATTGTTGTCCGACTCGAGGTTTTATGCTTTGCTTCTTATTACCTCGAGTACTCTTAAATGAGTATACTAGAGAGTAGGTGTAGATGGCATATGAAGTTCTGCAGCTGGACTAGTAAGAGGTGATTTTTACTCATACTTATATTTGAGTTTGTTAATGCATATTTCGCTATGTGACACTGTGGAGCTTTGACAATGTTTGACTTACTATTATTAGAGATAGTTTATCAGTTGAGTTTATTTATCAGTTGTATAATACCTATTACTATTTTATATAACTATACGAGTCTGTGTACTCTGACTTTGTGGTTTATTTTGTTATTATTGTCTCCCTATTTTATATCTGTGATGATTATGATATTCTATTCGATGCGCTGTGAGATATACGACAGGTTATTTGATTGATTAATGTTTCTTTCTCTTTTCTTCTCTTCTACCTCCCTTCTTTACTTCTTTTCTTTCCTTTGACCACCTTCCTGCTTTGGAGGTATAGGTCGGTCATTACATTTGGTATCAGAGCTTAGGTTACGTGATTAAACTGAGTTGATACCACAATCTAGTTGAAATAGGATAGGAGTTATCACCTTAGACTAGATCTAGAGTGTATATATACAAGAGAGTTCGTATTTGTTATATATTTTGTTTTTCAAGTATATAAGTTGTATTGCGCACACGAGCACTATTAATGTGGTTTTCTTTATGAGTGACCGATCATCTTTATTATAGAATAGGAATGCTAGCTAAAATATGTTGGAGAAAAATAATTTTTTATAATATTTTAATTGTTAAGAAATTTAAATAATGAATTAGTGTATAATCTTAATATAAACAAATTAGAGTAAAATGAACTTTGTTTTTTAAACCCTTAGAGTTATTATTGGCCCCGTCTGACAAGTATTGTATATGATCGTTATATAGATGTTCGTTTTTACTACAAAACAGATATCAATATTCATCCAATACAGTATTTGTTAGATTTGTACTTGTATTGAACAAGTTACAACTACAATATAATCATTACATTTCGTAAATCATTTCATCTTAAACGGTTTAAAAAATTCGACAACACTTTCTTTTTGTTTCATACGTACGTGCAATTGTGTACGATATGCGGAACAAAGGGAAAGTGCTGCCAAAATTTTATTGAATCATTTAAGATGAAATGATTTACGAAATATAATTATTATATTTTGTTTGTAATGGGAAAATAGGATGATCGACCATCAACAGTTAAAAATAATAATGTGAAAATATAATATTATAATTTATAGTTTGTTAAAATTGAAAGTCGGATTTTATAAAAAGTAATACGAATAATATATGGTATAATTAATATAATAGTAAAATGTATGAATGAAATGAAAGATAAAACGTCAATAAAAATATCATAATTTTTCGAATCTCGCTATAATTTTTTAAATTTCTATAATATTTTTTGAAATAGGAAAAATGATCAATTATTTTGTCCATCGGGAGAGCCGGATGTATCAATAAAAAGGAATGAAAGGCTGAACAAAAGAAATTTTTTATAATGGTGTACATGAATTCATTAAATTCACTAAAAGTAATAATGAAAATGATAAAGAAATTCATTGCCCATGTAGTAATTGCAAATATTTAAAGCATTGAAAACCGAAAAGGGTTATAGTACATTTGTGTCAAAACGGTTTTGTGCCAGATTATTACGTGTGGGATCTTCATGGTAAAGTTGTTGCACCTAATCGTGTAGTGTCGGACGAGGAGGTGGATAATGTCAATGTTACGACGAATCCCATAGAAGATATGATTGAAGATGCAACACGATCAATGTTTTCTATTGTTTAATTTGATGACGAAGATGTAAATGTCGAAGAAGAACCAAATATTGGAGCAAAGAAAATCTATGATTTATTGGATTGTGCTAAGAAAACCCTTTGGGATTGCTGTAAAAGCAGCACTCGTCTATTAGTAACTGCAGAATATGTTGCTATGAAATCTAAATTAAACTTCACAGAACTCAGATTTATAGCCGTTGTACAAGCTGCAAAACGATATATGTCACCTGATAATTTAATGTGCGAAAATAATTATGAAGTAAAAAAACTTATGGTTGTTTTCGGTTTGCAGTACCAAAAGGTAGATACATGCTTAAATGGTTACATGGTATTTTGGAAAGAGGACATCAATCTTAGGAAGTGTAGAATATGTTACAAGGAAAGATACAAACCAAGAAACAAGAAGGGAAAGAAAGTTCCATACAGGAGAATACATTACATACCCATCACTGCTAGACTTCAAAGGTTATATGCATCTTCTATTACCGCATCGCATATGAGATGGCACGCTGTGAGAACATAGGAAGAAGGAAACTTAATACACTCAACTGATGAAGAAGCATAGAAACATTTTGATAAGACTTATCCTGCTTTTGCAGTAGAGAGCCATAACGATAGGCTTGGTTTGTATACAGATAGATTTTCACCATTCTCTCAATTTGGTTCTAAATATTCATCTTGGCCTATTATCGTTACACCTTGTAATTGACCTCTGTGGATGGGTATGAAACCTCCATATATGTTTCTCATTATTGTCGTCTCCGGCGTTGATGATCCGACATAAGGAATCGATGTTTATTTACAACCATTGATTGAAGAGTTGAAAACAATATAGCATAAAGAAGTTGAAACATACGACATTTTAAAAAAATAACTTCCGTATGTTCTCTTCTTTTTTATGGACCAATGGTGATTTTCCTGCATATGCAATGCTTTTAGGTTGGAGTACGGCCAGTCATCTAGTTTGTCCTTATTGCATGGAAGAAATGAGAGCATTTTCTTTACCGCATGGGAAGAAAATTTCATGGTTTGATTGTCCTCGGTGATTTCTCCATGTTAATCATACTTTTAGAAGAGATAAAAAACTATATAGCTAATAGGGTAGAGACTCGATAACCACCGTCAATCTGGTCAAGCACAGAAATATATGATCTTGTAAAGGAGTATCCAATGATACATGAAACTGGAGTACAAATTAAAATTCTAGGTAAATTGACGATTCATAATTGGTGCAAACAAAGTATATTTTGAAAGTTATCTTACTAGAAAGATCTCTTCTTCGTCATAATATTTACATGATACACAGCGAGAAAAACGTGTTTGATAATGTGTTTAATACAATTTTGAATGTTAAGGGGGAGACTGAGGATGATTTGAAATCAAGAGGTGGTATAGAAGAATTATGTAAGCGTCTCGAGCTTCATATCAAGCCAAATGATACTAAAAATCCAAAACATGATATAATTTAGATAATAACCAAGTAAAACTTGTGTTAAAATGGGTGGAAGGATTAAGATTTCCTGACGAGATTTTTTCTAATTTTCGTAGATGTGTCGACTTTAGAAACAATAAACCGAGTGAGATGAAAAGTCACGATTGTCACGTAATGATAGAAAATTCGTTACCCGTAGTTTTCAAATAACTATTACCTATAAATGTTTGGATGGTTATAATGAAACTTAATTTGTTTTATAAAAAGCTTTGTTCGACTACGTTAAAAGTTAAACGTCTAGGTAAACTTGAAGTAGATATCCCTATACTGCTTTGCAAACTAGAGAAAATATTTCCTCTAGGTTTCTTTAATAAATGGAGCATTTACCTATTCATCTTCCATCTGAAGCACGTCTTCGAGGTCCTGTGTAATATGGATGGATGTATCCATTTGAGAGGTTATAATACTGAGTATGTTAAATATTAATTTAATTACATGTGTAAAATCTAATTTGAAATAATTTTTTAATATGTACTTAAATCATCTGAAGAAAAAAGTTAGACAAAAAGCATGAGTTTAAGGTACGATTTGCAAACCATATGTCGAATAAGAAGCTTCATTCTTTTTCTCTCATTATTTCAGTGACCATGTGAACTTATCATTTGAAAGTGTTCCACGCAATGATGAAGGCACTGAACATGATTCTTCTCAAGTAATGTTATCTATTTTTAGATATCATGGTCGACCTGCAAGAAAATGTATGGAAACATGGTTAGACGACAGAGATTGCCATGTAGCAAAAATATTTGTACTTCTTAATCATGCTGAAGTAGCACCATTTGTTAGGTATTGTTATTTAATAATTCCCTATATGTGAATTTTTAAATTTATATTTATTTCAATCATACTTAAAGAATATGTGCAATATATAATTTTTGCAGTGTTTACGAATCACAACATCTAAGTAGTGATCTCAGTAAAGAATTCGCTGATTGATTTTCAAATTACATTTATGATCCGAGAAACTGTATAGTCGACGAAGGATTAAAACAACTTGCGTTGAGACCAAAAAGAAATGTCAAGACGTATCTAATATCCTTCGTCAATGGATTTAAATTCAACACCAAAGAATATGGTGCTGAAAAATTAAATAACAATATCGATGTATTTATTAAAGGTATTGATGATCCAGATGATCATATAAATGATTTTTACGACGTGTTAACATAGGTTTTGGAATTGAGATATTTTATACGACCCGCAAAGAATTTTTATTTATTTATATGCAATTGGTTCAGCAATGTTCCAAGTTATGGAATCAATGTGCACAAAGATTATAATCTTATTGAAATAAAACATAACTCACATTACCATTAGTATGATCCTCTTCTAGTCAGAGAGGGACCGACGAGGAAGGCGATGGCGGTGGCCCATCACAGTACGTAGTGTCCGATAGTGACCTTAGTAAACAAAGCGAGTGGGTAAGTATAAAATTTACTACAAAATCATAAATATTTGTGTATGATATATTATTATTCATGATTTATTAAAGGTCTATATAATAATCAATAAATGGGCTTTGAGATGGAGCCCTCATATGTTATTCTCGATGTTTACAAGGCCGCTTATAAGAGCAGAATGACTGTGTGGTGGCCTAAGTATGATAATATCCCACTCCGCATTTTAGAGTGTGTCTGGCAGGATTTCATCGTAAGTGTCTGTATTTCAGGTTATATATAACCACTATACAATTTGTTGACTAAGTATAAATGTATAACTTATTTTTTTTCAATATGTAGGGGGCGGTAGACTTATAGGAATTCGACTTTTCCCTTTCCAAAAATTATTGTATGGAAAAAATGTGGAAAAACTACCGTGATACGATGTCGAGCATAAAAAAAGGAGAAAAAGCTTGATTGGATGAGCAAAAGCGTGTGACAAGCTTAGGTTGATTACTGGGAATGCCCAGAGGCGAAGGTAAGTTTACTGGTCTCATATATTTATTAAAATTTTAGTAGAATTAGTATATAATAATTGCATCAATTTACAAATGTGAAATATAATGTTCATTTTAAATTCATAGGCAGAGTAGGAGAGGAACTATGCAAGTAGAAATAAAAATCCTATCACACATCGTGGGGGTTCGAAGTCATTCCAACATTACCATCAAGAGCTGGTAAATTTATTAATTGCGATTATAAATACTTATTACATTGTATAATCTTATCTTATCATATTTATATAATAATAATATATAATAATTTCAAGAAAGAGAGCGTGATTGCCCCATCCCGTACATGAAAGTATTTACTTGTACTCACACCATCGAACATGTCAATGAAGATGGCTCAATAACATACACATAGCATGACATGAAATTACAAGAGGCTATGGTAAGCATGTTTTAAATTATAAGTTATTAATATTCACTTTAAATTATAAGTTACAAATAATTAAAATAATGTAGTATGAATTTTAAATATAATCCTATTTGTAATCGCATGATAAATTCATGCAAGCACGAGTGAAACTGCTCGAGGGAACAGATCGGGACCAGCTGCCGCTGAAGAGGACCAAATTTTTGACACCGTCATGGAATCGCCTATGTGGAATAGGCATTATGGTTTCGAAAGTAAGAGAAGATGTCTATATGTAATATATTTATTAATAACATATAACACGTTTATTTTATTAATTACAGTATATGAAACTCATGCACTTTGGTAAACAATATTACAAGCTAGACGCAGGAAAAGTGCTATCAAAAAGCTCGGGGAAATCAGGATATTGCAGAGTTGAGAGCTCGGATTGCTGACATCAAGGATCAAGCGAGGCGTCAGATTGCTGACCTCGAGGAATGAGACAGACGTCAGATTGCAGAGATGTACCAGATGCTGGATGAGCGCATTGTTGCATATATGCAATAACATAGCACATTTACTTCATCAGCGGGACCGGGTGGCAATGAGGATCAGTAGGTATGATTTTTTTTTGTTTATGTTGCGAGGTAGTTTGACTATTTATATATATATGCACTTTGAGATGGGCTCAGTAGTTTGACTATATTGCTAGGTGGTTTGAGAGTCACACATACTTTGAGATTGCTGAGGTTGATGTGATTTGATATTTATCATACAATTTGAGATGTTGTTGGATGAATGAGGTTCATTTGAGGTAATGTTTAAATATTTTTAGATGTTGACAGATGTTTGTGATTTCTAATCTACTGTTAGATGTTTGAGTTTGGTTTGTTATATATATTGATGTTTTTTATTGTTGATGCGATATATTGTAACATCTCCTATCTAGAGGCCCAAAGCTAAGCGCTACAGATGTTGCAGTCATTCATAGTATTAATTTCTGGCAACTAAATATGGATATGTTAATGGTATCCATAATATCAGAAGCACTTGAATATGAAGCAAAATCACATATTTCAAAAACAACATTTTACTGATTACATTTAACATAATCCTATAATCATTTCCTAGGTTAGGATAAAATATAATTATTACATAAATACGCCAAGAGTGACATATGATGATGCCCCCTTGGTTGACCAGAGTACTATATAGACATAACTGTCTTAAATACAACACAGTGGAAATAAACAAAACAAAACATCGGCTCCTAAATAGCTATTTGTCAGCCACATGCTCGTCTCCAGAAGCTTTATTCGTCAACCTACTAAAACCTGTAAAACCTCAACCCTCAGCCTACTCAAATCAATTTTGAGCACTTGAGAGTTTAAGGGGGAAAACGTAAACTTCGAGTTAGACATAAAGTCTGGTGTGAATAATACTATACATCTCTGTTATTTGATATTAAGTGAGACCACGTCGCTTAGGGGAATGGGTTTTCCCTCACTAATATCCTTTTAAAACATATCTTTTGCAAACCTTTATCCTGCAACCCAAAGCTGGTTAAAACTGTAAAGCATTATTATGTAAACATACATATCAGGTAATAAATGAACTATCTATTCGAACACTATAGTTTTGTTTGGCTATACTAACCTTTGGCTGAATCGGGCCTACCAGACAATATAATCAAAATAATCTAACACCTATTAGACACTCCTCTTCTGGACGGTCTGTCCCTAACTATCTGTTAAATACTCCTCTTTTGGATGGTTTGTCTCTAACTTAACATCTCCCAGGGTCACCTGATCCTAATGGTTTTGCGGGCTCACCAATAACCTATCTGTATACAAATATATATTCCCTTCTGTGTGTAATCATAATTTTTGTCTTACCTGTGACAAAGCTCTACACACTGGAATTTTGGACAAATTAGCTGGGGCTAATAGCTAATGTATAGGGTGTGACCCTATACCTGTCCCATCTCGTATTCTAATATCTGAGTCATTTTACTTAGAGAAATCTTCCCTTAAATTTTTCTTGAAAACCTTTTCATCTCAAATTGATTAAAAACCTTTAAACCAAACTTAAACAAGGAAAATATATACTCTATAATTTACTCAAAATCACCTTGCCATGCTATATATACTTTACCCAAATCTTTGTTGACGAAAACATTTAAACCTTTGAAAGTACCCATTTTGATCCCATTGAAAGTATCCCTTTCATAACCAAATAAACCCTTCCTTTCATCTAGGCCGAACGGCCAAAACATTCCTTTTGAAACCATCTACTTAAACCTTTCGAAACCATTGAAATACCTTTTCCTTCGAAAGCTAAAAACCTTAGACATCCTATCTTTAAAACCTTTAAACATAGCCTTTTAAAACCATTGGAAAAACCATTCCTTTAAACCTTTCAAAACCATTGGGGAACCACCCCTTAGAAACCTTCCTTAAAAACGTTTCGAAAACATCAAAACCTTAAACCTTTCGAAAGCATTTGGGTTCAATTTTAAAACATGTGGAAACACCTTTCGAAACCATTCAAAACCATCTCTTTTGAAACCTTTGGGTTAATCTTTAAAAATCTCTAAGGGTCATAAACAACAGGGTCGAAAGCAACTCTTTTGAAAGCCAAAACCTAAGTAAAGAAGTGATGGTGTTGAAACCATCCTTCTGAAAGCATTGGAGAAGCGGCAGGGTTTTTATAAAACAAAATCAACCCTTTCGAAGGCATTGCTTCAAAGGTAGAAAACAGCAGCTAAGGCTTCGACCTAGTCGAAAGCTGTTATTTAAAAACAAAGGCGCAACCACTTAAATCTATTTCTTTAAACCATTTGACCCAGTCGGAAGCCAACCTAGTCGAAAGAAATATAGTTGAAGCAAAGCAGACACATTTTCCTTTTAAAACAAAGTAGCGCTTCGACCTCCTTCAGAAACCCTGGTTTCAATCTTGTACCTTCCGCCTTCTTTCCAATTCGTTGCACACCAAGTCTTTGATGCCATGCCCATTGGTTTCGATGGTGATGGGCCCGAGGAACTAAGTCGAAAACCATCTAAGTCGGAAGCACCGCGTCGAAAGTGGCGAAACATACATTTTGCATGTAAAACTGGTTTTTAACCTTTTTAAGTAATCTTTTTAACTAACCTGCCTTGTTTTTCAAGATCTTATTGGTTGCTAATTTTCTTTTCTAAAAGCACTGCCAAAATTTCAGAAATAAACAATTTAATTTATTTACAAAATACCCCTTCTCCTTTTATAAATATATAAAACATTTAAGTCGCATACCTTAAATAATTTTATATATTTATCAAAACACTTAAGAAAATTCTACAAAAATTCCAGAAAATCATTTTTAATATGTTTTCTAATATATAAAAATTTCAGACCCAAAATATTAATTATTTAGCCGTAAATAATTTAAAACCCAAATAATCATTTTCTACACTAGAAAATTTATATAAAATCCACATTAATTCAGAAAATTGTGAAATTTGAAACCCATCTCATCATTTCTGATCTATATCTAAAATTGTAAGGCATTTGAATGTCATTAAATAGAGTTTTCACATTAAAACAAATCATAAAATCTATATGAATAGGCATAAATCATCAACAAGCATATATAAACATTTTTTTCCTTCAAAATCATGGCTAAACTATGCAAGATAAATTTAGGTTTTCCCTTAAACCGAAAACATTTAAAAAATAAGGGATGTATTCATTATTCACCTTAGCTTTTGAGATTAAAGATTTGAGATTTGATCTTGATTAAGTTGATTTGATTCCTTCTCTTGAAATCCTAGCTTTATCTTCTCTTGAGCATGCTAATGGTGGTCGGCCTTAACTTATATTTTTGCTTGTGAATGTATGAATGAACGTATGGAAGTAAATTCCTAAGGGTTTAGGGTATTAGAATGCTCTATTTCCTGTTTTACCCCTCTTCTATTTGCCTTAACACTTCATTCTTTAGTTCATTTATTTATTCATTAACATGGCTCGGCTACCCCTTAATTAAATCACAAATCTCAATCCATTAATCAACCTACATTATTTAATTTAATTTAGCTAATTAAATTTCCTAAATAATGTTACTAAAAATATGAGGTGTTACAATCTTCCCTCCTTAAAGAATTTCATCCTTGAAATTACGATAAGGTACACAACAATCAAACGTAAAGGTAAAACATACCATCAAACAAAACAGAATAAGCGTCTCTCATCCTGCTCTCAGTCTCCCAAGTACAGTCTCTATCGTCGTCACTCCACTGGACCTTCACTAATTTGACTTTCTTGTTCCTTAAGTTTCTCTCATCTCTCGCGACTATCCGGACAGGCTACCTAACCATAGTCAAGTCTGGTTCCACTACTAAATCCTTTAACACAGTCGGTGCTATAGTAGTGTCTGGATCCCTAACACATTTCCTCAGATGAGATACATGGAAAACATCATGGACTCCTGCCAAACTACTCGGTAACTCTACTTTGTACGTAAGTTTCCCGATCCTCTCTAGAGTAGGAAACGGTCCTACGAATCTCGGTGCTAACTTCCCTGTCTTCCCGAACCTGATAACACCTTTCATCGGCGATACTTTGACGAAAACATGATCTCCAACAGAGAACTCTAAATCTTTCCGTCTTCTATCTGCATAGCTCTTCTGCCTAGACTGAGCTTCCTTCATTCTCACCTTTATCAGCTCAATCTTCTCTGCAGCTTCTCTTACCAAATCGGGACCAAGGACTAATCTATCTCCGATCTCTAACCAACATGCGGGAGATTTGCATGGTCTTCCATACAAAGCTTCAAATAGTGCCATCCCTATACTAGTCTGATAACTATTGTTATACGAAAACTCGACTAGGTGTAGATGGTCTTCCCATGATCTGCCGAAGTCTAATGCACAAGCTCTTAACAAGTCTTCCAAGTTCTTGTTAATTCTTTTCATTTGCCCATCAGTCTGCAGATGGTAAGCGGTACTCATCTTGAGCTTGGTTCCTAAACTCTCCTATAGACTCTTCCAGAACTCGCTAGTGAATAAGGAATCTCTATCATTAACAATACTACTAGGAATTCCATGCAATATAACCACATTCTTCATAAATAATTTAGCCAATACAGGTGTATCCTATTTGACTTAATGGGAATGAAATGGGCACTCTTGGTCAATCTGTCCACTATGACCCATATAATTCCATTTCCTCCATTAGATCTTGGCAACCCATCTATGAAATCCATAGAAATAGAATCCCATTTCCATACCGGAATATCCAATGGTTGTAGCAACCCACTTGGCTTCTGATGTTCGGCTTTTACTTGTTGACAGTTCAAACACTGCTTCACCCATAAGCCCACGTCCCTCATTATTGCTTCCTAGAAGAAACTTCTCTTCATATCCTGATACATCTTCGTTCCTCCTAGATGAATAGTGAACTTCGAATGATGGCATTCCTCCAAAACTTTCTTCCTAATGTCTCCTACATTCGGAACACACAACCTCCCTTTCTTTCTCAACCACCCATTCTGGTCAAGACTAAAATCCTTTAAGTCATCGCTCTCTGTCCCATCCCCTAACTTCCTGATCCTTTCAGCTAACACTGGATCCTCTTCCTGTTTAGAAGCAATCTTCTCAATCAATATCGGTTGGACTTCTAAACAAGATAACATAGCAGATTCTCCACTAGACCCAGCCTCGGATCTCCACTGCACTCTACAAGTCGACAACGCTTCCAAGTCTTTCCATTCTGCTATCATAGCCAACACTGCATTCTGATGCTTCCTACTAAGCGCATCTGCAACCTTGTTTCCTTTCCCTGGTGTGTACTCAGATCCAAAATCATAAGTGGCTAAAAACTCTAACCACCTCTGCTGTCTCATATTTAGTTCCTTTTGAGAGAACAAATACTTTAATGACTTATGATCCGTATAAAGCTCAAACCTCTCCCCCAAAAGGTAATGTATCCACACCTTCAAAGCAAAAATAACTGCAGCTAACTCCAAGTCATGAGTCGGGTATCTAACCTCATGCGGTCTAAGCTGTCTAGAAGCATAGGCAATCACTTTACCTCTCTGCATTAACACTGCTCCTAATCTAGTTCCACATGCATCTATATAAACTACCAAATCTTGATTCCCCCCGGAACAACTAATACAGGTGCATGGGTCAATAAGTGTTTCAAGCTCTGGAATGCTTCCTCACACTTATCGGTCCAAACAAACTTCACATCTTTTCATGTTAGCTTGGTCATCGGCGCTGCTATCCACGAAAAATCCTTTATAAACCTCCGATAATATTCAGCCAATCCAAGAAAACTTCTTATCTCAATTACTATTTCTGGTCTCTTCCAATTATTAACAGCTTCGATCTTATCTGGATCGACTGATAACCCCTTCTCCGAAGCCACGTGACCAAGAAACTTCACCTCCTTCTTCTAGAAATGGCACTTCAAAAACTTCGCCTTTAGCTGATGCTCTCTCAAAGTCTCAAGAACCACTATAAGATGAACTTCTTGATCTTTCATATCCTTAGAGTATATTAAAATATCATCTATGAACACCAACATGAATCTATCCAAGTGCTCTCAGAAAATCATGTTCTTCAAGTCCATAAAGAATGTCGGTGCATTAGTTAGTCCGACGACATAATTAATCATTCATATGATCCATATTTGGTCCTAAACGCCGTCAAAGGTATACTATCTTCTGCTACTCTAAGCTGATGGAAACCTGTAGCCAAATCCAACCGAGAAAATATCTTGGCTCCACTCAACTGATTGAACAAATCATCAATTCTAGGCAATGGAAATCGATTCTTTATCGTCTTCTCATTCAGCTTACGATAATCGATACATAACCTTAACGATCTGTCCGGCTTCTTAGCAAACACTGCGGCTACTCCCCAAGGTAAACTACTAGGTCTGATAAAATTCTTCCCTTCCAAATCCACCAACTACACCTTCAGCTCTCTCATCTTTGTAGATGTCATCCTACGTGGCGACCTACTAACTAGTTCTACTCCAGGCTCCAAATCTATTCGAAACTCAATGGCTCGTTTCGATGGAAATCCTACTACCGGCTCGAAGACATCCGCGAATTCTCTAACCACGAAAACACGATTCAACTCGTTTTCTCCATAACACCCAACAAAGCATTCACTTCACAGCTAGGGCTTTCTACGATATATACAATCCGATCACTACAATCAAGGTGTCTAAGTGATATTTTCCTATCATGGCAAAATATCCTAGCATCGTACTTACTTAACCAATCCACACCAATATAATTCCGAACCCAACAAAGTCAAATATATGCAAACTGCAAACAAAGGTGTAACCTAGCAATTCAAACTCTAAGTGGTTACACTTCATCCCAAGTGCCGCATACCCTCCTATCGGATTTGCAACTCTTAAGGAAGTAACTAAATATGTGGGTTCTAGGTTAAGCGTATCTACCAAACAAAGAGATATAAAAGAATGTGGTGCACCAGTATCAAACAGAACGCTAACAGACATATCATGAATTCGAAGCATACCTCCCAACACTGCCTTTCCTTTCTCCTGCGTTGTTGGTCCTGATGTAGCAGGCTTCAATGCAAATACCTTGCCTCTCCCATCCTTAGCGGGCTCTTTACATTGATTCTTATAGTGGCCAATCTGATTGCAATTAAAGCATCTGATGTTCTTCTTCCCGATCACTTCCTTCGCCTTTCCAGTACGGCACTCATTAGAAATATGTCCCTTCTTGTCGCACTTGAAGCACACAACCTTAGACTTTCCCCTCTTTGCTGCTCCACCTTTTTGAGCACCCTTCTTATGAAAGAACTTCCTTTTCTGACCTTTCCCAACCTGGACCTCCTTCACCTTACTCTTCTCTAGACAAGCAAGCATCTTCTCATGTCTCAAAGCCATCTCTACAACCACATCACAAGGGTCTCTGATATGAGGTAATGTAGCCCTCGCCAACTCAGGCTTCAACCCTCTTATGAACATCTCATTCCTCTTCAACACAATATCCACAGTGGCATACCCATACCTAGCCAACTCCTCAAATCTTCTAGCATACTCCAAAACAGACATCTCTCCCTGCTCTAACTCAGCAAACTTTTTGAGCAAAGAAGACTGCGCCATCACAGACATGAACCTCTCCTGAAACCTTCTCCTGATCTCAGCCCATGTCATCTCCTCTTTATTTACTCCAACCGTCACACTATTCCACCAAAATAAAGCTTCTCCCTAAAGCTGTCTCGAAGCAAGCCTCCTCTCCAACTCATCATTGAGCCCTATGTCTATAAAGATCCTCTCACAATGCAGCAACCAGATCTCTACTTCTATAGCGTCCTCAGTTCCAATAAAGGGCTTCCCTCCAAGTCTAGCATAATCTCTGCTCAAAATAGCATAATGGTTGACCACCGGAGCTTCCTGAACTCCTACTCCAGCATTTCCTCCAACCACTCCAGCAGCAATTCCAGCTTGCATAATGATCACGAAAAACTGATACATAGCACCCATATCCACTTGTGGGACTCCAACACCAACATTCTCTGCTTGTGCCTGAACTTGGTTTCTCCTGGTATTCGGTCTGGCATTTCTATTTGTGGTGGTGCTTCCTCCAAGATTCACTCTTCCACTTCTAGCATCCATATCTGTATTCAAGCCTCGTGAGGTACAGAAGAATAGCCTAAGAGAGATAGGAAACTAAGATATAGCGTATACTTATATATAAAAAATACAAGTACGTTGCTATAGCGTTATCTCATACCCAAATCTTACTCTAATTCCTTAGGATTATGTTTTTAAAAATCATTTTTAGTTAAAGTTTTCCATAAACCTAGGCTCTGATACCAAGTTGTAATATCCCCTATCTAGAGGCCCAAAGCTAAGCGCAACAGATACTGTAGTCATCCATAGCATTAGCTTTCGGCAATTAAATACGGCTATGTTATAGGTATCCATAATATCAGAAGCACTTGAATATGAAACAAAATCACATATTTCCAAAACAACATTTTACTGATTACATTTCAAAACATATGTTTCACATTCAAATTACATAATCCCATAATCATTTTCTATGTTCAGATAAAATATAATTATTAAATAAATATGCCAAGAGCGACATATGATGATGCCCCCTTGGTTGACCAGAGCACTATATATACATAACTGTCTTAAATACAACACATCGGAAATAAACAAACCAAAAGAGCAACTCCTAAATAGCTATCTGTCTGCCACCTGCTCATCTCCGAAAGCTTTATTCGTCAACCTACTAAAACCTGTAAAACCTCAACCCTCAGCCTACTCAAATCAATTTTGAGCACCTGAGAGTTTAAGGGGAAAAACATAAACTTAGAGTCAGACATAAAGTCTGGTGTGAATAATATTATACATCTCTGTTATTTGATATTAAGTGAGACCATGCCGCTTAACGGAACGGGTTTCCCCTCACTAATATCGTTTTAAAACATATCTTTTGCAAACCTTTATCCTACAACCCAAAATTGGTTAATATTGTAAAGAATTATTATGTAAACTTACATATCAGGTAATAAATGAACTATCTGTCCGAACATTATAGTTTTGTTTGGCTAACTACTAACCTTTGGCTGACTCGGGCCTACCCAAAAATATAATCAAAATAATCTAACACTTGTTAGACATTCCTCTTCTAGACGGTCTGTGTAACAACCCGCATATTTTACGATTCGTATATTTAAATGTTTAATTTAAATATAGCATCGTTAGTCGGATTTTAGTCCGTAAAAGTCATTATTCGTATAAGAACAGTCGAATTAGTGAAAATTCTTTGTGGATCGAGATTCGTAGGTGTTTATTTGAGAAAAACTGTCATACTGGGATTCAGACGTCTGAAAAGAAGCATCCAGACGTCTGAAATTGTTCGAATCAATCCAGAAAGGAAATAGGCCAAAATTGCCATTTTCAGACGTCTGAAATGGACGATTCAGATGTCTGAATATTGTTCTAGACAACTCATATTTTTCCAGATTCAGACGTCTGAATCATTCATTTCAGACGTCTGAATGAAGTTAGGAAACTCATATTTTTCCAGATTCAGACGTCTGGTTTGGAAATTTCAGACGTCTGAATCAGGAATGAAGTTGAGAATCCACAATTTGAACTTGAGAACACTTCCATTGAGTTCAAAACGGTGTTTGCGACTTTTTTTAGTATAATCATCGATATGTTTAGAGTTGAGTGAATTTTGCTATTTTCACTTAGGGCTTTGGGCTTGGGTTTGGGTTTCACCCAACTCATACTATACCCTAACTCAGCCCCCTCTACTCTCCATTCACTCATTTCATTTCCTAACACTCAAGCTTTAGCAAAAATGGGGGAAAGAATGGGAAATGGAAATTCCTAAGCCCTAGATTCATTTGCAAACTACATTTTCAAGTCCAAAATCCAAGAGAAGCTTAGGTATGCATCCTCTTCTCCTTCTCCATCCCAATTCCTCTTCGATTTCTGAAATTTCCAAAACCCTAACTTAGGAAATATTTGTTCTTGAGCCTAGATTGAAGCTCCTTGGGTTATAATTGAAGAGTGATTGTTCTTGCCTTGCTCTATAGCTTCTCTCTTGAGTTTTTGGGTTAAAAGGTGAGTTTTTGAACTCACATCTACGTCTATATCTTTGATAGTGTTAGTTAGCAATTCCTAACATCTATTCCTTGTCTATTTGCTTTTGAATTGAATTGGTTTGATGAATATTCCAATTTTTGGTGTTTGAAGTCAAAATCTATGAAAAATCATTATATGGATGTTTGGACATGTTGGTCGGAGTGTATTGGTGAGTCTTTAAGGTTAGGTAGTCGTTTGGCGTAAACCCCTAGCCATCGTCACTCATCTGATCGCTTCCGATATGATTTGGCCATCATTGGCCTAGGCAAAGTATTGCCTGAGCCCTAGGTTCAGACGTCTGAAATATACAAGTCAGACGTCTGAATCTGCTTGTCTTAGCCCAATTTGCCTATTTTGTGTGGGATTCCAATTTTTATCTATTCGTGATTATCCGATTTGTTGTTATCATTTATTATCGACTTTGATGACTTCTTTTTCGGGATTTTTGGGAATATCCATTTTGATGGATTCGGCGTCGATTTATATGGATTTAATTCACGTCTTCCTATGTGAATTTTTGATGATTGATTGTTTCTACAATCATTTCTGTGATTTGTCACTTTAAAATACAAAGGTTTTTATACTAGTAGTAAATATTCAACTCTTTTACAAAGATGATTTCAAACTCTATTTTTAATACAAAGCTCGTTTACAAAACCGTTTTCTAATCTATTAGTATATACAAACCTTTACCTCATTCGTACGAGAAAATCTAATTAAACGGCTTGGCAAAACAAGTGGTATGAAACGCTTGCGTTTACTTCGTCGGTTAATTCTTTGACTTGTTCGGTTGAAACTCTTGTGACAATTTTCGAGTGGAAATCTACAATCTGTTCGTAAATATTTGAGTTAAGCAAGTGGTTATGGGACATGAAGCTAAACTCTTATATTTACTAGCTTAGTGTAATCGACACTTCTTGATGATCGATGATGATCATTTTATGGTTTAGACTAGCAATGTGCGATGTCTCTTTGTCCACGTGGGGGACTATACCTCGTTCTGTTGAGCTTCGTCTCATTTTTATGGGCTAGCGACCCATGGTCTTTGGACCGTTCATGGAGCAATCAGCTCATTAAGTCGGTGCATGGGGTGTATCTTTTTAGGTGCATCGATGTTCGACTAGGCATGGGGTGTATCTTTTTAGGTGCATCGATGTTAGTTTATACATGGGGCGTATCTTTTCAGGTGCGTCGATGTTCGACTGTGCATGGGGCGTATCTTTCTAGGTGCGTCGATGTTCAGTTTATGGTTAGCGACCATGGGTTAGCGACACGTTTGTGATACACGTGTTGGTGAGTTTTCACGCTCCCGTTTGTGATAGGCCTTCCCCCTTTTGTGATTTCTGGATTTCTCGTTGTGATTTCTAGAATTTGTGTTTCACCAATTTTTGTGGATTGAATTGATAAGCTCTATCAATATTTATGTTTTGGTGAATAATTTAAATAATGTGATTCTTTTTTGGTGTTTTGAGATGATTTGAAATATTGTATGATTTTTTGTTGTTATTTGATGTATACTTGACACGGTATGGCATTTCTTTGTTATCATACGTTTTTGGTCATATCTCTTATCCTATCTCATTTTATCTGATATTTATAGCTAGACTGATCCGTTTATTATTTTCTTCTTAAATAATACTTGGGTCAGACCGAGGTAATTCAAGTGCTTCTACTTGACTTCTTCTCAGGGTTCGTCACCTGACTTTTGGCTAACTACTTTAGCATAGTAGTTTTTGTTAGTATACATTTGAGATAGAGACTCCTTGATGTATATTTATTCTTTTGCCTAGCACCTGTACCTATTCTTTTGTTATGTAGTGGACCTTCTTTGACCACTATTTTGTTGTACACTTTCATGTGATATGCTCATATCTTATTCCGCCTTTGTGATATGAATGTGTGTGACTGATTTGTGTTATGTTTATTTCTATACTTGTTTCCGAAGGCCACTTAGCCACTGTGTAGTAGCTTTGAGTTTGTATTTGATATGTCGGATTTCCTCTTGAAACGAAATGTAAGTTATATTATCAGACATATCGGTACTCGCACAAAGCAATTGCACAGATGGTCGCTCCTCAACAGCCTTATTCTTCGTGCTAGTCGACGGCATTACACCGTAGTGTCCTTGGCCAGCGTGAGTATAGAGGTGGGGCGTCACAGCATGGTATCAGAGCCAAACATCGGAACAATGTAGAATCATTTAGCAAGGATCATTGTCCTAAGTCTTTCTTAGGAATCGTGCCATAGGATTTGATTCGAGTCTTCTTACCGTTCTATCCTATTTTCTTTTGTGATGCCTTGTTTTATCAATCAAGGTTGTTTGATACTCATTTTGAGAATAACCTTTTTCCTCCTCTTTCTTTCTTTCTTAGAGAAGAGAAATGGTTAGATCTGGCCGTCCCAGCGCCGGTCAATCTAGTGCTACTCCTCAGGATGGAGTATTTATGTCAGCTCAACAACTTTTAGATCTTGTGAACAATGCCCGAGCTGCCGGACCCATTCCAGCGCCAACTCACCCCAAATCCGGGTTTGCACGTTTGTGCAGAGATTATACCGCTTTGGGTGGAAGGCCATTCAAGGGATCCGAAAGTGTTATAGAAATTCAAGCTTGGCTTAGATCATGCGATCGCATCTTTTCCCGCATGGATCTTATTGATTCACTTCGAGTCCAAGTGGCTTCTAGCATGCTCCAGGAAAGTGCATTAGATTGGTATGAGCTTTTGATTTCTGAAATTATCGAAGCGGATCTTACTTGGGAGCAATTCCGGGAAAGGTTCGAATTGAAGTTTGTGCCGGAGGCTGAAAAAGTAACTTTAGCCTGACGCTTTATTGACCTTGTTCAAGGTGAATCTTCTGTGGCAGAGTATGTCGCATCTTTTGAATCTCTCTCTAAATATGGGGTCGAATATATTAATACCCCATTGAAGAAAAATCAGAGATTTGTCTATGGGTTGAATAAGAGCCTTAAAAAGCCTTTGCTTCTGAAACTAGAAGTTTCTTTTGATCAGCTTATTGATATCGCTCTTCGACTTGAAGAGGATGATAATGAAAGTAATGTTGAAGTTGCGGGTGCCAAACAGAACTTCAGCAATAACATAAAGAGGCCTATAAAGTTCAAAGGCCCCAATCCCAACAAGAAAGGGAAACAAGAAACTCCAGTAGCAAAGACTCCTACCTCTAGTCGTGGTTAATGCTACAATTGTGGTTCTATGGACCACTATGCAAGAGAGTGTCCGCAACCCCTCTATTGTTGCTATTGCAAAAGTTTGAGTCATCATATATCTGCGTGTCCCATACTTCAAGCAAGAAGGAGGGAAAGCTAAAGGTTGTGCAAACCTCTACTAGCACTTCTCTTGGTTAAGGTATTTTCTATCCTTGACGATATTTGTTTTGTGATTATCTTATTCGAGTTCTTTTTGATTTGGGTTCATCTCATTATTTTATATCAAAAGAACTTGATGATTCTTTCTCTTTTTAATTTTATGGGCTTGATGATTTCACTGAGAATTGCGAATCCGGTTGGTGGATCCGCAACACTCAGTTTACTTTGTGAAAATGTCGAGATTATTTTATGTGATTATTCTTTTCGAGCCGATTTGCATGTTATGCGTTACTTAGGCTTCGAAATTGATTTTTGGTAAAGGATTGGCTTAATTATTATGAAGGCCGTATCCTATGTCCAATGTGGACTATTCATCTTCGACATCTTCAATTTGTTAAGCAGATTTCTTTTGTTCTTAATGATTTTTATTTCCAAATTCGGTGATATCATTCTAATTCTTTAAACCTACGGGATGAGGAGAATATTATTTCTCCCATTCAGGTAGTTTGTGAATTTTCCGGTATAATTGAGCTTGTCTTAGGATTATCACCTAAGCAATCTATTGAATGGTGCTAAGGTCTTTTCAGCTCAACCTTGCCATCGGTTTTCATCAGCTACAAGTTGCGGAGGGTAGCATTCCACTTACCGTATTCCGCACTCGTTATGATTCTTGTGAGTGGTTCGTTATGTCATTCGATTTGACAAACCTTCTACCTTATTTCATCCATTTTGTGAATCGAGTATTCTACGAATATCTCGATGAGTTTATCCTTGTATTAATTGATTATGGATGAAAACAACAATTTAAAATTTACAAATCTTTTTAATAAGATATTTATAAGCATAATTGGATTTTGTTCTTAAAACGAGCAAAGAATATTTGTAAATTTGATAAGAGACATGGTTATCATATATAAGATAATTTTGTGTTGTTTTGCCCATTGAGTGCTTTAAGAATTTTGGTCGATGCGCTTGATCAACGTTATCGATAGGAATCTCCTAAACGCTATGATGAGACAGTCAAACACAGTAAATACTTGTAAAAAAGTTAATTTTTCTAAAAAGATGAATATATAAAGTTAATTATAATTTTGAAGGTCTTAGCTTTTCGGGAAAGAGAATCGATTAAAGGAACTCTTTTCCGATGCTTTTATTCTTGCGATTCCCGAAGGGAACCAAGACTTTATTGTTTTTACCAATACTAGTCGTATTGGTTTGGGTGCCATTCTCTTGCTATGGGAATGTGTTATCACATATGCTTCTTGACAATTGAAGCTTGTCGAGACTAGTTATGCCATTCATGATCTAGAGCTCGCGGCTATTGTTTTCGCTCTAAGATTTTGGCGCCATTGTCTTTTGGGAGAGAAATTGTTCTCTACATCAATTGTAAATTTTTGAAGTAATTATTTTCTCGAAAGGAACTTAATTTGCGTCAACAATGTTGGCTCGAGTTCCTTGCATCTTATGATCTTGATATTCTTTGTACTCCGAAAAAGGGTAATCGAGTTGCCGATGCCCCTGGTCGTAAGCAACAAGCGGTTGTTTCCATGATGATATCTGAATGGAATGATCTCGAGACTTTGTCCTCTTGTGAGATTTGAGATCGTGAATCCAATTCATGTTCATCTCTTGTTTTGTGTAGCCTTGAGGCTCATCCTTCTCTTTTGGACCGTACCTCTTTTGGCTAAACTCTATGTCCTGTTAATTGCATGGAATTCCTACTTCTATTGTTAGCAATCGTGGTCCATTATTTTACTAGTGGATTTTCGTAGGGTCTTCAAAAGCTTTGGGAACAAAGCTTAATTTTTAGCACCGCTTATCGTCCTCAATCTGAGAGACAAATAGAGCGTGTGAATCGAACTCTTGAAGATCTCTTTCGTGCATGTGTTTTTGATTTTGGTGGAAGTTGGGAAGATCGTATGTCTCTTGTTGAGTTTTCTTCCTATAGTAAACTTCCAATCTTGTATTGGTATGGCACCTTTCGAGGCATTCTACGGAAGGCCGTGCCGATTCCCTTCGTGTTGGCTTGAAGCCGGTAAGAAGCTGGTTTTAAGTCCAGACTTTATTGGTGTTCATTCGTGTTTCACCTATGATGGGTGATGTACGTTTCTTTTGATCGGAAAAATTAGCATCTCGATATGTTGGTCCATTTCCCATCACTGAACGCATTGTTTCCGTGGCTTATCACCTCCTTTTGTACCGGCTCAATTCTTTTGCTATTTTTGACGTTTTCCACGTCTCTCAACTATGGAAATACCTTAGGGATTTCGATCCTGCTCTTGAGCCCGGTGTAATTGAAGAAATTGAAGTTTCACCAAATTTGACTTATGAGCAACATTCTATTCGTATCATTACTTCGGAGGTTAAACGCCTTCGAAATAAAGATGTTCTTCTTTTGAAAGTTCAATGGTTATCAAATCCTAAGGATTGCTCTTGGGAATCTTGAGAATCCATCGAGCAAACACATCCGGACTTACTCTTTCGTGCTCTTTATGGTGAACTTCTTATTTCAATTTTCTTTTGTGTTGATATGCTTTTATGGTTGTTACTCTTTATTTTCTTCTTAAGTATTGCGAGGACGCAATTTCTTTAAGGAGAGGAGTCTGTAACAACCCGCATATTTTACGATTCGTATATTTAAATGTTTAATTTAAATATAGCATCCTTAGTCGGATTTTAGTCCGAAAAAGTCACTGTTCGTATAAGAACAGTTGAATTAGTGAAAAGTCTTTGTGGATCGAGATTCGGAGGTGTCTATTTGAGAGAAATGTCATACTGGGATTCAAATGTCTGAAATGAAGCATTCAGATGTCTGAAATTGTTCGAATCAATCCAGAAAGGAAATAGGCCAAAATTGCCATTTTCAGACGTCTGAAATGGACGATTCAAGCGTCTGAATATTGTTCTAGACAACTCATATTTTTCCAAATTCAGACGTCTGAATCGTTCATTTCAGACGTCTGAATGAAGTTAGGAAACTCATATTTTTCCAAATTCAGACGTCTGATTTGGAAATTTCAGACGTCTGAATTAGGAATGAAGTTGAGAATCCACAATTTAAACTTGAGACCACTTCCATTGAGTTCAAAATGGTGTTTGCGACTTTTTTGAGTATAAGCATCGATATGTTTAGAGTTGAGTGAATTTTGCTATTTTCACTTAGGGCTTTGGGCTTGGGTTTGGGTTTCACCAAACTCATACTATACCCTAACTCAGCCCCCTCTCCTCTCCATTCACTCATTTCATTTCCTAACACTCAAGCTTTAGCAAAAATGGGGGAAAGAATGGGAAATGGAAATTCCTAAGCCCTAGATTCATTTGCAAACTCAAATTCAAGTCCAAAATCCAAGAGAAGTTTAGGTATGCATCCTCTTCTCCTTCTCCATCTCAATTCCTCTTCAATTTCTGAAATTTCCAAAACCCTAACTTAGGAAATATTTGTTCTTGAGCCTAGATTGAAGCTCCTTGGGTTATAATTGAAGAGTGATTGTTCTTGCCTTGCTCTATAGCTTCTCTCTTGAGTTTTTGGGTTAAAAGGTGAGTTTTTGAACTCACATCTACGTCTATATCTTTGATAGTGTTAGTTAGCAATTCCTAACATCTATTCCTTGTCTATTTGCTTTTGAATTGAATTGGTTTGATGAATATTCCAATTTTTGGTGTTTGAAGTCAAAATCTATGAAAAATCATTATATGGATGTTTGGACATGTTGGTCGGAGTGTATTGGTGAGTCTTTAAGGTTGGGTAGTCGTTTGGCGTAAACCCCTAGCCATCGTCACTCATCTGATCGCTTCCGATATGATTTGGCCATCATTGGCCTAGGCAAAGTATTGCCTGAGCCCCAGGTTCAGACGTTTGAAATATACAAGTCAAACGTCTGAATCTGCTTGTCTTAGCCCAATTTGCCTATTTTGTGTGGGATTCCAATTTTTATCGATTCGTGATTATCTGATTTGTTGTTATCATTTATTATCGACTTTGATGACTTCTTCTTCGGGATTTTTGGTAATATCCATTTTGATGGATTCGGCATCGATTTATACGGATTTAATTCACGTCTTCCTATGTGAATTTTTGATGATTGATTGTTTCTACAATCATTTCTGTGATTTGTCACTTTAAAATACAAAGGTTTTTATACTAGTAGTAAATATTCAACTCTTTTACAAAGATGATTTCAAACTCTATTTTTAATACAAAGCTCGTTTACAAAACCGTTTTCTAATCTATTAGTATATACAAACCTTTACCTCATTCGTACGAGAAAATCTAATTAAACGGCTTGGCAAAACAAGTGGTATGAAACGCTTGCGTTTACTTCGTCGGTTAATTCTTTGACTTGTTCGGTTGAAACTCTTGTGACAATTTTCGAGTGGAAATCTACAATCTGTTCGTAAATATTTGAGTTAAGCAAGTGGTTATGGGACATGAAGCTAAACTCTTATATTTACTAGCTTAGTGTAATCGACATTTCTTGATGATCGATGATGATTATTTTATGGTTTAGACTAGCAATGTGTGATGTCTCTTTGTCCACGTGGGGGACTATACCCCGTTCTGTTGAGCTTCGTCTCATTTTTATGGGCTAGCGACCCATGGTCTTTGGACCGTTCGTGGAGCAATCAGCTCATTAAGTCGGTGCATGGGGTGTATCTTTTTAGGTGCATCGATGTTCGACTAGGCATAGGGTGTATCTTTTTAGGTGCATCGATGTTAGTTTATACATGGGGCTTATCTTTTCGGTGCGTCGATGTTCGACTGTGCATGGGGCGTATCTTTCTAGGTGCGTCGATGTTCAGTTTATGGTTAGCGACCCGTTTGTGATACACGTGTTGGTGAGTTTTCATGCTCCCGTTTGTGATAGGCCTTCCCCCTTTTGTGATTTCTGGATTTCTCGTTGTGATTTCTAGAATTTGTGTTTCACTAATTTTTGTGGATTGAATTGATAAGCTCTATCAATATTTATGTTTTGGTGAATAATTTAAAGAATGTGATTCTTTTTTGGTGTTTTGAGATGATTTGAAATATTGTATGATTTTTTGTCGTTATTTGATGTATACTTGACATGGTATGGCATTTCTTTGTTATCATACGTTTTTGGTCATATCTCTTATCCTATCTCATTTTATCTGATATTTATAGCTAGACTGATCCGTTTATTATTTTCTTCTTAAATAATACTCAGGTCAGACCGAGGTATTTCAGGTGCTTCTGCTCGACTTCTTCTCAGGGTTCGTCACCTGACTTTTGGCTAACTACTTTAGCATAGTAGTTTTTGTTAGTATACATTTGAGATAGAGACTCCTTGATGTATATTTATTCTTTTGCCTAGCACCTGTACCTATTCTTTTGTTATGTAGTGGATCTTCTTTGACCACTATTTTGTTGTACACTTTCATGTGATATGTTCATATCTTATTCCGCCTTTGTGATATGAATGTCTGTGACTGATTTGTGTTATGTTTATTTCTATACTTGTTTCCGAAGGCCACTTAGCCACTGTGTAGTAGCTTTGAGTTTGTATTTGATATGTCGGATTTCCTCTTGAAACGAAATGTAAGTTATATTATCAGACATATCGGAACTCGCACAAAGCAATTGCACAGATGGTCGCTCCTCAACAGCCTTATTCTTCATGCTAATCGACGGCATTACACCATAGTGTCCTTGGCCAGCGTGAGTATAGAGGTGGGGCGTCACAGTCTGTCCCTAACTATCTATTAAATACTCCTCTTCTGGACGGTCTTTCCCTAACTTAACATCTCCCAAGGTTGCGGGCTCATCAGTAACCTATTTGTATACAAATATATATTCCCTTCTATGTGTAATTATAATTTTAGTCTTACCTATGACAAAGCCTTACACACTGAAATTTTGGACTAAATTAGCTCGGGCTAATAGCTATTGTATAGGGCGCGACCCTATACCAGTCCCATTTGGTATTCTATTATCTAAGTCATTTTACTTTGTGAAATCTTCCCTTAAATTTTCGTTGAAAACATTTTCATCTCAAATTGATTTAAAACCTTTAAACCAATCTTAAACAAGGAAAATATATGCTCTATGCTTTACTCAAAATCACCTTGCCATGCTATATATACTTTACCCAATTCTTTGTTGACGAAAACATTTAAACCTTTGAAAGTACCCCTTTTGATCCCATTGAAAGTATCCCTTTCATAGCCAAATACACCCTTCCTTTCATCTAGGCCGTAAGGCCAAAACCTTCCTTTCGAAACCATCTACTTAAACCTTTCGAAACCATTGAAATACCTTTTCCTTCGAAAGCCAAAAACCTTAGACATCCTATCTTTAAAACCTTTAAACGTAGCCTTTCGAAACCATTGGAAAAACCTTTCCTTTAAACCTTTCAAAACCATTAGGGAACCACCCCTTAGTAATCCTCCTTAAAAACCTTTCGAAAGCATCAAAAGCTTAAACCCTTCGAAAGCACTTGGGTTCAATTTTAAAACATGTGGAAACACCTTTCGAAACCATTTAAAACCATCTATTTCGAAACATTTGGGTTAATCTTTAAAAATCTCTAAGGGTCACAAACAACAGGGTCGAAAGCAACTCTTTCGAAAGCCAAAACCTAAGTAAAGAAGTGATGGTGTCGAAACCATCCTTCCGAAAGCATTGGAGAAGCGGTAGGGTTTTTATAAAACAAAATCAACCCTTTCGAAGGAATTGCTTTGAAAGGTAGAAAGCGGCAGCTAAGGCTTCCACCTAATCGAAAGTGGTTATTTAAAAAAAGGCGCAACTTCTTAAAACCATTTGACCCGGTCGAAACCCAACCAAGTCGAAAGAAAAGTAGGCGCATTTTCCTTTTAAAACAAAGTAGCGTTTCGACCTCCTTCGGAACCCCTGGTTTCGACCTCATACCTTCCGCCTTCTTTCCAATTCACTGCGCACCAAGTCTTTGATGCCATGCGCATTGGTTTCGATGGTGATGGAGGCGGAGGAACTAAGTCGAAAGCCATCTAACTCGGAAGCAGGGTGCCGAAAGTGGCGAAACATACATTTTGCATGTAAAACTGATTTTTAACCTTTTTAAGTAATCTTTTTAACCGACCTGCCTTATTTATTAATATCTTATTGGTTGCAAATTTTCTTTTCTAAAATTACTGCCAAAATTTTAGAAATAAAAAATTTAATTTATTTACAAAATACCCCTTCTCCTTTTATAAATATATAAAATATTTAAGTCCCATACCTTAAGTAACTTTATACATTCATTAAAACACGTAGGAAAATTCTACAAAAATTCCAGAAAATCATTTTCAATATGTTTTCTAACAATAAAAAATTTTAGGCCCAAAATATTAATTATTTAGCCGTAAATAATTTAAAACCCAAATAATCGTTTTCTACCCTAGAAAATTTATATAAAATCCACATTAATTCAGAAAATTATGAAATTTGAAACCCATCTCTAAAATATCATTTCTGGTCTATATCTAAAATCGCAAGGCATTTGGATGTAATTAAATAGGGTTTTCACATTAAAACAAATCATAAAATCTATATGAATAAGCATAAATCATCAACAAGCATATATGAACATTTTTGTCCTTCTAAATCATGGCTAAACTATGCAAGATAAATTCGGGTTTTCCTTAAAACTGAAAACATTTAAGAGATAAGAGATGTAGTCATTATTCACCTTAGCTTTTGAGAATAAGGATTTGAGATTTGATCTTGATTAAGTTGATTTGATTCCTCCTCTTGAAATCCTAGCTTTATCTTCTCTTGAGCTTGCTAATGGTGGTCGGCCTTAACTTATATTTTTGCTTGTGAATGTATGAATGAACGTATGGAAGTAAATTCCTAAGGGTCTAGGATATTAGAATGCTTTATTCCTATTTTACCCCTCCTCTATTTGCCTTAACACTTCATTCTTTAGTTCATTTATTTATTCATTAACATGGCTCAGCTACCCTTTAATTAAATCACAAATCTCAATCCATCAATCAACCTACGTTATTTTATTTTATTTAGCTAATTAAATTTCCTAAATAATGTTACTAATAACATGGGGTGTTACATATATTTTGTGATATATGTGATTTGGGCTTTGATATATATGATTTATATGTGTGATATTGAGCTGTGATATATATTGTTATATATGTGATGTTTGGGGTTGAGGTGCAGCGGAAAAAACTAGCTCTATATTTTCGACGGTTGGCATCGGCTTATAGGTAGTAATTTTCCGACGACTTGGGGACTCTCTACGGCTAGTTGGTAAAGGCATGGCCTTCCATTAGTACTCGACGGGGCGTCAGAAGTGGTTGGAAAGGCTGACAATAGCCGTCGAAAATATGTCGATAGAGCCATTAAAAAGTGTGTCGAAGAACATTTGTTTGACGACCTATATTTCAACGGCTTTTTTAGTCGACTTCCGATGGCTTTCGACGGCCGACGACGGATATTAGCCGTCAGTAGTCAGGTAGGCCACAGTACTTGATTACCCAAACACAATCCTTTGACGCTACCTTTCTTAGACACCATACTAACTGGGTTGTCAGCTTAATTGGTTAACCCTAACATGACTAATTTAGATCGCATAGACTATTGGACCCTAATACCATTGTTGTAACTAGGCCAGCCCACGGTAGAAGTAATGGGTGAATTTCAATTTTTTTACCATTTGGATCTTTATTGGGTCTATATAGTCTAATTTATTTATAACAATTCTAAATTTCTTTTAAATAAAATCTTTATTTTAAATTTATAAAATAATAATATAATATCTATTTAATGTTATATATAATATATATACGTGTATCATATAAACATATATGTGCCTACATGTGTAACATATCAATCCGTGCATGGCATAACATGCCCGTGTATATGTGCTGGGATTTACACAGCAACGAACATGTTAGCTCGTATAATATACAAATATATTATCCAATTGTATGTCCATATACTTTTATTTATATTTATAAAATGTCATAAATATATTTATATATAAACTATATTTTTATGTATGCGTGTGTGTATAATAAATTAACATTGTAAATATTTGTAACTATATAAATTTATACTTAGATCGTTCACAAAATATACAATTTTTTTTTCCATAAATCTGAAAACAACACACACACACACACATATATATATAATATTTTTATAGTATATATATATAATAAATACTTATATAAATTAATATAATAGAAATGTAGATTAATACTTATAAATTACACAAAATGTAGTTTTCATAAATATATATTCACCTGGTCATGCACACGACTCAGAATAAATTTTTTTAAATATTGAAATATATTTTATGAAATATCAGTATACATACATACATACATACATATATATAATATTAATAAATGAATTTATTTTTGAAACAAATTTTAAAATTTAAATTTCCAATAAAATTCTAAAAGATATTTTTTTATTGTCCGCTTTAATTTAAATAAAAAAATGTTTTTTTAATTTGTATGTTATGTGTAAACTTAATTTTATAAAATATAAAACCTAATTTATATATAACATATATATTGTTATAATTAGTTTATGTAATTAATTGATTTAAATAATATTTAAATAATACAAACAAACACATACGACACACACACACACACACAAAAATATATATATATATATTACTATCGAAAATAGTATATTTATAGTACTATGTATATAAAATTATATAGTCATATTTGTATGGTGTATGATGTAATATTTATTTATAAACTATATATGTATATATGGATATTATATGTTAAATTATTAAATTAAAAAAATGTTTTTTTATTATTGAGTCGTACCATTATAGGTGTGTACATGATTTTTTTTTAATATACTGGTATATGAAAACATACAACCATTCCAATTGTTATAATATATTTGTGTATCAGAATTGTCACCTAACTAACAATATAATACATACATACATATATACATATATATATATATATATATTATATAATATAAATGTTATATCTAAATATTAATAATTATACATTGATTAGAAATTTACATTACACCCAATGCCTGAAAGTACACCTTGAAATGATGAAGTTTACTCCTTGAACTAATTTTCAATCTAGTAAAGTGCTAGTCCCTGAACTGATGACCACCGGCTATCGAATAGCACTTGATTTGATTTGAACTTGGAAAACTAGAGAGATGGAGGGGAAGAGTTCGACCGAATCTAAGGGGAATTTAAAACAAGGTGAGGGTAGAGTTGCTTATATATAGGAGAGTTTAGAGATATTTTAGGATCAAGATCCTACATCATCTCTTACCAATTCTCTTCTATCTTAGCCCTTCATCTCAGTGCCTCTATAGCACCATCACATGCCTGCCTTTTACCCTTATTGTGGCCAAACAAACGAGCCCCTTTATGGGCTTTAAACCCATTTATGGCACGAACATATATTTTGCATTTAAATCTAATTTAAACGTTTATCAATATTGTATATCGATTAATATATTCAGAAATATTATAAATTCATTTAATATTTGTTTACAAATCAAAACAAAATTTTATAATTAATATTTTACAAATATTAATTAATTTAATTAATTTATAACAATTACAAATTAATTAAATCGATTGGTAAAAGGAGTATTCATTGTTCTGGTTATGTGACCCGTTAGGTGTAAATTTGGTCAACGATTAATATCAAACTATTCGAATATTAAAATTCACATGTCACTTAGCAGATGGTTTGATATTTTGGCTAAATTTATCACTTACTTGGTTTTAGCAAAATCCAATTTTACTTTGTTAAGCGTTACCCGGTTGTGACTTTTATTAGAACCAATTCTCTTCGTCAAAACTATATCTCTCTGGACTTATGTAATTTGGTAAGGGTCAAAATTCCAATATAGTCTGTATTCAACTCTATAGTCTAAACAAAATGCCTTTGGTTCAATATGACAATTTTTATTAACCGAAATGCTCTGGCCAGAGACTTTGACTTTGAGTTAACCTCGGTTGATCGTGATACTGACCTCATATAACCGAGGAGCTGAATCCTCTCTTGAATAGTGTTTCACTTCTAATGCTTCCACTCGACCTAACTATAGTTGTTTGATGGACGTCATGCCATGATTTAACTGTAATCAAAGCGAAGCTTCCACATTAAAGAACAACAATATTCTTAAGTCAAGAGAACTGTGTAATTTTATCACATCGATATTTTCTATTTGACCTTTGTTATATTAACCAACGGAAAACTATCGAGTGAGTCATTCCATAGTTATCCAATAATTATCAGTACGTAACCCTTGGTTGCCCCAGTAGTCATGATTAATGCATGCCTAACATTTGGAGAGCGTTGCGTAATCTAGTCTCAACGGATGTATCGATATCCAATCTCAATACATTTTGACTAGGAATATTTAAAATGGTATCTTTATTTCCATTGTGATAAATTGCTTACAGTTACAACACTTTGTAACTACTTTCACAAAACATTCCATTTATGGATTTTCTATTAAATATACTTTTAATTAAATTAATTAATTAATATAACACATTATATCAAGTTTATAATAAAAAAACACCGATTAGTTATCGAGTTAGATATATATAACAAATTACATAATTACCCCAATGGTATACCCCTAACTCTATTAGGAGTTGCATCTCAGTACAGCTTAGCTTATCGTCCACTATTATCAACTATGAATAAAATGAATACCTTCATAGTGGATATATGGATTCTTCTTAAACCACTTTAAATCTGAGTATTTTTCTTTTAGATTTACTATTACTTATTTTAGGCATATTCCAACATTCCATCCTTCTACCTCATTCCGAGATTGAGACCACCTCCGGAACCTACTACTAACATTGTAATATTGGTGCTACCAAAAAGTATGCCAATACCTAGCACTATATAGCCTTAATGTCAAGGTGTTTGTATGATCCCCTTTGTTCAATCAGAGGCTCTATCTCAATTGACTGATCCAAAGCTACTTGATCAAGTAGAGGAAATCAACTCATTTGGGTTGCATCTAGAAAGTGGTTGATCGTTCAATATAGTTGGATAATAGGAACTTTATAAGCGAGCAACTAGGTGGAATGAATCTAAGGAGAGTGAGCTTCTACGAATGACCTTCAAATAAATGCACTATCGCCTTAAATAGAATAAATAGATCCAGGTGAGTTGCTCGCTTATGATCGGTCATATCAAAAAGAGTTATTCTTAAAGTTCGATCTTGATAATTTTGAAGAATTATATACATACATACATACATACATACATATATACATATATAATATGAAGTGTAACTCTAATAGCATTAACTAGTAAATTAGTTCATCAATCTATTCATCTTAATGAGTGAGTCACTCGAAATTTACTCATAACAATGAGAGTTAGGGTTATTTATAAGGTTAAGATAAGTTATAGTTCAAGTGAGTGGGATTTTTAAGAAGATAATTTGCTGTAGTTAGTTCCTATTTACTAAATACTATTAACAAAAGAAGAATTACCTAACCTCTCTTTAGTTTTCTCTTACTATTTTGCATTTTGTCCCTATTGTTCATAAATCATACAATTATTTTCAAGATCTATTTAATTTTCTCATTATTTTACATTTTAATTTAACTATTTTATTTTCCTTGTAAAACTGATATATCATTACAAATAAACAGAAGTATACACAGTAATTGAAACTCATGATATAAAACATTATATAGTCTTACAATTACCATTTACACTACAAAACGAATTTAAGTTCTTTACAATATATTTGGAGAAAAAAGTAATTACATTATCATGTTCAACCCACGGACTAAACATTAAATGTCATTAGTTTTCACTTTACCCTTATCCGCTTCGTTTTCGAAGATTAATTCTTTAATAGTTTTGATTTATACTTTAGATAGTGGCATATATTATTTTTAATTATAACTATATAAATAATAATCATATACATAATACACATATATATATATACATAATATATACACATATAAACGTGTATTGTGTGTATATATTACTAATCGAACTAATATGGTTATCTATATTTGGGAAATCTTAGTTTACCATGTATTAACGTATTATTTTTATCTTTACAGGAAAGTAAGTATAAGGGCAAACATAGAAAAAAATTAGGTTGAAGGACATCCAGTTTTATTTTTTTATTGAAGAACAATGCTAGTTATAACTAACATTTAGTATGGTGTAAAAATAAATATAATGCTAGCCATAACTAGCATTTTGTATAGTGTAAAAGTTGAATACACTCCTAATTATAACCAGCGGTTGTCCTTCGGTCTAAAAATAAAACTTGATGTCCTTTAGCCTATTTTCTTCTTCAAAGTTTATCATTTTCCCTAATTCCCCCTTATTTTTATATGTTTCATTTATATTTCTTTTTATATCTATTTATAGTTATTTTATATGTTTAAATTTAAATTTTTAAATATGTACTTAAAACCCATATACATATTGTAACGACCTGACTTTTCGACCCTCGAATGTCGACACTAAATACATCCATGGTATTCATGTGCCGAGCACCCGAGTGCCAGAAAAATAGAAAGTTAGGGGTAAAAGAAGAATAGAACAAGAAAGGAAGAATACAACATCAAAATCTCACAATGGAACGGTAGTATATAGTATCAAAAGATTAATACAAAGGGTCACTCTGAATACAGAAATCTTAGAGTTACTAAGACCTAAGTACTATCATCAGCCTGGACAATTATAATTGTCTGTCCTCACAATGCTGATATATACAATATAGTAATGCAGCGGAAATAATAATACTATGGTAGGTAATCAGCTAGCTTCTCTACATAAGCTCTATAGCGTCCGTAGCTAAAACTAGAAACATACACGGGGGTGATTCAAGCATTATAAGAAAATAACATCCGGATCAGTTTGGTAAACCAGCATGAGAAACTCAAGAAATAAAAGTGACATATAATAGCACCTTTTTGAGACCGTATGGATTACCTTAATGGTTTTCACCTCAAATGAAACCAACTATTCATTAAGTTTAACATATGGTGATATAATAAATAATGTCTAGTGTGTAGCACATAAATCATATCACATAGCTGCTTTGTGAATGCCACAACAATAATATGTATACAATCAATATTGCTAAGGTGCGCTCGCATAATAGATTTTCCATGGAGATTTCCTCGGATCAAGCTGAATCCGAACTCCTACATAAATATCAGAGATATCCTTTCGAGCAATGTACATATATAGAGAATGTACTATATGAAATACACAATTGGCCTACGCCCAAACACTCGTGGTTCTGAATGCATAGGTCTGCATGCATGTTCCTAAGTAATACTAGATGGAGTCGCCTGCACCCTTGGGATTGCTAAAATGCTACGTTCCCTTTGGCTATGCATCTTATCTCTAGTTTTAGTCATTTTTGATATCGAGACAATGTTTGGCATCTCTCACTCGAGTCTTCATTACTTGAACAAAACATGAATCCCTAAATGGATCCATCATCTCGAACAGATCATGAATAACTACATGGATTCGAGCATCTCGAACAGATTTTGAATCTCCATATAGATTCCCGCATAAGTCCTTCGACGAATGCTAATGCTATCCTCTCTTATGGAATACTCCTCAAGATTGGCAATCCCATACCGCATAAAAGATCGATATGAACATCGTGAGCTGCCCTGTAGTGAAATCCGTTGTTGTTGATATCTCCTTCTCAGTTCCTTCTTCCATAACCCGATAGCATCATTTGAGATATTAATGCTGACCTCTCCCTTGGACTTAACCTTAGGATAGATAGTTCAACTCTATAATATTTCACTTCACAACCGCTTCTAAAACATAGAACCCATATACTAGTTCTGAAGTGGTATTCGATAAGTAAAACACTTACCGATCCCGGTTTCTCCAAAACCCATTCGATGAATTTCCAGTTAACTCAATTCCGATTATTTCAAAAGTAAAGGAAAGCTAGAGACGTTTCATACCAATGCTCCTTCTTGGGGGTTCTCATTGGTATGAAATCATGAAGCTTTTAGATACTTCCTAAGTTAATATTTGATCAAGTTTGATAGTCGACTAATCAACTATCTAGTCAAAAAAATTGCTTATACAAATCAATATTCGTATAATAAACTCGTTTTCAACATTCCAACTTAACTATTTCTCATCCAAGAGTGAAGCCAAGCAAGTTAGAGCGCTAGTTGCATCAATGCCTTGCCTAGATACTTCATTCTTGAATCTCACAAATAGATAAGTCTACCTCATTGGCTTTTCTTGTTAAGTATAGTATTACTGATTTCCATAAACAAGTAAGAAGTCAACATGATTAACATGTTTTCGACTTACTATTTCTCAGTCAAGAGGGAAGAGGGTAGGTTAGAGCTCTATTGCTCCATCTGTACTCGAACATCAATTTTAACTCTCACAAATAGATAAGCCTTACTTCGTCGGCTTTTAGTGTTAAACATAGTTTATTACTTTTCAAACAAGTAATTAAACAATTAACCATTTTTCCATTAAGCAATTCTAACCCCTTTCTAAACCTTTTGTTTATACTTTAAAAACCCTTTCTAAAATGATATATATGTATAGTAATTTATTTATCAAAACTTGATATGTAATAAACAAATCAAAGATATTTTAATCCATAAGATATAAAATAGTCAACATATTTTCTAAAGACTATATATACTTAAAAATGCTTTTAAAATACCTTATAATACTTATAATAGGTTTTAAAACATTTTCTCAAAATATTACTTGAAAATAACAACTTTACAATTTCCTTAAAAACTTGGAAAAATAATTTTTTTTACTATAAAATATTTTTCTTTAAAAATTCATAAATATCTCAAATCACTTTTAAAATACTATAATATGAGTTAGTAAACACTTGTAAAAAGAATGAAACAAAATACTTAAATTTAAATATCTATTCAAACCTTTAAAGTTCAAAAATCAAGTATAAACGAGGCAGTTTTTCAAAAGTGAAGTTTTGGCCACTTTTCAATATATTACTTAACCTCTTACTATCTAAGATTTTAATAGCAATAAACATATATATAAAACATTAGAAATATGATGAGAACCCATAAGCATCTCTCTACAAAGTTCCATAGAAATAGCCAAAAACAAGGCAATTCCAAACTGCATCTATAACTACTATCGCTATAAGTGCACTTTCAAATCTAAGTCCGATATAGACCAAAGTCCACTTATAATCTATGTGCTTTGTTTCAAGGTCTTGCCACAAGTCATACAAGTCCGTTCAAGTCCATTCCAAGTCCATAGACATGGTTACATATGCATCTTGTTTTCAAAACAAGAATCAAACCAATGTTTTCAGCAATGTCAATAACAATTCAATAGCATAAACACAATAAAAAAACATATATATGTTATATTTTCCCTTCAAAGAGGTATGTTAACTCACCTTTAACCCAACAACAATCAAGATCCAAGCACCCAAGTCAAACCTCCAACTTTCAATCATCTTTCCTTCCTCATATTTTCACTTGCTTTTCCTTCCTCCAATCCACCTAATTGCTCATGGCTATGGAGTGTGGGGAGTGCATGGCTTTACTTCTTCAAGTTTTGACATGGTGGAAGGTGTCCTAGTATTTTTCGAATACTTCACTCCAAATTTGAGTTGATTTGGATATGATTTGCAATTATTATGCTTTAGGAATCTAGAGAGGAAGAAGAAAAAGCTTGTATTTGCTTTGTGAATTTGTGATTTATTCCTATGCCCCTCCTTATAGAGGCTTCATTTGGTGTTGCCTAAGCTTGCCTTCACCCCCGCCTTCCCACCATGCCATGGAAGACTCACCTCCCATCACTTCTCACTTACATCACTTCTCTTTTATGCTAATTACACTTATACCCTTAACATGATATGTCTCTTATCATAATGGAAGCTTCTAAAATGTTCCATGCATTATAAAGAGGTATATGTGTCAGTTAGTTGCTAATGTGTTCATTCGATTATTAGACAAGTGCACAAGAGTTCGAACAACTTATATCGATTGAAAAGCTGTTTACCGATAAATAGATTTTATGTCACATTATCGATTTTCTTCGAAGAATATATTTTTTGTAAACAATTTTCAAAAACAAGTTTCTTATCATTATTCATTAATTAAATGATGTCTAACAAGGTTATAAAATCATTTTTATAACACTTAATTATATTTCAAAACGTTTTGACATTCGAAGACGAAGTGTTCAAATTTCAAGGTTGCTACATTCTCTCCCACTTAGAACATTTCGTTCTCGAAATTCAAATAAAAACGGTAATCAAAGAAGATGGAAGAAACAAGATACATATGTAGAGTTCTGTTGAAACTATATACAAACTAAACTACAAACAAAAATGCATACTAAGTAGTTATGTAAGCCGCCACTTCTCTTAAAGCATGACTTCACCTCAAGCGGTGAGTACACTCACGATACTAAGATAAGAAGGAAACCCTAGTCTATAAGAAACACTGGATATACTCCTTCAAACTATCCTCCGTCTTCTTGGTACCACCCCGAGCATCCTCACTCCATGGCACTTCCAACCTTAACAAAGGAACAAACACACAATACTCAAATAGCATTCACAATCACTAGCAAGCAAAGCACATGGTTTACTCAGGTTCAAAACTCTTCCATCGCCTAAGGACGATAAACAATTTATTAAGCATACCTTACACTCAACAGCTTACTTAGACAATTATTCATGCTACCTCATAACAAATCGAAAAGTCATTCCCCAAACTCTTCATAAGCCAACACAACATATCATACAAATGTACTAAAGTCTATATGATATACATGGTCCATCCGTACACAATATCCAATCTAATCACTTGTTCGATCACATAGATTTCACTTCCCAACCAGTATAGATCGCTTGACCTCTCTAGTGTGGACTTTGATATGATTTCTTGATTAGAAACCTTCGTTCTTCTTGCATAGCCATATACTATGATAGAAAACATCGAGATCGTATCATGAACGGGCATCAAGTGTTCACTGTCAAGAATCGAGTGAAAAATCCTTGTTCGGACCAATGTAAACCACCTCGAAAATATGTACTCGAATACTGAATCAAGAACAGTCACACGAATAAAATGATCTACGTATAACTTATGTATTTATCCTATTGATTTCTTAACTACACCAATTTCTTTTTAGTCACCTTCATTTATCCAAATAGGATGTCATTCAATACTAAATCATTTATGCATCATTTTATAATAACCTAACTTCAAGTTTATCCACATTTTATAACTTAAGTTCATACTCGTATAATACTCTACTACATCCTAAGAGTATATACCAAAACATTAAATTTATTTTACTTAACAAGGATGATCCAACAATTAAACTTGTTTTAACTAACTACCTTCTCAATTCAAGTGTTATATAAACTCAACTTTATATTTTTAATAACACTTAATTACAAGTTCTACAATGATTCGGAAGTTTCCGACTGTTCAATATCACCGAAAATTCCATTTCATTTTAACAAATGAAAACTATCAAACAGCATAACATGTTATGATGCACATACCATACTTTCCTAATGCATAAGCTATATGTGTCCATGAAATAACTTAACAAGAAAACTTTAGAACTAAACACCGGTTTTTATTACAAACCATTTTGAAATAATATATACATATAACTTGTGTATATCAAATCTTACTTTGGGATTAAATCATAATCCATTTTACCAAAACAACTTTATAGCATCACACACTTAGAAACCCGAAAATGAATGCCGATGATGCTGCTGTAATCACCGAATTATTTTAAGTAGCATAAGTGAGTTCAGTACATCCAAACTATACTTTTGGTATTTAACCAAAATTATTTCAAAGCGGTATCAAATACTTTGTATAATAATACTAAGTATCTAATCTAAATCAATTCCCAAATTTTTACTTTCAAAAATACTAATATTATTTTCTCCAAAATATTGGAAAATATTTTCAAAGATACCAGGATTTAAGTTCTCAAATTTTCTATTTAAATCCTTTCTATTTATAAACCATTTTTTATAAACTATACTTATATAAAATCACCTTATTATATATTCTTTCACAAATATTTATTTCTAAAATATTATATCTTTCCTTTTGATTACAGTAAACATCTTTTATTACATTTCTAACTTTTAACCCAACATTATTAGCAAACATTTTGTAGTCAAACCGTGAAACTTAATTCACAAGGTGTTAGGTTCAATGTGCCCACAATTACTGTCTACCCAACCCATGATGTAGAAAGGTAAAACTGTTCATAAACTAGTTAAGAACAAATCAACAACAAGCATGGTCAATGTTCCTAACATGCCAAGCATGACTAAGTAATCAAGGTTATGAGATATTAAAGTATGAGAAACACAAACACTAGAGTCAAACAAATGCAAATAGGTAAACTATAAATAGTTAGTGTACCCTTATGAATCTGCTTTCCCTTTGCAGCAGCAAAAGTAGAAGGTGCTGAAGAAATAACGAAGGCCCTAGGATGCTCCCCTATCTTGAGCATGGGACAATCTCTAACAAAATGGCCAGGCTGATGGCAACCATAACAACCTTTCGATGCAAACTATACCTCAAGCTTTAGAACCTCTTCGATACGTGCTCTTACCATGAGTCATTCCTCTCGATCTACACTTATTAGGAAAACGACCCTTCTTCCCACACTTGTAGCAATTAAGTGTGTACCTATTCATTGACAACCGAAGCTTCGTTTTTATCCCTAATTGGTGTTGATACAGATGGCTTCGGAGTCGAACCCTCGAACTAAAAAGTCATACTTATTATATCCTTGAATGCTCCCTGGATATGATCTGTCATGTCCTTACATACCATGCCTCATAAACTAATCCAAGCATGGACATCGATGATAGTCTCAATGCCGTTGAACCTCTTTCTACCTAACACCTCAAACTTGCGCCATATCGAAGCAAAGTCTTTCCACGGTCGAACCTACACCTCTTCTTCTACTATATTTACCTAAGCATTAGAAGCCCTCGTGTCCATAGTTCTTACTACTTAATCGAAGCGAAACAACTTTAGGAAACTAAAGGATAGAGTTACTTCAAAGAGAGGGTTATGAAGAAAGAGATATTCCTAAGGAATAATTTTAAAAGTCTAGTTTTTAATTTACAAATACGCTCTATATGTATAATACACTTGACTCATTATAGGATGTCGCTTACCCTATCTCTAATGAGCCATACCCAACCAAAGCTAAGGCATTCGCTCAACCTTAGGCTATAATACCAAATGTAATGACTCGACTTTTCAACCCTCGAATGTTGACACTGAATACATCCATGGTATTCGCGTGCCAAGCACCCAAGTTCCAAAAAGATGGAAAGTTATGGTAAAATAATAAAAGAAGAATAGAACAAGAGATGAAGAATACAACATCAGAATCTCACAATGGAACGGTAATATATAGTATCAAAAGATTAGTACAAAGGGTTACTCTGAATATGGAAATCTTGGAGTTACTAAGACCTAACTACTATCATCAGCCTGGACAATTATAACTTCCTGTCCTCATAATGTAGATACATACAATATAGTAATGTAACAGAAATAATAATAATAATACTATGGTAGATAATCATCCAGCATCTCTCCATAAGCTCCAAATCATCCATAGCTAAATCTGAAAAAATACGCGGGGTTGACCCAAGCATTATAAGATAATAACACCCTGATCAGTTCGGTAATCGAGCTTGGGAAACTCAAGAAATAAGAGTGACATATAATAGCAACTTTTTGAGACCGTACAGATTACTGTAACAGTTTTCCCCTCAAATGAAACCAACCATTCATTAAGTTTAACATATAGTGATATGATAGATAATGTCTAGTGTGTAGCACATAAATCATATCAAATAGCTACTGTATGAATGCCTTAACAATAATAGGTATACAATCAATACCGCTAAGGTGTGTTCGCATAACAGATTTTCCGCGGAAATCTCCTCAGATCAAGCCAAATCCGAACTTTTACACAAGGATCAGAGGTATCCTTTCAAGCAATGTATATCTTTAGGCAATGTACTATATGAAATACACACTGGTCCATGCCTAAACATTCATGGTATCGAATGCATCGCTCTCGCATGCATGTTCGTAAGTAATACTAGATGGAGTCGCCTACACCCTTGGGATTGCTAAAATGCTACGTTCCCTTTGGCTATGCATCATATATCTAGTTTTAGTCATTTTCGATGTCGAGGCTACGTTTGGCATCTTTCACTCAAGTCTTCATCACTCGGACAGAATACGAATCCCCAAATGGATTCTATCATTTTGAACAGATCACAAATCGCTACATGGATTCGAGCATCTCGAATAGATTTCCAATCTCCTTATAGATTTGCACATATGTCTTTGACGAATTCTAACGTTGTCCTTTCTCACGGAATACTCCACAAGATAGATAGTCTCACGTGAGAGCGTCGTTTGAAATGTTGATGCTGACCTCTCCCTTGGACATAACCTTAGGATAAACAGTTCAACTCTATAACATTTCACTTCACAACCGCTTCCAAAACATAGAACTCGTATACTAGTTTTGAAGAGGTATTCGATAAGTAAAACACTTACCGATCCTGGTCTCTCCAAAACCAATTCGATGAATTTCCGATTAACTCAATTCTGGTTCTTTCAAAAGTAAGCGAAAGCTAGAGACGTTTCATATCAATGCTTCTTCCCGGGGGTTCTCATTGGTACGAAATTGTAAAGCTTTTAGATACTTCCTAAGTTAATATTTGGTCAAGTTTGATAGTCGATAATCGACTATCTAGTTAAAAACAATTGCTTATAGAAAAAAATATTCGCATACTTAACTCATTTCCAACATTCCAACATTCCAACTTAACAATTCCTTGTTCAAGAGTGGATCCAGGTAAGTTAGAGCACCGATTGCATCAAAGCCTTGCTAGACACTTCTTTCTTGAATCTCACAAATAGATAAGTCAACCCCGTCGGCTTTTAGTGTTAAGTATAATATTAATGGTTTCCATAAATAAATAAAAAAATCAACACGATTAACACATTTCCAACTTAGTATTCCTCGGTCGAGAGGGAAGCTGATAGGTTAGAGCTCCATTGCTCCATCCCTACTCGAACATCAGTCTTAACTCTAACAAATAGATAAGCTTTACTTCGTCGCTTTTAGTGTTAATCATAGTTAATTACTTTTCAAACAAGTAATTAAACAATTAACCATTTCGCCATTAAGCAATTCTAACCCCATTCTAAATCTTTTTTTTATATTTTAAAACCCTTTTTAAAATGATATATATGTGTAATAATTTATTTAGCAAAACTTGATATGTAATTAAACAAGTCAAAGATATTTTATTCCATAAGATATAAAATAGTCAACATATTTTCTAAAAACTATATATACTTAAAAATGCTTTTAAAATACTTTATAAAACTTATAATAGGTTTTAAAACATTTTCGTAAAATATTACTTAAAATAACAACTTTACAATTTCCTTAAAAACTTGAAAAAACAAGTTTTTATTTTAAAATCCTCTTTTTTAAAAATTCATAACTACTTCCTAAAAATTCATAAATATCTCAAACCACTTTTAAAATATTCTAATATGAGTTAATAAACAGCTGTAAAAAGAATGAAACAAAAGACTTAAATTAATTATCTTTTCAAACCTTTAAAGTCCAAAATCAAGTTTAAACGGGGTAGTTTTGCACAAGTGAAGTTTTGGCCACTTTTCAATATGTTACTTAATTTTTACCATACAAGATTTTAATAGCAATAAATATATATAAAAAACATTATAAATATAGTGAGAAACCCCTACGGATCTCTCTATAAAGTTTCATAGAAATAGCCAAAAACAAGGCAATTCCGAACTGCATCTATAGCGACTATCGCTATAAGTGCACTTTCAAATCCGATTTCGATCTAAACCAATGTACGTCTATAACCTATGTTCTTTCTTTCAAAGTCTTTTCACAAGTCATACAAGTCCGTTCAAGTCCATTCTAAGTCCATAAACATGGATCACATATACATCTTGTTTTCAATACAAGGATCGAACCAATATTTTCAACAATGTCAATAACAATTCAACAACCTAAACACAATCAAAACATAACATATATATGTTATATTTTTTCTTCAAAGAGGTGTGTTAACTTACCTTTAACCCAATAACAACCGAGATCTAACCACTCAAGTCAAACCTCCAGCTTGCAACAACCTTTCCTTCCTCCTTCCTCCTTTTTTCACTTGCTTTTCCTCCATCCAATCTACCTAATCACTCACGGCTATGGAGTGTGGGAGTGCATGGCTTTACTTATTTAAGTTGTAACATGGTGGAAGGTGTTCTAATATTTCCCCAAGGGTTCACTCCAAATTTGAGTTGATTTGGATTTTGCAATTATTTTAATTTAGGAATTTAGAGAGGAAGAAGAAGAAGACATTAAAGAAGCTTGTATTTGCTTTGTGAATTTGTAATTTATTCCTAAGGGTATGTCCCTCTTTATATAGGCTTCATTTGGTGTTGTCTAAGCTTGCCTTCACCCCCCCCCCACCATGCCATGGAAGATTCTCCTCTCATCACTTCTCGTTTACATCACTTCTCCTTTATGCTAATTACACTTATACCCTTAACATGATATGTCTCTTATCTTAATGGAAGCTTCTAGAATGTTCCATCATTAATGAAGAGGTATATGTGTTAATTAGTTGCTAATGTATTCATTTGATCATTAGACAAGTGCACAAGAGTTCGAACAACTTATATCGATTGAAAAGCTGTTTACCGATAAACTGATTTTCGGTCCCATTATAGATTTTTCTTTGAAAAATATATTTTTGTAAACAATTTTCAAAATAAAGTTTCTTATCGTTATTCATTAATTAAGTGATGTCTAACAAGGTTATAAAATCATATTTATAACACTTAATTATATTTCAAAATGTTTCGATATTTGAAGACGAAGTGTTTGAATTTCAGGGTCGCTACACATACACATATACTTACATGCATATATCTACATACATACATACATTCAAACACACACGCGCGCGTGCACACACACACACACACACACACACACATATATATATATATATATGCATGCGCGTGCACACGTATATACATGTATGAGCAAGGATCGACTACACCTTATTCTTGCTACACCTTTTTCCCTTAATTTTAACCACACATTTTGATCTAAATAATATAATGTAGTGGCAAGAGAGAGAAAATATATACATGTGTATGTACATACATACATATTATATATATGTGTGTGTGTAATCACACACATATATACTGTTGGGGGTGTTTCCACCGAACCAGGGCCACCGGACCAATACCGCCGAATCGAAACAACAAAGGCATTGCCGAACCAACCCACTCCCAAGGCATCGCCGAACCAACCCACTCCCAGGGAATTGCCGAACCAACCCACTTCCAGGGCATAGCCGAACCAACCCACCGGACCAGGGCCTAGCCGAACCAAGATGGAGAAGGCGTTGATCAAGACACCACCGGATCAAGGCATTGCCGAACCAACATTGCCAGGCCAGATTGCATCAGCCCAGGCCCGCTAGCAGCTACATACATCCAAGACCCCTGCTCCCAACCTCACTCTATAAATAGAGGGGCAAGGGTACAACAATGGGGGACAAGTTGGAGAGCTCAAGAACGAACAGAACTTTCGAACAATTTTCATACACTCGTAATCAAAGCTTTGTACTTGTAATCTGAACAATAAAGGAGAATAAAATATAAAGTGGATGTAGGCACATTCTGGCCGAACCACTATAAACCTGTGTGTCTTTTACAGTTTAGTCCCTGCTTTTTACATATTTGCATAAAGTATTCAAATCACTAAGAACAACAGAAAATCGACTAAATCATACGACTTGGAGGTGTTTGCCCATTTTTTGTGCAAACATTTTTGGTGCTTTCACTGAGAGCTGAACTCAGGACTTCAGCTTCTCCCACTTAACCTTCTTCCTAACAGCATCGCTCATTGCTTAGAAGACATGCCTCCCAAGCAGAAGAAAGATGTTAACAAAGGAAAAAACATCGCAACTAGCAGTATTCCAGATCCCGTGGTCACAGATCAAGTAAATCATCCCATTCCAACAGCAGTACCAAATGGAGGTCAGGCAAATCCGACAACCCCTGTAACGGAACAGCCGGCAGCAATTACTAGGGCGGATCTAGACAGGGTTGTGGCTGAAGTGACTAACCGCTTCACATCCCAACAGGAAGCCTTGGTGAACCAACTCATGTCACGCTTAAGGGATGCTGAAGAGTCCAACCACAACACTGAATCATGGGGTGAGTCCTAGTCTGGAGGATCTCAGAGGCAACAAAGATCTTCCTTCTTCGAAGAAGATAACAACGGAAGCAGCCATGGTAGGAGTCGAGACCAAACTCAGCCCGAAGTTGGACCCGAAGAAACGCTTGGAACCGAACCCAACGGGGGAGGTACCAGGCGGAGGTCAACTGTAGCTGAGCCTGTTATGCTGCCTAACCACGGAAACACCAATGGACGGGGCCGAGCTAGAGTCCAGCCCGAAGTTGGACCCGAGGAAGTGCTTAGAACAGAACCCAGCAGGGGAAGATCAAGGCAAGGGCCAACTGTAGCTGACCCTAGCATGCTCCCAGAAGACCAAAGACAGCTACCAGAAAATATTAGGAATGATAGACGATACCATCCCTACAGGTCCTCCGGACGGAATCAATCCCACAGAGAAGAACCGAACTCATTTCTATCTGCTCCAAATTCTGATGAAAGGATGGCACGCTTGTTCAGGGAGAGCATCCAACGGGATCAAAGAGATCGAGGGATAGGCGCTAGGGTAACCAGCCCTTTCGCCCGCAATATCGAAATTGCCATCACCCCCCGAGAATGAAAAATGCCAACAATGGAACCTTACAAGGGAATCTCTGACCCCGTTGTACACTTACATAGATACACACAGCATATGCTCATGAGCGGAGCAACAGAAGGGGTACTGTGCAAATGCTTTCCGCTATTCTTAGCAGATCTAGCTACCTCCTGGTTCTGCCATCTACCCCAAGGATCCATCAGCTCATGGGAGATGTTGAAAGAAAAATTCATCAGCTAATTCCGCATTCATGTGGAGCAACCCAAGGACGCTTATTCCTTATCCAGTATCAAACAGAAACCTAGAGAGAAAGTGCAGCAATATCTAACCCGATTCAATGCCGCAGCGGCCGCAGTCCAAGATGCCGATGAGAAGCTTATCTTAATGGCCCTCTGTAGTGGTGTGCATCTGGATACTAAATTTGCTAGAAGATTGACCAAAGAAAAACCAACTACTTTACCCGATTTCTTCCATGAAGCTGGGAAATATATGAGACTCGAAGACGCTGCCACTGAGAGGCACACAGGGCAACAAAATAAGGCAGCTCACGGCAACACGCCCGCTATAGCAAAGGACGTTCAAAGAAATGACTCTAGGGGCAATGCTGGGGGCAAGAAGGGAGAAAAGCTTCTATATCGGCCAGGACCGAGATTTGATGCTTACACCCCTTTGAATGAAACGATCGAAAACATCTTCCTGGCCACTCAAGACGAAGTTAAATACAAACGCCCCCGCACAAGAAGGAATCGGATAATGCAATTAAGTCTGGAAAATTTTGCCGCTTCCACGAATCCCATGGGCATGATACCAATGAATGCCATCATCTCCGGGACCTGATTGAAGAACACATCAGAAGAAGGAGACTAGAACGCTACATAAAAGGTCAGAACAGGACTCCAGATCCTGCCAATGAGAACCCAAGGTTACCCTCCCTAGAAATAGGCAGAGGAAATCGCAACACCAGCGGCTCCAGTCAAGAGAAGATAGTGGTCCACACCATCTCGGGAGGGCCACGCATCGCCGACGGAAGCTGGGCAGAGATGGAAAGGTACGGAAAGTCACTTAGAAACAATGAAGAATGCGTTAATTCTATTATAGAAGAATGCCACCCGAAGCGGATAGAGAATGATGACATCACATTCAATAGGCGTGACCTGGAGGGAAGGCAGTACCCACACACGGATCCCATGGTTATCTCTGCTCGGCTCGGTCCAGCCGAAGTTTTCCGAATTCTAGAAGACACTGGAAGCTCAGTGAATATCCTATTTAAGCATGCGTTCGACAAAATGAAGCTGTCAATAAAGGATGCTTTTCCCTGCAATAAACCACTACACGGTTTCACTGGAAATGCGAAGATGGCCCTCGGGCGACTGGACCTCTTTGTTGAGATTGGAAGTCATCCCCGCTCCGTTGTGCGGAAACAAACATTTGTGCTGATAGAAAACCACTCGGCCTACAACGCCTTCCTAGGAAGACCAGCCTTGTCTGACTTTCAAATTGTCCTGGCCCCATGGTGCCTAAAGATGAAATTTCCGACGGACAATGGAATAGGGGAAGTAGAGGGAGACCAGGACATCGCTCGGGATTACTATGTAACTGAACTTCGCAATAACCGCAGGAAGGATAAAGGGAAGAGTGCAGAAACTACCCTCTGCATGAAAAATTTGGAAGCATAGCAACTAAAAAGAGCCCCTCCTCTTCGATATACCAGTGACCCTTTCAATGAATTAGACCCCAGGGACGAAGAGGAGGAGGCCACCGCCGAGCCTGCAGAGGCTATGGAATTTGTATCTGTAGACAAACACGACTCGAGTAGACTATTGAAAGTCGGGTCCCAACTAAAAGCAGAATTGAAGGAACAACTCATTGATTTTCTCCGCCACAACTTGGATGTATTTGCATGGACGCACGCTGACATGACTAGAGTCTCCCCAGACATAGCATGCCACGTACTAAACATCGATCCTACCAAGGCGCCAGTAAAACAGAAAAAGAGAAGTATGGGGGCGGAACGATCAGCAGCCCTCGATGAAGAAGTAAAGAATCTGCTCGCCAATGACTTCATACGAGAAGCCATCTACCCAGAGTGGATCGCTAACCCGGTACTAGTAAAGAAGGCTAATGGGAAGTGGCGAACATGCATTGACTTCTCCAACTTGAATGACGCATGCCCGAAGGATTGCTTCCCACTTCCCCAAATCGATCAGCTTGTGGACAGCACAGCCGGGCACGAACTCTTATCTTTTATGGACGCATACTCAGGATATAACCAAATTCCTATGCATGCTCCTGATCAAGACCACACTAGTTTCATCACTGACCGGGGATTGTACTACTACAAGTAATGCCTTTTGGACTTAAAAACGCAGGAGCCACCTATCAGCGCCTCATCAACAAGATGTTTGCGGGGATAATAGGAAAAACTATGGAAGTTTATGTGGATGACATGCTGGTAAAGTCAAGGAAAGCCGACGATCACGTAAGCCACCTGGGCGAGATGTTTCAAGTACTTCGCCAATATGGAATGAAGCTGAAACCTCTAAAGTGCTCCTTCGGAGTATCATCAGGAAAGTTCCTGGGATTCATCATCCATGCCAGAGGAATTAAAGCAAACCCTGAACAAGTCCGAGCTCTGAAAGATATCAGGACACCTTCTACCCAAAAAGAAATGCAAAGCCTAAATGGGAAGGTGGCCGCCCTAAGCAGATTCATCTCTAAAGCAACTGACAAATGCATCCCCTTCTTCGAAGCTCTAAAGAAAGACAAGGGGAAGTTCGAATGGACCGACGAATGCTTAACAGCTTTCCTTAACTTAATCGAACACCTCCAGAGACCACCAGTACTCTCAACTCCGAACAAAGGCGAAGAGCTATACCTATACCTTGCTGTGTCATCTCATGCTCTAAGCGCCGCCTTGGTGAGAGAAGACAAACGCACGCAACGGCCAGTATACTTTGTAAGCAAGAGATTTACAGGGGCGGAAGCCAGATATCCTAAACTTGAGAAACTAGCGTACTGTTTACTAATCACATCATGGAAACTGCGTCACTATTTCCAATCTCATTCCATCAGAGTTCTGACCGATCAACCACTAAGGCAGGTACTCCATCGTCCCGACACTTCTGGGCGACTACTTAAATGGTGCATTGAGCTAAGTCAATATGATATCACCTACCATCCTCGCACCGCCATCAAGGGACAAGCCATGGCCGATTTCATCGCCGAATTCACTACCAACGAAGGTAAGGAGAAATCGGAAATAGAAGAAGACATCAAGTGGAATCTCTTTGTGGATGGAGCGTCCAACGAACAAGGCTCGGGGGCAGGTGTGGTAATAATCACCCCCAGGGGAAATAAGCTACACTATGCTCTAAGGTTGGAATTCGCTGCCACCAACAACGATGCAGAGTATGAAGCAGTGATAGTTGGATTAGAACTTGCCTTAGAGATCGGAGCCAATTCTTTGTGTCTTCATAGTGATTCTCAACTTATTGTAAATCAGATACTAGGAGAATTTCAGGTTCGAGAAGAACGACTCGTAGCATATCTAAAGAAGACCAAGCTGCTTCTCGATCAATTGGATCACTATTTAATCAAACACATCCCTCGGGAAGAGAACCAAGAGGCCGACGAATTGGCAAAGCAAGCTAGCATGAGAGACGACACTATTTCCGGAGCAGTGGCCATCTCAAAGCAACTGACCCCGAGTTTCGAGCAGGTGAATCTGATAGTTGCAGTCGAAGAGGAAACTTGGATGACTCCCATCCAAAAATACTTACGAGACGGCACACTGTCCGAAAAGCGTAACGAAGTCAAGAAAATCTTGAGGGGAGCTTCCCGCTACACAATACAAGAAGGCACCCTTTATCGACGTGGCTTCTCTAACCCCTTATTAAGGTGTGTCGCTGGAAGGGAAGCAAAGGAAATCTTATCCAACATCCATCAAGAAAGCTGCGGAGATCACACTAGAGGGCAGACTCTGGCAAAAAAGATACTCCGATATGGATATTATTGGCCCACCTTAAGCAAAGATGCCTTAGATTTCATCAAAAAATGTGACAGATGTCAGAAATTTGCTAAGATTCCACGGCTACCAACAACTGAGATTACTCAAATGACCAGCCCTTGGCCGTTTGCAGTATGGGGAATTGACCTGATTGGCGAACTGCCAATGGGCCGAGGCGAAGCCAAATATGCTATAGTGGCAGTCGACTATTTCACCAAATGGGTGGAAGCAGAACCCCTAAATAAAGTATCTTCAGCAAAAGTTATTAACTTCTTGATCAAAAATGTTCTATGCAGGTACGGGGTCCCACTTAAAATCATATCGGACAATGGACTTCAGTTTGACAGCGAGGAGTTCGCCAACTGGTGCCAAGAGCACGGAATTCACAAAAGCTTCTCATTTGTAGCTTATCCCCAGGCAAACGGACAAGTCGAAGCTGTCAACAAAATTCTCAAAACTCTAATAAAAAAGAAACTTGAAAAGTCAAAAGGCGCTTGGGTGGATGAACTTCCGACGGCACTTTGGGCCTATCGCACATCTTTCAGAACATCAACGGGGCATACTCCTTTCTCTTTGGCATACGGATCGGAGGCCATGCTCCCAGTTGAAACTATAGTGCCTTCCCACCGTAGGATCCACTATAACCTAGAAGAGAACGAGGAACTCCTTCACATGTCTTTGGATCTAATTGAGGAAAGAAGAAATGATGCAGCCCTCAAAGCAGCAGCTCACAAGCAAAAAGTGGCAACGCAATACAACTCCAAAGTCAAGCATCGTAGCTTACAAAAAGGAGATCTTGTCCTCAAGCGAATCTTCCCACGCCCCGGAGCGCTAGATCCAATCTGGGACAGACCATATGTAATTCATAAAGATCTCCACAACGGAGCTTATATTTTGTCAACAGTGGACGGAGAGGTGTTCCAGAGGGCATGGAACATCCAACACCTTCGTCGATACTTTTCTTAACTTGTATTGCCCTTATGAAGTGAATTACCAAAGAGAATCAGTGGATGTAGGCATTTTCATGTCGAACCACTTTAAAAACTTGTCTCTTTTTAACTTGTTCCTTTATATCTTGGCTGCTTGTTAACCTTATCCTTTTCTGTTGAACGAAATCCTGTGAACTGGCTTTTCCATTCAAGACACATCACGGCGCGACTTCACCTGGACAAGATCTAACAAGTACTATGCGAATCTATGCCCTCGCCAATGAGACACTTTTGCTCCAGCATCCCTCTGCTGCGGGTTAACTCATTGCTCGCGATTGGCCCTTAAAGCCAACTGTAATGAGCCGATAATAAGCCACCGAGTAGGCCAACCATAGCCTAGGCAGCTCATTACGGCGTTCGGCTCGTCGGCAACCGTGAACCTACTTTAAGCCCCAACATAAGGTGTGGCCAGCCAGGGGTAGTTCACGGTTGACGATCGGCACCCACGCTAGCCGGCATGGTAAATCGAATAATACCCACGATTATGGGCCATAATGGCCCGGGTAGTTACTGTGCGCGATCTCGGCCCCGAGTGTCTTAAGTACGGCTGTGGTAAAAAAGATAAACTCCCCGCGGAAGCGTAAGATGGGTGACAAATGTCTCCAAGACCCACAGCTAGGGAAAGTGACTACAAAACCCGTTTGCCTCGAACTTAAGCACATCGCAGGCCTTCCGTGATTGGAAGTTTTACTTTTTCTTATATTTCTATCTTATTTAAAAACTTTCCTCCTATCCTCCATAACAATCCCTAAAGTACAGGACACAAAGTAGGAGACACTCATCGATGAGGATAAGAACTCACAATGGGATGACAGGTCAATCAACTACATTCCATGCTCAGTCATATAAGACATTCAAAGCTACCATCTACAACTAAAACATGAAGGGCGGTACTTTCTTCTCTTGTAAATAAATACATAGCTATAATTTATTCGCACATCACATTAACTTTGCAAGGTATGAAATTATATCTTAAGCAAGAAATTGGCATCAAACACAATAAAGTCACAGGCATGTGCACAGCTATATTTCTTATGCAACACGTCAAAATAATTAAGACAGTCAAATATGACAGAATCAGCTTAAGTTAAAAATTACAGGCTAAGAATAAAGTCGTTTGTTGCTAATAACACGATTACAGCCAAAGAGTTACATTAATGTTTTAGAGCTAGCGTATACAACAATGTCAAATAAACCAAAAAGACATCCAGGTCAAGTCAGGGAGTCAGCTGCATTGGAGCTTCACCCCTATCCTGCCGGCCCTCCAAGATCTACTTAGCCACGGGATCGGCACTCTCAGCATGCTGGCCAGAGGTAGTCAGTACCTCGGAGGTCTTACCTGTCCAATCCAGAAGAAGAATCCATTAGATAAGCGATAAGCAGTCCGGTTAAAAAAAAGAGAGCTAAAAGAGAAGACTTACCAGCCTCTGCTCCTTGATCATCATCCTCCAACTGCACACCAACCTCCTCAGCAGCAAGCAGCCGCATACCCTCTTTCACCGCCACCTTCTCCTCCTTGGAGAATTGAGCCGTAACCACATCCATTCTAAAGGCCACGCCACCCTCCTTATCCGCATCGGACTTAGCCTCCTCCAGGGCCCTGAGATAAATCCTGGCCATGACTCGTGGGTAATCATCCATCCAAGATAAGTTGTCCTGTTTCCAAGTGCGAAAGTATATATCTTGGAGCATCTCATCCATTATCCCCTCATTCTCCTCGAACTCCCTTATACGGTCCTCAGAAGCCAGCAGCTTTGCAATGGTGGCATCCCTCTCCGATTGGTATCGTGAGCAGTCAGCATGAAAGGTTTTTCTCATCGCCTCCATCTCCTCCTTCAGCTTGGTTTGAGCAAGCTCCGCAGCCTCAAGTTTCCCGGACAACTCCTGTACCCGCTCGAGATCCGCTTTCCGAACCTCATCCACCGTTGCAATAGCCATATCAATCCGTTCCTTACAAACGGCCTCTATTTTCCACATCTCTGCCCTGCTGACCTCTTCCATGGTCTTCTTTAATTGCCTAGATGCAATCTCATGTTGAGAGATCTGGATGGCTTGATCAGCGAGTTGTTTGGTCTAGTCGGAAACCATTAAACGCAGTCGAATGTTAGCACTGCCGATTTCTTCTCCAGCCTTAACCAGTCGAGCATGATGCCCCATCAACTTCCTGGTTTCCTCAGCAACCCGGTCAATGTTTGCCTTAGCCTCATCCCCCAAGGTTACAACCCGAGTGGTAAGCAAATCAAGATCCAGGAACTTGGCCTCGTCAAGCACCCTTACCATGGGATTACGAGGGAGAAGGTGCTCACCAGTAGCCTCGTCAAAGGAAATATCGTGAGAACCGAAATCCAGATCCGGGTGACCCGCAAACGGATTACGAGCCAAGCCAGGATGGTCTATCGGGGTAACGGTAGGATTTTCAGATGGGTGCGGGGAAGGAGTAAGCTTAGTATTCTCCTCCGTGGTATCCTGAAGAGGCTGAGTCAGGGGCTAAGAGTCAGGTGGAGATTCCAACAAGGAGCGACTCTTCTTCTTCTTTTGGATATCCTCTTCGATAACTCCAAGAAGAGGACGGTAGCCGACTACGTCTCCAGGGCGGTTAGTCGGAGGCTTAGGTTTAGTAGAAGCCCTTAGAGACTTATATTGTTCAAGACGGTGCCGAACACCCGATGTCTTGGCCACTTTACCCGATCCTGGGACAAAAAACCAAGTGTTACAAGCAGACGTTAAACTATGATTCAAGAAATATGTCAAGTTGGGAAAAGTAAGGAGACACTTTTGTTATACAAACCCTGGGGAGGAGTGGGATACTACAATAAGTCCTGGATCTCATTCCAGGACGGGAGCTGACCGTAAAATATTCCTAAGTCCTTATCATAAATGGAGTCTGCAGAAGTCAAAAATTCACCTTGAGTCGCGGGGGTTGCCTCAACTAGAACACTTTTGGAAGATGAATCGGCACCGGCTCCGGCCTTGTCAGCTTTCTTAGACTTCTATACCAGAGCTGGTTCTTCCTCCAGCCCTTCGAAAGCTAGGCGGAAAGCATCGTCCGTCCACTCCTGGATCACACCCGCTTGCTTAGAAGACAAAGCCCCAGCACCATCACCACTCTGCCCGTCGCCACCATCATCACCACTCTCTCCACCACTTCCACTCTCCGCCTCACCTCCTTTACCTTCGCCTCTTTCCTCCTCCTCATCTTCCTCCTCCGGAACGTCTGGACATGTGCTGGGGGAGGGACCATCGGATTTCTTAAGTTTCTTCCCCTCGGCAGTTGGATGCTTTAAGAAGGGTTTTCTTTTACTGCTCTTCGCCGTAGCCCCTCCTTTAGCTTTGGCGGCCCTCTCCTCAGCCGTGTCTCTCTGCTTGACCGCAGACTGACGTGGCAAAATCAGGTTGAGCCCCATAAGAGTAGCGTTTCTGATCAAATAAGAAGCCGCCCTTTCCCCTTCTGGAATGGCTTCTATCTCCTCAGCCATCCGAACCAGACGATCGTTCTCTACAACCGCAAAGCCACCTGCCGCTAGCAAGAAACAAAGCACGTAAGGAGGAGTATTGCAGTCAGAACAAAAATTATAAATGAGATTCAACTTACAGCCAGAGGTGAAGCCGCGGAAAGAAACAGAGTCATCTTTGACAAAAAACCATTCCTTCTTGAACATGCTGAATTTCGAATATAAATCCAGGACTGACTTGAAGGACACAGCCGACTCTAAGCTAATATACGGAGACCCTTTCTTGTAGCCTCTCAAGTTGTACAAGTACCGGATTTCCCGGTTGGAAGGAGGATGCCCGTATCTCCTCTGGAAGATAATAAACAGACTCACCAAGATAGCATAGGAATTAGGCTGAAGCTAGAAAGGAGCCACCTTCAAGTATGTGATGAAGCTGACTATCCAGGCGTTAATCGGAGGGATGGCACCGCACATGCAATGATACCTGCTGTAAGCAAAATATCCTTCTAGGGGGTTATACGGCATCACTCCATTCCCCGGCAACCTCATCTGGGCTCTGTCAATCCCAAAGGATCTAGATATAGCGTCAAACTGCTCATCTTTGAGGAAATTGGGAAAGCAGTCAGGCGGTGAGTTCAAGAGCTCTTGTGGACCGTACCCATCCACTAACGATCTCGGGGTAGGTCCATGTCGTTCCGGTTCTGCCTGGACTGGGGGCACAATGAAGGACTCTCCTTTATCCTTAGATTTCTTCTTGTCAGAACGAGTTTATACTTTATGAGACATTGTCTGCAACGCGAGGAAACATATTATTAGAGCAAGGAATGTAGAGATATAAACAAACAGATATCAACAGTCGGGAATCTCATTCATAAACATAAAAGTTTCATTCGGTAGTTCGAGTCTAAAAGTCCATTCGGCACTCATACTCCCTCAGTTCATTCGGTAGTCCAAGTTCGGATCTCATTCGGTAGTCCAAGCATAAAATTCATTCGGCAGAAGAAAGCCTCACTTGGTTCGGCAGTCAAATCTGGTTCGGAGACAAGGTCAATCCGGCAGGCAAATGTTTGGTTCGGCTATCTCAAACGGTGAGGAATGACGGAAGCGTGAGGCCCATACTTATAGGCAAACGTGGGGTGACCGGACCAACTGGATCGGCACTTGGGCCGAACAAGAGTGTCCAAACTTAGGAAAACAAAGCGGGACATATGCAGGCATATGCCCCACTTTGGGGGGCAAATGTTGGGGGTGTTTCCACCGAACCAGGGCCACCGGACCAATACCGCCGAATTGAAACAACAAAGGCATTACCGAACCAACCCACTCCCAAGGCATCGCCGAACCAACCCACTCCCAGGGCATTGCCGAACCAACCCACTTCCAGGGCCTAGCCGAACCAACCCACCGGACCAGGGCCTAGCCGAACCAAGATGGAGAAGGCGTTGATCAAGACACCACCGGATCAAGGCGTTGCCGAACCAACATTGCCAGGCCAGATTGCATCAGCCCAGGCCCGCTAGCAGCTACATACATCCAAGGCCCCTACTCCCAACCTCACTCTATAAATAGAGGGGCAAGGGTACAACAATGGGGGACAAGTTGGAGAGCTCAAGAACGAACAGAACTTTCGAACAACTTTCATACACTCGTAATCAAAGCTTTGTACTTGTAATCTGAACAATAAAGGAGAATAAAATATAAAGTTGACGTAGGCACATTCTGGCCGAACCACTATAAACCTGTGTGTCTTTTACAGTTTAGTCCCTGCTTTTTACATATTTGCATAAAGTATCCAAATCACTAAGAACAACAGAAAATCGACTAAATCATACGACTTGGAGGTGTTTGCCCATTTTTGTGCAAACATATACATATATACATACACACACACACGCAGGTATCTATATATGCATGTACACACATATGTATGTATACACATAAACACACACATATGTATGTATATACATACATACTCACTTGTGTGTACATAAATGTGTGTGTGTGTGTGTTTGTGTGTGTATACATATATATAGGGGTGTGTGTGCCACACATACAAATGCATCTATATATAAATACATATATGTATTTATATCTTTATAATAAAATTCCTTGGTCCTAATGGAATGCATAAACATTGGTTGAGATTCAATTTTGAAAAAGATATGAGGTGGCTATAGTTGTACAAATTAGAAAAAAAACTAACGTCGTTTAGGTTGATGACTTCGTCTACTTAACTGCCCCACAACTTGACTTATGCACGATCTTTCAAAACTTCTCTTCCAAATTTTCTTAAGAATGTCTATTTCTCTCATTTATTATTTTACTAATCTTCTTCAAAAATCTTCTTCCTCCTTCAAGATCTGCTTTTCCAGCATCTAAGTTTGCAACCCTAATTCTCTCATACCTTTATTCTTCTTCCTCTTTGACCAATTGAACTACTTCAAACAAACTGGATGACGGACTATGCATGTAAGGTTTGTGATTTATGGATTTCAAATAGTATCTCAGTTGGCAACCCTAATTCTCCTCATGCCTCTATTCTTCTTCCTCTTTGACCAGTTAAATTACTTCAAACAAACCAAATGTTAGACTTAGCGTGTAAGGTTTATGATTCATGGATTTCAGATATAAATAACATTAAAATATTTTGATTATTGTAATTTCCAGTTTAGAATAATTTTAAAGAGCGACGTGTTATGCTTTAATCAGAGTACGAGATAGAAGATAGGAGTGATGGACTGCTCTGTAACTTACTTTTGGTAGTCTTGATTTTACTTTTCCATTAAATTCAAGCAATGGTTGAATGTGTACCATCTTTTTTCACTCATGTCCAAGCACTATATTTATCTATTGCATAAACCATACTCTATGTATGTTTGTTTGACTTTTTTTTTAAATTTCATTTGCCATATGCCAAAAACGTAGGATTACTTTATTAATCATTTCAATTAAACATTGACTGTCATGTATTGTTAGTTGTTTAAGATCTTTCTTTTAGTTGCTAGACTATTTTTTTAATGAAAAGTGAAAGCTAACACAAGATTACATGGAATATTTTGATGCTTATCTACTGCAAAATCTAAAGTTTGTTCACATAAGTTGAGTACATCTACCCCTTTAAGCTATATCATTTGTACTTATGATGTAAATACTTATTTAAGAATAGATTATTTTGCATGTCTACTACCTAAATCATTAAGTATGAGAATATTATGTCGTTTCTATCCAAAATATATTTATTAATCTCATAGACATCTACTTAACATTCATACATTAAATTATTTGTGTGATGATATATGACAAGCACTGTAAAGTGTTAATAGTAACTAAGTCTTTACAGCATATATATACATTTGATAAATCTAATATCACAATTGTTGCATGTCATTCTAAAACATCATACACACTTTAATAAGTTTAAGTTAGTTTCCATATAATACTATTACATATTCTGATAGCTTGTAAAGTGTTGTCGAGTAAGTTATTATCGAATGTTAAAATATGATAAAGTTAAATTCATTTGTATGTTAATTGAAAATGGTTACATATTCAAAGTTTTATGGAAGTTAAACCAACACCAAGTATTACAGTCATCCAATTGGATAAGAAAAATGTAATCTTTTATAGCAATGCAAAGAGACACATATATATAATGAGATCATGTCAAAATGCATTAATAGAAATAAAACCATTAGTAGACTGATGCTTTTAACTTCCTTAAATTTGGGATAATGCAAATATTGAATCATAATTTTAAAATAATAATTATTGGATTCTTGCATTCTTATTTGTTACTTATTTATTTCTATTTTTATTTCATTTTATTTATTGTGTTTTCTATTTCACTTTGCATGTAAGTTGATACTGAATTCATATATATTAAGAATACTTATTTGGTCAGATCAATCATCTATTGTTATCTTTCGAATCAAAAGAAATTAATGGCTATATCGTTTCTTAATCGATGGCTTTGATATGCATAAGACAAAATAAGGGAAAGCAACATTCTTATAATTATGTAACGGTGGTCAGACCAAGCTCCCCATACTACACCAAATCAGTGAATTTGCAACAGTTTATATCTGTTAATTGCTAACACTTATAAACGTTACAAACTCCTAACAGTAAAAAGGTGTTAGGATACCTGAAAAGTGTTGGTGAAAATAAATACTTTTCTGAATAAACTTTGCAACACAAATAAGTGTTACCGTGGTTGGTAAAAATGTAAATAATTAATTAACAAGAGGAGTCATCTGTAATCTAGACATCTGCGTTCTCTTCTCACGCTTACCCATCTATTCCCAGACATATTTCGACAGTGTAAAATTTAGTTTAGTGTTTTCTCTTCCTCCCAAAATCAACGTCCATTTCAACCACTTCCTAAAATCAACGGCGGCTTCATCCACTTCCCAATATCGAACGCGGACTTCAACCACTTCAACGATGCCGACTTCAATTCGCTTTGCTGCTTCGTCTTTCCCAATTTCAACGGCCATTCTCAGATTTCGAAAAAAGAAGGCCTTTGGGATTTCCAAAATTTGCTTCTATGATGTGAAGACTTGAATCGCGATTTGTTTTCAGGTATCGATATTTTCAATTTCACTTTGACGCGTATGACTTTTAATAGTTGCGATTCAAACTGAATTTTGAATCAAAGATGGTACGTTTTGAGTTGAAAAGCGTTTTGAATTGTACGATTCTGCGGTTATTGAATTCCATGATACAGATAAACAATAATGTGGTCGAACTTGATAATGCGTATAATAGAAGTTTTTTGATTCTGTAATTAAACTTAATAATTTCCACATTAGTCTTCTTAATAAACATTATATGAACTCAATTAATATTAATCTTTTATATAAACATTAAGATATATGCATTTATCATTAATGTATGTCTTCTTTTTATTCTTTTAATCCTTAATATATTTATTAATACCTTCATTTAATATTCTCACATGCCAAAGGTCCCTAGTTTTGGGCTCTAATAGTTTATGGTTTATTTGAAAACATGATAATCATATATAACAAGAAAGACCTTGTATTTCATTTGTCGGAAATGAACAGAAAATAGACCAATTACTTCAGACTAGGATATTCAGTTTACTTTCGAGGTGTTAAATAAAATGACTGGGCTTATACAAACTAATTTTTAGTTAAAATAATATTACTAATACAGAGAAGGCCTGGTATTTGTCAGCAATGAATAGTACCCTTGGTCGAATGTGTGCTTTGAACTGGATATTTAAACGGAGTATTTTATTAAGAGGGGAATGTGATTTTGTCTTATGAACGCGATATTTGAATAAATAGGAAAAAGAATCTAGATTTTAATAATTATTTACTACGATTGAGTAATATTTCTAGTTACTTGTAAATAAAATGAAATAAAATACGGAAATTAACTAAACAGTATTAAAAAATTCGAAAGTACGACTATACTTTCGATTCCTTTAGGCATACTTCTTTTTATGAAATTTATGCTACACTTGGTATGGTTCTTAATTGATTCATTTTAATTGATTTTTAGCTGCATTGAATTTGATTTGGTTGAAAAAAACCTTGTTGATTAAAGAAGCATTCATATACGGTACTTCACTACAGTGTTCTGTGCCAGATACATTCTGTTAAGAATTTAAGATGATATCATGTTTTGGTGCATTTAATCATACACTTGAAACACATGAATATGCAAATAGAATAATATTGGAACAAGAATAATACATATGAAGAAAAGAAAATTATCAGTCATATATTATGCACATTTGTTGTAGAACCATGACAGATAGAATTACTATATCAATTTATTTTTGTTTTTAGTCATAGACATTCTTTGGTCCACCCGTCTTAAAATTTTCCAATACAGAGATTATTTTGGATAAAAGATATAAAAGATGAGATTCTGGGTGATAGTTTTTATTCTCTATAATATAGTGATATATTGATCTATAAACATAAATATCTAAATGATCTTTATTTGTTATTGTTTTGATTTGTTTACATATTAATCTTAGTGATTGGTGATATTGAATAACCTTTACAACCTTTTGTTACATGCTATGAGATTTTGGAGTTAGCAAGTAGGCCATTTGATGCAGCACACTTTGCATCTGATTTAGGTCGTCCGCGACTTAGCGGATTGATGGGTTGCCCAAGCGACCTAATAAGCTATGACTCAAGCCACACCATTTATATGTCGCGTAGCGAGCAGCGACCTAATGAATGTTTTCCTTATGTCGCCAGCGAGTTAAGCTTGCCTTCAGATGTTGCCAGCGAGTTAAGACGCTCACCACCGCATGGTTGTTATGTTGATGCCTTAAGTCGCTCAGAACATAGTGACGAGCTACGACCTAAATCTACCATGCTACGACCTAGGCAAGATATGCCGCACTCTCACATGCCAATCTCCTTAAGTCGTGTCAATATTAAGTCGCAACCACCTTAGGTCGTAAGACGTATGCCGCATTGACTTAGGTCGCTGACCTTAAGTCACTCTCTGTTTTGTGTTGTTGTCTACGTTAGGTCGCATGGAGCATATGTCGTTGAAGGGTTAGGTCGCAAGGTCATTCAAGCTTATGCCGAAGTGAAGATGTTCTTGTTGCTGTGCCAAAGTTTTAGGTCGTAAGTCGCATGCTTTGTTAAGTCGTGTGTATTGTATTTTCTTTATGTTGTTATTTTCTTAGGTCGTTGGATTCTTAGGTCGTTTATTGTGGTCTGTACAAATGTTGTCTGTTAGGTCGTAAATGCTGTGTTGTATTGTATTTGTTTGTTTCTTTTTAAGTCGCGTCTGTTAGGTCGTTAACGACCTATGTAAGGTCGTAGGTCGCGTGTTGGAAGGTCGTGTACTTGTGTGAGTTGTAAGCCTATAAATAGGTGGGTGGAGTCATTTGTAATAGTTAGTTGATTTTGAATAAACTTTTGTTTGAGAGCTTTGTGCCTCTTCTTAAATTGGTAGTTGAGTGTAATCTCCTATCTCCACTTTCGGCATTCGAGTGCGCTCGAATCAACGATTGCTGAAGCCGATTCACGGAATCTAGTGCGCTAGATCAACGTTCGAAGAATCGTAGATCTTCTTTCACGGCATCGTGCACGATCAACGTGACGAAGATAACTAGAATCCGGTATCTTTGAGATCAACGGATTTGGGCGTTTGGTATTTTCAATCCACCGATTTCTACTTTCACCGTTTCATACATTTCTGTTATCCGCTGCTGCGTCATTTGGTATCAGAGCGAGACTTAGCCAATCATAGCTAAGACGAGCCGTTGGACCAAGGAGAAGTGTTTGTTCAATTTCAGCCGAGCCAAGGAGAAGAGTAGAGCCAAGTGTTGGAGCTAGAAGCGAGCTTGTTCAAGTTTGTGCGAGATTTGTTCAAGTCGTGAGCTAGGAGACGAACTTATCCAAGTTTGTTAGGCATCAATTTTGAGATTTGAAGTTTGAGCCGTGTGTGGAGCAAGCCGAACTAGTTGAAGTTGAGCCGAGTATAAAGTTTGATCTAGGCCGAGTGTTGAAGGTTGCATTAGTTTGGTTTGTTCAGAGCTAGACCGAAGCCAAGATTTTGAAGTTTGTGTTAGAATTTTTTTGAAGATTTGTTGAAGATACATCATGCATCCAAGAAGAGGTAATCGTCATCAGAATATTGCCGATGTGTATAGAAGAGAAGATGCTAAGGCAATAGAGCAACGAATTAGTGATAACTTCGAAGAGAAGTTCAATAAAGGTTTTGGAAAGTTGGAGAAGTTGATGATGGATTTGAATCAAAGTCAAAGAGGAAGGTCACCAGTCTTGAACCATGGAGGAAATAGAGTTTCGCCATCGGTTACGGAAGCAAGGAGGGTGTCGCCACAAACTTATCAAGATAAAAGGGAATCATCAATTTCAATGAGACGAGATCACCTTGGGGAAGAGAGAAGAAGTCAACATGGGTTTGACAATGAACCATGTCGTGATGTCAAAAGACTGAGTAGAAGAGATTTGCATGATCATAGAGACATACGTGGTCATAGAGACGAAGGGTGTCATTTGCCAAAGCATGAGAATGATTCTATTTGGCTAAGGAACAATATTTTTCAGTCTACCTGTACTATCTTGGGAAAGGTTTGTAAATTCATTATTGATGCGAGAAGCTGCGATAACCTTATTTCTGAAGAAGCCGTTATGAAGTTGGGGCTGAAGACTGAAAAACACCCTAGACCGTATAAACTGGCATGGATAAAGGAAGGTGAAGAAGTGACAGTGGGAAGACGAGCATTGATTACATTTTCTATTGGGAAAAAGTACAAAGACGATATATGGTGTGATGTTGTCGATATGGATGTATGTCACCTACTATTGGGAAGTCCATGGCGGTATGATCGAGCTGTACAACATAATAGTCACGCCAACAGCTACAGTTTCATGTTCAAAGGAACCAAAATTACTTTAGTTGTTAAGAAGCGTGAACAAAGTGACTGCAAGCCATAGAAGAAGGTGGAAGCAACTAATTTAATATCTTCGAAAGAATTTGTTGAAGAAGTGAAAGGTAGTGTTGAAGTGGAAGATAAAGTTGATGATTTTCAACCAACGAAATCTGATGAACATGAGGTTGAAAATTCACAACCAGCAAAGTTTGATAAACATGAAGTTGATATTTTTCAACCGACGAAGCATGATGAACATGAAGTTGAAATTTCACAACCAGCGAGGTTTGATGAGGATGAAGAAAGTGTGTCAAGAGATGAAGGGGGTAATTTATCAGTGAAGAAGGTGGATTCGATTAGTCTATTATATATAGAAGAGTTTGTTAAAGAAGTGGAGGATAGAGCGGAAGTGTTTATGTTGAATGGGAATGAAACCAGTAAAGGTCTTGAAATTTCCGAGGAGGATGTGCCAGTGGTTACTGAATGTGAAGATGCAGTTCCTGCAGAGTTGACCAAGGAATTACTGCCACTGAGGGACACAAAACATCATACTGATATAGTGTCAAGTGCTATTGTACCGCATAGACCACGATATCGTATGTGTCCAACAGAGCAAGAAGAGTTGAGAAAACTGGTTGATGGGTTGCTAGTCGAAGGAAGTCAGTTGTCTACTACATATTGCAATTGGCAAATGAAATTTATCAAAGACTTACATGTATGAAGACACTTGAACTGTGATCGTACTATGTAGTTAATCTCACAGTCTTATTTTGGGCCATCAATAAGGAAGGAGGTTGAAAGGTTTGTTCAGAGGAGCCATAATTATCAAATTTCAAAAGAGTCCGCGACAAAGTCAGGTCTATGTATGTCATTACCTATACAAACTAGATTATAGGTGGAGGTAAGTATGGACTTTGTATTGAGTTTGATGAGAATGCAATGTGGCAATGAATCTATCTACATGATGGTTGAACGACTTCTTGTTGGTACTTACAACAAGCTAGATGTTGGAAGAACGGGTCGTTTGGAAATCGTGAAGGAAATTTGTGAGAATGATTGTAAGTTGAGTTTACAGGACTATTCCCCTATTGCTAACGTTGACAATGTCAAACATTTGGTTTCGTTTCACAAGGACGAGAGTGTCGAAGACAAAGAAGCTGTAAATTCGAGGTCGAATTTCTATCAACCGGGAGAGGATGATGCAGCGCACTTTGCATCTGATTTAGGTCGTCCGCGACCTAGCGGATTGATGGGTCGCCCAAGCGACCTAACAAGCTATGACTCAAGCCACACCATTTATATGTCGTGTAGCGAGCAACGACCTAATGAATGTTTTCCTTATGTCGCCAGCGAGTTAAGCTTGCCTTCAGATGTTGCCAGCGAGTTAAGACGCTCACCACCGCATGGTTGTTATGTTGATGCCTTAAGTCGCTCAGAACATAGTGACGAGCTACGACCTAAATCTACCGTGCTACGACCTAGGCAAGATATGCCGCACTCTCACATGCCAATCTCCTTAAGTCGTGTCAATATTAAGTCGCAACCACCTTAGGTCGTAAGACGTATGCCGCATTGACTTAGGTCACTGACCTTAAGTCGCTCTCTGTTTTGTGCTGTTGTCTACGTTAGGTCGCATGGAGCATATGTCGTTGAAGGGTTAGGTCGCAAGGTCGTTCAAGCTTATGCCGAAGTGAAGATGTTCCTGTTGCTGTGCCAAAGTTTTAGGTCGTAATTTGCGTGCTTTGTTAAGTCGTGTGTATTGTATTTTTTTCATGTTGTTATTTTCTTAGGTCGTTGGATTTTTAGGTCGTTTGTTGTGGTCTGTACAAATGTTGTCTGTTAGGTCGTAAATGTTGTGTTGTATTGTATTTGTTTGTTTCTTTTTAAGTCGCGTCTGTTAGGTCGTTAACGACCTATGTAAGGTCGTAGGTCGCGTGTTGGAAGGTCGTGTACTTGTGTGAGTTGTAAGCCTATAAATAGGCGGGTGGAGTCATTTGTAATAGTTAGTTGATTTTGAATAAACTTTTGTTTGAGAGCTTTGTGCCTCTTCTTAAATTGGTAGTTGAGTGTAATCTCCTATCTCCACTTTCGACATTCGAGTGCGCTCGAATCAACGATTGCTGAAGCCGATTCACAGAATCTAGTGCGCTGGATCAACGTTCGAAGAATCGTAGATCTTCTTTCACGGCATCGTGCGCGATCAACATGACGAAGATAGCTAGAATCCGGTATCTTTGAGATCAACGGATTTGGGCGTTTGGTATTTTCAATCCACCGATTGCTACTTTCACCGTTTCATACATTTCTGTTATCCGATGCTGCGTCACCATTGTTAAATTTTTTATTTATTTTGGCTATCCTTATGTACAATATTAGTAAGGATTATTAGTTAAAAGATAATAAAGTTGCATTTGTGTTTCAAAAATGAACTTATAAGCTTGCTTTACTACATGTTATATAACGTAATAAATTTTGGACTCTTAAATTATGCGGCTTTGGTCTTTAAGCTTAAGTCAACACTAAGTAAAGGTGATGATAGGGATAAGATCTTATTTGAAAGTAAGTAAAGGGAGGGTTAGAAGATAAAGTGATGTGAGTGATAAAAAAGATGAAGAAGATGAGGAATAGCAAGAAAACAGTGAAGAAAAGGACGAGGTTGATATAAGAAATATGATAAAATGTGGAAATGTTTGTAATAACTTCCTTAGTTTTTCCATTCATTAAACCATCTATGTAAAGATTAATTCGTTTCTTGTACCTGCATATTGTTTCAATAAGACACTTCTGAATAGTAATAACTGCTGCTGACATTTACTAATCAATTATATTTCTAGAAGAAAAATAAGATCCTATGCTAAAATATTATATGTGCTACTTTATGCTTGTGAAGATCAGACCAGTCTAGTACATGTATCAACCCATTATCAGTTAATACCTAAGTCTAGCCGTATCATTCTCATCCTCTCTAAAACCGACCTTGTCCTTAAGGTCGTAAGATGAGTATCGCCATATATGGATTGCATCACAAAAACGCTTTCCATGTCAAATATACCATCCAGATCAAAGTAAAAACCTCACTTTCATATAGTGGTGTTTTAAAGACAGTACAATGTGGTTTTGTGCTTAGGACATCATGGATATCTGGCACTATAGAAAGAAAGAAAACTACTAACCAAAATAATTAATTGCACAAAACGACATGTTCATTGTTGCTCTCTATGATGATACTTTTGTGTAACTTTATGAGTAATGTTTGATTCTGAGTTTGTGTTTTAATTAAGATATGCCAGAATCTGCAGATTCTTATACTTACATAGGGTAAGTTAATTATTTTCGAGCGCTTTGACTTGTTTTTTTCTTTTGACATTTGAATGCCCTTCTCACATTTTGATGTGCTGGTTGGTTTGGAACCAAAGGTTTTGCCGTTACTTTTGCTGCTCATGCCTCTGATTTAGATGTCCTTAATTCGGTAAATTTCATTTTTTCTTCGAATAAAGCCTCTCTTCATTTTTGGTGTTTTTCATTATAATTATTATTTTCAATATTAACATAGGTACAAGAAAGGTTTGAGGTTGACATAAAGGAGTTACGTGAACAAATTGATACATCAACATACAGTAAGCTCTCACTTTGCCAACTTGCAGTTAACATTCATTCATTTGCATGCTTACATATCTATGGTTGGGAATTGATTCTTGAAATCAAGGAACAACTGATTTCATCTCTTGTTGGAAATTTTCATTTCCGGTTAATATATGATTATCAAACATTTTACATTTTAGTCAAACTTCTTATAGTAAGCAACTTGACAGGCCGAACTAGCAGAAGATAGCAAGCATGATGAAAGGAGTATGGTTAGAGATAGTTCCAGGTAGCAGTATAAATGGTTAAAACCAACAGGCTGCCATTCATGATTTAGGCGGAACCAGCGTAGGAACTGGCAGAAGCGGATGGCAGAGCAAGAGCTGGACTTGACACCAACACAGGCGTTTTGTATTTGAATCATGCTTTCTAGGAATTATGTCTGTTTACTCGCAGTTCACTTATGATGATTTCTATCCATAAGTTTCTACTTATTCGCCTTAAATATGATAGAATAGAGAGGAAGTTTCTACTTATTCGCCTTAAATCCATAAGTTTCTACTTATTCCATAACCAATGATATAGCTTACCGTAGGAAATTAAGAATAAACACGAGCAGAGATAGGAGGAAGACAAAATAGAGAGGAAGTTGGAAGAAAATAACAGAGATTGTTTAAACTTTTCAATATCCATTCTATAGCATACTAGCACTAGTACATTTATAGTCAAAATAGTTCCCCTATTCCCAAATGGTGTGCTCTCTGCCCTTTTATAGTAACAAATATTGTTATGCCAATTATAGGCTACCAGCACAACATTATTTTCAGTAAAACATAACAAATTCTAGTTGCGTAAAAACAAGACACGTTTTATGTTCTTAAAGGAGATGGCTGCTGTATGCTTGTTTCTTGTTTTAATTCAACACAGATAGTGTCGCCATAATTCAACACAGATATCTGCCAATATTCTTGTTTTGCTGTCAAATAACATTTAAGAATCTTAGTGGAAGAATATCTTCATGCATCATAGTAATTCCAGAGTTATTCAGTAGGAATCGAAGCTTCTTCTGAAAATATAAACAAAATTATGGTATGTGAGTTGAGTGTGGATGATGGAAGATGGAGAGTTAGATGTAACTTTGAATATTTTCCATGTCGAGGACCGATTTATGTGCATGGCAACATGTTTTGGATATGCAGAAGCCCTCCAACCCAGCAACTTCATATGATTTGTTTTAATGGTGAATGAAACAGTGTGGTTATCTGAAATGTGGTAGATGGATGTTGGCTGCTGATGGCACAGTGATTGATGAAGTTCGATGTCGGTTGGCTCAACAAAGCAGAGAGGTATATGGTGGAGATATAAGGAATTGACAGTGTACTGCAATAAGTATGAAAGTTTGTTTTTTTAATGTTTGGTATGCAGAAATCATGGTAATGAAGTGGTGCTGTTTTGTATTGTTCAGGGTACGTGTGCAGTTCTCTGTTGTAGTGGAGGTTGTGGTTGACTGTAGTGGGTGTTGTAGATGCTATAGCAGAGGAAGCTCGGTCCGAGAAGTTGTAATGTGGGGTTGCAGTTTGAAATGTATGTAAGAAGATGTTTGAAGCAAGTTCCGTGGTGTAGAGATGTATGTGATGCTTGGCAGAGGATAAGTTGAAGTGTAGTGGATATGGGAGATTTGGGAGGCGATTGGAAGTTGGTTAGCAGTAGCAAGGTTGGTGGTTGAGATGTGGTAGTAGTGAATGAATATGTAATGCTGTGGAACAGCAGTTTTGAGGAGGATGAACTGGATGAAGTGGAGGTTGTGTAGTTTGATGTAAAGGTTTATATTGAAGGTTAGGATGTGAATGTTGAAAGAGAGGAGGTTATATGTGAAGTATGTATATGTGACAGTTTGTTAATAGGGTAGTGAGAGCAAGAGCAACAGGCAGAGGGTAGTGTGACAGTTTATCACTATTATGTTGTATGATATGGAGAAGATGGTCAGTGTGGTTCCACTGACAGTGAATTGGTAGCAAGAAGTTTGGTCAGTGATGTGGTGTTAAGGTTGTGGTTGCGATGTTAAGGTTGGAAGTTTCGATATATCTACAAGGAAGGAGTTGGCACCTTGTATTTATTTTACCAGACAACGCATGTTAAACTTTAAGCGTATTTTGAAATTTTTTTTGAAGCTTATGTTGTAATAATATATGAATATACCACATTGTGGTATTTTAGATATGTAAATAATTGTTTATGATATATTATACTACATTTGCAGAGCGTTTAAACTTTGCATTGAATATGTATGATGAATTATTTGTGATATGCAAACCATTATTTGCAGAGTGTTTATATTTAAACTTTGTATTTAAGTTTTGGTATATATATATGTGTTACTAAATAATCATTTTCCAACACTTATAAGCGTTACCAAATATTTCTGTACCAACACTTATAAGTGTTACCCGTATATTTTGTTACCAACACTTATAAGCGTTACCGTATATTTCGTTACCAACACTTATAAGCGTTACTGTATATTTCTGTACCAACACTTATAAGTGTTACCGTATATTTCGTTACCAACACTTATAAGCGTTACCGTATATTTCTGTACCAACACTTATAAGTGTTACCGTATATTTCGTTACCAACACTTATAAGCGTTACCGTATATTTAGGTACCAACACTTATAAGTGTTAGTAATACGTATGTTTGTAACACTTATAAGTGTTACAAATTTGGCCGCTCAATTCCTCACAGTCCATTAGTAACACTTAAAAAGTGTTACTAATATTATTTGTAACACTTATAAATGTTAGAATTTGCCTGTTTTGGTGTAGTGCCATCTTTAGCATGTTGTGCACGCATATGAGTTGACACATACTCTGTTGTAACAAAAGAAATCCCCAATGTTATGTGCCCACCAACCCATATTTATACATCACTTCTCCAAGTTATTTAGACTAATCCAGTTTCAAACCGTTGTTCCTCCTTATCATATGTGAAACAACCCTAACAATCTCTCCCTTGACTCGCATCCCCTTGGAGTAATTTAAGAGCATTGTTTTATCTGCTTGGCCCAGTTTGCAATCTTCGGCTTCGATACCAATTGTTGTGTAACAGCGGTCGGAACAAGCTCCCCATCTTCAGTACATGACGTACGCATATGAGTTGACACACACTTCGTTATAACAAAAGGAATCCCAACATTACGTGCCTACCAATCCATATTTATACACTGCTTCTTCAAGTTATTTAGCGATATGAGACTATTCCAATTGCAAACCGTCGTTCCTCTTCAAGTTATTTAGCGATATGGTACTATTGCAATTGCAAACCACCGTTCCTCCTTGTAACATGCGTGACAACCCCAACAATCTTTCCCTTGACTCGCATCTCCGTTGAAGTACTTTTGAGAGTAATGTTTGTCTACATGGTCCGGTCCGTAACCTTCGGCTCTAATACCAATTATTGTGTAACAACGATCGGACCAAGCTCCCCATCTCAAACACATGGTGTACACATATGAGTAGGTACACACTTTTTTGTAACAAAAGAAATCTCTAATGTTACATGTCTACCAATCCATATTTATACTCCACTTCTCCAAATTATTTAGCGAAGTGGAATTACTCCAATTCCAAATCGTCATTCCTCCTTGTCACATACGAGACAACCCTAACACTTATAACTTTTATCAACTTTATTCGATTTATATATCGGTCAATTTCATCTAATATCTATTCAATAATATGTTATTATTAAATAGGTAGATGTTAGTTTAACTCGCACTATTAGTTTTAAGACAATAGCACGTTACAGATCTATGCGTTATTTTATTTACACCTACCATCATTTTCTTATTTTATTAGATAAAGACATGGTCATTCTTGAAGATGATTCCTTATACACAAACCTTTATTTACAGATTTATTTTCTACACTCTTGAAGAAGATGCCTTATAATGGAACCCATCATTTTTGATTATTTTCTACATAAATGTGTTCAAGCTCAACTTCATAACAATAAAGTTGGATATGTTTAGATTTAGGATGGAACCTAGGAAGAGAAGAACCTTAACTTATGGGCAAGCAAAGAATCAATGAGCTTCTTACCTTTGTTGCTACAACCAAATTTTCAAGTGCTAATGCAACTATTGGTGAAGTGTCCAAATATTTTGAAGGTGCTCTCTTAGTCAGGTAAGGGGAAAATAGGTTGTTGACAATATATATGAGTTGCCTATGAAATGATGTAGTTTATTGTTTGAGCTACCCTACTTTACATAAACGTTAATTTTATTGAATAACTAATCTTCATGTCATTACTGCAACACAATATCACATGACCAATTATAATATATATGTTATTGTCATAGTTAATATGAAAACACAAGTATCTCAAGAATTATGGCAAATTGACATTATTAATCTCTTTATATGTACTATATTTACTCTTTACGATTGGTTAGTTTGAATCGTGGCTGTTAATTATTTAGAATTATTAATCACGTTGTCATTTGTCAATGCATATCCATAATAGTTAAGTTACCAAAAAGGTAAACTAACTAATATATTATGTCAACTGATTATGATTAATTTTCCCAGGGCAAGTTTAATGGATTTTAGCTTTTTACTTTTTCTAGGTTCCGGATGAGATTCTATCATCATTTCTATTGAGCGATGATGATTTCATAATGGTGCTGAACAAATGTTGAAGATGAATGTAGGGCTCGTGTTTGGTCCACGTCTTCTTTTCTTCTCCATAACACATGACTAAATCTTGATTTAGTTTTAATAAATAATTGGTATTCATTAGTTCCACCGTATATTTCATTTTTAGAATATAGATGTCGATGGTAAGTAACGAGAATAAAATTATGTTTGCATTATCTACAATTAGCTCTGCTTAGTTTGAAAAAAGCTTATATTAGCTTAAACAAATATAAGAATACATTTTTTTTACCTTTTGTTCTCTTATGTTATAATTATAAATTATAATCAAACTTTGACATGTTTGAAAATAAAAGCAAGTACACAGTTTCTATTAAACTACAACATTCATAAAAAATTTATCACAAACCTCATCTCTCCAACCTAATTTGAGAGGTTTGGAAAGAAAAAACAAATGAACAGATAAGAAGGATGAATAAAATAACAAAGCACAAGGATAAATGGATAAGATAAAAAAAGGTAGTGAAAACAAGAATGATCGGTTTGAGCCTTCAGATTTTTCCAATAAAATTCCAATCGAGATTCAAGCATAATTATGAAAATGCATGTGAACCACTTTTGTGGATTTACCAAACTCAAGTTAAGTGTCACACCAAACAAACGTAGTACCTAATAATATTGTTTGAAATGGTTCTAATAGCAAGGTATTTTTGTACGACTGAAGGTATGAAAATGAAATTAGCATAATACTGCTTAAGTTGAAGATGAAAACGTAGGTCACAATATTAAAAGTGATTAGTTCAATACCATGCTATCAGCTCAATATTCTATTGTTTGATAAAGACATTTAGAATCTATATGATCACAACATTAGAAAGAACAAACTATTAACAATAAAAGTTAAAAAAATTCATCAAGTTAAAAAGAAGGATAATTCATAGAAAATTAATACATACAACAATAATTTATGTAACACTTAACCAATACATGTTGCAACTTAAAGCGCCAAAAATTACATAAAATGAAGTCTGTACCCGTGCCATCGGCATGAGCTTCATATTAGCATATACATATAATATGTAGGGCTGTCAATGAGTATCCGAAAAATCCGATATCCGTCCGAATCCGTATCCGAAAATACAAAAAATATCCGTTATCCCAAAATCGGATACGGATATCCGATATCCAAAAAGCTTTCTGGATACGGATATGGTTATTGTGGTATCCGTATTTGAAAAATATCCGTCCGATTAACTGATTCATATATATATTTAATTAAAATTATATTTAATTAATATATGATTTTTCAACTATTTTCTAACCATTGGATGTTACTACGATATGTTTTTTTTCTCATTTTTAGTGAAAAAAGATAGTTTTAGTGTTTATTTTTTGAATATTTTTGGATACGAATACGGATGTTAGTATAAAACATCATCAGATTTTTTTATTCCTTGATTTTTTATGAACATTAGTACAAAAACTGTTTTATGTTGATCCAAACCTTTTCATTTATACTTTTAAATTTATCGATTATGGGTGGAGCGGATAAATATCTGATATCCGTCCGTATCCGAAAATTAAGCGGATACAGATATGCGATATCCGAAAATTAAGCGGATACAGATACATATATGGCACTATCCGTATCCGAAAGTATCCGTTGACAGCCCTAATAATATGTATATACATACGTTATACGTGTGTGTACACACACATGTATCTATACATAGATACATATGTATGTATGCGCGGGTGTGCGTATGTATGTATTATGTATACACGCGTGTGTGTATATGTATGTATACACATACATATATACATACATACTTTTAATATACGTACTTGTTATTATCACTATCATTGTTTATTTACTTTATATTATGTATGTTCACAACTTTTTTATCTTTGAAAACTTGATTACATATAGTATTATTTACCATGTCACAACACATCCGATTCAACCAACATTTGATCGAGGAAAATATACAAATTGTACTTTACTTAATTATTTTAATCATATCTCCTAAGCAATATATTATTATTATCATCATCATTATCATCATCACTGCCTTTATTATTTCAATCAAAATACAACATTTAATTCATACATTTTACTCAAAATTATATAAGGGGTTTTGCACGAAAGGTCCCTATTTCTGATGGTGTTACAAGAAAAATCCCTGTAGAAATAAGTATGTAAATTAAGTCATTGTTTTTTCTAAACCAGAAAACGCAAGTAAGCTTGCGCTTTTTAAAATTTCAAAATTTTCAAAATCAAAAAGCGCAAACTAGCTTGCGCTTTTCTGATAGAAAGCGCAAGTTTCCTTGCGCTTTTCAAAAATTTCAAAATTTTTAAAATTTTCAAAAAAAATTTCAAAATTAGAAAGCGCAAGCTAGTTTGCGCTTTCTTGATAGAAAGTGCAAGTTAACTTGCGCTTTTCAAAATTTTCGAAAAATATTTCAATTTAGAAAAATGCAAGTTATCTTGCATTTTCTGTCAGAAAAGTGCAAGACACTTTGCGTTTTTTTATTTTTGAAAAATAGAGACCAAATTTACATTCATTTCTGTATGGACTTTTTTTTATAACAACATAAAAAACATGGACCTATGACTCTTTTCTTGATTATATAATACATGGTTCAAAGTTTGGTATTTTGGACCACTCATTGCAGGTTACTTATGCATTTATTTTCCAATTAAGTTTTCGAGTAGGAGACAGACTAAACCTTTTTTTTTCCCAAAGTTTTAAGCATTTGGATTGGGTGGAGACATCAAGACTCCCTAGTTTGTATTTCTCCCTAACTCAATTACTCAAGAATCTCAGCACTCTCACGTGCGCCACCCTCGTTATTCCAATAAACACGTGAGCATGCGTTGAACGAAATCAGATCAAAAGTGAAGCTCGGAGAAATAAAATTAAACATAACCGAAGAAAAATCAACCCAGATCTGAAATCAAATTAGCTGATTTGTGAATCTGAAGACCAGAGAAGTAAGAGATGCCAGTCGCGGCATCTGCAATATATTTTCTGAATCTCAGAGGCGATGTCTTGATCAATCGTCTCTACCGTGACGATGTCGGGTACTGCAATTTCATTTCATATCAAATTTTGCAAATTAGGAATTGGAATTTTGTGATTCAGTGATTTCATGTAAGTTAGATTGGATTTTAAGCTTAAATATGAACTTATGCTTCCTTCTTCGATTTTCTTAAATTAAGCAGACTGTAGAGCTTGGTTTTTGAATATCGTTTAGAACATTTTGTTTGTTCAGCCTGTTTCTTTCCATAGAAATTTTCAGTAGCAACTCTTAACAGGGTTTTCAGGTTTGATTTTAGTTATATAGTTATTGCTCATAAACACAAACTCAAACTCAAAGTAGGTATAACCCTTTATTCATTAATATGGTAGTAGAAGCCGAACTTGTTTGGAAATTCAAATGACTTTCTTTGATATGACATGCTGAAATACTTCAAATTTTGTCTTAATTACGTAGAAGCATATACGAAACTCAAGCTTATGATTGCAGCCAGGGACGGAGCCAGGATTTTATATTGACCTAGGCTAAGTAAAAAATAAATAAAAAAGGTAAAACAATAAAAACACATGCAATTAAGGAGTAGAAAAGGCAGGAACATACATAGATGTATTAGTGAATGCATACAATAATATGATAAATTCAATAAAATTTTGTCTGACTTAAATGTCCATGTAGATACATGTAATGATATAATATTGCCAAGCTGAATCCTACACTTCATTGAACTTTAGAAAGAAATTGTTCAGTGGACTTCGAAAGAGTTTAATTGTTTGAGCTCCAAGGAATATCGTCTTTTGATCTGTAAAAGAGTAACAAGATATGCTATACTTGGAATTTGACATTACTAAGGTGAAAAAGTCCAAATCACGATTGCTGTAACATTTTTTCGCGAAATACATAAGAAATCACGACTGCTATATCATTTTTGGAAACATTTCCTATAAAAATAACGAAAATACGAAATTATGGTTATATTTTGAGGTTTTCAATTAACAATTCCACGTATTACCAAGTAATAAACAGTATACTTAATCAATTTGTACAAAATTATGGAAAGAAAATTGCTATTTCGACCGTATTGATTACCCTGATTTCTAACTGGAGCAAGAGATAGGAGATGGAAGCCCCCTTGAATGCCACTTGTTTCACCTGAAAACCTGTTTCTCCCTGCACCAATTCGTACTTCCTTCTAGTCGTTGCAGCAAAATCCATTTAGAAATTGACTTCTTGAGTAAATTAGATTTAATCAAGTTAAAAAAAAGAAGAGTAATTTGAAGTTTTGATTTACTGTTTAATAGTATATGATGTAGCACTAGAGAAGAATCATGAAAACATGTAAAATTTTAAGAAATTACCTAGATTTTCAAAAGTTAGGTTTCGAACTTTCCCTCTTTTTAGCTGGAAATGGAAGAATATAACAGAATTTGAAGAGAGCGTAGGAGAGTAAATTTTGTGATTATAGAGTTAATGGGCCATTGGGCTGGACATTTGAATAGTTGATTAATTAGTGTTATAAGTGATTGAAAATACTCACCCAGGATGTAGCCCAGGTGAGAGAAACCACATCCGTCCCTGCTTGCAGCTGCTAGCTTATATGCAACACTATGCTACATCTTTTGAAACTATTAGCAGGAGATTTTCATTATTATCGTGTAACAATATAAGTCCGATTTTATTCTGACACTAATTAGTTACAGTGTTCTCGATTCTGAAGAAATATTTCATATTTTGAAGAATATATGTGATGTTTATTATTTTGGTTGGAATTGAGAGGAGCATAAGACAGGCTGTATGTCTTCTTTATCTAAAGGACTTAATTACTCTATTGACCAGATCGATAGGAAAATTCTATAACAGAAAAGTCTTATGTTGATTGCCTGCTTTTGGTAATATAATGCTGTTCAAAATTTTAAACTAATAACCTGATACTAGTTACACTTCGAGTCGGCTATGTTCTTTGTAGAAGCGATTGCAATTTTTTTTCTTCCGTTTATCTCCTTCCTTTTGTTTTTACTTGTCATAATTGGTTCAACCATCTGTTTTAGAGGGAACATGGTGGATGCTTTCAGAATGCATATAATGCAAACCAAAGAACTTGGTACATGTCCTGTTAGACAGATTGGAGGTTGCTCTTTCTTTTACATGAGAATTAGCAACGTGTACATTGTTATTGTTGTTAGCAGCAATGCAAATGTTGCTTGTGCTTTCAAGTTTGTTGTTGAGGTATGCATATCTTAGATCTTTGTCAATTTTATATTCTAATTCATCATCTCCATTAATGTTTCTTTAATTCCTTATGCAAGTTCCTTGCCATTTAGAAATGATACATGCCTATGTCAGACGTAAATCTGTTCTAAGTTGAGATCTTAGGATAGTAATTATGCAATGAAGTTGGGCTTATTATGTACACTGTTTCAACAAGGTCAATTAATGTATGTTTGACATAATATCACACTACCACCAACATAGTTGACAGTTTTTGTTCTTAAACAAATGGTGCATCCACAACAATTTCCAGAAAATTTCCCTGTTTTTCTTCAATGTGGTTTACACTTAAAAACGTACAAGTAATTAGCGTATATTATTCATGCTGTGCTGTTATGTTCAAACAATATCAACGATTACTATTCGTGAGAAATCTAATGATTCACAAAACTTGACACAGTCCCCAGTATGGTTGACAGACTGTTTTCAGAAGATTCTCAGTAATATTTTTGTTAGTGTATATACGGTAAAACATCTAAATAAAACTGTCCTATTTTAAAAGTTCAGACATTTTTATATATTATGTCTTTTGTGTACAAGTTATTTCTTTTATTCATTGTTTTGATCAAACATTCATTCATGTCTTCTGTTAATAGGCCGTGCAATTGTTCAAATCATATTTCGGTGGCGCATTTGATGAAGATGCAATTAAGAATAACTTCGTTCTGATCTATGAGCTTCTCGATGGTACGTATTTCAAATTTTATAAGTTGTTTTACTAATTGATGGTAGGATTCTTTGTTAATTTTCTTGATACACTTAAAGTCTTATCTCCTATGCAAAATTATGCTTACTTGCCACTGTTTGAATTTTGAATGTATGGTCAACTGAAATTTGTTTATGCTACACCTTTCTATTAGTATTTGAATATATGATATACCAAAAAAAATATAATCATCAACATTTTTATCGCTTTGCATATTACTCACAACGATGGCTTTCTTAGTGAATCATTGAAGTTCATTTTTTTGCAAGTGACGGCCATTTTTTAACTTTATCGTGGGCAATATTTTTTAGCGCTCAGGCTTTAGAGCAGATAGCACTCGTTCAAATCTGATATAAACCTCAACTTACGGGATTTAGACTATTACCCCTCGGTTGAAGAACATGCTAATCCCCAACGAACTTCGATTAATACTGCTCAAAGGAACTTTCCCTGTCCCTAAAACCATTTGCCTATATCATATGTACCCATTTGCTTTGACGCACCTTTTTTAATTTCTTTTTTCCTAGCTGACTATATATCATTTGAAGCACCTCTAATGGACTATCTGTCCCTAAAATAGAGAACTAAATCTAAATCTCTTTAAAAATACGTAAACACCTACACCTGGCAGACTTTTTGTCACTCTACTTTCGCTGCCAAATGTTATATTATGCATGTCTCTCTGTTATATACTGGTATGTGTTCTTTCTCAATCAGTTAACGTTTGCTAATCTTTTTTATATCCCTTCTCTTTCTTTTTAACTATTTTATATTAATATAAAAAAAATAAGCTTTTCTCTACCTTAGATAATTCATTAGGGTTCGTTATTAACTGTAGTGCGCGCGCACACACTCTTTCTATGTATGTATGTATATGCACACACATATATGTACACACACATATATAAAATCGGCTACACTTCAATTTTGCTACACCTTAAATTCACACCCCCTGATTTCAACCACATGTTCCGAATTACAAGAGAGAAGGTATATTATTTAATTTGGAACATGTGGCTGAAATCAGGGGAGATTTGAGGTGTAGCAAAAATGAGGTGTAGCCGATCCTTGCTCGAAAGTCCATAGAAAAGAGACTTTTATGGGGATGCTCTAAACACAAAGAACGAGTTGTCCTAGAGTTATGTTTTTACTAAAATATATAGTGATACTCTGTTAATATTTTGTTTATTTTATGAACTTACTTGATGGGAAATGGTAATTATAGTACTATCTCTGTTACAAACTGTAGTAATGTTAGGTGCTAGAAAATAAATGGAGAACATTGAATTAGGGCTGTTAATGAGAACCCGAAAAATCCGGAATCGGTCCATATCCGTACCGAAATATGACAAATTATTCGATATGCGAAAAACGTACACGGATGCGGATATGACCATATCCGTATCCGATAATTATCCGTCCGATTTTTATCAAGATTATAGTTATTTTTTTGTATATTTTAGTACATAATATGTTTGTTTTTACTATTTTATCTAGGTAGAAAATAATTAATATGTATATAAAAATCAATATTTGCTGCTTAAAATTATTTTTCTTAGCGTATTTTTTAAAGTATTTTTAGTACTTAAATGGACGTATAATAAATCAAAATCTTGCAATTATTTTTTAGGTTTATTGGTTGTGCATTGGTCGAAGAATATCCGATATCCGTCTGCATCCGCGGATACGGATATTCGATATCCGAAAATGATTTCGGATACGTTTATGGATATGACACTATCTGAATCCGTATCTAACCGTTTACAGGCCTACATTGAATGTGTCTAGTTGTTGCATAAGGTAATAAGGTAATTAACACGTACCTCTATTAGTTTGCTATAATTTTGGTCAAATCTGAAACTTACCCTACATACGAAACTAAAGCTTGCATACATGCTCTGTTATTTTCCTTTCCATTTATATGAGATATAACACTATGATTCCTGCATCAATTTACAGAAATCATGGATTTTGGTTATCCCCAAAATCTTTCTCCAGAAATTTTGAAGCTTTATATCACTCAAGAAGGAGTTCGTTCACCGTTTTCTTCCAAGGTAATAAATGGAATGCTTTATCTTCAGTATAGCATCTACTGCATTCAAGTTATTCATCAATTGTTCATATTTTCATGATTAATTCAGTCATCAGATAAACCTGTTCCCAATGCAACTCTTCAAGTAACTGGTGCGGTTGGTTGGAGGCGTGAGGGCCTGGTGTACAAGAAAAATGAGGTGTCATCTTCTTTGAATAATTTTCTCTGGAATTTCAAGAAGGCTAAATTACATAATAATGCTTACATGTTATTCAATTTTTTCATGCTAGTAAATGTTGATGTCTAACTTTAATACATCTATCTTTGATCTTTTTAAGCTTTTTAGCATTCACTGATATACATTACTAACAAAAGAAGCTATGAAGGGGTGTATTTGAACATTCACTTTCGGTTGATGGGAGCAAATAATTGCAATAAATAAATAAGCCACTCTTCAAATTTTCGATAACAAATGATATTGGAATGCAAGCATCATTCAAGTATGTGTATTGCAGGTTTTCTTGGATATCGTTGAAAGTGTTAATCTTTTGATGTCTTCCAAAGGTAATGCTTTTAACATGCACATTCATATATATATGATTCTGACATATTACCTATGATTATTTTAATTTCTTAAATTATAATAATTGTATAGGGAGTGTACTACGTTGTGATGTCACCGGAAAGATTCTCATGAAATGCTTCCTATCGGGGATGCCAGATCTAAAACTAGGTTTAAATGACAAAATTGGGCTGGAAAAGGAGTCGGAACTAAAAGCTAGGCCTACGAAAAGGTAGAGAATCATTATTCGTTGTATACATCTTTTGTGTTCAACCACCTAAGCTTAAACGTATCTTTTAACTTGGAAATCATGTTACTTTGTATATGTGAGACCTTATGTAAGTATCAGGTTTTCAAAAAATTTGACCTTTAAGTAATAATAGATGCACCTAAATACTTATCCGTCCACTTTATATATATAATAATGTGTCATGGACTAATGTGGGCAAACATTTCATGATAACTCAGTAAAATTGTCAGGGGCTTACATGTATTGAATAGTAGACATGGTCTAGGTTGCTCTTAGGAACTGTACTAAATTAGTTATAAAGCTAGACAATTAAAGTCATTATTAATATTTATTCGTATCTATTATGGAATATTTAGTTATACCTGTCAACCCTCTGTCAAATGGATGACATAAAGAAAATCAGCTATGGAAAGAATCATAGTAAGGTACATGCCAATACACCGGAATTTCAATCGTACCAGATCGGTACCGGTCGTGATGGGCCGGAATCCGATTTCAGTTACTTGAATTAAAAAAAAGAAGTGGAAAAGCTCTTTTGTTATTGCTAGGTTAAAAGACAACAAAAAAGACAGCCAAAGAAAAAAAACAAATCTAGGGTAACTAGGTTAAAAAACACCAAAACAAATCTGCTAAAATCAAACATCCAGATCTTGAAGTCGAGTATTTCATCAAATAAATCAGAAAAATGAATATTAAAACTTACACATCAAGCTTCACATTCCACTTCTCTAAAGCGCTTGACTGTCGCAGCCATCATGGCAATACTTACCAAACTCCAGTGAAGAAATTTTTTGATCTCATGCGTTATTCTTTATTTTAATTTCAATGGATTGCGTATTATGAAGTGGAGGGGCTGCAGAAAAAGAATAAAGAGGGGTCATGTTTCATGGACCGGGTTTGGAGAGTAGTTGGGTTTTGAGTGTTCAGTGGGCTGGTATGGGCTTCGTATAAATTTTGATTCATTGTTATTTGGGCTGGCATGGATTGTTAGAGAATAACTAGGGTTTGACACTATTGAATTGAGTTAATTTAGTATAAAATTAACTTAATTTGGGTTGATTTGGAATAGTTACGTGATCAATTGTTCATTAACCTTGTTAAATTTTATCACTCATAATTTCAAGTATGCTATGCCAAATCAAATCACTAAGTTCGAACCACAACCAAAATTTCCGAAATTGACCGAAACTATGAAAATTTCAAATGACCAAAATCGAGATTGAAACCTTGCTCTCAAACCTTGAAAAGAATAGAACAGTAATGGTAAAGATATGTGTATTTTTTGCACAAGTCACACAACATAGATTAAAATCAACGATTACGTTAATATTTTGTAGTTTACTAATATAGACTGCAGTGATAAATGCTATACATGAGTGGATCTGTTGTCCACTAATGTGAAATATAAAGCAATAAGCTAATTTTGATTTTCTTGAGGGTGCTTTAAAAAGCCCTTCTTGTGTGTTATCCTTGTGCTGCAGATTTACCTTTTGTTGAGCCATATAAAAAGGTGCTTTCACAGAACCAACTGGTCCCTGTTATATGTATCTGCATATGTTAGTCCATTCATAACTCTGCTAGGGTAGCTGCTTCTTTTTAAATGCTTATTACTACTAGTAATGTCCATATCAAGGTTTGAGATCCTAGCCGGTACACCGGAATTTTGGTGGTACTAGATCAGTATCGGTCAGTGATGATTCAGAACCAAAGAGAAATCCTGGTTCCGGATTATTTAATTAAAAAAAACCTAATTCGAATCTAGGCAGTAATCGAATACTTATCTCATCAAAATCAAAGCATCCTTTTGCAATTCTTTTCAAATTTGAGCTTCCAGTGTGACGAGCTTCATACAAGCTTTATTCGAGCATCTGGCAGCTTAATTCGAGCTTCATTCAAGCTTCGTCCAGTAGCGACGAGGTTCATTCAAGACGACTTTATTGTATTTTTATTTTCTGCCCTGGTCGGTCTTTAGGAAGCGGGAGATTAACATTTGGGGGAGGGAGCTGGAATATTGGGTTTGATAAATTTTGTTGTCTGGTGGGCTGCTTTATTTGTGTTCAAGCGGCTGAAATCATGTAGTGACGTTTTACAGAAATTGTTTTTTCATACAATAGTGCAGTCTAATGTTAATTTATTTCTTTAAAGAATGTTTTATGTTTTGTACTTTATTTGGAATACTTATTGTTACATTTTCATTACAAAATTTGGAACCGGAACCGAAACAAAGACCGAAATTTTCGAAATTGATCAAAACTATAAAAAAAATTCAACTGACCGAAACCGAGTTCTCAAACCTTGGTTCATATAGATGCATTTAGACAGCGCTAGAGGTTTCCTTCATAAACTTATCTTTTTTTTAATCGTGAATACACACAGCATGTTTATTTGGATAAACAACTTTGTTTTTCCTTTTCCAGTGGCAAGACTATTGAACTTGATGATGTCACTTTTCATCAGTGTGTGAACCTGACGAGATTCAACTCAGAGAAAACAGTTAGCTTTGTGCCTCCTGATGGCGAATTTGAATTGATGAAGTAATATTTCAGCCTTCCAGTATATGTCTTATATCATGCTAAATTGTACCTATGTGTTATGGTCTCTTATTTTGTTGTGTTTTCCTCCAAAATTCAGATGTTGAATTCACTATAATTTTTACATCTTTCTATATTTTGTTCTCCACCGTTGAGCTAGTTGATCGCGTTGCACTAACTAATGGCATTCAAGGGATTGTTATGTGCTTGTTTAGTTCATAAGTTTATTTGTATAAAACACAAGCATGGACTTCATCTTGTTCCACATGATATTTTAATAACCCTAGTCTGCTGGTCCAAAGTTCAGCTAGTAAGATGTACATAATAATGCATATCAGGTATAATTTTTCAGAAGAATGGATTAAGTATGGAATCTCTTGGTAGAAACATAAAGCTTAAATTTTGATTCGTTGTCATATAAGATGAACAATACTGCTCCTATTTTAATCTTTATTCTGTTTAACGGTTTCATATTTATGAATTTTTCTTTAACACTCTTATATGCATTTGGCTGGTTTATGCATATTCACGAATGTTTTGTGTCTTTTTTCTAGCAAAGAGATAGATAAGAATATAATTATCACTATATTATGCCTATAATGTACTTCTTTGTAAATTAGAGCTATAAAACTAATAAGCTCATCTGTTTTTGGTATCTCTAGATACCGTATTACTGAAGGTATAAACCTTCCATTTAGAGTATTACCAACGATCAAAGAATTGGGAAGGACGCGCATGGAAATTAATGTCAAGGTCAGTCATATGTTTCCTACCTGTTATTACAACACTGATGCTAGGTTCTAATACATTTGCACTCTCTTTCAGGTAAAGAGTGTCTTTGGTGCTAAAATGTTTGCTCTTGGAGTTGTGGTTAAAGTTCCAGTTCCAAAGCAAACAGCTAAGACTAGTTTTCAAGTAACATCAGGTCGAGCAAAATATAATGCTTCTATTGATTGCATTGTTTGGAAGTAAGTGTTCATCCTTTTTGTTTGTATTTGTTTTCAGTTAGTAGTATTGCATGTATTTATTTATGTGGAATCTATGCATGTGGTTTTATTAGTTTTGAAAGTCTTATATATGTTTAGAATATATAATAATAACTCCAGTTTTAAGTATTTTATTTGTCAAAAGGTATTGACTTCTTTCGATAAATCAAGAAATATAGTGAGGAACCTGAATGGGTGCTGTTAACCCAGAAACTGGATAACACCCAAAAATCAAATGAAAGGAACGGTTCTATTAAAAGTAAAGGAAAAAGCAGAGAAAGTAAATGGAGATACAAGAATTTTTATAGTGATTCGACGTAATCTCCGGCCTACATCCACTTTAATCTCTTTTATTGGTTGTTTTCTCTTCGGGTTACAACTAATTTTATCAGGTCTGATCACAATATAGTGGATCTCCGATTTACAATGATGTTTCTAGAGAATCTGAGAGTCACTAGTACTAGATATTTGCTGGTCTAAATCCTAAAGCTGCAAACAGTGGCTTCCTAGGCGACTTTAAAGGTGGAGAGGAAAGATGTGAAGGAGAAGTCTCCAATGACAGAGAGATCAGATTCCTTTTTGGCTACAAGCATGCTGATGTTTATAGAGAAACATAGGTATGGAGTCAGAAACCCGCTTGCAACCGAGTCTAGACATCGGTTCAAAGTCACACGAGAAGTCACAATGCTCCTTGAGTTATTAAAATAACTCGGTATCGAGTTATTTAACTCGGTACCGAGTTATTTTCTCAGTTGGAACTAACTCCAACTTTCTTGCATCACTCTTCTTACTTCATATTGATGTGTCCCGTGTTGTTTTCATGTTGTTTTCATCGATTGTTGGTTGATTTTGGCGATCGTTCTTTCATCACTTGAGTTATCTTGTCGATTTAGTTGTCATTTCTTCAACTCTTGGAATTTGGCATCTTGAAAATCACTTGGTCACATGTATAATAGATGGGAAATAACTCTTATGAAGTTGGAGTGGTGAAATGGGCGGTGAAAATAACTCGGCCCCCGAGTTAAATAATTCGGTGTCGGCTTATTTACCTAGGCAACTTCTTAGTGAAACTCCTCCGAGGTATTTCCTTGCCTCTTTCAAGTGTGCTTTCAAGTTCGTAAACCGTTTCGTCATTGCTTTGATCTGCTAAGTTCGGTTGAAATCTGCTTTGGCTCAAAAGCCGGTTAATAGGTGCAACGGGAATCTTGTCATGGTCAAATGATGCTAAATTTGAGTTTTTTTTTAAAGGGTTGTATCTTCTCTCTTTCTAGTCATGGCTGCTGGTGAAACTGAATATACCTGATTATGAACTTTAGGATTGTTAACTGAAATTATGGGCATTAACTTTTGTAGAATTAGAAAATTTCCTGGACAAACAGAACCAACAATGAGTGCGGAGGTTGAGTTGATATCAACAATTGGTGAAAAGAAACCTGGGACTCGACCACCGATTCAGATGGAATTTCAGGTATTTATGAAGCCGTGTTGCATATATTTTATAAATCAAAGCAGCAAATATTAGAACTAAATTTGTATTTTACTTTCTGTAGGTCCCCATGTTCACGGCATCTGGTTTAAGAGTACGATTTCTTAAGGTATTTACTGATGTTTTATCAAAATTATATAGTGAAATAAGACTTAAATATGTGAATATTATCACCTTTTTGCTATATGATCTTAATTGTAGGTATGGGAGAAGAGTGGATATAACACAGTCGAGTGGGTCCGGTATATAACAAAAGCAGGCTCATATGAAATTAGATGTTAATGATACCGTGATTCTTGCGTTCGTCCTTTTTGGTGATAATTATTGCATCGGCCAACCATATGATAGGAATTGTATCCTTCTTCAGTGAAAAGTTTACTTATATTTGTACTAGGATTCAGTGTGCTTCATATTTGATTTGTTAATTAATTATATAGTAGTGCGTTCTCATTGGTACAATATCTGTAAATGGATTTGAAATTAAGAAAGATGTTTGAAATTTCATTTATGTTCCTGTTTTTCTTGAAATTCTTGCCAAGTGATGGTCCCTAGTCATGAATTCTACCGTTGTTTACTCGGTATGCATAGCAATGTATGAATATAACATGAAAGATTTGTTGTGAAATCTGAACATATTTCTTGAAATTGCTCATACTGCTAATGAATAACATGATATTTTGTTGTTTGCTCGGTATGCATAGCATTGCAAGAATTTATTGCATGTGCCATCTTATTACAGCAAAGTTGTTCCATCTGAAAATATATGACAGAGCATAACCTTTTCTATTTGGTTTGTTAATGAACATCACTGCAGTTCAGGCTAAGGTCGGGTTACTAAGACGAGCTTTTGAAAACAATAAACAAATGGGTAGTGGCGAATAGACATAGAGAGAATTTTAGTTGTTTACAACTGATTTTTTTTCACATATCGAATACATATATTAATAACTGAAACAACAACCAAAGGGGTGGTGGCGCAGTTGGCTAGCGCGTAGGTCTCATAGCTCTGAGTAATCCTGAGGTCGAGAGTTCGAGCCTCTCTCACCCCAACCGACGTTTTTTCCACCCTTCAAATTTACCTGGCTTGTACTTTCCTGTTTAAAAATTTGGACAAATTTTCAAAAGAGGCTGTTTTTCAAAACCATATGCACAAATAGGCCAAGTTGAAAACAATTTGCAGATATAGGCTAGTTTTGCCACCTCAGCGACGAGGTGGCATTTTTTTAAAAAAAAATAACACGGGGCGCATTTGTGAAATGCGCCCCTTGTAATTTACACTGGCGCATCTGCCAAATGCGCCAGTGTAAATACAGGTCTAAAACCTGGACAGCAAGCTTCATATTCAAATCCAAATACATAAAATTCAAATCCAAACGAACAATCTTAAATGATAGCAAATGTTTATCAACATAAAAGCAAACAAATAAAACTACCAGTAAATAAATTCTAGCATAACATAATTAATATTCGATTACATTCAAATTAAAGTAGAAGTTATAGTTCGGTTACAAAAGCAAGCTAATAGTTCGGTTACAAAAGAAAATAAAAATAGGAATACTCATGGTTGAGTAGGATCGTCTTGAGTAGGTGGGGGTTGAGAAGGTCCAGCGTCTTGCGATTGGTGTGTATCTTGCCTTCTTTTAGTTCTTCGCTCTCTAGTCTGCATAGCTTGTTCGGAAGAGCTTGGCCGTGTTAATCGATTTCTAAAAAGTAGTGTGTCAATAAGTTTCTTAAAATTAAGACAACGTGGTTGAACTTCTCGTTCGGGTACTCTACCATGTCCGATATCGTCCAATCCTCTTCCTACCATCTCTAGTACGTCGACCTACAAGTTGCAGTTATTTATTCAAAATTAGAAACATGATTCAAGTGAACGAACTTAAAATATCACGGTAATGTGAAGATTTACCATGTCTCGCTCAAGCGGTGCACGAGCGGTGTATGCTCGTTCGTGAGAAGTCCGATCTGCAACAATGAATCTTCGAGTAATCGACCAGTACCAAGTCATGTATCTCGAAATAGGAATGGTAGGAAACTGTTGGTGGACGATACGGTTATGTCTATCGTTCCACTGAACGATAGCAAACTCCAAATCTGGCTTTTGTTCGCATGGATCAGGTATGTGTTGATGAAGACCAAACTGTCGCATCACTCGATCAGGATTATACATTTGTACATCTCGCATGCATATGATAGGTGTCTTACAAAGCCAACTATGCATCCCACTTAGACATATCTGCGGAAGATCGACTAGCACATCCTGTGTGTACGGATTCCATATAACAGCTTCATCTGTTAACATGTCGAGCTGGTCGCGATAGAAAGTAGCCACTTGCTTTGGAGACTCAACCCAACTCCTTGAACCAAACCATCTATACCAATAGTTATACAATTAGAGTTTTATTAGTACAAAAATACACACATGTAAATGTAGTTGGAAATTAACTACCTTGCACTGTAAGGTAATGTTCTGTCGATCTGCATGGTAGTCACATTTGGACGGCCAATGGGAAGATGTGTCCATGCCCAAAGCTGCAAAATTTTTAAATATAGTAGAATTAAATATTACATATGAGTGAGTTATAACAAATATATCTGTGCCAAATGCGCCCACCCATATCTGCTCAAAACAGAGAGCTGCTGTATATACAAATTGAAGATTAAAATTCAACACAAACAACATACAAATTGAAGTCAACAACCAACGTACATACATCATCCGTCAAAGGCATCTCAAATTTTCAATCAACAACATACAAATTGAAGTCAACAACAAACACATCATACTCTTGTGAATTAATTCTTGTCACCCTATACACCGTTTCTTTTAGTTCATGGTAGGAGCAAAATTTTTTAACCTTTGAACCTTTTTGTTTACCACCAACATATACCGGTGTATTGTTTTCTTTTACAGTCAATTTTCCATCAAAGTAGCAAATAATTGGGATGAAATCCGACATACTACACAAGAATTTTAGAACAATCAATTACTACAAAACTACTAATGCCATAATAAAGCATAAAAATGAGAGAAGAGACATGTGAAAAGTAGAATATAAAAATACCTCAAATTGAGCTAGGGTTTGAGTTTAAAATATAATTTTACCTTCAAATTGATGCCAAATAGCTGATAGAAGTAATCCGACTAGCAATCCTTGTATATTTTGTGATTTTAAGTAGATGTTGATCAATTTTTGAGCTGAGTGAAAGATAGGTTCGGAATTGGATGTTGGAGAAGAATGTTTTAGTTTGAGTGAAAATAATGAGAGGTACTGCTTTCAGCTCTCTGGTTTGGAGATAGTAATTTACACTGGCGCATTTGGCAGATGCGCCAGTGTAAATTACAAGGGGCGCATTTCACAAATGCGCCCCGTGTTATTTTTTTTTTAAAAAAATGCCACCTCATCGCTGAGGTGGCAAAACTAGCCTATATCTGCAAATTGTTTTCAACTTGGCCTATTTGTGCATATGGTTTTGAAAAACAGCCTCTTTTGAAAATTTATCCTAAAAATTTCGTTGCCAAAAGTCTTCCTCTTCGGTCCCGCTACTCTTCTCCTTCTTTAATCAAAATTATAATTAATTAAAGACTTTAAAGTCGTCTACTTTTACACATTCAAAAATAAAAACTATTTCAAAATTCAATCCACATCATCCAGCAGCAGTTTAAAAAGAATTCAGCGTTCGTTCTTCACTCTCCATCAATGGAAGCACAATCTTGTACTCGTTTGAAAAAGAAATACAGTATAGGCTATGCTCTTTCTTCGGAAAAGCAAGCAGTTACGATAACTTCATCTCTCCTCTCTATAACATCAGCACAATCGATAGATCTTATTCAGCTAGATCCTTCGCTTCCAATAGCTTCTCAATGCGATGACATTCATCTCATTTTTCATAAAGTTTACAGTGACGAGTGGATTGATAATTTAAAAAAGTTTGCTGATGATAATCCATCTGTTGTTGTTATCGATCATCCAGAGTTGATTGGGAGAACTCAGAATCGGGTATCTATGCTTGAAATTGTGTCTAAGCTTGAAACTTCTTGGAATTTTCAGGTATCAACCTTTTTTTATTTTTTAATGCAAATATTTAGGGATGTTTTCTAGTTCATTTGGAGCTTATGCTTTCGATATGAAGGACTCTGCGCTGCAATGTTAGTGATATGAAATTAAAATGATAACTCCTTAAACATCTACTTGTGACTTTCATGTCAAAGAAGGTAAGAAAGAAGAGGATTCACAGTATATATAATTTAGTGAATATTAGGTACCAACTCAATTATCTTTACTTTAGTAATGCATGTTGACAAAAGATTTAATGTTTCTGATACCAAAATCTTCTTCTTCAAGTGTTGCAAAGTATGGTCTAACCATTATAACCAAAACACAAAGAGCAAAACAGATGAAATGTGAATTCTAGTCTAATCTGATCCAAAGTAACGGGTCTAAACTCTTATATGGAAAACAAAAAACATGTATGAAAATATATATGTTAATTATCATTACTATTACCACTCGATGCGATCAAAACAAAAGTATTTTCTTCTGTGCTAGAATATACAAAGATGCGGTAATACAATAGAGAGAAGCGGGTGCAGCCCATCACAGTTATTTAAGCCCATCAACCAATATGCCCCAATATCATATAAATACACCGTTGTATCAGTTTTGTAATGCATCTTTCATTTTCTGATTATTGTAACAAAATATCTATGTATACAATATCAGATTGAAATCAATAAAATTACTTCTTTCAAATTCTTTTTTGGTATCAGAGCATAAGCCATATGCTTAACAACAATCAGAGGGTAACGCCTCGCCAGTGATCTCTCAGATTCAATATCATCACAGAGATCAGGCTGCGCATCCAATATCTCATCAGAGAATCAAGATTCTCATCACTTGATTGTAAAAGTTCGGACATACCTGAGCCTATATCAAGGTTCTTATCAGTTCTATATCAAGTTACTGTTAGTGCCACGCCAAGAAGTAACTGTCAGAGTTGCTTCATCATCCAGTTAACCTCTGGCTACACCCTGTTGTCGTCTGTTGTTCTGCATTTCCATCAATCTTTTCAGTTTCTTTTTCAAGATCTCAGATTCAAGATCTAAGATTCAAGATCCTGTCTTTTTTAATCATATATCAGTTACTGCATCAATGGCTGAAGAAGAGTCATCACCCTCATCCACGGCAAGAAACACAGAATCAACCACCCAAAAATCCACAACACAAGATTTGATTAAGGCTTTGGTCAAACCACAAAGTCAAATTATCAATGTACAACTGGATGAATCAAATTTTATTCTTTGGAAATTTCAAATCGAAACAGCAATCAAAGGCTATGGACTAGAGGATTATGTTCATGGAACATTAATCACACCACCTAGATTTGTCACTGATAAAGATGGAAAACTAATAAGTAATCAAGAATTCATATCACATCAAAGGCAAGACAGTTTAGTAAGTTCGTGGTTACTCTCTATAATTAGTTCTAATCTTTTTCCACAATTAATTGGATGCAAGACTGCAAACGAAATCTGGTCAACAATTGAACAAGTGTTCAATACTCAGTCAGCATCAAAAGTTATGTACTACAAGAGACAGTTGCAAAACTTAAAAAAGGATACTCTATCAACGAGAGATTACTTGTCTAAGGTCAAAATGTTGTGTGATCAACTTGCTTCAGCTGGTCATAAAATTTTTGATTATGAACAAATTCTGTCCATCTTAAATGGTCTAGATGAGGAATATGAGGCAGTTGTAGCAGTAATTTCTTCAAAAGAAACAACACCCACTATTCAGTATGTTCATGCTAAACTTCTTGCTCATGAAGGTAGAATAAAGCAAATGAAACCCATTGGTTCAGATTTTTCTGCCAATTTCATTATTAATAGCAAAAACAAGAATCAAGGAAAGAACTATAATACCAGAAATCAATTTAACAGTCAAAGAGGTGGCCAGACAAATAGAGCCAGAGGAAGGGGTGGCAGACAGAATAACAACAATAGAATCAGGTGTCAGATATGTGAGAAATATAGTCATATTGCAAGCAAATGCTACTTTAGATTCGATGGCAATTATGTGCCACATCAACAAAACAATCCAAGAAACTATCAACCAAATGCTAACATGGTTAAAACTCAACAAAATCAAAGAAGTCATTCAGAAAACACAAACTGTGACACAGCCAAACTTGAAGATATTCATGATGAATGCTAGGGCTGTAAATTTTGTTCGACTGTCCGATGTCCGTTCGCGTCCGTGGCCGAAATACGTCCGTCCGAGTTCGTTCGATTTTCATTTAGGACATGAATTAGGACAACAAAATTTGTACGAGAAAAAACCTTGTTCGACCGATGTTCGTTCGAATTCGTCCGAATTCGTTCGAATTTCTTATAAGTCGGTATATCCATTATGTTCTTCAAAATATTTATGACAACTGTTTGGTTGGTTGATTAAGTAAAGATCATTAAAATGATTTTTCTTCAGTATATATACTGATAAAAATAATATAATTGATAGAAACTATATTAAAAATATAAAATATGAAGTAAATAGCAATGTTCGTCCGTGTCCGTCCGAGTCCGTGATCGAAAAACGTCCGTCCGTGTCCGTCCGATTTTATTTAGGGCATGAATTAGGACAACAAAATTTGTCCGATCATAAATCTCGTTCGGTCCGTGTCCGGTCCGATTTCATTTAGGACAGAAACTGAACACATCTCCGTCCGGTCCGGTCCGACCGATTTACACTCCTAATGAATGCTGGTATCCAGATTCAGGAGCTACAAATCATGTGACAAATGACCTGAACAATCTAAACTTGGAAAGCAAAGAATACAAAGGTACACATTGTATGTATATGGGTGACGATAAATCTATTAGAATTACACACTAGAGTTTTATTGGCAAGAAACAACTTTATCTTAACAATCTCTTAAGAGTCCCATTGATAAGAAAAAATTTGCTAAGTGTGTCCCAATTTGCAAAAGATAACAATGTGTTCTTTGAGTTTTATCCAAAATATTGTCTAGTTAAAGATATTCTAACAAAAGAAATTTTGTTGCAGGGTAAAGAATTTAGAGGATTGTACAAATTCAATGTAGTTAAATCAAGAAATTCTGGATTTAAGGGAAAATGATGTAATATTTCTGAAATCAAACATGAAAATGACTGTAAGACTTTTGATGTATGACATTATAAACAGGGCCGGCCCAAGGATGTCTAATGCCCTAGTCGAACAAATTTTTTTTTTACTTTTTATTGCCCCTTAACTCAACAAACAACATTAATACATTTATATATTAATAAAACAAAATGTAAATTCTATTATAAAATTTAATATCAATCACAAAATATTGATCAACTAAATTATTTAGATTACATGCCCAAAAATCTAAATGTGAACATAATATGCTGACATATCAATACATATTAACGAAAACAACAACTTCTTGTATTTTTGGAAGCAAACTCATCTATTATATCTTCATTGTTAAACGTATCTAAATGCTCTTTTTCAATTGGTATCATAGCTAGTCCACTTAATCTCTCTTACAACATAGTAGTCCGAAGATATGTTTTTATCAATTTCAATTTCAAAAAGCGTTTTTCGCTAAAGCGGCCCTGACCAGCAATAAAGCTCGATAAGCAACGATACGTTTAGAAATCCACTTACATCCCGATGATATCTCAAGGAATAAGAATATCAACTGATGTAGTTATTTTCAATGATATAATTCCTTTTAGCCGTCGAAGCTCAAAAAATAATTTTTTAGATTTTTTATTCCTCGCTTGTAATAAATTTGAGATTCATTCAACTAATGATTTTGCTTCGAATTTATGTTGCGTTTTCTTTCTATTTTGATATTCAAAATTTTGTTTCCGTTTCCTAACTCAATTTAAGAAACAAAATGATACGATTGTTCATTTATGAAATACTATAAAAATTTACACATCTAAATAGAACAGACCTTTTTTTTTTCAATTAACAGCCAACTAAAAACATAACTTTTTTTTTCTTCGGTTAACAGCCATCCAACAAAACGCTACCTTTTTTTCTCAATTAACGACCAATAAAAAACATAACTTCTTTTTCAGTTGACAACCAGATAAGAAAACATAACTTTCAGTTAACCATCATAGAAAAAAAATTAACCAATAATTATCATTTAGTATTAGTCTATTACTCACATTGGCTGAGTTGGGGACTTATCCAGTTTCTGTGTTGGGGCTACAATTTGAAACTGCAATTTAGGGCTTTGAAATTTAAGGGATTGCAGTCTGTAGGCTTAGCAAGTTGATTTGAGAATTGAGACAATGGAGCCTGGAGGTGCGTTTGAGAGGGAATGCGAGGCGATGGAGGTGGAGCTTCTTTGCTGCGGTTGCGGTAGACGACAAGCGTAGATAATCTCGATATGTGAAACACATTTTTTTTCTTCTGAATTTTTGTTGCCCCCGATTTCAAACGTTTCCCTAGTCTTTTGTCTCTCCCGACTCTGCTGTGGACCGGGCCTGATTATAAACTAGGTCATCCAAATGTAAATATTGTTAAGCATGTATTGAATAATAATGCAATTTCTTTTAAGAAGATTTTCTTACCATATGTTTTTACATACTGTCAAATGAGAAAGAGTCATAAACTTGCATTTCCAGACTCACAAACTGAATATAATAAACCCCTAGAACTAATTGCCATAGATTTATGAGGACCAACACCAATCAACACTGATTATGGATACAAATATTATGTTTCATTTGTTGATGCTTATTCTAGATATGTATGGATTTATTTTCTGAAATCAAAATCTGAAACTTATAAGGCAGTTCTGCAATTCATAGTTCAGGTTGAAAATCAAACAGGTTGTAGTGTAAAAACAATACAAACTGATGGTGGAACAGAGTTCCACCCTCTTAAAGAATTTTTTTCAAAAAAATGAATAATTCATAGAACAACATGCCCATACACATTTGAACAGAATGGTCTAGTTGAGAGGAAACATAGACAAATAGTTGAAACTGGTCCTACTTTACTTGCTCAAGCATCATTACCACTAAAATTTTGGCCTGATGCTTTTTCAACAACTGTGTACTTAATTAATAGGCTGCCAACAAAGGTCTTAGATTTTAAAAGTCCTATAGAAAAGTTACAGGGAATTAAACCAGATTATCAAAGTTTGAAAGTGTTTGGTTGTCTATGTTTTCCTTACCTAAGACCTTATAACAAACATAAACTAGACTTCAGACCATCACCATGCACATTTTTGGGCTATGCCACAAACAAAAAGGGGTACAAGTGTTTAGATAATAAGGGAAAAGTTTTTATATCAAGACATGTTGTATTTAATGAAAATGTGTTTCCTTTTAGCAAGACAGATGTAAAAACATCATAAAAATTATACAATCCAAGATTCTCAATACCTGAGCTACCAGAATACTCAGAGATTGATACCCAATCTCATACAAAGGTGAAGCAAAATGCTCAAAACACTACCTCAACTGAAGAAGGTCATGGCTCACAACACACAGTGATCAGAAATGAACCAGGTCATGAGCAGACAGAATCTGAAACTCAAATTCAAGATACACAGCATGATGCAGATATTCAATCAGGCAGTCATCAATCATTAGATGATTCACAATTATCTAATGATGATGAAGCCACAGTTAGAAGCAGTGATCAACAACCTGCAGCAACTGGACATCACATGATAATAAGGGCTAAAAGTGGAATATTCAAGCCAAAAACTTATAATGCTGTCATAGAAATCAAAGAACCAGGCACTTATTTTGAAGCTGTACAAAATGAAAAATGGAAAACAGCAATGAAAGAAGAATATGATGCATTAATAAGAAATAAGACCTGGACTTTGGTTTCTTTGCCATCCAATAAAAATGTTGTTGGATGCAAATGGACATACAAAATAAAGAAAAACTCCGATGGTTCAATGTCTAAGTACAAGGCAAGGCTTGTAGTAAAAGGTTATTCACAACAAAATGGTTTTGATTTCAATGAGACATTTCACCTGTTGTGAAACCTTCTACTATCAGAATAGTTCTTACTATTGCCTTAAGTAGAGATTGGGCCATCAAGCAACTTGATGTAAATAATGCCTTTTTAAATGGTACTTTGCAGGAAGAAGTTTACATGGAGTAACCACAAGGATTCAGACAAAGAGGCAATGAAAAACTTGTGTGCAAGCTAAACAAAGCAATTTATGGACTCAAACAAGCACCCAGAGTTTGGTTTGACAAACTGAAGTCAACCTTAATCAGCTTTGGCTATTCACCGACTAAATCTGACAACTCTTTATTTACAAAATTCAGTAAGCTTGAAGTTACATATGTACTAATATATATTGATGATTTTATTATTACAGACAGCAGTGATGCAGAAATTATCAAGCTTACTGAACATCTAGATAAAGAGTTCTCAATTAAAAATCTAGGGTGCTTAAACTATTTTCTTGGAATTGAAGTCAAAAGAATGTCCAGCACAATGATTCAACTAAGGCAAGAAAAATACATCTCAGAAATTCTTGTTAGAGCAAAAATGGACAAGGAAAATGCATTATCTACACCCATGGCAAGCAACTTACACTTATCCTGAAATAAAGGTGAAGCAATACAGAATAGCAAACATTACAGAAGCATTGTTGGAGCATTGCAATATGCAACAATCACAAGACCAGAAATTGCCTTTAGTGTAAATAAAGTCAGTCAATTTATGCAAAACCCACTGGATGAGCATTGGAAAGCAGTAAAGAGAATTCTAAGATACTTAAAAGACACAATGAAACATGGACTGATCTTAGAGTCATGCAAGAACATAAACATCAATGGATATGCAGATGCAGATTGAGCTACAGATCCTAATGATAGAAGATCCACAACATGATACTGTACATTCTTAGACAAAAATCCTATATCATGGTGCTAAAAAAAACAACCAACCGTATTTAGATCCAGCACAAAAGCAGAATATAGAAGTGTGGCAAATGCTACTGCGGAAATAATCTGGGTAAATTCACTTTTGAGTGAACTTAAGGTCAAAACTGACAATAAAGCTATAATTTGGTGTGATAATCTTAGCACGGTTCTACTCAGTGCAAACCCAGTTCTACATAGTAGAACTAAACATATGGAGATTGACCTTTACTTTGTTAGAGAGCAAGTTACCAGCAATAAATTAAATATAAATCATATACCTGCATCTTACCAAATTGCAGACATACTGACAAAGCCACCATCTAAAAAGAACTTCCTACTATTCAAGCAGAAGCTCAAAGTCAACGCTGCTAACGATGATCATCAACTTTGAAGCAACTTCATCTGAGCTAAAGCTCGAAGCTCATCAAATCACAGTCTGGAATATCAAGTTCTATAAATCTGCTCTCTACTGCTCAAGCAGAAGCTCAAGATCAGTACTGTTAACATCAATCATCAGTCTTGAAGCAACCCCATTTGAGCTAAAGCTCAAAGTTCATCAAATCAAGATCTGGAGTGCGTTATTCAACAAACCTGTATCAAGGAAATTCGAGTCAGTAATTATTCTTATGAAAAGCTATCTATTTGAAAGTATGAAGTCTAAGTCTTACCAGATCTGATGCAATAACTCGAAGCAACTAGTTACTCAGATCTAATCTTCATTTTCATCGAGATCTAACTCCAAAAATGAATAGCATCGAAATTAGCAGTTTTCCGAAGAAACAATTTCAGATTTTCAAGAGAATAGAAGATCTTCAACTTATCTGTGATTATTCAAGACTATGGAGAGAGACGCAAAAGATTCGCTATCATATTTGAAAGAAATTTTTTGAAGGAAAATAGAGTCGACGGCGCCATTATTTTGCTTCTACAAACCCTAGATCTGATATAGGGTTTGAGGGGGCGAAACAAAAGTATTTGCTTCTGTGCTAGAATATACAAAGATGCGGTAATACAATAGAGAGAAGCGGGTGCAGTCCATCACAGTTATTTAAGCCCATCAACCAATATGCCCCAATATCATATAAATACACTGTTGTATCAGTTTTGTAAAGCATCTTTCATTTTCTGATTATTGTAACAAAATATCTGTGTATACAATATCAGATTGAAATCAATAAAATTACTTCTTTCAAATTCTTTCTAATCATATTCGAACTTCAAGTAGAAATGACTATGGCTTTAAAAATGCATGGTTTAAACTCGATAATTGGATCAAAAATCTGATCTAATCCAGTTACCGCCCTTTCTATGAACTTCTTTTTATGTTCACTAGTGTGACACGCAGGATGTGCGTGTGCACACATGTGACACGCAGGATGTGCGTGTGCACACATGTGACGTGGAAAACTGACAAAGTATGAAAAAATTGAAATACCAGTATCGCTTTGATAAGGGAAAAATACCGATGATTCTTACACAAATTGGTTTTGGTTGCAGTCACAATTTAAATGTTCGACTCTGAATACATAGGGATATTAATGTCATTTTAAGGGAACCAGAATATAAACGGGATGTTTAGTTATTAGTATTTGAAATCTATTTAAATATAAGATTTTAGGGCATCAGTTAACAGTAAGATAGAATTTAAAAAAAAAAATAAAGACAAATACCATCATCTATTTCACTATAATACACATAATATAATTATATCCATATAAAATTTCGATGGGTATTTTTTGAAAACAAATACCAGCATATCCACTTTTCAGATATTAGACTTTTTCCACTTTGCAAATAGGTATGTAAATGGATTTCCAGGTTTTCAAGTATGTTGGAAAATATATAAAATATATGTTTAATGGGGAGAACCAAAACCTCATTGGATGCTTCGAATGGGAGATCATTTTCTTTTATGCTTGAAGTAATGTGGATGCAAGTTCATATAAATGATTGTTTGTTCAAATATGATATATCCATCGTCGTCGTCGTCGTCATTCTTACTTTTTTGTATATTGGTTTTTTCCTTGCTTCCTTTCTAATAGAATTCTAGTTTTCATTGTTCTTTTCACAATTATGTTTTTACTTGTTAATTTTCACTACTTTCAAATGTCCTTTTTCTATATTATTCCACCTCTTGCCTCACTCTTGCTTTGCTCTTTCTGCACCTTCTTGATGATGTCATTGCTTCAGCAGTAGTCCGTGAAGTTTTGGCTTTCACACTGGACTGTGTTGTCTGTTATGATCTTATAAGGAAAATCAAATTTCATAACTATATTTTTAACGAGGAACTTTACCACTATCCGAGTAGCTATAGTTGCCTATCCACTCAAAACTGAGCCACTTCAACATTCGATCCAAGAATTACCAATCTACCCTGATAAGCAAAGAAAAAGGTTATTCGACCCATATTCTAACTTCTAAACAATAGAATGTGGATTCATGCTAGTATTAGAAGCATTTCATCAAACAAATTGCAATGCAGAAATTTTTAGAGATATTTCCACAAATAGTTTATCTTCCACAAATTCTTCCAGTGCCTCCGCAACCACCAGCGACGATCTAGGGGGTAAGACGACCAACAAAGGGTTCCATGATGATGAGGGTGAGGAGACGATTCATTTCATGGTGGAGCTTGCCTCCAGAAACGCCCCGATGAAATGTGCACCTGCATAGGTGCACGGTTGTGCATGTCGACCAAAATGCAGTTTAAAGGCTGAATTCATAGGGCTTTTTGAGTAGATTAATAAATGATTTAGGGTGATATTAATTATTCTGGATATCCTGATGAATGTATAAATAGGAGTAAAGATCAAATTGTACATTTATGAAGTGAATGAGTTGATAAAAAATATTCTTTTATTTCCCAGAATTTGTTACTTTTCTTGCTTGATCTTCAACAATTTCAACTTTTGCATTTTTTTTGTTCATAGATCTCTCTAAAAATTGAGTATGAAAACAAGTAACACGAATTAAACAGTAATAAATGACAACAAACATTGCAAGATCCCGATTAACCATGTTTTCATATGCTATGTTTTGAACCAAGTTCAAGACCAAACCAGAGTTACATTCATTTTCGTTTGCATTGGCTATTAACTCTGTATTCATTATCTGCAGAGTATATCCAATGTTCAAGTCCAAAACCACAATCCATGCACATTTGGATCCCCCAAGCAAATCACAATACCAAACACAGCTTCACTTACTGATTCCACTATGCTCTCCAATATAAAATTTCCTCTAATAACCAAGCCTTTTGCTTCCGATGGCACTGCTGCATCTCATCAAATGTCCCTAGTCTACGACCATACCGGTCTCTCTAAGCAAATCCCTCCCTTTGTTCTTCAAGAATTCGTCAACCATGGTGGTGTTGTATTCAAAGTTTATGTTATTGGAGACTACGTTAAGTGCGTCAAAAGAAAATCTTTACCTGATATTTCTACTCATGTAATGCAAGAAAATGCGCAAGTGGGGTTCATTTCTTTTTCCAAAATATCGCAATATGGATTTGATGATGAGGCTGAGATGCCAACAGAAAGTTTTGTGAAAGAGCTTGCTCAGGGTTTGAGGAGAGAAATGGGACTGAACCTCTTTAACTTCGATATGATTAGGGATATGAGGTTTGGAAGTCATTATCTTGTTGTTGATATAAATTTCTTTCCTGGGTATGAAAAGTTGCCGGGTTTTGAAAAGGTTTTCGGGGATTTCTTATTGGGTATGGTTCACAAGGAGGATGAAAATAGTTATAATTGTGAAGAAAGGAAGAAAGTTTTGTGCTGTGAATTTGGTGATGAAGAAGCAGGGAATCTGGTTTGAGATATTCATAACCCCGAGTTGAGATGGTAAGTTTTATTAATGACCATGATCTGCTTTAACATGTTTGCTTTCATGAACTACATTTCAGTCTTGATGTGTGTGGTATTTGATTGTGATTTACATTGTTGAGCTTAATATATAGTGGTTGTCTACAACATTCATGTTTGTTTTTACAGTATTCCTATTGTTTGAAGGTAAATTATATATGTTTCTTGAGAATAGTTTGCAGTATCCCTGTTGCCTACAATATTCATGTTTGTTTTTACAGTATCCCTATTTCTGGATAAAATATACATGTTTCTTCAGAATGGTTTACTTCATCCTCTACAGTATTCATATTTGTTTTTGCAATATCCCTATTGTTAGTGGAGCAACTAAATCAAATGAAATTGTTTCACCCATGGTTTTAGCTTGGGTTGTTAACAAATATGGGTTGTTAACAAATATAATTGAACTATTATGTGGAAATTAGGTGGGAGGACTTTTCATTCTAGAGTAATAAGTTTTGAGGACGGCGCTTATGAATAATTAGTTTTAAGGACAATTTACAAGAAAATAATAAATTGATTTATCCTTTTAAGTTATACAGGAAAATGATAAATTCATTTATCATTATTTCTGTATAACTGAAAATAATAACTTCATTTATCTTTTTTCTGTAAATTGTCCTTAAAACTAATTTTTCAAAAATGCCGTACTTAAAACTTATTACCCTGCACAAAGAAGCCTTTTAAGTGAAAATACCCAATTATTATATTCAACCCGATTTTGTGGCAACAAATTAAATATGATGGAAGTAATATGTGGGTAATTGGATGAAATCATAAAATTAATCCAAAAGCTGTGAAAATAATATTTGCATAAATTAAGGGAGAAACATACATCTGCGTGATTAGTGTGTACATCCACGTGATTAGCACGTCTCTCTCCCTCCTTATCTACATACATATGAGTGAAGTTAATAGCACCCCTCTTCCATTCACCCCTTTAGCACTTTTGATAAATGCTATAAAAATTTATGCAATTTTTCATATCTTGCCTAAGATTATTTTAGTAGAATTTTGGTTCATTTGATTGTTCTATAAAATTAAATCTATATTTCAAATCAAAAGTTAAAACATATATTATAACTTATTGAAATGATCTCATTTTTTTATTGAAATAATATTCACATGCACACTATCGTAATTTAAATGTCGAATACATACATCAATATAATTATGAGCATCATAATTTATATATTTCAAATGATCCACCAAACTACAAGCATTCTACTTCTGACCATACAGGTGCTTGCTGGAATATTTTAATAATTTGGACCACATATGTAAAATAAAATGTGTTGTGCTATTTGGTGTAAAGCTAATTAAAATGATCAAATTTTGAATTATAAATAAAAGGCTTAAATATATAATTGTTATGATATTAATGTGTAGATATCGGGACAATTCTAATTTATTGAAGGGCAAACTAGAAAACATCAACATTATAAACAAGGGATTATGGTCCCCAAATTACACAAGCTCTGACAACTCTCTAATCCTCTTCTATGAAGAGCTAATTTCAGATCGAGGGTTTGTGTCAATTTGGAAGATCAAACTAATTTCTTCTTCTATTCAATAATCAACTATGGATTCATGTATGTTATATTTTGGTGATACAATATTTTCATATTAAAGAAGATTTGGAAGATATTATTGATTTCAGTGATATTATATTTTCAAGTAAAGAAGATTTGAAAGATATTTGAAATAATTACTTAAATATATTGCCTCTTTTATTGTATTAGAGAGAGCAATGAATTATCTTCATGAGAAAGATAGTGATTTGAAATATTAAAGTAATCAAAAAATCCCTAATCAGCTGATTAAAGAAGGAATCTTATCAAGCACGTGCAAATTAGAAAAAACTGAAAAGTCAAATGGATAAACGTTTCCCATATGAATATGAGAGTCGATGAGACATTGATTTATAACCTTAAATCAATTATTTCAACCCTAAGTAATAATCTCTATATAAAGATAGTCATTTTGTAGAGATTATAATCATCCTCTTAAGTTGTATTTTTTATTCTTCTTCCTAGCCTCCATTATCCATCTTGTAAAATTCTTTTTCTTAGAAAGTAATAAAACCTCCTCTCTTCAAAATGCATGTATGCTATCTTGTGATAGTAGAACCACTATAAATCCATGTGTGAACTCTCTATTTGTTTTTTTATGTGATTTGTTGTTTTTTATTCTTCTCTTGCTGTTTGTTTTATCGCACTACAACATGATCTTATTGCTTCCACATTTATTTGGGTTGATTTACAGTCATTTGTATAAAATTACCCCCAACAGTCTGGTATCAAAGCTTTGAAGGTTTTGTTGAAGCCTAGGGCTTGATAAGATGGCAGGATTTGGAGATGGAAGTGAGGTTAGATGTAACAACCCTGGTTTTGGTGATTATCTATGAAAAATAAATTATAACGATGACTATAATTTAAATGGAGAAAATAAAATAAATTTGGAGGTGTAAAATTTGTAAAATTGTTTATTTTGGATAAACAGTGTGTTTTCGCAAAATAAAATGGAATTAAGTTGATATGGTGGTATATTAATTAGATAAATGAAATTATGTTGGTTTGGTTAATTATATTAAATAAAGGATAATTAACCACCAAACCAACATAATTTCATTTTATTTAATTAATACACCACCATATCAACTTAATTTCATTTTATTTTGCGAAAACACATTGTTTATCCAAAATAAACAATTTTACAAATTTTACACCTCGAAATTTATTTTATTTTCTCCATTTAAATTATAGCCATCGTTATAATTTATTTTTCATAGGTAATCACCAAAACCAGGGTTGTTACATTAGACCTATCCAGGAGTACGCACTCTACACTAGGGGTTCATATGCAACATCCAGTTCGTAGTTGGCTATAATGAAGTGAAATAGAGATAATGATTTTGAGAAGTGGTAGTGGAAGATGAAAGCAGTGTTAAGAAGAAATCGTGCTCATCAGATTGTGTTTGATGCAGAATCATTTCCAGCAGATATCTCAAAATTGGAAAGGAAGGGGATGAAAGAATGGACTTTTACTACTATCCAATTGGCCATGGGTGAACATCATCCCTGAGATTAGTAGTGAAACTACCGCTAGAGGCTTGTGAAAGAAATTGAAGGATCTCTACGTGAAGAAGTCACTTACGAATAGGCTAATTTTGTTGAAGACTTTCTTCACTTACAAGATATAGAAAGGTACGTCATTGAAATCACATCTTAACTTATTTGATGACTTGATGATGAAGGTGAAATCTGTTAATTTGAATGTGGACGATGAGCAAAAGGCTATGGTGGTATTGTGCTCTCTTTCAGAGCGATACACGGTATTCCCTAATAGCTTGATCTCTATAGCAGAAGCATGCTGACATTAGAAGATGTGAAGATAGGACTACCGAGTGAAGAGATGAGAGATCAAATGAAGCTTATGAGCGAAAGCGTAGAAGCTAGTAGTAGTCAAGTACTATTCATAGAGAGAGGAAGAAAGGAGAAGAAGGATAATAATTTCAAAGGGCGTTCAAAGTCAATGAAGCCTAAAAGTGGTTGGAGAGGCAAGTTTAGAGGCAACGTGTGTCATCATTGTAAGAAGCATGGTCATTGGAAGAAAGATTGTCCAGGTTGAGGAAGAGAAATGAAGTGGATGGTTCTTCATCTATTGTAGTGGAGAAGATTGTTTCTGATGATGTGTTGACTGCATTTGTTTTCGATGTATCAGACCATCGGGTGTTGGATTTAGGGGCGTCTTTCCACATGACGTCTAGGAAGGAGTATTTATGTTCTTATGAAGGTAAGGAGGGAAGTTCCATATTGATGTAGAATGATGCTACTTGCAAATCATTAGGAGAAGGATCGGTGCATATTCGTATGCATGATGGTATAGTGCGCACCATCACTAGAGTCCGCTATGTTCCAGGTTTAAGGAAATATCTTCTGTCTTTGGGTCAGTTAGCATCTTTGGGTTGTAGGATTATGATAGAGTCAGATAGCTTGAAGGTGACATGTGGTGTTCTTGTATTGATGAAAGGAGTAATGGTCTGAAACCTTTATCTGCTGAAAGGATCTACAATTCTTGGAGAATAATGTGTTGGAGTTGATAGTTCATGAGATTTAGATGCCACCAGACTTTGACACCTCAAATTAGGTCATGTTTCGGAGAAGAGCTTGGAGCTGCTTCGTAGAAGGAAGATGATCAAGGGTGAAAGCTGTTGAATATGCGACTATATGATTTTTGTTTGATGATAATAAACATATATATAGTCATTTAAATGTATTTGTTAATGTACTATTTTATTTTTCACATAATTAATAAATATTTGCTGAATAAAATAAATAGCACATAATTTAAATTCAAACAGATATATTTTTCAAATAAATATTTATTACAATTTTGAATAGTACAAATTTGAGCTCTCACTATATATATATATATATACAATTTTCAGTTACAATACAAGTTGTCACTATACAATTCACATTTACAAATGCACCTCACTACATCACTCATTCACTCGTATTTATCTTCAACTCCAGTCCAGATTGAATCCAGCATCTGAGCAATCTGCAAAAATAACACTGACGTAGTAAAATTGAAAAGAAATAATTTTGTAGTATAAAATAAAATGTGATTTTAAAAATATTGTTTGCCTCAGTTATTTGGGTTGTCCGTCATCATTTAGTTCTGAATTCATCATACACGAACAGCCTGTGACATGCACAGTGTATCACTGTACATGACACAAGGCCGTGCACATCAATATATACTTGATACAATTACAGGGACAGGTGAGCACAGGTCAAACCCAAAAGCCGGGTTCAACTCAAGTGCAATAAAAATAATGTCACGACACGAGCACAAGGTCAAACCCGAGCCGCAAGCTGGATTCAACTCAGGTGCAATACAAAACTGTCAAGTACAAGTGACTCGACAAATAAGAACACAATCTCGACTAAAACAGCACCAGACTGGACTCAACAATATGTACAAAGTCAATGCAACAGTGGTGCACCATAAAATACAAGACATGCATACACCTCAACGCACCAATGCAATCAATTTTGGCTACAAACTAGGTTCAGACTCAAGTACAAATGGAACTATACCAAAATGAAGCCACCAATGGAAGCTGACTCGAAGCAACGCAATAGTGACTTCAACATAGTAATATACAGAGCACAAATGACATGAGCATACAATAAAAGCTCCAAGCAGACTCAACTAGCTCGTGCTAGTGAAGCAACAAACCAGAGCATGCACAAGTTTATATGCATATCAAAGTGCAGCAGACGAGTGCAAAAACAATGGTACAGTAGTCAAGTTAAAATGCCGAAGTCATGGAACAGCAAGGTGATCGAACAACTGAACAATGCAAACAAGTCACATATACAAGGGACAATCAAACGATACAAGTGCAGTGGAACTTACAAGCTCTGAACTCAAAACAACTTATAGATCAAACACAAAGGACTACATGCACTAGACCAGAGCACGTACAAATGCAACATGGAGACATCAAGTAGATGAGCAAGACTGCAAACATATATATATATATATATATATATATGAACGAGACTCAAGATCACAAGAACTAAGCACACTGGAATACACCATGCAAACCAGGATGAACTCAAATCCAGACAACAACAGAGTTCAATGCAACACAGTGGCAAGCATGCAAATACAACATGAATGTACAGACTCAATAGTTCATCAGACTGCAACACTTGACCGAAAAGAACAACAGGAATTCACCAATGACAATGCAGGTAACAGTTTCAAAATAACCAAGTCAGTTTCATACCAAAGTCAAAGCCGGATGAGAAAATACTACAGAGCATTTAACAAGCATCACATAATCAAGTAACCGAAGTCAACGGAGCATAAAGATCGGAACTAAAATCATGAATTAAATGCCAGCAAATCAAGAACCGTGATGACCAAGGCAAAAAGAACGAATCAAACCAGAATCAAATCAAGCCGTGGTAATCAAGAAATTGCAAGTTCAAATTTGAAGCCGTGGAAATCAAGTAACAAAGAATTATACGAATTTGAACAAGTCAGTACAATCTCAAGCATTCGAAAATAATCAAACGGCCAAGCAAAAATTATCAGACGATTTCGTATAGAATATACGAACGAAAATATAGGGGTTCGAACCCTATATAAACAAAACATCCTCGGCCGTAAAAGATCATTCGAGTTTGAGCTAAACAGAGAACAATAATCATTCAACTCGAATCATCGATCGAGTTCAAGCAAGCAATACAGTAAAGCAAAAGCAACAAATTACATACCGAATTCATAGTTGAACTCGATCAAATCGAAGGAGCCGGAGTTCGAATTGAAGAAGCAGTCGATTGCCCAAGAAAGTCAGAGAAATAGCAATCGTAATCGACTTACAATCAGACGACGACTTCGATTATTTCAAAGCTCTAGTTTTGGACGAAGAGGAACAAGGCAGCTATTGTTTTCATCTCAAAGAATACAGGCCGAAAATCTAAACAAGTAAAAAGGGGAACTTTCTTTTAATATTTAATATAGGCCGGTCTTATTCATAATACTGAGCTGTGTTTTTATTTTTAATTAGGGTTTTGAGTTTTATTGTGTTTTAAATTGTAATTTTCTTTTTAAACTTGTGTATTTTCTAGTCGTGTGACTAAGGGACAAACTACGTGGCGTAGTTTGAGAATTCGCAACTCAGTGGCTGAGTTGTGGTATGGTTTTGAGCGTAGAGTTAGGATTAGTCGATAGCGGGTGTCGCGAGTTTACGTGTGTAAGCGTCTGACTATCTAATTTCTAGTAGAAACCTTGGGGGCAGCACGTAGGTAGGGTTTTGCCGAAGCTGGGTAAATCTGTGTGTTCTATTTATGCATTTATTATTCTGCTATTATCTGTGCTGCTATTATTCTATGATCTGTGTTGACAATATTTTATATAAACTTCCGCAATAATTTTATAATTGATAGTATCACCCTATTCACCCTGTCTCTAGGGTGAAATCGATCCTACAAAAGCTTCAACCGTTTAGAATTCTACCAAGAGTGTGTATCAACAAAGTAGTCAAAGGTTTCTTTTGGTGTCGCTGGAGATGCGTCCAAAAGAGTACTGAGTATGTCCATATGGATGTTTAGGGCTAGTAGCTATAGCTTCTATTAGAGGAGCTAAGTATTTTATCTTTTTTATCGATGAATACTCTCTGAAGTTTTGGGTGTTTGGGATGAAAACTAAGTCAGAGTTGTTTGAGAAGTTCAAAACTTGGAAGGCATTGGTAGAGAATGAAATTGGAAGGAAGTTGAAGGTGCTGAGATCCGACAATGGCAGTGAGTTTGTTTCTAAGGAGTTCATAGATTTCTATACGTAGCATGGAAGTCGGAGACACTTCACTACACTTGGAGATCCGCAATCCGACGAAGTCGCTGAAAGAATGTATAGGACTCTACTGGAGAAAGCTCATTATTTGAGATTAACAATGGGTTTATCTAGAGGCTTTTAGGCTAAAGCTTTATCGATTGTAGTGTATATTGTCAATCAAATTCCTTGGTCAACCATTGATGGGAAGATTATATATGAAAGATAGAATGGTACATATATACATATCAGTTATTTTCGTATATTTGGTAGCCCTATGTAGATTCACCATACATGAAATGACAAGTTGGAGGTTAGAGTTTATCAAGGCATATTTTTAGGCTTTACAGAAGGCATCAAAGGGTATCGCATTTGGAACCCTGTTGATAGGAAGGTAGTGCACTCTAGACATGTCACATTTGATGAGTCCGCTATGTTCAAGCCGAAGGTGCATTCACCTAGTTCAGTAGATTCAGAAGCTGAAAGGCCTAAGGAGATGAAAACTATTCCCATATATCAGCCTAGTAGTAGAGTCAGAGATGCAAAAGAAGATAGGATAATTGCAGTTGTTGACACATTACATGAAGGTCCATAAAATTCCTCTAGCAATCATGGTGATGGTCGTCAAGCTAGATATAATTCAGCTCAAGGTGGAGTTGACAGAAGCTTAGGCGAAGTTACGCCTATTCGGGCTAGCTCTAAAGTTAGAAGGCCAATAGGTATGGAGACAGGAACTATGCAAATCTTAGCCTTGATGATTAGTTTGACTACGCACTACATATAGTGCTAGATGAGCCTTTCGACCTTGAAGAAGCTATGAGTTCGAATGCCAGCTCGAAATGGATGCATGCTATGGAGAAGGAGATGGATTCGTCGAAGAAGAATCAGACTTGGGAATTGGTAACACCCCTCAAGGAAGTCGAGCCATAGGATGCAAGTGGGTATATAAGGTGAAGGATGATGAAAGATACAAGGCTAGACTTGTATCAAAAGGGTTTTCACAAAGGAATGAGATGGAGTATGATGAGGTGTTTGCACTGGTTGTTAGACATACTTCTATCCGGATATTGCTAGCTATAGTTGCAACTCACGACATGGAGTTGGAACAATTAGACGTAAAGATAGCCTTTTTGCATGGAGACTTAGAGGAGACCATCTATATGAAGCAACCAGATGGATTTGTAGAGGATGGAAAGAAGGAATGGGTTTGCAATTTGAAGAGGTCTCTACATGGGTTGAAGCAGTCATCTAGGCAATGGTACAAGAGGTTTGACTCTTTATACTTACTCTTGGTTTTGATAGAAGCACTAAAGATGCTTGCATTTATTTTAAGCATATGAATGATGGTAACTGGATATATTTATTCTTGTATGTGGATGATATGTTAATCGCTTCCAAGGACAAAGCTGAAATTGACAGGTTAAAATTCAAGCTAAAGGCGGAATTCAAGTTGAAAGACTTTAATAAAGCAAAGAAGATTATAGGGATGGAAATCCAGAGAGAGAAAGCCGAAGACATTGAGATTGACACAAAAAGAATATATCCAAAAAGTTCTTACTCGGTTTAGCATGAGAAGGCAAAGACAATCAGTTTTCTTATGTCTTTGCACATTCAGCTTTCAAAGAAGAGCTCTCCGATCTCACACAAAGACAAAGCTTATATGGAGAAGGTACCTTATGCTAGTGCGCTTGGAGGCTTGATGTATGCCATGGTCTGCATAAAACCAGATATTGCACAAGTAGTTGGTTTGGTTAGTCGTTATATGGCTAATCCAAGGAAACCACATTGGGAAGTAGTGAAGTACATTTTGAGGTATCTTAGAGGAACAACATATTATGGGCTTGTCTTTGACGCCCGGGAGAAAGATTTCAGCTTAGTCGGATTTTGTGATTTTGATTATGCCGGAGACAAAGGTCGAAGAAAGTCAACCTCAGGTTACATTTTTACACTTGGAAAGACAACTATTAGTTGGAGAGTGAGGTTGCAGACTATAGTTGCCTAGTCTACTACATAGGCGGAATTGATAGCTGTTGTTGAAGCAGCCAAGGAAGCACTTTACTCGAAGCGATTGTTGTGTGATTTAGGCTTTGTTCATGAGAGTATAGTAGTAAATCACGATAGTCAAAGCACAATGCATTTGGCTGAAAATCTGGCATTTTGTTCGAGGACGAAGCATATAAATGTAAGATAGTCTTTTCTTGTCTCTATGAATAAAGAAAAGCAGGCACATCTTTAGAAGATTCACACCGAGAACGCAACAGACATGTTCAATAAGTCCTTGCATGTTGCAAAGTTCGAGCATTGCTCGAACTTGATTCATTTGTTGAAGTGCTAGGTGCCGCTTAGTGGCACATGAGGAGAGTGAGTTGGTAGATGGAGACGTTGGTGGAGATTGATAGGTCCTACATGTGAAGGTACTTTCTACACTTTGTTGGTGGGCGGTGGCCTTGTCGGAGTTCGTTGACAAAGTACAATGGATGATGGCCATACCGAAGCTCATTAGATAAGTACCCATGTTACCTTGTCCAAGAGTTGTTTGGAATAAAAGGATGTAGGTGGAATTAGTAGGCTTGGATGAAAATATAGTATCAAGGTGGAGATTGTTAGATTTCGGTGATACAGTATTTCCATATTAAAGAAGATTTGGAAGATATTGTTGATTTCAATGATATTATATTTCCTAGTAAAAAAGATTTGGAAGATATTTGAGATAATGACTCAAATATATTGCCTCTTTTATTGTATTAAAGATGGCAATGAATTATCTTCATGAGAAGAAAAGTGATTTGCAAGGTTGAAGTAATTAATTAAACAATTCCCTAATCAACTAATTAAAGAGGGAATCTTATCAGGCGTGTGTAAATTGAAGGAAATCGAAAAGTCAAACGGATAAATGTTTCACATATGAATAGGAGAATTGATGAGGCATTGATTTATAACCATAAATCAATTACTTTAACCCTAAGTGATAATCTCTATATAAAGATAGTCATTTTATAAAGATTAGATCATCCTCTCAAGTTCTATTTCTTATTCTTCTTCTTAGCCTCTATTATCAATCTTGTAAAATTCTCTTTTCTTAGAAATTAATAAAATTTCTTCTCCTCAAAGTGGATGTACACTATCTCGCGATAGTGGAACCACTATAAATCCGTATGTGAACTCTTTGTTTGCTTTCTTTTGTGATTTGTTGTTTTATATTCTCCTGTTACTATTTGTTTCATCGCACTACAACATGATCTTGTTGCTTTCGCGTTCATTTGGGTTGATTTACAGTCATTTGTGTAAAATTACCCTAACAAGGTATGCTTCCGCATATTTATTTACTTTTCTCTAGTTTCTTAATTAAGTCAATATAAGTTATATATTTGAATCTAAGGGTTCGTAATTGATTATTGATAAAGTTTATTGACATCCTAACAAGTGGTATTAGTACAAACCATTATTGATTTCATTGAGAAATTTTGATTTTAAACGTTAAATATATACATCGAAGTTGGGGATCTAAGATCTAAAAAGTGGATTTTTTACAGTATAAACATGTTTCTTTTTCTAGTTTTGATGCAATATGAAGTAATAAAAGGTTATTTGAATTTATGGGGACGGTATAATAGCATATAAATGGATTCAAAATTTCTATTGTTATTGAATCAGTCAGAAAAAAGGAAAAATATAAGAGATTTTACCATAGATTCAGATTTAGATATCATACCATATCCTATTTTGTTAGCTTTCAGATTTAGGTATTCAAAGACTCCTTGTGAAGATACATGAAATATACTATGTTTTATGAAAGGCATTTAGTGAAGGCGATATATTTGATAAACCAATGACATTTTTTTCACTGCTGGTTACTCTATGGAGTCATTTTTTGATAGACTCAAAAGTTAGATTTATACAACCATGTCACGCGTTATGAACAAGTAATTTATTCTAATTATTATTTTTCATCTTGTGGGACCCATTATATTTGATCTTAACCTTTAATGTAATTATCATTTTGAATTCAATTATGTTTCTAGAATTCAGTTAAGTTAAAAAAAGGCTTGCTACATGAAGAAATTGTAGTTCTACAGTATGGTTCATTATTATATTTTAATTGTTTAAAGAAAATTGAAGATAACCGATAGTTTGAAAAGTTTCAAAAATATGCGCAAGGTTACAGACAATTGCAGTGTTGCCTAGAATATTGAACCTGGTTGACTGGACATTTATTATGAATAATAATCCTGATAAACTATTTAAAAGTAAGTGGCTTATTTAATAGGTAATTCAATTTAAACCTACCTTGTTACTGAGTTGCCACTCAAATTTTGAAAAAAAGAAAGAAAAAACCCTTCATTTTGCTGAGTCGTCCTCTCTAAAAAAAATCCAAAAATACCCTTCCACGCAGTTGCTCTATGTGGTGTCTTCAAGACACCCCTGCATGGTGCCCTGAAGGCACATGTAGAGCAAAACTACATGGTGCCTTCAGGGTATCACACAGTTGCTCTACGTGGTGCCTTGAAGGCACCACGTAGATGCTCTGCATGGTAGATAAAAAATTTGAAAAATAAATAAAACATAATTTTAGACAAAAATAATCAAAGCGGTATTTTGGTCCCTAAATTTTTTTTTGTAAAAATAGTGGGCAACTCAGCAAATTAGCCGGTTTAAATGGAATTGCCCTTTATTATTTTTGATTTATACCACTAGTGCATTACGGCCTGGAGGTGATGGTTAATTATGAATCTTGATAGTAAAGTTTGAGACCGTTACTTTAATATAAGTATGTTTAATGGATACAAATGCCAAACTCACACATGTTATGAAAGCAAACTATTATTAACATGTATTGCCTCTTACGTTTGAACTATTTCAATTAATTGTATAAGTAGCAGTTTGAAATGTTTATATAAGTGGTACATTTTAAAGTCAATATTTATTGAAAATATTTTGTATATATATATTTTAATTAATGTCAACTTTTTTTTTCTGGTAATGAAAATCATATTTTGGTATATGTTTATTTGTGTGTACATGTGTTGCAATTTGACAATAATATTTATGGCAAATATAGAAATGAATGAATTAAGAGAATATACAAATAATAACTAAAGATAAAGTAACACAATAGGATTCTGTATAGCTATATTATGGTTCAGATATACATTATAGCTACTACACTCATTCATGTTATTTAGTATGACATTTACTATGTCATTTATATATAATTTTTATGTGGTATTTAATTCTGGCGTTCATTTGTGACATTTGTTATGTGATTTATTTACGATGTCATGTACCATATTTATTTAGGGAATGTCATGAATATAATCGCATATTTAAAGCATAAGATTATAACTGCTATGATTAAAACATATTGCGCCACAGTTATAATTTTGAGCTGTTTCAAGTGTAATATAGACCTAAAGCTTTTACAGGAGTATTTTATAGCACTCGAAATATATTGTACATACGCTAAGAAGTAAAATTAAATATATTTTTGGTGTCCCTTTCTAAACTAATTTTATTTATCCTACATTTCAAGTGAGTTAATTGAAATAACATGTCACCAAAGTGACCTTGCTTATTTTAGTTGTTTATGAAGATGTTTGATATTTGTGTGTGTTTATTCATGCAGATATTAGCTGGCCCAAAGAAAGACTAATATTTGGCCAAATCACCTACCCATGTGCAATGATAAATATATGACAGTTATAAATTTTTACAAGTGAATAATTAATCGACTTAAAGGAAGATTGTTATTTGACTTGAATTTATTGTCCATATTTGATCATTACAACAAGAGTATCATTTATAGTTCATATCTTTCTCCAAAGACTTGATATTAATGTTATATTAAGTATCTTGAGGAGCGACTTACCAATTATTTGAATTTACTGTGGTTGATTTTTGGATATGAGCATATACGGTCTATCTTTATTTTTGTTCAATTTTCAACTAATTATACTAAAGTATCAGCCAGTTGTAATACTGTTCTCATCTTGTTTGGGACTAACTCTAAGGGTTAGTAAGAGAACATATTATTTGTTCTTGACTGCCTGGATCTAGCTCTTGCATTTAGGAGAATCACACCTACCCCTATTATGATTGAATGCTCTTATATTGTGTTACCTACCCCTATTATGATTGAATACTCTTATAATGTGTTAATTGGGTTTTTAACCAAACAAAATTCAACCGGAGGTAGAAGATTAAGACGAAATGACTCAAGAACTTGGAAACACGACCAGGGGGACTTAAGAATGGAACACAAGAAGTTCCATTAGATTTTGAGCCTATGTAAACCACTCAGTACCGAGAGATTTTCTCTCGGTATCGAGAGGTTTATCTTCCTATGATGACCCCACAAACATCATACACTCCGCACTCTACTTCAACCAATGTTCGTCAAGTGCTATTCCCAGAGAATAGACTTGCAATTCTTAGGATTGATGATAAGAAAGCGAAGAAAGCATGATAGTTCAAGTATTATCGAAGGAATCATCAGAATCATCTCGAAGTATATCGAAATGAGCTTGAAACATATCTATTTGGAGAAGAGAAAGTGCCACAAGTAAGAAGATTACAATGTCACCAAGCAAAAGCTCTCGGTATCGAGAGAAACCTCTCGGTACTGAGACGTCTTCTTGGCATGTGGGCTCACTTGCTCAGGTGTGCTTGGCTAAGCCTTCTTCTGGGCTTTGACTTAAGCGAGCTTTAGATTTTATATAGTTGTTCCTCTATAAATACCAACTTTGCTGCAACTAGGAAAGAATCTTGGCTAATCTTCACTATGCTACTTCATCATCTCTTTCTCCCTCATTCATAAGTCACCTAGGAAGCTACTGTAGGCAGTTCTCAGCAATAGGACCTATTGTAGGATCGAATTAACCCTAGAGGGAGGTGGATAGGGATTATAATAAATTCATAGAATGATAAAAATTGCAGCACAGATAATAATAGAGTAAATGCGGAAACAAAAGCGATACACAATTTTACCCAGCTTCGGCAAAACCTGCTTACTGCTGCCCCCAAGGTTTCTACTAGAATTAAACAATCGACCACTTACAGACCCTATAAACTTGCGACTATTGCTTACCTGATTAGTCTAACTCTACTATCAAAACCCTCCCTCAACTCTATCCTCGAGTTGAGAGTTCTTCGAACTATGCCCAGTAGTACGATCCTAGTTACAGATTAGAGTTTTAAAAATTAGAAAGAAAATACAATAAAATAAAAAGAAACCCTAATACAAATTGACAAAGTATAATAAAAATTCGTTCACTAATAAAAAGCACGACCCATAAACAAGTGAAGATAATTTATCCTGTATGCTTTTTTGTTCCAAGCTGGTCCTTTTTCCTCTTTGCAATCTGAAATTTAGGTTTTGCTTCTTGAATTAGTCGATTCCTTTAGTCAGTCGATTGAAGAAATAATTCCCTTCATCTGCCTTGTTGATCGATTGCTTTGCTTTGCTTGCGTAATGATTTCTCTCGGTTGCTTCAAGCGTCGAGTTAATTAACTGACGATGATTTGGTATGAATTTTATTTTTCCCTTTTGATTTTGTATTCAAGCTCGACTGTCTCAATTGCCAGTGATGAAGTGGGTTTATATAGGATTTTATTATGGAAATAGAATCCATGATTTTCATATCACATGGATTTGTTATCTTCTGACTTGTTCATTGTCGATATATATATATATATATATATACATATATATATATATACATATTTGAAATTTTTGATTCCATATATTTCGAATATATTTGATTCTGGATGATTGTTTTGATTTCGATTTTGACTTTTATAGACTTGTTCAAATTATCTATGACCTGAATTTGTGTTACCCTTGTCTATACTCGAATGCTTTATTTTTTGAATTGTTTGTTGAAGTCAGAAGGATGTTGAAACTTTATTGGCTGTTACTGGTTGTTGAGGTTCTAATAAAAAAACTGCCTTTGTTGTTTTACCTGTTGAGTGAAATAGTGAGCTGGTGTGAGTTGATGTGTATCTCTATGTACATTTACCTGTTGTGTACTATGTGCATAACTTTGTTATTGTCCTATGTGCACTTGCATGTGTTTCCCCTTGTATACACTGTGTTTCTTGCTGGTGGTATCATCTTTCTTGTTGATTTCACTTGACCGTTTCACTTGGACATGTATCAGTGCACATGCTCATGAACAGTTTGGATTTATGTGTGTTTTGCATCCTTCCCTATCTAGCCTGTGTGCACAGCCTTTTGCTTTGACCTATGTGTGCACATACTGAACTTCTCTGTGTGTGTTTTGGTGTGACTTGATCTATTCATATATGTTTGTACATTCCTATGTGGCATCCTAAGTTGTGTACTTGCACTTAAGCCTGGGTTGTATGTTTGTGCAACCTGATGCACTTTGCCTGAACTTAATTGGTACACGTGTGGTTAATTTACTTTGAGCATGCTAATCTGGTTGCTTGAGTATGTGCTCCTTGATCTTTTGCTTATTTCCTTGTGTTGAGCCTGAAGTATAACTTCGGTTTGACCTCCTGTACACTTTTACTTGCACTATGTTGGGCCTTTGGGCTTGACCTTTGCCTTTTCTTTTGTGGGTTGCTTGCGTATTTTAATTTGCTTGGCCTTATGGAAACACTGTGCATGTCATATGTTGCTCGTGCACATTTATTTTTGGTTCCTTTTTAAAAGATGAAAACAAACACATAAACTGAGGCAATATCGTATTTAAATATATTTTTATTTTTATAGTTTCAATTTATTTCTTTTGCTTTTTACCGCGTTGTTATTTGACAAGCAAAGTAGAAGATAGGAGAAAAACAGTTGATGCAAGTAGATAGAAAAGATTGAATTCGAGTGAATGATTGAGTGAGTGAATTGAGAGTGATTGTATTTGAGAGTGAAAATAATGTTCTATATGAGAGTGCAAAATGTTATTTATATGAAAGTATAAAATATAGTGGAAGCTATATTGTAATTGTGTACTATTTGAAATTCTATTGAAATAAACTATTTGCTAAAATAAAATTTCATTTGTTTACTTCTATATGTGATTTTGCAATAGTACCACTATCCAGCTTTGTGACCAAACCATATTTGGGCTAGTCAGAACAATCAAATAGAGAAATCACTAAGCAAGCATTTGAAGTGATAACTACCAAATTCGGATATCAAATGAAATCAGAAGGTATACTTATTTGCATACCAATCAAATTCTCAAAGTAACCCACATTCCATGCTAATCCAAGCACAAGAGCCAAATTCCAAGATTGGAACTAAGTCAATGAATCGTTCACATGCCATTTGTCTTTGAGCATCTCAAGCACATGAAGTCACGAACTCTTTTCCACTACTGATCCAAGAAATTGACTCAGAATCAACCTTCTAGCAAAGTAATCATGAAAAACATGAAGTTACTGGCAAGTCTCATCTACACAAGGTCACAGGAAAGGTCCATAAAACAATCTTGTGGATCGGTACCGATCCATGCCGATGGATTGGTACCGAACCATGATAAATGATGATGTAGCCACGATTTTTGGAGCACATTTTCTTCTGGACGTGGGAAATGTGGCTATGAGTGCGGTGGAGGGATTTCGATGACCTTCAGCATTATATAGAGATGGAGAGGGACATTTTGAAGGATCTTTTTCAGTTCTTTACTAATTTCTTGTAATTCCCTTGTAATCCCGAGGATCTATACTGATCCATAAGAACAGAAGTTGGAAATAGCAGTATAATCAATGAAGAAGCTAAGTGGACGTAGGCAGTAGTTGACCGAACCATTATAAACTCTATATGCATCATTTTTACATTATTTTCATTTATTATTCATCATTTTTCTTCCCTACTATAATCTCTTGGTGTTTGTGCTACATTTTGGTGCAAACATTTTGGTGCTTTCATTGAGAATTCTCGGATTTGACAACTTGAAACTCGAATTTAAGAAGATGACAAGACCATCGACCAAGAGTACTACTGGAGAAAGCCAACAAGGGTGTGGGGGCATCCAAGAGGTGTCCTCAGGATTTAATCCTCCTTCCATCTATATAACTGGAGATGAGATGGAGAAGATGTTGACGGAAATGCAAAACATAATAATAACCCGCCATGAAGAGATAATGGAAGGATTTTTCAGAAGGATGGGAACAACCGGAGTTGCTACAGATCAAAACCAAATAATAGATGCCAGAACGATTGCCACTGGAAATGAAATGGATCGAAGCGGGGAGATCCCTAAAAATATGCTATGGATCGATACCGATCCCCGAGCACCGATCAGTATCGATCCCCAAGGACTTAGGGGCATGGATGATATAAACTTGGAGAGAGACGGTGCATGCCTAGGAAATAATTCTTAACACCAGAACATGAATCAAAATACAGATGCATGGCCAGAGGAGTACATACTAGAGTTTCCTTGTAGGAACAGGGGGAGGGATAATGAAAATGTGGAGCGGAGACTTCCATTAGATGACAACGATAAAATCACCGAGATAGTTAGATGAGCAATGAGATGTCGACTGCCAGACCAGAGTCTGGAGGATGTAAATAGAAATCCATTCACTCCCAACATCCGGTACGCAAGGAATCCGCCTGATTTCAAGCTTCCGACTTTGGAAATGTATGACGGAAAAACTGATCCAACGATTCATCTAATGAGATACATCCGGCACATAAAGGTGTTGGGTGCATATGCAGAAGTAGCGGGAGGTGTTTCCTTTTGTATTTTATAGATTTAGCGGCAATGTGGTTCCGACAGTTGGAAAACGGTTCTATTGGCACATGGATCAAGTTAGTTAATAGATTCATAAGGCAGTTCATAGTACATATTTCACGACCAAAGAATGTGATGACGTTATCAATCGTGAAGTAAAGGGCTAGAGAAACTATGAGAAGTTATTTGACCAGGTTTAACGTTGTAGATGCTGCGGTTCATAAGCCGGACCCATCAGTGGTACTGATGGCGGCTGCTTCATGAGTTGCTAGTAGGACGGATTTTAAGATTGCTTTGGAAAGGTATCCACTGATGGATCTCGTAATATTATACCATAAGGTTGAAAGATACTTGCATTAAGAGGACGCTGAATCTAAAAAAGTTGAAGTTAATGTTGTGGATGTAGAAGGTCCTCCCAGAGAAGGATTTGATAAAGGTAAAGGAAACCGAAAGGCTGATGATGGCATTGGAGGACCAAAGCGGCAGAGAAGGGAACATAAATTCTCTTCTTACAGAGAGTTGAGCGAAACCCTAGAGTGGATTTACCTTAACACCAAGGGGTAGATCCCATGTTAAAAATCGATAAGGGGAGAATTTATCTATCGAGAAAGAAGATCAGGGAAGTACCACCTATTCCATAAGCTGGATAGGCATGAAACCAATGATTGAAGGCAACTTTATGGCCTAATTGAAGAACTGGTTAGGAACAATTAGTTGCAACAATAAATAAGAAGCCAAGCTGCAATGGAGGAATAAGAGCAACCATCATCCGCAACAAATCGAAATGACCTTGAAGCTGGGTCGAGGATAGTTATCCCATGATCGGGACGACAGGGAGTCAGGTTCAATTCCTACACTTTGCTTTCTGCTTTTAATAAATGATATAGCCTTACAGTAAAACCACTTGTGTATGGGACCTGGATGGGTCTTTAGGCACGCTCTGAAGCTGGATGTTAGGCTGTAGTGCCTGAATGAATGCTGTGATAGATGTTGAAACTTAAATTCCACGATATCTTGATTTTGAAAACCACTTGAACATGATGATAGATATTGATCGTGGTAGCCTTGTTCGGAGAAACAAGGCAATGACCACAAGTTGCAAGCCCCCTTGCTAGAGAGTAGGTGGATCGGGCTTGTGTGAAGGTAAGTCCCCTTATCGGAGAGTGAGCGAATGGACTTACTTAATCACTGGGTCCCCTCGTCGGAGAGAGAGTGGATTGAACTCGGCAAGGATCCAGAGAGATTGAACCCTAGACTGGATGTTAAACAATCTAGAGAGCTTTAACCTTAGATTGAATGTCAAACGATCCGAAAAGATCGAACCCCATATTGGATGCTAAACGATCCGGAGAGATCGGAGATTGAACTAATGATCCAGAGAGATCGATGATTGATTTAATGATTTAGAGAGATCAACTATTGGATTAATGATATGGAGAGATCGATGATTGAATTGACAATCTGGAGAGATTGATGGTTGGATTAGCAATCTGGAGAGATTAAGGAACGATCCAGAAAGATTGAAGAATGACTCGGAAAGATCGACAATGGACTTGTGGTTCGGAAGGGCTGAAGATTTGATTAGCGATTTGGAGTGGTTAAGAATTGAATCGGTCACCAAGCGATGCAAAGAAATCAAAAATTAGACTTTGGTTTTGAACACCACTTGACTTTGAAACAATTCGATAGTGATTATTGAATCGAGCCATAGATTTTAATACATGATTGTTGATTCTTGGATGAACGCGGGACGATCTTGACTTGTGATATGCTATACGATATAATGATTCTGGAGGAACACAGAATGAAGATTTTTGACTAACACTTAAGCAAAGACTCGAGTCCTTATTTAAAATAGTCTGGAATGATCTTTGATTTACAGGTGAATCTGATGGAACGGACGGTGCGCTGTTGTATGGCCAGTTAATGGCCAGAAAATTCAACTACTAATGTTTCATCGACTTCGATACTTGTTCTTAAGCAAAGCATACCTTCCATTTATGAGGCATGCTTTCGGGGGGAGGGGGCAAATGTTATCCAACTTTGTGACCAAACCATATTTGGACGAGTCAGAACAATCAAATTAAGAAATCACTAAGTAGAAATTTAAAGCGATAACTGTCAAACTCGGATATCGAACGAAATCAGGAGGTTTACTCAATTGCATATAAATCAGCTTCCCAAAGCAGCCCGCATGCCATTCTAATCCAAGTACAAGAGCCAAATTCCAAGATTGGAACTAAGCCATGGATCAGCACCGATCCATACAACTTCATCCATATCACCTTGCATCCCCTCTACCTCCAACCCATGATGATTGCAACCCATTCCAAGTTTCGATGAATCATTCACATGCCATTTTCCTTTGAGCATCTCAAGCATATGAAGTCAGTAACTCTATTCCACCACCGATCCAAGCAATTGATTCATAAACAAGCTTCTAGCAAGCAATCAAGATAAAAAACATGAAGTTACTAGCAAGTCGCATCTACACAAGGCTACAAGGAGGGTCCATAAAATAATCTTATGGATCGGTACCGATCCATGCCTATGGATCGATACCTAACCATGATAAATGATGACATAGCCATGATCTTCCGAGCACATTTTCTTCTAGATGTGAGGAACATGGCTATGAACACGATGAATGGATTTTTGGCGACCTTTAGCTATAAATAGAGGTGGGGAGGGATTTTTTGAATGATCTTTTTTGGTTGTTTACTAATTTTCTATAATTCCCTTGTAATCCCGAGGAACCTTACCGATCCATAAAAATAGAAGTTGTAAACAACAGTATAATCAATTGAGAAGCTAAGTGGACATAGACATCAGTTGGATGAACCACTATAAACCATGTGTGTATCGTTTTTACTTCATTTTCATTTATTATTCTTCAATTTTCTTCTCTACTATAATCTCTTGGGTGCTTGTGCCACATTTTGGTGCAAATAAATGCTGTATTAAACACATTTAGAAATATATATATATATAGTCATCGAACAAGAATAATAAACTGTTATATTCTACAATCTCCCCCTTTTGATGATAACAAACATATATTAAGATCTTGTTCAGAGCAAATGTGTTTGATGTGCTATGATCAAACTCTCCCTAATTACATACTCCCCCTACAACTAGACTTCCCCTAAACATATGTAATTAAATTAAAAAAAGATAGATTGTCAAACAAATTGCAAAAACAACTGTTAAAAAATAAAAACAACTCTTGAATATCAGTAGTGTTATTACACAACCACCAAAATATTAACCTCTCTCCCCCTTTTATTATCATCAAAATAATAATAATAATTGAAATAGTGATGAATTTTGATTAAAACCATAAATCATATAGAGAGAAAATATATTGCAAATTCCAATTAATCAAACAAAAATCATAATATTTTATTTATGAGACATAAATTGCACTTTAGAGTGACGATTGGATTATGGTTTTAAGGGGAATTTATACAATGATAGTGGTGTGGTATTTTTAATAAAGGAAAAATTTGTAAATTACTCTTTTAAATATTATACAAAAAAATGTTAAATACTTTCTAACCATGCATAACTGTTAGGACTTTTATATGAGGTTAGTAGTTACTTAAAAAAGAATATCAAGCATTCTAACCATGCATAACCGTGAGGACTTTTAAATGAGGTTAAAAACTACTGGAATATTTATCCCTCTCTTGTATATGAGTTCCATCCATGCATAACCATGAGGACTTTTAAATAAGAGTGGAAGCATGAATATAGACATTAAAGCTATTCATCCATGCATAACCGTGAGGACTTTTAAATGAGAGTGAATACTTTAGAATAGAATTTTTTTTAAACCCTACTCCGAAGAGTAGAGCTAGGGAACTCGACTACCCACCACACCGATCCCCCTTTTAAGCTAGCCTAACTTTAAAGCTTCAATTCCCCACCATTTTTATTCGGTATTAAGGGAATAACCACCCCAAACCATTTGGGAAACACAGCTCAATTTACCAGGACTCGAACCCGCAACCTCACACTTAAACATATAATTCCTTGTTTTTGAAATACAAACTTTTGTACATTATATTAAATTTTAGTGTATAGATTGCAAGAAGGATGATAGTGATAGAAATGAGCATGGAATATTTTCCAACTTTAAAAATATTATAAAACTTGTTCAATTTCATGAAAATTTCAACATTTATTTCCTCTAGCTTGGAAGTATAATTTAATTACTACCCATCGCTTTCTCATTCACCATTAATAATTTTTGATAACTTTCAAAAGGTTCAAGCAATCAACAACCATCTTTTCCATAGTATATCCCTTACCAAAGTAAACAAATATATTTTTATTCAAGGAAATCAAGGAATAAAATCCGAGTTATTTGAAAAAATTTCTAAATCCAAAAACTTGTGAAAATTTATCTTTTGCAAGGGGTTTTGTAAAATAATGCCTGCTAATTTTAAAATCAACTGACAATGCAAATATGATCTTAAATAAAGTGATGTCTAATACCACTTGTATTTTGGTTGCCCCAGGTGACATACAATTGTATAGTATTAAACAAGCACAACATGTACTCCTCAATATCTCTTGAATTGGTTCAAAAATTTTCAGCAAAACCATTTATATTAGGCAGAGGCAGAATCATTTATATCAAACAATAACACACACAATTAAAAAAATTTCAGTCACTGATTTGTTAGTCGTGAAGAAAGGCAACGAAAGTTAATCGTTACACCAAAGCAATTGACAATTCCTGTTTTGAAAATTCAGTCCATTTGAAACCACTTTTGCAAGCTTTAAGTTCATAATTTGATTCAACACCAATATAAAAGTTTTAGATATTCAAAATTGATACTCATGAAAATTAGTTTCAAATCAAGACAATGAACCGCTCAAAGGTCATATTTGAAACATTGCAACTTGTTTGCATAAATTGGAGAAACTTTTCAAGTGAAGTACTGAAATGATTGTTTTTTTCAAGATTTTACAAAATGAATCGGCAAAAACTCACAACAGTAAAGTTGTAGAGTTATATTTGTAGAACTTCAAAAATTTTAAAAATTTGAGTAAGGATGCTCAAATTATGATCGAATTACTACAGTTGTGTTAAGAAGTACTAAAACCGTTTTCAAACAATATACCGAATGTTTTGCAGTTTTTCAATGGTTTAATTTCGAATTCTGGCAAAAACACATAAAATAAAACTTATATAATTTTTAGTCCATTCTCTAGAAAATTTTAGATTTTGCGAATCGAAGTTAAGGAGTTCAAGATATAGCAATTATACTGCAGTAGTGTTGACAAAAACATAATTAACAATAAGAAAAGAAAATATGGTTTAGAGTTCATACCTTTACTTACCTTCGATGTCGGGTGTTGGTTCAACAATTTTCGTCAAAGTATGTATATCTTCATCTTATTTTTCTAGGCTAAGGAACATTGAAATTATAGTTTTTCACCCATATATAGAATAACTCGAAGTAACCTCTATCGTAGTTGTTCCTTAGACCATTTTTGTACCTAAATATTATAGGAGTCAAGTGGTCTAACAAACAATGTAGGACCACTCTTATTTTCATTTATAGCCTTTGGTACCCAAATTCATCTAATCACAAACCGTTAGCACTTACAATTGTACCTTGGGAACCCAAACTTGTTTAAATTTACGAAATTTTCATTTGTACATTTTGGAATCCAAATTTGTTTAATGGCTTTGTATTTGTTTCTATACCAACATTTATTTTGTTTATGCCCAATTTTTCCATAATTAAACAATTTGAAAATTCCTTTTGAAATTTTATATTATCAAAATTCCTTTTCTTTATTGCTTCAACTCTATCATATCCAAGTCCTTTTCTATTTTCAATGGTTGTTTGACTTCCTAACAACATATTAAATGATTTTTCTCCAATGAATTTTTTTTCGAATATTTAACTCGAGTTCTGTAACAACCCTGATTTTTCAGTGTTGCTTAAATAAAGATTTAAATTGTAATTTAAATGTGAATTTGGGTTTCTTAAGTATTAAAGTTGGAGAAATTAGAATATTAATTGTTTTACTTGAAGATAATTGAAATTAGAGTTGGGACAAGAATATTATTTGTTTAGTGAATTTGGTATTCTTTGCTAAATGATAATGAAATTCTTTTGAAATGTGAATTCTTGATTTTTGTAATATTAGATGATTAATATTAGTGTGTGAATATTTCGAAGCCCTAAATAATAAATAAACTTATTATTATGAGCTTTGAAACTAATCAATAATCAAAATTCTATATTTTGGGTTTGAGAATTTAGAAAGTTAATTTTTGATTTAATAAAAATAGTGTTGGGAAAATATATGTTATAAAATGAGGATATATAACTATTTGCTAATAAATAATGTAAAAGTTAGTTTAATAGAGAAATAAATAAAATAAGTTTGCATTTGATTTAAATGGGCTTAAGTTCAAAATTCCATTCATAAACAAGTATGAGAAGGCTTCCTTCTCATTTTTCTAATATTAGTATGTTTAAGACTTAAGAAACAAAAATTAGGGTTGGCTTCTCCTTCCAGTTGCAATCAAAAATAAAGTTTTTAAAATAGGAATGAATTCCAAAAAACTGTGATAAAATCAAGGGATGTTAATAGAACCATATTATATCTCCTAGCCTAATTGATTTTTAGTTATAATATGTTTTGATTGTTGTTTATTCTTCTTTTAGGTTGATGCAAAATTCTAGGGTTTGTCAATTTCTAAATTTTGGGCTGATGTAGAAGTATGGCTGCCTAATTCAAGGAAGAGAGGCGAGTTTATAACTCACAACTATCTCTATTTCGAATCTTTTACTGATTTGGTTGTTTAGATGAATTGTTGATTGAATTAATCCCAATTTGGTTGAGATAATTGCATATCTTGTTGCCATATTCTATGTTAGCTGAAACCCTAGACTTTTAATCTAGTATAGAATCAATTCCATGATGTTTGTGTGCTTGCATACTTCAAAATTCGTCACCCTAGAGACCAAAAAATCGTAGTTCAAAAATCGTTGGAAACGGACCACCAGGGAGGCCGAGGCACTGCCTGGAATTCAACCCAGGCAGTGCCACCAGTACACCGGTCCACCTGGACCAGTGCACCGATCGTGGCCTGGGTTGAATCCCTGGCTATGCCAAATAACCTCCCCGAAGCCCCGTTTCAACTGCCCGTTTGCCTATGTCATTCTTGACGTCTTATGTCTTGTTTATAATGCCTAATTTGTGATGATTTGGATGCATATTTTCAAGATTTAAATCCTTGAAAGTGTGAATTCATTTTGATGATTTAGTTCCATGGAAATACTACTATAGATATATGATGATATACATGATATTGGACACAAGTTTTATTGCACAATTTCAACTAGTGTTTCCGAAAGAACGATTTCTAATCCAAACGCTTTCCAAATCATTTCAAGTATGAATATAATTACTACAAAGGATATTTTGAATATATATATATATATATATATAATATTTAATTATAATATAAATGGGTTTAAAGTGATTTGGATCAATGTTTAAAAATTATATTTAAAAACATCAACACATAAATTTACAAGGCCCTTCAATTATATATATGTATATATTCTAGTTTATAAGATAATGTTTTCAAGAAGGATTTCAAAGTAAATTATTTTATAAAATTGCATGATATCGATCGAACAAGGAGTCAATTTAAACTGTTTATTCAAATGAGTGGTATGAAATGCGCGCATTTGTGTTACCGGTTAAGTCTCAAACTCGTTTGGTTGAATACTTATTTACATATTAGTGGAGTTTACTAACTTTTAGCAAATATTCGAGTGTCGTCAAGTGGTTATGGGACATTAGTTGACACTCTTATGATTACCAATTGAAAGTGAATAACACTTATCTATTTATCGTGTTTTCAGACTCGATCTTGGGTAATCCGTTTAGGCGGATTAAATGGGTTTTTAGGCCCATCTTGTGATACTCGTTTTCAAGCGAGTTATAGTTTGCGAAGTGCAACCTCTAGTATTGGCGCGAACTGCGTGTCTATTGTATTGACTTGCGAAGTGCATGTCTATTGCTTGCATATATGATTGTGATTTTCTATGCTCTTATTATAGTGGTTGCTTTGGTTTTGATGATTGTTGTAAATAAGCATAACCTTAACTATAAACCATGAATTATTAAATGAAGTATTATTATGTTAGTGAAGCACTATTTATGGATATTTGTCCTTGACATTTATGCAAGTTTATTATTATCGGTATCTCATCTTTTGTGGTAAATAGAGATAGTCTGACCCGGATGTTATTTTAATGCTCGAGTCAGACCGAGACTTGATAGGTATAGGGACTCACTGGCTTAAGAAGTCTATTTTGATGTTGTTTACATTTTTGATGTACCATTTGAGTCTAGCTTATATGCTCGATCTATATTTGTATATGTGGTAGAATTAGAATTTTGTGGTTGTGTATATATATTGAGACCTGTTAGTGTTATAGATGTATATGTATATAAATGTGAGTCTAGTATTTTCATTTGTAGACTCATACTTTTAAGAAGATATTGTTGTATATTATTTCTATTGCGACTTTTGATTCTGTGTGGTAGATTATGTAATGTATTGTTCTGAATAATAGTAAACCTTTGCATTATTGTTTTGTGCCTAAATCAGACATGTCGAATTACCACTTATAGAAAAGACGGAAAAATATAGTCACATTATTCGACGTATCGATACTCGCCTAATATTTTTTATGGATGGTCCCTTCTAACCAGCCTTATTCTCCATATTACTTGATACTATTTCATATAATATTCTTGGCTAATATAGGTATAAAGGTGGGGCATTGCAGTTGGTATCAGAGCAAAGGTTCAAAACAATATAGAATATAAGAAACATGAATCATAGCCTAGACTGACTTAGAGTCTTGTCCCTTCGATGTGTCGGGTAGAGTTTAGGATTTATTTTCTATTTAGAAGAGAAGTATAAATGATTATTGAGAATAATCATGGAGACGTATTTGTGAAAATTTTGAATTACTTTATAAGTTATTTTTATAAGATGATTTTAAAAATTAAGTGTTGTGTAGTGGAGTCCTGATCCGTTAGTTACCAGAGTGGCGCAACAGAAGCCAATAAATTATTTCCGCTGAGCACTGTAATTAATTATTTATTTATATTTGATTGCATAATGTGTGCATAGATGATTGAATGTGTTTTTAATTTCCTATTAATAGATTTTCAATTATATGAATATATAATAGATTGATAAAGAAATATTTAGAAATTAGTTTCGTGTTAAATTGCCCATTGAGTGCGTTAAGAATTTTGATTGATGCGTCTGATCAACGTTATCGATAGAGATTCCTAAACACTTCGACGAGACAGTTAGACAATGATTTGAGTTTTAATATTTTATAAAGATTCAACAAAAGTGATAAATAATATTTAGAAAGGTAAAGTTTTAATTGAGTTAAATATTCTTTTGAAATGGGATAAATGTTTTGGAAAATACAAATGCATATGTAAAAATTTTGGAAATAGTTAGGCATTTTGGAAAAAGTGTTAACTTTAAAAGAAAGTATATTGAAGGTAAATAATATTTTCAAAAGAAATATTGTGAGCTTTATGTTTATTTTGAAAAAGGATATATTACATGGAGTTTTAGTAATATTAGCACATTTTTATAGAAAGACATTTTTGGAAAATAAAGTAAGAAGAGAAATTTATTTTTATGTAGATATATATATATGGTTAATAAATTTTAGTGGTTTAGAAATTTTTTTATTGAAAACTATAAAGATGCTTTATATGTAGTAATTTTGACGACGGTTGCAGCCACCGAGCAATAGCAATAGCAAAGATCACTGGCGAGGCAATGTTGATTTCACGATCAAGATCGCAGCCGTTTGACAAAGCGATTTGTTATAATAAATGGCAAGGCAACATCATTATATTATTTTTAATAAATGTGAAATTGTGGATGTTCATTTTATTACGTGCTAAGAAGAAATTTTATGTGATATGTATATCATTTTATGGTTTACATGGATGAAATTTTTTTTGTGTCTAAATCTATAAGAAGTTAACACTAAAGATATAGATAATTGTATAAATAAATTTTGGAATTTCAAAGTAAGAGATTATTTGAAGAGGAATTTTAGATTTTAAAATTGATGAGTTGAAAAAATTAAGAGGATAAATCTTTTATTAGAATTGGTATATAAATACCATAAGAAGTTAGTATATTATTTGAAGAATATAGAGTTAGAAAATTACTTTGGAAGAATAGATTTATCCAAATCAAATCATTTAAATTTTGAAAGGAAGTTTGGAGTTTTAAACTATAAACTTTTATAAGTTTAATATTTTGGAAGCCTTAGTTCTATAATATGGGGAGTACTAATAATTGACTTAGTATTACCGATTGGTTTAAATGATCTCGAATAACGCTTCATCGAATATTGTACAATTTATTGAATAGAATGTTTGAGTGATACTTACTTGCCTATTAGTGGATACTCGAATTTCATCGGGTAGTATGGGATGCCTTGGTTAAATTCTTGTGATTGCTATTATGAAGTATTTAACACTGTTTGGTTGTATTCTCTTTTGGTGTTCGGTGGGACCGATAGATCCTTAAAGGAATATAGTTCAGGTTTTCCAATATAAGGATATAACTTATACTAAATTAAAATTTTTATAATTATTAAAGGAAGACTTCAAAGCGTAAAATAAAAAATAAAAATTCTTTTGATTTGATTACTATATGTAACTTCTTCTTAGAAGTTAATTTTCTAATTTATAAACCTTAAATGAAGAAACTTGAATTAAATGGATTAAAAAAAAGTGTAGTGGTTGAATACTTGTGATTTTCATGTTATGCAAAATAATTCCTTATGATAATGTTTGGTTGCAAATTATTACTTCTATGAAATAAGAACTATAATTAAAAGATTTGATAATCCCAAGTGGTTATTGGACATTCGGGATCTTATCGGTTAATTAATGACTTGTTATATAGAAATTTGAGTAAGTGGAGCTTACTAACCGACAGTAAATGTTCAAGTAAACCCGAGTGGTTATGGGACGCATGTGCATTACTCGAATGATTACTATTAGAAGGTATTTGACACTTTTGTGACAATATGTGAAGTGCATGTCTTAGGCTTGTGAAGAGCAGTCAATTGTGATAGGCCTTGGTTCTAGACTTGCGAAGTGTAGTCATCTATGTTAGACTTGCGATGTGCAGGTAGACTCGCGTAGTGCAGTCATCCGTGTTAGACTAGCGATGTGCAGGTAGAATAGGGAAGTGCAGTCATCTATGTTAGACTTGTGATGTGCAGGTAGACTTGCAAAGTGTGTTCATCTATGTTAGACTTGCGAAGTGCAGGTAGACTTGCGAAGTGCAGTCATCTATGTTAGACTTGCGAAGTGCAGGTAGACTTACGAAGAGTGGTCATTTGTGATAAACCTTGACCCTAGACTTGCGAAGTGCGGTCATTTGTACAAACAAGTGAAGTAATTGCCTTTAAACATTCGACAAGCGAAGCACTATCTTTTGTGTTAGTTTGCGAAGTGTATGCCATTATTGATATGATGGATTTATAACTTATTTTTATGCTAGTTTATTGTGATGATATGAGTTGATTGTTAGCTTGAATGTGATGGGTGTTGATTGTGATCATGGTGTAACTTTAAGTAAAGATAAATCCATAAGAATATATTAAATTGAAGTATAATTTGTGAAGTACAAATTTTTAGAGAAATCAATCTTTGCTTTAAAAATGGAACAATTTGTGAGGCACAAATTTTTGAGAGAAATTAAATTTTAGAGGAGTCAATTTTTGAAAAAAATAAGTAAAGACTATTTGAGATATTGATTTAAAAGAAGGGAATTTTTATAAAAAGAAGTAATTAAATTGGAAAATGATTGAAGAAATCTAACTTTTGGAAATAACTTGGATGAAATATAATTGGATGTTTTAATCTTTTGAAAAATAAGTCAAAAGATTTTATTTGAGTATAAATACAAGAATCTTCTTGTATATTGCTCAATTACTTTGTGGCTTGGATGATTAGTTATTTTAGTGCAAGTATATATTTTGAAAAATAGAAATACTATTGCAGTAATATATTTCTGTTAATTATAGGCTTTTCTCTAAATTAGATATTGCGAGGACGCAATTTCTTTAGGGAGGGAAGTTTGTAACAACCTTAATTTTTTAGTGTTGCTTACATAAAGATTTGAATTGTAATTTAAATGTGAATTTGGGTTTCTTAAGTATTAAAGTTGGAGAAATTAGAATATTAATTGTTTTACTTGAAGATAATTGAAATTAGAGTTGAGACAAGAATATTATTTATTTAGTGAATTTGGTATTCTTTGATAAATAATATTGAAATCCTTTTGAAATGTGAATTCATTATTTTTATAATATAGGATGATTAATATTAGTGAGTGAATATTTTCGAAGCTATAAATAATAAATAAACTTATTATTACAAGCTTGGAAACTAATCAATAATCAAAATTATATATTTTGGGTTTGAGAATATTAGAAAGTTAATATTTGATTTAATAAAAATAGTGTTGGGAATATATATGTTATAAAATGTGGAGATATATCTATTTGCTAATAAATAATGTAAAAGTTAGTTTAAAGGAGAAAATAAATAAAATAAGTTTGCATTTGATTTAAATGGGCTTAAGTGCAACCCAAAACCCATTCTTAAACAAGTATGAGAAGACTTCCTTTTCATTTTTCTAAAACCAGTACGTTCAAGACTTAAGAAAACAAAAATTAGGGTTGGCTTCTCCTTTCAACTGCAATCAAAAATCAAGTTGTTAAAATAGGAATAAATTCTAGAAAATTGTGATAACATCAAGGTATGTATAGAACCATATTCTGTCTCCTAGCCTAATTGATTTTTAGTTATAATATGTTTTAATTGTTGTTTTTTCTTTTTTTGGGTTGAGGAAAAATGCTAGGGTTTGTTAATTTCTAAATTTTGGGCTGATATAGAAGTATGGCTGCCTAATTTAAGGAAAAGAGGTGATAAAAGTCACAACTATCTCTATTCCGAATTTACTTACTGATTTGGCTGTTTAGATGGACTGTTGATTGAATTAATCTCAATTTGGTTATGATAATTGCATATCTTGTTGCCATATTCTCTGTCAGCTGAAACCCTAGACTTTGAATCTCTTATAGAAACAATTCCATGATGTTTGTGTGCTTGCATACTTCCAAATTCATCACCCTAGAGAGCAAAATAATCACAGTTCGAAAATCGTTGGAAATGGACCGCCGGGGAGGCCAAGGCACTGCCTGGAATTCAACCCAAGCAGCACTACCGGTCCACCTAGACTGGTGCACCGATCATGGCCTGGCTTGAGTCCCATGCTGCACCAAAGAACCTCCCTAAAGCCCCGTTTCGACTGCCCATTTGCCCGTGTTACCCTTGTCGTCTTGTGTCTTGTTTCTAATGCCTAATCTGTGATGATTTGGATGCATAGTTTCAAAATTTAAATCCTTGAAAGTGTTTATTCATTTTGATGATTTAATTCCATAGAAATACTTGGATATATAATGATATACATGATATTGCACGCAATTTTTATTGCACGGTTTCAACCATGTTTTTGATAGAACGATTTCTAATCCGAATGCTTTCCAAATCAATTCAAGTATGAATACAATTTCTACAAAGGGTATTTATAATATATATATATATATAATATATATTTAATTATAATATAAATCGTTTTAAAGTGATTTGGATCAATGTTTAAAAATTATATTTAAAAACATCAATACATAAATTTACAAGGGCCTTCTATTATATATATGTATATATTTTAGTTTATAAGATATTGTTTTCAAGAAGGATTTTAAAGTAAACTATTTCATAAAATTACATGACATTGGTCGAATGAGGAATCAATTTAAACGGTTTAATAACATGAGTGGTATGAAACACCCACGTTTACTGGTTAATTCTCGGACTCATTCGATTGAACATTTATTTACACATTAGTGGAATATACTAATTTTTAGCAAATATTCGAGTGTCGTCAAGTGGTTATGGGACATTAGTCGAAAATCTTATGATTACTAATTGAAAGTGGATAACACTTATCTATTTGTCGAGTTTTCAAACTCGATCTTAGGTAACTCCGTTTAGGCGGATTAAATGGGTTTTCAGGCCTATCTTATGATACTCGTTTTCAAGCAAGTTATGATTTGCGAAGTGCAACCTCAAGTATTAGCGCGAAGTGTGTGTCTCTTGTATTGACTTGCGAAATGCATGTCTGTTGCTTGCATATATGGTTGTAATTTTCTATGCTTTTATTATAGTGGTTACTTTGACTTTGATAAATGTTGTAAATGAGCATAAACTTAACTATAAACCCTGAATTATTAAATGAAGCATTGCTATGTTAGTGAAGCAAAATTTATGGATATTTATCCTTTACATTTATGCAAGTTTTTTATTATCGATATCTCACCTTTTTTGATAATTAGAGATAGTCTGACCCAAGTGTTATTTTAATGTTGGGGTCAGACCGAGACTTGACATGTATAGGGACTCAGCGACCTTGGATGTGAGCTAGCTTAAGAAGACTATTTTGATGTTGTTTACATTTTTGATGTAGCATTTGAGTCTAGCTTATATGCTTGATCTATATTTGTATATGTGGTAGGCTTTTGTGGTTTTGTATATATTTTGAGACCTATCAGTGTTATAGATGTATATATATAAATGTGAGTGTAGTATTTTCTTTTGTAGACTCGTACTTTTGAGAAGATACTGATGTATATTATTTTCGTTGTGACGTTTGATTCAATGTTGTAGATTATGTTAGTATTGTTCTGAATTATAGTAAACCTCTTTATTATTGTTTTGTACCTGGATCGGATATGTCAAACTACCACTTATAGAAAAGAAGGAAAAATATAGACACATTATTCAACGCATCGATACTTGTCCAAAGAAATTTTATGGATGGTCACTCCTATCCAGCCTTATTCTACGTATTACTCGATAATATTTCATATAATATTCTTGGGTAATATAGGTATAAAGGTAGGGCTTTAGAAGTTCATTAACTTTGGATTTTAAATTATTCTCGTTTATTAGTTTAGAACAACGACTAATATCATTCTCTCCCTTTTCAAAATCCTTGATTTTCGATCTCGTTTTCTAATTCGTGATTTATTCAAAGAATTTCGATTTTGCAATTTTTCAAAATCACATTTTCGTTTTTAAGGGTTTTGAAATTTTCTTTAACCTTATTTAATTCTCTTTAAAAATTTGCACATTTGTAATTTTCGGACATCTTGAACCTTTCCAACTCCTTTCGTAAAATGTCGTTTCTACAAATCAACTCAGCTTCATTTTTTGCCAAAATCAGAATTTCCTTTTCTAGCTTTTGAAAATTTTCTTGAAAATGAGAAAATTCTTTTCCATAATTCAAACAATTTTTGCAATTTGAATTTTCAATTCTCTTAATGATTTAAAGATCATTTTTCAATCCATTATTTTTGTGACACAGTTCAAATTTTTTACTCTTCAACTTTTTATTTTTCATCCCAAGTTCATCAGTAGTTGTAGTTAATTTTTGACACAATAGAACTAAATCTTTGAATGAAAAATCACTTATCTCATTATTTGTCGTGTCTTCGTTATTGCCTTCTTTACTGTCATTGTATAGAGTAAATGCAAAAATAAAAGCGACACACAATTTTACCCAGCTTTTAAAAATCCTACATACTGCTGTCCCTAAGATTTATACTAGAATTAAACAATTGACTTCTTACGAACACTATAAACTTGCGACTATCGCTTGCCTGATTGTTCTAACCCTACGCTCAAAACTCTACCTCGATTATATCCCCGAGTTGAGAATTCTTCGAACTACGCCCCGTAGTTTGATCCTAGTTACAAACTAGAGTTTTAAAAATTAAAAAGAAAATATAATAAAATAAAAGGAAACCCTAATACAAATTGACACGACCTAATAAAAATTCATTCACTAATAAAAAGCACGGCCCATACACAAATGAAGATAATTCTTCCCATATGCTTTTTTGTTCCTAGCCGATCCTTTTCCTCTTTACGATCTGAAATTAGGGTTTTTGCTTCTTGAAGCAGCCGATTCCTCTAGTAAATCGATCAGAGAAATAATTTGCCTTGTCTGCCTTGTCGATCTATTGCTTTGCTTGCGTGATGATTGCTCTCGATTGCTTCAAGCATTGAGTTAATTAACTGATGATTATTTAGTACGAATTTTGTTTTGCCCTTTTGTTTTTGTATTTAAACTCGACTGTCTTAATTGCCAGTGATGAAGTGGTTTTATATACGATTTGATTATGGAAATAGATCCCTGATTTTGATTTGAAAATTTCAAATCTTGACTTCGGTTTTTAAATTTGACCGTTGATTTTTGATCGAATGCATTATTAGCTTCTGACTTATTCATTACTGATATGTATATATTCGAAAGTTCTAATTCCATATATTTCGAATATATTTGATTCTGGTTGATTGTTTGATTCTGGTTTTGACTTTTATAGACTTGTTCAGGTTAGCTTCGGCCTGAATTGGTGTTACCCTTGTCTATGCTCGAATGCTTTGTTTTCTGAATTGTTTGTTGAAATCTGAATGATGTTGAAACTTTTTAGCTATTGCTGGCTGTTGAGGTTTCAATAAAATAAACTTGCCTTTATTGTTTTACCCGTTGAGTGAAATAGTAAGCTGGTGTGAGTTGATGTGTATCTCTATGTACATTTACTTGTTGTGTACTATGTGCATGACTTTGCTGTTATCCTCTATGCACTTGCATGCGTTTCTCCTTATATACTCTGTACTCTATCTTTCTTGTTGGTGGTATCATCTCTCTGAGTTGTTTTAGTTTCACATGATTGTTGCACTTTTACATGTATCAGTGCACATGCTCTTGAATAGTTCTGCTTTATGTGTATTTTGCATCCTTCCCTATCTGGTGTGTGTCATGGCCTTTTGCTTTGACTTGTGTATGCATGATGAACTTCTATGTGTGTGTTTTGGTGTGAATTGATTTATTCATATGTGTTTTGTGATGACCCACCTTTTTGGACGGTTTAAATCGATAGTAATCCACATATGTCTAACTCAAACCATTCAAAAGGAAGGATTATCAATGGGATTTAATAAGAAAATAATAGGAAAGAAGGGAAACAAAACATAGAATCTCGTAGCAGAATGACAAAATATAATAACCAAATAAATAGTCCATGAAGCTGTTTTACAATATTCATTTGATTACACAATTTTTACAACATAATCAGAGTACAAACAACAACATACCAATAATGATGCAGCAGAATAATACTAATAATATAATATACCGAACCCTGTCTTCGTCCTCTAGAAATAATGTCTTCAACACTGAAATGCTCAAGATGACCCGAGCGTAATAAAAAGACAAAACACTCGAGTCAGAACTAAAAGTTCTTATATAAGTTAAATCAGCAACAAGTAAATATGAGTGTAATAGCATCGGAGGTGTTTACAGGGTTTTACATCTCCTATCCAGTGTATAACGTGAGTGCAATAACTTAAGAGATGTTACGGGATTTTCCATCTCATAAGGATCCATTAAGCTATCTATATGTAGTAAGATACGCTATATATGTAGTGTCTATTAGTAAAGTAACGTATTAAAATAGCGTTAAGGCTTTACATTGATCCCCCTTAACACATTTTTAAGCAGGTAGTCTATGAAGGTCCTGTAACACAACCAGTAACGTCGGTAGCTAGTGAGTCCCCTATAGGTACCATACTAAAACAAAATTGTAGTGGGCTCGAATAAGGATAAAGAGTGCGACAAGGCATGTGAGGCGATGTCCAAGGTAGGGTACTACCGTTTTGCGTTTCCTGACTGGTGGTAACCCTTAACGGCCCATCGCGAACATCCATTCCATAATCAAATCAAGTTGCACCAATCAAGTCAAAATCAATAGTAATACGAAGAAAAAATGCCGTTAGAGGTAGCTAGCCTCATTGGTCAGGTACGGCTCCTGTTTTAGTCATTTCAAATTAGCACAAGTGCTGGGGTCATCCATCATCATTCTCTTTCTTCAAATCCAGCAAACGTTCGCCAAATCCAACCACTTCATTCTGGAACATCCACCGCATACACAATTGTTAAAGTGGTTCCAATATTGACAGAGAGTATGCCAATAAGAGGCCCCGGTCTCTTTAACAACCAAATGTTGTTTTTCACACCGGTTGGTTCTTTTACATTGCGAAATCGATTCACATTTGATATCAAAATATCATATTCACTTCAAAAATACCACTTCATTTCAAAATACCATATTTACTCGAAATATGTCATTTTTACTTGAAAATATCATTTCAAATTCCAACTTAGGTTATAACCTCATTTAACCACATTCGTATTTAAATCAACGATTTAAATATAAACATTCCAACTTTGCACAGTTTGAATTTTTAGAAAATAGTTTGAATAGTTTAAATAGCTTAAAATAGTTTAATAATTTAAAGATTTAAAACGGTTGATATAAAATGGTTTAAGTATTGAAAATGGTTTATATAGTAAAATAGTTAGGAAAATCTAAATAATTTGAATATTAAAAAGATAGATTTTAAACAGTTTATATTAAAATAATATATTTTGAAAATAATATCTATCAAATCGTTTCTTTCCATTTCAACAAATCTTAGGCCAGGTCCAAATTTCAATCAAATAAAACTCAAGTTCCAATCTTTCAATTAAATTGACTCAATTTCGATTTAGTTTCAAATCAACTTGATTTTGATTTCAATCCAAATTAACTTCAATTTCGAAACGTTCATTTTTAACTTCAAATTCGTTTCAAAAATTCAATTCGATGATTTAAATTTCAATCTAATTCTTATTTTAAACCATTTCAATTCATATCGATTTCAAGTCCAATTTTAATTTACCAATTTAAAACACTTAAATCAAACTAAACCTCATTGTTCAATTTAAGGTTCAAACTTTAAAATAATTCAATTTTCAAAATTAAAGTCATATATCGATTATACTTCATATTTCAATTTTAATTCTTTTAAAATAATTTCCTTTTAACCAATTTCAGTTTCAACATTTCAAAGCTTGGATTAGAAATAATTCAATTCATATAATCCATAATTTATTTCCTTTAAAACAATATCATTTAATCAAAAATCCAAATTCAAAATTTTATAACCCTTTAATTTAAGCAATCCAGTGTCCGTATATAATCTTCTACCATATGGCCAAGTGATCAGTTATTTCTATTTTAATTACATGGATGGATATATATCTTTTCAACCCATAATTAAATGTCATAGGTATATATCATTTCAACCTATTTCTTAGTTCATTTTCAATGGTCCAAATGATTATATAAATGATGTCAATAAATAAATAGGTAATAACATAAATATGTCAAATAAATAAACAACCGTACATCCATCATCAATCAATAGGCCTACAATAACAATTAACATCCAAATCAACCAATATATCACAGCAGTTACTGATTATCAATTGTTGGTGTTTAACTAGCAATTAAATTCAATATTAATTTAAATGTCAATTTAATTCAATATAAAATTCAGTTAAATTTAAATGTCAATTTAATTCAATATAAAATTCAATTAAATTTAAATGTCAATTTAAACTACCATACAACAATCAATAAAGTTGTATCATTTCATGATTTCAATTTAACTATTATAAGAACATTTAGTATTGCGTGAGTGGTTAAATTACTCAACTTTTGATTTAAAGCCCATTAAAAATCCAATAAAATCCCAAAATTCAAACAGTCTCTAAATTCATCCAAACCAGTTTCATGTTGTCCGAAATTTCGATACGAACCCAACGGAAGAAACCGTGCGTGAATCCGAGTTCGTATGCAAAAGTATTATGGTTAGATCATTGAAATTTAAATTTAAATTAAATTAATCAAAGGGCAAAATCGTAATCTTACCATCTCTTCCATAACCCTACAGACGCGCTTGATCGAAACTGATGCAGCGACGCTTACCTTGAATCGCACCACAGTATGTCGCAGCGAAGGCGAAGCCCTAGGTCGCTCCGGTTTGAATCGCGGTCGCGAGCTGCAGAACCCTAAGTCGCTTCTCCTCTTCCTTGAGTCACGAGCGATTAGGTCACTGCCATGCTTCGTCCTTAGGTCGCGAGAGAAGCGATTAGGTTGCTGCCCTGCTTCGTCCTTAGGCCGCGATCGAACTATAGGTCGCGAACGATTTTTTTCTTTAGGTCGCGAGCAGAGTAGAGGAAAGAAGGTCGTTAGGTCGCGAACTTGCTTTAGGTCGCTGATTGGAAGCCGAGCTCCAGTTTCTTATGTAGATGATGATAGATCGCTGAAGATGGATCGTGAACGAGAGTTAGGTCGCAAACAGTTCTTAGGCCGCTGATGTTAAGTCGCGTAATGTAGTTAGGTCGTTTCTTTTAAGACGTTTGTTTTGTAAATCACTTGTGTTGTAATTTATTTAAGTCGCATTATTTGTTGTTAGGTCGTTTGTCTTATAAGTCATTGTGAAGTGTTGTAATTTTCTTAAGTCATTTGTGTTGTGTTGTAAACCCTATAAATAGGGATGTGATGTCATTGTAAGAGGGTTGTTGAATTTGAATAAAATTTCTTTTGTGTGCTCTTGTGCCACCATTAAAATTGGTAGTTGAGTGTTATCTCCTATCTCCACCTTCGGATATTTGAGTGCGCTCGAATCAACGATTGTTGAAGCCGATTCACGGAATCTAGTGCGCTAGATCAACGTTCAAAGAATCGTAGATCTTCTCTCACGGCATCGTGCGCGATCAACATGTCGAAGATAGCTAAAGTCCGGTATCTCGCGAGATCAACGGATTAGAGCATTTTGGTATCATCGATCCATCGATTCATATTTCTTCATCGAATCATTTATCGATTTGATTGACACGAAATCTTCATTTCATTGTCATCCGTTATTTTCGTTGCGTCATTTGGTATCAGAGCTAGATCGCAAGGAGTTTGCGTAGATTTTTGGAGTTGGTGCGAGATTTGCATCATTTGGAGAATTAGGTTCTCGATATTTTGAAGTTTGTTGTTTGATTTGACAATGCCTCCGAGAAGAGTTAATCGTCATCAAAATATTGCCGATGTGTATAGAAGAGAAGAAGCTGAGCAATTGGATCAACGTATCAATGAGAAATTTGATGAAGGCATTGGGAAGTTAGAGAAACTGATGATTGACATGAATCAAGGTCAAAGGAGAAGGTCGCCAGTCTCGAACCATGGAGGAAACAGAGTTTCGCCATCGGTTACGGAAGCGAGGAGGGTGTCGCCGCAATCTTACCGAGAAAGAAGAGAATTTTCAGTTTCATTGAGAGGAGAACATCACGAGTATAGAAATGAAGAGAGAAGAACTCCACGTGAGTTTGAACATGAGCCATATCGTGATGTTGAAAGACAAAGTAGAAGGGATATGCGTAATCATAGAGATGTGAATGGTCGAGATCGTTATCGAAGTACATCTGATTTTGATGAAGATGGTGATAGAAGTAATATTCATTATCGAAATTGAGACCAAGTACGAAATCAATATCGGGATGTTGAAGATGATCGACGATGGGAATCGAGGATGAAAACTGAAATTCCAGAATTCAAGGGTGGAATGGTCGCGGAGGAATTTTTGGATTGGGTTTCAAATGTTGAGGAAATTTTTGACTTCAAAGAAGTTCCCGAGGATCGAAGAGTGAAGTTGGTTGCTACGAGATTAAGAGGGAGAGCTATGGTGTGGTGGCAGCAAACCAAACTTACTAGAGAGCGGATGGGGAAGTCAAGATTGTTGCTTGGGAGAAGATGAAGAAGTTGACGAAAGCTACTTTCTTACCTTACAATTATCAATCTCTTATGTATCAACGTTTGCAGAACTTGAGGTAGGGGACGAGATCAGTGAATGATTATGCAGATGAATTTTATCAATTGATTGCCCGAAATGATATTATGGAAACAGAGGAACTGCTAACAGCTAGGTATGTTGGAGGGTTGAGAATGCAGATTCAAGATATGGTGAATATGTTTGATTCCAGATCTGTTACTGAAGCGCACCAAAAAGCGTTGGCTTGGGAAAAACAAGGGAGACGAGGAGGTGGTGTGTTTACAAATTCCAACAACCAGAACAAGAATGCTAGTAGCAGTGCATATGTTTCCAAAGTCGTCAGTAAGCCGATTGTGAATGAAGCCAACAAAGCAAAGGTCAATAGTAGTCTCAAATGCTTTAATTGTCAAGAGTTGGGCCATAAAAGCAATGAATGTACAAAGCCAAAGAAGCGAGCAATGATTGTGGAGATTGAGAATGAAGATGTAGAGGTAGAGTGTGTCAATTCACTACCAGTTGAAGAGGAAGAATTATTGACAGGAGATGAGGGTTGTAGTTTGTTGCTGAGGAGATCCTGTTTAACGCCAAAGCAAGAAGATGATTCTAGTTGGTTGAGGAGCAATATTTTCCAGTCGACATGCACTATTCTGGGGAAGGTTTGTAAATTTGTCATTGATGCAGGAAGCTGTGATAACATCATTTCTACCGAGGCTGTGAAAAAGTTGGCATTAAAGACTGAGAAGCATCCGAAACCTTACAAGTTAGCTTGGTTGAGGAAAGGTGGGGAGGTGAAGGTTGGACGAAGAGCTTGTGTTAATTTTTCGATTGGGAAGAAATATAAAGACGAAATTTGGTGTGATGTGGTTGGCATGGATGTATGTCATTTGTTGTTGGGGAGACCATGGCAATACAATAGAGCAGTGCAACATGATGGTCGCACCAACAACTAGAGTTTTATGTTCGAGGATACACGAATCATTTTGGTTCGTAAAAGACGTCAACAGAGGGAAAACAAATTGGAGAAAATCGAGGAACTAAAGACTTTGTTGTCTTTAAAGGAATTTGTTGATGTGGAAGATGAAGTCGATTGTTTTCAACCACCAAAGTTTGATAAAGATGAAGTTGATGATTTTCAACCAACGGAATCTGATGAACATGAGGTTGAAAATTCACAATTAGCAAAGTTGGATGAGGATGAAGAAAGTAAGTCGGGAGATGAAGAGGTTAAGCCAATAGTGAATAAATGTGAAGATGTAGTTCCTACAGAGTTGTCCAAGGAATTACTGCCACTGAGGGACGTACAACATCATGTTGATCAAGTGCCAGGTGCTATAGTACCGCATATGCCACGTAATCATATGTGTCCGACAGAGCAGGTAGAGTTGAGAAGACTGATGGATGGGTTTCTGTTCGAAGGAAGGCAATTGTATACTCCTGATTGCAGTTGGCGAATAAGAGTTATCAAAGACTTACATGTAGAAAGACACAAGGACTGTGATCGTACCATGCAGTTGATTGCAACGTCTTGTTTTGGGCCGTCAATAAGGAAAGAGGTTGAAAGGTTTGTTCAGAAGAGCCATAATTATCAAATTTTGAAAGAGACTGCGACCAAGACAGGTTTATGTATGTCATTACCTATACATACTAGAATATGGGTGGAGGTAAGTGTGGACTTTGTATGGAGTTTGATGAAGACGCAAAGTGGCAACGAATCTATCTACTTGATGGTTGAACGATTTCTTGTTGGTACTTACAACAAGCTAGATGCTGGAGGGATGGGTCGTTTGGAAGTTGTGAAGGGAATTAATGAGAATGTTTGTAAGTTGAGTTTGTCGGGTCATCTTCCTATTGCCAACGTTGACAATATCAAACCCTTGGTTCCATTTCACGAGGATAAGAGTGTCAAAGAAGAAGAACTTTTAAATTCGAGGACGAATTATTTCCAACAAGGGGAGGATGATGCAGTGGCACTTACCTTGAATCGCACCACAGTATGTCGCAGTGAAGGCGAAGCACTAGGTCGCTCCGGTTTGAATCGCGGTCGCGAGCTCCAGAACCCTAAGTCACTTCTCCTCTGCCTTGAGTCGCGAGCGATTAGGTCGCTGCCATGCTTCGTCCTTAGGTCGCGGGCGAAGCGATTAGGTCGCTGCCCTGCTTCGTCCTTAGGTCGCGATCGAACTATAGGTCGCGAACGATTTTTTTCTTTAGGTCGCGAGCAGAGTAGAGGAAAGAAGGTCGTTAGGTCGCGAACTTGCTTTAGGTCGCTGATTGGAAGCCGAGCTCCAGTTTCTTATGTAGATGATGATAGATCGCTGAAGATGGATCGCGAACAGTTCTTAGGCCGTTGATGTTAAGTCGCGTAATATAGTTAGGTCGTTTCTTTTAAGACGTTTGTTTTGTAAGTCACTTGTGTTGTAATTTTCTTAAGTCGCATTGTTTGTTGTTAGGTCGTTTGTCTTGTAAGTCATTGTGAAGTGTTGTAATTTTCTTAAGTCATTTGTGTTGTGTTGTAAACCCTATAAATAGGGATGTGATGTTATTGTAAGAGGGTTTTTGAATTTGAATAAAATTTCTTTTGTGTGCTCCTGTGCCACCATTAAAATTGGTAGTTGAGTGTTATCTCCTATCTCCACCTTCGGATATTCGAGTGCGCTCGAATCAACGATTGTTGAAGCCGATTCACGGAATCTAGTGCGCTAGATCAACGTTCGAAGAATCGTAGATCTTCTCTCACGGCATCGTGCGCGATCAACGTGTCGAAGATAGCTAAAGTCCGGTATCTCGCAAGATCAACGGATTAGAGCATTTTGGTATCATCAATCCATCGATTCATATTGCTTCATCGAATCGTTTATCGATTTGATTGACACGAAATCTTCATTTCGTTGTCATCCGTTATTTCCGCTGCATCAGAAACCCTACACGCAAGTAGTAGCCACGTTCAAGAGCCAAACATCGCCGATCTACACGCCTAAACCTAGATCGGCCATCGCCGTCGTGAACCTCACTTCCAGCCACACCCTCCAGGTCTCGCGCGACCCCTCCGGTCTCCTCCCTGTGCTCCGCCACCACCGCCGTCTGCTCGTGAATTTTGGTGAATTCTATCATCTCTAAAACAATCGACTCCGCTGAAAGAATGCTGCTTCTCCTCGTCTACACGCCAGTTCCTTCCGATCGTCGTATAGTCGACGTTAAACGTTTATTTGCAAACCCTACAACGGACGGCCGAGACTTCTTCGCTGAATTCCGAACAAATGGTGCCTCCAATCGAAAAACGAATTGCAAATGCTGATTCCGTTCGTTGAGAGCTTCGCGATGGTATATTATATGATAGGTTTTGAGCAGTTTGATTTTTTTTCGATTTGACTTGGAATTGTGATTTAGGGTTTTAAGGTGTCTGCCATTAGGAAGTTACAGATGAGAATAACAAGTGCTTACATAAATTAGAATAGAAGCTGTAGGGTTTATAACAACATATATATAGGCAGAGATGGATAAGAATGGATGGAACAGATCGAATGGGTCGAAGCGATAACAAAGACCCGGAAAGCCCATTTCATTTCCAAAACGAAAATAGGTTATCATATATGTCAAAATATAGATTTTCAATATTTTTAAACTCAATGAAACTAGTTTCAAACCCTAATTCCATTATATATAGAAGTTATCTTTTAAAATCAAATTATTCATTTAAATTCCATTAATTGATTTCTACGCATTTCGAGCTCGCACGATTAAATGATAAGTCTGATCGCTACAAAACTTGAAATCCAATAATAATTCACTATTATGTATCCGATGAAACTAATTTCATCGAAATCCGAGATAGTGCCCAAAAAGACTAATTTTACACGTTAATTAAAACAATCTATTTTAAAATCAATTTAATCACTTTTAAATTCAAATTTAAAAGTTAACAATTTTCATCATTCTTGATTACACAGAAATTTAATGATCCTTTTGAAATTCATTTTTTCCATGTTAATTTCAGATTTAAACATTACATTCCAATATTAAATTACAATAGTAATAAAATCCTCGTTTATTATAATTTAAATGCCAACATATTCTTCTATTTTTGATTTACATGTCTTTTATATTAAATCAACAGTTCCTTGTGTGATTTATTTATTAACATAAATTTTCAATTATTACAATCATATTCTACTGTTAACATATTCTCACATATTACTGAAATATTACAATTACATTTAATTTTCTATTGATTGCCAAATTAATTTCAAAATGGATTTAAAAATGGGATGAGGAATAAAACAATTGTTACATTTAAGTAATTTAAACACATTTCAAAATTTATTGTTTACAAACAAAGGTTACTAGGTCTACGTACTAACTAATTGATTTCTTATTACATGCTAAAACCAATTAAATAAAATAACCTATGATTTCCCTTTTAATACAACATTTAATTTTATTCCTTGTTAACTTTTATTACAATTGATTGAAATTACATCAAACAGTTGCCAACTACATCCAATCAACATTATTAAATTATATTCTAATAATTGTTTTCATTAATAAATCATAAATTTTAATTCCTCATAATATTAAATTCCAAAAATCTTATTAAGTTTAATATTTTTAATTATCAAAAATACGGGTTGTTAAATGTTTGTACATTCCTGTGTCATCCTAAGTTGTGTACTTGCAGTTAAGCTTGGGTTGTATGTTTGTGCAACCTGATGCACTTTGATTGAGCTTGAATTGGTACACATGTGTTTACTTTACTTTGAGTATGCTAATCCGATTGCTTGAGTGTGTGTGCCTTGATCTTGTGCTTATTTCCTTGTGTTGGCCTAAAGTATAATTTCAGTTTGACCTCGTCTACACTTTTACTTGCACCTTGTTGAGCCTTCGTGCTTGACCTTTACTTTTGATTTTGTGGGTTGCTTACAGCGTTGTTTTTTGAAGGTAAAGTAGATGATTGGAGAAAAACAGTTATAGCAAGTAGATAGAAAAGATTGAATTCAAGTGAGTGATTGAGTGAGTGATTGTACTTGAGAGTGAAAATAATGTTGTATATGAGAGTGTAAAATAGTGTTGTATTTGAAAGTATAAATTATAGTGGAAGCTATGTTGTAATTGTGTACTATTTGAAATTGTATTGAAATAAACTATTTGTTGAAATAAAATTTCATTTATTTACTTCTATCTATGATTTCGCAATAGTACTATATTAAACATATTTAGATATATATATATATATTTATTATCATCAAACAAAAATCATAAACTGTTATATTCTACACCTGTCAAACCCTTGTACTAATAACTTTTATTCTCTCAAACTTACAATCAATAAAAATATAAAGCGGACGTAGGTCAGAGATTGCCGAACTACTATAAAAATCTTGTGTCTTGTTGTTCATTTTCTTTTATTTTGCTATTATTTGCTAGACCTAGGTCTCACAGGCTCCCTACAACGTTTCTTTGGGTGTTGATCCATTTTTGGCATCAACATTTTAGTACTTTCGTTGGGAAAACTAAACCTAGGCTTAGATCTAGCTCTCTACTTTGGATTGCAAAGACCCTGAAGTTAGATCCAGAAAACTTGCTTGAAGAACTTGAAGGATTTCTAATTGAAAGTCACAGCACTAAGGAGATCCAACAGATCCTCAGGAGCTGTGGCTGGTGGTGATGAAGGGGAATGCTCCCCAAGTTGAAGTTGATAATCAATAGGCAATTCCAGGATCCTTTACTCGACAGGAAGTAGTTACCAGAGGAGATCTTGATAAAATGCTACATGAATTGAAGCAAAAGATGGTGGTTAGTCAGTAAGCTTTAATGGATAAGATGGATGCTTTGTTAACCCTACAACCACCAAGAACTAGGAGGACTAGAAAGAAACTTCACTCAGGTTAGAACATGAAAACTTCTCTGTTTCTGGCCTTAATAGAAGAGACGGGAAGCAAAAATAGAAGTTAGGAATCATAGGAGTTGTTAAAGTTGCAAGAGGAAGCATGAGTGCTCCCCCGCAAGAAAACCACCTGGTGCCGAGAAGAATTCTCTCGGTATCAAGAGGAATCTAGGAGAGGGTGATGCTAAGGAAGGTGATGCAGTGGTAGGTTCCGATGATGAGGTGGATTTGCGGCTTGATGATGATGATTTTGAGCTGGATAATGGTGCTAATGGAGATGGAGCTCAGACATCCGCAGTTGAACCAACCGCACACCAACGGAATACCGCAAGAGTGGTTCTCCCAGAGCACTAGAATATATGCTTGTTGCCTTTCCCCATTTGCTTCGGTTATGCTTGCAATCGAAACAAATAAGCAAATAGTATCATTTGCTTCGGTTGTAGTTAACAACCGAAGCAAATGCACCAAAGCAAATAGTGTTATTTGCATCAGTTCCTTAAGAGCCAAAGCAAATGCACCAAAGCAAATAATGTTATTTGCATCGTCCTTAGGAATCGAAGCAACTGCAAATTATTTTAATTAGAGCAAATGCGCATATCAATAATTATAGGCAACAACTTATATACGTCATTATTTATAATTTATTATAATTAGCGATTATCAATATATAATTTATAATTACTAATTATTATAAATAATCAATAATTATTTTTTATAGTTAATAATTTATTATAGTCAATTATTAATAATCAATAAATTATAGATAATATTTATTAATTACATTTAATAAAAATAAAAATAATTAATATTGAATAATTAATATTTAATATTTAATAATTAATGTTTAAAATTTAAAATTTAATTAATAAGTAATATTTAATAATTAAGAAGTAATATTAAATATTTAATAATTAACTTTTAATAATATTAATTAATAATTACTATTAAATAATTAATTATTAATAATTATATAATAATTAAGACTAATAATTAATAATAAAATTTAATACTTATGAAGTGATATTTAGTATTTAATAATTAATTTTAAATAATTATTAATTAATAATGACTATAAAAATACGAATAATTAATAAATAATCAATAATTAAGAAAAATATTTAATAATTCATATTAAGAAATAATATTAATAATCGAGAAGTAACATTTAGCATAATATTTAATATTTCAAAAAAATTAATAAATTATTGTTATTAAAAATAACATAAAAATAATCGATTTTTGTCAACAAATATAATATTTAAGAACCTGCATTTGAAAGGTTAACTTTTCCTATATATATATATTTTACTGCATGTATCATTTTTTAAATGACGAGGAGGACAAGAATTCAGCACATGATTGTATAAGGTGGGCAAACTGGTCACATAATAGACCCAACCCGATTCACATGTTAAGCCCTTTCTATCGCTTTTGCATTTGTAGCCGCCTCATGATCGTTACTTCTAAAACCCTAGCAGCGAAGAAAATCACGACGGCTTGTAAAATAACTCCTCAAATTCTCTCGCTCCTATCTTAATCTTTTATCCTCGTTACGCCAACGCAACTACTTTCTCCTATCTCCCAGGTCGAATTTGCTTAGTTTTGTCTTATCCTGCCTCTTTCGTGGTTCCAGTCGACTTCGCTTGATGTAGAGAGCAATAAGTTAGATGAATCCAATAAAATCCATCTCGCGAGTAAAAGGTGTAGGTGAAAGAACGACTTACCCATAAGTTAATTCATAACTAGGGCTTCTACAACTTTCATACAGAGACCATGTTTGTTCAGGTCGTTAATTTTCGACCAAAAATTCCTTGATGTTTTGGGCTTTAACGCATCAGGTACTTCCAACCTGAACTTGAATTTATATTCCCTATAGAAATTAGTTAATTAACAAATCAATATATCAAATTTGCAATTTTATTTATTAAATTCAATATGCTTATGATATTATACATATAACAAAGTTTTATTGAATATGTATTTTTTTAACTTATCGGTAAATCAAATTTATCTATATAGTCATTAGGTGTATAAACTCAACTTAAAGGTAGTGCTATAATATAGATTTACGAGTCTAAAACAAATGTACATACATTTCTCTGTGTTTTATAAATTTTGAACAGATGTGTCCTAGGTTTCACTGGGCTTAATTGGATTTCATGGAGTGCCATAGGGCAAAAGTATCATTTATCATGCTTTAGTATAGCTTGCATAATAAATTACAATGATTAATCTGTTTAAATTAAAGATTAGTCCAACTGGTTGTATACGGAATGTATCTTAAGCGCTTAAACACATAGCCCCCAGGTTTCCTCCTTTTAATTTTTTAGATCAGGATGCCCCTGATCCTCATCTTTCAGTCATTGTAGAATAAGTGAATAACTCATACAAACTCCTTTTCACATTTGTTGATGACCTAGGAAGTTCATTACAATATAAATCTTATGGTATAAGTAATAATATAAACATAAATAATAACAACCTGCTTGCAAGTTCTTTTTTCCTTCTCAAATAATCTCAGCTATAGTTATATTTTAAGAGTTACCATAATAGTGCATCCATTCTTTAAAAAATGAATGTTGTGCCTGCTTTTTATTTATTTTTCTGGATTAAATGATAGTTTAATAATGAAAATTCCGCTTCACTTGAATTTTTGGGTCAAATTAGTAAAAAGGAAAAATCTTAAGTATCCTTTGTGAATACCCTTTTTTCTAAAGAATATGCTTCTTATATTATTGTACTCTTTCTCGTTCTAATTTTTAATCAATGTAGAATTGTTCTTTTAAAAAAGTGATAGTAGTTGATTTGAAAGTATATGAAACTGTAATGTGGTGGTTATTCTATCATAAATGAAAGCAGTATTTTCAAAATTGCATATCAAAGGCAAAACAGACATTCTTCTTGGAACAAATAGAGTAATTAGTTACATAATTTTTAATGCATAGCACATAACTATTTTTTTGCTTTCCAAATCATGAATGTTCATGAGTGGTAGGCTCATTAAGAGTATAAAAGAATTGGATATCAAAATACAATAGGTCATGAGTTGAATTTTAAAAGTAAAGGTTCTGGACATAGAGCTAGTATTAGTTATCATTGATCTTTGAAACAATGTAAGCAAATGAATTGCAAATTTGTTAAAACAATTGGATGTAGAGTGTATATATTAGATAGTTGTGACACCCCACCCCGAGACCCACATTAACAAAGAGTATTACTAGGTAATACTGTCTGCTGATGCGGATAATAGGGTTGGTTAGGAGCGACCATCCGTAAGCTTTGCTTTAAACGAATATCGAAAACGTTGATTAAATGCTCCATTTTATTTAGTGGATTGACCATATTCGATACAGGTTTAAAACAAAACTACAGTGGCTAATGGATCTATCAGAAAAAAACGTATAACAATACACAGATCGCAGATCACAGATCACAGAATAGTAATACATAAGTACATGATCACAAATACAACAGGAGTACAACATAGTCTCGATTCTTATGAACCATATACATCGAGTCACCAAAAGAATATAATACATTAGAGTACGCCAAATATACATCAAAGTGATACACCAAACAAAACGCTAATACATGCACTACACACAAGAAGACACTAGGGTAGTCCATATGTGGAAGCAAAGGCAAGATGAGCATCAACTACAGGGACTAACCTGAAACAACTCGGTCTGACCCGAGTACATAACATACACCAGGTCAGTCTAGCTTAAACAGTATTAGTACATGATAAGATAATGAATAAGTTCATATAGACAACGGTTCTATAAAAGAGAAGGGGTCAGCATGGTATATAAGCAACTTGTGTACATGAGATATAGTTCAACTTACACAATCAACATACATATAAATCTCATGTAATAAATAACAACATCTATTTCCATTAACACCAATTTCTATACAAATTTCACTTTTTAACAAAACAACTAACATACTTCATGTTTTTATGTTTTAATAAAATGTTTAACAACATATAAAAATTTGTTTCTTTGGATTAATAAATTATCTGACAAATTCAAAAATAATTGATGTATTTTCATAATTATGAGATAAACTTAATGCAAGTTCACTGATGTAAATTAGTTGATTTAATGTAAACTGGATGAACATAATGATGTAGTGTTGATGACCAGTAATTTTTAAATAAAAATCTTTATAGTTGTTAAGAAACATCGCAAACTTTTGGTACGTTTCTTGCATAAGAACATGTAAACTGAAATTGTTAAATAACATCTAAGACTTTCTGTATGTTTCTTGCATAAGAACACGTACTGTATAGTAATAAAAGTTCCGATGTTTTCCATTCTATCCGATGAGATATATGAGCATATTATATATCATCCAGTAAAGCATACAAGCATTGCTTCTTTACCTAAAATGTATGAAAGAACTTTAACCGTCAATGGATTTTCTATGGAAAAGAAGTGACTTAAATTTGACTTCAATTTCCAAATACATGAGCAATTTTTTTGAATTCACTATTAGCATCAGTGTATACTTGAATTTATTCGCAACTGTTTAAGCCTATATATACAGCATTCACTTACATAAGTGGTAATATTTATCTCTTGCTACCATGTTTTATTTCTAGGGACCTTGTTTACTGCAAGTGCTTATATAGCTACTATAGTAATTGGATCAGGGGTACTTTCATTGGCATAGGCAATGTCTTAGTTATGATTGGTTGTTGGGCCTATTTGCCGCTGTTGTATAAAAACCATTTAAGCGTGGATAATTTTTCACTACTATCGTATAAAATTGATACAAGAATAAAGTTGATGCTTCAATTTTTACTATATCAGATTCACTATAGCTGCTGTCTTTGTTATATTTTATAGCTTTTGGTATATTAATAAAACTGATTTAATGGGTGGTGCTATATATAGTAGATTCGCTACAGTTTTTTTAAAGTAGGTACATCTGCTTCGGTTGTAAGCAACAACTGAATCAAAAAAAACCCCTTTTAGTCCATAAACTCCCCGTTTTACTCCGGTTGTTACTAATAACCGAAGGAAAAAACCAACTTTTTGTTTGATTGTTAGTAACAACCGAAGCAAAAAACTGCTTTTTTCTTCGGTGGGACAACCGAAGAAACAGGTTCAAGCTTATTGCATTGTCTACATTCCCTTCGGTTGTTGAAACAAAGCAATAGAGGGTAAACAACCGAAACAAATGACCTGTTTTGTAGTAATGGAGACATGAGGACCAAGATGTCACCCGATAAACCAAGATCGTTTGCAAGGTTAAACACTCGTTGTAGCCCTGATAGCCGACCTTTGGATTACCATGCTAGTGAGGAATATAGACCTGACATGATAAAGCGGTTAGTGGAGGAAAGCAAAAGCATAAAAAATAAAGATTGGGGTTCTGTATTAATAACGACTCCATTCACCGAATTATGAGGGAAGAGTACCCTAAAAAGTTCATAATGCCTACAATGCCATCATACAACGGAATTACCAATCCCAGACAACACTTACTCAAGTACGAATGGACTATGGATGGAGCTAGAGCTAAAGATGTTGTTTGTTATAGATGTTTCCCTATCTTCTTGGAAGGAGTCGCTTCTATGTGGTTTATTAGGCTCATGCCAAGGTCTATTTATACTTTTGATGAATTAGCCAAGAAGTTCCTAGAGTATTTTAGGCTCCATACTGCCCGACCAAAGGATGTGTGTCCCTATTTAGCTTGTCTTAAGGATCCAAGGAGTTACTGAAGGGTTTCTTGAACCAATACAACATCGCTATTATGGAGGTTAACAATCTAAAGGAAGAGCTTGTATTCACGACACTGGTCCAAGGCATTCACCTGGATATAGATTTTGGTAAGTGGCTGAAGATGAAACAACCAACTACTATAGATGAATTCCATCGAAAGACAAACCAATTTCTACGATTAGAAGAAGTAAGCTTGGTTAAAGGAAAGGTTAGCAATGGACAGTCGAAGGAGGTAATTCAAAGCAATGCGGTGGTTAAACAGGATGGAGAAAACTATGGTGGTGTTACAGGAAATGTTGGAAATTCTAGGAATCAGAAAAGGAGGAACCAAAACTCTAGTGGCAGGCATAGTGAGAATAGGAAGCGCCCTAGGAATATGCAACCAGAACATTATATGACTCTGAATGACACACTGGAAAATATCAATCTTTATTTTCAAGGAACTGAGCAATACAAGAAACCACCTAAAAGGGAGGCGACGGAGAAAGAGAAACATTCTGGAAAGTTTTGTCGCTTCCACGAAACTCATGGGCACAACACAAATTAATGCCATCACTTGAAGGACTTGATCGAGGAGCTGAAATGGAAAAACAGACTCAATAGCATGTTAAGCAACAACAGAACACCAATCAAGCTACGGGTCCCCAGGGACCCCCAGCTTAAGAAAAACCCCCTGGACTGAATGCTAAAGGGCCCAGACGTATTGATGGAAGATTGCTAACTAATACCATGATCGGAGGACCTCACCCAGCAGGAAAAGGCTGAGGTGAGATGGAGAGGTATGCCAGTTCATTGAAGCACGCACCACATGAGAATTGCTATGTCTTTGAAGACGGAGCTCCGACTAAGAAACATAAGATGATAACATATGATATTGTGTTTAGAAACTGAGATTCTGATGAAGTTGAAGCATTAACCCATGATCCTATGGTGAGAAAAATCAGAATTGGACTAGTAGTTGTGCTTTGAGTTTCTGTGGATAACAGAAGCTCAGTAAACATTCTGTTTAGAAAGACTTTCGACCAGATGAAAATTAGTATGAAGGATGTGACCGCCTGTAAGACAAAGATTTAGGGATTTACGAGTGAAGCTAAGCAGCCGATTGTAATGATCGACTTGTCTATGGAACTTGGTGAAGGAGAATGGAGGGTGGTTCACATACAGACATTCATTATTCTAGCTGACTTCAGGATTGCTCTAGCTCCATGGTGTTTGACAATGGAATTCCCTACGGAGAATGGGATTGGAGTGGTTCGAGGAGACCAAGCAGTGGTTCAAGAATACTACGTTGTAGAACTATGGAAAGATAAGCATCGAGAGAAGGGAAAGAATGCGGAGAAGGCTCTCCACATTCAAGACTAGCAAGCAAAACAATTATAGAGCAGTCCCTGGCTTGGGAACATAGTCAATTCGATAAGTCTATGGATCCGAGGAAGAAGTTAGGGAAAGTAAGGGCCGCACCGGCGAAGCTTACAGTGAGTGTCCCCATTGATATGGATGACCCGACTCCAGTATTGAAGATTGGTTCTCAACATGGAATTGGATTACGAAAGGAACCGATTAATTTCCTTCAAGGAAATCTAGACATGTTTGCTTGGACGCATTTTGATATATGCGGGATATCATCGGAGATAGTCTGTCATGCACTAAACATCGATCCCAAGTTTACACTATTGAAATAGAAAAGATGTAACCTGGGTCTGAAGCGATCTACTACGTTGAAGGACGAAGTGGATATGCTGTTGATTAATGGTTTTAACCGCAACGTTTTATATCCTCCATGGGTATCTAGCCCTGTATTGGTCAAGAAGTCAAATGGGAAGTGGTGAACATGCATCGGTTACTCAGATCTAAACAAAGCTTTCCCGAAAGATAGCTTTCCTTTGCCCAGAATCGACCAGCTTGTTGATGGAACAACGAGGCATGAATTTCTCTCATCTATGGACGCTTATTTTGAATACAATCAGATCATAATGCATAAGCCAGATCCGGATAATACCAGCTTTATCACAGATTTTGGATTGTACTACTACTGGGTGATGCCATTCGGTTTGAAGAATGCCGGAGCAACGTACCTACGACTGGTAAATATGATGTTCAAGAACCAAATCGGATGGACGATGGAGGTGTACGTGGACGATATGCTTATGAAGTCATGAGCATCTCAAAACCATTTAGATGATCTCTCAGAGGTGTTTTAGATTCTACGAAAGCAAGGAATGAAGCTAAATCTATTAAATACACCTTTAGAGTGGCATCGGGAAGTTTCTGGGATTTATTGTCAATGCACAGGGCATCGAGGCTAATCTGGAGCAGATAAACACCTTGAGAAATGTAACCGCCTCGACTATGAAAAAGCAACTTCAGAGCTTGAATGGAAAGGTTACTGCTTTGAGTCGATTCATCTCAAGGGCGATAGATAGTGCATACCTTTCTTCGACGCCCTAAAGAAAGGTAAGAACTTTTAATGGAATCAGAATTGTCAGAATGCCTTTGAGGAGTTATTGAGGCACATGGAAACACCATCGGTCTTATCCAAACCACTAGACGAGGAGGATTTATTTATTTATCTAGCGGTGTCTTCTCACGTACTATGTGCAGCTTTATTGCACGAGGAGGTAAGGATTCAAAGACTGGTGTACTACATCAACAAGCGGTTCACTAGAGCTGAAATGAACTATCTGAAGCTGGAGAAACTTGCTTACTGCTTGATGATTGCATTAAGGATGTTACAATTGCATTTTCAGACTCATCCGATCAAAGTGCTGACAGACCAGCCTTTGAAATAGGTACTGTATTGACCCGAGTTTCAGGAAGGTTGCTAAAGTGGAATATCAAACTGAGTCAGTATGAGATTACTTACCATCCAATGAGAGCGATAAAAAGAAAGGAATTAGAAGACTCCATCGCTGTATTTACCACGCGAGATAGTGAATAAGAGGAGGAGGATGCTACGGTCACAACTTCTCATTGGAATTTATTTGTTGACGGTGCATCAAATGAATTTAGCTCAGGGGTAGGAGTAGTATTTGAAACACTATAGGGATGATCAATTTGCTATGCACTAAAGTTGGAATTTCCTGCTACTAACAATGAAGCGGAATACGAGGCGTTGATAACAGGATTAAAAATAGCAAAGGAACTGGGGATAAAGATGCTGCACATATTTAGCGATTCCCAAATGATGGTTTTCCAAATCAGGAAAGGATACTAGGCCGAGGGTGCAAGACTGGCTCCTTACCTGTCAAAAGCATTGGAATTGCTTAAAGACATAAAGCATTATACAATAACGCAAATCCCCAGAGTGGAAAACATAAAGGCTGATTCACTGCTAAGATGGCTAGCTCTGGGAAGCATAGTTAATGGGATTGGTTCCGGTAGAAGTTTTGACGGCTCCTCGTATCGATATAATGGATGTTGACTGAATTTTGGGGACCATAGAAAATGAGGTGTCATGGATAACCCTAATCAAAGGCTATCTAATCAATGGAACTCTTCAAGAGACAGGAATGAACGGAAGTAACTTATTCGAAAAGCATTATAGTTCATGATGCAAGATGGAGTACTATACAAAAGAGGATTCTTAACTCCCCTACTTCGTTGTGTAGCCAGGGATGAGGCTAGGAAGATCCTCATGGAAATCATAAGGGCAGCTATGGTGACCACACCAGGGGCAAACCCTAACGAAGAAGATACTTCGCTATGGATATTTCTGGCCAACAATAAACCGAAACGCTATTGACTACTTCGGACGATGTGACTAATGCCAAAGGTTCACGAAGATTGCTAGAGCCTTATCATCAGAACTAACATAAATGATCAGTCTATGGCCGTTTGCGATCTGGGGAATCGACATCATCGATATGCCATCGATAATGAAGGAAGGAGCCAAATATGCTTTCGTTACAGTAGATTACTTCATGGAATGGGCTAAAGTAGAACCGCTTACCACAATTACAGTGAAAAAGTTGATTAACTTTGTAACGATAAATATTATTTGCAGATTTGGAGTACCCTAAAAGATCATCACGGACAATGAGACTTAGTTTGAGACTGCTGATTTCAATGATTTTTGCAAATGGTACAGTATTGAGAAGAGATTCTCCACGGTGGCACATCCATAGGCAAGTGGGAAAGTGGAAATGGTAAGCAAGATCATCAAATCCACCTTGAAGAATCGATTAGTTAATGCTAAAGGCAACTAGGTTGATGAGCTTCCACTAGCACTATGGGCTTATAAGAAATCAAATAAGTCTATAACTAGACACTCGCTATTCGGTTGGCTTATGGATCGAAAGCAATGATTCCGATAGAACTGGAAGTCTCATCTCATCATAAAAGGAATTTTGACCCCAAGGTGAAAAAGGAGCTCATGCTTGAGTCTCTCAATTTGGTCGATGAGAAAAGGAAAGAAGCAGAATTAAGGGTTGCTGCTCACTGAAAAAGAGTAGCACGACACTTCAACGCCAAGTTTCGCAACCGAACTTTCGAAGTATGGGATCTCATTTTAAATCGAGTTCTCCTGGGTATGGGAGAGCTTGGCCCAAACTAGGAAGGACCCTACACGATCAATCTGAAGCTTGGAGATGGAATATTCAAGCTAGCAACTATCGACGAAATCCCTATCCCACGTGGATGGAACAACGATCTGCTCCGGCACTAGTACATTTAGTTTTTCTTCATTTTTTTCCACAAATAAGCTACCTAAGGATGTTTGGGGCACTATAAATAGGCAGGACTTTCCACTCTTTCCATTCGTAAATAAAGTTAGCTTCTTGAACCAATTGAATCGTGTTCTTGCAAGCAAAGCTCATGTGCTGCATGATTAGCACCCTAACCTTATGTGAACTGGCATTGCCTGGAGATAGGCAATGCTGTGATGGTCCAAACCATTGGGTCAATGATAAAAATCGACCCAACCTTCTAATAAGGGGCGTTGCTTGGAGATAGGTGATGCCGAGAAGGTCTAAACCGTCAGGTCGATAGTGAAAATCGACCCCAGCCTTCTGAGAATTGGCTTGCACAGAGACAGCCAAAGCCGAGAAGGTCTAAACCAATGGGTCGACAGTGAAAATTGACCCTAGCCTTCTAAGAACCTGCATTGCCTGAAGATAGGCAATGTTGGGAAGGCTAAACGATAGGTCAACGTTCAAAATCGACCCTACCCTTCTGAGAACCGACGTTGTATCAAACCTCCAGGTCGACTGTGAAAATTGACCCTAATGTACTAGTATTCAATGTTACTTGGAGATAGGAAACAACAAGGAGGTTCGATAATTCATCCAACGGTCGATGGGGTAATTTGATTCCACCATACAGGGATGCACCATCACCCGAAGATAGGCGATGCCGAGGAAGAATCTTCGGATTCAAGCTATTCATGTGCTAACTTCCAAAGATAGAGATTGGCGCTTGATTGAACTTTTCAACCTATATGAATATGCCATTGCCCAAAGATAGGCAATGATAGAAAGGTGAAATTATTTTCAGGTCAATCAGACTGTTCGACTCTAGCTTGAAGATGCTGATCGTTGCTCGAAAATAGGAAGCATCGGGGAGAAATCCTTAGGATAAGGCCACTGGTATGCCAGTCTTTGGATTCTTAACATCGAACTTGAAAGAATATGTTATAAAGGAAGACATAGACAACATATCTTTATGTTAGGTACATCTAGAATGACATTGGTTGTGGATGTCAACTAGGAAGAATTTAGTTGCACCTCGGAGATTGGCAGCATTTAACACACAACAATTGGAATCAAGCGGGAAAGTCACTAGTTCCCGAAGATAGGAATTATCATGCAAATGAGATTTTTGCAATGATGCTAGTGAGCAAGTGGGACATGCTTTGTCGAGGATAGACGAGAATAGTCATAAAGCATCAAAAGTTGGAATTATTAGACTTACTCAATCCTGGAGTAGGATTGAAAACTAGACCGGGGGCAATCAAACAAATTGCCCGCAATATGCAATCCCTCATAAATGCTTGAATTCTGGAATTTGGAATAAGAAATCCCTTGAACAGGAATACGTATGCAAACAATCGGTCGAAAGGATCTTGACCGAGTTCAATCAAGAATAACCACAGAGTCAGTTAATAACAGTTCTGTTCCACTAGATAAGACAGTTTGGCATCCACAAACAGAGCTAAGTAACAAGTTAAAACTAATGCAATAACAGGACTATTATTTACATGCACAAAGTCACAGTAAATAAACATATTGCGCATAAACACAAGTATATAATATAGGAAAAATTGCAGTTCAAGTAGATATATTATATACATAGGCAGTTATACACAAACATACATAGCACATAAAATGCAGATAAGTAAATTGTAGAGAGATTATAGAACAAAGTAAATAATTTATTACTAATAGTTTTTACGTAAAATCAAACAATGGGGGACATACCCACACAATCTCGGCCTATTCAAAACCAAAATGCAAAAGTACAGACTTAATGACGACACGAAGGATAAACTGTCACACTCGCATCCTTCAAGCACTTTTCACCTTTTTATCATTTTCCACCTTTACCACCAAAAGGATGACTCTTGTGCTTTGTCTTTTCATCTCTAATTAACCTGTCTAGGGGAGTATTTCCTTTCGAGTGAGTAGACTCTCCATTGGTCGTAGTATGTGGCTCTTTAGATTGGCCGGTTAGGGTCTCGCTGGGCTTTGTCTTAGGTGGTTGGATCTTCAGTGCGAAAATCTTGTGCTGGGTGCTTATCGGTTTTGTGGAAACAGGCTGGGAAACTTCGGGCTCCTTCTTCACTTTGATCTTATCTAGATCCTTCTTTAGTCTCTCTGCCATAGTCACATGCTCGGTAGGTTCAAAAGCGCTTATGATCGTCAAATCCTCCTCCTAGGAGACAGAAACATCCTCCAAATTCTCTAGGGTGGCAATATTCTTAGAATCGGGTTCTAGACCAAATCTGGAGGCAAAAACAGTTCCGGTAAGCCCCATGGAGACAGTGGTGGATGCAATAAAGATAGCTGCAGTTCTTGAGCTCTATGTAGCTGAAGGCGGAGAAGGCAGATGCAGTTGACCTACAAGTTGACAGACAAAATAATAAAGTTTAGAAATGGACACGGGAGTGAACGGAAGCTTCTGAAACACTGGAGAGACAAGACAAATACCTGAGCCAAGGCTTCTTCATTTAACATCAATTTCAAACTCCCCTTCTTCGTAGTGTGCTCCTGCGAAGGGGTGAATATAGGGCTCGATAGATGTAGTTGCTGCCGAAGTTGGAATCACCTGGGTGATTTCAGAGCGAAACCTTAGGCGGCGGCAGCATTAGCAGCCTCTTCAGCTAGGAGGGCCCTACCAATAAAGAGAAATTCTATGTCTTTGGCATCGAGATATGCAGCCATCAGCTCTTCCTCAGAGCGATTGTCTTCGGCCCGTGCAGCTCTATGCAACACTTCTTCCCAAAAATCAACAAGGGTCTCGGGATAGTCATCCCCCAGCCATCCCAGATTTTTGTTCAACACTATGCTGGCATAGAAGTGCAACATATTGGCATCGAGCTCATCGCTAGTTCTGGACCTCTCTTCTTGAAGCTCTTTAATCTCTTATTGGGAAATTGCAAGTTCAAGGTCATTAGCAAATTTTGCAGTAGTTAGTTGCTCCATCTCATTGGCAAGTTTCTTCTTCTCTTTACTGACCCTTTGATTCTCCTTAAGGAGCCTATCAGGTTCAACAGCTTGCTTTGAGATAGTCAGATCCTGGGCCTGAATGATCTCATCTTTTTGTGTAAGAGCCCAGGCCTTCTCGTCAGCCTGTTTCTTGAACTCTGTACTTTCAACAATGGCAGCCCTTAGCTGGTCTCTAAAGATGAGCTCAGTGTTGGTTTGGGCATGCTTTATATCTTTAATTAATTTGTCGACGCAGACTTTCACTTCAATGGCTGAGTCTTTCTCTCTTATGACCATGAACAGGTCATCCTCTCGACTTAATCATTCGCTCAAAGTAGGCCTTCTTGGACTCGAAGGAGAAAATGTTAATGTAGCTAATCTTATTCATTTCATAGAGGGCGGCACACGGCTTCTTCCATTTAAGCCCCTCATCGACATGCTTTGGGATATTCCATAAGTCCTATTCCACCACCTCTTTTACGGTACCTGAGCTGTCCTGATCGAACTTGACGTAGTGTAAGAAGAGCTGAGGAAATGCAGCTTGTAGGCATGGTGAACCAACCGGGAGAGTAAACTTTGTAGCATAAATGCCCTTGGAGTGAGGGGGAACAACAACAATAAGGGATTGGGAGGCTGGAACTTGTTGCACTGAAGAAGTTTGAGCTTGTGTGTGTGGCGGAACATCGATAGATAAAGGTCCACGATGCTTGGTGGATTTTCATAGGCGTTTGGTAGCATCGTGGGACAACTCAGTCTCAGCCTCTCTCTTTTTTCTCTCCTTTACTCTCTCACTGTCCTTTTCTCTTTCAGCTTTGCGAGCTTCATTAGCTTTGAGATCCTTCCTTCTTTACCTCTCCTCATCAGTTTTGTAGCGACGAGGTAGATTGGGATCAGGAGTCTGGCCTCTGCATGCATTGGCATTGGGGGAGAGTATCTCGTAATAGCCACGACCCATGGAACTTGAAACAAGGAAGACAACTATACCAGTTAGAACTTTGGGGCGAGATTCAGTGTAAGAGTATATGTCAGTGATCCTAGTGAAGTGTATAGTGCCAATGACCCCCTAAGCACTTTAAGGACCATATTCACATGGATGTAAAGATGAAGTTATCCACCTTTATTTATACTTATTCCAGAAGAGAAGTGGAAGCCAGAGCCCGTCTCATCCAGAATGTCGCGAATAGAAAAGTCAATCTTGCTGATGTCACTTAAATCGACGATGTCTAATGCATGCTAAGCATACACACATATGAATATTGTGTGTATTATTTGGCTAATACCTTACTGACATTGAAAGTGAATCACTGGTTAGTAACCAAATGGTTTTAAGGTATCTTTAAGTAGCAAAAAAAGATTATATGATCATAGATAAAAGATTGGATTAGTTGAAGATCATAAACATTACGATCTGAATGTTTTGAATGCCAAGTGTACAAAAAATCCACTTCAGGTAATATAATAATAATAACTTTTTAGAGCTATATAAGTAAAGTTGTCATACAGATGGAACTAACATTTATTTTTTGTTATGAGGCATCCAATGATGAAAAATAGTTGCAAAATTATGTCAAACAGTTATGGAATGTTGAAAAATAAATTGAAAGACTATTAAAATAATACCGAGACAACAAGCAACATATTATTTTCCAAAAAGGGGGGAGTGAAAAATAGATTTTAATTCATAAAGCATATTGTGACAAACTCTGTTATGGTGGATCTGCTTACAAAAGGATTATCACCCAAGGTCTTTCATGAGCATATTGTTCAATTGGTATAACTTTTATGTAGGGATATTTTGGTTCATAAGGAGTTTACATTTAGCATAGTCGTATGACACATTGCTCTATACTTCGGTTATAGATATGTTAAGTATTTTTTCAGATCAAAAATAAAGTAATAAAGTTTTCTTTGCACTTCATGAAGTTCAAATTTTAAACTTTTTTTGACCCTACTAAAGTTAAACCAATTGGAAATATACATTTATAGATCACAGTTCATGCTATTTCCATTAACGAGTTTAGTTACACTAAATGTAATGAAAGCCATTTTGATTCTTTGCCATAGACGGGATTATTTCGGAAATACCTTATGTTATATAAATAGCAAATTTTGGAGCTCATAAAGTTATACACATTTATAAGGATATTACATTTGTGACCTAGGGGGTGATTGTTGGCATATGTTAATAATTTTAGCCACATATGTAAAATAAAATATGTTGTGCTATTTTGGTGTAAAGCCTAATTAAAGTGATCAAATTTTGAATTATAGATAAAAGACTTAAAGATATAATTATCATAGTATTAATGTGTAGATACTGGAACAATTTTAATTTGTTGAAGGGCCAAATTAGAAAATGTCAACATTATAAATAAAGGGATATGGTTCCCAAATTATACAAGCTCTGACAACTCTCTAATCCTCTTCAATGGAGAACTAACTTTAGATCTAGGGTTTGTGTCAATTTGGAAGATTACACCAAAATTTTCTTTTATTCAATAAGATTTAGGTATGCTTCTGCTAATTTATTTACTTTCCTCTAGTTTCTTCTTAATTAAATCAATATAAGCTATATATTTGAATCTTGGGTTTCATAACTGATTGTTGCTAAAGCATATTGAAATCTTAATAGTGCTAACTTATATTATAGAACAAACCAAACATACACTGATATATCGAGTGATCAAAATAGTCAAGCTACATATACAACACAAAATGATGAATCATCGCCATTAGATAATATGATGACGATATAGATAGGTTTAGAACAAATGCAATATGGTTATCCATCATATTATACAACACAAGATGATGAAGAAAACACAGAAAACAATTCATATGTAGCTCAAAAAATAGTTTCTGGATGTAATAGTAATGTACATGTATCATTTTCTTTTTGTAGACTATATTTGCATATGGATTTGCAACTTTTGTCATTACTTTTTCATTAAAAATACAGAAACCCGATATTATGACCGAAACCGAAACAAAAACCGAAACTTTCGAGATATCCAAAATTGATCGAAACTGGTAAAATTTCAAATGACCAAAACAAAGTTCACAAACCTTGACTCAAACGCAAGTTTTGATTGTTTTTTATGCAAATGGTAAGAGATTTTCACAAAAGATAAGAGGGAGAGTATTGGGTTTTTGTGATAGAAATTTGATAAAGTTAGAGTGAGGAGAGAGAGGAGAGGGCGGTTGTTCTTAAAGGGCCAGGAAAATAGAAGATATTTCAAATTGTGCCAACTTTCACTACGTATTAAAAAATAGTGGGCAACTTCTCAAAATAGCCCACTGATGCCATCTGTAATGACCCAAATTTTGAGTCTTCAATTTATTTAAATATGCAAATTTGAATTTAATTTATAATAAAATATATGTTTCAAATAATTGCCCGATTTTTGATGACGTATTTTTAATTTAATTTACAGGATTTTTTTAATAATTTTTAATTTGAAAAATAATTAAATTTTCATTTGATGTATTTTATGACAAACGTCGATATTTTTGGATCTTCATAGAATTTAATAACTAGTTAATTTTATTTTTGTTTTATGATCGCGTCGCATTATTGTGAACGATCGTATTTTTATTTTTGTCATTCGCGGTCCGTACGCGAACCAAATACTATGTAGCTGGATACCACAAATATTTCTTCTCAAAATTATTTTAATAAAAAAAATCAAAACGTAAAAGGGTTTAGTCAATTCTTGGAATGTGATATTGGTGTGGAAATATAGGTTTATTTATAAGTTTTATTTAACTTGAGAAAGTTTGATCATCTTGTGTGTAAAAGGGTGCATTTGATTTTAACTGCTTGGGATGAATGAGAAATTTTATTTGTTATAAAATCAAGTGAATTCGTATGTTTGCTACATTTTCATTTTTCCTCTACTCTACCTTTCCATTCTTTATTTCCATTTAGGAAATATAATGGTTGCCCATTCAAAAATCAAAAGAAATTAAATCACTCAACTAAAAAAATTCCAAAGAAAAATCTTTGGCCTATTAAAAGCTAGATTTACATGTTGGTGGGTTCTTTGGAGTTGCAGCATTGTTTTTTTGGTGTTCCTCTATTCTTGGCCGTGAGTGCAAGTGTGTATGTGTGTGTGTTTTCTTGGTGCTCTGCCGAGTGTGTGTGATGTTTGAGGTTGGCCAAGTTGGTCAAAAAGATGGTCAGAGGCAAGGCTAATAGTGGCCGAGGCGGTGGAGCCAGGGAAGAGGACGGGTTGCATGTAGAAGGCGGGTTTTGTTTTTGGCGAACACATGCATGGAGGAAGTAGGCACATGAATATAAGAGGAAATGATTTGTTATTGTTCTTTGCAAATGAAATTGCACTTTGGTCCTATAAATGTGGTCATTTGCTTGTTTGAAGGAGGGAGTGTTGTTGCGTTGCGGGTTTCAGGTTGGATGTAGTAGTGGGCCGGGTCCATATTATATTTGGGTGAGGAGCATCTACTTATATTGTTTAAATTCTTTATTTAGTATAAAATCAATTTAGCTAACTTTGAAATGTGATATCTTGCGCATATGAAATATGTTTTTCCTGTGGATTTTTGCATTGGACTCATATTCGAGTACAACATTATAGTATAGCTTGTTGTTTGATTTGGTGATATTTAAAATGTTGATATAAAATAGGAACTTAATTTAATTATGTTATTTTAAATAATAACATCATTAAATTAATTATATCTTATTGGTGATATCTATTTGGCCAAATAAAACACCGTTCTATTTAAACTTAATTAAATAGATTATTAATGACATCTATTTAGCAAAATAAAACACCGTTCTGCTATAATCAAATTGTGTAGAATTTTGACAACATCTGTTAGTAGAAAAACACTCTGCTATTATATTTATTTGGACACTTATTTATATACCAGTTAATTAATATGTGTATAAATGAATACTAGATAAGTAATGGATTTAACTAGGGATTTTAAATTAATGATTTTATTTACATATATGGTGCATATGTAAATATAGTTATGTGACATGAAAGTGAAATCGAATTGTATAATAGCTTGATTTAGTAATATTGTAGTCGCTAAGTCTCTTCTTGAATTTGTAAATTTCTAGATTTGAATTTAACTTCAATTTTTAACAATTTGATGTTAAGTGTTACTTAATTTAAAAAAATAGGTTTTCATTTTCTTTATTAAAGATATTTTAAGTCAGATAATTAATTATATTATCAAGGTTAATTAAAGTTAATTTATTTACTTACTTATTTAATAATGTTTTAAAGGTTAATTATTTTATTTTTGATATTTTAAGGAAATTAATTATTTAATTATATTATTAATATTGTTTTAAGTTAGTTAATTGGTTTGGTTTTGTTTGAAGTTAATTGATTATTTTATTAATGATGTTTTTAAATTAATTAATTATTTATTAATGATGTTTTTAAGATTATTAATTTATTTAATAACGGCGTTTAAATATTTTTAGTTTATTTAACAAAAGCATTCAAAGATTTAGTATTTGATTTAAGGTAATGTTTTTGGATAAGAGTTTGGATTTTTATTCAAGTATTTTAAAGGGTATGATTGATTTATAAAAGGGTTCATAAATAATAAACTATATAAAAAGGGTTTAAATATTTTTAAAAGAGTTTCGGAGAGGGTTAAAGGCTATTTAATTTATAAACCAAGTTTTAAAGGTTATGATCCATATAGCGATAGTCGCTATGGATGCAGTTCGAAAATTTATATTTTTCATAAAATATAAGGGTTATCTATTTTGGATATTTGTAAATTCCTTTTTAAGGTGATTATAAAGATTGTATAAGTATTTAAAAAGGGATTCAGTTTTAAATGTATTTTTAAAAAGGGATCTTTGTAAGGATTTTTATAAAGGAGTTTATAAAGGGAGATTAAGTAAAGAGTTTTATAAAAGAAAATTTTCTTAAAAAGGAGTTTATAAATTACCTTGGAGATTTATAAAAGGGCTTGAAAATATTGAATGGGATCATAAAAGGGATCTTTATAAAATGAATGAGATTTGATTTTGGTAAATAATCCTTCTTAATCACAGTTATGAAATATTCCTTTCCATACTTAACACCAAAGGATACACTACAAGGAAAATAGCATTTTCTGACGGCTGAAAACCGTCGGCGCCGTCGGAAGCCGTTAGAAAAAGCCGTCGGAAAATAAGGCGTCGGGGCGCAGTGTTTTCGACGGCTTCCGACACAGGGCGCCAAACATTTTTCTGACGGCCTCCGACGGCTTCCGACGGATTCCGACGGATTCTGACACCTGTCGAAAGCCGTCGGAAACCATTGGAAAAAATGGCCTATAGGTCGTCGGAAGCCGTAGGAAAATTATTACCTGAAAGCTGTCGGAAGCCGTCGAAAGCCGTCAGAAATCTACTGTATTTTTTTTTAATTTCTGCTACAATATAACCTTCCATCCACATTTCCCATCCAAACACTATTACACCAATACTGCAGAATCCAATATACAATATTCCAACCAAATATCAAAACCCAAACTACACAAAATTCATCAAACACACAAATACATCAAATAACATCAAAATAAAATACATAATATACATAACCATTCCAACATTCACAACAACCCCAACAACAAGTGTTCTACCATGTCATACATACACAACAACTACCACAAAAATCATCAACATCCATATCATCATACAACAACATAACCAAGTGTATCAAACATAATCATACTAAAATCAACAACTACCTCCACCGTCTACCAAATCATACAAGACTAAAAAAACATATCGACAAAAGCAAGCAATCAATCACTCTCTTCCAGATCCCGAGCCAGTAGAGAAAAGGGAAGCGGCCACCATACTGCTGCATGTACTCGGCGATATGCTGGTCTAGCAACCGTGTGGTCTCTATGGCCTGTCGGCGGTTCTGCTCCTCCAACTGGGCCACTCTAGCCCACAAATCTTCGATCTCTACTAGATCGATCTGAGCTCTAGTCTGCTGACCCCGTCTCTGACTGCTGGGCTGTAATAAATATTTAATTTAGCTGTGTGATCTCTGTAAGTGTATGTGCAGGTATGTGAATGATTAGCTGTGTGATAATGTTATTTAATTTAGTTTATGCATGTTTATGTAAGTGTAGACTGAATGAGGCTGACAATTTAATAATCCATTATTGCAACTTATTAAATCTAATTTAGCTTATGTATTAATATTCGATGTCGTATTAAATCACACTATGCCATCTCATATTAGATGCAGTTACAGAAGATGCATATAATCTTTGAAGCCTTGGAGTTATGGGTAAGTAATGCATACGCTTGTACGGAACTTTCTTCCCCTTCTTTTTTCTTGGTTTGTATCTCTCCTGATTACAAATTTTACAATTTCTAAGGTTTGCGTCTTCTTTCCAAAACAACATGCAGCCTTTTAAACATGTATCTATTTTCTGATAAGGTAAACCAAAAGCCGACATAAGTTTTTTAACTTCATAGTGATTTTCACACATTAGATTATCGGGAGGCATATGTATTTTGAAAGTGTATATGGATCGATAATATAGTTAAACTACGACTAGCAAGTGCGGAATTATAAATAATAGTAAATGGCAGAAATAAAAAATGACACCAGGGATTTTTATACTGGTTCGAACTTCCCATTCTACGTCCAGTCCCGGACTCCTTCTGGAATTTCTCGAATAACCCTCACTTAACCCGGAGGAACAGGTATTACACCGCCTGAGCAACCGAACATGACTTTTCCGCCTAAGCAACCGAATAGGACTTCAAATACAATTTGGTAAATTGTTTTTTTGACTTGTGTGTTCTTTGAATAACACGAATATAGTCAATGTAGTACACCCTTCCTATAATCTTCTTGATATGATGATTTGAATGTGCAAAGATAGGAAGTAGAGAGTTGAAAATCACTTGATATTATAACAATATAAGATCAGAATAGATAGAAAGAAATTGGTTAATGAAATAGTGGATTTTCATCTCTATTTATAGTATTTAATAGTTTTAATTCAATAGTTGCAACTATTAGAAGGAGTGCAACTGTTGGTGAAGAAGACAACTCTTCAAAATTTGAATTTTCATGAAGAGATGCTTCAGTTCGTCAAGTTCAGATGTCTGAGAAAAATAGTCAGATGGCTAACTAAGTTTAAAAAGTCAAAATAGGCAGAGAAAACAAATTTCAGCAAAACAGACGTCTGTTTATTTAATTTAGACGTCTGTTTTTTTGACAGACGTCTGTATTAAATTCTCAGACGTCTGTCATTGATGACAGATGGCTAAATAAAAAATTCAGATGTCTGAATTTGTACTGATTTGTTCCTCTTCTTTATTTTAGTGATTCTGATCTTGAGAAACTTTTGAAAATACTTTTATGTCTATAAAAAGATATTTTATATTTGTAGAACATGTTTTCCAAAAACTATTTGTGTGTGTGTGTGTTGTTATCATCATATCAGAGATTGTACAAAAATATCTAACCGGAAATAATAATCAGTATACTAGAAAGCTTGAGCTTAGTTTGTTGACGATATGATAATAGCTTTTCTTTGTAGATTCCTGTAAGAATATTTGACATCATAGTATATATTTTGAAATATATAGTTGTCACATTAAAATCGAAGAAGGCAGGTTCCAACATTCTCCCCCTTTTGATGATGACAACTATATAATTCAACGGTTAGTATAAACCATACCTTTTGCTCCCCCTGTCAACATGACCATATTATATAGCAGAATGATTAATATTTCTCCCCCTTTGTCATTAACAAAAAGGAATTTGTAAGGGGTTTTGTTAGAAATGTGATGATAAAACACATTGTTGAATAGCAATATGAACTTTGTTCAGAACATACCAATGATAAAATTTTGTTGTGGAAGAGTTAGAATATTTGGAGTATACAAAAAGATTTGAACATATGTTTGAACAGGTTCCACATCTTAATATACTAAACAAAGAGAAATAGTGATATAGGACAGAAATACATATTTATAAAAAGAGACAGAACAGAAGAATAAATTACTTATAGAACAAGTCACATAACAGACGTCTGATGTTCTGTAGAAAATAAAAAATATAGATTTAGACGTCTAAATATTATAATAGACGGCTAAGTATTATGACAGACGTCTAAAAGATTTTGATCAGACGTCTCAGAGGTCTTAATTTTAAACAGAGAGTAAAAAACATTTTGTACTAAATTCAGACGGCTAAATTTTTGTTGCAGACGTCTATATTTGAAGACAGACGTCTGTGAAAAAATATTCAGACAGCTCAAACAAAAAATAGGTATACAGACGTCTGTTAAAACCTATCATACGTCTGTTAGGCTGATTTTTTTGTATTTCAACCTTTTTATGTTATGTTTTATGATTCAATATGTATATGAATTTCTCCCCTTTAGTTATTATAAAAAAGAATGAAGTAATATAATAAATTATATAAAATATTTTATAAATAACGAGATAAACTCATTATTAATTATGAAGGAAAAATAAAATAGATTTTACCATATTTGCTGAAGTCCATATTTCATTGTAAGCACGTTCTATTAAACGTATGGAACATTCTTTAAAATTCCAAAATCTATCCTTTCCTTTTGTTTCTCTGAGTACCTTTTTACAGTCCTCATTGGTCGTTGCTCTGATAGTTTCAGGCTTTTTGCTTGCTGTATTTCGATCGGATCTTTTTCTGGCCATTATTCTATGATGTTGTGACGATCGATAGAATTCCAGGCTCTGATACCAAATGAAAGTGTATATGGATCGATAATATAGTTAAACTACGACTAGCAAGTGCGGAATTATAAATAATAGTAAATGGCAGAAATAAAAAATGACACTAGGGATTTTTATACTGGTTCGAACTTCCCGTTATACGTCCAGTCCCAGACTCCTTCTGGAATTTCTCGAATAACCCTCACTTAACCCGGAGGAACAGGTATTATACCGCCTGAGCAACCGAACAGGACTTTTCCGCCTAAGCAACCGAATAGGACTTCAAATACAATTTGGTAAATTGTTTTTTTGACTTGTGTGTTCTTTGAATAACACGAATATAGTCAATGTAGTACACCCTTCCTATAATCTTCTTGATATGATGATTTGAATGTGCAAAGATATGAAGTAGAGAGTTGAAAATCACTTGATATTATAACAATATAAGATCAGAATAGATAGAAAGAAATTGGTTAATGAAATAGTGGATATTTATCTCTATTTATAGTAGTGAATAGTTTTAATTCAATAGTTGCAACTATTAGAAGGAGTGCAACTGTTGGTGAAGAAGACAACTCTTCAAAATTTGAATTTTCATGAAGAGATGCTTCAGTTCGTCAAGTTCAGATGTCTGAGAAAAATAGTCAGATGGCTAACTAAGTTTAAAAAGTCAAAATAGGCAGAGAAAACAAATTTCAGCAAAACAGACGTCTGTTTATTTAATTTAGACGTCTATTTTTATGACAGACGTCTGTATTAAATTCTCAGACGTCTGTCATTAATGACAGATGCCTAAATAAAAAATTCAGATGTCTGAATTTGTACTGATTTGTTCCTCTTCTTTATTTTAGTGATTCTGATCTTGAGAAACTTTTGAAAATACTTTTATGTCTATAAAAAGATATTTTATATTTGTAGAACATGTTTTCCAAAAACTATTTGTGTGTGTGTGTTGTTATCATCATATCAGAGATTGTACAAAAATATCTAACCGGAAATAATAATCAGTATACTAGAAAGCTTGAGCTTAGTTTGTTGACGATATGATAATAGCTTTTCTTTGTAGATTCCTGCAAGAATATTTGACATCATAGTATATAGTTTGAAATATATAGTTGTCACATTAAAATCGAAGAAGGCAGGTTCCAACATATTTTTGCAGCTTCAATAATAGCCGTAAACCCATCTTCAGTGATGTTGTATTTTGACTTCATCGCAATGTATTCTGCGATTACTGACAGCCGAGTATCGCGTTTACAACCATCCTAAATAGGTTTCTTAGTAGCATCTAGTAAATCATAATTTTTTTTGCTTCAATATTCGGTTTTTCAACATTTCCATCATCGTCGTCAACTTCAACTATAGGAAACATTGATTATGCTGCATCTTCGACCATATTTTCTATACGGATCGTCGTAAATATTTCGTTAAAGACACTTGCAGACTCTACAGAAGTATTTGCTACAACTTCTCCATGCCGATCCCAAACATAATACTCGAGTACGAAACCATTTTGGCACAAATGAACTTTCATAATATCTGGTAACAAATACTTCAAATGTCTACACCTACTACACGGACGACAAATTTTTGGATCGTTTCCGTTATTACTTAAAACAAATTCAACAAATACGTTTATACCATTATAAAAATCTTCTTTTATTAAGCCCCTCAGTCCTTTTCTTTGGTACATCCATCTCCTTCGATCAACAAAATAATCAATCATTTTTCCTATTTGAGAAAATGAGAAGTTCAAAATTTAATATTTATTTTCAAGAATACAAATTCGAAAAAGATTATTTTCATGGTCATATAATATTTGAATTTAAAGAACTACTTCAAAATTTTAAAAATATTTTCAAATAGGGCACATTTTATTTTTTAACGTATCGATACAAAAAATTGTACAATTTTTTTTTCCACGGTCAGGCATCCTACTTCCCATTACAAACATAGTAAGCATTTACATTTCGTATATTACTTCGTCTCAAACGATTCAACAAAATTTCGGCAGCATTTTCCTTTTGTTCCCTGCATTGTACACAATGCGTGTACGCAGGAAACAAAAAAGAAAAGTTAGACCGAAATTTTATGAACCATTTGAGACGAAGTAGTATACAAAATGTAAATGCTTACTGTGTTCATAACTTGTATAATACAGGGACAAATCCAACAAACATTGTACCATATGAATATAAATAGTCGTTTTTCGAAAAAAACGACTATTTATACAATGATCATGTACAACACTCGTCAGACGGGGCCAAAAACTCTCTAAGGGACATTTGTCAATTAGATGTGCGCATTTTACGAAAAAATATAGTTTTACTAACTGTTCACATTTACAAAAATATATTTTAATTCAACACATTTATTCGACGTATTACATAAACTTAAGGCTCGTTCGACGCATTTTCTTTGTTGCATAAGTCAATACGTGCACAATATAATATTCCTAGCTCGTGCATTCATTTTATCTAATTCCAACTAACACAATACAATGATAGCGGCGCTACACACATATACAACCGTAGAATCAAGGCATACACAACGATTTACATATACACGAACAACCACAAATTACATGTTTTTCATAATTTCACGATAAAAGATGAAATAGGAATACCATGGAATGCTAGAAACTATTATAACACTATTGGAAACAATTTCAATCACCAATTAGCCCTAATTTAACAACTTATGCAAATCTGGATTTAGGGTAAAAATTAGATTTTTGGCGAAAATAAGAGATTATACGTGAGCTAGAGAGCAATAGACGTTGATTACGCAGCCGGGTAGGATCTGAAAGCTCGAAATTGATGATTGGAAGCTTGGGGAAGAGATTTGGGGATTTTGGGTTAAAAATTTTCATATGGAAATGAGGAAGAAGAAGGCTTGGCTGAGCCCTGTAATTCGCGATTTTCCGACGGCTTCCGACGGCCGCCGACGGCCCGTCGGAAGCCGTCGCCCCCCCCCCCCCCCCCGTTGCTATTTAGCCATTTTCTAGTAGTGATAGGGGTTTGGTTTATTAGAAGAAATATTTTAAATAATATTCGTTTTGGCCCATTTAAATATGATTTTGGAAAAGAGGAAATCTTCCTTAAGTTTTGTTAATATACCTATATCGTTGGGATAAATATATGGATATTTTCTAAGTATTGAAAATATAATGGTTTGGAGTATACTTATACCAATGAGATAAGTATATAAATGTTTTCTAAGTAATGAAAAGAGTATAAGGGGTTTGGGAAAATATCTTTTGTAAAGGTATTTTAAATCAAAGATTTGAAAAGTGATTTTATTAATAAACGATTAATTAAAGAGGCTTAGTGGATTCCATGGGAAATTAAATTTGGATTGTTATTTGTTTATTTGATAGTTAAATAACCAACTATCAAATCTGAGCCAAAATATAACTTTGGAAATATCTAGGAGAAATACATGGGTTATATGGCACAATCATCCTTGATGATCCTATACTATGCGTATAAATCTCGTTTTGTTCTCCTAGAGAAAATGATAAGGAAATCCGTCCATTTAAACGGTTAGAAGATGATCTCCACTCTTATTTATCGTCTGATCATTTCCGAAAAACTGGAGTTGAGTTTACCGAAAAATAACGAATGTTGGTTCGAGGAGACCGGGATCGGATAAGTATGAATTATCCGAAAACTACTTCAATTCAACTCAAGCATCATATTGAAGACATTTTGAAGATGATGGAATCGAAGACGGAGTTCTTGGAAGTGCAAGGGCTGCTTGCTACTAATTCTGAGGGCGATTCCAAAATGGATATAGTAGAAGTAGTGCCTCGGTCTATTCATATTCTAAACAACTTGTATGGATGAATGCAAGAATTGTATTATGCCTGGAAGGCAGTGCTAGAATTCCAATTGGTAATTCCTAAGAGAGGGAAAATGTAATCATAACCTCACAAGTCTCACAACTTGGTAAGGACTAAAATAGGAGATACGCAGCAGAGCTATGTGGTTCGCTACCATTAGGAGCATCATTCCTCGATCTAGAGTTGATACTTATATTTTTTGGTATGCGCAAGAGTGGGCCTTGGCTAGTGCACATTGTTTTAGAGCCTTGGTCCGGGGGATGATGTAATTCAGCTTGTTATGTTAAAGGGGCAGCCAGTACTATGTAGTAGGGGTGCAAGAAGTTCTTGTTGACCTCGGTACATTTTATTTAGAGATGTACTATGACGGACGTTACCCCAGTAGCTCATTCATTGATGGAAATCCAATCTCCAATACATGCCCATACGGATTTAACTATATACATATTATGCTGGAATTTAATTAATGTAAAATTTTCAACTATGATTAATATTTATTTTACCTAGACATTATTATAATACCGCACAAGATTTCCTATAAAAGGTTTGGTTATCGTAAGGTAAAACCCGTCCGTGCTTATGTACGACGTGGTCTTATGAGATACCTTTATTTTGAAAGGGTCTTTAAAATATCTGAAATTCCAATTGATTGTGTTTCTCACGCTGGTTTTAGCAGACTGATCCGGACGTTATTTTTCTCATAATGTTCAGGTCAGCCCAAACATATTTTCCAGATTTAGTGGATACCTTGGAGCTTTCTGGAGACGAGCTTGAAGCCTCCAAATGTACTTCTGTATTTTCCCTTTATCTTTTGCTGTTTGTTCTTGTAGTATTTATCAGCAATTATAAGGATAGATTGTTATAACTGTCCAAGGCTGATTATAGGATAATTGTACTTTGATTGCTGTATGTATATTAAAGTTTAGTTTTTTTGTAAAGATTATTTGTATATTATATGTTACTCATCACGTTTCATGAGATTTTGTTATGTCTTTTCTTTCTTTCACCCCAATGATCTGTCTTTCCGGCACTTGGATGTTCGGCATGTAAATACTGTGGATGTATTAGTGTCGACTTCTGGGAATCGAAAATGCGGGTTGTTACACCATCTCAAAAGGCGTCCTTATGTTTTATATTAAAAAATAGTTGGTGACTTTTCAAAAAGCTCTAACTACGTTTTAATAAAAAGAACATAGGTAGCATTTAAAATGCTGCTTGTACACTTTGACTAGCTTGGCGCTGAGCAGATCAAAAGTAGTTCATATTCGTAATTAGTTTGCAAATAGACCTGAAAGCGTGATATGTTTTCAACCGTGACCCAAATCGAAAAAATCACTATTTTTGTATTATTTTTTATCTGCACTAGTGGATGACACACATGATCTGCACTTGATATAAAGAGCATGCACATGATATAGTGGTATGCATATATATATATATATATATATATATATATGCTTGTGTGTGTATGCACGCACACACAAACATACATACATACATACATACATACATATATGTGTGTGTGTACACACACAACATTTTGCTAATTGTGGATCATACTTATTCTTGTGTTATTTTTATGTGCAATAGTAGACGACATGCATGATATGCACGTGATGTAAAGATGCATGCACACGATATAGTTGTAAATAAAATGGTATTTATGTAAAGTCAACGACAGTTGAAATAATGAATACTAGAGAAACCGAGGCCGCATATTCCCATTATTAACAATATAGAGATATAGACATAGTTAATTTTCTCATCAATACCAGTTTCTGCACATCCAAACTATATTTATATTATGTTACATGAGTATGGTTTCTGTTTGCATCAAAAATGTCCAAACACCCAAAAATGACTAAATACCCAAACAAAAAAAAATGACTAGACTATATTTATATTATGATAAAAAATGAAGAAACACCCAAAAACAGATATCTGGTGAAGACTGGGACCTTGAGTGTGATCCTAGTAATAGTTTGTAGGAGGTGAGATCATTGTTCGTCAAATATGTTAAGTTTCTACCCAAATTCAAATCACAAATCACAAATAGATATTCTAGAATGCAGGAAATAATGGGTAAAATAAATAAATGACAAACATAATTTTCATAGTGCTTCGGCAATCTCCCACTTACGTTCATTTTATTTCGTTTTTTATGATTCTCTGATTTACGATTATTACGACACTTGCAAGATCTCCTCGGATTGGTTACAATAACTATGGATCAATATATCTGTGGTTGGCAAAGCCCCGATCCCATGGATTTTGGAGTCGGTCCGCCACAACTCGATGTTGGATAGTGGACTAGTTAATTGAAGTTGATTTGATAAGACTGAGATGATTTCTTGCTATCCAGAAGTGCTTCAGAGATTCGGTTCGGTTGATTCGGTTAGGTAGAGATTCAGTTAAGTGAGATTCGATTAGGTAGAGATTCAGTTAAGTGAGATTCGATTAGGTAGAGATTCCGTTCAACTAATTCGGTTCGGTAGTTTTTAGTCCTCCAAGACTTGTCCGCTCATGCATGTGGTATTTATAGCTATGAGGTTCCCACAAAATAGACACTTTCCATGTATAACCAATCCAGTTCGGTAATATTCGATCCGGTAAGAAACAGTTGGATAGTAAATAGTTAGGTAGTAAACAGTTAGGTAGGAAACTCCCCACCGAACCATTTTTCATGTTCAACGATTACTCCCACCAAAGCGTTTCTCCTATTCGGTCCTTACTCTCTGCTGAACCATTTATGTTGTTTCTTTTAAGACCGATTTCCTTATGCCATTTTTTTCGTTTTAACTCGAAATTGAGTGAAACTTGGACCGATAGATTTGTATTGTTGAGTAGAACAGTCAAATGCCTTTAGTTGTTCCATTTGAGCCATTTTGAGTGAACTAGATAGCAGTTCTCTAAGGTGGGATCCAAATTGGTTAGACAGTGGACCAATTTTAATATGAACATATCTCTCAATCTGGAGCTTAGATTGAGATGCAGTTTCAACTAAGGTACATATCCCAACTTTACGCATATTTGCTCCTAACGTTATCCCTTAACACTTTGTCTTTCCTTTGTAATTATGTGATGACATACCTTTCTTATGGTTTTTTCGCCTTCATCATGCTGTGGACGAAAATGTCCATGACAATTTCATTATCCGATTTGTGGTCAATATTAAATTTTAGCCGTCCATATTATTTTTATATGGAAACATTTTGATATATTGTAAGCAAATGCAGGTAAATTTAATCTATTTACGTTCCATACAACAGCTATATATATGTGCATAAAGGTTCCGAGTGTTGGTAAAAATGTGTATGTGTTATCCACACACAGTTTCACGTATCTTTGGCATATATAGGAGAGAAATTTTGTAATGATGGCACTGTTAGCAAAGGTTAAGTTTTATGCTATTGTATTTCCTCAAGTTAATATAGAGTGAGCAAAAATATAAAGAGTGAAACTTGCTGCTTAAATAATAGGAATGTAACTCATATTTTTTTTAAATATTAGAGAATAAATTTTCATTTTAGGCACAATAAAATTTTTTTTCCACTTTAGGCCTCGTTCAAAACGTATTACAAAAATAAGTCTCTTTTTATATATAACAACATTTTAAACATGCGTATTTCAAAAATGCGCAAGCACAAAAAATAAAAAATAAAAATACACTTGTGCATTGCAAAATGCGCAAGTACAAATTATTATTATTATTTTTAAAAAAAATACACTTGTGCAAACTTGGATTGTGAAAAAGGAGATTTATTTTTGTAGATAGTTTTGAACGAGACCTAAAGTGGAAATAAGTTTTTTTCTGTAGCCTAAAATGAAAATTTGGTCCAACAGTAGGAAGTTGTTTCTGGGTTTAGAGTTTTTAATTGTTTAGGTAACAGGAACTACATAGAAGTATGCATGTCGGAACAAGGTTAATATGAGAAAAATACCGAAGTCTTACACAGGTTACTTGCAAGAAAGCTATTTACAAAAGATATAGTTTTGATTTGGAAGAGAAGAAGTAAAGAGAGAAGAAGAAACATATTAGTCTCACATGGTAGAAAGTTATACAAAATATTTATATAAATATAGTTTTCTCATGTGGATGTTGGGGCCTTGGGGCTCCCACATGTTTGCTTTGTTGTGAGTAAAGAAGTCATGCAACACCATACGCACCCCGCCGCCGTCCGTCCGACCGGGTCGGGTTTCGGGTCCGAAAATATATTTAGATCATATATGAACAGTAACGGGCCAGATTTCAGCCCGTTAAGAACCCAAAACCGGAATTTCTGAAATTGAATATAGGGTGGGAAATTGCAACGGTTTTCTGAACGTTGCAAAATATGAATGGACGCGACATTTGAATTGCGAACCGTTGCAAACGGTTGTGACACTTCGCGAATAGGCACATCTTCACATCTATAAATAGCAACGCCCAGAAACATTTCAAAGAAATTTTTTCTGAATCCTCTTCTTCTTCTTCACATTGCGGTTTTGCAACGCTATAACTCCGTCTCCATTGCTCTGTTTTTGTGACGCCCCTCAGGTGTTGCAAGCTTAGAAATCATCGCAGAATTGCTCCTTTCTTCCTCTTCATTCTATTCTATATAAATTGCATCATCAGAAATCATTACTAAAGTGTTCTTGGTCGGATCAAAGGCGTACAAACTTTGAATCCGATTTCGCTGTTATAGGGCTTCATTGAATCCTGAAAGTCGATAGTTCGATAACCCATTTGTACCTGGTGGGTTGAACTATTGTCTGAAAGAATCTATTATATAGATCCTTGAAGTCGGAAGTACAACATTATCTTCTTCCTAATTGCCATCAAATTCGTCTCGAACCGCAAAATTCCCAACATATACCAGCTACAAAGTGAAATCTTTAATGAAATTGCATCTAAAAGATTATTAGGTATGCACTTGCGCGTTAACTTTTTTCCCTAACATTATTCATAAGAAAATATATATATTGAAACATTCAACTTTTGATGATACCATCCTTACATATGTTTGCTCTTTCAGTTACATATGTGCTTATCTCATGCTCGAAGTGTCTACATTCCTAGCATCTTCGGCATTACCAACAAATAGATGCAATAATCTGATCATAGAGTAATTCATATTTGCTAAGTCATTAAGTTGGTAAAGTTTTCAGTGGCGTCTTTTGACCCTTGAACTTTATGCAAAATAAGACATAAAAAACCCCAAATATCATTAACAAAATCAATAGTGTTGTAATGTTTTCCTTGCTTATGTTTGTGGTATATAGTGACATGAAGCTTTTGGCTGAAGTTTAGCTTATTCTTTATTGGTTAGGTGTATTTCTTGTTGCTTACTGGTTTATTTCTTACCTACTGATTATCCCTGGTATTACTTGTATGGCAATCGTGGTTTATATTTCCACACACGAAACTCCTTATACGCTTTTCATATGTCGGAGACTTTAACAGTCTAATGATACTTTTGAGATGTTGACCTTATGATAATCTGGTAAAAGGGCTGAGGTAACTTAGCTGAACACGGTCAATATTCTGATTTCTATAGCATAACTACTAATGTTTTAATGAACAAAGAAATACTTCGACCCATGGTTGCAGTATCATTTACGTATCATCAATAATTCTATATCCAGGGTTCTGTTTCAACATATTTATGTTACTAATTTCTTTAAAAAAAAAACTTATTTGTGAATGGTAAACTGCTGTATCATAATGATCACATTGCCAATTTGTTTAAATGCAAGTTGTAATTACGTTGACATCACTAAGTTTCTTAAGCTATGACATAAAAATCCCCGATAAAAACTTATTAATTACAATATGAAATAATCAAATGAAATACAACACTTTGAATGCGAAGTATTTTATTATCCACAAACTGATACATAGCCTCTGTATTCTGTACTCAAAAAGAATTCTTTATCCTGCTACATATCTCAAAGACCTATGCATAAAATGCAAGTAAAAATAAAAAATAAATTCAACTCTTCTATGGGTGAAAATATCAACAGACGTGTCCTCCTTCACCAAAGCGTAAACCCATCACCCTGACCAAGATATATGACTGCAAAATCAACGAACATACGTACAAATTAACATCATATCTCATTAGAAAATAGTGGGAAAAATCAGTAAAATTAAAAAAAGATTGCTTACTCTAAAATATCTTTCCATCCAAAATCATCTATGTCAACATCATCTAGAGTTAATCCACCATTAATCTCTAAAGGTGCTGAATTTGGTGAACTACTTGCACTCAAATTGAATGCATCTAATTGCACTTGATCAATCAGACCATTCTCTGATACTTCTGCAGTCATAGACGGCACCGAGTCAAAGTCCAATGTGTGATCCCCATAATTCATCGATGGAACAAAATCATTTGCGACATTTGAAAACATATTATTTGATGTCATGAGACTTTTAGCATTTGCAGAATTGTTTGCAATAACTTGGATCAGAGTTTGAAAAAGCTGTAACTTCTGAAGCTGAATGGCGTTGTTGATTAATGGATTCGTTGCCAAATTTGTGTAGTTTTGCAGGTCTGAGAGTAGATTAAGGTGATCTGATCTTGGCCTGTGCGTTACTGGATCGATACCCATTATTAGCAGCTTCTTTCTCAGGTGCGTGTTCCAGTAGTTCTTTATTTCATTATCTGTTCTCCCTGGTAATCTTGCAGCTATCATTGACCACCTATATATAAATACAAATATGTTAGTTTTATTCATTTGCTACATAAAAGTTAAAGAATTGTTGAGTGATTGAAAATTACTTACTTATTTCCAAGGACTGAATGAAGCTGAATGATAAGTTGCTCTTCGTCTTCAGTAAACCTTCCTCGTTTTATATCAGGTCGAAGGTAGTTAGTCCATCGAAGTCTGCAGCTTTTCCCGCATCGATTAAGCCCAGCATTTTTTGGCAAATTGCGCCAATTGCCACAACCATGCTTCTGTATATACTCCATAAGTTTTGTATCTTCTTCAGTAGTCCATGGTCCTTTTTTCACATTTGCTTCTCTATCACAACATGGTGACCTCCCCATTGATGATGATAATTTGCAAGTATCTGATGCTGTTGTGTTTAAGTTGAGTTTGCAAGCTTAGTGTTTATGAGGGTGTTTACAGAACTAATTGCTAGAAGAGGGGTAAGAAGATTTAAGATTTTGATAATGTGTGTGTTGCTATATATAGGAGTTTGCGGTAGGGCCTAGAATCAGTAAATATGATTTTTTAATTTCGATTACTTGGATATGTGGCATATAAGTATAGTAGCTGACATTAGAGAAGTAGTCAAATAGTATTATTTTATTTTAATATGCATATTTTCTTCATTAATAACCAAATGACTGCATATTGTATCCACAATCTAAAGTGCATGTCTGGATATTATTTCAGTTATGCACCACTTATAGTCAACATTTCATTGCAAATGTCATCTATGGGTAATCGTTTACTGTACATTAATGAAAATTGATGTATTCTTGCATACATATATTATATGTATCCGAACTATTGTACTATATTCTGGATATTCAAAAATGCAATACTCACTACTTAAAGTATATTTATAAAGTATAAACAATAGAACAATATTAATAAATACATATGAGTGCGCAATCTAGGGTCATTATGTGACTTTTTGTTTGTTTTTACCAAAATAAATAAATAAAACTAAAAAAGAAAAATGAAACTATTAATATAAGTAAATTAACGCAGCAATGTTTTCAAATATATTCAAAACATATTTCTGAAATGTATGATTCTCTATATATATTTTTTTAAATTCTATATTTTTTTCTTCACTAGTTATCAATTACACAAAAATATCTGTTACTTTTCTAAGTATGTTTTTATTTTTTTTTCAAAATGTAAGCTTGCCTTGTGGGGTTAAAGATGATGTGTAGTAAGTTAAGCATGCAAACCATAAGTACAAGAAACTTCAGATATGCAATGGCCACGTGGTCGGACTCATGACGGTCAACAAAGTTAATTAACCAGACAAAATATGTTTGCTTAAAATGAACTCAACACCTGTACAGTTATTTCAACATAAATAGTTAAAAGTTAGGGCAACCACAATTTCTGCTTTCTGCATGCAGTTCCTTGTCAAATTAAACTCCTTGTGTATGGTATAGTATATATAATATGGTATAGTTAGCTAACTAATCCTTTTTTTAATTCACATTAGCTCAAAGTAGAAACAGAGGATAAGTGTGCTGTTTGTTAGTAGGTTAAATACATGGATTATTTGATTAAACATTGCAACTTATATAAGCATTTTTGTGCTTTGTGGTTCATAATTTGCCAAATTTCCACTGCGTGCTGAAATCATATGAATCATACAACTACGTTTATAAATGCAGCAAGCAATCAAATAAACCATGTGTATCACAGGTTGCCTCTAGTTAAGAAGTAACTTGACCATTGTCATGTTAATTTTTGAATTCATGGGTACATAGCGATTATACATTCACGTTACTGTGTAGAACCTTCTGAAAATTAGCTAAAATTTCAGATAAATGTTTGATTATTAATGTTTCGTCCATCAAGTCAAAATTAATGCTTCACCATTCGTCATACAAAATTATTTAAGATAAGGTGTCATATTCAAAGCTCAAGTAATAATTAATTGAAGTAAATCAATGATCATCAGCATGACCGTCATAGGCCTCGTTGCAAATATCTTAGCTGTATCAATTTATTAATTTTCTCAAAATACACCGATATGTTATAGGTTCCAGTTTGGTCCAATAGCTTATGAACATATCTAGCATTTTACAGTGTCATGCTAGTAGCAGTTATCTTACAAATATTGCACTTGACCTAAGTTTCTGAACAACTTGATTACCAAGCTTGTTGCTGTACATTTCCCCAAAAACTTGATAATAAGTTTTGGTCCTTGCTAGTTAATTGACAAATGTATCATTTTGCCCGAAATAAATTATTGTTTGCAAAAGTTGCTGGTAGTTTTTTGGGTTCATTTTTGGTTGGAGTGTGAATGTTGATGTTTTAGCACCAAGAAGTTATGGTAAGAAGACTCCTGTAAAACCAAGAGTTGAAAAATACGAAGAGTCAAAAGAATCTTGTATCCGAATAAACTAACTGTTTCTAAACAAATTTTTTTCTTCTTCTTATACTTGTTCAGTTTTGCTACTCAACTCAAGTCGGAAGCTTTATGACTTTTGTCGTGAAAATGTAATAAAATCCGTAGTTGGTACTGACTACTAGCAATCTTATATATGTGCCACATTGGGCACATGGGACAGCAAAAACAGTCACAGAGAAATTGACGTGCTGTATACTTAGCCTAATCCCCCTACGAAAATTTATAAGCCTATTGTTTAACTGTATACTTAGGTGTGCTCAAAACCATTATCATGATTAAAAAAAAACATATGGTGCTGTATAAAGGAAGAATACAATAGCATAATTGGATGTTATGATTGAACGGAAGACATCATGGTACATCCATCTTTTTTCAGTGCTCGGTGCTCTCCTCTCTCGATCTCGGGACCCTCTTCTTTCAGATTCCAGAGCATGTGGAGGACCCACCACTCTTTCCTTCAAGTGGTTTCTAACTCTTGGAGCTCCCCTGTTTCTGCCTCTCCCTGTTCGGCTTTTGGGCGCAAACTATTGCGTCTCAAGGCTTGCCTTAAGGTGTGGAACGTTGAAGTTTTCAGGAACATTTTTGATCGCGTTCGATCTGCCGAAGAGACTCTAATCGTTGCCGAATCTTTGTTTGACGACCTTCCATCCGCCTCAAACAAGGAGACGTGGGACCTTGCCCAAGTTTCTTTCTCCTCCGAACTTCGTGTCGAGAATGACTACCTCCGTCAAAAGGCAAGGGTCAAGTGGGCTATCCACGGTGATGCGAATTCCAAATTTTTCCACTCTTCTATTCGTAAGAAGAATAGTCTTTTATCAATCCGTGAAATTTTCCGTCCTGATCTCACTATGGCCTCTGAGCCCGAGGAAGTGAAAGACGTCATCCTTTCCCACTTCCAATCCTTCTTGGGCTCCCCGTCAGCTTCTGTTACTGACCCAGCCCTTCTGGCTTTCATTCCTCCGTTGGTTCTCCCCTCAGAGGGCGCCATGCTCACGGACATCCCGGCCCCTGAGGAGATCCGTTCTTGTGCATTTGCTCTGAGCAAGGACAGTGCCAGTGGTCCTGACGGCTTTAATGGTGTTTTTTATCGGACTACTTGGTCTATTATCCAGGCGGATTTTTGTCTGGCTGTTCAATCTTTCTTCTTGGGGGGAAATCTTCCCTCTGGTTGGACCTCTACCAATTTGATTCTCATTTCGAAGTGCGACAACCCTCGGGCGTGCTCGGACTTTCGTCCCATTAGCCTCTGTAACTTCTCTAACAAGGTTATCTCGAAAATTCTGGCCACTCGTTTGGCGCCGTTCCTTGAACGTATCATTTCCTCTTCTCAGGCAGGCTTTGTTAGAGGTCGTCTTATCTCTGATAACGTCCTCCTCGCCCAGGAACTGATCTCCCAAATTGATCGGAAAGTTAGGGGTTCCAATGTCGTTTTTAAACTAGACATGGCTAAGGCCTACGATCGCATGTCTTGGTTCTTCGTCATCAAGGTCCTTCGAACCTTTGGGTTTCCGGAGGGGTTGATTGACATGGTCTGGCGACTTATTTCCAACGCCTGGTTCTCTGTCCTCATCAATGGCTCCGCCCATGGGTACTTCAAAGCGGGGAGGGGCCTGCGCCAGGGGGATCCTCTCTCGCCTTCATTATTTGTGATTGCGGCTGAGGCGTTTGTTCGGGGTCTTCAGTCCTTAACCATTTATGGTCAAATCCAACGTTTCGGTATCCCGAGGGGTTGTCCCCTTATTTCTTCGTTATCATTCGCTGATGACATTGTTATTTTCTCTAACGGCAGCCGTTCCTCTGTTAGGAGGCTCCTTAGTTTTATCCATCAATACGAGAGATCCTCGGGTCAGCTTGTTAACCCCTCCAAATGCTGCTTCGTTCATTCTAAGGAGTTGTCTCCTGCTAGAGCTGCTTGGATCGAGTCTACCTCTGGTTTCAAGGAATCTTCCCTTCCGCTTCCTTACCTTGGTATTGTACTTTATCGGGGCAGGAAACTAAATGCTATTTTCGATCCCTTGCTTGACAAAGTGAGGGGAAAGATTTTACGCTGGAATGCGTCTCTTCTTTCTCAGGCCGGTAGGCTTGTTCTCATCAAATCGGTGTTGGATTCCATGGGAACTCATATCTTCGCGACTATGACCCCTACTGCCTCTTTCTTCCGTTCTTACCGGTCCTTGGCCTCTTCCTTCCTCTGGGGTAACAAGGAAAGTGATCGACGGCATCATTGGGTGTCGTGGAACACGGTTTGTCGCCCCAAATCTGAAGGCGGTTTAGGGCTGCGTAACCCGACCGACCTTTGCAAGGCATTTGCGTGTAAACTGTGGCATCGGTTTGGGGCTAACAACTCCCTTTGGGCTTCTTTCCTCCGTGCTAAATATCGTCGTCTTGAGGGAGCTAACTTCTCCGGCTCTCCTTCTTTTGCTAGTGAAACCTGGAAGCATATGCAGTCGGTTAAAGCTTTCTCTGACGCTCACGGCGGCATGACAGGCTGGGATGGCGACTCCTTCTCCATTCTGACAGCCTGGTCTTCTATCAGAGTTCCTTCCCCTATCCGTCCTGAATTCTCTTTCATTTGGGATACTCGGACTCCACCCAAAGTTTCTTTGCTTATGTGGCGCCTTCTTCACGATGGTTTGCCACTAGACGTTAATATCCAACATATCGGCATTCCTTTGGTGTCCCGCTGTCATTGCTGCGGCAACGGGGAAAGGGAATCTTTGAGCCATTTGTTTTTCGAAGGCTTCACTGCCAAAGCCTGCTGGAATTACTTCGGTAACCTGGTTGGGGCTCGGAGTAATACTGGCATGTCCTCTGATTTTCTTTCTTCCTGGTGGATCGGGAATTCAGGGAAATCCCTTCGGGCTATCGTGTTCAGACTTATCCCGTGTCTTGTTTGCTGGCATGTCTGGTGCGCAAGAAATAAGGCCATTTTCGACAACGTTCCTATGGATCCGCTTTCCATCATCCATCGCGTGAGGAATGATGTGTTCTTGGCATTTCGGGGTAGACCTTTCAAGGGTTCACTGAGCCAAAGATCCTGGCGGTTAGTTGGACTGCTATCGATCACTTGCGTGCAGTCGGCCGCCAGACTTGGTGTTGGTTGAGTCTTCTCAGTAAGGTGGTGCCTTTCACACACCGCCTTTTTCCCTCTCCCCCCCTCTTTTTACTTTAATGTGTTTGCTAGCCTGTTTCAGGTTTGAGCGGTTTTTCATTGGTTGGCTTTCTCTTGTGCTTGCTTGGTGGGTTTTGGTTGGTCTCTTCAAGATAGGTCGAGCGGGTCTTTTCTGCTGCTCCTCGCCTGGCCTTTTCGTATTGGTTTCTGTGGTTTGGTTTTGTCTTGCTTACACTGCGCAGTGCTCAGCCCGTGGTTCCGTCTCCTTCTTCACTAGCCGGGGTATCTGTTCTGGTCGATCCGGTTGGCCAGCAATAATCTCCTCTCCTGGAGGTTGTCTGCGTTGGTTTCCCAGTGCTGGTTGTTTGCATTGCAATCGCTTCTGTGGTTCTGATTGGAGGTCTGGTCTTTCCGTATGGTAAAGACGGGTTGGTGGTTTGCTGGTGGTCTCATTTTCTCTGTTCCTTTCTATGTACAGGGCGGAATAGCTGCCGCTGAGTTTTGTATTTCTGGTTTTTCTTGTACTTTTTAAATTTTGGGTCAATGGGTGGTGTCGCTTGATGCTAGCCTTTTCTGTAAGCCCCGGAGAATGGCTTTTATTCTCATTTTGATTATATACTTTTATTTGAAAAAAAAAAAAATACATCCATCTTTTTTTAACTTAGTTAAGTTTCAGAAACTGAATAAGTTACAATTTCAACATTTATTCAAGGTTGTATTAAGTTTAAATTTAATTTCATATTTTTTATTAAATTTATATTAAGTTTAAATTATATTTCATATTTATAAGTTAATAATCAGCTAAATTAATTCATATTTATATTATTGATGAGTTAATATTTCATCATGTATTTAACCAAGTTTAATTTGGAGTTGAGATCCCCTATCCCCATTCAATCACCACCCTTAATTTCACTGATTTGATTAATTTATCAAATTAATTAATCAACAACGGACGGTGTATAGATCACAAGGGCACCGAGGATAAAGAAGACTAACTCTTTAATTTGTTTCTCTACAAAAAATGGATTAATCTATATCTTATGCTTATAACTTAATAATAATTTAAATTAACATCTATGGTAATTTACATTCAATTTAAAATTAACAATAATAAGTTTAAATTTATGGTTAAGTTTGTTTAGTGATAAGTTAACAACTATAATTTAACAGCTACAATTCAGTAGTTTTATTACAAAAAATATCAACTTAAAAATTTCAATACCAAAACAAAAATTTAAATAATTCTAGGTAGCAAAGCCGTAGCGAGATGCGAAACATCGTCTCGGCGGAGAACAATGCATGTTATTAGTATAATTTTTATTTTTAGAAGACTAGTCAGATATATAATTTATACATAACATAATTTAGATAATATATATGATCTATCTCTTTGTCCTTTTTCGAGGTAGTGGCTACCAGATTTTTAGAAACCCGAGCAAGTATTTACGGGAGATTCTGAAACTCAGACGATGAACATCAAATGGTGAATATTTTAAACTGCATAGTTACACATTTTAATATCCATAAAGTAGTATTACTTGGTCCTTTTGTTGTGTTTTACCGTAGGATCTTGATTTTTAGAAAATGAAGAAATTATTGGAGAGATGATTCAAAAACAATATTTTAACTTCAAGACTCTATAATACGAAGAAAAGTGTCTATTCTAGAACATTCTTATTTTTAGATTTGGATGTACAAAGTTCTATAAATACCTCTACCTAGGACACTTGTGGCATCTTGGCAAACAGAGTTTGAGATCTTGTTATACTTTTGAATCGCAGTGGAAGAAGTGAAGTATATTGATGATTTTATTACTTGATTAATGAATATGATACATATTGATACTCAGTTGTATTTATAAAATTACAGTTGGGCTAAATACAATACGGCCCAGTACTTTATAATAAAGAAAATCAATGTGCGGTTATGATCTTGTTTGAGATTGCCGAATGGTTGAGATGTCCTTTTACAACCCTACTTTCATTATATGCTAATGCTTCTGTGCGCCTCCACTTCATTATATTATACTTCTCATTTTCTAACATCCCCCATCAAATCAACATTAGAGTTAGGATGTGATATCCCCAAATTTGCGCGACTCATTCAATCGACGCGATAATCTTCAAGTTCTTCTGAATCTAGTGAGATTTCTCAGTCTTGACGAAGCTAGACTTCTCTATAGCTACATCAATCTTCAATTGTTTGAGTCAAAGATGCTGAAACATTGATTGGAAGTTAGTGAGTTTTTTTAACTTTATTTGCCTTGTTGCTGCTTTGTTCGACCTCTAACTCGCTTCTGAAGCGTGTGAAGTTCCTTGCTATAAGTGCTTTAATCAAAATGTCGGCAACTTGGTAAGTGGCAGGTATATGATTTACTTGTAATTTTCCTTTCAAAATCTTTTCACGAACAACGTGTAGGTCTATTTCAATGATTTTTTTCCTTGAGTGAAGAATTGGGTTAACCGATAGATACACTACACTTAGATTGTCACACCATAGTGTTGATTTGATGTCTGTATATGCTTTTAATTCATACATTAGTGCCTGAATCCACATTATTTCAGCTGTTGCATTAGCTATATTTCTGTATTCAGCCTCTATGCTGGATCTTGATATTGTAGGCTGCTTCTTTGAACACCATGACACAACATTGTTTCCAATATAGATACAGTATCCTGATGTGGACCTTCTATCATCAGGGTCTGGTGCCCAATCTGCATCTGCATACCCAATTATGTTGAGATTTTTGCTTGCTTTTATTGTGAGTCCATAGTCTGCTGTTCCTTTTAAATATCTCAGAATTCTTTTGACTGCTTTCCAGTGTTCATCCAATGGTTGCTGCATTAATTGACAAACTTTGTTAACACTGAATGAAATATCAGGTCTAGTTATGGTTACGTATTGTAATGCTCTAACTAGACTTCTATATTGTTTATGATTAAATATGGCTTCTCCTCTGTTTTTAGAAAGATGTTGACAGCTGATCATTGGTGTTGGTTGTGGGTTTGCACCTTCCATTTTTGATTTGATTAGAAGTTCTCTAATATACTTTCTTTGACATAATGTGATCTTTGTATCTGATTTCCTTGTAACTTCTATTCTCAGGAAGTAGTTTAGATGACCAAGATCTTTGATGGAAAATTGATTATTCAAAAACTGAATTATGTTGCTGATCTTTGTATCATTATCACCTGTAATAATTAGATCATCAACATATATCAATATATAAATAGCAACATTTTTATTAATTTTGACAAATAATGAATTATCTGATTTGGTAGACTGAAAATCCATATTACATAAGGTGGCTTTCAGCTTATCAAACCAGACTCTTGGGGTCTGTTTGAGACCATATATGGCTTTATTTAATTTGGACACATAATTTCCATTTTGTGCATAACCATGTGGTTGTTCCATGTAAATTTCCTCCTGTAGAACACCTTTCAAAAATGTATTGTTGACATCTAGCTGTCTAATGTTCCATTTTCTATAGACTGCTATGGTCAAGATAATTCTTATTGTTATTGGCTTGACTACTGGTGAAAAAGTTTCACTGAAGTCAAAGCCATGCTCTTGGGTGTATCCCTTAGCAACTAGCTGGGCCTTATATCTTGCTACAGTTCCATCAGGATTTTTCTTAACTTTGTAGGTCCACTTGCAACCAATTATATTTTTGTGAGTTGGTGGGTGAACCAGATCCCATGTTTTGTTTTTCACAAGCGCATTATATTATTCATCCATGGCTGATTTCCAGTTGTTATCTCTGATTGCTCGATCAGATGTCTCTGGTTCATCCATCATTGTTGTTGCTGTGTATATCTTAGGTTTGAATATTCCACTTTTTGACCTTGTCACCATATGATGTTCAGTTCTGAATTATGATTCTGTATGTTGTGATGTTTTAGTATCGACTTGATTGTTGTTATCTGCTTCGTGTCTCTGTTGACTATTGGAATAATCCTTACTGATACTTTGAGTTTGATCATTTGTGCATACATGTGACTGGTTGAGTTGATTAGGATAATCTTCAGATCCATGACCTGGTTCATAGAACACTGTGTGTTGTGGTTCTAATGCTTCTGTTGTGTTGTCAACTTTTGAGTTCCACACATCTGTGGTATGGGTGGTATTGATACATTCGAATTGTACACCTTTTGTGTTGTCTTTATGCCCGTACTAGTGAATGGAAATACTCTTTCATTAAAAACCACATGTCTACTTATAACTATTTTTCCTTTACTGTCAAGACACTTGTACCCTTTCTGCTTAGTTGCATAACCTAAGAAGGTACATGGTGATGATCTGAAGTCTAATTTATGAGAATTATATGGCCTTAGATATGGGAAACATAGACAACCAAAGGCTCTCAAGCATTAATAATCTAGTTTAAGTCCAAACAACTTTTCTATTGGACTTATCCCTTTCAAAGTCTTTGTGGGTAATCTATTTATTAAATAGGTAGTTGTACTTAAAGAGTTAGGCCAGAATTTTAAGTGTAGAGATGCTTAAGCAAGTAGTGTAAGGCTTGTTTCAACTATATGTCTATGTTTTCTTTCGACTGGACCATTTTGTTCAGATGTATAAGGACAAGTAGTTCTATGCACTATACCTTTGTCCAGAAAGAATTTATTTAGTGATTTAAACTCAGTTCCACCATCACTTTGAATGATTTTGACTTGGTGATTAGTCTACTTTTCAACTTGAGTGACAAAATAAATTACTGCATTATGTGCCTCAGACTTTGATTTCAAGAAGTAAATCCATGTATATCTAGTGTGTGCATCACCAAAAGATATATAATATTTATAACCATAATCAGAACTTATGGGTGTTGGACCCCAGAGATCAGTGGCAACCAGTTCCAATGGTATGTTATATTCAGTTTGAGAATTAACAAAAGCCAGTTTGTGGCTTTTGCCCATTTGGCAGTAAGTACAAATGTATGGTAAGGTAAAATTATCAAGAGAAATTTATTATCTACAAGAACTTGTTTTACAATATTTGCATTGGGATGCCCTAATTTGTAATGCCATAGATTAAAGGTAGTTCTGTCTTTCTCAGTTTGTGATATTTCAGAAAAATTACAATGCTTTGCTCCCTTTATAAGATTTTTGCAATTAATCGGTTTAAACTTGTATAATCCTTTCACTACATCACCGTGCAAGAGGATTTCTTTAGTTAATAAGTCTCCAACTAAACAATATTTAGGATGAAATTCAAAATAAACACTACAACAAAAACACCCTTTAATAGCGTTGAAAAAACGCTATTATATGCTACTATAGCGTGTTTTGGTACGCTGTATATTAACATGTTGTTATAGGTCAGTGACCTATAATAGCAACACAAAAAACGCTATAAGAGACGCTATGGACAAAGACTTTTCATAGCGGTTTAAAAGTGCTATAAACATGATTTGTAATAGCCTTGAAAAATCGCTATGAAGTAAAACTATAGCGTTTTTATGAATGTTATATAACAATAAGTTGGGAACTTACAATAGCAAGATAAAAACGCTGTTAATAAGGACTTTTAATAGCGTTTCTGAAACGCTCTCAAATCCTTTAATAGCGCTGTATACACGCTATATATCAACATGTTATCATAGACGAAGGACTAACAATAGCAAGATCAAAACGTTTTATAGCATTTTATTTATGTTATTAAAAATTTACAATGGCAAGATTGAAAACGCTATTATAGATGCTAGAATTACAACAACAAATCATAAACGCTGTAGTTGAGATTTTATAGCATTTTGTGCTTGTTATCTAATACTTTAACAAGCATTTTTATATTAAATTTTTTTCCTGTATTTCTATCCAGTTCTGCGTATTGTGGATTAATTTCAATTACAATCTAATATAGAAGACTTATCTACTCAAATTGCCATATTATACACATTTATAAAAATATAATATATCATTTCACATAAGTATATAGAAACACATTAAATCAGACATAACTCACCATACAATATTCATACACAATAACACATAGTCATGTCATAATATTTCATAGACATTTCATTAAAATAAAAATTAATATTGTTAAAACTAAGGAACCTATGTTATGACTCTCTTCAGTAGATCATCTATCTGAGGATCTCACCTTCAAGACTAGAACCAAACTATCTGATAGCTTTGAAGCATCTGCTTTCACCCTCAAGAAATGAGCTTGATATTCCTGATGTTTTCTGCATTTAAATACAAAGCATGTTATATGTAATAGTTATGATGATACATATACAATCTCAAAATGTTATGTTTATTGTTCCGGTTAATGTAATGAAATAAACGTCCTTATGAAAGGTATCTCTTCTAATTCAACTCATACGTTAATCAACATATCAGTCGACAAAAATAGAAGTTATGCATTTACACTACTAGTAGAATATTTCAAAACTATAGGTGATAATAAACATAAAGCAAGAGAAAGACAAAAGTTCATAACTGAAGCAATTTACTGCACTGAAGCATCCTCAGTTCAAAACTGAACGGTGCTTTCTTTTTTGCTCTTTAGTGGTTTGAGAACTGGCAGGTACTCAATCTATAATAAGTTTAAAACTGAAGCTTTATTTGAGTGTGAAAATATCAGTTTGATAATATGTAGACAAGCTATAGAAGGTTTATAACATCAGTTCGGACAACTATTTCCGTACGTAAATACTACTATGCTGAACAAAATGTGTTATAGTATATACTGCTTCATTAACAGAAGAATCTATCAAACAGCTTTAGATATAACGAGGCTACAAGAAAAATGAGATTAGTGATATTATTCATCAAGTATTCAAACTTGATGAGAGGGAAATTTTTTGCTTACCACTATGTTGAGAGTGAAAAAAGAAGATACTACTAAGAGTGTTAGCTTTTAAGCTTCTCTTTAAAAACTCTAAGTACGCATTTAACCTTAAGTACGTACTTCGGATACACAGGGATATCAGGATATGTAGTCTGTCAAGAATTGTTACTTCTGTTATTTTGTTTTTAATTTTCTTCTTGTCATATTCTTCTAATCTCAATTTCAAACTGATACTGTCATTATTTACCAAGAAAAATCATACCTGTCATTATTTCCTGCCTGCGTTGGGTAATACCACTGCTGTTGCACTGGTACTGTCGGACCCCTTACTGCTCATATCAATCGAAATTAAATTAAAATCGACCTAATCAACGGTACATTTTAACTGGCAATTGCATGCATCATATTTACCTGCGGCTTTACGTGGAGGAACGATCACCACATGCCTTCTTTGCTGATGTGGAGGAACGATCACCACATCGATTCGGAGTCCGGCGAGCCCCAATCGATGCTAAATTGCAGTTATCTAGCTAAGTACAACGAAAATGACCTACAAATTTTCCTTCAATACATATGTATGTTATGTGTACAGATATAGGCAGTTTAATGGTAGTAGGTGAAACTAACCTGCATCTTATGAGATGTGCTGCATGTGTATAGATGTATTACAAGCCTGTGCCCATGTCGCAGCCGGTCTGAAGCACTCTAAGGTCATCCAAATCTTGTGACGACCTAGTACAACTATGAAAGCCACTGGGTTCATAGCCATGCAACTATCGAATAGTGAGAAAAATTCTATTAAATTTCTAATTCTCTGCCCTGCATCTTTTGACTTTCTCTTTACATAGAACCTGCATGCACATGAATAGTTGCTCAGAGTGAGAGTTTGTGAAACTATATGTTCGTCCACCTATCTAATTAGTTATATCTGATATGGTTTCGGTAAAATTTCTCATACTCTAGTAACTATTAAGGACACAGCTGGGCAAGAGAGATTTAGAAGTTAGGGACACAACTGGGCAAGAGAGATTTAGAAGTCTGATACCTAGCTACATTCGAGACTCCTCTGTTGCTGTGATTGTATATGATATTACAAGTAAGATTCTTTGATATGAGACTAATTTTGGATTCCTATAAGCTCAAGTCACGGTTAATATGACCTTTAACATGTTGGTCACATATCCATGCTACTTACGCAAGATAGCTGCGACATTACCAGGGACAGAGACGCTTTCTTATACAAAACAAGCATATATGGTTGATGTAAATTTGAAAGCTACCGATGCAAATGCATCACAGCCTCCATTAGGCGGATGCCTGTGCTAAGGAATCATCTATTATAGTCGTATGATAGTTGGACTATCAATTTCCTGGGTTAATATGTACATATTTGTTCTTGGAAGTTTTGAAATTCCAATGCATTGATAAACATAGTATTTTTTAAACCTTTAAGCGGATGCATGATGTAAGGCTGGATGAATATAGATCCATTTTATACACCTGATATAAATATAAAATATAGACTCTTGCATACTATAAAATGGATAGTTTATATATATTACAATGTTAATCATTTAAAAGCTTTGAACCATAATTTGCATGTAATATTACCATGATATGATGTAGTTTAATGGTATTTGAACCCTTGTAATTCCTTCAGTGAATTCTCATGAAACATTATATATTCTTAGAAATCAAAACATTGCAAACCCTTTCATGGAACTTAATTAGAGAGAAGAAATCATAATAAGATAGATCATTATGTAGAGTTTGCACACCAGTTGAGGTTGATTCTAGGCATGAGTACAATGTAGCAACTAAATTTGTCTCCCCAGCCCCTTCATTGCTCCTAAAATATTGCAAGAATTACATCCTTCATTCTCTCTCTATGGTCCTGAAAGTTGGCTTGGTCTATAAAGCACAAAAAAGATTTATGAGTTGAAAAATGAAATAAAAATAGCTTTATGAATTGAAAAATAAAATAAAAATAAAAATAGACATACTTAATGGTGCAGCTGAATGGATGTAAAGAGTCTTTTAACATATTCTAATCTCTTTAATTTCGGCTCGGCAACCAGAATTGTCGTCACAAAGATCACTCGTTTGGACCAGTTAAGCATCCATTCTCAAGCTCGTTTCAGATCCTTCACACCACTGCTATGCTTCAAATATTTGATGTTTATATATCAAGAACACTTGAGCTTTCCTGACAAGGTTCAAGTCGAGGATTAGCATGTTCAAAGTCAAAGACCATACAATTTAGACATAATGTGGACAGAACAGGATAATGTAGTTCCCTTTCCAATTTAATGTTTCTTTGTTGCTTGGTGATTTAACTGCTACTTTTCTGTTAGTTCATAGTTCAAATTTTCAATGGTGAAACTAAACTAGACACAACATTAAGTCAACAGTTAGGAAAAACTCAAATTTTCAATTATGAAATAATGTTGGTCAAACATTTGGCAGATAATGAAATCAGCAGCACCAACATTCAACAAATAGCAAAATGAAGCGGAGAAACTACAATTCAGCAAACAAAAAATGGGGCGGACAAACTGCAATTCTACAAACAAGAAAAATATGAAATGTTGGCCAGATTTGAGATTGCAATTTCTCAGTTTTACTGCAATTTTATCTTATGATTGTATCAATATATGCTATCATGATCAATATGTCATATTCGACGATTAAAAAAATATTGTATAGATTGTATAAGACTGATTGCGACCTGAAAGATTAAGAGATGTATATCAAGCTCATACATACATCAAGCTTATGAATGTTTCTATGAAAAAGTATAAATTATAAAATTGAATTCATATTTTCGCATTTAAAATTCATAAAAAAACCAAACTGATAGCTTCAATTGTAAAATTCATATTACAAAAAATTGAATTCATAGTAGGAAGGTCCTATTTGCCAATACCAGTTAGGTGAGGTGCTTGAACATAAACAATTGAATAGCCACTTATTTACAAAGTTAGGCAGAGTAATTGAGAAAAGAAAAACAAATTGGAAAAACAACCAAGGCTCAAAAGAAAACAAACGATTATTTTGTTAAGGTCATGATATAATCATCATCTCACTCATGTGAATTGAATTATGTGTTAGCATTCAAAAAGGGAAAAAAGCTTACACACAGACACACTGAGTCAATTGTATATGTGAAGTTCTTTGGTTAACTAAGACATCTGGGTAAATAAAGTAGAAAGTGTATAGAGGCTAATCAGATCCACTCTGAATCTGTGATAACTACTCCCATGTACATGTGTAATAATTGAAATTGCAATATTATACATAAATTATAGTTTACTTACTTAAGCAACTACAAAATTTATGGTGTACTGACATCCATTATGTACAAAGCATAGACAAAAGGTGCGTCAAGGTATCACAACTCGCTGTTAACATATCAGTCACAATACAGATATATAGTAGAGCTAGACAATATTTTCTGAAGCTTCTATATAATAAATATAAGTTAGCTTACCTTTTTTATTTGATTAAATATGTATGGTAAGATCTTTGGATGTAGCATCTGATAAACACATGGTAGATTTATTGCTAATACATGGTTTTTAAATATGTGTTTCATTATACAAATCACTTTGCAAAGTAGTCAACCTGATAATAGTCAACAAGGCAATGTAGATGTGTATAATAAGAGTACATGTGAAAGGAGTATAGATACATAAATGTGGGCAATAACAAACTGCTAATGGCCAAAACAGTGAAGTTGTGGAGATTAATATATCCCTAAATTGCTAGGAACTACCACTGAGATAGAACTTGTATGTACACACACACACTCTAATAAGGAAAATTGCTTATTATGAAATGGCTTGAAATAAGGATAGAATTTTTAAACTCAAATGTTGCGAATAATGTAACAATGCGAAACCACTTAGTTCCATCCTCAGTACTTGAAACTAATATTTTATCAAATATAAATGCTAAACTGATGCTAGAGGACAAGATTTCAATAACTACAGCATAGGAACAAGTTGGGGGAAAATATTTCTTCTTTTTATTTATGAAAAATGAAATAAACACATATGTAGGAAAGCGGATCCAAAGCTCATTCATGTGATTTATCTTAAGATTGGTTTTAAGGATTAACTTGTAGTTATTTTTTAGAGATGCCAAGTACACACTTGAATAAAAGAAATATACAACTGTAGCATATTTGAGACTATAACTAACACACACTAGCTAACATACAATATTTATATATCTGCATATGAGATCATGATGGCCAGAGTTAATTTACTAGAATCTCAACTATGACTACATGAGTCCTGGTTAAGTAATAATAAGAAATAAGTGATATCACATTAAAAAAAGCATATAGTGACACGTAAGCAAAACTTTAAAGGTACCTGCTAGTCATGTGCTTCCTTTCCCGATAATTCATTTGCTCTCTCTCTTTGAGTTTCATTTGTTCCATATCAGCTCTCCCTCTTGCAAGACCCAAATGTATAACATTGTAATCCTACACTTCTTGGATCTGTAAACCTCATCTCCACTAACATTATTTGGAAACGAAAGAATAAGGAAAGTTGGATAGCTAAAAATTTTAGATGGCGCCTTACAAAATTTTGACACAAAATTTATGTACAGTGTTTTGGTTATACTTGTTTAATTTTAATAAAACGAACCACTGCATTATGATTTCAAATGCTATTATATATTCTTCCCTGGTGCTATTAATAAAAACTTTTCTTGTAGTGATAGATATATTATAAATATTTGCAAGTGCAAAATTACTAAGTCATCGGTACATTGGAACTCTTTTTGTATGGAACAAAATTAAATATAGATGATAATAATAGAGTTGGAGGTATAATTTGTGTTGATGAATGGTATTTATTATGGATGAAAAAGGATTAATGTATCACTAAAATCTGTTATGTTCAAACTTGGAAGTACAACTAGTCACTAATTATTTTGTCGTTACTCATTTTATTTTACAGCAACCAAGTTATCATACAATAGATAATACTACATCAAATAGCAATTTTAACTAGCATCTATTTTATATTCAACAGATCTCGGTGATTCTTGATTTGCATGGTGCAGTACAAGTCTATTACCCCAAGATTGGTAATTATGTATATATTATCAAAATCAGCTTTATACGTATGTACAGTACACCTTTTTTCCAAGATATTGTTCAGCCTAACTAAAACAGCAACAAAAGATGACTACTTGATTTATAACATTTCGACAAAATAAAATACATTTAGAAAGTCAAATAATTTACCATCTACAAGTTTGAACAAATCTTAATATGATTAAACCGACTAAGAAAGCATCTTATGCATTGTCAAAAAGAATTAACATATCATTAGATATCACGACTAACAAAACAACATTAATTTACACTGCACTGACTAATGGTAAAGGACTGTTTAGTGAAGCTTCAACTTGAATCAGAACAATTTTAACACCAATCAACCCCTCCCAAAATTTATAGAATGTGTATAATCAGCTCATTTTTGATAGCAATGTGCAATAACGCATAACTACAATGTTTTGTTTTGAAAAATAAAAATAAACAGCAAATATTGGATACCTCGTTAAGGCCAATATTATTATTATTAGGTCGACCCTAGCCATTGATGAAATCAGAAAAATCACGATCACTGTCAAGCTCTTCAATAATGATAGAACCACCACTGCTACCTTTTTCACTGGCGTAGCCACTGCTGTTGGAATCGTCGATGTCGCCACTGCCTCTTCGAATATTTCTTCAGTCTCAACCTCATCAACATCTTCGAATTCAGCTAGCAAAGATCTGTTATTATTGCTTAAGGCAATTTAGAATTTGGCAACAAGACAGCGATTGTAGGCACGATCGCGAGCACCATCGTCGAAGTTCTTCACGATAATAGCTTTCCAACCAGCAAAACAGACGAGGGTATGCGGTTGTGCAAGATCGACAAAGGCAAAGGGCAAGGAAGAGATTTGATGAACATTGGGTGGGATTTGAAATCAGATTTGGGATTTTTTGGAGAAAATTTTAACTCACGGGTAATGTAAAATTTTGGGAGGAGATTTGTTTGGTTAGGGTTTATATTGGAGGGAATGTGAAATTTTCGCCCGCGTAGGTTGGAATGGCGGTGAACAACGTCTTTGACTTGTCATCTTTTAAAAAATAATAATCAATAATAGAAACCAGTATGGGCATGCTATCTCTCTTTGCTATCAAAAGTGAATTTTCTTGTAGTGAAATATTATTATCATTTGCAAACTGAGATACACTCATAAGATTTGTCTTCATACTAGGCACTCTTAATAAATTATTAAGATATAACTGTCTTTCACCTTTGATGCAGGCATTACCAGTGTGTGTGATCCTAATTAGCTCACCATTTCCCATGCATATTGACTGTTTACCTTTGTACTCCTTGCTGCCTAGGTTCAAGTTGTCAAGACTGCTGGTGATATGATTGGTTGCTCCTGAATCAGGGTACCATGTTTCAGCTTGAATATGTTCAGGCTTGTCAATCTCATTCAGGTGATGACTTTTGTTATTATCTAATTGACTAGATGAGTCATATTGTGCTTGTGCTATGTTTACACTGAGATTTCCACTTCTCTGATTGTTTGAGCTTTGACCTGGTACATAATTCATATTAAGTCTGAAATAGCATTTTGGGGCTGTATGTCCAATTTTCTCACATATCTGACATTTGGTTTATTACTGTTATTCAATCTTCCTCTGCCCTTCCTCTGTTAGACTGATTTCCCCTTTTAAATAATTGATCATTTTTGTTGTTATATTGATTCTTGCATTTGTAGTTAACTGCATAGTTGATTGACATGTCTGAATTAGTGGGTTTTTTAGAAATCTATTCTTCCTTCATGTGCAAGTAGTATAGAATGAACATCTTCTATTGATGGTGTAATTCTTTGTGATGAAATAACTGCAACAATTGCCTCACACTCCTCACTTAACCCACTTAGGATGATTGATACTTGTTCAGATTTTGGGACTTTATGTCCTGCTGCCTCAAGCAAATCACATGTTACTTTATTCTTTGCAAGATAGTCTCCCATAGGCTGATTCTCTTTTCTGATACTGTGTAAATGTCTTTTGTGATGCATGACTTTGGCTGCTGATTGTGAGTTGAAGATTCTCTCAACTGTTTTCCAAATTCCATTAGCTATTTTGCTTCCAATTACTTGTGGCAACAATTTAACAGTTATTGAAGATAATAACAAGAAGCATATCAAACTATTTTGCCTTTGATACTTTATGAATTCTTCATTAATGACTGTTTTGTTTTCTTGGTCAGTTATGAATCCAGGTGGGATAGGATGAGTGCTAAGAAGAAACCCTTTAAGCCCATAGCCTCTGACAACGGTTTCTACTTGAACTTTCAAGAGAATATAATTGTCTTCTTCCAAGTGTGCAGTAATCAATTGACTTTGGGGACTTATGACAGTCTTGATAAGATTTTCTATGGCTATTTGAGAATTTGTTGAGTTATCTAAAGTGGTAGAGTTGTTATTTTCATCTGTCACGATGATGCTTCTTGATTCAATAACAGGTTTGAGAATTCAGAACTTCGTTATTGGAATACAAGAAATACTTCTAGCTTCAAGAAAGACAGGTATGTAGTAGCCAGATTTATATGATGAAATTTTTCTGATGAATTTCTGGCATGGCTCTTACTTTCTTGCTGATTTTTACGGATTTCTTGAATTCTGGTATTGGTTTTCTAAATTCTTTCAATCAAATTTGCTTGTTCACTGGAGATTAGCTGCAGCCAGATGATTCTGGCGAGGCACTGATCTCTTTTGGACCAAGCTCTCTGCAATCCAAGTGATGAACTTTCTCTGATGGGTAATCTGATGGTCAGATGATGAGATTTTTCTGATGATTGATTAGATTCTGCAATTGCCGTATATACTTGAGTGTTGTTAAGCTTTTGATCAACCATGATACCAAAATAGAGTTTGAGATCTTGTTATACTTCTGAATTGCAGTGGAAGAAGTGAAGTATATTGATGATTTTATTACTTGATTAATGAATATGATACATACTGATACTCAGTTGTATTTATATAATTACAGTTGGGTTAAATATAATACGGCCCAGTACTTTATAACAAAGAAAATCAATGTGCGGGTGTGATCTTGTTTGAGATTGCTGAATGGTTGAGATGTCCTTTTGCAACCCTACTTTCGTTATATGCTGATGCTTCTATGCGCCTCCACTTCATTATACTATACTTCTCATTTTCTAACATTGGCAATTATTTTCAATTTTATTTCTAGGTTTTTGTATTTAGGATTTCCAACTCTTCCAATCTCTTTCAACTTTTCTATTTAATAAATAAATTAATCAAAACTTGTTTGTTCCTTTGTTCTTATTCTATTTTATTCTCTTCTATTTTTGTTTAATTTTTGCTTCATAGTTTTTATTCTATATGAGATCTATTGATGTGCCAAGAGATCAATAGATCTCATCTTTTCAATTCTCTGCACAATCTATTGAATTAAGGTAAGTTCTTATTTATATTTTCCTTGTTTTCTTATTTTGTTAGAGCGCTTTCTTTTCTTTTCTTACAATTTCCTGTTTGAAATTTAGCAGATTCAACTTCTCAAATCGTCTAACTCACCTAAAAGTTAGATAAACATTAGTAATTAATAACTCCATGTGGATTCAACCCGTATTTATACAACATTACAACAGACGCAGTGCGCTTGCGGTAAAGTAAAATCGCGGTTTTTGTTCTCATCAAAAATCGTCGACCAAGTTTTTGGCACCATTGCCGGGGAGTTTAATAATTTCTAGTGTTTATCTAATATTCAGTTCGTGTTAGTTTTTTTTGCTTGTTTTCTTATTCAATTCAGTTTTGTAGTTTCTGTTTACATTTTTCTTTTCGTTAAAAAAAACATTTTTCAGCTTTGCTCTAGTTTTGGTAGATTGCATTTCATTACATACCATTCTCTTACATTAATCTATCTAATAAAATAAAATCATTTTTTAACATACTTTTTCTCTACAAAAAAAAAGAAAAAAATCAGCTTTCTTTTCCGCTTTCGATCTTCTTCCCGACTCCATACCAACATTGCTACCAACCTATCACATCCAACCACCCACCTCCACAACATCACCAAATCTTGTCAGCCATTGTCGCAACTATCGTCTCCCCGCGCACGCCTCAATCACAACGCATACCCTAATTACCAATTCACGATCTCAAACCTGACCTCATCTGCACTCAAACCCGTTTCGGCCTCCACCTCGCCTCTGTAAACGCTGACACTCCATCTCCATCACCTGAATCCGCATCCCCCTCCTTCTCGGCATCGCAAACATAATTCTCCACTACACTTCTACAACCCGCGGCACAACAAACCCAATCAACAAACATCACGTTAGAGCCCAAATCACATCACCAGACCATCCACAACCCGTTGCCAGAACTTATTCACAACCTCCTCTTCTGCCGAGCACCACTCAATCGACCCTTCATCGGTTTCAACCTCGGCAGCACTCTAACCCAAACCGCAACCACATAACCAACCTGCCATGTCACAACCACCCTCAGCCTCGTCATTCCTCTTCCTAATTCACGATCTATAACCACCACTTCCTCCTCCATACAAAGGCACACACCTCCAAAATCCACTGCCATCCCAAACATCAACGAACAGCCACCGAACCCCAGATCTACATCGCAACCCTAATTCAGCACCAATTGCCTATTCTAACCTGAGCAGCTACATCTTCAATTCGCCCAGAACTTGCCCAAGCATTGTGATCCTCCAATTCCAGAATACTAAAGAGAAATTTAAAAGGGTATCTGTTGGAACTGGACCGGCCCGTAGCGGAAGTTATGGGTGAATTTCAAAAAATTTACCCTATTGGATCTTTATTGGGCCTATAAAGTCTAACTGAATTAGAACATTTCTAAATTTCATTTAAATAAAATCATTTATTTTATTTAAATTTAAATATATTAAGATATGAAATTAATTTTATTTGATTTAGTTTATACATAAATGTATCATATACATATATGTGTGAGTGCATGTGTAACATAATAATCCGTGAAATGTATAATATGCCCATATGTAGATGTTGGAATTTATATCGCAACAGACATATTAGCTCATTTTGTATGTCATGTATGTTGTCCAAATATGTGCCATGTATATGTGTTATAATATATACACACACACACACACACACACATACACACACACACACACGCATATGTATGTATAAATATATTATATATAATATATGAACATAAAATATTTATATATAGATAAATATATCTTTAATAATAGTTGTAATAGCTTTGGTGTCACACTTTTGTGGTATCAACATGAACTACCAAAAATGCCCATCTATATTTTATCAAATCTTAATCACTTAAATATAGGATCTAATATTAAACTCATTTTACAAATTCAAACGCCCCTATAAGTAGGATCTAAAAATTAAACAAGCTATACAAATTCAAAACGATTCTACAAATAGGACCTAAAATTAAAATTTCTTTACAAACTCAAAATACTTCATTACAAATATACAATCTTAATATTACTAGAAAATAAAAAAAATCATTTTTTGACTGATTTAAACATATACAAATTATAAGAAAAACAATTCACGCGCGAAGCGCGTGCCATAACACTCGTATATAAAAAAAGGGAGAACAATCATTAAAAATTATTTATAATTCAAAATTAACTTAGTTTTGCAAACACAATAATTTTAGTATTTTAATTTGTATATATTATGAATAAAATAATGTTTTCATCCATAAATAATTAACATAAAATAATCTATTGATGAAAATTCAAATTTTACAATTTTAGAAAATCTAAGATTATAAAATAGAGCTTAGAAAAAATCTGGAGATTTTTCAAAGTTGAAATATTATTTTTAAAAATAAAAACATTGATTTCGGGAATAATTATTTAATATAAAATAATATATTATTAAAAAAATTCAAATTTAAAAATTTTAGAAATTCTAGGATCATGAATGAAAGGTTACGAAATTTTTGAAGAATGTTTCAACTAAATTATTATTTTTAATAAATCATAAACAGTTTTTCTGAAATAATTTTAATTATTAAAAATAATAAACTTTACTAAAAAATTCCTAAATTTTTATACGTTTCTGAAAAGATATAATATTTTAAAAAAATATAAAATTGAATTTTTAATGTAATAATTATTTTATATATAATAAACAATTCAAAAATTCAATAAATGTTAATTTAAAAATATGAATATATGTATGATAATTAATTTTTGAATTTTTAAATTCATATTATATATAAATAAGTGTAGTAAAAAAATTAAATCATATATATATATATATCTTATATATGTATATATGCTATTATGAGAGAGAAATATACACTAATATATATATATATGAATTTATTAATAAATATATATAAAACAATTATTAATGATAAAAATTGATTTTGTACAGTAAACTACATTTTTCTATATATAAATCAAATAGTGTAATAAACAAATTATGCACATAACCAAACTGATTTGTGACAACTACATCTACTTACAAAAATCTCACATAACTAAACATATAGTAGCAATATATTTAAACAGATATGAAATTGCTCATTATAGGATCATAAAATATAATTTAATTACTTTAATATGAATTAAAAATACCAATTTAATAATGCCTTTGAATCCACGTTGAAGCAATGACTTCCCTTCCTTTTACTGTTCTTGAATCATCAGATTGCAAGTCCGGAATCACAGACCTCTAACTATCGAATAATATTATTTTAATCTGAAATATATTTGAGAATTTTGGAGTGGATCGAGAGCTATGTTTTAACCAGTAATGTAGAAGGTAATGGCGGCCAAAAAGGCTAGTCCTTATTTTTAGAGATACACATGTATATATGTGTGTGTGTGTGTGTAGAGTTGTATTAGAGAGAAACGAGGAAAACCTTTTTACCCATTATCTCCAAGCCAATTCCCTATGTTTTAGCCACCCCTAGACCTTCCCAAAACCAAAATTTTTCAACCCTAATGATGGGCCTTAAACCCATCTAAGCCCAAGCCAAAAATACTATGCAATTAAATCTAATTTAATCGCTTGTCGATATTGTATATCGATCGATATATTTATAACTGTTATAAATATATATATATATATAACATTATTTATTTCTCAAATCATATTCAAATTTTATAATTAATATTTCATAAATATTAATTAATTTAATTAATTTATAACAATTATAAACTAATTAAATCGTTCGGTCTTAAGGGAATTCATCATTTCAGCTGTGTAACTCTTGGGTGTAAATTTGGTCAGCGATTAACATGGAACTATTCTAATGTTAACGTTCACATGTCACTTAGCAGGTGATGTGATATTATGGCCAAATTTATCGCTTACTCATTTTCGGTAAAATCCAATTTTAGTTTAATAAACGTTACCCGGTTGTGACATTTGTTTACACCAATTCTCTTCGTCAAAACTATATCACTTTGGACTTATGGAACTTTGGACTTATGGAATTGGTAATGGTCAAAATTCCAACCTCATCCACATTCAACTTTATAGTCGAAATACAAAGTCCTTGGTTTAATAATAACAATTATTATTAACCGATATGCTCTGGCCAGAAACTTTGACTTTGAGTTGACTTGAGTTGATTGTGATACTAACCTCATATAACTGAGGAGACGAATCCTCTCTTGAATAGTGCTTCACTTCCAATACTTCCACTCGATACAACTATAGTCACTCGATGGATGTCATGTCATGATTTGGCTATAATCAAAGTGGAGCTTTCATATTGAAGATCCACAGCGTTCTCAAGTCGAGAGAACTGTGTAAATTAGTCACATCGATATTTTCTGTTTAACCTTAGTAATATTAACCAACTGAAAACTATCGAGTGAGTCGTTCCATAGTTATCCAATAACTATTAGTACGTAACCCCTATGTGCCCCCAGCAGTCATGAGTAATACACTGCCCAACATTTGGAGAGCGTTACGTACTCCAGTCTCAGCGAATACATCGATATCCAGCCTCGATGCATCTTGACTAGGAACATTTAAAATAGTATATTTGTTTCGTTGTGATAAATTACTCACGGTTACAACACTTTGTAACTACTATCACAAAATATACAATTTATGGATTTTTATATTAAATATACTTTTAATTAAGTTAATTAATTAATATAATCACATTATATCAAGTATATAATAGGGAAAATACCTTTTATTTCGAACAAGATTGGTCAACGAGTTAGATATATGTAACAAATTACATAATTGCCCCTAGGGCATATCCCTAACTCTATCAATCTCCCACATGCACTTGGGTTCAATTATGGAATCTAATTCCAACTTCTCCAATTAGTTTTCTTAAAACCAATTAGGTCAGTCTCTTAGTGAATGGGTATGCTATTATGTTTTAGTTATCTACTTTGTCGATTAACTTTCTCTGACACTGATAAACTGCCTTTATCATGTGGAACAATTCGATGTATGTCCTTCAACTTCTAGTGAGCTTTAGGTTCTATCATGACCAATTTCATGACATTGTTATCTTATAACAATATTATGGGATTCTCAACATTTGGAATCACCTTTGGCTCAATTATAAATTTATGCATTTATATCTATATACATTGGTTTATTGTAAAGCTATTCAAGTTAATGTTCTCAACATTTCTTTGAATCGACCACAATCACCTTTATTTTGAAACATTTTCAAATTAAAGATTTTAACTTGATTTTTACCATCGACATGTTATACTCAATATCACTTATAAAAGCTTGTGTCCAAACGTTCCATCATAACAAGTTCGTTGTTTCTATAAACAATTCTCTAGTATTTCATAAATACGCGAGAACACCTCAAACAACCAGTGATATCAATTTGGATTTTATATTTTCTCCATGTATCAAATACATAAACAAAACACAATATCATACATAACATAACCTGTATGATAATTCCTATTGCTAATGCATAAGGAATCCAACTTACGTGTTCCCCTTTTAATAGGGTGCTCTTGTACATCGTTTTGGGACAATCCCTATATCTTTTATACTCACCATAAAAGACATCATTTACGATCCAAAATTGAGTATTAAAACAACTAAAATTGATTTTAATACAAGCATATTGTTAAAATCAACAACATGTTGTTTACTTATAGTTTAGAAATATCAACGTACCTTTTAACATTCTTTCTTATGAACACATGTTTCCTCTGCACTTTGATTGAAAATCAAACTATTTGATATTTCTATCAAAATACTTATTCAATCTTGATGCTTATAAAATGATACATTCGAATCATTTCTTGGATCATATCCAAAGACTCACAAACCCAATATCGCTCCCACTGACTTTGAGGCATTTTGGTTAATATGTGTAAACGACTTACTCTAAAACATTATTTAGAATTTTCTGTTTCAATACATAAGTACCAAACACTAAATCTTATCGAGCAAAAATTTTGTGAGTAAATCTGAATTAACTTGAGCATGTTGAATACCGAATCTGTTATGCTAATTTCAACAATTGAAATTTGCTATATTATTCTTATCAACATTGCTAATTTAATTCCAACCACATTAGTTTTTCCAATAAAGACACAATCTCGGCCGATGGATCATATCTCTTTGGTTACGACCACCAATATCATATTTTGATATCGTACTTGGAATTCTTTCAGATCTGTGCGTCATACCTTATAGAGTCAACAATCTTAATGGTTTAATTGAATAACCGAGGGTAATATATATTTTCGACATTAATAAGAAACACATAGTTTCTCTTCGATGTACGAGAATACTTATTAGACATTCTAATGCTATGTGTTCATTTAGGTTAGTTAATTTCACTTCATCTCATATAATCAGTTCTATCTATGGATCAGATCTAAGATCCATTTAACTACCAAAATTTCTCAAAGATTCCTTCACAATGAAGTTGATATATCTTGAAACAACAATTGTTTCTTAGTGCAAATAGAATAGGGATTCATAAATGCTTTATGAACCTTTTTATTTATAAAACTAATTTTAGTTTACAAAAATTATGTTCAAAACATAAATATGTCATTTGATGACAGACCTTTCCAAAAAACTTTTTGGAGATTCATACAAGATCCCTCATGAACAATTATTACGTGCATTCTTTCGACTTGCACAACCTACCAACTCCTTGGCCTAGGATATGTTGGGATTTCTTACAAACCCTTATCTTGTATGATTTTGTAAACTGTTATTTAGATGAAATAATATCAACCTTGCGTACTACTCTTAAGTACATGACCTTATAGAAAGAAATTAAATCAACTTCACTCACAATTAATCGTAAATTGTCCAACAATGTCTGATTACTCCTTATCTATGCAACATTATGTATCACATGGAGGAGTGATTTTTGAGATTGAATCTATATTCATTTTTAGGTACATTGGAACCCTTTCCAATTTACTCACTTATTCGACCAAATCAAATCATTTTATTCTACTACATGTTATTTTATTTACTTTTCTTTTATATTCTATGATTTTATCATAAACTTACTACATGTGTATCTAATACACATGTTCACGTTCGTAATAAATCATCGATGAATATAACAAAGTATGTGGAATCCTTTTGGTTTTAATAGACTTGTGATTGCATACATCAATATGTATTAATTCAAAGAGTTCATTAACTCTTATGATGCTCCCACTGAATGGGTGCATAGCCATTAATTGTTTGAGATATAATTAACCTGTATCATATGATTCATAATCATATAGTAAAATCATTTCTCAAAACTACGGCTTAGTCCATAATTCCAAAACAACTGTAAATAATATTAGATACATATGTATTTTTGTTGCATCGCTTTTACTATGAAAACAAATTCCATAATATAGTTCTATTTCATATTGAATATTCATAATACTCATATTGAAATATAGTTATATCTATTTTTCAGTCAACACCAAAAATAAACATTATTTCACAAATAATGTTCGGTATATTTTACGAAAACAATTTTCGTAATTTGATGCGATCATTAGGTGATATATGGCATGCTCCCACTATTTCCTCCATTACTATAATAGCATACTAAATTTAGAGGTCCACCATTCACTTAATATGTTAATATAGTTTACTTATTTCATATGCTGCAACTAGTTTACAATGGAGAGTCCTTTAATCAAATATCTTGAACTCAAAGAAATAAATATTATAGAAAACAATTTTCTATATGAAAATACATTTCGGAATAAAAATCATATTTCATATTCCAATATTAAGTATCAATTATTATTATAATTCTTGTTTCCAATGTTTCTCTATGAAGCAGAAGTGACTTTTCATTCTCTTCATTCCAACTTTACCTTAAATTACATCTATTCTTATACATTCGTTTTTCTTTCAAATGGTCAAACTATTCAAAAGAAAACCTTACTACAATATCATAACAAACCTTTTACAAAAGCGCATTCGATTATTCTTAACATTTAAGACATCAAATATGTTGCACTTTATGTAAACCAATCAAGATGACATTTCAACGATCGAGTTCTTAGATGTATCTCGTAGTATATGGTCTTGTGTTACATTAACACAATATGATCCTTTTGAAATCATTCAAGTTGAATACATGATCTTAAAATACTATTTATTAGCTTACGTCGAATGAACTAACTTCATCGAAATATTATACCCCATAAACTATGACTGTTCATCGTATAACATTTATATGTGAAAGTATATGAGTCAAATATCCATAGTGTTGAATTGCGTTTAGAGTTCAAAAACTCATAAAATGCAATACACAGTCTAAACCAAATAAACATATAAGTGACCAACTTACGAATGTATTAAGTAGTTGAAATTAAGCACTTGCATGGGTATAGAAACATTATATAACATGCAATTAGAATTATTAGTAAGTATATATTATATTTTTCTTTGTCAACTTTCAATTCAGTTTGTTTATATATGTTAATTGACAAATGTTTTATCAATCACAATAATTGCTCAAATTTATCATTGTAGATAATTATAATATTATATAGCATATGTTCTTACAATATTAGAAAGGTTAAATGTTACCATTTCATTTTTCTAATAAGGCTCCCACTAGTCTTTTATGTTTTTCCAAACCCTAAGATGAAACATAGAAGTCTTACAACTTTACTAGTGGGTGTTAGGACTTGTTTTTTTGGTATTATGACCTTGATTTTGCTCAACAAATCATAGCCCCACAAACAATGGATAACTCCTTATCGGTTGTATCACATACAACTCCTAACCCATTTTTCCTTGTTCTAATCTCATTTCGACCTTGAGTTTGCTCAACAAATCGAAAGAGATTATTCACTCATACCTACCATATCGTGATGGCTTAAGTATAGTATATGTACCTTGAGTTTGCTCAACAAGTACATATAGTTATCTTACCTCATTTGTTCAATATATTAATAGTACTATGCATAACATCCCTAGCTTGAGTTTGCTCAACAACTAAGGAGTATGTAAGTAATTTATTAATATATATGGTAGAGGACAACATTATATTGAAGATTCATAATCTTCAATATATATATTGAGTGATATCTTTTTTTAAAGGTAAACGGGTTTTTATACTGGGCCCCTACCAGATCTTGATTAAAGAAACGAAAAGTATATACATACAAGAAATAAAAAATAGCAATAGACCAATTTAATTAAATAAGGATTGAGGCCCATAAGAGCCCAAATACTGAATTAATTAAAAACGCCATTCATAGCCCGACCCAGTAGATTGCAAGTATCTCATTCTTCTATTAACTGCACCTTTTACTTCTGCAATCAACTCACGCTTGTTTTTACTTTTGTTCTCAAATATACATTGATTTCTCTCCCGCCGGACAACAGTAAGGAAACATTTCAAAATAATAAGCATATGATCACCCCGCTTGGTTCACCACCTCGATCTCTTGAAGATTTCAAACCATTATTGGCTGCGGTTAACGTTGCCATAGTATATACCAGACTGCATAATTATATATTTCTAGAGTCGATAAATCATCGTACATTGGAAGAGTAAGTGGTCCCTACTTTCAGGTTACTCATTACAGAAAATACATATGTTATATATGATGAATCCCATTGCCATTAACTTATCTTGAGTGAGTAAGGTGTTATTAATAGTTTTCCATAGAAGAAAATTATCTTTTTCAGATCCCATACAATTCCATATTCGCCGAAACTACAGAGAGTTAGGTCTAACATTGTCAGGAAGAAGGTCTTATATATAGTAGCAATGGAATGTGCACAATGCTTAATAGTCCATTGGATCTTGTATGTAGTGTTAATGTGTTTTTCTCTCATGATCATATCCCAAACGTTTCTAACCACCACCGAGCTTGCAGTAGGCATAATGACCCTGTCTTGGAATATGAAATGTCGAATAGTAGCATTGTCTGGGATGCCAGTGGAGTTCTTCTGCATGTTGTCCAGTATGTCAATCAGAATAACACCAGTGGAGGACCAAGGGGAGTGCCAAAAGGAAATCTGGATGTCAGAGAAAATATTATATTTGACAGTTGGTAGTATAATATGTCTCATGTTAAGTAAACTTTTCCAGAACCAGCTTGCAGTGGAGGAAGCAGACAATGTCCATAATTTTTTCCCGAATAAGAAATTCTTATTAAGCCATTTAACCCACAAATTTGGTTTGTTACTCAGAATATCGTTGATATGTTTTGTAGCAGCCGACTTGTTCCAGAAGTGTAAGTTAATAATGCCTAACCCCCCTTTCTTCTTGGTCTGCATATCTTTTTGAATGCAATAGGGATTGGTTTACGTGAGTGGTAGTCACCATGCCATAAGAATTGGTTCATATCAGCATTGATCATAGTTATTAATTTCTTAGGTAAAATATATAGTCGAGACCAGCAAGAAGTCATACCGAAAATGATAGATTTAACAGCAGTAATTCTCCCTGCCTATGACAGGAGATGGGTAGGCCAATTCCTAAGCTTAGTTGCAATATTTTCATACATAGGCAAGCACTGCATCGTGGAAATTCTTGAAGTGGTAATAGGGATACCCAGGTAAATAGAGTTCTCTAGCATAGCATGAAGACCAGAGAAATATGTAATGTTGTCTCTTGCATTGGCACGAAGTCCAGCAATGATGATGTGAGATTTGTTTTTATTGATATGTAGACCCGTAATGTCATGGAATTGTATGAGTGCTGCATTGATAGTGGATATGGTACTAGCATATGATTTTGCGAATATAACAATATCATCCGCAAACATAAGTGATGTGATAAGGGGTTGTTTGCACTTAGGATGAGTTTTCAAGCTGTTTGCACATGCATGGGTATTAAGAATGGAGTTCAGCAGCTCTATGGCGAATAAATAATGGGATACTGGATCACCTTGCCTGATCCCCCTAGATGATCTGAAGTAGCCAGCACCGTGTCCATTGAGTTTAACAGTATATGTAACAGTGGATATACACATGTGTATCCATGTCATGTATGTCTCCAGAAAACCCATCTTAGTCATGATAGCAATAATAGATATCCACTCAATAGAATCAAATGCCTTTTGTATATCTAATTTCATCATACATCTAGGTGAAACATTTTTCTAGTTATAGCCTCTCAGTAATTCATGCATCAGAAGGATATTGTCTGTAATATTCCTGTTCTTAAGAAAGGATGTTTGGTTGGGAGAGATGATGTTGCTAAGGATGGGTTTGATCCTCTTGGCTAGAATTTTAGTGATGCATCTGTATATGACATTGCAGCATGAAATGGGGCGGTAGTGTGTAACTGAAGTTGGTGTATCAATCTTTGGTATTAATGCAATGTTAGTAGCATTAATACCACCGAGGAGCATATTAGAATTGAAGAAGTATTGGATAGCCCTAACAAATATGATGTCAATGATAGGCCATGTAGTTTTAAATAAATGGGTATTGAATCCATCAGGACCACCAACACTGTTAGGATTAAGATCAAATAGAGCCTCCTTTATCTCAGCGTATGTGATTATATTGATAAGGTTCATGGCATCTGTATCAGTGATTTTGAGTAATTCGATAAGAGAAATGCTAGTGAGGGTAGTTCCAGTGATCGATGTAGAAAAACATGTATTAAAGTAATCTATAAATGCCTTGTCAATTTGTTGCTCCTCGATCTGTAGTGATTCTTCCTGGTCTTGCTAGAATAATTCCTCTGGCATCTTAAGAAAGTAATCTATATATTGAGTGATATCGACTTATAGAATAATATATTTCTTATGAAATACCCCAATGGTTCAAGTGTCAGACACATCAGAAATCACGGTATATGTACATTTACATATGTATTTATTTCTCAAGTCTATTTGGGTTTCTTTAATGTTCCACATTTAATTTATACACATATCATATAAGTTTTATTGTTATATAACTTTTATATTTCATATTACTTATATGATAGTCTTACATATAATATATCATTAATTAAACCTTATCTAATTAATTTTAATCAATTAACTCTTTAATTAATTTTAAATTAGTGTTCCAATATATCTTTTATATTAGACATATCTACTATAACATTTATAGTGTATACCATAACCTTTATAGTGTAACACACATATATAATATATATGTGTGTTTTATTTAATTAATTAACCTTTAATTAATTTATTGATTAAACAATTTTTATTAAAATTTATTAATTTCAAAATTTATCCTGTATACATACATGTATATTTATGTTATCTTAAACATTTTAAAATAACATAACATATATCAACATATATAATACATGCATATATGCATTAATTAATTAACATATTTAATTAAATTATTTTATTAATCTTATTAATAAATTTAAAATTTGAAATTATTATATACATATTTTCAAACATTTTGAAAATATCATTATCCTTTCAAACATTTTGAAAACTTATGTAGTATTAGAATTTTTATAATAAACATGTTTTATTTTAAATTTAACTATTAAATTTAAAATTTTAACATTAATTTTCCAAACGATTTTGAAAATTAGCCCAAGACCCAAATTAAGTTGGGCCTTTTCTACTAGGAGCAACCTTTGGGCTCACTTCACCTTTCGGGATAGGCCGGTAACCAGGTAGGATAGGGTACTTGATTATCCAATTCCAATCCTAGACATTACTTTTCTAGACACCGTACTAAGTGGGCAAGCTTAATTAGTTAGTTCTAATATGACTAATTTAGACCGCATAGGCTATTGGGCTTCGATACCATTGTTGGAACTAGACCAGCCCACAGCGGAAGTTATGGATGAATTTCAAAAAATTTACCCTATTGGATCTTTATTTGGGCCTATGAAGTCTAACTGAATTAGAATATGTCTAAATTTCATTTAAATAAAATCATTTATTTTATTTAAATTCAAATATCTACTAATAATGCAAATACTTTGATTTGGTGAAGCTTTTTTAAACTTCCCAACAACCCCTTCCCCCAAATCTACGTCCAAGTTGACAAAGCAGGGCAAATGCGTCTTCTGCGCTCGCACGTTCAATCCCACAACATCAGCCGTTTACCCCTCTCCCCACTTTCCCCTCCACATGTCTTCCACAACTTCTCAACCACCTTTTCCCAAAATTCTTCTCCCAGACACTTTCTCATCGCCTCTTCTTCCTCCCTCGTACCATTCCGTTTCTGCTCTACCATGCTAAAATCCAGATCTGATGCCTGCCGAGGTAGGTCGGAGAACAACGGTCAACCTTAGGCATAAAATTCTACCTCCTGAACCAAAATTGAGCCTGATGTCGCGTCGCCACCTAAATCTACCTACTTCTCCTCGGTTTTTGCTCTCCTGCTAGCATCCGGATCTGATGCCTAGCGAGGTAGGTTGCAGGCTAGGGTTGAACAACGGTCAACGTTAATCGCTGTCCAACTTCCCACACCCCTACACCACTTCTGATGAAATTAGGCATGCTTTCTGTATCCGACCATCAACGTTTACCTTTCAGCTGTAGAAGAAATGGCTCGACTGGCTTTGCTGACCAGACCGTGTTCTCTTCTTCCTCCAACAAGTGGCATTTTGCGCTAAAATTGGAGTTAGGTAAACTACTTCCGACTCTTATATCCCTACTTTTGGTTATGCTTGCGTTAGCTGTACCTTTATTCTGACCATAAACAAAAAATGTATTGAATAAGTTGGTATATGCGTTTTTGTAATTCCATATTTGGCAGAAGTTGCACAGTTGAATTACTTTGGATTTTTATGTGCTTAAGTTGATCAATTGCATAAATGGATAGACAATGAAATGCTTAATTGCCTTCATTCTGTATACTTGATACCTAAGCATTTCATAGTCCATCCACTTCATGTTATGTGCTGCTTGAATTAAGTGAAAGATGCTACTTTTGAAAAAAAACCTCTCCTTTCAGCTTTTAAATTTTTTTTTTAAATATTGGAATCCTGTTTTCGTTATTTACGTTGAAGTTTGTATGCAATTTATGGAAACATATTTACACTTTCACTTTATCACCATTACCGACTCTTCCTCAATCAACCTTCCTTCCATCCCGGTCTTGGCATCGCTTATTTACTTATTAAATGGTAAAACATTATTGAAGTAAACCTATTTAGTCAGAATTTAGGTCTTCACATCTGACAATTTCTTATCCCTTCAGTTTCATATAACCCGTGTGTCCTACATCCATTTTCCATGCCAAGATTTCATCAATTTATGTTTGCATTGCTATCCATGTTCTGCTTGCATCCATTGTTTTCAATCTTCGTGCCTGCTTCTGATTTATTGTTTTCTTTTCCTGTCAACTTTAATGTATGTTGATAGGTTTGCTTCATTTTATTTATTTATTTGCGTAGTAAGTTGTTAAATTTTCCTACTTTAAATTCAGCTGTTATACGTACTTATTCTATTTTGTCGTTCTAATTTTATTCAAATTATGTTCCGATTCCCGCTGGAATTATGATCTGTATTTGTTGTCACTTTGATCCATTTATCAAGTTTGCTATGCCATCATGAACTGATTGTAGACTACTGACATTAAAATCTCACCCGTTTACGATTTTTCTCTTGCCACACAACTGATTAACCATTGAATTCTAACTGCCTGCAAATGACTGTTCGCTTGCTCATATTTTAAGCCACGTTCCTTCATTACTGTTACTATGTTTGTGGGTGTACATGTACCCTCTACATAACATCAACTTTATGTACCACAATATATTTCCTCCATTATGCTGTAAATTTATTCAGACGATGTGTATTATTTTACAATTTTTTTCTCTTGACCACAGTTTTGATACCATGTTATGCTAGCTCTATCTGGTGGCTCATTCATAAAAAAGTCGGCTCAGCTGGGTGATGCCGACCCATGCTGCTGATAGAGCCACTGTGGTGGATGACGCGGACTTCAACGCTGGCAGGTACAATACGAATGTCCACTTCCTTTGTCCACTAACTAAAATATGTATGATTTGTCTACGATACACTATATTTTGTTACAGACTAATTCAGTTGGTGTACTTTGGAATTTTACATGGTTGACTTGATTTTTTTCATTGACCTTTTACAAAAAATTTATTCCGATGGAAATTTATTACTTATTGAAAACAAATTATGCCAAAGCTGATTTTTCATCAAATTTATTGTTTATAGATGACTTTTTCCAACAGTACATTTTGTTACACAGTACTTCAGTTGGTCTACTTTGGAATTTTATATTGTTGACTTTATTTTTTTCATTCACGTTTTATAGAAATTTTATTCTACTGGAAATTTATGTTCACTTATTAAATACAAATTATTCCAATAATTATTTTCCACCAAAATTACTGTCCATTAACTTAGCTATTGGTTCACCCATTTGGTAACCTTTCTTTTCTCATATCCTTCATAAATTAATATATATTCAAATGCTAAATTGTTTTCATTGCATACAATTCATACTTCATCGACATGCACCATCCTTCGTTATACCACCAAATGAACTAATAAGCATGTATCTATTTTTCAATTTTGAACAATGAATACAACTATGCATTTCATTGTCAGGCAAAATGAGTTATCCACTTGATCTAATCAATTTCTCCATTTAAACACTTACTCATCGCTCTATTACTGATCAAATTATCTTACTTTCTAACTTTTACTACGAACATTTATTTTGGTTGGGAAATCCAATTGCAAATATATGTATTGAATAAGTAATTTATTTTACTTCATTTGATTGACACTTTCCGTTTACTCATAAAAAACAGCATTTCAACATCGAGCCATGCTGTGGTAGCTCTACCTGCTGGCTCATTCATTGAAGAGTCGGCTCACCTAGGCGATGCTGACCCATGCTGCTGATGGAGACAGTGTGGTGGATGATGCAAACATCGACGCTGGCAGGTACAACACGACTGTATTTATCTTCACTTATTACATACAAATTATTCCAAAACTGATTTTTCATCAAAATTAGTTTCCGTTAATTTACCAATTGATTCACCCATTTAGTAACCTTTCTTTTCTCATAACCGTCAGAAATTAATATATACTGAAATGCTAAATTGTTTTCTTTGCACCCCTTCCTTTGTCCGTTAACTAAAATATGTATGCTTTGTCTACTATATTTATTTTCGACAATCAATATATGACTTTTTCTAACACTATATTTTGTTACATAGTATTTCAGTTGGTCTACTTTGGAATTTTATATGGTTGAATTGATTTTTTTCATTGAAGTTTTACACAAATTTTATTCCGATGGAAATTTATCTTCGCTTACTGAAAACAAATTATTCCAAAACTGATTTTTCATCAAATTTATTGTTTATTAATTTATCTACTGATTCATCCATTTGGTAACGTATATTTTCTCATACCCTTCATAAATTAATACATAATGAACTGCTAAATTGTCTTCATTGCATAAAAATGATACTTCAACGACATGCACCATCCTTAGTTGTAGCACCAAATGAACTACTAAGCATGTACCAATTTTTTAATTCTGAACAATGAACACAGTTACGCATTTCATTGTCAGGCAAAATCAGTTATCCACTTGATCTACCTAATTTTTGCATTTAAACATTTATTGATCACTCTGTTACTGATTAACTTATATTACTTTTTAACTTTAAATACCAACATTCATTGTGGTTGGGAAGTCCAGTTGCAAATATATGTATTGAATAAGTAATTTATTTCTCTTAATCAGATTGATACTTGCCGTTTACTCATTACAACCACCATTTCAAAACAAAAAGTCTTCTACTGTTTGCTTTGGACAGTCTGTATATGCCTTTTTCTAATTGCACATGTGGCAGAAGTTGTCCAGTTGAATTACTTTGGATTTTTATGCAGTTAAGATGATTGTTTACGTTATATTTTACGGAAATTTTGTTTTCACTGAAATTTATTCCACCCTTTTGGAAACAAAATTAGCTTATATCTGACTGTTCATCAAAATTAGTCTTCACTATTTAATCATTTACTCTCCCATTTATCATATATTTCCTTAAATTGATAGACAATGAACTGCTTAATTGCCTTCGTTGTATAAACTTTATACCTAAGCATTTCATTGTCTATCCATTTCATGTTATGCAGTGGTTGAACTAACTGAAAGATGCCACTTTTGAAAAAAGACCTCTCCTCTCTGCGCTCAAAATTGGTTTTAGACAATGGAATCCCGTTTTCATTATTTAAGTTGAACTTTTTATAAAACTTATCGAAATTTACACTTACAGTTTATCACCATTACTGCCTTTTGTTAAATCAACCTTGCTTCCATCCTGGTCTTTGCACCACCTCTTTACTTCTTTTCCCTTTTCAAACAAGATTAACCAACTGTTTAGTTGGGAACAAATAGTGACACCCATTTATTAAATGGTAACAGTTTATTGAAATAAACCTTTTGAGTCAGACTTTACGTATTTAGCAGTTGCAATATTATTAAATGACATAGATTTTACTGCATTAAGTAGTACTGAACAGACACCTGTTTCCTTCTACCATTTTCCATGCCCAAATTTTATCAATTTACGTTTGCATTACTGTGCCTGTTCTGCATGCATCCACTGTTTCCAATCTCCAAGCCTGCTGTATGTATGCTTTGTCTATGATATTTATTTTCGACAACCAATATATGACTTTTCTTACACTAAATTTTGTTACACGTAATTCAATTGGTCTACTTTGAAATTTTATACGGTTGACTTTATTTTCTTCATTCACGTTTTATAGAAATTTTATTCAGCTGGAAGTTTATCTTCAGTGATTAAATACAAATTATTCCATTAGATTGACATTTGCTATTTACTCATAAAAAAACAGCATTTCAACATCGAGCCATGCTGTGGTAGCTCTACCTGCTGGATCATTCATTGAAGAGTCGGCTCACCTGGGCGATGCCGACCCATGCTGCTGATGGAGGCAGTGTGGTGGATGACGCGGATGTCGACGCTGGCAGGTACAACACGACTGTCCACTTTGTTTGTCTGTTAACTAAAATATGTATGCTTTGTCTTCGATATTTGTTTTCGACAACCAATATTTAACTTCTGGCAACTATTCACTTTATGAATTTAGTACATACAATTTATTACACAAAACCCAAACTGTTCATCTGTTGCATTCACTACCATTTAATTTCTTAACATGGACTAATCCTTGACGAGGCAATACATCACATTTCCTTTAGATGCTGATACATATTTTGTGAAACAGAAATATATAGTGTTAGTTTGGACATAAAATCATATATATATATATATATTATTCATATAAATATATATGTTTGTATTTTAGTTAAATTTCGTTTGTACTACAACACTACATAACATTTCAGTGCAGCATTAGTTTATTTTGATGTTCAACCATTTGCGTTCTAATTAGAAAATAGCAATATTTACGAATGTCAATTTACTGATTTTCAGCTGTACAGCAGCCTCCAACTGACCTCTGGCAAATATTTCAATATTTCAGTTACTACACTTTGACTTATTCCACTTTCACATTATATCAATTTTACTGATTCAAAATCTAAAATATCTGATACTTTTTTCTATTTTGTTGTTGACTGTTTACCGGTTTTCCCATTTACTTACTTTCAAAATCGACTGTTTTTCCATCTTCTCAAATATCCCATGCACAATCTACTTTCAGCCCACATATTGCAAAAAATAGCAGTTAATCCCTGCTGACTTTTTCCACGTTGAACATTTCTGTTTTTTTTCCCGTTCAAACTCCAAAAAATCTCCTTCTTTTTCCTCCTACACTGACTACGTACACAAATATCAACTTTATTTAACCTCTGCATCCCCCTTCGTTTGTTCACACGTTTGCAAACTTGCACCACCTACGTATTCCCCCCTTTTTCCCTGCTTACATCACTGCTTCACAGTTCATGTCTCTTCATTTACACTGATACTGTCGTCCATCGTTTTCACCCACTGTTCCACAACACCACTTTTTTCGATTACACCAACTTTACCTTGCCTTATTGCCCTGTTTATTCATCACTTACTCAGTCACTCATTTTTTTCCAACTCTGACTGCCAAGCAGATGGATTCTGAGCAACGTGAATACCGTCGGTTGGCACAGCGAGCCCGATGCCAACGACTGTCCAACGATGCAAGACAAGTTCAGTTGGCTAACCGTAGACGACAACGACGTGCACGACAGCTGCTGACATCAGAATTGCAGCTACCATCTACATCAGGTTTGTCTTTTGATCTTTTCCATTTTTCTTTACTTACAACTCTTTTCCCGCGCCGTTACTGGGTCTGCATTTCGTGCAGTTTTACTTCACCCTCATCCCATATAGTCCATGCACAGGTCGACAATGTGCGTACCAATTACAAATTTCCGTGTACATCCGTTAATTCTAAAATTTACTACACACCCTATACAATTATTTTTTCCCCACCAACTTCTCAAACTGCAAAGTACAACTGCAGTTTCGTAAATTTGGGTTTAAGAATTTACAACTATCAACTTTACGCAGTTTTAGGCATATCAATACTTTGGGATGTACCTATTTTTTAACATATACCTTCGTTTCAATACAATTATAAGGTTAAGAATGTATATATTAGATTTTGAATGCACAAACATTTCTAACGTGTCGGGTTTTAAAATATATAATATTTCTTTATATACATATCTATGTAGTTTTGACGCTTCAAATATACATCGGTTTTCAAATGAGTATAAGGTCTTATAAATATATACAGTTTCAAATATACATATATATTTGGGCTTTGATTACCAAAAACCTTCTTCGGAATTTTACGTAAGAACATAAAGTCTTATATATACTAGGTTCCCCAAGTGCATACATTTTGAAAGTATATGGATTGCCGTACATATTGCGTTCCACTGCCTCAGACTTCATACTGTATAGTTCGAAATATGTAAGGTTCAAGCGTATTTGGTTTCAAATGTAAAGATTCATATGTATAACTATTGAAAGTACGGAGCCTTAGACATATTTCGAAATTGCAAAAGAATAGGGATTGCAGGTTTAAAAGCCTAAAAAAATGTTTATATACGCATCAATTTATGTGCACATCACCAGGTTTCAAATAACTTAATTTTGAGCACATGTCTGAGTTTTAAAATAAAGGCCTTTTGTACATTTTTAAGCTTTAAGCGTATTGAATTTCATGTGAATTGTCGTTTGAGCATATAATTTAAAATGCATAACCTATGGACTGTATATCAATGTTTATAAATCTTCACAGTTCACAAATGGACTTCGAATATGTATACCTTTGGGTTTTCAAAAAGGTATATATAAATTTGGGTTTTCAAAAAGGTATATATATATATAATTTTGGTTTTCAAAGCATAACACGTTTTGGTTTGAACATTTGAGGTTTCAACAAAATATTATCAAACACATGACAGAAAGATGGCAAACTAGCCACCTGCTGTTCTTAACTTTTTCCCATAAAACTATACATGATTTGAAGTTTCAGACAATACTGTTTTGGCCCTTCTTTTATTTCACTAATACTAATCTACCCAATCTATTAATCATTAGCATTTTGCAAAATTTCACGAATTCTATGTTATTACTTATTTTTATAACAGGTGTTATAACAATTAGTATTCATTCTACTAAACATGTCCCCTTTAGTTTTGCATACATGATTACATAATTTACCTACGCTCGCTTCTACATACCTGTGTACCACCTTCCTGGTTTTATACACTGCTATTCACTTACCTCTATTTCCCCCTATTAGCACTGCCTATTGTCTACTGTTTTTTACTTTCCCCTTAACACATACGCTCCACTCATACAACTGTTCTATTCATAAAAAAGATTAAAATTTTAACTGTTATAACTATCAGTAAATTCTTCGTTCACATGGGCAACATATTTTTTTACAAACCGTACCAAATCAAATCAAATCACAATACAGTTAACCCTTACCGTAGTAACAACAGCTTTTGTTGGTCAATGTATTTCACAATTTGATACCTCATCGACCCTCCCTTTTTAATTACGTCCATAACTTTCTCCACCTTTTTCCACCCCGCCTTCATCCTCCATTATCAATATATGTTTTATTTATCTCATGGTTCGTAATCCATCTTTAGGAACTGCACCATCTGAAAATCAACAAGATTTAGAACCTCTTCCCCCTTTTCCCACCACTCACAATTGCGGTCGAAACTTTATCCCAACGAATTCTCTTCGTCCTCACCTACTACCACAACCCACATACTGCTCATTCCGTGGAGCCAAAAAATTATATGCTAAAACTTCGCAAATCTGTTGCTCCAATGGAAGTATTACTATTTGTCGACCCACTTCTCCACAGGAACTAAACAACTTATTTATGGATCAAGGCGAAGTTGGTACGCATTACAGGAAAAACATCAGAGCTTATAATAATGCGTTTGCTTTTACATCAATGGGTGCACATATAGATCAAAACCTAGAAAATGCAATAATCGGAATTTATTCCTATCGTGCCCATGGTTCCATATATCATCGTATTGGAAGTGTTTTACCAACAACTGAAAGCAGACCAAGATATCTACAACTTTACATCTATGACACAGACCACGAGATTCAAAATTGACAAATTGATAATGAGACGTTGAGATCGGATGTACTTCTCCGCTCACAGCACATTCTAGATACCTACAACCCTTACATATCCATCTTCCGTCAACTTGGGCAACGTGAAGATATTGAAAATTGTAGAATTAAAATAAAGGAGATTACAGTAAACCGACATCTTCACGACTTACCAACCGCATCACAAGTAGCTGCGATAGTTGTAGGAGACGAAGTATGTGACTTGCAAGGTATGGATATCATTATTGAAACAAGAAGTGGAAATCTTCAACGAGTTCCAGATACAGTCGGATTTTATGACCCACTACAATATCCTCTGCTGCTCCCGTATGGTGACCATGGGTGGGATTTGAACGTTCACGATAATGGAAACAACCACATCAGTTGTGCATCTTACTACTCCCATCTTATGCAGGTATAAACGCTACACTACCAGTTATCCATATACTAATAGATTTTCATGTCCTATAAAAATTACTCCACCTTTGCTTTTACTCCCACAACCATCCTATGCTCTAAACATAAATACCACTATCTGACCATTAGAAATATATCAGTCAATACACAAGTATTTTCCACATCATACTGTTATCTATTACGTATTATTTCCCTACTACTGTTGCATTTAAACATATTTTTATCTCCTTAGATTCGACCAGCAGATGTATCAGTTATTCTGCTCGGTTGACACATATTTCAACAATATGAAGTTGACATGTTTGTCCAAATAGAAACCATGCGCCTTAGATTTCTTCGTAACAACCAAGATACCCTTAGAGCTGATCTATATCAAGGTTTGCAAGATGCTCTCACCATGGGAGAGACATTGGCAAGTAAGTTTTTCACACTCACCACATCATATTACCCACTTACTACTACCTCCCTACAACCTTTATTTCTAACCTAATCAACAACTCATCTACTCAGATAATATTGGTGTGAGAAAAATTCTTCCTTCCTCTCACATTGGTAGTCCATGTGATATGCACCAGCGGTACCAAGATGCAATGGCAGTAGTTCAGAGGTATGGAAAGCCTGATTTATTTATTACTGTAACCTGTAATGCTAAATGGATAGAAATTACTAACGAACTCCTTCTTGGTCAACAACCACCCGATAGACCTGATTTAACGACCAGGGTTTTTCGCGCTAAATTAGAACAGTTAAAACATGATTTGTTTGACAAAGGCGTTTTAGGTAAGGTCGTCGCCCATGTGCATGTAATTGAATTTCAAAAAAGAGGCATACCACACTCACATATTATACTTATTTTAGTTGAAAATGATAAAATTAGCAATCCCGATGAATATGATGCCATAGTTAGAGCTGAAATTCCTAACAAGGATGTTGAACCTGATTTGTATACTGCCGTCATGAAACACATGATTCATCGTCCCTATGGTCGGTTCAGCCCTACCGCCGTTTGTATGAAAAACGGCGTGTGTAACAAAGGATTTCCTAAACCTTTTGCTCCCATCACTTTACAAGGAAATGACTCATACCCAATTTACAGACGTCTTGATAATCAAACTCATTGTGAAACAGCTGAACATACAGTTGACAACCGTTGGGTAGTTCCTTATAATCCCTACTTACTTTTGAAATATGACTGTCATATAAATGTTGAAATTTGCTCCAGTATCAAATCCATAAAATATATTTACAAGTACATGTACAAGGGACCAGATCGTGTGTCAGTTACTGTTTCTACTACACCAACTGATAATAATGATGAAATTTCGAAATTCAGTCATGTACGCTGGGTCTGTGCTCCAGAGGCCTTATGGAGAATATTTAAATTCTCTCTCAATAATATTTCACCCTCTGTTATTGGTTTACAAATACATCTACCAAACAGACAACCCGTCCAGTTTTCGTCAACTGAACAGTTACAGCATGTTCTCAACGATCGGGCCAGGTCAAAAACAATGCTTACTGAATTCTTCCACACAAATGTTAGCTATGCGGATGCACGACAATACTTTTATCATGAGTTCCCCAAGAAATATTGGTAGGACTACAAACAAAAGGCTTGGATTCGTAGACGAAACAATCGTAGGGTAATAGGCAGAATGTACACGGTATCCCCCCTAGAAGGCGATCGTTATTTTTTTTACGATTGTTATTAACGCATGTTAAGGGACCATTATCCTTTAACCATTTACTTACCACTGGTGGAGTACAATATCATACCTTCAAAGAAGCGGCTGAACGTAGAGGTTTATTAGAAAATGATGATAGTATTAAAGACTGTTTAACAGATGCTTCAAACACACATATGCCTTCTGCACTACGAAGATTATTCGTAATGATTTTGGTATACTGTGAACCAAGTCATGTGCGACAGCTGTGGGAAGACTTCTCTCCATATTTAATTGAAGATTATCAGCATACTTCCACATCCACTTCCACAGCAAACAATGCCCATTTACTCCTTCACCGTCTCTCTGATCTTAATGACCTACTAAACCAATACAATAAATCAGTTTTTGGTTACGACTTACCGCACGATACTCTTAATTACTCTACCGATTATAGCACCACAACCACTATTTTACAGGACCATTCGATCGAAATACCACAGGCAGACATAGAATCCATAAACAATTTCAACTTACAACAGAAGGAGGCTTTTGATATGATAATGAATTCGATAAACTCGAAAACAAGCTCAATTTACTTCATCGACGGTCCAGGTGGAACCGAAAAAACTTATTTATATCGAGCAATTTTAGCTCACTCATGGGGTCAGGGACTTATTGCAATTCCAGTTGCCACTTCAGGTATTGCTTCTATAGCCTTACCCGGTGGTCGAACTGCACATTCTCGCTTTAAAATACCAATAAACCTTGATTCCTCCTCCACCTATTATATTCCCAAACAATCTGATACAGCTAAACTACTACGTGCGTCCACTGTTATACTATGGGATGAAGCTACAATGGCTCATCGCCATGCATTTGAGGCAGTGGACAGAACGTTAAGTGATCTAACCAATACCGATAAACCATTTGGTGGTAAAGTTGTCATTTTAGAAGGCGATTTCCGTCAAGTTTTTCCCATCGTTAGTAAAGGTACTAGGGCTCAAACAGTTGACGCATGCATAGTAAAATCAGTCTTATGGTCGTCCGTTCACATCATACACGTAACACAAAATATGCGTGCTAGAAATGATACTCCATACGCCGACTTTGTCTTACGTGTTGGAGATGGGGACGAACCATACATACAAGATGACATGATCAAACTTCCAGATGATATTGTCATAAATTGGATTAACACAAACTCCATTCACTCTTTGATTAACTCTGTTTTCCCTAACCTTGCTACTGGATTGTTCGATATGGATAACATAATGAATAGAGCCATATTAGCACCAACAAATGAGACAGTTGATGAACTCAATAGTAATGTAATACACATGTTCCCAGGCATTGAGCAAATTTATTACTCCTTCGATTCAATTGAAGACGATACGAATAATTTGTACCAACCATAATTCTTGCATTCTTTCGCACTGGATGGATTACCACCTCATAAACTAACTCTTAAAGTAGGATCCCCAATCATGCTTCTTCGGAATATTAACCCCAAAATTGGATTGTGTAATGGTGTTCGATTAATCTGTCGTGTTTTCCACAGAAATCTTATAGATGCTGAAATTACAGTTGGTCACTTCCACGGTACGAGAGTATTTATCCCCCGCATACCACTAAAACCGTCAGAAAATGTACACATGCCTTTCACCCTAATTCGAAAACAATTTCCAATAAAATTATCTTTTGCAATTACAATTAACAAGTCCCAAGGCCAAACAATTCCAAACGTTGGCATTTATCTTTCACAACATGTTTTCACTCATGGTCAGCTGTACGTAGCTTTGTCCCGTGGTACTGGACGTCGAACAATAACAGTATTAGTTCAAAATGGAAACATTAAGAGGAAAAAAGGAACTTATACTAGAAATGTAGTTTACAAAGATGTTTTACTCACATGTACGCAAAACATGACTCATTCATCATAAAATAAATGCATTAATTTACTTTCTATCTACTAATAAAGCTGTTGTTTTTCTTCTTTTTCCCACATTACTAATAAACGAGGACTGGCCCTACGACGTTGCACACGTCTCCCTGCTCAAAGTTCCGTCCGTTATACGTACGCGGGCAGTTCATTTTCCACTTTCCACCCATCTGTCTACCAGCTGTCAGCTTGCATTTCACAGTTTGATCTCCATGTACGTTCAAATCTGCTCTGCATTTATTACTTCATTTCCTATTCTCTCTTTATAATTACCCACTGTCCTGTTAATCGTTGCTGTAAACACATAAAACAAAACAGATCACATTTTTTTCTTTCATCTACTACACGTATATTGGTTGGTTGACCATATATCGGGTATTCCTTCATCAAATGGTTGTAGCTTGCTTTTATGAATTGTCACATCATTGCTTTACTAATATGGTATTATTTCCACTTTTTACTTTTTGCATTCCTTCACAAACATTTTCTCTGTCTTCACTACTTATACATTTTTACTCCACTCTACTTATACATTTTTACTCCACTCCACTATCACCTGCTGTACCATATATCAAATTAACTTTGCAGTATTGCAGTCACCTACTACGTTCTTTAACACTGTAGACATCTAACACATATCGACATTATATATATATACATACATACATATACATATATATATATATACGTATATATATACACATATATATATACTCTTACCTATCCCCAATATTAGATATTGGATTTATATTTTCATTCATATTGCAAATTTAATACATAACATGATGTATGACTGCTATGTTTCTTTTTTTCCATTCTTTGCATCGGAAATCTATCCTTCAACAAAAAGACGCTGCAACAGCCATCGGCACAGAAAAACTAGAACGTAAAAGCGCACGTCACACAAAACAGACGCACTCATTTGCTGATGCTAAGGTTGGAGTTTCAAACACCGTCAAAAACCACACTGCTCCTCCTACTCCATCGGAAAAAGATACCGACTGGAACAACAACATTCCTCTTCCACTACGACCGCTTACTGGAAAAAACGTGGAATTAAATGACAAGTACCCTCACATTTCTGACGATGATGTACACGTACCAGTAACTGCTGAACCGCAACTTCTTCCACACTGTTCTGACAACTATGACTGGGATACTTTTTTTACTCCTGAAGTGGTATGCTGCAATACATCTACTTCTTCCTTCATTCCTAACAACATATGTTCACACATACAAACGCATATATACATGTTTGTTTACTTATATATTCCTATATGTTTTTAAGTGTTTACATCCACTCCTCTACCCCACTAATCTTAATCCTCTAATACCTAATCATAATTTTCATTCCTCTTGCAGATTGAACAGTGTGATAAGATTGTGGATCGTTTTCTAGCTGATCGTTCGTGCTAGAGCTCTTACGACGTCCATCTTTTTAACATTTTTATCCACCATTTTGTATTTGCCTTTGTACCTTTGTTCGCTACTGCAACATTATGTTTTTTTCTACATAAGCACTGTAATTTTTTCATTCCATTCTCATAATTATGATTTGATTTCCTTTTGTCTGTTCCACTTTCTTCAACTAATTATATTTTGAATTTTATATGTTTGCCCGCATCACTCCTTTGCTGTCCGCACATATCATCAACTTCACCATTCATATTGCCTCACACATACATGCATCCTCCGTACACAACATAACATCGGCTGTCTATGTGAATATATATACGTGTAATTTACTTTCCGCTTTTTACAAACCCACTTTAATGCAGACGTACAAATCCACTTGCCTTCTCTGACATAAGCACCATTACCACTACTCTACCTCCATATTCAACGGTACAGCTTTGTACTACACACCACAACCAACAATTTCCCACAAACCTGCTGTACGTCCCAACGGATTAGTTTTAAAACGTCCATTACGTTCCGTCACAACATTATTACCCACTCTGTAATTTAAGAAGGTATTTTACATATTTCAAACAGACATCGCCAAACCTTTATTCAATCAACTCTCTTTTTTACAACTATATTCGAGTAAAATAACAGCCGTTATCACGCTTGACAAAGATACCAGCTAACTGAACTGTGGTACTTTCCTTTCATCATTCCCCCCACATATTTTCGATACGAAAAATGATAAAATATGCATACTTCACAACAAAATAAATTCGCACCGTAATATTTTTTACAACAACTTGCCTTACTCACGTCCATCGGACGTGCCTTCATACTTGTATATTAAGATATGAAATTAATTTTATTTGATTTAGTTTATACATAAATGTATCATATATTCATATATGTGTGAGTGCATGTGTAACATAATAATCCATGAAAGGTATAATATGTCCATATGTAGATGTTGGGATTTACATCGCAATAGACATATTAGCTCATTTTGTATGTCATGTATGTTGTCCAAGTATGTGCATGTATATATGTAATAAAATACACACACACATATGTATGTATAAATATATTATATATAATATATGAACATAAAACATTTATATATAGATAAATATATATATAGAAAGAGAGAGAACAATTACTAAAAATCATTTAAAATTCAAAATTAACTTAGTTTTGCAAACATAATAATTTTAGTATTTTAATTAGTATATATTATGAATAAAATAATGTTTTCATCCATAAATAATTAACATAAAATAATCTATTGATGAAAATTCAAATTTTATAATTTTCAAAAATGTAGGATCATAAAATAGAGCTTAGAAAAAATCTGGAGATTTTTCAAAGTTGAAATATTAGTTTTAAAAATAAATACATTGATTTTGGCAATAATTATTTAATATAAAATAATATATTATTATAAAAATTCAAATTTTAAAATTTCAGAAATTCTAGGATCATGAATGAAAGGTTACGAAAATTTTTGAAGAATTTTTCAATTAAATTATTATTTTTAATAAATCATAAACAGTTTTTCCGAAATAATATTAATTATTAAAAATAATAAAATTTATTGAAAAATTATTAATTTTTTGTATACATTTTTGAAATGATATAATATTTAAAAAAAATTAAAAAATTGAATTTTTAATGTAATTATTATTTTATATATAATACAATTCAAAAATTCAATAAATGTTAATTTAAAAATATGAATATATGTATGATAATTAATTTTTGAATTTGTAAATTCATATTATATATAAATAAGTGTACTAAAATTTTTAAATCATATATATATCTTATATATGCATATACGCTATTATGAGAGAGAAATATACACTAATATATATATATATATATATATATGAATTTATTAATAAATATATATAAAACAATTATTAATGACAAAAATTGATTTTGTACAGTAAACAACATTTGTCTATATATAAATTAAATAGTGTAATAAACAAATTATGCACATAACCAAACTGATATGTGACAACTACATCTACTTACAAAAATCTCACCTAACTAAACATATAGTAGCAATATATTTAAACAAATATGAAATTGCTCATTATAGGATCATAGAATATAATATAATTACTATAATATGAATTAAAATTACCAATTTAATGATGCCTTTGAATCCACATTGAAGCAATGACTTCCCTTCCTTTTACTGTTCTTGATTCGTCAGATTGCAAGTCCAGAATCACGGACCTCTAACTATCGAATAGTATTATTTTAATTTGAAATATATTTGAGAATTTTGGAGTGGATTGAGAAAATCTCACCTAACTAAACATATAGTAGCAATATATTTAAACAAATATGAAATTGCTCATTATAGGATCATAGAATATAATATAATTACTATAATATGAATTAAAATTACCAATTTAATGATGCCTTTGAATCCACATTGAAGCAATGACTTCCCTTCCTTTTACTGTTCTTGATTCGTCAGATTGCAAGTCCAGAATCACCGACCTCTAACTATCGAATAGTATTATTTTAATTTGAAATATATTTGAGAATTTTGGAGTGGATTGAGAGCTATGTTTTAACCAGCAATGTAGAAGGTAATGGCGGCCAAAAAGGTTAGTCCTTATTTTTAGAGATACATACATACATACATACATATATACATATACATATACATATACATATACATATATACATACATATATATATACATATACATATATACATACATATATATATAGGGTTGTATTAGAGAGAAACGAGGAAAACCTTTTTACCCATTCTCACTTGATCTCAACCCATTATCTCCAAGCCAATTCCCTATGTTTTAGCCACCCCTAGACCTTCCCAAAACCGAAATTTTTCAGCCCTAATGATGGGCCTTAAACCCATCTAAGCCCAAGCCAAAAATACTATGCAATTAAATCTAATTTAATCGCTTGTCGATATTGTATATCGATCAATATATTTATAACTGTTATAAATATATATATATATAACATTATTTATTTCTCAAATCATATTCAAATTTTATAATTAATATTTCATAAATATTAATTAATTTATAACAATTATAAACTAATTAAATCATTCGGTCTTAAGCGAATTCATCATTTCGGTTGTGTAACTCTTGGGTATAAATTTGGTCAACGATTAACATCGAACTATTCTAATGTTAACGTTCACACATCACTTAGCAGGTGATGTGACATTATTGCCAAATTTATCGCTTACTCATTTTCGGTAAAATCCAATTTTAGTTTAATAAGTGTTACCCGGTTGTGACATTTGTTTACACCAATTCTCTTCGTCAAAACTATATCACTTTGGACTTATGGAATTTGGTAATAGTCAAAATTCCAACCTCATCCACATTCAACTTTATAGTCCAAATACAAAGTCCTTGGTTCAATAATAAAAATTATTATTAACCGAAATGCTCTGGCCAGAAACTTTGACTTTGAGTTGACTTGAGTTGACTATGATACTAACCGCATATAATTGAGGAGACGAATCCTCTCTTGAATAGCGCTTCACTTCCAATACTTCCACTCGACCCAACTATAGTCACTTGATGGATGCCATGCCATGATTTGGCTATAATCAAAGCAGAGCTTTCATATTGAAGATCCACAGCATTCTCAAGTCGAGAAAACAATGTAAATCAGTCACATCGATATTTTCTGTTTGACATTAGTTATATTAACCAACAGAAAACTATCGAGTGAGTCGTTCCATAGTTATCCAATAATTATTAGTACATAACCCCTAGGTGCCCTCAGTAGCCATGAGTAATACACTACCCAACATTTGGAGAGCGTTATGTACTCCAGTCTCAACAGATACATCGATATCCAGTCTCGATGCATCTTGACTAGGAACATTTAAAATGGTATATTTGTTTCATTGTGAGAAATTACTCGTGGTTACAACACTTTGTAACTACTATCACAAAATATACCATTTATGAATTTTTCTATTAAATATAATTTTAATTAAGTTAATTAATTAATATAATCACATTATATCAAGTATATAATAGGAAGAAAATACCTTTTATTTCGAACAAGATTGATCAACGAATTAGATATATGTAACAAATTACATAATTGCCCCTAGGGCATACCCCTAACTCTACTAGTATCACGATTTATAAAAGGGAAATGGTTAAAACTAAAAAGTGGAAAGTATGCTGGTCTTAAGGCATATCAATAGACTAAGTCGGTAGCTTCTCTGGAAATAAAAGACAGGAAAAGTTGCTTGGTTATTTAGATACAAGGTAGAAACAAGTTCGATCAACTCAATACAACTATGATTTGTGATTGGAGCAGTAAAGCGTAAAGACGTCGATACTTCAATCACTGTGAGTATTTTTAATCTTATTCTTATTTGTTATTGTGCCCATCATCGTTAAATTGTTAACAAATTAATATTGAAAAAAAGGAGAAAATTTGAATTTTCTTTATGCAAAAGTGGTTTCGAAACGACCGTAAACGATTGGAAAGACGCAACAAAACTTCTTTTGAACAATTAACTTCAATGAGTAACCACGGTTCTAAGACACATTCACCTAGGTGTGGCGAAATGAATCTGAATATTCAAAATCAATACATTCAACAACCAATTTTACCAGTTCAAGATAATTTTCAACATCCACAACCATAACTAGGCATGTCGCTAAAAGAACAATGTTATCCAGTTAGAACTGTACAACCCCCAGTGTTAGTATATCCACCAAATGAAGGGAATAATTTTGAATTAAAAATTCCTTCATCCAAGGGGTTCCTAAAGTTACGGGCTTTGAAAACGCATATGGATTTCTTAATGATTTTGAACTATATTCGTCCACAATAAAAATGCAACAACTTTCAAACGAGTCCATTAAGCTTAGATTGATACCATTTGCTTTATTAGGAAGCAGTAGAAGGTGGTTTAATTCTCTTGCACGATCCTCTATTTATAGTTGGAATGATTTCGAAACATTATTCTTAAAAAAATTCTTTCGTTTTCATGAAACTCTTTAAATTAAACACGAAATTAATCAATTCATCCAAAACGAAGGAGAAATTCTTTTTCCAATATTTTGAATGGTTTAATCAATTATTACAAAGTTGTCCTCATTACAGAATCCCAAAACAATTTTACGCGAAATAGTATATGACGAACTTAATTATCCCACTTGAACACAACTTGAAACTATGTGTCGTAGAGAATTCATGGATAAAACAAGCGAGGAAGCTTGGGATTTCTTTGAAGAATACGCTGACAAGGATCAACTGTGGAAATCGATTCATGGCCCAGCTCGTACCAATCCAAGAGGAGTGCACGTAGTAGACTCTTCCCTCCTCTCTACCGAGGACTCCCAAACCGAAGAAGGGTTACCTTCAGTGTATCCTCAAGAACAGATGAACGCCTTCGCTTTAACTAATTCTTTTTCTTCTCACTATAATTCTAACTGGCGAAACCATCCAAACCTGTCATGGTCAAATCCAAATAATTTTGCAAATCGTTCGTATTTTTATCCCACGAGCCAAAAACACTCAAGTTCCTCAAATACTCAATCAACAATTTGTTCATCAAAGTAAGAGTCCCTCTAATAAACCCTATAGACCTCCCCATCTTAGAGACTCACCTCAAACTTCTCAACAAACTCAAAACTTTAATCGTCTCGATAGACAAATTAAGGAAACTAACACTAAACTTAAACAAATGCGAAAAGAAACATACAATAAATATGACCAAATCATGAACATATTAAAGAACTTAACAATGAATAATGAGAAGGGAAAATTACCAAGTCAAATAGAAGTAAACCCTACATATAATAATTCTCGTGGAGTGAACTCTTGTGAGGACGACAATCTAAACTCGGTGAATTTAATTACCACCTTAAGATCTGGCAAGAAAATTGATAATCATGTCAGAAATCCCAACACTCCTCAAAAACTAACCTCTATTGGTCGGCCTACTAATAATACAACATCTTCAATCATTGACTCGTCATCTCCCCAACCATTATCAAAAGGTAGCAATTCTAGCATTCTTCCCTCGTCCGTAAGTAATTGTGATGATGACCAAACTCAAGGTGATGAGATTCTTAATAACTCACATATTCAGTCACTATCCTCTTCGAAAGAAACAAGGAAATCCATCAAGAGAGTCTACAGGCCAGTCACTTCTTTTCCAAGTAGACTTAAAAATAAGGAAAAACCCACTCAATTCGATAAGATCCTAGACATCCTTAAACAAGTTCATGTTAATATTCCTCTTTTAGATACTATATAACAGATCCCATAGTATGCAAAATATCTTAAAGAACTTTGCACTCGAAAGCATGGAACCAACGTGCCTAAAACACCTTCTTAACCGCAAATACTAGTTCAATCATTTCTAATAATATGCCCATTAAGTTTGAGGACCCCGGTTGTCCTACAATTGGTTGTAAAACTGGAAACACGTTCATTAATCGTGCATTACTTGACCTTGGTGCTAGCGTCAACTTACTTCCTTATCATGTATTTTATCAACTAGGAATCGAGGAATTAAAACCTACCAACATCACTATTCAACTAGATGATCGATCCATTAAGAAACCCATAGGCTTAGTTGAGGATGTATTAATACAAGTAGAGCAATTTTATTTCACTGTTGATTTTATAGTACTTGAAACCGCTCCTATCTCTAATCCTCAAGCGCAAATTCTCGTTATCTTAGGACGTCCCTTTTTAGCAACTTCAAATGCTATTATAAGCTGTAGAAATAGAAATCTTAGACTTTCCTTTGGGAACCTCACTGTTGAATTAAACATCTTCAATCTTAACAAACAACTCTGGGATTTCGAGATAGAAGAAACTGACATAGTTGAGGCAGTCGTGGAAGAAACTCTCAATGATACATCTGATGCACTAAACATGTGTCTCGAGCATTTTAATTCAAACATTAATGAACATGAATATGTATCTAATGTGAATAAAATGCTTGACTTAGATTCCTCAACGTTTAATGAAAATATGTCTATTGAAGTAGCCACTCATGAGAAGCCCAAACTTTACCTTAAACCACTTCCAGAAAATCTAAAGTACGCTTACCTAGGTGCAGACCAAACTTTTCCAATAATCATAGCCTCGGATTTAGTCGAAGACCAAGAAGAGAAGGTTTTAAAAATTCTAAGGGAAAATAAGGAAGCATTAGGTTGGGTAATTGCTAATATCAAAGGGATATGCCCATCCATTTGTGAACATCATATACATTTAATTGATGAGGCTAATCCCTCATGTGAAGCTCAACAACGATTGAATCCCAATATGAGGGAAGTGGTAAAAGAAGAAATAATAAAGTGCTTGGACAACAACATAGTCTATCCAATTTCCGATAGCACTTGGGTAAGTCCGATTCAGGTGGTACCAAAGAAACCAGGAATCATTGTGGTAAGAAATGAAAACAATGAACTTGTTCCAACAAAAGTGAACATCAAATGGCGTGTATGCATCGCTTATATGAAATTAAACGTAGTAACTAGAAAGGATCACTTTCCTTTACCATTCATCGATCAAATGCTCGAACGTTTTGGAGGACATGAGTACTATTGTTTTCTTGGATACTTAGGATATAACCAAATTCACATCGCTTTAGAAGATCAACACAAAACTACATTCATGTGCCCATTTGGAACCTTCGTTTATCATTAAATGCCCTTCGAACTATGTAATGCACCGGCCACATTTCAAAGGTGCGTGATGAGCATATTTTCCGATATGGTGATGGATTTCTTAGAAATTTTCATGTTAGATTTTTCTATTTACGGATCCTCCTTTGATCAGTGTCTACTTCATTTACAATGCATTCTCAAACGATGTAAGGAGAAATCACTTGTGCTGAATTAGGAGAAGTGTCATTTCATGGTAAAATGAGTTATCGTGCTAGGTCATGTAGTCTCAAAGGATGGTCTAGAGGTCGATAAATCAAAAGTGGACTTGATTGCTAGTCTTCCTTCCCCTAAATTTGTCAATGATGTTTGCTCGTTCTTAGGTCAAGCGAGATTTTGCAGTAACTAGAAACGATCGCACATGCATTGGAACACAATTGAACGATCGGTACAACGATCGAGATGGGACCTGCGATCGTTCGTGCGACCCCTTTGGATCTAGAGATTCTTCTGGCGAATTTTCAGACCGATCCATGCACATCTTCCCCTATAAATACAGCGGTCATTCTCCATAAAGATGATCATTTTTCCGCTGTCGATGCTCTTCCATTTTTATTTTTCACTCTTGTACTAATGGATCCCAGCTGATCCAAATATTCTTGTAATCATAATCAAGTGCGAGGTCAATAAATATATAAAGTGAATGTAGACCAAGATTGCTGAACCACTATAAAAATATGTGTATTAATTTACTTTTTCTGCTTTGTTTTAATTTCATTCATTGTTTAGTCTCTACGAGATTCTATTGAGTGTTGATGTCCATTTTTGACGTCAACACAAAAATAATAATAATAAGTAAATTGCAACAAAAATAATAATAATAAGTAAATTGCACAAGTTTCAAGTATGAAAGTGCGCTTTAATCAAATTTTGTGGTAACACATTCAAACAAATTACAAAGATGTTACATATGACATATTTTGAACATGCCATATACGTACAAGTATACAAAGACAAAGTCAATGGCATTTCTAACATATGATAAGTTTTCACCTAATCATATCAACATCAAAATATATTCTAATTTTATTCAACTAGACACATCAAAACATACCTACCTTCTTGTTTCTTCTTCATTAAGTGTCATAGATGATATGACAGTCGAAATTTAATGCTAATCTTTGCATTTATGGCTACATCAGCAGCATTCATTTTGCCAATACAAACAAAACCTCTAACCCGAGAAGTAGAAAAACATGTAGAACGCATGGAAAATATATCACACGCATAATCAATGAAACAACTCAAAATATTGTAAAACACCCATTACAAAATAACTCAAATATAATCAATGAAATAATTCAGATATGATAAAACTCTCATTACGAAATATAAACTGACACTTTATTAAGACAGAATCAAGCATCCTAAAAGTAGAACTATCATCTTAAAAAAAGTTCATATACACCAACCAAGTCAAATAAACATTGGCATCAAAATATACACTACATATACCACAAAAAACATTCTATCAAACTAATCTACATATAACAACAGACAACAGTGCGTGTTTTCTCCAGTTCTTCATTGGTATCACCATTTATTGCTCCAATGGATTAGACCAAGATATTTGTCTGTAATGAAGGAAAAAAAACAAACTTTAGTAAAACAACTTATTTCAACTAATGTATAATCATTCAAATTAACGTTTAATATCAAACATAATACTCACTCTAGAATGTCTTTCCAACTAAGGTCACCATCAAGGTCATCCAAGGGCATTTGATTCAACGAATCATTTGCAACTGATTGATCTACTGAAAAATATTCAGGCGAAGAAGAAACTAAGGAAGGTGTAGAGTTCATAGTTGGATTATTGCTCACGAACGAAGTAGTCATGCTACCGCCACAGCTACTTTGTATGCCATAATTCATCGCTTCAAAAGCATCATCTCCGTTCATCGATGTATTCAAACCCAAATTAGCAGGATTCATATCATGAATCGGGTATGGCGATCCCAATTGGGTAGGAGAAGCATAGGTCAAGGACTGAATCAGGTTTTGAAGCATTTGCAGTTGAGGTAGTTGATCAATAGTGTTCATCATATAGTGAGGATTGGCTGCGGTGTTGTTGAAATTTGCAGCTGCTGCAAGAATGTTTGGAAGGTTGGCTAGTAGGTTTAGGTCTGTTCTTGGCCTATGAGTTACGGGATCAATGCCCATCATTAGAAGCTTCTTTCTAATGTGCGTGTTCCAGTAGTTCTTTATTTCGTTGTCGGTTCTCCCTGGTAATCGTGAAGCAATTGCCGACCATCTTCAAAAGAGAAGAAACAAGTTAGGTTTCAGAAATATTTTACACAATATTCAACATCAGAAAATTACTACCACGAAGACTTATCGATTGATAAGCTACCATTTTTGTTGGAAAAAATATAGCTAAAAACCATAATATCACCGTATGGTGTGCATAAATCAATATACAACTAAAAACAGCTTATTTTTGTCAAAGATCACTAGCAAAATGACAAGGCTTTCGAACTATGGATTTAGAGGTCAAGTCCGCAGACACCAATTACCCAAAAAAGAAAGAAAAAAAAACTTTGTTTGTAGAAGCAATTAACGAAATAATATACATGGACAAAGCTAAAACTGTAAAGAAAAAAAGATTTGAGATTTGCATAATTACTTGTTTCCTAGAATGGAATGGAGGTGAATGATGAGTCTCTCATCCTCTTCGGAAAAAGTTCCTCTTTTAATATCAGGTCGAAGATAGTTAGTCCACCGAAGTCTACAACTTTTTCCACATCGATTGAGTCCGGCTCTCTTAGGCAAGTGCCTCCAATTACCTGGACCATTGACTTCGATATAGTCCATTAGTTTCTTGTCTTCTTCTGTAGTCCACGGCCCCTTCTTAACATTTGCATCTGATTCACAACACGGTGATCTTCCCATGATTAATCGAAGTAAAAATAAAAACCGAATTTGTTTGTAACTTGAAATTGAGAATTGTTTGTGTGATTTGATCTGATAGTTAACAATTTGGTTGTGGATTCAGTTTATATAAGATTTGGAGGCAGGAGAGGTGTCCATTTGTGATCAAAATCTAATATTTTATGAAAACGGCATACGTAACATGGAAAATATTTTTCTCATGCATGCATATATGTTTATTTTATGATGATTGCACAAAGATTTAGTTTCAATGGATTAATCGGTGACACGTTGGCAAGTATCAGAGGTGCATAAGTCAACTCAATACATGTATGGTTAAGATAAGTCATAAGGACTTGGGGACCCTCTTATTATAATCAAAAAGGACACTTGTCTTTCTTGTGAAGCAAAATTTCTCTACGGTTAGTGTTACTATCAGAAAAATATGTCAGCTTGAGAGATTGTGGCTTGCTAAAATTGGTGAAATAGTAAAGAACTAAATATCTCATGCTGATATATAATATATGCATGCAAAGGCGTTAGACTGACATGAATACTATTGTAGAGAACATTGAAAATTGGATTTCTTTATCTGTATTAAACTGTATGATTATATCCAGGTGTTAAAGACCCCGTATATATTAAAGAACATATATGATTTGTGACACTTGCTCCAACAAATATACTAGAAGAGTCCATGTCTATATATTTGAATTTGATCAATACTTTTATACTGTATATCCATGACAATTTTTTGAGGTTACCAAAAAATATTTAACTCTAACATTTAATAACAAGATTTTATCATCTACAGGGGCTCTTTACCTTGTCCGGTAGCAGTATGTCGAAAAACACAGACTGATCTTTGCCAGTTATTGTGTATGTAGAATAATATGTCGCTGGTTCTTAGTTATAGGGTCAATTATCAGTTATATGGAACTTAATATCTAAATAAATTGGTTATCTTGCAAGCAAACCTTAATAGTAATTAGCTACCTAATTATCCACTGGGGAAACTCGTTGATCGACGGAAAACTAGAAAAGAACAAAATGAAGAAGGAAAAAACATCAAGTACAAACCATACACATGGATAGAACATCTTCTAGTAAATTAGAGTAGTGGAGCATAAACATTGGTGAATATAGACAACATTTGACAATGCAAGCATAATTTAATCCATTTACATTATTTGTTTATTTTTACTGATCTCACTCTTACTACTACGTGCTGATTCATTGTACTGCTAATATGAGGCACACACTTTTCACACTAGCTGATAGGTAAATCATTTAAGAAATCTATATGCTGAAAATGATGACTGATTTATGAACATTGACCAGACGTAAAAATAACCAAGGAGAGGAAATCTATGATTATATTTTTCAACTCTGATTGATTTTTATATCATCAGCATTACACGAAAACATGTGTTGATGCATGCACTACATTACATAAACATAGTTTTTATATGATGCATTCTTATATTTATATCATTGATGATGAAAGTAAACTAGATTCATATGGTTCAAATCTTTGACTCCATGCATTTTTTACATTGTAAATAATTTTGAAGCGGACACATTTTCGCTATTATTTATCGCATATGACATACATTCCACTAACATATATGTCAAACATTATACATGGTAAAAGCTTTGAAATAATGAAGTCAAATATTATATAATTATTGTCTCTCCACTTTATGTATAGACATAGAAAAACGTGATGCTTCTGGTAGGTTACCAGATGGTGTTTATCATGAAGAAACTTGAACAGCAATTCAAGTGCATACTATATATTTCTAGCATCATTTACATTAAACATCTACAAAAAATTCATAATCATTCATTAGTCAATACTCTTGCAAACAGAAATAATATTAATTAGAGTATTTTTAGATACAGTTGTAAGCTGAAAGTAAAGTTTTAATTATAATTCAGATTATTTACATAGAATTCCTTTCGCCATTATGATGCACATAAGGGATTGAGACCATGTGTATGACCAGATACAAAGAACTGTGATAAAGTTTAGGATTCTTTCTTTCTTTCTTTTTTCAATATGGACAACTTCAGCTAACAAATTACAAAAGTTTTTTTTTTAAATTCTTTTCTTCAAACAAATTATTTAAATAAATAACATTTCTGGCCAACTTGACTAAGAAGTTTGGCAAAGTGGGAAAAAAAATCCTCAAATTTTATTAATTTAAATAACTGGTCAAGTTAAGTAGAGAAACAAAAAAAATTATATATGAAGAGACGCAGAAAAAAGTAAAAGAAAAGGATATATACTCTAGTAACATATAGCGAATATGTAGATCAAGTTAAACACGTACCCACCAACTTCTAGATTAAAACAGAAGCTGATATCTGATTGTCTTGAAATTGTCCAATTGAACTAGTCCATGTCTCATTTTTCTTACATCACTTCTTAACCTTTGCACAAAGGAACAAGTAATTAACAAACCAATTAACCAAGTAAATCTAACTATTCAAAAACTAGGAAGTTTCCCAAATCCCAACACAAGAATTATTTATGTATGTTCCCATGTGCGCTTCTCAATATTTAGCACATGGAGGCTTTGTTATAGCAAGGACTAATTTTTTTTGCATACTGAGTTAATCACTTCTGTAATTTATTCATGTATTAAATAGGGGAGTTGAATTAGTTAATGAAAAGAAGCAGCATCACGGTTGGCCACTAATTCAGCTGAGAAAAATACTCATATGTATTGACTAAGGAAAATAGTTTGGGTTCAGGAAACATTAAATATCATGGTAAGAAACTAAGAATACTCAACATGAATCGATCCATGTTTTAATCAAATAAAAAGTGAAAATGATCTAACTACTGCAGTTGACCATTGCCCTATCTCTTGTACCAACAAGACAAGATAAAGATGCCTACAATTGTCTTTGGAAATTATCAATTCAGCGCAGAGTCAATTTCTTAAACATCAATGCATAGACAATGAAGTATCAGTACTTAAAGCGACTCTATATACCAACCATTTCAGTTGTACATAATTACATATTCAGCAGACAGTTATATAGAATCTATTTTCACCTTAATTTAGGCCCATTAGCGTATAGCTCCACATTGAGGCCTTATGACAAACATAAACTTCATCCTTTTTGATCCATGTGACATGTTAGCTATGGTGGATACAATATCTATATTGTTTGAGTATGCAAGATAAGACTTGCACATACACATGCTCTGCAATAGCATAGGTCCCTTTTTGTTTCAGTCCCTACACACACACACACACACACACACACACACACACAGAGAGAGAGAGAGCGCGCGCATGACCCTCGACTTGTAGAGTGTGTTCATCTCCATCATAAAGGGATGAAAGTACCTCCCTTGATAGAAGGATGAAAGTGTGTTCCTTCATTAGGAGAGGTATAGAAAATTCAAATGGTCATGCATTCAGGTTCAATGAATATGGAAATTCCATAATGTTGACTTGTAGAGTGCCGATAAATTTTATTTTTTTTAAAAAAGGAACAATAATCAAATACCCTCCACCTATGGAGGGATACATTATCAACGAAAACCTCTTACCTTTCAACTGGTCTTAATATATGTTGGATGCCCCTTAGTTTTTTGTCTTATTTAAAATGTACAATTTAGTTTCCTACACTTTCAGATTTTCCTTTACATGACATTTTAAAGAAAATTCAACTAATCAACGCAAAGAGTGCAAACTTTTTCATGTATTTAGTTAAAGTATACTTGCAATAATAATTAGCATTTGCATAAGGAAGATCACATTAAACACCATGACTAGGGCCGGCCCTATAAGAATGGTCTGGTACAAAAAAGTTCTTTCATTGTTTTATTTTTTGTTGTTGTTGTTGCTCCTTTCTCTGAGCTTATTGATTTGGTTTATACCAATGCAACCACATAATGTAATGATAAAGGATAAGGTTTGTGGTAAGTTTTATTTTTAATCCATTATTCTGAACTGTGTTTATAGGTTATACCAAGGTTCAAGATTTCTGTTTCCTTTCCATTTCCTTCGTTCGATATTTTTGAAAAATGAAAATTAGAATCCGCCCCCAATTTCTAAACTTAATACACAAAAACTATTTTAAAAAACGTGTTTTAAATTACACTCCTAAAATTATTTTCGACAATTTTTTTTTGAGTTTTTGTTTTGAAAGTCTGAATTTGGTCGCATGTTTCTACAATCCATTTTTTTTCAAAAGTTCAAATATTTGCAGTTTCTAACTACAAATATTTATAGTGAAAACTGCAAATATTTGCAGTTTTAAAAACTGCAAATATATGCAGTTTGGCTGAAACTGAAAACAGATGTGTTTTTTAGAACTTATTTTTAAGGAAGGGCTGTTGTGTAATTTGAAACTTAAGAAAGTGTTTTGCAAAAGTTCTTTTGAAAATTTTGTTAATTTTGAAAATTCCGGAACTTCGGTTATGATATCATTTTGGATTTTAGCATTCTTCTATAGAAATACATTTACAGATAGTACATACTTGCATTTACGAAAATAAAATACATACCATACATAAAAAAGGTTGTTTCATTTACTGATTTTTACTGTTTTTCATGCTATTTCTGTTGAATTAGATCGAAACTAACAAAAATATCAAAAAAAATTGTGAGTGGAAATTAGGATGACACTCTTCTTCCACATTTCATCTTTCAAAGCCTCATTACAATAAAACATTTCAATGTCACCCTGCTCCGTACAGTTACTTTTAAAAATTGATTTCCCGATTTTGCCCTTCAGACGCAACCCATTTCTTCCAAAGGTGAACCATAATTCGAAGGATTTATCAAATCAATCGATTTTATTATTATATTCATTTAATTTTTGTTGTTTTAGTCTTTTAGTGGTCTATACTCTCTTCGGTGTGATTTTTCATAATTATTTGGACACTTATATATATATATATATATATAGCAGGCCTGTTGCAAATATTTGCAAAATCGAAAAATATTGAATTTTTTTGGAAAATATGCAGTTTTTGCTAAAAATATTTACAGAAAAACCGTAAATACATTTTTGCGAATATTCCTAAGTTTTATGCAAATATTTGCAGAATTTCAGCAAATATTTCATAACATCGGGCATTTCATAAGTATTTGCAAAATGAAAGCATAATTTGAAAATTCTTGCAAAAACATCTAAGAAACACTTCTTGAATATTTGCAAAAATGTTTCCAGATATTTGCAAAATATTGCTACTTATTTTTATTCAATTTTGCAAATATTTGCAGCATTATGCACTATTTTTTTTCAAATATTTGCAAAATGAATGAAGATACGTATTGATCATATTTTTTGCATCTCATCTTGATTTCGAACTAATTTCTCTTTATACTTTGATTGTCTATCTTTGATGATCGTTTTCTTATTTTGTTGGATTTAGTTATATGTGAAGATTGAATAGAAAATAAAAGAAAATGATGTCGCCGGAGAAGTTATAATAACTTGGGGTTTTGTGAGTAGTTAGGTAATTTGGGTGCCGTATTTTAAAAACAAGGGGAGGTTTTTTGCAGTTTGACTGAGAGGGGTTTTTTATGGTTATTGAAACTCAAGAAGGGTATTTGCCAAAGTTACCCTTTTTGTAAAGTTATTTGTTCAATGGCCCATTTTATCATCCTTTTGATTTGATGTCTTCCTATTAGACCGAAATCACAGTTTAAATCAGATTATGTTACTGAAACTAGATCAGAACAAACCGAACTCCACCAGAATTTCAAAATATGATTTATACTTTCACTTTGAGCTCTACTTTACACAAATCCCTTTATCTCTCTCTTTTGCTTTCCTTGGAGCAACTAAAATTTCCTGCCAAATTAATGTCTGAACATGCACTAACATATTGTGACACAACTATGAATTTTTATCCGTGAACATCCACTTCAATAAAAAAGATGATATTCTTATTATATACCATCATAAGTCTCAGTTATAACTTATGTACTTATCAGCTTGATGCAATACCTCTCAACCATAAAGTACGTGACATGGGTTACTTTGCCGTCGTAAAGACAGTGAATTTGATACTAAAAGATAAATTATTGTACAAGTTAGAAATGTCTTCAAATTACTTGAATTCTTTTAAGTGATTGCCAATAGGTAGTGCTGAATAACTTATACCAAGCTAACATATTTGGCAACCATATCGCCTGCAAGTTTTTCCTAGAAATTTAATCTAGTGGAAGAGCCTGTGGATTTGTCCAGAAACCATTTCATTTTAGATAACAATTGATATAAAAAATTATGACAAAATAAGGACTTCTTAGATAGTTAGCTTGATCGTTTGTGCTGCATAGTTATTACTTTGTCAACTCTTCACACTACATTTAACTAAAGACTGGCCACTTGATGAAATAAAGTGGCAAATTGTTGCATCTTCTATTTTCACTACATTCATGTACACATTATTTGAATTGTCTGCAATGCATAAACAAGTTTAGATGGTATGTGTTGACAGGAATAATGTGTATCACGAATTCCCACTAAATGGGAACGTACATTATTGATATGATTCACAAACGCCCACATAGATCCATCCCATGTAATAATAACTTTAACAAGGTTATATGTGCTGACAAATAAATTAAGAAATCAAGCAAACATTTTTCTAAATTTACACCTAAAAGCAACCCTAAGCACACAGTTAACAAATTTATTCTCTCAATGACAAATAAATTTCGGGTTGTTATTGAAATTAAAGTGAAAGGGACAGTTGTACAGCAGAATGAATCGACTGTAAATAAATTCGAATAATTATCATCTCATACATTACAGTCGATGAAACAGCGAAACATAAAAGTTCCAACATTCAGAGAAACCGAATTACCTTGTTAGTTAGTGGAGGTCTATCGATTCGAGGTGAGAAAGATAAATCCGACAGACAGAGACGAACATCATATTCTATTACAATAATACTTGGAGCTCGAAACGTCAATTGTCAGGGAAAGTAACAAAATTGATCGTGACAGCGTGATAAGCTAGATACTTCCCTGACCTGCTGAGTCCGAGCCCTGTAGGTTATGAAAGGTTGCTTAGAAATCTTTTTACTGATTTTGCTTCGTTTAGATGAAGTGTTATTAAAGCCAATTAACATATACTTAATAGTTTAAGGTACACCGGTTGTAAGAGTTAAGTAATATTACATGTATGATCTTATATTTATTCTTTAGTTTTGTGAAAATTAATTTTTCAATATGGTTAGTAGGGTTATAATTGCAAAAAAAAAATTAGAAACCTTCAAAACACCTCAATTTGATGACGTGAGAATTGACATTAAAATTACACTACATTGGTTTTCATTGGTTTTATAACCAACAATAACCGATGTAAAAAAAACTTACAAACAAGTAGGGGTGAGCAATATTCGGTTAGAACCGAATTAACCGACCAAATCGGTTACTTTCGGTCGGTTCGGTTCGGTTTTGAAACTAAATCGGTTTGACTTCGCTTTGTAAAATAATTTATTTTGACTATCGTTTAACCGAACTAACCAAACTTTTATTGTATTATTCAATTTATGGTATTGCGGTACTTTAAATAATTTGTTTAGTGATAAAATACAAAGTTTACCCTTTAAAATAGGTCAAATTTCATTGTAAACATAGAAAATATTAAATAAAATCTCTCCAAACAAAATTTTATTTTTTTTCCTTTGAGCGAATCAATCGTTTGAGTAATAATATATCTTTCTAATTTGGTTAAATTGGTTACCGACCGAATTAACCGAAATTAATTCGGTTCGATTTTGAATTTTTTTTCGGTTTGACATTTTTTACTTCAAAACCGACCGAACGCTCACACCTACAAGCAAGGGTTATCATAGTTCCTAAAATACAGAACCGTCCAAAACCGATAGAAAAAAAACTTACAAGCGGAGCCTTTGTGGAAATCGGGATCTCATGCATTTTTATATAAGAATGATACTTATTTAAGTGGATCATTAATTTTGATGTCTTAGAGGTTCGAACCATGAGCTCTAAAATCTATATATGGAGCGTCATACCACTAATCAGTTTAGCTAGTGGTCCTTGACCATTTATTTTTTCGAAAAACCTGTTTAAATTATTGTTCTAAAATTATTTTTGATAAATGTCCTTTTTGCTTTTTTTTTCAAAATAAAAAAATCAAATCAAATTTAAACTTAATCATATATTTTTATAACCAAAACTTTTTAAAAAAAAAATGTAAACATTTACAGTTTTTATTGCAAATGTTTGCAGTTTTAGAACTGCAAATATTTGCAATATGATTGAGACTAAAAAACAGTAATGTCTTTTATAACATGTTATGAAGAGAGATGACTATTTATTTTAAAACTTAAAAATGATGTTTTACAAAAATTCCCTTATTTTTATTCCAAATATAAGAAAATAAACTAAAAACAAATAAAAATAAGTGGAAATTAGGGAGGCATCCCTATCATACTTTCATATTATAAAGCGGGTCCCTGTCAAAGTTTCATTGTAAAGCGGGTCCCTGTTTTTTGGAAACGAAGAAAAATTATTGCTGAAATGTCAGCACTTTTTATAAATAAGTGCTGATATTTCAGCAACTATCTGTGTCAAAGTTTTATTGTAAAAACAAAGAAAATTTATTGTTGAAATGTCAGCAACTTTTATAAATAAGTGCTGATATTTCAGCAACTTTCATAAACTGTGTTCGCAGTGTACATAAATGTTGCTGAAATATCAGCAACTTTTATAAATAAGTGTTGATATTTCAGCAACTTTCATACACTATGTTCACAGTGTACAGAAATGTTGCGGAAATGTCAGCAACTTTTATGAAATGTTGCATCATGCTCTGCAATAATCGTGAATAAAAAACAGGGACCTAATTTACACTGAAATTTAGTGAAGGACTTTTCGTGAATTTTGAAACTTAATAAGGACCTGTGCCAAAAGTACCCTAAAAATTATCCTAATAGCGTACTTAACAAACCATTAATCTGTGTGATCTACTATGGACCTCACGTAGCATTGCGCGTGACATTACAAATGTTATCAAAATTGAGGAATAATGCTTCGATACATGCTAATAAGAAAATCGTAACTTCCCCCAAAATTCCAAAAAAAAAAACTCACCAACTTGCGTACCTATTTAAAAAGAATAAAACTTAATTTCAAGGAATTGTATTTCCTTCACATACGAAGTATAGAAGATGTCTGTAACTTCTCCTCTAGCATTTATCTTCCAACCTACAGTAGCTAGGTGCGAAAGTAAAATGATTTAAACGTTGAATATGCAAGTATCTGTTTTATATCTCCATGAATCTATGAGTTTTTGCTCACACTCTATCGTTTGATCCACATGTTGGAACTGATTGATGGAGTTGAGGGTATGTTGTCAGTGTAATTATATAATTTTGACTATACAGTTGTATGTTTAACTGTTATAAACAAATCTTATTCAAATGAAAGTAAGCTTTATGGTTTTCGTTTCTATTATATGCACATATACATATTGATAAATATAGTTTAATAATGATGAACACATTAAATACATATAATATGAAATTCCTAAGAATAAATGTTTAAATCAATTGCAATTATGAAACTGTTCGTATGAGTATTGAATCGATTAAGTAAATAATAAATATTTATCCCTATGTTCACAGTCAATGTGCTTCGAGAAAGGGATATTGATACATTTGTGAGACCAGTGTACGTAACGCTCTCCAAATATTGGATGGTGATTTACTCATAACCATTGGGAATACTAAGAAGTCAGATATAAAAGAACCATATTTATGGTGTTTTGATGATAACAACCATATGACAATGCTACTAATATATTTATTGAGTAATTTCAGGTTAAGTAACTATATGATGAATGATAAAATTTATACAGGTTATATCGAAGAATGCAAGGGGAAAAAATGATGATGGGGGATTTGAACACAAGACACGCTACTCAAACAACCACTATTTTACCAACCACACCATGAAGAGCTTTGATAAGAAAATTGGTTACCATCAAATATATAAAATGAGAAATTTGAAAAATAAATGGCTAAAAATAGAGGCCCGAGCCCAACCAACAACCATAGAAACGCGCCACCCCACCAACCATACTACAACGGCTTTCAAGGTATATTGGTTAGTCTATTTTATTATTTAGAATAGAGCAAAACTAAATGGAAATCTTTTAGGGATAAGATGGCCCAAAGCACTCCAACTCTCAACTGCATTACAAAGGCTTTTGCTTACAAACAAGAAAACAGGTTTATATATGATAGACTGAAAGAATGGAAAACTAATTTGCTAAAAATATGTAAAAAGCAAGAATCAATCCTGGCCAACAAGGAGATGGATCACATCTTTACCAACCGCATTACACAATGTTTTGAATTAAAGGCCGCCAACTATTTCATACAACGGTTGCAAAACGAATAGTTCAAGTGCTCCTTCAAGCACCATTTTGAAGAGTTGCAATCTTCTGATGGATGCATCTCTTCCGAACTGAATTGCTGAAGGGTAACTCTTGTTCAATGGCATCTTGTCATTTTTATATAAGCCTCCCACTATCCCAAAAGCATAATTTCAATCCTATGCTCTAAAACTACTCTCATATTACTTCCAAAAGCCCTAATCTCTATATTCATTCTAAAGGAAAATTTAGACCAGCGCTCTTTCACTCCACAATATTCCAGTCTGGTCCTAATTCACGTCCTAACCTCTGCACACTCATTCTGCATCATTTTTGAAGGTTATAGAAGTTGTACTCCAGTGCAACTACTCAGTGTATTGAAAACACAATATATAGTCACGTTATTTCTTTGTAAAAGAAAAGATTGAAGTTCTATTGCGGAGTCCTCAGGCAGTCAGTTTAGAAGTCTTGTTCGGTTGTTCAAGCGGAGTCTATAAACCTATTCCTCCAGGTGATGTGAGGGTGTTGATACTGAAATTTATCAGAGGTGCTTAGAAACTGGATGTGGAAAAGGTGCTCCGAACCAATATAAAATCAATTGTGTGATCTATTCTACTATTTCTGCTGCATTTACATTGTTTATTACTATTAACCATCTTCGATCCCATGCATAGCGACAAACAAGTGGTATCAGAGTTTGGAATTCTATCGTCATCACAACATCATAAAATAATGGCCAGAAAAATATCCGATTGAGATACAGAATGCAAAACCCCGATACTATCAGAGCAACGACAAATGAGAACTATAAAATGGTACTTACTAATTTACAAATTTTAGTAGAAGATAATAATGAATTAGTTAGTATAAGCTATAAAATTTCAAATTTTAATTTTATTATTATAGAAAAGATAAAATCTATTGAACTTGAAAATGTGAAATTGGAAAATGAGAAATTATATTTACAAAATCAATATGGTGTTTTGAAAAATAATTTCGCGTCTCTTAAAGATTTTCTAGATGAACAAAATACTATGTTTGAAAAAGAGAAAGAAAAATATTTTCAATTTTTTTTTTGATTTGGAAGACAAAATGATTTATTACAATCATCTTTAGATAATTCAAAATTTTGAATTTTTCTTCTCGAAAATGAGAACGGTACGTTAAAAGAAGAGAGTTCTGAATCAAATAAAGAAATTGATATTTGGAAAAATAGTAATATTTCTTTTGAAAATAATAATTGTGACTTCAAAGATAAATTTTAAAAACTTAAAAATGAAGTCACAAAATCTAATAATGGTCAAAACAATTTAAACATGATTTTATCTAGTTCTAGATCTTTACATGATAAAACTGGAATAACATATAATAAAAAAATAAAAATAATAATAGTACTAAATATGCATTTTTATATGATAGAAAATTTAATGCTAGTACTAAAAATAGAAATATCTCTAAATCTACTTCTCGTCACTTATTACTGTGCTTAGAAATAAAAAAAGTACTAATTTAATGACATGTGATTATAAAATATGTGTTTCCACTAATTTGAGCAAAAATGATAAACAAATATATATTATCGATTATTTTGACACGATTATAAATAATGAAAATTATATTTACAGTGGATCAACCACATCCACTTGGATATGGTTTCCTAAAACGCGAACCCTATATTTTTAATATATGAGTATACTTGTGCTTAAATAGAAAAACATATTAGATACTCATTATTTAACAAGTGGTCAATTTTGCACTTAAAATTAAGTATTTTTATTGACTATGATTATTTCTTATTTTAAGATTTTTTTAGAAAAAGGAAGCTTTACTTTAGAGGGAGTGTATAATTTATGAGGAGCTATTTAATCTATATTTACTTATGCTTTTATCTCTTTTTGTTGATGACAAAGGGTGAGAGAAACCTATGAAACATATTATTATATTGATAATATATGTAGACTAAAATATAGCATGTCTTTAGGTGGAATTATATTATTTTATTTTAGTTATGTGGTTGTCATCATTAAGAAGAGGGGACAATGAAAGAACCATATCTATGGTGTCTTGATGATAACAATCATACAACGACGGTACTAATATGTTTATCGAGTAATTTCAGGTAAGTAGCTATACGATGGATGAGAAAATTTATACAGGTTATATTGAAGAATGCGAAGAAAAAAATGACGATGGTGGGATTTGAACATAAGACACACTACTCAAACAACCACTATTTTACCAACCACACCATGAAGAGCTTTGATAAGAAAATTGGTTGGCATCAAATATATAGAATGAGAAATTTGGAAAATAAATGGCTAAAATAGAGGCAAGGTAGAATCAAACCCAACCGACCACCAAAGTAACGCACCACCCAACCAACCACCCTATAATAGCTTCTAAGGAATATTGGTTAGTCTATTTTATTATTCAGAATAGAGCGAAATTAAATGGAAAAAATTAGGGATAAGGTGGGTTTCAAACCTAGGTCTACAACCTAAAGTACTCCAACTATCAACCACACTACAAAGGCTTTCGGTTACAAACAAGTCAGCAATTTGGCCAATAAGAAGACATGTCGCATCTTTAGCAACTACGCTGCATAACGTTTTGAATTCAAGGCCACCAACTATTTCATATAACAATTTCAAAATAAATAGTACAAGTGCCCATTCAAGCACCTTTTTGAAGAGTTGCAATCTTCCGATGGATGCATCTCTACCGAACTAAATTGTTGAAGGGTTGTTCTTGTTCAATGGCATCTTATCACGCCTTTATAAGCCTCCCAATATCCCAAAAGCATAATTTCAATTCTATGCTCTAAAACTACTCTCATATTTCTTTCAAAGGCCCTAAACTCCATATTCATTCAAAAAGCAAATTTAGACCAGGGCTCTTTTACTCCACAACATTCCAATCCGGTCCTAATCCACTTCCTAACCTCTGCACACTCATTCTACATCATTTTTGAAGGTTATAGAAAATGTACTCTAGTGCAACTACTCAGTGTATTGAAGACACAATATATAGTCAGGTTATTTCTTTGTAAAAGAAAAGATTGAAGTCCTATTGCAGAGTCCTCGGGCAGTCAGTGTAGAAGCCATGTTCGATTGTTCAAGAGGAGTCTGTAAACTTATTCCTCTGGGTGAAGTGAGAGTGATGATAGCGAAATTCCTAAGAGGTTCTTAGGGACTGGATGTAGAAGAGGTGCTCTGAACCAGTATAAAATCGATCGTGTGATATATTCTACTATGTCTAATGCATTTACATTGTTTATTACTATTGGGTATCTTCGATCCCATGCATAGGAACTAACAACATACTTATAGTTGTTACAAATCAAGTACATAATGACCCACCGAGAAGTCTTAGGTTAATTGCATCTAAGTCAAAATAGAACATCTCACGTGATGATGTGCAGTAGTCTTTCAACTTGAGAGTACCGTGGATCTTTTACATGAATGACTTACTTTGAAAGTTTCACTCGTTATTGGTTCGAGTTACGATCATTTTTGGATATGTGTTGATGTATAAGAAGTGAATCGCTACTCAAGAATGTCTCCTTCGATATAAAAGGTCAATATCACTGTAATTGGGTCTTGACTTGAAGTTATAAATCTATGACAAGAGTAAATTCTATTAATCTATAATTATTATTAATTGAACTAAGTGATTTCAGAGTTCAAGTTTGCAATCAACTATGAAAATTACTAGATTTCAAACAAAGACCTAATCTTAGATGTCTACATTATTGGATTAGGTGCATTGGCAGTGGGGTAAAGAAAAGGAAACTTCAAAAAATTGCTTTTATTAGTTTGTAGTATATCTTATTTTCTGTTTACATAAATAAGATATTTACACCAAATCATATTGAGAGATTATTAATAAAGGAGTTTGTTGAGATTTAAATTGATTAATTTTATCTTCTTTTTCTTGCCAGGGCAAGGAGGGTTGGTTAGGCCCATACTAGATTTTATTAAAAAAAGAAAAGGATTACAAGGAATACATAGCTAAACAAACAAATGGAAATACATGGCAAGAACAAAAATAAAGAAAAGACCAGTGTCAAAAATCCCATTATAATTAGGCCCATGGAGAGGTATCTAAACAATATTGTAATAATCCAAAGAAAGGAGTATTAATATTTTTTTTAATTTCTCTCCACTGGATTTGGTTTTCATCTTTTCATGCACGTTCCTCACTAGTGTTAATGTAGTCAATTTCTTCCATTTGAAGATTCTATCATTTCTCTTGTGCCATATTACTCTTAACATTTTCTTTAGCAAGGTAAGGAGAATAGTGGATCTTAGGTTGCACACCATCAAATGGATTTGAAAAGCCTTTTCCATTCTTGCATAGATTTATTGGTAGGGGTGTCCATGTTAGCAGACAAAAGAAGACGCTTCCCTATTTTGTAGGAATAGGTACATTCAAAGAATAAATGTGTATTTGTCTCCATCTCATTCTCACACAAATGTAGACATCGAATTGAATAAAACCTAAGTTTTTAAGTTTGTTCATGGTGTGTAATGAATTAGACATGGCCTTCCACGGCATAAGATTGTCGCCTTCTAAGTCAAATGGGGACCATACTCTTTTAGACTAGGGAAATGCAGGTGCTCAGTCAAATCCCATAAAGAGATAGTTTACACCAAAGATTGTGAATTTCATGTTAGGTAGATTCCATACCACATTAGAAGATGTATCTGGAATGACATGTATGGAAATTAAATTCCATATGATTCTGATGATTTGTGAGCTGGAGTAAGGTAAGGTAATTTGACCATTGTGAATGTTTGAGGTAGCAGAAGCATTATCAGGTATAAATGCGAGAATTTTAAGGTTAAGAGGTTGTAACAACCCTCTTTGAAAAGGGTCTAATTTTCGACCCAATAAAAACCCATCAAACTTTAGGCCCATTCCAAAGCTGGTTTTTGGTTGGTAAAATTAATACAATGGACAATATACAAAGCTAACCATCTATGCTTGCATAATCTCATAGTGGAAGGGATAAAATGTAATAACAAAAATAACTACCATTTCATAATTAAAAATTCAAATTTCAGAAATACAACATATCATCCCAAATATCCATAATACAATATCTCAAAATAACATCAATATGTCTGAAACTGGGTACATCATAGTATATCAAAAACATATATAAATAGATAAAATGCCACAAATCTTCGCCGCCGCTTTGTCTTCTCCATCAGCATTCGATTCTTCTAGCCTATGGGTTGTAATAAAGAGGGAGTTGAAACAACAATGTCCGGTGAATGAAAATCTCAAGCCTTACCATGGTAGTATTTGGGCAGTATCATTTAGATAAGTAAGATGTCTTACTCATCCTATACTATATCCAACCAAGTATATCTCCAACTATAAGCCCAAAGACTCTTCAAGTCCAATTCCATAACTCTAACGAGGGTCGCAGTACCGTCAATTATGCCTTAACGATGTGAGAGAAAGTATCTAAGCCACTTAATACCTCTTTAATGGGACTTAGGCAGACTCTGACCATTTAATACCTATACCCTAGGTAGATCCCATCATTTAAGAACCTGGTATTTCCTAATTGACATCGTATGAAATCTTCATAGGCTACTTAATACTTCTTGTTGACCTAATTTTTCATTATGAGTACGGAAAATCCGACGGAACTTTGGAATGCAATCACGCTGGCGAGGATACCACCGCGTCGACGCTAAGCATACTTTTTGGACAAGTCGACCCTAGAGGGAAGGCTCGCCATTGGTGGAGGGTGCGAACCCATTTAAGCCATAAGGTTGGTTGTAGTCTGACCACCCCTAAGAGGAGGGCAGCCAGATGGGCCCTTTGCTGTTGGACTGTTGTAACGACCCCGAAATTTAAATTTATTTAAATTGATAATTAAATGAATTTTTGAATAAAACTGTGAAATAAATTGATTAAGTGATTCGAGTTTCCCCGAATCCCAATTATATTTGAACGATCATTTGAATTTAAATATTGTATATGTTGAATTTGAGTTTCAAGTAAATAGTTTAAAAATAATTATAAAATATATATACAAAACAAAGGTATACAAGTGTGAAACCAAAACTGTACACACATAACTAAAACAACTTTTATAATATGTTATAAAACAAAAGAAGAAATGTCATCTTGTATTGTACAAAAAGAATTAAAATATACAACAAGTACTCAAGCATTAGCCACCAAAATCACCTCAACCGAAAGCAAAAGAAGAAATACATTTATATGTATAAACAAGTACAAGACAATTGCAACTTCACCCATGCCATTGTACAAGGCAGCCCATAATGCAAACTACCTTCAGCCGAAAGGAAAGAAAATATAAATGTTGTACAAAACATTAATGCAAGCCATCATGTTCAAGCATATCAGCCTCCAATTTGAGATAAAAATCTCTGGCCAAAGTATAAACAAAGGATTGCCAGTACATAACAAAAATATATCAACTTGTACTCATCTCCTACATATCAATTCTTCTCATATCAGTTTGTTCCATTTTAAACTGTAAAAAAAAAGAAAAGAAACTAAAGTATATCTTCTCCTCTAAAACAAAACATCAGATAAATAAAAAACAATTCAGTTTTCAAAGTCTTCCAGTTCAAAACCAATCAAGGCTTCAGCAATTTAAAGTTTCCAAATTCAAGCATGCAAGTTTAGGCAACTAAATCTATTTCCAGTTTTCAACAATTTCAGTTCTCTGTCCATCATCTCTGTTCTTCTTTGTTCCTTCAGGAAAGGTGAGTAACTTCAGGTTTTAAAAATATTCTAAGTTTTAATCTAGTTGCGTGATGAATATTAGTGATGTGTTGTATGAAATATATGCATTTCATTTAATTTTGATAAGATGAAGCCTGTATTTTTATCTGGTTGTTGCCTCTGTGAAATTTTCAACAGCCTGAGTTACTTCAAAAATCATGTTTGCTCAACCTATTGATTTTTAGGACAAAGCATATAAACAAAATATGTTTGGGTAAGTGTAAAGTAAATTTTTAAAAATTTAATTCATGCTAATACAGTTGATCTGCTCTGGGAATAGAAAAAAAATACAGGGAGGTTTGAATTTGTGAAAATTCAAATTTGTTAATTTAACAATTCAGTAACATGAATTTAACCCCCATACTAAACCATGATTTTTAGAAGTAAAATTAGGATTTTTAAATTAGTATTTGAAGAGCAGTTTGAATTTAAACAAAAATTTTACTTTAACAAATTTCAGACACTGTCATCAATTTTAAAAGATGAAATTTGACATGAAGATAATATGGACATCAGAGATCTGGAGAAAAATATGCTAAAATTTTTCCATTGTGTAAATTTGAGAAATAGAATCATTTTAGGGTTTAAGATCAATTTTTGTTAAGGTCAGGAGATGAGCAGTGTCAGGTTCCAATTCGTGATCGAGTTGCTCGAAACTCTGGTGGGTGGTTGCTTGGAGTGTTGGCGTTGGGTGGATGAAGTTTAGGCGACTCCGGTGGTCCATGCGGTGGTGACGAGGCGGTTTTATGGTGAGAGTTAAACTTCTGGATTCGAACGAAACACTATTTTTCGTTTTGATTTTTTTGGAGGCGATGCGAGTTTTGTTTTCGAATTTTTGGACGATCTGTGACTCGCCTGTGATGTTGGAGTTCGCCAGAAGTCGTTCGTGCCGATGTGCACGTGTACGGCGAAGAGGAGCTGGTGTCAGTTTCGTCGTGGTCATCTTACTCGAGTCGTGCGCGAGTTTGAGGTGGGTTGCATCGGGATTTTTGATCGCGTGCGTGGTTTGAAACTGATGCTTTAATTCATAGCATAGTTAAACTTAAACTAAAGAAAAGAGAAACGGAGAAGGAGAGAAGAAGGGGGGGTGCGTACAGGGGAAGTCTCGGGAAGAAGGAAGGTTGAGCTCGGGTGTCTTAGTGTTCGCGAGTGTTTAAACATAATGGGTTTCAGAATTTTTAACAGGTTTTAAAAATAAACTGTCTCGGGAAAAAGGTGAGAAGACTCGGGTTTCGTTTCGAGTAACCCTGAGATTTTCTGGGGTAATGTTTTGTACAGAATTTAAAGGCTATTCTGTTTGAAATTTTAAAACTAAATTTTTTACTAAGTTTTAAATCAAAGTTGAAAATATAAATCCAAGTGTAATCTGAAACTTAGTTTGGAAATAAGGTTTTAAATTAAATTGTCTTAATTAGCCAAGTTTTAAAATGATTTAAAAATATACGTAAACTTTTATTTTGAAAAGTTTAACTCAATAATATTAAGGATTTATTAAAGAATGTTGAAATGGTTAATTAAATTTTTAAAAGTTTTAGTTAAATTTATTCATTAAACAAAATTAATTACCTAAAGTTAATGACCTAATAACAGTGATTAAGATTAATTTTTAATTAAAGATACTCATTTATTAATTAAGATGATGATCAATTAGGAGGTTGATTTATTAATTAAAGATAATTAATTAAAGGATAATTAAATAATTAAAGGTTAATTATTTAAAGATTAAAGATTGACTCAAGTATTAATTACGGTTGATTTATTAATAATTAAAGGTTAATTAATTCGTTATTTATAATTAATTAATAAATGACTTAAGAATAATTAATCAAGAAAATTGGTAATTGACTCAATTATTAATTAACCAGGATTAGTAATTCATAAGAAATAAATCTGATTTAAATTAATCAAATAAAATCATTGATCTTACTTATGGATTGTTGTGTAGAATATCTGATTGGTGATATTTATTCGATGATGTTCTGTGATTTTCTGTGATATGCTTGGATATATCGATGATGATTGTGTATGATTTTTCTGTAATATATTTCTATGTGAATATGAAACCTTTGGCCCGTGAAACGACACTTGAATTTCGATGCGACAGGGAGTCGGATTCCAGTTGGTTATCCGAAACCCACATCGAATTGTAATTGTGAATCTTTGTGACTGATAAATTTATTTTATCTATGAATCTGTGAATGAAGATGAGCGTTATGGGTTATACCGCTTATCGATATATCTGTGATGATTGATGTTGCACTATTGTGTGTGAAACCCCTGGACTACACTTTTACACACACAAATATGGATTTCACGTGGAAATCGGTTAAGTCACAGATAATTTAAATTTGATGTTTTTGAAATTGAAATTTTTAATTTCAATTGATTTTGAAATTTGAAATTCGGGGTTAAAGTAAAAAGCTTTTGAAATAGAATTTCAAATATAAAAGTTATTTTGAATAACTTAATCGAGTTGTGAAAATTTAAATAATTTGATTTAAATTTGAATTCAAGTTTGAAATTAAATCTATGATTGAAACTAGGGACTAAAGATGATATAAAATGTGTTTGTATGAATTTAACCATTTTAAAAGTATAAGTTGGGAATTTGGATTTAACACAAGGATTTCAACTAGTATGAATGAATCAGATTTCCAAAGTAAAAACTGTTGTTTTTAAATGGTAAAAGCTTTCAGATAAGAAATGAAATTCCAGTTAATTAAAGGAATTTCAAGTAAATTGAAAAATGGATTTTCCAAGTTAAGAATTGTTTTGAAAGCTATGAATCAAATCTGTTATTTTTAACAGATTTAAAATGATGATTTATTTAAACCATTCGAAATGAAATTGTTTTGAAAGCTATGAGTTAAATCTTTGATTTAAAGATTTAACGAATTAATCAAATTGAAATGGAAATCGATTTGGAAAATCTGTGAAGGAATCTTTGTGAAATTAAGTGAACTTTGTGAATTGAATCTTTTTGTTTAAAAAGATTAAAATGGTAATTTGTTAAACCATTTGAAAAGAAAGTTTGGGTTTAAATTGTGACTTAATTGAAATCCCAATATCCATATGTTTTGAATATTGCGCTCACTATTCGAGTTAGCCGGGAAAGGACCTTTGGGTCGTATAACCCATTTCGAATAGTGATACGTCGTATATGGATGGCATTTGAAGACCGGTGATGAAGACCGGATATTTTCGAAAATGAAAGGACAACCTGTCGAATGTCTCTGCACTGAGTTGCTCCGGTATAGAGATTTATATCACTCTTTTTGTGACGGGAAGTCCGGACGTGATTGGAAATTATCCGGATTTGCAAGGGCTTCGTGAGAAGTGCCTTCGGTTCTGTTCGAACCCGGAACAGACTTATATGGATACATGTCTGACATTACACTTTGAGATATAAAGCCGATTTCTTTCAAATACATTTCTGTTGGTGGCGGAGAATTTATTTTCTTAGCTTAACACCCTTCTCTGAGACGTACGAGCTCAGAGGTTATGTAGTTGAAGTTATCAGCGATATATCCCAATTTGGTAATGTGGCATGCTGAGTGTTGCTGTGTGATGATCAGTGTTTGATCATTTGTGATATGATCATTTATTTGATCATTTATCTTTGTGATCATAGGTTGATCATCTGTTGACCCAAAGCGTGGCTTTTTGAAAAAGCGTAGCTTTGTGGACGAGACTTCGTCAGGACCTCACAACCCGGAAATGGTCGAAACAGGATCGTTGCGGCAAGGTTATGAGGGTCGCGCCCTTTAGGGTATGTCATTTCCTTCTGGAAAGGGGTGGTATCATGGTATGGAGCCCAGATACTTACTCATGTGGATACACTTTCTTTATGATGTGTGATGTTGGATACCGAGCTCGGATAAAGGTCCCAAAGGACCGGGAGGTGGCATATTCGTGAGTTACCTGTTACAGGGGTAACCCGGCCTTGTTGGCAGAGAGCAGTTTGTCTCTCGGAGCGTCCCGCCAGAGGCGTTTCCTACGTGGCATAGGAAGTTCCTTAGCCTGACCATTTGTTGGAAAATCCAAAGAAACAATACGAACCCTGTACGGTTTTAGTTGTATTACCTGCCATGGAATGTGGTGGTAACCTGCTATTGAACATGGTAGCTATAGTAGGCATAAGTGCGAAATGTCTATGCTGGCTAAGATTTATATTCTACTTTCGAAATTGTTTTCTACACTATGCACTAGTAATAATATCAAAAATGATTTGATTTTGCGTAGTAAGCATCTTTGACTATCATAAGAAGAAATCTCCTCCAATTCTGCGTTTGCATTGTGTGTGTGGTGGGAGGTCTTATGGTAGTTTCATTTTCCAAAAGCATTGCGAATTGACTTTAAAATTCTTTTGTGTTCGTTTTTAAAGATAAACTGTTTTTGTTGCTCACACCAGTCCCATGACTGATCCGGAGTTTATTGTTCCTTTCCTAAACTCTGGGTGCCCACTATTTTCCACACGGGCAGTCTAGAGTTGGGTTTTTCAGATATTCAGGTTTAGTAGATTATCTGGAGCTAGTTCAGTTCTTGGAGTTCATGGACTGACGTTGCTTATCTTGGAGCATTCTATTGGAGACATTCTATTCCGCTGCTGATGTTATCGTTTTCTTTTCCGCTGCTATTTGTTGTATCATATCTCTGATGTATATTGATATTCATTGTATCACTCTGTTGTATCAGATATTGTATATCAATGTATTATTCTTTTATTCCGCTGTGTTATTTACTTAACTGTGTTATAGCTCCGGTGAATCGGATTTGAACGGTCGAATCTACGACATTCGAGTACGATGTAAAGTATGGATGTCGATTTTCGAACGCGAAAATCTGGGACGTTACATTTGGTATCAGAGCTAAGGTTGAACTTTAGCTCAGGAGTGTAACACGTTAAGTAGCTCATTAGAGATAGAGTGAAGTAAACTCTAGAATGAGTAATTCTCAGATATCCGTCTGAACGTCTCAGTAAATTCTCTTACTATCCACTGATAGTGAGTATGAGTGCAAGAAGAAGACGAGATAGGGGACAGGGAAAAACAACTATAAATGGTCAATACCCTGCGACAGTGGAAACAACTTTCTTATCAATATCCTTTGATTCGTCTTTTCAATTCTTTTGATTGCTTCGTATCAGCCACAAGAAGAAGTTTCGGTGTGATGATGGCTCTACGAACCGTTGTAGGAGATTCTTATTTCGTATCTTCATCGACTTCTTATCAGCCTTTTGGATTTAAACCTTAATGAATTTGAAATTGGAATTTTTAAATTGAATTAAATTGACTAATAAAATATGAGGGTAAATTGAATTGAATCAATTAAAACAATATCGTTTAAAACCGAATTTGAAATTCTATTGTAATTTCTTTTGAATACCGAAGTCCGAAGAGGGACAAATTTGTATGTATTCTGAGATATTCCTACTTGTATTCGGAATCCGTATCTTGTGTTCGAGGAGTTATTGGAGATCGAATCTGTCTATCTCTGTGTTGTTTTCGTGCCTGCGAATTTCGAGGACGAAATTCTTTTAAGGAGGGAAGTTTGTAACGACCCCGAAATTTAAATTTATTTAAATTGATAATTAAATGAATTTTTGAATAAAACTGTGAAATAAATTGATTAAGTGATTCGAGTTTCCCCGAATCCCAATTATATTTGAATGATCATTTGAATTTAAATATTGTATACGTTGAATTTGAGTTTCAAGTAAATAGTTTAAAAATAATTATAAAATATATATACAAAACAAAGGTATACAAGTGTGAAACCAAAACTGTACACACATAACTAAAACAACTTTTATAATATGTTATAAAACAAAAGAAGAAATGTCATCTTGTATTGTACAAAAAGAATTAAAATATACAACAAGTACTCAAGCATTAGCCACCAAAATCACCTCAGCCGAAAGCAAAAGAAGAAATACATTTATATGTATAAACAAGTACAAGACAATTGCAACTTCACCCATGCCATTGTACAAGGCAGCCCATAATGCAAACTACCTTCAGCCGAAAGGAAAGAAAAGAAAATATAAATGTTGTACAAAACATTAATGCAAGCCATCATGTTCAAGCATATCAGCCTCCAATTTGAGATAAAAATCTCTGGCCAAAGTATAAACAAAGGATTGCCAGTACATAACAAAAATATATCAACTTGTACTCATCTCCTACATATCAATTCTTCTCATATCAGTTTGTTCCATTTTAAACTGTAAAAAAAGAAAGAAAAGAAACTAAAGTATATCTTCTCCTCTAAAACAAAACATCAGATAAATAAAAAACAATTCAGTTTTCAAAGTCTTCCAGTTCAAAACCAATCAAGGCTTCAGCAATTTAAAGTTTCCAAATTCAAGCATGCAAGTTTAGGCAACTAAATCTATTTCCAGTTTTCAACAATTTCAGTTCTCTGTCCATCATCTCTGTTCTTCTTTGTTCCTTCAGGAAAGGTGAGTAACTTTAGGTTTTAAAAATATTCTAAGTTTTAATCTAGTTGCGTGATGAATATCAGTGATGTGTTGTATGAAATATATGCATTTCATTTAATTTTGATAAGATGAAGCCTGTATTTTTATCTGGTTGTTGCCTCTGTTGAAATTTTCAACAGTCTGAGTTACTTCAAAAATCATGTTTGCTCAACCTATTGATTTTTAGGACAAAGCATATAAACAAAATATGTTTGGGTAAGTGTAAAGTAAATTTTTAAAAATTTAATTCATGCTAATACAGTTGATCTGCTCTGGGAATAGAAAAAAAATACAGGGAGGTTTGAATTTGTGAAAATTCAAATTTGTTAATTTAACAATTCAGTAACATGAATTTAACCCCCATACTAAACCATGATTTTTAGAAGTAAAATTAGGATTTTTAAATTAGTATTTGAAGAGCAGTTTGAATTTAAACAAAAATTTTACTTTAACAAATTTCAGACACTGTCATCAATTTTAAAAGATGAAATTTGACATGAAGATAATATGGACATCAGAGATCTGGAGAAAAATATGCTAAAATTTTTCCATTGTGTAAATTTGAGAAATAGAATCATTTTAGGGTTTAAGATCAATTTTTGTTAAGGTCAGGAGATGAGCAGTGTCAGGTTCCAATTCGTGATCGAGTTGCTCGAAACTCTGGTGGGTGGTTGCTTGGAGTGTTGGCGTTGGGTGGATGAAGTTTAGGCGACTCCGGTGGTCCATGCGGTGGTGACGAGGCGGTTTTATGGTGAGAGTTAAACTTCTGGATTCGAACGAAACACTATTTTTTGTTTTGATTTTTTTGGAGGCGATGCGAGTTTTGTTTTCGAATTTTTGGACGATCTGTGACTCGCCTGTGATGTTGGAGTTCGCCAGAAGTCGTTCGTGCCGATGTGCACGTGTACGGCGAAGAGGAGCTGGTGTCAGTTTCGTCGTGGTCATCTTACTCGAGTCGTGCGCGAGTTTGAGGTGGGTTGCATCGGGATTTTTGATCGCGTGCGTAGGTTTGAAACTGATGCTTTAATTCATAGCATAGTTAAACTTAAACTAAAGAAAAGAGAAACAGAGAAGGAGAGAAGAAGGGGGGGTGCGTACAGGGGAAGTCTCGGGAAGAAGGAAGGTTGAGCTCGGGTGTCTTAGTGTTCGCGAGTGTTTAAACATAATGGGTTTCAGAATTTTTAACAGGTTTTAAAAATAAACTGTCTCGGGAAAAAGGTGAGAAGACTCGGGTTTCGTTTCGAGTAACCCTGAGATTTTCTGGGGTAATGTTTTGTACAGAATTTAAAGGCTATTCTGTTTGAAATTTTAAAACTAAATTTTTTACTAAGTTTTAAATCAAAGTTGAAAATATAAATCCAAGTGTAATCTGAAACTTAGTTTGGAAATAAGGTTTTAAATTAAATTGTCTTAATTAGCCAAGTTTTAAAATGATTTAAAAATATACGTAAACTTTTATTTTGAAAAGTTTAACTCAATAATATTAAGGATTTATTAAAGAATGTTGAAATGGTTAATTAAATTTTTAAAAGTTTTAGTTAAATTTATTCGTTAAACAAAATTAATTACCTAAAGTTAATGACCTAATAACAGTGATTAAGATTAATTTTTAATTAATGATACTCATTTATTAATTAAGATGATGATCAATTAGGAGGTTGATTTATTAATTAAAGATAATTAATTAAAGGATAATTAAATAATTAAAGGTTAATTATTTAAAGATTAAAGATTGACTCAAGTATTAATTACGGTTGATTTATTAATAATTAAAGGTTAATTAATTCGTTATTTATAATTAATTAATAAATGACTTAAGAATAATTAATCAAGAAAATTGGTAATTGACTCAATTATTAATTAACCAGGATTAGTAATTCATAAGAAATAAATCTGATTTAAATTAATCAAATAAAATCATTGATCTTACTTATGGATTGTTGTGTAGAATATCTGATTGGTGATATTTATTCGATGATGTTCTGTGATTTTCTGTGATATGCTTGGATATATCGATGATGATTGTGTATGATTTTTCTGTAATATATTTCTATGTGAATATGAAACCTTTGGCCCGTGAAACGACACTTGAATTTCGATGCAACAGGGAGTCGGATTCCAGTTGGTTATCCGAAACCCACATCGAATTGTAATTGTGAATCTTTGTGACTGATAAATTTATTTTATCTATGAATCTGTGAATGAAGATGAGCGTTATGGGTTATACCGCTTATCGATATATCTGTGATGATTGATGTTGCACTATTGTGTGTGAAACCCCTGGACTACACTTTTACACACACAAATATGGATTTCACATGGAAATCGGTTAAGTCACAGATAATTTAAATTTGATGTTTTTGAAATTGAAATTTTTAATTTCAATTGATTTTGAAATTTGAAATTCGGGGTTAAAGTAAAAAGCTTTTGAAATAGAATTTCAAATATAAAAGTTATTTTGAATAACTTAATCGAGTTGTGAAAATTTAAATAATTTGATTTAAATTTGAATTCAAGTTTGAAATTAAATCTATGATTGAAACTAGGGACTAAAGATGATATAAAATGTGTTTGTATGAATTTAACCATTTTAAAAGTATAAGTTGGGAATTTGGATTTAACACAAGGATTTCAACTAGTATGAATGAATCAGATTTCCAAAGTAAAAACTGTTGTTTTTAAATGGTAAAAGCTTTCAGATAAGAAATGAAATTCCAGTTAATTAAAGGAATTTCAAGTAAATTGAAAAATGGATTTTCCAAGTTAAGAATTGTTTTGAAAGCTATGAATCAAATCTGTTATTTTTAACAGATTTAAAATGATGATTTATTTAAACCATTCGAAATGAAATTGTTTTGAAAGCTATGAGTTAAATCTTTGATTTAAAGATTTAACGAATTAATCAAATTGAAATGGAAATCGATTTCGAAAATCTGTGAAGGAATCTTTGTGAAATTAAGTGAACTTTGTGAATTGAATCTTTTTGTTTAAAAAGATTAAAATGGTAATTTGTTAAACCATTTGAAAAGAAAGTTTGGGTTTAAATTGTGACTTAATTGAAATCCCAATATCCATATGTTTTGAATATTGCGCTCACTATTCGGGTTAGCCGGGAAAGGACCTTTGGGTCGTATAACCCATTTCGAATAGTGATACGTCGTATATGGATGGCATTTGAAGACCGGTGATGAAGACCGGATATTTTCGAAAATGAAAGGACAACCTGTCGAATGTCTCTGCACTGAGTTGCTCCGGTATAGAGATTTATATCACTCTTTTTGTGACGGGAAGTCCGGACGTGATTGGAAATTATCCGGATTTGCAAAGGCTTCGTGAGAAGTGCCTTCGGTTCTGTTCGAACCCGGAACAGACTTATATGGATACATGTCTGACATTACACTTTGAGATATAAAGCCGATTTCTTTCAAATACATTTCTGTTGGTGGCGGAGAATTTATTCTCTTAGCTTAACACCCTTCTCTGAGACGTACGAGCTCAGAGGTTATGTAGTTGAAGTTATCAGCGATATATCCCAATTTGGTAATGTGGCATGCTGAGTGTTGCTGTGTGATGATCAGTGTTTGATCATTTGTGATATGATCATTTATTTGATCATTTATCTTTGTGATCATAGGTTGATCATCTGTTAACCCAAAGCGTGGCTTTTTGAAAAAGCGTAGCTTTGTGGACGAGACTTCATCAGGACCTCACAACCCGGAAATGGTCGAAACAGGATCGTTGCGGCAAGGTTATGAGGGTCGCGCCCTTTAGGGTATGTCATTTCCTTCTGGAAAGGGGTGGTATCATGGTATGGAGCCCAGATACTTACTCATGTGGATACACTTTCTTTATGATGTGTGATGTTGGATACCGAGCTCGGATAAAGGTCCCAAAGGACCGGGAGGTGGCATATTCGTGAGTTACCTGTTACAGGGGTAACCCGGCCTTGTTGGCAGAGAGCAGTTTGTCTCTCGGAGCGTCCCGCCAGAGGCGTTTCCTACGTGGCATAGGAAGTTCCTTAGCCTGACCATTTGTTGGAAAATCCAAAGAAACAATACGAACCCTGTACGGTTTTAGTTGTATTACCTGCCATGGAATGTGGTGGTAACCTGCTATTGAACATGGTAGCTATAGTAGGCATAAGTGCGAAATGTCTATGCTGGCTAAGATTTATATTCTACTTTCGAAATTGTTTTCTACACTATGCACTAGTAATAATATCAAAAATGATTTGATTTTGCGTAGTAAGCATCTTTGACTATCATAAGAAGAAATCTCCTCCAATTCTGCATTTGCATTGTGTGTGTGGTGGGAGGTCTTATGGTAGTTTCATTTTCCAAAAGCATTGCGAATTGACTTTAAAATTCTTTTGTGTTCGTTTTTAAAGATAAACTGTTTTTGTTGCTCACACCAGTCCCATGACTGATCCGGAGTTTATTGTTCCTTTCCTAAACTCTGGGTGCCCACTATTTTCCACACGGGCAGTCTAGAGTTGGGTTTTTCAGATATTCAGGTTTAGTAGATTATCTGGAGCTAGTTCAGTTCTTGGAGTTCATGGACTGACGTTGCTTATCTTGGAGCATTCTATTGGAGACATTCTATTCCGCTGCTGATGTTATCGTTTTCTTTTCCACTGCTATTTGTTGTATCATATCTCTGATGTATATTGATATTCATTGTATCACTCTGTTGTATCAGATATTGTATATCAATGTATTATTCTTTTATTCCGCTGTGTTATTTACTTAACTGTGTTATAGCTCCGGCGAATCGGATTTGAACGGTCGAATCTACGACATTCGAGTACGATGTAAAGTATGGATGTCGATTTTCGAACGCGAAAATCTGGGACGTTACAACTGTTGCTTGGGGGGAATGTGGGATGAGATGGGCAGGAACCGATGGAGGCGCTTGCCGATGGTAGGAAGTGTGGTGGGCTGGAGCAGACAGGGAGACTTGCCCATAGTGGAAGACGGTAGAGAATGATCCTAAGGAGAACTAAGTGCAGAAAGTAAATACACAACGATATATAGTGGTTCAGCCTAGTGCGGCCTACGTCTACTATGATGTTACTTTACTATATTGACTTCTTGCAATTTATAGACTATTACAAGAGAATAATGAAGGAGCCTAGACTAAATATTACAAGAGTACAATATCCGAGTCTAAAGTCTCGCTGGGAGGAGACCTGAGGGAAAACCCACCAGGAGGGCCATCCTTTGAGGAGGTGTCTCGAAGATGGAAGAGCTCTTGAAGGAGGGGTTGTTGGCAGTGGTCAGAAGGTAGGCGCTAGAAGGAGGTGTCTCTAGTTGGAGTGATAAGCTTGCTGTCGAAGGCGATAATGGTGGTAGAGCTTTGTGGGTAAAGCACGGTAGGTTGAGTGGTAGAGCTTAATGGAGGCTTTCTCCAACGGAAGTCCGACGAAACTGCCATTAGAGAGGTTTTGGAGGAGGAGGCACTACACCAAACAACCTATTTTGTAACACTTTTCCGCTTTCAATTTACAACGCTAATAACCATTACAAATTTATAACTGTTATATCTGTTACAACCATTTACAATGGTTATTACCGTTAGTAAATATGGTAATTTCATAAATAATTAAAAGTAGTATGGATAGGAGCGTAAATTCATTTTCTTTCATTCGTTATCTCATTTTTAATGATACTTGTTCATTTCTCACTCTCTCAACTTCTCTTCCGTTCATACAGCCTCCACTGTCTGCCACCGCCTCCAGTCTTCCACCGCCTCCACTGTCTGCCGTCGTCGCCATCTTTTGCCACCGCCTCCTCCCTTTGTACTATCAACTCGACGAAGATGAATGAAGATTCGAGTTGCGAACTACATATCTAGGGTTTCGCTTTTCCATCTCTGTCTACTTAGGTATGAACATTTTTTTCCAAATTCATATAAATTTCTTACATACGAATTCATATCAATATAGGGTTTCTCAACAATTTTAGGTTTAACAGATTCTAGATTCAGATTAATATAGTAGCGAAGCCAGAAATCTTATCCACATTAACCACGACTGTACAGCTTTTATTATTAGAGAGGAAGTGGCGAATTAAGGGAATTATTCAGGTGAGTGAAGCTTTTATTATTATTTTATTTTAATACTAGGTGAACCAGACACTGAACTTAGAAGAAATTGTAAAGCACCCCTAAGATACATACTTACTGTCTGTTGGTAAGCATAGGAATCTTTTTAACAGTAAATACCTTAGAATGGAAATGTCTGCTGCAATAATGGTGTTCAATGAATCGACTAAATTATCATTTTTTGATATTTTTGAAGAATCCAACTTTACATAAAATTTTAACTTTAGGTTGTTGTCTGTATAGTTTTCTTTTATAATTACTCATGGATTTTGGCATTTTTACTGAAACATTTCATAGAGTAACTGATATTCATCTGTATTTTCATCTTTTAATGAAATGTGATATGGTTTTAAATAAATAAAAATGTAGTAGGTGGAGTTATGACTTGGTTGGCATCTCCGGATTTTCTTTTTTTAAAACATTGATTGTCACTGTCTTTGTATACACAGAGCTAGTATTCTTGGTCTGATGGAGACGCTGTCATTGTAGTTAGTCTCTACTTTTAAACTTTGAGATTCTGCCTTTAGTTTTATCCATGTCAAAAGAAATTGCATAAATACTCTGTTTGAGTAATGGTTACAAAAATAAGCAGTGGATGGTTAATGAAAATAAAAGGATTCATATTGCTGAACTGCTACTGCTAAAGTCAGGCTTTCATGTTCTATTTTTATTATATCCACATAATTTGATATTCATAGATTTTGTGTTCATGTACTATCCTTAAGGCTTTCGCTTCCAAAATACGTGTTCATGTAATATCCTTACAAGTGAATTATCCATTGAAAATTTTGGTCTTTTTCTTGTTCAGAAAGCTAAAATAGCTAATAAACTTACAAATGCTGTTACAGGAAGGCTCTGAGAGCATGGTTAGCATGTGAGGCAAACTTGAGTGTAGGATTAGATTAAATGATAAGTATTTAATTTAAATCCCTATAATATTATATATTTTTGAAAAGAAAACGAGATGTAAATTAAAATAAGGTCATCATGTACTAGAGTCAATAGCTAGGAGGTGGATACACATGATCAATTATTGTCCAGACTAAGTACTATTGTTCCAAATGATGCAATAAGCTTTTCATAATCTAAGGTTTATATTTACAAATGCAATAAGCTTTTTATAATCTAATGATCTAGTATTCATGTGATCTGGAATGATTATAACTTAGTAAAAAAATATGTTATTTATTTAGAATAATCTTTGTACAAAAATTTTCATTTTGTTCAGTTGTTTAATTTTTATATAGTTTTATCGAATATTTAATTTTCTTTGAAATTCACTTCTTAATATGTTTTACTGTGTTATTTGAGCAATATAGAGCAAAACATTGACACATGGCTTTTCCCATAACCGAGAATAATACAAGGCAACAGGTAGCTACCTACTCGGCATAGGAGCATAAATGTAAGTTGAATGTCGTAAAGTCATTCCGTAGTTTAAAAAAAATAGTTTTTTTTAAAGACTAATAAGAAATTAACTTCTTGTTGCACCAGAAAAGGACTAGCATTGATTAAAAAAAAGACTAATAAGAAATTAACTTCTTGTTGCACCAGAAAAGGACTAGCATTGATTAAAAAAACATTATACAGCCTAATATCTACAAAATGATGATAATTATAATGATAACTAGTAAATAAATAACAATAATAAAAAAGATCACTTTCACTACAGACATTTTGGAGTCAGTTAGCTGGATATTAGTGTACAAAACAAGTTCCCATGTGAACACGTGAAACAGAAATAGGATATCAATGCAACCGAAACTGACCATAGCATTAAAGCCATTAATATTGATTGTTTCACATACATCTAGAGAGATGTTAGGTCTACTCATGTGAATACAGTATATGAATCAGGGATAGTATATCAATGCAACCGAAAGCAAAGGTTGATTTGTTGTATTTTATAAGCCATATAGGTGTCAAAATTCTACACCTTCCAACTATTTTCATGAACAATTTTCTGATACTTAGACAAAAAGAAAATTCACATTTATACCAACACAACAATAGTATTAATCTGTATATAACAAATAATATTTGATGGAAACCATTTAGCTTACAATGACTTATGGAATACAATGTCTTGCATTTGTTACCAATGATCATAGACGGGTGCCTAAACTTTTTCCTATATTAGTAGTTTTAGGTTATGTTTGAAAAAAATGTACTGATTGTACTGATTTTTGCAACAATAATGCATAGTTTACTTTCTACGGTTGTGACTATTCAATTATTTCTATTAGCTGTGATATATGAGCACTTCAGCATGTACCAGGTTATCAAATTGATTTATACGTTTTTTATCCAGGTAACTGCAATTTTTTCATTTGCTGCTGCTTGCTCCTTTGCAGGTTTGACTGTACTAAACGTAGAGTTCTGCAATTCACCTCATTGTGTGCGCTTTTTGATTTTTTCATTTGCTGTTGCTTGCTCTTCTACAGGTTTGATTTTTTTCTCCCATCAATACCTTTGCTTATTGATTGAAATTTACGTGCTCGTTTTGCAACTTCTAAAACTGCTGGTGACTCGTTTATGGGATATATTACATCTTTCTCTATTTTGAGAGTTATAATCGTTTATGGATATATTACAACTTTGCTTATATCCTACCATCAATATCTTACTCGTTTTACAATTACTGTGAATGGTACCCAGGCCAAACTACAAAGCTTAAATCAGCTTTATTGAATAGGTGCAGTTGCCATTTGCGATACTTCAAAAATTGGTACTTTTAGCTCAAGAACACTTGACACTTATACCATTAAATCTTCAATTATGCATTCTTTCATTGCCTAATTCTTCAAAGGTGACATGGACTAAAGCAGTCAGTAAATTCTTAAAATGAAGTACTTATGGTTTTATTTTAGCCACCCAAATATTAAGAATTATAATAGTATAATGTTGAGCCACCTAATATTATTTTTTGTGATTCAGCAACCGTTGAAGTTTTAGTTATATTTATTGATCTCATGTTTTTATTGACTAAAAACTTTACATTATTTTCAAATAAACTTTTTTCGTTTTATCCCAATATATATTTAGTTGTCATACATGAATCACATGTTTAGGTAGATCTGACAATATATGAATAATAAATATTTTACTAAACAAATATAAAAAATTGGTTGATTAAATTATATCAAAAAATATTACTATAATTCAAGTGCGTTAATTACAATGGCTTTGAATCAATTTGTATGGTAATTTTACATGGTTGTTGTTTAAACTAAATTATCAAATGGATAATGTTTTAGTTGTAATTTAAATTATCCTATAATTCAATATAATTTAAAATCCTATTATACGATCCATATAATTTGTAAAATTACAAATTTAATATCTTATTACGATTGCCGGCTATTATATTTTAGTTTTTGCTTAGTTCATTTAAAAAGAAAAAACCAACTGAATTGAATAAATCACTTGGTCGCTGCGGCTCAATTTCCAACTTTTTCATTTTAACCGAACTTATATATTTTACCATAAAACTAATCAAATGCCTACTTCTAACTAAGGCAATTAGCTAGGATTAATAACAAAAATAAATATTAAAATACATGAAATTTTATTAGGGCCACTAACCCTACTGAGATTAGGATTAGTATATAATATATATTTTTATAGGGTCCTTAGATGAATTTTGTCTAGAGCCACCAATCCAACTAAGATGCCTCCAGTTACCTAATTTTTTGATATATATTTATATAAAGAAAATGATGATGTGAAGTGATGTCAAGAAGAATTGATGTATTAAGCATTTAACATCATTTTGTAGATGATTGGTGCGTCCAAATATTAAATATATATATATGCAGTATAATGAATTAGCAATGCACAATTTATATATTTATAAATTAAAACAAAATATCCCAAACCAATTTGCATTTAGTCAGAAGTGTACCTATAAATTTACATTCTTTAAAACCTCTTCAATAACAACCATTTGTTTACTTATACTTTTTATGTTTTCCCTTTATTCTTGAGACATGTCATCACTCCATGTTCCCTGAAAGAGAAGCCAACTACTTGCTCAAACTATGCTATGCCTATACCAAAAAAGAAAAAGAAAAAAAATTACTATTTCCAATACCCAAATCTCAAATAGATCAATAATAAATGCTACCCCTCCTAGAGGTCCAATACCTTTATTCTTGAAGTGTGGACTTACTCCTACCCCTCTTAGAGATCAATCTTATTTGCTCCAAAGGCCAGTTATCATACGATAATTTGATTAGAGATCAATAATGAATGTACCATGTATTACAAAAAATTGATTCAAGGGGACAGCTCCAAGAATTAATACAGTCCTGCAAAATTATCGGTGATTGCTTCTTTCTTTGGCTAAGTAGCAAATCATGACATTATTAAAGTTTTAGTATTAAACATGTGCATAAAGAATTCCCACTTTACTTTGGTTAAGTTTCCAATTTAATGTACAGTATATTCAAAAAATAGCAAAAATTTTCCTTTTAAGGGTCAATACTATGAAAAGCAACTTTAAATATATATTTTTTAGCAATTTTCGGGTTGCAAAATGATTGGAAAAACGTATAATTACTGTAGAAATAAATCGAACTACGAAAACATTACTAAACGGACAATTATAGGAAACAATGGTCTTTTCGCAATAAATAAATTCAAATTATTGAAGTGGAATTAATTATATACCATATACTTCACAACAGACTCAAGAATAATGGAGCACCAAGTGGGATTATGCAGCAGTATCAGTTAGGATGGATAACAATTTACATATATGGTTTAATATACACTATATTTAGAAAGAAAAAAGTGCTGTAATTTATCTTTTTAGTGTTAATATTGTGAAAAGAAAAGTTAATTTTTTTCAGTAACACTTTTTCTACAAAATGATTAAAAAACAGTATAGTTACTTTACAAAATAAATCGTCGTTAAAACATTGTTGAACCCATAATTATATGAGACAATGATATTTATGGAACAAAAAAATCAAATTTGCATAAAAAATTAATTATATACCATATATGTTACAAAAGAATGTTTTAAAGTTGGAAAGGAATATAGAGACAACAACTAAATACCACTCTAATTTCATATTGTTATATCTACCATTACGTTTTTGCGAGTGATCTCTTTTGGATTTTATTTAACAAAATTTAATATGATGTTAATAAGATAAATTAGAATTTACAATGGCAGATCTATGTCCATAATTAAAGATCCTTATAAAGGAAAATATGTACCAACTAAGATGGTCAGTGATACTTTATTACCATATTAACACATTTGAGCCTTATGAACGAACTTATTATCATCCATAACTTACGATTATGAAAACATTAATACATTGTCAGCATTTCATCATAAATACATTTTTCAATTAAATCAATAAATAACATTAACATTCATTGTTAGTATCTAACTAGAGATAAAATATATGGACAATGTTAATACTGTTGCTTATTTAGCCGGTTAATATATCCCTATTTTTTCAAAAGTCTAGTAGTAGACAATGGTAATACTATTGCTTATTTAGTTGGTTTTAAAAAACCTAATAAGGACAACAATATTATTTCAAATGTGAAGACTTTTGTGTTTATATGAAATGATAGGAAGGGATAAATGTTCTTGCTATCGATATTCCCATTTCCCTCTTTTCAATCGCGCTTCATTCATTAAGAATTATATCAATGAGCATTAGAAAGAAAATGCAATTTCCTAAGTGAATTCTAAATCCAGTGCATAAAATAGTTTTTGTAGTAGTTAAAATAGTAATTGTAAAATGTGTTTAATTTTTTTAATCCCTTAGAGAGTTTTTGGCCCCATCTGACAAGTGTTGTATATGATCGTTATATGGATATTCGTTTTTTAACAGAACGGAGATCTATATTCATCTGATATAATATTTGTTGGATTTGTCCCTGTATTGGACAAGTTACAAACACAATAAAGTGATTACATTTTATAAATCATTTCATTTTAAACGGTTTACAAAATTTCGACAACACTTCCTTCTCGTTCCCTGTGTATACGCATTTGTGTATGATACAGGGACAAAAGGGAAGTGCTGCCGAAATTTTGTTGAATCGTTTAATCTGAAATGATTTATAAAATGTATTTACATTATTGTGTTTGTAATGGGAAGTAGGATGACCGACCATCAAAGAAAAACCAATAAACTAAAAATTAAAAATAAAGTGAAGTGCTTATTTGAATTTTCTACGTGGTAAGTGAAGTATGTTCAATTCTCAGTAACATAAGTTTTTGGTTCTATATCTACTCTTCATCTCTACTCTTCATCTCTACTCGTTTTTTCTTTCTTTTCTTTTCTTCTACTCACTTACCAATGGCTATGTGTTGTTGATTTTTTCTTATATAAATGATGTCAAGTAGCGGTAGAGTATCATCACATTTTTAATTGATGTAATAAAAAAGCATCACAACACAAATCTCAATACGTTCTCGGTAAATATTTGTGTAAATACAAGTCCAAACAAGCAACCTACATACTTTTTTGTGTTTATATGAAATGACAGGAAGATATAAAAGTTCTTGCTAATGTCGTTATCTACTTAGAGAGAGTGGATTAGATGTCGACGTAGGAACACCGATGAGTACATACAGAGGATTCGACATTTTATAAACTTCGCAAAGCAGCATGCACCGCCTGACTTTGAAATATGCAGTTGTCCTTGAAGAAAGTGTAGAAATTCAAAAAAACTATCCTTCAAAACAGTCGAGAAACACTTAATCATTTACGGTATGGATCCAACATATGATGAGTGATTTTTTCATGGTGAGAGGAACGACACAGATGCAGTAATCAATCCAACGCCAAATGTTACCGCCAATAAGGCTTGCATCTCTCATCAAACTCGAGTGGAAAACCATGTAGAAGGTGCTCTTGGAAACCTTGTTGACAATGCATATGGTGTGTACGATAGCATTCATGGTATCGGTGATGGTTATCAGGGAAGAAAGTACCACGAGTACAAAAGAAAAGCAAATGAAAAACTATATTCTTCTTGTGAAGATGGTCTTACAACATTAAGTGTCCTTATAGTGCTACATAATTTGGAAAAAGAATTCAATTGGTCAGGAAACAGTGTGACCGAGTTGTTGAAGAGATTGAAAAAGTGACTTCCAAATGAAAATACACTACCGGATAAATACCCCACAATGAAACAAATATTAAAGGATTTTGGAATGAATGTAATGCTTGCGAAAATGATTGCATATTATTTTGGAAGAAGAATTAAGATGCCGTTGAATGTCCTCGTTGCCATACTTCGAGATTTAAAGTTAAAGATGAAGGTGAAATTGTAAAAATCACAAAGCAACCAAGAAAAATTCTAAAATATTTTCTATTAATTCCTAGATTAACTAGATTGTACACTATACCATGGATAGCTCGAAAAATGTTATGGCATAGTGAAGAAAAAACTTATTGGAATTCCATGCGTCATCCTATCGACTCAACTGAATGGAGATCGCTTAAGAATAAGTGGCCAGAGTTTGCTAACAATGCTCGAAATGTTGGGCTTAGAATTGGTACCGATGGGTTCAATCCTAATACAATCCAGTCTAAAAGTTATAGTTGTTGGCCTGTGTATATGGTTCCTTATAATTTACCTCCTTCATTGTGCATGAAATCAGAATTTCAAATGTTTTGTTTATTAATTCCTAGACCTAAGCACCAAGTCAAGATATTGATGTATATTTAGAACCCCTTGTAGATGAGTTGAAGCAACTTTGGACAATAGGAGTGCCTGCATTTGACATGGACAAGAAAGAGTATTTTGCATTGAAAGCAATGCTATTGTGGGGAATTCATGATCTACCTACATTTGGGAATCTATCGGGTTGTGTGACTCATGGTTATAAAGCATGCACTATTTGTGCTACAGAGACCGAGGCGGAACACGTTGGTAATAAGATTGTTTATATGAAGTACAGAAGATTTCTGAAGAATGGTCATCCATATAGGGCACCAAAACATGGATGGTATACAGATATAGAGTATAAGGAACCTCCAACATAACTAACAGGATCATCTCTTTTAGAGAAAATTGCTCATATCAAATACTCACCCGGTAAATTGAATAGAAAAAAGAAGCGCATAGGGGATGATTTTGATCATGATGAACACCTTGTAAATGAGAATGACGATGGTGTAATACCAGCATGGTATAAAAAGTCGATTCTTTTTTCCTTAGTATTGGAGTGGCCATAAAGTGCGACATACAATAGACGTGATGCATACCGAGAAGAATGTGGCGGAGCATTTTATTAATTTGTTATTCGATAGGACCAAACAATCCTCTAAATTTGCATTTGATAAAGCTTACAAGATCCAATGTTGTCAAGTTCTAAAAGACATAAAACTTCCGTCATGCTTTGGAACTAAATTAGGCAACTTAGTAAGCATTCAACCACCTAGTTTGAATATTAGGAAGTCATATGACTGTCATATTATTATCGAACATTTTTTGCCTGTCATGGTTCAACATGCATTTCCAAAGTTTCATGGCTTGAGGCGTGGGATTTTGCAAGTATGCTTGTACTTCAATATTATTTGTTCAAAGGTTTTGATTCGAGAGCATGTCCAAGCTGCCAAAGATATGATTGCAGAGGTGTTGTGTGTTGGTCCATTATATTCCCGCTCAGTTTTTTGATATAAGTACATATCTAATGGTGCATTTAGCCGATCAAGCACTACTTTGCAGACCAATTAATTATACATTGATGTATCCATTTGAAAGGTGAGATATTCTTTTTAATAATTATAATCCGAATTATTATTCAATGATAATATAAAAACGTGCATTGTTTTATGTTTTCTTAGAGCTATGAAGGAGTGTAAAAACATACCAAGCAATAAACGATATATGGAAGGGTCAATTGCCGAAGCATATCTTGTTTCATAATCTGTTGGGTATGCAATGGAGTATATGCCAGATCCACATGCTGGAAGTCATAGCTCTAAACAAGCACCATTCTTGGATGAGAATGGTAATGATACATACGAACGCTCCATTATTGAGGGTAAAACTTTCAAGCTAAATGGCGTACAACGGATACAAATTCGAAGATGGATACTTTTTAGAATGGATATACCAGATCTAGACGATTATTATAGGTTTGTGTTTGTTTACAAATTATAATTAGCTTTCTATTTACTTAATATATAACATTTTTACTTTGTAGCGAGTATCGATTATCATTAGAAAATGCTCACCGTAATAAAAAAAAGACTTCAAACAAAGGCAGAAGTTATTATACAATCTGAATTTATTGATTGGTTGCACATCAAGATTTGTTAGGCTTCAAGAAAACAATAGTTTTATTACACAATTACGACTTTATTTAATATATTTTAGTGGTTTTAACAGTTAATGGAAGAAAAATGCATGAGTTCATGGTTATGGTATTATGTTAGTGGTCCAACGTGGGAAACTAAAACTCATCTCAAATATAGGATCAATGGTTATGTATTTTCTCCCTAGCACTACGACAACACTCATTCAACACAAGATAGTGGTTTTTGCATGGATGCAATTACAACGTTTATCGCAAGCGCAAAAGATTTAAATTCTATGGATGATGATACTACTTGGTATGGTGTTATCAAGGAGATCATTGAGGTTGATTATTATGATTTTCAACATGTAGTATTCTACTACGACTGGGTAAATATCGCCAATAAAACACATGGGTTTAAGATTTGTCTGGACTCTAGTTTGCCGATGGTAAATCTAAAGAAGCTTAAAAGTAGTAATGGAGAACATGATGAGCCCATCATTCTTGCATCTGAAGCAAGCCAAATCTTTTACATAAAAGACATACAAAATCCTGATTGGTCCATTGTACGACGTTCGCCTAAGCACTTGACTGATGACACAGATGATTATGAGATGCCAACAAACTTCCACTCCAATTTTAATGAGCAACACAACTTAACATTGTTGAAATGCATGGAATCTAGATAGAAAAACATGATTGTAACTAGTGATGTTTTGTTTGTTTTTTGTTTGATGTATTGAATCTATGTTGACATCTGAATTCTGCAATAGTAAAACATGATTTTTTTTGTTTGATGTATTGAATCCATTTAATGCTTAATGCTTAGTCGTTTTTATATTGATTTCCATCTTTGCACTAAAGGTAATCTACTTGTTTATAGTTATATATTAAAAACTACCCAGCCTTTTATGCTATGATTACTTGATTTATCAACTGATTCACAAGTTAAAGTGTATATTGCAGAATGTCAACTAGTTGCAACAATGCATCACAATGTCAAGAAAGCACCGAAGAAGACGTTGCTCATCCACCAACAAATAAAAAGTACTCAATAATTGTTGAAATGGATGGTGCTAAAGGTAGAGATGTGAATAAATGGAGTTCTCGTTGTGGGGTTTTGATTCATGCGCTCATTCCGGTTAGTTACGATGACTGGAGGAAAGTAGACAACTTTTATAAGGATAATTTATGGAAAGCACTTACGGTATTTTACTTCAATTATTTACTCATTTAAATCATGTCTTTTTCTTCCATGGAAATATTATTTAGCAAATCAAACATTCTATTTACCACTAGGAGCACCTAAACTTTTAATTTCACATGGAAATATCATCAAAGTTGTAGCCTTTTAGATTTACAATAGGACTCTAGCCTGTTCTAAGAAAACGAGGGTAGATTGTTCTATGGGAATGAGTGAATTAATGACACTAATTGTAAGAAAATGAGAGAATTTTTTGTTAGTTTTTGGTCCTATTTTTTGTGACTGCTCTATATTTTTTATCTCAGCAGTTAATTGGTTTTATTGAGGTCCTGTCTCATAATGAAAAGTAAATTTAGGAGTAGTATAACACTAAATTTATGTTTTAAAGATTTACACTAAATATTGGTTAATTCACATAAACTAAACTTGTTAGTTAATTGGTTTTATTGTGGTCCTGTCTCACGATGAAATGTCATAAATTTATGTCATCAACCAAATCTCTAACTATTGGCCTGAAAACGAACCAAATGAATTTATGACTCACGGTGGATTCTGAATTTATGACTCTAAGCTGAGAGTATTTATGTAATTCTGCAATAATGACCCATTTAATGTAGGATGTTTTCTCCTTTTGATAAAACATTTGATAAGTGATTAACTTTTATATTTAACTTTGACATGAATCAGGATCAACAATTATTTTGATTTTTTTCTTTTGTTTTTGTAGAAAGAGTTTGACATGAATCTGGATCCAACTATTGCTCGACCTATTTTGGAGAGAGGTTTTTCACAATATTTTAGATCGGAAAAATCAAAGCTACGAGACAAATAATTGAAGAAAGATAAAGAGTTTTTACCTAGACGCATTGCGATTGATAATCGTCCGAATGATATTGATAAAGTCCAGTAGGAGAAATTCATTGATATTGAGTACACTGATAAGAAAAGAAAACAATGCAAAACAAATGCTGAAAATAAAGGAAAAAATACCATAACTCATACTTTGGGAAGAAAATCATATACTCGACTTTATGGAGAATTGGTATGTAGTCAATATTGTACATGTAATCTTAATGGTAATGCATAATTTACAAATGAATTCATATATATTCATATAGGAAGCGGAGAATCCGAAATGGAAGCCTACATGAACAAAGGCGTGGAAAGTAGAGCACACAAGTAGAAAAACCGGAGAGGTGTTTCCGTGCACAGCGGAAAAATATGTAAGTTTTTGATTGATTTGATTGATCATGTTTATGATGAAGTGTCAATGCAACTAAAAGATGCTGATGCTGCTTAGAGCAGTAACTAAACTTGCTGCATTGCAACAAGCAATTGCAGCAACTTTGCTGCAAGTTGCTTCAACAACTAAGTTCATTGTTTTTTTATTCCAAAAAGTATACAAATTTAACACTGTTATTTTTTTCCATTCAAAAACTATTGATATTGTAAATGTTATTTCAGTAACCTGGTTTAATAAAAAAAATTGTAGAAGTATACATCGAGCAGAAGACATAAATGGTTTGTAATTAATATTAATGTACCTTTGTGGCTTTACCAAATAGCTAATCTAATTATGATGTGTAAACCAAACAAATTCATGTACTAGATGGTAAATCTCAACTAAATCACTAACAAAAAAATTGCTATAACTTATACCCGCAACAAATGTAAACTATGGGCATACTATTCTTTGTATATTAGATAATATTATTGGATATTGAAAAAAATGTGCTAATAATACGCAAAATATTCCAAATTTGCATATACCACAAAAATAATCATTTTTCTTATATATATATATATATTCCAGTACTTAATATGATTATGCATCAAAGAGATAGAAGTTGAATAAAACGGAGAAAGGCTTGTTGTAACGACCCGTAAATTTTAATAATTTTATTAACGTAATTAACTGGATTTTTGTGAAATTTTAAATAATTGAATCTTGAAATAAAAATTTGATATTTGGAATACGTCTAATTAAACGTAGAAAATGGTAAATTTTCATCTGATAATATGGAAGTTACTTTTATTGTGTAATTTTATTTAAATTTAAATCAGTTAAAATTGACGATAATAAAATGTTTTCTAAACCTGAATATTTTTATATAATAAATTTGTAAATCATCTTCTGAGTGAGACGTCATCTTCCATTTCGTCAAATTTGAACTGTTATTACCCCATTTATCTTAATTCTGGCGTTTTACCAGCATTTTTGGTACCGATTATCGACTTTTGATACAATGATCGTACCAATGATATCTGTGTACCGTTTTGATCGTCTCGTCGTGCTGATCTCTGCGGTATATTCAATTCTATGTTTTGAAGTCCGTTACGCGGTGAAACCGGCTACCAGTAGTTGTACCGATAATCGTTTCAATCTTTTGTTTCTCTGTGCCTTTCTATTTTCCAATGTGTTAACCTGATAGCCATTTGTTATCATATTCCTGTTCAACTTCCACCTTTTACCATTCTGTCATTTCACTTTATATTCTTTTTTTTTTGCTATTTCATTTTTGTTCGTTTCTTATACATCATCCACCTCTTCTCTTTTGTTCCTGTAGCCACAATCCTTCTCCTTTCTTTTGCTTGCCAGCCGATCTTCACACAAACCCACATTCATCTCAACACTCAACCACCTCCCATGCCATGCATCTCCGCGCCTTTCCACCTTAGTCACACGCCTGAGCCGTACCTCCTCATCACCGCCAGCCTCTTTCTCCACTCGCATGCAACCCTTCGCCCAATAGCCATAGCCGACCCCCTCTTCCCCTCTGGCCCGTTCCTCCTCCATGCTAGGCCGAAGGCACATCCTTGCTCACGTCCAGATCAGCTTCCCTTTCCTCCTCTGTTGAATGTGTAGGTATTGATATTTTTATATATCATATATTTCTAAAGCTTATAATAAATGTGTAACCTGCTTGCTATAATATAGTAATATACAAATCTGTGCTGGCTTTTACAATATGTATATTTAAAGTATAATATATATGTTATATATTATAATAGGAGCAGTATTATATATTATATTATGAGATTGTTTATATACTAGTTTGTTTGTTTTAAAGGTTATATTGTACAAGTTTTTATATATATTAGTTAATATATGCCTTGTTTGTTGAGTACAGTAATATGTTAGTATGTATATTATTAGTTTTACCTGTTATACTGTAGGTATATATACATAAAATCAAAGTTGTTCTGTTTATTCAATATAGTACATCGTTTGTCAAAGAAGTATTATATATTATATTATAAAGTTGTTTATATATATGTTTATATATGAAATCTGTTGGTTGTATAATATATTTTTATACAGATGTGTTTTGATTTATTTAAAGTGTAGATATAATAATATAGTAAGTTTGTATTGTTTTATAATAAATATTGTTAAATATAATAGGTATATAAGTTATGTGCAGTCTGTTAGTATATCTAGGTTGTATAGTTTATATATATGTAGGATCTGGTTGAGTTTAGAAATACAGTATGATTTGATAAACTTATATTGACTTTTAATTTTGCATGTGTTTTAATTTAAACAATGATTTTTAATAATATATATATATATGATTTGTTGGGTTCATATATATTAAGTTATATTGATTTCTTTTATAATTTTTGATGTGTATGTATGTACGTTTATACCTATGTTTATACATTTGTATATATTCATAAGTATATGAGTATTGTTTTAAAATAGAGTATATATATTTTTTCCATTTATATCAAGTTGATTTGATATGTTCTCATCGATTCCTGTTATCAGCCCTGTTCGTTGAATTCGTGCCAATCTTGCTTTGCTTTGGAATTCGTGCTTGGATTCATAACTCATCTCATTCTCGTTCATCTCTAGCCTTGAAGGTGAGCAATCACTCACGATTAACGTTCTTATATTTATTAAAATTGATTTCAATTGAAACGACAATTGAAATATGCTGCTGTTAGTTATTTAATTGTTATATATCTGCCATTATCTGTATCTGTTCACCTGTGACATCTGACACCATGATATGTTACTTATATTTTATCTGTTATTGATGATATATGCATGTTGTTGATAAGTTATATTATTATCATTACTGTTCTCACTCTGCAAGTTCTCTGTTAGTATAGAATTCCCTATGGGTTGAAATGATACATACCCGAACGATCCGTAGAATAGGAGAAAATCATTATGGGTTGAAATGATAAACCCAAGCGATTTTCATTGACATTGAATTTGGGATTTCGGGTTGAAATGATATATACCCGTATATATATATATATATATTTAAATTGCAGATTGAAATGATAATATCCGTATCACTTGACCATAGGATAGAAAATTATATACAGACACCGTTGGTCTATATATATTTTGAAAATGATTTCCAAGGTTTTGAAAAGAAATATATGGTTTTAATAAATATTGATTTTAACATATTATATATAAATGTATTTTATAAAGATTTAAATTTTAGATTTTTAAAATTATATGTTTTGAAAATTTTAAAGTTATAAGTTAGTTTTGAAATTATAAATTTTAAAGATTTTACCTATAATTTTTCTATTTTAAATATATAAAATAAGTTTTAATATAAAATAAATTTAATAATAAGATTTAATTTAATAAAGTTTGATTTAATTAATATATATTATGTTTAAGTATTTATTTAAAATTATATTTTGAAATAGATTTTTATAATGATTTTATAAGTTAAGGTTGGGAAGATAAATTCGAATTTATTTGAAATTGTATTTCATTAAGAATATTATTTAACTAAATCGATTTGAAACTTATTGAATTTGAGATTTTTTTTAAAGGTTATAATTTTAAATTTGATTTTGATTTAAGGTGATTAAATGAATATTTCAAGTTTAAATAAATTGAAGGAAATATTTAGTTTATTGTAAATTGGGGTTTTATTTAAATGATATTGGATTTATTAAGTGAATATTTCAAAACTAAATAATAATGAAGTTAAATTAAGATATATATGAAATTATCAAATTTAGTTTTGAAAAAGTGGAATATTTAAAGCTTTGAAATATATTGAAATTGAAATGGTTTATTTTGTGGTTCAAATCGGTATTTGAAATTGATATAATTTGAAATGGTTTATTGAGAAACTGAATTGAGTTGAACTGATGAATTGAGATTGAATTAAATTTGAATTTTTGAATTCAAGTTGATTTGAATCGATTTGTGAAATTTGAGGAAGCTATTTTATTATATAAAGTATTTTAAATTATATTTTTTTATATATTTTACTTTATAAATCATTTTAATATAAACTATGTTTAATATAAACTATTTTAATATACTAATTATTTTAATATAAACTATTTTAACTTATAATTATTATTATATAAACTATTTTATTATTTATACTATTATAAATATCTAAACTGTTCAAGTGGGAAGTTATGATTTCAAAGTATTATGTTATCAAGTGTTATGATTCCAAAGTGTTATAATTTCTAAGCTTTATAATTTCAAAAGTGTTATAACTTTGAAAGTGATATAGTATCGATATGGTTTTGAAATGGAAATGATATTTTGGTTTTGAAGTATGATATTTTGAAATGACCACGGTGTTATAATAACGGTTGGTTGTTAAAGAGACCGGGATCGGTTATTGTCGTACTCTCTGCCAATACCGAAAACCACTTTAACAACCGTGCACGAGGTGGAGATTCCAGAATGAAATAGGTGGTTGATGACGTTCTATTTGAGGTATATACGTGGACCTGACTCCCGTGAGTTAGCTTAAGGTGGCTAAAACAGGAGCAATCGACGGGCCAAGTGAGGTAGCTCCTCCGATCAGACACACTTCTTCGATTGCCATTCTATTACTTTGTGATTGATTTGGTGCGCACCTTTGATTTGGGAGTGTGGATCGAGGTGGGCGGTAGCTGCGGCTATGCGTTACCACCAGCCCGGATGTGTAATTGGTATATCTACCCTGGCATTGCTTAGTTGTGCCGTGTCACCTCCCATATCGAGACCACTACGAGTTTGTTTTGTGTCGTACCTATGGAGTATCCTCTGGTAGCCTTCCGATCAGGAGGTATTACGGTACTGTATAGACTATTGGCACTATAAAATGTGTTAAGAGGGATATGGGTAACGCCTTAACGCTATTTTAATAGTTTGCTTTACTTTAGACATTATTATAATAGCGTATATTACTACATAGTAGATAGTTCCACGGATCCTTAGAGGATGGTTATCCCAAACATCCTTTAAGTTACTTGTATTTCATTTGATATTTCACTTGAGTTGGATTTATTGATATAATGTTAATCCTGACTCGAGTGTTTTGTGTTTTTGCTTTACGCTCGGGTCAGACTGAGTGTCACAGCATTTGAGACTCACCTTTGGAGTTGGAGTTTCGCTTGGAGATCCATCTATCTATTCAGCTTGCAGTTATTCAGTTGACTCCTATGATATATTCTTATCTTGTATTTGACTATTGTATTGAGACTTCTATTGTATCTTGTTTTAACTCTGTTATATATATATATAGTAGCTTCATGAACTACTATTCATTTGTTTCCGCTACTTATTATTGTAATACTCTATGTCTGTGATTTTGTGATTTATTTATTTACTGTATATGTTGAGTTTTGCCAAATATAAATTAACAATCTAATATTTTGAGCAATTCAAGTCCGGCATGTGTGGATGCGAATGGTTGAAAATATCGGGATGTTACACCTGTTATTATTGGCAAACAACAACACGTTTTGTAGTATTACCAGTGTACTAAATGTTAATTTGTTGTATTCTTAAATGCTTAGCTTATATCGTAAACTTATGTATTTATAGATTTCTTCTTCTTCTGCTCAAAAGTTGTTATATCAATACTTTTCAATATCTTATTTTGGTGACTGTAAAGAAGTTTACATAATTATTTGTCAAAATTAATCAAATTCTATTGGTAAAATTTGTTTAGTTTTACTTTTTAGCTATGTGAATTTTAAATTCGTATTAAATGATAATTTTAGCTATCATTTATACTTTATTGTTTATCTGTTGTTAGCAAAGCAAAACATATTTTTTTGGGTTTATTTGATTTATTTATGGGTATAGACAACTGTCAGTATGTCTTTACTAATCAATCATACAAAGATTAGTAATATTTGAGAGAAAGAGATGTCATAAAAATTAAATGAGCACTCGTAATTATATTATTGAACAACTATACAAAAGTGACCAAAAGCTTTGTAAAGGACTATCCACGACTGGTCTGAAGTTACAGGCAGGTTAAATATAATATGGTCAAAAATTACCACTATTGACTCCATCCTTTGTGCTTTGAAGGTTTGATCTTCCAAACATCTTGTCTTCTACACACTACAATATTTAACACTTTTAACATTTTCTCACCGATAAATAATCTTTACCGCGTAAGTATTCATCTATAACAATATATATGTTCAATCCATGAAGCACAAATTGAAGTCACTATGAATAATTACTGAAATATGTTGTTAACTCCACTATGTATACTCATACCACATCATACAAATGTTCTTTGACAGTGGATAAATTACAATGTAAAGTTCAATACAAATCAATTATAAATTTGTAATATATATCACCCATCAACTAGACCTCTACAACATTCCCCACCATCCAAGCACGGATTCTGCTCTATTTTAAGATAGTACTATATAAGGTTTATGTTTATTACAAAATGTGAAGCCAGAGCATTTTAAATTGAATATTTGAACTTCCTAGTTTGTGTATCAACTTTGCAATGTGTTTACAGAACTAACAAAACAATTAAATTGAATAGAAGAAAACATGTTTCCCTTTGCCTAACAACATAGCTTCTTCTCTACATTTTTTCTTCTTTAAATTAGTTTGGTTCGGCCAGTAAAACAAATAAAATGATTCTAACCAGCCTATAATCTCTTATGGTTCTATCAACACTCCATAGTATAGACAATGAGACAGACATTATCTGGATCATATAATGGCATGAAAAACTTAATACTTTTCATTCTCTAATTTTATTTTAAGGAAAAGGAAATATATATATATATAAGCCAACTCCAAAAGTTGTCAACATGCCTGACAGGTAACCAGGGAGAACAAAACGAAATAAAAAACCCACGAAACAAAAACAGACGACAATACAGAAACAAACGCCCTAAAAAAACTAAAGAAGCAGGCGCGCATGAGTGGAAGACGACTGCTGGACAGGAAACAGGCACAGATCAATCTGGATGAGCTTCGAAAAATCCACCGCCCATCTAACATCGTCATCGAGCTCCGGCAAGGCCACCGCCCAATGACGATGTCGAATAAAATATGTGCAAAACAACTGCAGGCAATGAAGACGAGCCCACCAGCGCTAGCAAAGAAAACCACTCCAAATACCAGAAGGAGAGAAGACGATAGTAGACCCACCTCCGAAGCCACAACGGCAATGTCCAACAGAACAGAAAGAAAGAGAAAAGCCCCCGGACTAAACCCGATAAACCAGAACCTGAAAAACCAGCAACCACAAAAGAAAAAAAAAAGGGGGGAGCGAGGGCGGGATGGGCGGAACATCCCGGCCCTCGAAAAGGCCTCAGCCAATTCCAACTCTAGAGAAAGTCTGATCACAGGAAATCGATAAAAGACCCACTAGCCGTCTAGAGCGGGAGCCAACTGAACCCTTAAAAGGTATGCCACGAAATGCCAGGAAGACATCATTCCTAACCCGCTGAATAATGGAAGAGGGATCCATCGGAGAATCCTCAAAAATTGCCTTATTCCGCGCGCACCAGAGGTGCCAGCAGATCAGGCAAGAAATCAAACGGGAAAGGATTGAGCGTAGAGATTTACCAGAGATCCCGTACCACCAGGTTCTCTGTAAATCAGCAGGAGAGTTGTTGTTACCTCGGATACCTACCAGATTTCCGAAGTAATTCCAGCAGGATCTGGCAGTGAAGCCCAAAAAAAGCAAATGACCCAAGGATTCCATATCCCCGATGCCGTAGCACCTACAGCGGGTGACGGTAGGAATGCCAATCCTCTGGAGGTTCTCGTCTAATGGCAACCCATCATGAAGGGTTCGCCACATAAACAGAGAAACTTTAGGTGGGATTCGAGAATCCTAAATGAAAGAGAACAAAGGGAGAACCGGAGCTGGGTTACGAGCCGAGCTCCAGGCCTTGAAGATAGAAAACGAGCCGCTATCCCAACCGGAATGACCGCCATGAGAGTTAGAAAACGATTTCACCAATTGCATGTGTTTCCAAGTCTCGCTTGCGTAAGATGGAGAACCGGTGAACCCAGAGCTCGCTAGCCTACGGTACTTAGCGTGAAGGAACGATGCCCATAAGGATTCGTTTGCCCCAAACCGGTACCACAACTTGCAAGAAAAAGCCGCACAGATGTCCTTAAGATTGCGCAAGCCTAAACCGCCCTCGCTTTTGGGATGGCACACGACATCCCAAGAGGCCCAGTGATGGCGGTGGACATCAACCTTCGACCCCTAAAATAAAGACGAGGCCAAAGATTGGAAAGACCGGAAGAAGGAAGAGGTAGGGGTCATCGTAGTGAAGACATGAGTGCCCATCGAGCCTAAGACCGACTTGATGAGAACCAGTTTACCTGCTTGGGAAAGAAGAGACGCATTCCAACGGATAATCTTTCCCCTAACTTTGTCTGTCAAAGGATCGAAAATAGCGTTAAGTTTCCTATCTCTTTAGAGGACTATTCCAAGATAAGGTAGTGGAAGGGATGCTTCCTTGAACCCGGTAAAGTTCTCTAGCCAAGAAGCCCTGGAAGGAGACATGTCCTTCGCGTGGACGAAGCAACTCTTGGAGGAGTTAACGAGCTGGCCCGAGCACCTCTCATAACGATGAATGAAGCGAAGAAGCCGACGAACAGAGGACCGGTTGCCATTGGAGAAAATGACAATGTCATCTACAAAAGATAAGGAGGAAACGAGCGGGCACCCCCTCGGCAGCCCAAATCTATGGATCATACCATAAATCGAGAGGGTTTGAAGCCCGCGAATGAAAGCCTCTACCGCGATCACGAATAGAGAAGGCGATAGTGGGTCTCCTTGACGTAAACCCCTTCCCGCCCTGAAGAATCCATTGGCCGATCCGTTAATGAGAACGGAGAACCAACAGTTGGAAATGAGCCTCCAAAATAAGGGTTTCCGGAAACCCAAAGGCTCGCAAAACCTTGATGACGAAAAACCACAACATACGATCGTAAGCCTTTGCCATATCTAGTTTGAAAACAACATTAGGGCCTCTGACCTTCCGGTCAAGCTGGGAAATCAATTCCGGGGGTAAAAGGACGTTATGTGTGATTAGACGGCCTTTAACAAAACCCGCTTGAGAGGGGGAGATGATACGATCAAGGTACATGGCCAATCGATTGGCCAGCACCTTGGAGATTACTTTGTTTGAGAAATTACACAAGCTGATGGGACAAAAATCCACTCAAGACCAAGGATTATCACACTTCGGAATAAGGACCAAGTTGGTGGAAGACCAACCAATGTGCAGAGAACCGCCAGAAAAGAAGTACTGGATAGCCAGACAGAAGTCTGACTGAATGATAGGCCAAACACTCCGGTAGAAGACACCGTTGAAGCCATCCGGCCCACTGGCACTATCCTTGCTTAGAGCAAAGACACAGGCTCGAATCTCTTCCGATGAAGGAGGGTCAGCTAAAGCGGCACTAACCGCTGGAGAAACCATTCGGGGGATGAAGGGAAAAAGGGTCGGATCGGAATCCGAAACAGAGGGAGTGCCCAGAAAGGATTGAAAGTGAGACAGAATGGTCTCTTTGACTTCATCAGGGGTAGAAGCCACAGAGAGATCCGACCGAAGAATCTCACGAATTGAGAGAAGGTTGTTCTTCTTACGAATAGAAGAATGAAAAAATTTGGAGTTCGAATCGCCTTCGACCACCCATTTGACCCTCGCCTTTTGGCGAAGATAGGTGTTCTCAACACGAAGTTCCGAGGAGAAGTCCATCTGGGCTAATGCCCACTCCTCCTTGTTGGCGGCGGACGGATCCTCGTCGAACAAAGATTCGGCTAAGATAAGAATCTCCTCTGCCGCCCGCACACGATCGAAAATGTTTTTGAGAACGTTCCAGGCCTTAAGGCAAACCTTAAGACATTTAAGCTTTTGGGAGAAAACCACCATGGGGGAGGCTACAATAGGAGAACTCCACGATTCCTCCACCACCTAATGAAAGGTATGATGCGATCTCCACATACTCTGGAAACGGAAAGATGACGGACCCGAAAGAGAAAGGGGGGAACAACGCAAAATCATCGGGGCATGGTCAGAAAATGTCCCATGGAGATGCGAGATAGAGAAGGAGAAGGGGAGATTGAGCCAATTTTCCGACCCAAAAACTCTGTCCAACCTAGAGAGGATACGGTTCGGGCCCTCTTGGTTGTTAGACCAGGTAAAAGCAGATCCAAAGAAAGGGATTTCAGAAAGGCCCGAGCTAACAATGAAAGAGTTGAAGTCCGCCACCGAAGAATGGTTGACGGCCACCCCTCATTCTCTAATGTTCTATGCTTTGAAAACGTCAAAAAATTTAGATCACACTATTGTTCACTCATGCTTTTTGTATGTCAACACTCATATTTATCACTCATTTTTACGTGCACATAATGAGTTTGTAATAGTGATCCAATTAATATTAGTTTTACCTCCACCAATACAGGATTGATTAACCAGGTAGATAGAGCATTGGAAACAGTGAAAAAGGTGATGTATTATTTAAAATGTATTACAAATAATATTTAATCTATTCCATTCTTTGAGATCCCTTTCATCTGCCATGAGTTTAATAAGAAAAAAAAGGTGGATTACCTATTGCCATGTCTTGTCAAGCATTTTTAATGACATTATTATAGCCATTTTTCTATGTCCATGCATTTAAATCTGAAAGGAGTGCACTTTGCTTCCCTTTTTAATAATAAAAGATTTATTAAAACAGGTGAATGGTCACTCGTTATTGATTCATTATTGTTGCACGAGCATCAAGGAGTGTTGATAGAAATTCAAAATTTATAATGTCCTATCTATTTTGTTGTGTGTTGAGTAGCTTTTCCCTCCTCTTTTAAGTACATTTATTTTCACTGTAATTTATTCCTTGTAGTCCTGTGCACTGCATTGGGTTATAAAGGTCTACGTTTGCATTTCTTAAGTTGTTATTGGGGTCTGTTCTGTTAGAATTGAAAAGCACACAATTAAAACCCCTAGATATTAACCATGGAATGCTGATGCTGTTTGCTAAGTCCTTTATCTGGTCCGAAAGATGTATTCATTGCTTTTGAGTATGAAACCATAAATACATGTAAAAATTAAGTTGAGAACCCATGTGGTCTACACTAAACAACTTATATATTGTTGATAATCTACAAATATGCTAATGTTCTATATAGTAGGTCCCAAAGTAGTAATATTACGCTTTATGTGTCATTTTTCATGCTGCTTGCATGATACCAGCCAGTTTTATAACTTTTAACAAATATATTGGCTTGCTCTAGACTGAACTTGTGTTCTGCTAATAACATACTCTCATGAATTTTTATATCAATTCGTTTTAATATTCAGGCTTCAATAGAAGCAGCAGAAGAGAGGCAAAAATCAAAAGCTAGTGTTAATGGTAATGCAGGAGTAGTTAGTTTGGAACATTTTTAAAGAGATGCCGTTGCTGAAGTTTTTGAAAATGATAAAAAAAGAAGCTATTGCCGTGCAATTAGTTCTACATCTAATACGAAGCACATAAAACTCACTCAAGCTTCAAAAGCAATTATCAATTACAAAGAGAATGAAGATGAGCGATGGAAAATGGAGATGCAACAGAAGATTGATCAAATACATGAAGAAAGTAGAATAACGAATTCAACTCTAGCTGAAATGCAACAATGTATAAGGCAACTTGTTAGTCAGATTGGAACAAATTCGATGACACTAAGAACAGAAATTGGTTCGCATACCGAGCACCATCCTAGCCCTACTCCTACTCCTACTCCATCTAATGCTGTTATTGGATCCTCTACGGCTGAAAGACAAGCGGTGCAATTATTGTCACGAAAACTTGAATTGGTAGCTAAAGGACATCTTGGAGTGCAAAAGATTTATCATGGTAGAAAGGTTAGAGATGGAGAAAAGGTTGTTTGGGTGGAGGATGTTCTTAATCCGGACGAGCCACTTTTTGGTGCACCTCAAAATGGTCATTATACATTGTCCAAGTTGGTTGATGGTGGTTTTGTAGTTTGGCCGGAGTGTTGTATTCGTTGTTTGTAAGCTTCTGGATACTTTGTAGTAGTGAAATTTGAAGTTGTCACAATGAACTTTGTAGAATTTGATATGTACTATTTCGTACGTTTGATGTTTTTTAATAATTTGACGATATGTTTGTTTTGAAATTTAGTTTCGTGTTTTCTATTGTTATAATTTCGTATAGATATAGTTGAATGAAATACTATTAGATGCTGAATAAGATATGGTTCAGCTATACCAAATTTGCAACACTTATAAGTGTTGGTAATTTTGTTATTTACCTATGTGTGCGAGGAATTACCAACGGTTATAATCATTGGGAATATGAAAATAGCCGTAGGTTATAACCGTTGGGAATATGAAAGCAGCCGTAGGTTATAACCGTAATTCCCAACGGTTATAACCGTTGGGAATTACCAAAATTCCCAACGATTATAACCGTTACAAAATATGTAAAAAAATTATAACGTACATGCTACCAACGATTATAACCGTTGGGAATTTAATTACCAACGGTTATAACCTTTACAAAATGAAAATTCTGGTGTTGTGAGGAGAGAGTTGGTGAGGGAGATGGGTTGGAGAAATCGTTCTCTCCCTCCGTCCATCTCTTTGTTTGTCTCTGTTTCTCATCCCTCATCCCCTTGTCATATGGTATGGCATTGGGTATATATAGGGGATGTGGGGTGTGAATGGATGGTCGAGATTGTAGAACAACCGTGCAGGAGAGGCTCTGGGCTGTGGATTGGAGGGAATGCGGGATGGGAGCCAGCTGGAAAGCAGATTCAAGCCCAGGGCTTGGATTGCTTACCAATTAGAAAGAAGGGTCTATGGCCAACCTAAGAAAGGCGGCAGGCTTTAGTAGTAGAGGTGCATGCGTTCTGATTGGCTATTGGAAAGGTATGGGATATGAAACGGCTGCACATGGAGTACTGTTGATAGAGGAAACAATACTTTTCTCTAATGGTGTGTGCTTTAGAGCATTGGACTGGGAATGGCTAGGGTACTTTGCGGTAAGCTATTTCGGGTTAAGCTGGCGGTCCTAATTGGTAGGTTTAAGATTGCTAAGGACATAAAGCGATCTGTCAACCTCGTTCGGGCGGATCCCTGTATAGGAGTAGTTGGGCCACACTAGATAGCCAGTCCGGTGTCAGCTCTAAACGACCCGGGCATTCGACGGTGGGCGAACATGCAGGGCCTGGTTACAGCCATGTGGAGAGCAAAGTCGATGGATGGTCCCGTGAGAGCGGAGCTACTTTTGATACTTGGATTGTGCCGAGGGCGAACACGGACCTTAGAGGGGGAGTAAGGCCGCTAAGGAATGGCGTTGCACGGAAGGTGTAGTATTGGCGCATGGATTGGTATAAAGGAGTGGATCGGGTGGGTGCCGAAGAGGCCAGCGGCGGCTCTGGCTGCTAAGGGTAAGGAAGCCAAGGAAGGCCCGGGGGTGCAACCTTGGGCTCATGCCTTAAGGAGTGGTCGAGCCTGGGCAGATCGAAAGGACGCTAAGGAGTACCAAGAGTGTGCGCCCTTGGGCTTATGCTTTTATGAGAGATTGGCTGAGGGCTAAGCTTCCATCTGTGGTGTCTCGGGATGCGGAGTAAGTGCGGTTGGTCGTTGAAGTCTATCCTTGCTTGCAAGGGCAGACCCGAGTTCTTCGGGCTGATCCGGATCCGAGGGAAGACCCACTGGGAGGGCAGTCCCTAGAAGTGGTTTTGACGAGAGCTTATGCAAAATGTGGCGCTATCCGGCCGTAATTGGGTGATGGTCGCTGGAGGCGACACTGGATGCTTCTGGCAAGATCTTGGGATGATGAGGAAGATTGGTCATGGCTTGTTGATGAATTGAGCTGTTGAGAACTGGAGGGTAGAATCGAGGGGCTTTCTTTGCAGTTTTCTGGATTTCGAAAATGGGATGCCTCCAAGCCGTGGGCGTTCTGATTGAGAACTTGAACAACGCAGTTCGCTAAATTCTTTGGTTTCTCCAAGTGGGTTTGGGTGTCCTGGTGCTATGACATTTGGAGAGCTGACGGACGACGATCGTAGATGGAGACAGCTGCAAGAGTGCTGGAGGAGGACCTATCTAGGGGGATCCATGTCATGCCAGCTCAAAGCGTAGTCGAGTAGCAGTCGGAATGCGCGTTGTGGGTGCCTCACTGGTTCGGAGCTTCCTGACGTGAGTTGAAGAGCGTGGCCGCCTCTAGGATCTGCGATGGGGATGCACCGCCGATTGAATGAAGATTCGATCCTGAGCTCGAGTCGAACCCGTGCCGAACTGGAGCACCGTGGCCCACTTACTGTTCCGGGTGAATAGGTTTGGCATGATTAGATGCATTCCATAATTTTGGATGGTCCTCGTGAGACCCCGGATATGCCGTGGCTTGCTTTCATCGGACTCTTCTAGGTAATGGTGGATGCCCCCAGGTCCCGAGGAGGACGTTGACGGGGGGTGCAAGAATATTGGTGCTGCCCGAGTTGCTTGGATGAAATGGTGGAAGAGGTGACTCTGCTTCAGGACTCTAGCTCTGACTGAAGTAGGATGTGCGGCTGCGGATGCCAGAATGTTGCAGGTTGTGTAGGGCATGCAGGCCAGCTTTGGAGGGAGGCCGTGGTGGCCCTTCAAAGGGGCGAAGAAGCTGATGCTTACCATGCCACTCTTGAGGAGTGCCACATGAGACCGAGGAGGAGAAGCTTGCAAACCCGGGGGATTTTCTAGGGTTGCCCTTCGATGCTCGAATCCGCTACCAATGGTCTCAAGAGGAGGCCAAGGATTGGAATTCGAGGCTACTACCGGAGGTGTAGAAAAGATGCTCCTTAGCTTTGGACTCCATGTCCCATCCTTTAGGTCGAGAGGTGTCGGCCATGGGTCACCTGCCAACACTGCAAGGGAGAAGGAAGGAGAGCGGGAGGCGCTCTACCGACCAGCACAGTACCTGGAGGTCCGTGGAGTGCGCTGTGAGGATGCAGGAGGGCTGAAGAATGCAGACGAGACCACATCATAGGGGAATAGAAGACTGTGGCCACTTCTCTCGGGAGAACATGGGACTGTAGAACAGGAATTTCAATTCCTCTCTTCTGGTCGGTCTTCCTTTTTCTTGGTTGGAGGGAGGAAATAGACCAAGAGACTTTTGCGACTGAAGCTGGGATGTCGGCTGATGCGGGATGAGGACATTGCTGTGAGGCTTTCAACCTTGTGGTTGTGGGACTGGGCCTATGGTGGGCACCAAAATGTTTGCCCGATTTTTTGCCATGAGTACGGAAAACCCGACCGAACCTCGAAATGCAATCGCATCGACGAGGATACCGCCACGCTGAAACTAGGCTTACTTTTTGGACAAGTTGACCCTTAAGGGAAGGCTCGCCGTTGGTGGAGGGCGTGAACCCGTTTGAGCTGAAAGGTTGGTTGCGAGCCGACCACCCCTAGGCGGAAGGCATCCGGATGGGCCCATTTGCTGTTAGGCTGTTGCTTGGGGGAATGTGGGCTGAGATAGGCAGAAGCGGACAAAGGCGCTTGCCCATGGTAGTGAGTATGGTGGGCTAGAGTGGACAGGGAGACTTGCTCTTGTGGGAGACAGTAGAGAATGATCCTAAGGAAAATTAAGTGCAGAAAGTAAATACACAACGATATCTAGTGGTTCGGCATAGTGCGGCTTACGTCCATTGTGATGTTCCCTTACTATATCGACCTCTTACAATTTATAAACATTTATAAGAGAATAATAAAAGAGACTAGACTAAATATTACAAGAGGACAATATCTTAGTCTAAGGGTCTCGCGGGGAGGAGACTTGAGGGAAGACCCATCGGGAGGGCCGTCCTTTGAAGAGGTGTCTCAGAGACGGAAGAGCTCTTGAAGGAGGGGTTGCTGGTAGTGGTCGGAAGGTAGGCGCTAGTCGGAGGTGCCGCTAGCTAGAGTGATAAGCTTGCTATTGGAGGAAATGGTGGTAGAGCTTGGTGGGTAAAGCACGATGGGTTGAGTGGTAGAGCTTAATGGAGGCTCTCTCTAACGGAAGTCGGGCGAAGCTGCTATTAGAAAGGTTTTGGAGGAGGAGGAGAGAGTTTGTGAGGGAGATGGGTTGGAGAAATCATTCTCTCCCTCCGTCCGTCTCTTTGTTTGTCTCTGTTTCTCGTCCGTCGTCCCCTTGCCATATGGTATGGCATCGGGTATATATAAAGGATGTGGGGATGTGAATGGGTGGTTGAGATTGTAGAACAACAGTGCAAGAGAGGCTTTGGGCCGTGGATTGGATGGGACATAGGGTGGGAGCCAGCTGGAAAGCAGATTCAAGCCCACGGCTTGGATTGCTTACCAGTTGGAAAGAACGGTCTATGGTAGACCTAGGAGAGGTGGCAGGCTTTAGTAGGTAGGGATGCAAGCATTATGATTGCCTATTAGAAAGGTGGGGGAGAGGTAAGGGTAGCACATGGAGTACTGTCGGCAGTGGAACGGTACTTTTCTCTGATGGTGTGTGCTTTGGAGCAGTTAGACTAGGAATGGCTAGGTTACTTCATGGTAAGTTGTTTCGGGTTAAGACGACGGTCCTAGCTGGTAGGTTTAGGATTGCTAAGGACATAAGGCGGTCGGTCCATCGTGGCCAGGAAGATCCCTGTGTAGGAGTGGTTGGGCTACATAAGATAGCTAGTTCGGTGTCGGCTCTGAACGACCCAGGCATCCGGTGGAGGACGGATATGTAGGGCCCGATTGCAATCGTATGGAGAGCGTAGTCGACAGATGGTCACGTGAGAGCGGAGCTACTTCTGATATTAGGATCATGCCAAGGATGGACCCGGGCCTTAGAGGGGGAGGAAGGCCACTAAGGAATGGTGTTGCACGGAAGGCGTGGTACTTGGCGCATGGATTGGGATGAAGGACCAGATCGAATGGATGCCGAAGAGGCCAGGGGCGGCTCTGGCTGCTAAGGGAAAGGATGCCAAAGAAGTCCCGAGGGTGCAACCTTAGGCTCATACCTTGAGGAATGGTCGAGGTTGGCCAGACCAAAGGGATGCCAAGGAATACTAGGAGAGTGCGCCCTTGGGCTTATGCTTCTAGGGGAGATTGGTTGAGGGCTGAGCTTCCATCCGTGGTGTCTCCAGATGCGGAGTAGGCGTGGTTGGCCACTGAAGACAATGAATTGGTCGCCCACTGACGGGGGTAACCGGCTGGCTGAGCGAGGATCCAGTGGACAGAACGACTTTGGGAGCTTCTCCAAGAAGTTTTTATTTACCTAAAATTTTGGGTAACACTTCTTTTATGGGAAGAAGTGGACCCTAAAGTAGCCATTTAATACCTTAACCTCGAAGTAGACCCCGACCAACTACTACCACACCTAAAAGATAATCCCGACCATTTAATACTTCTTGATTGGGAAGGAGACGAACCCTACAATACCCACTTAATACCCTTAACCTAAAAGCAGTCCCTTACTAGGATATTTGTTGTATGACCCGTAACCTAAACCGTAACATCTCACATTAGTCTGATTATTTGTAAGTGCCAGTAGCCAGATTAATTAGGCAGACTTACCCTACAAAATTGGGACTAACCTCGCGTCCATCGTGGATACTATTATAGGTGATGTCTCATATCAGTCCTAAAATCACATTGCTGGTAGCCAGATTAGTTGAGCGGACTTCTGTGTGCTTTTGACTGACTTTGGATCTTTATAACTTTGTCATATTTCCACTCTCTTGACATATTACCATATATAATATCTCACCACATTTACGACCTAATGCCATATAAGGAAAACTTCTTATTTCGCCTTTAATTATGAATTAATTTCCATAATTATCATTAACTTCCTTCCTATTAAGATTAAATGCTATTTACTAAGCTATTTATTATATACGATACAAATAATACGTTATTAATACGACATTAATATACTTTTGTGCTATTAATGTACTTATACGTGTGTAATATTTTAGCTAACTAAATATTCCTAAGCGTGTGTAAAAATATTCTTCTTTTAAGATGAATGCTTCCTGTACTAATTGTTAAAATGTCAAAACTTCCATATTTATACAAGCCTAAATTCAATACAATAATTTACAAAATAGCTAATATCTTTAGCTAGACCAAATAGACTTGTATATACATTCAGAAATAGAATAATACCAAACTTATTTTATATTAATATAATAGAATCACGCCTATATTTCAAGGAAACAAAACTTACAATTTAAACCCATATTCCATTCAATTTTTACATATACAATCTTGAAGGGGGAAATGGATTCATATTTACCTATATTATGGAAATAGGCGGTGCAAACTACAAGTAGGAAAACTTCATATTTTGCACACCATTTCCTAATAATTTTCTTTTTGAACCCTTTTATCACAACAACAGAAATTAGGAGAGGAAGTTGAATAGAACATAAATTATTCAAATTGTAGACTACAAATTTAATTCTACTATATTAACATAAAATAATTGATATTCCAATAAATCCAAGAATTGACATTTATTTGAGAGAATTTTGGGGTCTTAGTTTTTAAGGTTTAGGGTTTTCGCAAACAAAAGTACCCAAGGCATAAAAAAATCCAACTTTTCCTACACAAACTACTAAAATGTGAAAGACCAAGATTTTCACTCATAGATAGTTTCCTCCTTCCTTTGGATTTGATTTACGCCCTTGGCTAACTGCTCCTTCGGGTTCCTTCTTTTTGGAATATACAACCATTTGATTGTATATAAATTAGATTCAGAGTTCAAAGACTAGGAAAGAATAAAAGAATAGAAATATATATATATATATACATATATATATATATATATAAACTATTACCTTTTTCCCTTGGATTTGAATTCTTGAACCTAATCGAGGAAGAAGGCTGAAGGAGTTTCGCTAGCGCTCCAAATATTTTGTGAATAAAAGTGAGAGGGCTAGCCTCTTATTTATGGCGGCCAGAATGTGCCAGAACCATAGGATTTAAGTCGGTTTATAATAATAAAATTCAGACCGTTCATGGCCTAACCAAACCCTAGCTGCCTTTATCTAGCCGGTCGACCGTTCACCCATAGGCGGTCAACCGGTTAAGGGGAGGGGTAAACCAATCCCCTTTTTTGGACCATGAATATCGGTTACCATTTGTTTTGATTTGTTTCCTCTTCTTACCACTAACGTTAATGTCTTGCCCGACGTTAATTTATCTTAACATTAAAATATTTATTACTTGTTTTAATTTTCACGTTAATATTATTTAAATTAAAAATCTGAATTCGTTCGAATTATTTTAAATTCGAAAACTTTAAACGTGAATAACTTTAGCCTAACAAAACCATAGTTGCTTTTATCTAACCGGTCGACCGTACATCCATGGGCGGTCGACCGCTAGTGGTCGACTGGTTAAGGGGAGGGGTCAACCGATCCCCTATTTTGGACCGTGAATATCGGTCATCGTTTGTTTCGATTTGTTTCCTCTTCTAACCACTAACGTTAATGTCTTGCCCAACGTTAATTTTCCCTAACGTTAAAATATTTATTACTCGTTTTAATTTTCACATTAACGTTATATAAATTTGAAATCTGAATTTTTTCGAATTATTTTAAATTCGAAAACTTCAAACGTCAATAACTTTTCCGTTTGAGCTCCGATTGCAAAACTTTGTATATGAAAGTTGATCAGAAAATCCATACGAACGCAATGGTGTGATTTTCATGCCAAATTTCAATGTTTGCTAAATTTTTGTTTTTAGCCTTATTTTAATTTATGAATTTCTTATTAATTTTTAGGGAGTGTTACAAAGTTAGGACATTAGCTAGGATAATTCCATATATAAAGATAATTCTATATATAGACCAGGAGAGCACTAAAAACTAGTTTTGTTTGTAATATGAGGTATGGTCCGAATACGTGGCAAGCATGAGTGATTCAATTTCAATAAACTTTTCCATATCTTGCTACAAGATTGAGGAGGAGAGATTTTCCATATTTCCTTGTGTAATAAGTAGTGCCGTCTAAACCATGTCACAAGTAGTAGTCTTTATAATCTAGAATCCAGTGCAAGATTTGTGAGATTGCTACTTAATTCCTAGCGGTGATATATATCTGTTATTCCCAAACTTCCCTTGTTCTTTGACATCTAAACGTTTGTGAAGGCTATAAGAATAAGCTTCTTAGATTATGGGTCACAACTCCACAAATAGTGATTTAGGGATTTTTTATCATATTAGAAAATTTTTGAGGAAGAATGAAATGAGAAGACCGATAGTTTGCCATGTCAATACAATAGATTTTATAAATGTTATTCTGTCAGCTATATTTAATTGATTGTTCGGCCAACCACTAATACTTCTAATAATTTGTTCATAAAGAGCAATATGAAGAGGTAGTTATCCTAGAAGTGACAAGGGAGCTCCAAAGTATATGGAGTTGTTAGGTAGGACACTAAATTGCGAAAAGGCAAATTCTATTTCAACCCGTAATTTTACTTAGTAGCCCCCCATTCAAAAAATAAATTTCTGAAGACAAAAATACCCTTAAGAAGCTTTTTTCTCAATTCTTCCAACTTTTACGTAATTTTTCACTGTTCTAAAACATCGAAACTCCAAAACCCTACTTTCCAACTTTTACGTAATTTTTTTATTGTTTTGGAAGTACCACGCTGGGTTAAAACATAATGTTGTTCCAGTACGGAGCGAACAAATGTGGTTGGTAATATAACCACGTAGTGCCACTACGTGGTTATATGATAAACCACGTAGTGCCACTACGTGGTTATATGATAAACCACGCATAGTCTCTACGTGGTTAGGTATCTAACCACGTCTTGTCAGTGCGTGGTGAACACAGAAACTCAAAAAAAAAATAGTACAGATAAGTTTAGGGGTAATTTTGGAACAAACGGGGGGCTACTAAGCAAGTTTGGGGGTTTACAATCTTTTTAATATTTTGGGGGGCTACTAATTGAAAATATGGGTTGAAATAGAATTTGCCTTGCGAAAATTGTTGCATATCGTGTTTCAAATTTGTGGGCAGGCTTGCAATATATATACCCGATATATCTTTGTTAATTATCAGGCCAGTGAGCTGATTTAAAGTATTCAGTGTCTTGTTGAAGGAAAAAAGAGATTTAGGGTTTGGCTTAGTAAAGACCACAATATTATCAACATAACACAAATCGATGATAAGTGGGTTTTTGCACTAAGGGTGTATGTCCATCTCCTTGTCTAGTGCGGCTTTGATGATAATAGTGTTTAGCACTTCTATGATTGTGATGAACATATAAGCAAACATGGGATCACTTTTTATGATTCCATTCCTACCTTTAAAGTAGCCATGTGGAGCACCATTGATGATTATAGAGTAGTATGTTAATGATATGCAAGCATACACCCAAGTCAAGAATGGTGTAGGAAAGTTCATCTTAGAAAAAAAATGCTATTATAGATGACTACTGAACAAAATCAAATGATTTGCGAATATCGAGTTTAGCAAGGAATCTAAAAGAGATATTAGATCTTGAATAGCCATTTATGATGATCTCTTAAGATAAAAATATATTATCACTTATGCTTCTAGAACTTAATAAGGCTGTCTGCTTAGAGGATATTATTCTCTGCAGCATATTATTCATTCTAGTAGAGATGATCTTAGCTATGCACTTGTATGTAACATTACAGCAACTATTTAGTCTATAATCACTTACTTTCATTGGCTGTAAGATTTTAGGATGAGAGCTATATTGGTTGAGTTTATTCCTTTTTGTAATTTCCAGATTTGAAGAAATAGTGAATATCCTTGAAGAAATAATTAGATATGTAGTCCCAGCTCTTGGTAAAGACAGAGACATTGTATCCATCCGGCCAAAAGAGCTATTAGCATTAAACCTAATGAGCATTCTTTATCTCATTGTTACTGATCTATTGCATCATTTCTTGGTTTTCTTCATATGAAAGATATGGTAGGTCCAAGGAGCTAAGCTTTTGATAGTCCATCTGTAACAACCCTGTATTTTGTGATTATTTTAATTATATATTTTAATTACTTTAATTTAATTTCCTGATTTAAAACCTTTTTATTTATTTAAACTAGATAATTTTGTTATTTTAAATATAAATTGTGTTTTGAATGTGAATTATAATTTCAAACATGAATAAATAAGATATTTTCCAAAAATGTGAATTTTAGTCAATATGGTCAAACTTTGACTTTTAATTTAAAATTTTAAAATGATGAAATTTTGAATTTTATTTTATCTTACCTGACTTTTATTGGTTTAGAAGTATAGTAATAATTTTCCAAAGCTAGTGATAATTTATTTGTAATTTTTGAGCCTGTTTCCAATTTTAAGCAATTTCTTTAATTCTTTTTCTATTTTTCTTTAAATTTAATTATTTATTTCCATTTTATTTTACTTTGTTTCAGTTTTAAAATTCATTTACTGAATTTTATTTGTTTTTATTTAATTAAAAGAATTTGGAAATTCAAAGAGACTTTGTGCTTGTAACTTGTGACTCTTCTTTTTCTAGTCTCTTCATCTACTTGCCTTTTCATTGTCCAACCTTGGCCGTTCTGTCCTTCAGCTGTAGCCATGAGTTTTAATTGTTTTTCACGTGATAAAAGCTTCTCATTTCAGCAAAGTCACAGCCAAATAAGTTTGGTAATGGCTTCTTCTTCCTTTTTCACCTTTTCTCTTCATTTTCTATTGTTTTTCAGTGATTTTTGGCCATGATTTCTCTTGCCATGCTCGGCCATAGCCTCCACCATCTCCTCCACCGACCACCACCACTTCCTTCCCACCCCATCCACGGCCAAACTTCTTCCTCCTCTGACCAGCAAGTGCCATGACCATCCCATGATGAAAACTCCACCAAAAATGCAACAAATCTCTTAAAACAATGCATAGCCACCATTAGTTGCAACATACCTTCATCCATCACCTTGGCCACCACCTCTAGCCGCCACCACCACCTTGCTACCACTACTACACATCATCATGACCTCTGTCCAGATCTGAAACAAGCATGAGCCGAGCCAATTGACCCATAGGCCGAGCCTAGATGGTGAACCAAACTCATTTCCATGCCTCTTTGCCTTCACAAACTCCTACCTTTTCACCTACCCTTGCTTTATCTTCCACTAACCTGACCATAGCCGAGCATTTCAGGTCTAGACCTAATCATGGCTGAGCCCAAGAATCTCCTAGGCCAAGCATTTGAATGGTTAAAGCATGGTCAAGTAATCTATTCCTTTGTTGCTTCTTATCTTCATTGTTTCAACATTGTTTTGTGTTGAATATTTATGTGTATATTGTTTTGTTTTGGTTATTGTTTACAAGATAAATATCAAGGCTCTCTATTCATTTAAATCAAAAGTCGTGTTGTATCGTGTTTGTCGTGCTTTCTGGAATCTATTATGTGTGTTTTGATCGCTAACTCCAGCGTAAAAAGGTGAGTAATCACGCCTGAGATTTGTACTTATACCACTGTGAATTGATAACAAGTGAAAGTGTAGAATTATTATATTATGTTATACCTGCTTATGTTATATATTATATGATGTTAAACCTGTTTATTTATCTGTCATATCATTTGTTACTGCTATATATGGTTAACTGTTCATTTATATCTGTTTATCACACTGCAAGTTCCCTGTTAGTATAGAATCACTATGGGTTGAAATGATACATACCCGAACGGACTTTAGAATAGGGAAAAATCGTTATGGGCTGAAATGATAGGCCTGAACGGTTTTTATTTAATTTAATTTGAATTGGGATTGCGGGTTTGAAATGATAGAACCCAGATTTGGTTTTTAAACTGCGGATTGAAATGATACATATCCATATCACTTGACCTAGGTTAGAAAACTACACACAGGCCCGTGGTTATTTTTATAAAGTATTTGAATATTTTAAATATTTTTAAAAAGTGTAAAATTATGAAAATTTGATTTAAATTGGATTTTTAATGTTTAAATAAAGAAATTTGGATTTTTCTAGAAGTTAAAAATGTAATTTAAATGAATGGTAAAAATGAATTTTTGAAATATAACTTAAGTTTGGAAATTTGGAATTTTGGTTTTAAAATGATATTTAAGTTTTATAAATAAAATGGAAATTTAATTATATTTGGAAAATGGTAAATATGATAATTTGATTTGAATTTGAATTTAAATGATTTAATAAAGTGTTATTGAGTTTTCTATGTATTACAATGGTTAAATAAATGAATGCTTAAAAGTGTAATTTTAAAATATAACTTGATTTGGAAATGTGAATTTAGTTTTTATTAAAGGTTTAAGTTAATTAAATAAAATTGAAAATTTAGTTTAATTTGTGAAATGGAAATAAAATATAAGTGTTAAGTTTATTTGTTAAAAATGTGAAGAAAAGAAAATTGTACATTTGGATTTGTTAAGTAAAATTATTGGAAATTTGGATTATACTGTAAATGTTTCTTATAAAAATCATAAATTAAAAGAGTAATTTTAATGAACATTTTTGAATGTCAAAATATGATTTTTATAATGTTTAAAAGGTTTAATATTGAAGGTTATTATTTGCTGGAAATACACTAAAATCTGGAAATTACTTTTTATAGCATTTAGAAATGTTATGATTTCTGTAAATGAACTAAAACTTAAATAAGAGGCTATTACAGCAGTTCTGTAATGCTGTAGTTGCTGAAGTAAATTAAAAGGCTAAAAAACTTGATAAATGCCTATTACACCAGTTCTGTAATTGCTGTAGTGGTCTGCTGTCTTTGCTGAATTTAATGAAACCCTTTAATTTGAAACCTGAGCTATTACAACATTTCTGGAAATGCTGTCTTTGCTGTTTTAAACTAAATTTCAACTAAAACTGAGATTTAACAGCATTTTAAATGCTGCCTTTGCTGAATTAAAATGTTTTCAAATATAACTTATAATAGTTTTTTTTCTGAATGTTGCGAAAGGCTGAAATTTTCAATGTTTTTGGTTTTTAACTTAGTAAATGAATTCAGAATAGTTTAAAACTTTGGTAATTGAATACTTGATTTGAAAGTATAATAATTACACTTTTAAATGGTTTAAATAATTTTTTTTGATTGAAATATAAAGTATTTAAAAGGCGACTTGAAATGATAATAAATGAATGATATCTTTAAATTTAAAAAGTATTTAAAGTTGAATATTTGGATTTGAACTCAAATGATATTTTGATATATTAAAGTGATTTGAAATGAAGTTTTGAAAGGATATGATATTTTGATATATTAAAATGATTTGAAATGAAGTTTTGAAAAGATATGATATTTTGATATATTAAATGATTTGAAATGAAGTTTTTGAAAGGATATGATATTTTGATATATTGAAATGATTTGAAATGAAGTTTTGAAATGATATGATATTTTAAATATATTGAAATGGTTTGGAATTGATTTAATCTTTATTTTGATAAAGATTTGGATTTGAAATGATATTCTATTTTGAAGTATAAAATATTATTTTAAAATTATAACCACGGGTTATACTAACGATTGGTTGTTAAAGAGACCGGGATCAGATATGGACATACTCTCTGTTGATACCGAAAACCACTTTGACAACTGTGTACGCGGTGGAGTTTCCAGATTGAAGTAGGATGGTGGCGACGATCCTAAGGTATATACGTGGACCCAACTCCCGTGAGTTGGCATAAGGTGGCTAAAACATGAGCGATTGACGGACCAATAAGGTAGCACCTCTGATCGGACACACTTCTTCGATACCATTCTATTACTTGTGATTGATTTGGTGCGCACCCTTGATTTGGGAGTGTTGTTCAAGGTGGGCGGTAGTGGCTGCTATGCGTCACCACCAGTCCGGATGCGTAATTGGTATATCTACCCTAGCATTTCCTAGTTGTGCCGTGTCACCTACCATATCGAGCTTTACTACGAGTTGTGATTTCTCCCGTAGCCTGTGGAGTATCGAGGGTAGCCCTCATTTTGGGAGTATGCTAATACTGGATAGACTACTGGGACTATTATGTGTTAAGGTGGAAAATGTAAAGCCTTAATGCTATTTAAAAGTATGTTTATTTTATATTAGACGTTATTATAATAGCGAGTATTACTACATAGTAGATAGTTTAACGGATCCTTAAAGAATGGGCGATCCCAAGCATTCTTTAAGTTACTTGTACCTTTATTACAGTTCACTTGAGTTGGTTTACATTGTATAAGTATGTATGTCCTGACTCGAGTGTTTGTATTTTTATTTACGCCCGGGTGAGCCTGAGTATTCACAGATTTGGATTCTACTTTCTAGAGATTGGAATCGCTGGAGATTATCTGCTTATCTAGTTTTATCTATCTCAGTTCTGTTGTTCTATTCAGCTTGTACTTGGTTATCATATTGAGACTTCTGTTGTACGTTATTTCTTCTGTTGTATCTTATTTAACTCTGATATATTTGCATAGTAGCTTCATGAACTACTATTTCTTTTACTTCTGCTGCACTTCTTACTCTGTGTCTGTGATATGTGATTATTTATTTACTGTATATTCTGAGATTTGCCAAATTTTATTTACAACATGGTATTTTGAGCAATTCAAGTCCGACATGTGTGGATGCGAATGGTTGAAAATATTGGGTCGTTACACCATCTATGTGTTTTTAGTACTTCCAAGAATAATAGTAAAACATTGAATAAAAGCCTACATTATATTATCACTACTATATTGTGTGGTCCCATTCATATCTTCTATGGAATATGTAGTTTTCGTGTATTGTTAGCTATAAGGGACATGTGATACAATTTTTTGTTTTTGTCTAAAGGTTTCATACATAAAACTTAATTTTTGTCTAGCAGTAGTAGTTTTACGGTTTAGGAAAAAAGGGGTTCCTTAGTTAAATTGTTTTCTACATTATCTAGGGATTGGTTTGTTGGATCAGCAAGCAGCTTTGAGTGGGCATAAGCAAGTTTGTTTCTGTTTCCTTCAGATTTTTGTGTACCCCTTCCATACGTGATTTTGCTCCAATCTTTTAACCTTTGGTTAAGTCTTTTGAGTTTCTATTGAAGTTTGTACATAGAGATGCCATTGACATTTTGATTCCAAGATCCTGTAAAATTGAGAAGAAAGCAATAAGTTCTAACAAAAGTTAAAAATTTCAAAATGAGGGATGCTCTTCTTTTAGTTATTACTACTCTCATGATCATTGGGTTATGGTCAAAGAGAGAAGGTGGCTCGATGTAGGCAACAAATTTAGGCCAAATTAATAAAGTTTCATAGTTAAGGAAGGAGTGATCAAGCTTGCATAAAGTTCTTGGTCTACCATGGGATTTGTTATTCCAAGTGTACATGGGTCCTAAGGTATTCATAGGAAAAAGATTAGCAGTGGTGATATAATTGTAAATATGAGCAGTTTGAGAAAAGGTGAGAGGAATCCACCATGTTATTGAGTTGAAGAGTGCATTCAATTGAAGTCCCCAACACATATCCAAGGAACGCTTTATGATATGGCAGGAATGGTTTCAAAATGGGGTTGCCTATCAGAGAAGGAGTCATGAGCATATGTGATGGTAAGAAGGAAAGTTGTTGAACTGGATATGTGGAAGGCAGTGAAGTGTATTAGTTGTTAGGTTTGGAAAGTTTTGGTTAGGTCGAAAACCATGTTATCCCATAAAACTAGGATTCTGCTATAGAGCATCTGTCAAGTAATTTCAAAGCGCCAAGAAGGAGAAATTCTTTCAATAGTTTTTTTTTGAATTTTTCTCATCCAACTTTGTTTCAAGAATAGGAAGGAAACTAAGTTCTCACTACACCAAAATAATGATTTTGCAACATTTTATATTTCTCAATTCCTAACACTTTCTAGTGTTACAAATGACCAACAGTAAAAGAGTGTGAAGATAGTGGAAAAAGGTTTTAATAAAAATAAATCATTTTCTATATTAGTTTTATAATGCATTTGTTATAGTTTGCAACACAAAAAATGTTAGATCACTTGGTAAAAAGGTAAATAAATCATAATCAAGTGGAATGCTCTGTAATTTCAAAGTATATTCTCATTTGCACCGCTCACCTCATTTCCCTTTTTTAGGCTGATCTTCTAAATTTTCCTCATCTAGGGTTTCTACCATTTGCGACCTAGCTGTTATAATCGCCACCTCGATATCAAATTCCGTCCTTCAACTTACTACCATTTGCGACCTTAGTGTAACCACAACCTATGCAACCTCTGCATCTCCAGGTGGCAACACACACTTTTCGATCTCCAGGTGACAACGTGCACTTTTGTATCTCCAGGCGGCAATGCACAGGTAGGGATGGAGCCACATGATGTGACCCTTAGGGTTCCTTACAAAATTTCAACATTGAAAAAACATGAAGGTTAGGATCACCCTAGATTTTCGACATCGAAAAAAACATTAGGTTAGGATCACCCTAGATTCAAAGCCTGCCACCGGTACTGATTTCAATGTTTCTGCACTTAACTCAATAGCTCAATTACTACAAATCATTATAAGAACCTCTCACTTAATCTCTTACTCTTCATGAATTTTCCTAATTCAATTACTTGAATTCAAAAGTTACTTGATTGTTGATCATTGTTGGTTCCTGAAATTGTTGACTAAAATAGCTAAATTGTTAAATTATTGTTGATTCTTAATAGGTCAATTTTCACTTAATTATTAGGTGAAATTGCTTGAAATTGCTAAATTGTTAATTTATATTTTCCAGAATACTTTATGGAAACACATAATCGGATCAATTTACATTAGGTATTTGGGTACTGAATTTCGTTTAAATATTATATCTTCAAGTAGCTTTCTAATGCTTATTTTCAATTATTTAACTGTAGAAAATAGCATTCATTAAGCTAAGATTTTTGTTTTGCACATGAAAAGATCATTTGACAAACAAACTACCTACTGAATAAATGATACTTATTTGGAGCTTCTTGCTGATATTTATATGAGTTTGTTTAGAGATAGTTGGGATTTTTAACAACTAACAATTAAAACAATAAGTTGCACGGCCTTTTGAAGTTCCAATATTTATTTAGTTCATGTCTATATTTTCTTTTCATATTTAAGATATCAATATGGCAATATGGGTTTCTATGCATAAAATTTTCATCAGTTTTAGAGTATGGAGGTATTTTACTAAAGATACTTTGATTTTAATACTAACTTGGTTTAAAATTCATAAAGTTATGTTAAATTAAACATGCATTTTTTAGTCCTTTTTATTTTACTAATTGTTCAATCAAATTTCATGAATGCTAAATTGAATATTGTGTCCATAGCATGAGTTAGAAACATGTAAAAATATCTGTGCTCGGAGTATGAGTTCATTTCTTTATTTTATTTTTACTTTATGCTCTTTGAAACAAGGTTATTATTTATGTTTTAAACATGTTAAACCATATATGGACTTTATTCCCATTAAAATTAAAATATTTTTCAATGTCCTATTGAATTTAACGAAAACAAAGTTAATATTTTTGTTTGCTAAGTTGGAATTATAATTTCAACTACAAAAGAAAGTTTAGAAAATTACTATTTTTTTGCTTAAGCTCCATCTCTATACTGAAAATGTTATTCAAAATAATAGGGTTTTTTTTCTACTTTCAAAATTTATAATCCTTCTTAACTTTTTAATTCCCTTACTATTTGAAATTCCCCATGCGTACTGTTTTATTAGTTGGTTTTTAGTTAACTAAAGGTTAGATTTTGCTACTTTTGTTCTTATGTTTTTTATGTAGTTTTATTAGTTTTGATTTGTATACTTGACAATATCTTCTGATTCATGCATTAGGATTTTCCGATTCAGTAACTATCTAACAATATATGTGAAGTAGTTTCTCTTAATGATTATGAAGTTCTTATTTAAATATGATTACATGACTTCCCAATATAAATATGGGCACATTGTTAGTTTATTTATTATATGGCCTATGTTATTATTATGCACCAATTTCATCTAAAGAATAATTGAAAAGGCATATGAATTTTTGATGGAAAAATTTGGATTTCTATTAATAATTATACTGTTCCCAAATGTTTCCTAAGAATATATATAGACCCCTTCCCTGTTTGGACTGATGATACTCCAAAACTAACATGTTCTTCTGCCCATTTTGTGTTTTAGGGACCATTTCTGAAATGTTTTTTAAGTCTAATAAGTTTACAAAAGGAAAGAGGAAAAGAAAACGCAAAAGGGTCTCTATCACTAGATCTGGGGAAAACCAATGAAAATCAATATTAACACTTCCACCTAAAGCTGTCTTCACTTAAGAACTGTAAGATTTAAATTCCTTTGCTATTTTATTTTGGATTTACAGATTCTGGATTGATTGTGTTCTAATTAAAAAACATACTACGATATTGTTAAATATCTTTCATTTGGCATCAGAGCAATTGTTAATTCATATAAGACGCAATTTTTTTTATGAAATTGACTTTCAGTGGTTTGTATAAGAGCTATACAGATTCAACTAATTTATGTATAAATATTTTCTTATAATTTTGGACAAAAGATTAAAAAGGACTTTTTCCCTATTATGTGTGCAAATAGATGTTAGTCAATGTATTTTCCATGAAGATGTAATGTTGAAGACCTTTAACCAAGAGGCACCATGTCATGAATCTCATTGACACTCTCCTTTTGATGTGTTGGATCTAATACAACTAGGTTTGTGTGAAATTTTGGTCCAAACTAGATCATGACTAAGAGTTTTGATATGCCTATATACGTTGTACTTTGAATCTATCATTATTCTCCCAAGTTTATTGTATATAATTTTATAAATAATTTAAACCATATAACATTATTTTTTTTAATAATTGTTTGCTGTCAATTTCTATCAACTTTGAATTGTAAATACCACTTTATTAAAATGAATTTTTGTAATTTAATGTCGTAATTATGTTTTACATTTAATAAATTATGAATGATAATTTTACCAACTTTAATTGCCATTATGATTTATTAAGTGAATTTATTTATTTTAATGGTACGGTTTATTTCCGTCCAATGGTGATACAAATTGATTTTCAAGAAATTACGTTTGTACATTTAATAAATTATGAACGGTAATTTTACCAACTTTAATTGTCATTATGACTTATTAAATGAATTTATTTATTTTAATGGTTCAGTTTGTTTTTTCCTAATTGTGATACAAATTGATTTCATGAAATTATGTTTTTACATTTAATAAATTATGAACGGTAATTTTACCAACTTTAATTGTCATTATGATTTATTAACTAAATTTATTTGTTTTAATGATTTGGTTTGTTTCTGCCCAATGGTGATACAAGTTAATTTTCATGAAATTATGTTTTTACATTTAATAGATTATGAATGATAATTTACCAACTTTAATTACCATTATGATTTATTAAGTGAATTTATTTATTTCAACAATTCAATTTATTTCTGCCCAACGTTAATAAGAATTGAATTATATGCAAACAACTATTATGTTAGGACTGAAATATAATTTGGCATTTTATTATTTATTTCAGTATTAATACTATTAGTCTCTCTATGTACAGTTGATTTGATGTTATTATACTATTTGTGGATTTATAGTTGACAATGGTAAGCATTTAATTTTTTTCGAATCCAATGCATCATTAAATAATATTATGCTCAAATCTCTGGAATAGTACCATTGAACGGAACTAATTTTTCCACTTGGAAAGAGCAAATTGAGATTTGTCTTGGTGTTCCGGATATTGACTAGGCATTATGAATGGACAAGCCTATTATTATAGAAACAAGCACTGATGATGAAAAGACTAATTTTGCAAAATGGGAAAAGTCAAATCGCATATCTCTCATGATTATAAAAAGTACTATTACAGCTGTCATAAGAGGAGGTATTCCTGAAAAGGATGATGCAAATAATATTTTCACTACAAAACGGTATTTGGATTCTGTTGAAGAGTAGTTTAAAAGTACTTATAAGGCTAATGCAAGTACTCTCATAATGAAAACGCTCACTACCAAGAATAATAGGACAAGCGGTGTACGTGAACATATCATGATGATGAATGATATGGCCATAAAATTAAACGGCATGTATATAGCAATTTCTAAAGGTTTTTTGTTTATTTTATTATGACTTCTCTTCCTGCACAATTTTGTCCTTTCAAGATCAATTACAATATGCAGAAAGAAAAGTGGAAAATGAGTGAATTAATTGCTATATGTGTTGAAGAAGAAGAAAGATTAAGGTTGAGAAACCGGACTATGCACATATTGATGTTCAAAGTCCAAAATCGAAAAATAAGGACAATGGTAAAGGTAAAAATAAAGTGAATATGACTACTGGTATTAACAAGACTAGTATATCTGCTACAAAACCCGTGCATGCTCCTAAGTGTCATCACTATAAGAAGCATGAACACATGAAGAAGGACTGTGTTAAGTTTAAAGATTGGCCCGTTAAAAAGGGTAATGATTTAAATTTCATGATTTGCGAAACCTTTTTACTTGATGTTCCCTTAAATTTGTGGTGGGTTGACACTGATGCCTCTGTGCACATTACGAACTCAATGCAGGGATTTCATTCCGTGAGGATGCTTCAAAGGGGAGAAAGGAAACTTAAAGTTGCTAACGGAATAGCGGCTGAAGTTGAGGTTGTTGGAACTCTTCGTTTGGTTTTGAAGAGTGGATTTATTCTTGATTTACATGAAGTAGTTTATATTCCTTGTGTGATTAGGAATAAAATTTATGTTCTTAGGCTTAATGCATGGGGTTTTACATTTCAGTTTGGAAATAATGAGTTGAAACTATATCAAAACTCTAAATTTGTTGGTTATGGATTTGTAACAACCCGCAAATCCGTACCCCTTGAATTGACATTAATCTCCATTTATGAACTCAAGAAGAACGGAAATACGAACCATTTGGGTTAAAGAAGAAGAGGTAGAAGAAGAAAATAAAACAACAACAGAATCTAACCATCGCAGCGGAATAAAATATAATAGATAATAAATGATCTTTGCATAAAGAAAATACATCTGTTTATACATTACATCATCAGAGTTCAGAATCAGAGTATAATACAATCAACATCACGATTCAGGATAGTTATAATAACTTGTCCCACATAGAATACACAACATACACAACACAGCGGAATATATATCATATACGTGTGATACGTCTCAAATCCAGCTCGTCTCCTGAGCTCCACAGCATCATATCCTATAACCTATAATACTCGGTCTGACCCGAGCATTATAATAGAATAACACCCGAGTCAGTCTGGAAAACCAGTATGAGAAAACACACTCAATTGGATTATTAAAGTTTTCCAAACCCTTTGAAATCAAAAGCATCTCGTAAGACCACGCCACAAATAAACATGTCGGGTTTTTACCTTACGATAGCTAAAACACTTTCTTATCAAATCCTCTGATATTATAATAGTGTCTATATACAAATACTTATTCAAATAGCTGAAATTGTTACATGATTAATAACCAGCATACTAGCCACAAAGTGGATAATACAAACAAATACCGTACAAGGCACGTAGGGAGAATGGATTTCCATCAATGACTAGGCACTGGGGTACCACCTGTCACAGTACGTAGACTAGATCACAGTACCGAGGATTACGCCCGCTCCCCTGCAACACAAGGCCGGAACCATCCCTTACTGGATAATTCCGAATAAAATCACCCCACGGTTGGGATCAGCAACCGCAACACTAAGCCGAAATATAAGGGACATCTAGATAGGGATGACCTTACTCTCAAGTGGGGGCTACCCACGAAGCCTTGCTGCATAACCCTTGATTTTCAGTCATTCCCGATTGATGAGGCTTGAGGCTAAGCGTTACCTTTCAGAACATATCCCTTAGAATGCCATCGTCCACATGACGATGTTCCAAAAGCATTCGTCCATACAAGTCCGTCCCGGGTCCGAACGGAACCGAAGGCACTACTCCTACTACATCCATTTTGGAATCATCCTCAGGATTAGTAGCGACTAGCCCTTGCACTTCACTGTACCATCTTCGATTCAAACTCATTTCCCTCGAAACGTACAAACCGGATCGAAGTGGTTTTCGGGAAAAACTCCCGATCCCGGTTTCTTCGAAACGATCAGCGCATTGGCCAATATTGATAGTCGGTTATTTAACTATCAATTAACATTCACAAACATCCATCCAACAATAAATAATTTTCCAAATTATTTATTTACCTCACAAATATCTTCGCAAGATATATTTTCATTTTCAACCCTTTTTAAAACGGTTTCAAAAACCACTTTTCTCTCACGGAGTAAATCTCCCAAATATTTTCTATCTCCATTGAAATCACCAAGTAAAAACACTTTAGATTTTTAAAATAATTTAAACACTATATTATAAAATATACTTTAAACAAACATTAAATTTAAACTACTTTAATACTTTATTCAAAAATATATACTTTAAGAATATTCAAAATAAAGCTACTTAATAAAATATAAAACTAGATTTTTATCATTTAAAACATAATACCAAACCATCTTTTAAATAATTACTATTAAAAATAAATTTGAAAAATACTTGCTTTAAAATTTAAACATTTAAGAATAATAAATTTTCTAAAACATATTTTAAATCAACTTTAAAACTTTTAGCTTATACTTAAAAGTTTACTTTGGAAACGTACTTGGCTATCCAGGGAAATACACTTCTCTTTCACATATTTAAGAATAAATCACTATTTATTTTTAAACAGATTTACCCATTCCTTTAATAAATTCCCACCGTGAATTTATTCTTCCAAATATCCACTGATATATTTCTTCACTTTTATAAACCCAGTTTATAAATTCAAAGTCTCACTTCTCTTTTAAAAATCCCGTTTTAGCACTTAAATCAATTCCCAAAATTGATTTTCAATTTACTTCACTTTTAATAAGTTTCTTTACTTACTCCATTTATTTCAAAATCCTTTAACTTTAAATTTCATTTCTTTATTATGATTTGAAAATCCCTTTAAACTGAGAATACCAATTTCAGATTTCCCGAATCCCTTTCATTTTCCCTTTTAATTAAATATAAACCTTGAATTAAAATAAATTCTTTATTCTTTTCAAATAATATTGCTTAAGCTTAATATTCATTATTTCTCTACTTATTCAAAATCCCCCTTTTCCATATTTATTAGAATTTTGAAACCACTTTTATTCTTTTCCAAATTTGTTCTTAAATTTATTCAAATTCTTTATAATTAGTTTACTTGAAAATCCATTCCTTTATTTTCCTTTCAAAAATCCACTTCTATATATTTTGGTAATTTAGGGTACCGAATATTCAAGCAAACCATAACATCCAATATTCCAATTATCGATATAATTCACCACATGATATCAAATATTCATATCACAGAATATTAAACAATCTAACTAATTTTTGAGGAATCCAGTTGGATCCCTCCAACCTGTTTCCCTGCATCCACAGATGTTAGCACAATACCAATTCCACTTCGAGGTGGAATATCGCGGTATATGGGATTAATATAATATCATCCGCTATGATGCGGCGCATAGGGTCTCATCCGCTATATAATGCGGGAAAATCAACAACTCCAGTATATACTATATATACTACTATATATAATATAGCACATCAAACCAATTCAATCATTCAATCAATTATTTAAATTTAACCATTTAAATTTAAATAACCCAGATGAGTGAGATTAACTCACCTTTGATTTTTAACTTGAAATCTGATCCACACCGGCTTGATTCTCCATGATTTAAGACCTTGTATAAATATTTATATGATTTTATTAATATTCGAACAAATCGAATAATTCATCTCATTTTACAAATTGCTTAACTAATGATTTAGTTTAAAACTGATTTTCTTATAATAATTAATTTTATTAGCTAAAATAATTAAATAGGTTAATTTCCATAATACATTATTATAAAATTGACTAGTCATTACAGCATATTTATCTTTATTTCTCTTCCACTTTGGAACTACATATATATTTTATAAAAATAAGTTATATAGATTTCATAAAAATCTAATTTATATAAACCTTCAAATATATTTAAATTTCCTATACAACTTCAAAATACTACTGTATATATATTTAAAGTTAAAAAGTAAGTTACATGCATACATAAAAATGATTTTTATATAAATTCAAAAATCCAATTTTAAATACAACTCTTATTTTCAGTAATCTCAACTATATATATTATTTTCTATTTATATATACATATATTTATAAAATTCTAATAAAATATCCTTCTAACTTATATATTTATATATATATTAAATTAAATACAAAATGGGTTTACTGTACAATATTTATATATTTCATGAATTTAACAAAAACAGCAATCCTCTCTACTGTAAAAACTTTTCTTCTTCATATACATATATATTTGTAAAAATAGAACTGGTTTTACATTTCTCTTCTCTGTAAAATGTATATGTACATATATATTATTAAATTGAAATAAAGATCATACCTAGCTGCTCTAACCCAATCCTCACGACCCCCCTTCCCACTGCCTTGCCGAACGCAAAGCCGCCTCAACCCACTACTTCCAGCCTGATTCGCGAATCCCCAAATCGAGCACTTCAACTCACGAGCAACCCTTCTGAGCATCGCCTGAAGCTCATTCGAGTCGCAACCCTCAACGAATGGTGCGCCGCTTCCCTCAAAGCTTCGAGCCGAACGACGAGAGGGGTTTCGATTTTGCGAAGGGGAGAAAGGATACACGATATATTTGTGAGCGATTTGATTTTCTTTTTTTGAAACGAGGAATTTCGTTTAGGGATCGCAAGGCACGATCCCTTTTGTTCCCCATTTTTTTTCTCTTCGTTTGTTTATTTTTGAAGGCCGGGTTTAATCTCGTTCTGCCTTTATTTGAGTGGAAGGGCACGATTATAAAAGTTAAGGAAGAATGGTTGCGTGGGTTTTTTTTAAAAAAAAGAATGAGGGGACAAGATGGAACATTAGCGTGCGAAAATCAATTTGCTACAGTAATTCGAAAAAGTTCAGATGTGATGGAAATTCAGCTGAAGCTGACTGGTATAAATAAATATATATACTAAATTCAAATCGTCTCAAAAATCGCAACTCAAAATATCGACTTCCAATCGAGGCGTGCCGCTAGGCATTTATAATGTTATACCCCTATTACGAACGCAATGGAAAAGGTTTCGAGTCCAAATTCGATCGTATGGAGAAGATAGCTTTTTGAACCCAGCTATTATATTGAATTCGATATAAATTTCAGCGCGTTTATATGGCGTACGCTCACAGAACAACTCCAATCACTACGAAAATTGAAATCTGATAATAATACACTATTATGGATCCAATGGAACTGGTTTCGTCGAATTCCGAGACTATGCCTCGGAAGGCTATTTTTAAATATCAATTTAAATGATATATTTTTAAAACTGGACAAAAACACTTTTAAATTCAAATTTAAAAGTTCTATCACCTTTAGTATTATTAATATGAATTTTCCAAGCCTTCAAACTATTTTTAATAGGCTTAAACTGAAGATTCAAAAATCTACCCAATTTCCAATTTCTTAAATTCAATATTTAATTATCCAATAAATAGAGATATTTGAAATTTAATTTAAAATTAACCTTTTAAATATTTAAAATCAATTAAATATTTCAATTTCAAATATCTAAAAATTCCGGGTCATCACAGGATTATTATGTGACAATCTATATAAATTATGTCTGAATTCTTCCTTTTGTGAATCTCTGTTATCTATGAATATTACTATTGTTAATCATAAATGTAACGATCGCCTTTTCGACCCCTAAATGTCGACACTAATACACTCACGGTGTTCATGTGTTGAGCACCTAGGTGCTGGAAAGGCAGAACATTAGGGTAAAATAAAAGAAGAAAAGAAAAAGAACAAGAAAGAAGAGAACAATAACATCAGAATCTCACAATGGAATGATGACATATAATATCAAAATGATCTTTCACAAAGGAAAACTGTATATGTACAATAATCAGAGCAAACTAACCTATCATCATCCTGAACAATTATAACAACATATCTTCACAGTTGCTGATATAAAAATAAACAAAGTAATGCAGCGGAAATAAAATCTACGATAGGGAACCATCCAGCTTCTCTCTCCAAGAGCTCCAATGAATCATCAATGATATCTGGGAATATACAAGGGCCTGACCCTAGCATTATATGAAAAATAACACCTAGATCAGTCTGGTAAACCAGCATGAGAAACCCAAGTCATTTGAATTATATAATGTTTATAAAACCCTTTTGAAATAAAGGTTGATGGGCTTTTACCTTACGATAACCAAACCATTTCTAATAGAAAGTCCAATAATATTATAATAATGTCTACGGTGTTTAAATAAATATATAACATAGCTGAAATGGTTACATTGGTTACATTTAACAACATAATTAGGTATACAAACAAAACCGCAAAGGCGCGTTCATATATGGATTTTCTATTGGAGGGCCCTTAGTACCTCAAGGCAAGTCTCCCGGCAAGGGTCAGAAAGTACCTATCCGAGCGTTGTATATCTCTAGATAAAATATACCAAATAAGGAAGACATAGCTAGTTCATGTAGAAAACGTGTCCCGAATACGATCAAATCCCGCTAGCAACAATCGATAAGCATACTCTAGATAATAGAGTTGATCGGTACCCTCTGAGGTTAGCTAAACCCCGTTGGCTATGTGCCTACTCTGTTTTTAGGCATTTCCGATGTCGAGGTCACGTTCGACATCCTCACATGAGTTTTCTACAAAAATCAATCACATAATGAATCCCACATGGATTCCATCATCTCAACATATTTTGGAACCACACATGGTTTCCATCGTTCACTTCCAAAATAGAGAACCCTTATCTCAGCCTTGAAGTGGTTTTCGATAAGTAGAACACTTACCGATCCTGGTCTCTCCAAGACTAAATGGATGAATTTGGTATTATTCAACAATAGCGCGAAAGATCGCATAAGGGAACTAATTCCCGTATACTCTCCATAAGCAAGTAAACATACAAGCACTATTAATTCATCCAAAGCATGATCAAGTCGAATAAACGACTTTTAATCCCATTTTAATTAATTCATCCTTTATTAATTAAAATCCATTTTTATTAGTAAAACTCCTTTTTATCTAATAAAACTTCTTTTATAAATCAAGACTTCCTCTATTAATCAATACTCTTTTATTAATCAGTACTTCCTTTATATACTTGTATAAATGTATTGGATTTCTCATTATAAAAGATATATACTTGTCTTTATAAATTTAACTATTTATTTATTTTTTTAATACTTAAAAGTATTTATATACTTATTCCAATGGTATAAGTGTATTCGCAAATCGTTTAAAAAGTTTTACTTACTAGAAATATAATCAAATAGATTAAAATAATTACTACCAAAACATTGTTATAATAAACTCCTTTTATTTTATAAATTAAACATATAACGTTTCTATCTCTTTATAAAAGATTTCAATACTTGTTAGTATCTTTAAAATTCCATTGTTAAAAATATATAATATTTCTTCCAAAATATAATTCAAGGGTTTAAAAACAAATGTTGCTAAAATATTGTTTACTACAAACTCAAAACTATTCCATTTAACAATTATCTTTAAAACTCTCCTTTTAAAGGTTTAATTACATTTAAGGGTTAAAGACAAGTTTTGCTAAAAAAACAATTGTCATAACGAACCCAAATATTTTATACTTTGAAAACATTCTTCTTTAAAAAACCCCTTCTTAAATATTTATTTATATTTAAGGGTTAAAGACAAGTGTTGCTCAAAACATTTCTCACAACAAACCCAAAACCATTTACTTGTATTTTTCTACTAAATATCCATTAGTAAATATCTAATTATATTCCCAAGTATAATTAACAATAAGGGTTAAAAACAAGTGTTGCTAAAAACACTGTTTACAACAACCCAAAACTATTTACTTATCCATTAATAACTTTAAACATTTATTTAAAGATCAAAGCATATCCATACTTATTAATTAAGGGAATACACTTTTAGTTGATTCCATAAAACAATTTATTTTAACTTAAGTGTTAAAATCCAAACTCCCTTTATTATATTTATAAAATACTTAATTTAATATTTAAAACTTATATATATATAGAAATATCTTTAAAATACTTAATAATATGTTAAAATACTTTTAAAACTACTTAGAATATATGATAATTATTTATGTAGAATATTATGTAAAAATAAGGAATTTTGAAATAAATAGAAAAACAAGTTTTAATTTTAAAAGCAACTTAGTTTAGAAATTCATAATTAATTTTTAAAGATATATTTAAATTTGAAACCAATTTTAAAACACACTATTAAAAGTTATAAAATAATCCTAAAATGATTAGTAAAAAATACATAATTTAAATATCATTTATAAACAAATTATAATTTCAAACAGCAAAGATAACGTTTCTGCAAATGCTGCAAAAATAATTGCAACAGCTCAAAAGTGTCTCAGAAGCAAATACAACACTTTAGAATTGCTACTAAAAGTCCTGGGTTGTCATTTAATGTGAATTTGCTACAACTTTGCACATAGATTTCGACGTTTTAACAAATGATTTTTTTCATTCTTTTTATAGTTGTTACTACACTTTGGGTACTTGAAGATCATGAAGAAAAATTCCAAAGAATATCTTTTAATTATTTTATATAAATTCTTGAAAACACGGTATTTTTCCGAACTGCACTTATAGCAACTATTTCGCTATAACCTTTCGCACTTCGTTCAACTAGCTATCAAATGAATTTGGCTTCAAAAATTTCCCAACAAGAATAATATTATTTGCTTGATTAATTGCTAAAGAAACACCTAAGAAAGTTTACATAAAAATGCGCGTTATTTTCAAAGACGGACTATTGTTAAAAGTGTCACTATACCGACCTTTTTACTTCAATCTTTTGTTACTTTGATTTACTTCTTCTATAACTCTCCAAAAAATATTCTTTGCTTTTCTAAACACTTATAAAAGTGTAGATAATAACCAAACAAGTTATTATTAAGATATGTTATTAAATCACCATTTTCACAAGTTATAGTTTAAGGGATTAAAAGTGCGTTTATAGCGACTATCGCTATACCGACAATTCCGTATTCAATCCAATATTTGGTGTCATGTTATTTTATACACATATATGATTCCAAGTTTCAACCATACTACTACTAAACATGTATTAACATATATACACATCAATATATCCATTTTAAATGTTTAAATGAACTTATCACAATTCAATGGTTTAGTAAGCAACTACTTTAACAATTTATATACTTTTTAAAGTATATAATCAAAGGTTTAACTTTAAGTAGTTAAAGTATACTATTATTAATATAGAGCAAGCATATTAACATGTGATTTAACAACAATTATCAAGAGATGAAGCAAGCAAATATCAAGCAATATTTCAAGTTAACCTGCAACCAAATTATAGTGTAATCAAAGTGAGATTTACTTTGGCTTTATTCCAACCAAATCTCTTCCTACCAACATTCAATATATCAACACTTCTACTATCACTTCCATACAACCCAAGAACACATCTATGGCTCCACTCCTTTAACATTTACTCACGGCCCAAGGCATCTTTGCCCCCGACTCACGACCTCAAGGCCATTTCCCCATAGCTCCATCTTCCTTTGACTTTTTTAGAGGCTAAAGCATGTTCTCTAAGTGATATAAGAACTTTGGTAGAGCTTGGAAGGGGATTGAGTTGAATTGACATGAGTTTAAGAAAGTTAGAGGGAAGGAAGAAGAAGAAGAAGACATTGTTTTAGAAGTGGAGTTGTGTAGAAATGAAGTGCATATGCATGTGTATTTATAAACTTAGGAAATGAGATGATAAATTCAACAAACCCCCTCCTTGGCCATGAAGTAAAGAGGACTTAAGCATATAAGGCCACACCCTTACACAAGCATGCTTTCCTTAAATCAAAGAGTGATTTAAGGGTCCTTTTGTCCTTAATGTTTCCACTTACTTTTACTAATTCAAACTTAGTTTAGTTAATTATTTAGTTAATATAAGGATGTGTTTTATCATTTTCGTATGTTTACACATGATAACTATTCAAGTTGCAATATGTTCACACAACTTGTATTGTATAAAAAGTTGATTTTTAACAAAATGTTTTCCGGTCACTTTTTCTGTATTTATCCAAAGTGTATATTTTTGTAAACACATTTCAAAAATAATTTTTTCTAACATTAGTTATTAATTAAAAAGCGTTTAATAAGGTTATAAAATCATATGCAATCTCATTAAATCTTGGATTTAAATATTTAAGTAATTCAGATATATAAATATGCATTGTTCGAAATTCCTGGTCATTACATTCTCCCCCCTTAGAATATTTCGTCCTCAAAATTCCAACACAAGTAATTTTAAGAAACAAACATATATTAATACTTAACATCATTACTGTCATTAGTAAACAAGGCTAATGGTTTGCCTATGTCAAAATCTTTTCATCATCCAAGGATGATAAATAAACTGCTAAGCGTACCTTTTGCTCAACCGCCTTAGGTTATTACTTAGTCGAATATCCATATTTCCTCAAGTAATTTGAAGAGTCCGTTCCCAAACCCTCTACAGGCCAAACAACATAGTATGTAATTATACTTAAGTCTATATGATGTACATATATCATTCGTATGCATTTTAATCTTGATCACTTGCTCGAAGACATAGATTTCACTTCCGAACTAGTATATCTCACTTGACATCTTTGGTATGGACTTCGATCTAGTTCCTTGATTAGACACTTTCGTTCTCCTTTTATAGCGATAAACTATGATAGAAAACTTAGTATCAAGGATCTGTATCAAGTGTTCACCATCAAGAATCTAGTGAAAAATCCTTGTTCGGATTGGTGTATACCACCTTGAAATCATGTACTCGAATCCTAGATCAAGAACTGCAATGCGAATAAAATAATCTATGTACAACTTACGTACTTAATTTAGTTGGTTTCTTAACTACACCAATTACTTTCTAATTCCTACAAAATTATTTCTTATATGATATTAAATCATTTATGCAGCATTCCTTAAAATAGTACTTAAGTTCATAAACATTTCATAAAGACTTATCTTTATAAAATATTACTTAATTTCATAATTATTCCCAAAACCATAACTTTATTAATAAATATTTATAAAATGTTAACTAAATTTTATAAACATTTTTATAGCAACTTAACTTTAAAAAAATTATTTCTTAAAACATAATTTTATTTTAAAATATTTCAAAACTTAGGTTCATTATTCGTATAATACTTCATTATATCCTAAGAGTATATACAAAACATTCTTTTACAATTTTACTTTCTAAAATTTCAACGAAAACCAAAAATAAATTTAGATCTTATAATTGAGTCAACCATCTAAATTTCTTTATTCATCAGGTTAGGTAGAGTAGGACTAAGGTATCCAAACTCAAGACTAGAGTTTACTTAGAAGACCATAAAGTAAAGAAGTTTATTAGTTGGCCCAAAAACATCGAGTGCCCTGTATAACAAAGATGCCAAACAACTTTTTAAACTTGTTTTAAATTTACTATCTTTTCAAATTAAGAGTTATGAAAGATAAACTTTTATATTTTCACAAAATACTTATCTTCAATTATATTAATTCAGAATTTTCCGACTACCCAGAATTGTCGAAAATTTTATTTTATTTAAATAATTGAAAACTAATAACATACCATAGTAAAATGCACAACCAAACTACCTTAATGCAAAGGATACATGCAACCATATATATCTTTATTGAAAACTTAAGAATTTAAACTCCGAGTTTTATTTCAAGTCATTTGAAATAATAATATATATACATATATCTTTTAGATATCAAATCATGCTTTTAGGATTAAATAAAATCATTTTCTAAAACCAATTTCCAAAATATTTTCTTTAAAATCCATGGAAAATATTATTATAGATTGAGTAACAACAAAATGATACACGGAACTGGGTCTTACTAAATGGTGTAATATAATCCCTTTATAAAGAAGGGTAATACTTAAGAGAAGTTCTTTCCAACCAAACACATCTCCTGCCCAATTTTAGTTACTTTCGAGCCACTTGAACTAGCTAACATAAAAATACTTTATTTTCTGAGTCGACCTGTTGTTTTCGAGAGTAATCTCGAACTCGAATAAATCTTAAAGCTCATTTAATAACATTAGTCCTTTAGAATAGTTTCAAATCATACTATTATTGTTTTCTCGAAAACACTTAGAAACCATTTCCAAAAATACTGGGATTTAAGTTCACAAATTCTCAATTTAAATCTTTTACAGTTCATATTTATACTAACCATATTTACATAAATTTTAGTTTTTTATATGAAATCATTTCATAAGCGTTTATCTTTTTAATATCTTACCATTCCTCTTAAGCTATATTAACAACTTTTTTTTAAGTTAACTTTTTAACCCAACATTATCATCGAATGCCTTATCATCAAATTATGAAACTTAATTCATAAAGAGTTTGTTTCAACATTTCCATAAATTATTATCTACCAAACCCATGTCGTGAGAAAGGTAAATTCAATAAATGTTAGCCATTGCCTCTCCGGTATTTTTATCACCTCTTCATACTTAAAGAAAGAAGTCCTTGAGGGTTGGAGCCTTATCCCTTCCAAGTTTAGCTAAAGAAATCAAAAGGGAAAGGATATCAAATAAAGATGTGACTAAAAAAAATGGAGAGCCTTCTAAGACAAAAACAGTCTGAAATGCTTACATGCTTCTAGTGAATCCGAGTTCGTATGCAAAAGTTATGCAAGTTAGAAGTTTGAATTTTAAATTTTTTAATTAAAATAAACGAAAGGGTAAAATAGTAATTTACCAAACACAGAACAGTCAAACCCAAAGCCATATCGACCGCCGCTTCAACTTCGAATTGCCACCACCAGACACGCCATTTCTCCAATCCAACATCGCCATTCGCCTCACCTCAGCCTGCCATGCCACATGGACCCCACGTGCAACCCCCAACGTCGCCAGACACGGCTCCGCCGCCACCGCCTAGATCACTTATTTCTGGTGAATTCGAGCACGTGGGCGATGATCCAAACCAATAGATGAACTCGCCTGATCGCCCTCTACACTCCAGTAGCCTTTAATCGTTGTATGGTAGCAAATCCACCGTTAACTCCAAACCCTAAAATAGACGGTCGAAATTGATTCATCAATTTCTGGTCAAACCGAGACTCGATTGCAAAATGAATTCCAGACGCTGACTCCATTCGTCGAGAGCTTTGGGATGATATATTATATGATATGATTTGAGCAGTTTGAATTTTTGGATTTGATTTGAAATTGTAATTAGGGTTTCAGGATAATGACCATTGAGGAGGAGCAGATTAGAACTGAAATGTACGCACATAAAATAAAATAGAAAGCTGCTAGGGTTTACAACAACATATATATAGATAAAGATTGAATAGGAATGGATGGAACAGATCGATTGGGTCGAAGAGATAACAAAGACCCGAACAGCCCGTTTCGTTCCCAAAACGGAAGTAGGTCATCCTATATGTCGAATTATAAGTTTTCAATATTTTAAACTCAATGAAACTAATTTCAAACCCTAATTCTATAAAATCAAATTATATTTATTTTTACACGTTAATTAAAAACGAATTATTATTAAACTGATTTAATCACTTTTAAATTCCAAATTAAAAGTTTTCTATCACCATCCTTGATTAAACAAGAATTTAATAATCTTTTAAAATACAATTTTTCCATGTTAAACCCAAGATTTAAATATTAAATTAATTTCAACATTAAATTACAACAGTAATAAAATCCATTCATTATAATTTAAATTACAAACAAATTCTTTTATTTTAATTTAAATTCTTATTATTAAATCAACAAATACCTTATGTGTTAATTAAACATAAGTTTCCATTTATTACACTCATTACTCTACAGTTAACGTCTTTGCGCATATTAATTGAAATATTTAATTACATTAAATTTGATTGATTTCCAAATTAATTTCAAACGGATTGAATAATAAGATGAAAAATAAAACAATCGTTACATTTTAGTAATTCAAATATCTATAAATTTATTGTTTACAACAAGGATTATAAATCTACGTACTATATAATTAATTTCTTATTGCATGCTAAAATCAATTAAATTAAATAACCCATGATTTCTCTTTTTAATAAAACATTTAATTTTATTCCTTATCAACCTTTATTATTACCATTAGTTGAAATTACATTAAACAGTTTTACATTCAATCAAAATTATTAAATTGTATTCTAAAAAAAATTCCATTAATAAATCATATATTTAAATTTCTCACAATATTAAATTCCAAAGTCTTATTATATTTAATATTTTTAATTATCGAAAATACGGGTTGTTACAATCTCTCCCACTCAAAACATTTTGTTTCCGAAAAGGAACAAGAAGGGATCAAGAAATTTGATATATTTTATTCAAAATAGTCAATTTATAAACAATTAAATTTACATATTTAAGTTTAATATAAATTAGAAAATAACTCAACTTCCACGAAAAATTTCCTAAGTCCTAAATTTACAAAAAAAATCGACAGCATCTCTTTGCGCAACTAGGTCCGAAAAAATAACAATATCAATGATTACATTATATATATCATATGTTAATAATAAAGCATCCCAAGCCATGGGAAAAATAATAAAATACCGTTACAAAAATCATAATCCTAAAACGTACCTATTTGTCGGGTAAACAAAACACTATTTATGAAACCAAAAGCAACAGCTATTGCTTCGATAAACTTGTATTTTACTTGCACAATCCAAAAGAGTTAAAACTATGTAAAATGAGTAATATTTTAGTTGTTTTAATCAATAGCACAAGCAACACACAATATATAATTATCATATGCAACCAAAAGCAGTACAACCATTATATGCAATAAAAGAATCCATCACACAACCATGCAACAAATACTAATGGTTTGTCCAGGTTCAGAAACTTTTCATCGTACAAGGGTGATAATAAACTACCAAGTGTACCTTACGCTCAACAACCATAGGTAATTACTCAACAGATTATTCATACAACCTCAACAATTTGAAGTATCATTTCCCAAATTTACCATCAGCCAAACAACGTAGAATTTAGATATTATTTAAGTTTGTGCGATGTACATATATCATTTGTACACAATATCAATTCTGATCGCTTGTTTGAATACACAAATTTCACTTTCAAACTAGTATTTTTAACTCGACTACTCTAGTGCGGACTCTAACCCGATTTCTTGATTAGAAATCTTCATTCTCTTTGCATCCATAAACTATGATAGAAAACTTCAAATTCATATCAAAAATTCGTATCAAATGTTCGCCATCAAGAATTGAGCGAAAAATCCTAATTCGGACTGGTGTGAATTACTACAAATCATGTATTTGAATCTGGATCAAAACTGTTATGCGGATAAAATGATCTACGCACAACTTACATATTTTATTCTATTGGTTTCTTTGACACAATATTTACTTTTCATTTATTTTAATTCTCATTCATTCATACAAGAGCATCGTTTATTAATTTACATTCATTTACTTACATAAACTATTTCCCATTCAATATTTGAAATCATCAATGGATAAATTCTTAAAGTATTACATATGTTTCTTTGCAGTTTATTTCACATTTATTTACTTATATAACTTGATTTCCATTTAATATTAAATCTATTTATGAATCATTTCACCATTTCTTAAGTTTATAATCATTTACTGAAATAGTATTCACTTATTACTAGTTAATTTAACTATTAAGCATTTTAAAACATTAACTTAAGTTTATAATATTCCTTGTACATCTTAATTCTTTATTTTTATATATACATAATTTCATTTTTTGAAACATTATTATCACTTAAGTTTTTTTTCTTGTATGATATTCCATTATCTTTTAATTTACAAGTTACAAAATTTTAATTTTTATATTTTCATTAAACACTTAGCCTTAATTTCAGATTTAAATTTGGTAGTTTCCGACCAATTAAATCATTGAAAATTCCATTTCATTTCAATAATTGAAAATCACTAATTAACAAAAAACTTAAGAACTAAATACCGGGTTTCATTTCAAATCATCTTGAAATAATATGTACTTATATTTTTTTGTATATCAGATCATACTTAGCAAATTAGAATTAAAATTTATTTCACCAAAAAACTATGTAGCAAAGCTAGTATAGTAGTCGTCTCAGTTTAAAACTCGAAAATGAACGTCGATGATGCCGCGGTCATCACCGAAATTATTTTCCAACGACAGAAATGGGGAGTGCAGAATTATTTTCTTCAAAGTTCTTCTAAAAACCATTTCAAATCTCATTGAAAATATTTCTTTCCGAAAATAATTCCAAATAATACTAATATTATTTTTTCAAAACCTTTGAAAACCAATTTCAAAACACTGGAACTTAAGTCCTAAAATTTCCAATTTATATTCATTTTATTTGTAAATCATATTTTATAAACCATATTTATAAAATTACATTTCTCATAACACACCATAGTTAATAGTTTTTGAGAACCTTGACTAACCAACAATAAATGACAATAATCAAATATTATCATTTCCTAACAAACAACATACAAAAATAACAATATCATTATATGAAAAATTATTATTTTACATACAAAATACAATACTTGGTAAAATTATTTCATTTATCAATTTCAAAACAATATTATGTCGATTTACTTTGTTCAAGTGTTTAGAAATCCCTATCGATGCCATAGCGTCCTATGTACCGACTGAAATTCATAAATACTCAACGGAACAAATTAACACAATACAACAACATTTTTTATAGCACTAACAAATATGCTCTCTCATATATACTCTCAAACTGATTCTATGGTATTACTAACCATATCTCTAATGAGTTTATCCCCAACCGGCTAAGGTATCTCTAAACCAAAGCTCTGATACCAACTGTGACGACCAACCTTTTTGGACAGTTAAAGTCAAGAATAAACCACACATGTCTAACTCAAACCATTCAAAAGGGTAGATCATCAATGGGTTTAATAAGAAAATAAGAGAAAAGAAGGAAAGCAAAATACAAAATCTCGCAGCGGAATGACAAAATATAACAATCAAATAAACAGTTCATGAAGCTGTTTTACAGTACACATTTGATTACACAACTTTTACAACATAATCAGAGTACAGTCAACAAACATACCAAATTAATGTGTCGGAATAATAATAGTAAATATGGTCTAGCAAACTCTATCTTCATCTTCAAGGAATAATGTCTTCAACACAGAAATACTCAAGCTGACCCGAGCGTAATGAAAAGACAAAACACTCGAGTCAGAACTAAAAGTTCTAATGTAAGTTAAATCAATAGCAAGTAAATATGAGTGTAATAGCTTCAAAGATGGTTATGGGGTTTTCCATCTCCTATCTAGTGTACAACGTGAGTGCAATAACTTAAAAGATGTTACGAGATTTTCCATCTCTTAAGGATCCGTCAAACAATCTATATGTAGTAAGATACGCTATATATGTAGTGTCTATCAGTAAAGTAAAGTATTAAAATAGCGTTAAGGCTTTACATTGATCACCTTTAACACATTTTTAAGCAGGTAGTCTATGCAGGTCCTATAACACAACCAGTAATGTCGGTAGCCAGTGAGTCCCCTATAGGTACCATACTAAAACAAAATCGTAGTGGGTGCGTATAAGGATAAAAGTATGACAAGGCACGTGAGGCAATGCCCAAGGTAGGATTCTACCAGTTTACCCTTTCTGGTTGGTCGTAACCCCTAACGGCCGACCGAGTCCACCACCCCCAAATCAAATCAAGGTGCACCGATCGAGTCAAAATCAATATATTAATACGAAAGGGTGATGGCCCCTAAAGGTAGCTAATCCCTTGGCCAGACATAGGCTCCTGTTTTAGTCATTTCAAATTGACACAAGTGTCGGGGTCATCCATCATCGTTCTCTTTCTTCATTCCAGTAAACATCGCCAATTCAACATCTACAATCTGGATAACATCCATCGCGTACACAGTTGTTAAAGTGGTTTCAGTATTGATAGAGAGTATCCCAATATTCGGCCCCGGTCTCTTTAACAACCAAACGTCATTTTATACACCCGTTGGTTCTTTTAAATTTCCAGAACAAGTCATACTTCATATCAAAATATCAGATTCACTTTAACAGTATAAACCATACTTCATATCAAATATCGACTTTCTTCAAAATCATTTCTAATTTAAAATAGGTTACACTTCCAAATTTACACATTCGTATTTAAATCAATGATTTAAATCTAAGTAATTCCCATTTTAAAAAGGTTTGAATATAGAAAATGTTTTTGAATAATTAAAGTAGTTTGAATATTGAAAATAGTTTGGATAATTAAAATAGTTTTAATATTGAAATATAGTTTGGATAATTAAAATAGTTAATATTTGGAAATAGTTTTGAATATAAAATAGTTTTAATATTTGGAAATAGTTTTGAATACAAAATAGTTTTAATATTGAAAATAGTTTAGATAATTAAAATTGTTTATATATTAAAATTGTTTCTTTCTTTCACAACAAGGTTTAAATTCCAAATCATAACGATTTCCATTTTCCGACTTCCAATTCCAGTCAAACTTCATATTAAAAATTCCATTTAAATCAACCTCAATTTAACAATTTTAAACTTATTTCTAATCCAATTTAAACAGTTCTATTTGAAGGCAGAAAGTCCCAATTCACATTCTCACTTTGAAACAATTTAGTTTAAATCCATTTCACGTCCAAACTTGGAAATACCAATTTAAACCATTTTAAATAAAGTAAATTCAAAGTGTAAATTCAAAATTTAACCTTTCAAATAATTCACTTTCGATAAATTCAAATCATATCTCAATTTCAACATAAGGTCTCAAATTAACCCTTAAACAATTTCATTTAAACTGTTTCAATTTCAACATTTCAAATCTTGAATTAGAAAATAATTTAATTTATATAAATCAAAATTTTGTTTTCTGTAAAACAATTTCATTTAAACCAATTCAAATGTTAAGGTTTGAAATTATTTAATTTAATCAAATCCGGTGTCCGTATATAATTTTCTACCGTACGACCAAGTGATCATTTATTTCAATTTATTTACATGGATGGATATATATCATTTCAATCCATATTTAAATGACACGGGTATATATCATTTCAACATATTTCTTAGTTCATTTCAAATAGTCCAAATGATAATATAAATGATATCAATTAATAAATAGGTAAAACTGGAATATGTCAAATAAATAAACAACCATCACTACAACAAAAATACCTTTCGCAACTGCCAAAAACAGTTGTAATAGGTCTATTACAATGGGCGGCCGCTAGTCTTAATATCCGAAGTTGTAATAGAGTTGGAGATTTTTACAACTATCACTGACAGTTGCAGGAGCAGTTGTAAAAAACCATTTTACAACTGCTTTTGACATTTGTGGTAAAGTCTATCGTAACTGTTGCATTGACAGTTGTTATAGGTCTCTTTTGCAATGCTAATAGCGGTTGCAATAATACCTTTTGCAACTGCTTTTGGCAGTTGTAATAGATTTATTTACAACTATTATTGACAGTTGTAGTAAACCTTTTTACAACTGCTACCAACAATTGCAATTCATCTCCCGACAAGTGCCATCAACCGTAAATTTCACAACATTATAATTAAAATTGATATTTCACTAACAATAACTACAATCGTTAACATTACTTGAAACAACACGAAGCATTCACATTTAATAAATGCTAAAACAATTCAATTTTACACTAATTTTGAATTCATAATTCTATTACAGAACATAACTAAATCCATAAAAAACGTCAATATAAATACAGATACGTACTAATCAAAAGAGATAAATTCCCCATGCCAAGCAACAATCCTTCCAACCGCTTGTCCAATAGTACAGACGTATGAAGTAGGCCTATATGGAATAGCTTAAGAATCCACCACCAAATCGACCTAAAATATAAAATTGTATCGTTTAATGGGAAAGAAAACAAGAATCGAAGCAATATTTATGTGATATATGATCATAAATAAAACCGCAAATGATGTAAAGCAGAAGATGTATTTTAATAAAGTAACATATGTATAGTCAAATATCTTACCTTATTTATCAATCCAAAATCTCCAACATATCTACCATTTCTATTATTTATTATAATGAGTTAACATCTAATAGCTGCATAAATCATCATGCAACAGCTTAAAATTTTATGGATACCCTACATGTTCAATTTTATACCCTTCAAGTTTTTGTCAGCTAGCTTTATATATATATATATGACACTATAAGCAGATTTTATACAGTATATGAACTTTTAGGAGAATGCCAACTAAAACTTCTGAGATTTTATCTTCCACTGGAATTGCAAAAATAAAAATCAAACAAACTAAACCAAGTATAAAGATTTCTAACACACATACATAACATGCGGTCTACTTTTCATTAAGGGTGAGTTAGTCATTGATCTGATCCTATTGGGTATGATCTAACAAATACACATTTAGTGTTGATGCATGGTAACTAGTAGAATATATGTTAGAGTGCCTTAAAAACCTAGAAATCATTCAAGCTAACTTCAAACAATACATAACCATTGTTTAGAAACCTTCTAATTAGGTGAGAAAAAGATTTGAAGTAGATATTACAATGAACTAAAAGACATGATCCCTGCTCATCACAACCAAATTCTACATGACTTACTAACCACAACCACTTTTGCTTACAAGCATACCCATTTTTTTACAAATACCTATACACCATACAAATTTTTTCAAAATTTTGCTTGGTGGGCTTCCCCATGGCCAAGGTCTGTGCATAAGCAGTCATAACTACTTATAAGCAGTCATAACATAGTTAACTATCTGCATTTGTGTGATATTATTTTAATGTCCAAACTGAGTAGATCTCTGTTCTTGACATGCAAGTAAATATCTGATTCTCTTTTTGACAAGGACTGGAAACCAGTCTACAATGCAAGTTTGATTAGAAGGAAATAATTGATTTTAGGCGATTTATGACACTATCTGAATTCGATATCCAAAAACAGTTACGAATACAAACGCAGATATGACACTAGCTAAATCTGTATCCAACCATTTACAGGCCTATAGCATATGATATAATGCGCGTATACCTTTATTAAAATGTGTTTCCTTAGTTGCTCATTGGAATAGCGCGTGTGCCACTGTACTAGAAAAATATATTCAAATCTTTTCCCCAATAATGTGCGAAACATTAATTATATTTAGTCCTATCAACAAAAGCTTCACAAGTAATAAAGCAAAAAATTATGAAAAATACATTACCATTTCGCCTGATTTTGGTATTGTACCATGCCATTTTGGAATAGCTTGTGCTCGTTCTACATATACTGCATCTGTACCAGTGCCTAGTATCATGGCTATAACAACATCATTATCATAATATCTCCTGCTAGCCAATGTTCCTGTTGCATCATTGATCTACAATAAAGCAACAGTTTAAAATCAAACATCATTCATACAATGTTATATGATGTATATTGATGTTCCTGAAGAAAGAAAGGAAAACTGTAAGAAAGCACAAACTAGTGCTGCAACACACATATCGAGTCCATGTCTTTTCATTGCCTTTGTCAATACGGCAACCACGTCTTCTCCTTCCTGGCACAAAAAACAAATAAATTAGCTATATGTTCAACTTTATAAACATGAATCTTCGTAGAACAATAATTGAAGTGAATTATCACTCTTGAGTCAATATGATTATTCACTGCGCTCTGCTGCCTGATGAACTTCTATTTGATTCATATACACTGTATACATGAACAGTATGGCAACCCATTCAAGTTATTCAAAATTTATGATATGAATATGAGTTTGACATATTAGTTGCCTAAAGCATGAATCAAGCTAATTTAAACACATTTGTTTTTTGAATTCCGAAGCAGCAATACCTGTGAAGCTAATGTATGATATTTATATACACTGTATACTATGCATGACACTCATTAGACAACATAGTGATAACCTGAACTGTGTACATTGACACACAACAACAAATAAAAAATCCTCTGGTCAAGCTTTAGAAATTGTGCTATATAAAATTAATAAATTTCGGATTTCACATTGAATTTATATGACTGGTTTCAACTAGCTAATCTATGCTTTGACACAACAACAAATAAAAAGTTCTCTTGTCAAGCTTAAAAATGAATAACGACCTCAAATTATATATGAATCATCAATTGATTCGATAAATAATAAAAGTTTGAACATACAAAATTAATAGTGGGAACATGAACCATGGTCGTCTTCCAAAGCAAAAGCTTTAAACAGTCAAACGAAATCAAGGAACAAATAAGAGCAGCAGGTAGAAGCTGAAGTATGCGTCTGCATGCTACCACAAAGGAAGCAATTACCATGAAATCTGCCAAAAGAAAAGAGGAAAAATAAATAATGCAGGCAAATCATAACCTGTAAACAATGGATAAAGTGAAAGTGCAAAGGAAAAACTCTTAGCTAAGCACAAGGCGTGGAACTAATTTTATTTTATTCTCCTTTCTTCTTTTCTAAAACTTGGTTGCCCGCTCCACTACAAACGCACTTTTACTCGCTCCATTATTACAACAATACATACAGACCAATCATGACATCATATTTTTTTATAAATGGCAAGTCATGATTCAAATTCGTGGTTCTTCACATGCATCTTCATATGTTTTATAATATTATTATTATAGGAAGATAACTTAAGTCTGCATCGTTCCTATCCTTGTCAATTATGGCCCCAACTGTAGTAATAGTCATTATTGCTTAAAGTTTTGGTACACTATATACGAGTATACTTGATTTATTTGCGATAGAGACACTTAGAATTTCAAGATTTTAACTCAGCAATCTTGAAATTAGACGATGGTATTTGTTCTCCCTCGATTTGTATTTTACAGTGTTGTCCAATTAGTTAGTTCTTAGTCTGATATTTGTTTAAAATTTATTAAAATTTGCAATCTTTAGAGACCGTGTTAAATTTTATAAAACATTAGTTAATTTTCATGAATTTATTTATTTTTTATAAAACATTAACTTGATTAATTTTTATAAAAATTAGTTAAAATTTAAAAACTCGGTTGAATTTTATAAAACAGTTGAATTTTAAAAAACTTGGACAAATTTTATAAAACTTAGTTAAAGGCTTATTTAGATTTTTGTAGTCTCAACATGAATAAATATACTAAACTCAATTATTTTTATCTTTTTCCTATAAAATTCGAAAATTGATTTTGTTAAAGGTATGTAGCATTCTTTGTGCATTCATGAACATTTCATATGTGTTACGGTCATCAAAAAATATCATATACATGGTTGTAACACCTTACATTTTGTTAAAGCTAGCATATAACTATTTAATATTTATAACCAACAAATAATATACACCATATGTCAAGTGGACAAATTAAACACGATAATTGGGCTCAATTCGATAATTAGCACCAATTATAATCCGGACTAACTTGCTATTTAAAAGCAAGGGAAACATAGCCATCAAGGATGAACTTGCTATGTAAAAGCAGGGTAAACAAGAAAGGGAAAACCGCAACAGAGATGGAAAGAGAATAGGAAAACTTGATAAAAATAAGCTAACACCTTGTAAGCTACTCAAAACTACTTCACCAAGTAGTGAATTGATTTCATATGATACGAGATGTCATGCAACTATATCATTAACTAACTTAAAACCATAATATTAATATACTTAAAATTGTATGATACAAAGTGTCATGCAACTATATTATTAGCTGACAAGTATACCTATTACTGGCATGAAGTAGTCAAGGAAAATCACATGTTAAGTGACTTATAGCCTGAAGACCAACTCCAATAGCAATACCCACTGCAATTACCAGTTATTTTGAAAATCTGTTATTAGCTGACAAGTATACATGTTGGTGATGATAGCTATTAGAGAGTGACTTGACATTGTGATGCATATTTCACACAAAAGTCGGGTAAGGTACAACCACTAAAACAAAAATACAACTATCACTTCGAAATGGTTAATCAAGGTTTGAAATCTACATTCAAATTTAATTCATGCTATAATCGTATTCGGTTATGCAACATCACAAATGTCGATGTCATAATACAAAATTACCAAAATTAATAGATACAAGGTATGAATTTATAAACACAAAATAACTTAAAACACACAAGCTCCCGACTAAATATCCGGAATGATTCAAAGATGCCGACATCAAATTTCCAATTAGGAAATTTAATATCATATGTACATATAGCTTCCAAACAAAAACGTTTATTTAAGAGCACATTACAGTTTTAATGAGTAAACATCCAAAAGAAATACATAATAAGTATCTAATGTACTAGGATTAGAAAGCAACTTTTAGATAAACATACCTTATGAAAATTAAGATTATCATCAAAAGGAACCACAACTCCCAGCTTAGTCTTGTTTCTATTCCTAGTAATAGTATTCCAACAAACGGGTAGTAAAATTAGTGTCTTATTAAACTTCAAAGTCTCAGCGCCTCCTTTAGCAACACAAATACGATATCCCATAACATGATAAACAGCTATCTTACTATATTGCATGAATTTCCATATAAATAGCCTAGTACATATTGAAAGCCATAGTAAGATTACCCATATTCTTTTCCAATTGTCTTGGAAGAAATGCTTTGCATCTTGATACCATCTTCTTATTGGATTTTGTTCTTTTGTCGGTTTTAGTTTTGCACTAAGCATTTAGCTCAGGTTTCTGCTGTTGCTTGTGGCAGTACCTATATGGTATATTGCATTATAAGAGTGCAATTTAAATCATAGTAACCTCACAATAGACTAAACATAGGACCTATGGCTGGTTTGAATCAAAGCTAGTCAAAATCTGTACATGGCCTATTAAATCAAAATTTGAACCTATACATAACTACATAATCACACAAAAACACGCAAATCACACAAAAACAAACTACAACCAAATGTAATCAACAAAAATAACCCAGAAAAACGAAATTAAAATCAATAGATTAAAAAAGAATGAAAAAGATCAAACCTTTTGAGCGATAACATAAGCGAGTACGAGCGATAGTTGCGGCCTGCGATCGCGACGGCGATGATTTAAGGTTTTATTGGATCTGCGATTAAATTATTCAGAAAACAAATATTTTATTTGGCGTTTGGACGATGATTTAGGGTTTTTTAGGAAAGAGCGGTTTAGTTTTTTTTCACGTTTGGGCGGGGCGAAGGAATGGAAGGAGGGATATTGGGAGTCCTTATTTGATGAAATATAACATTTCTTACAACCGTTGAAAACAGTTGTTATAAATAAATATTACAACTGGTATACAAATATAGTTGTCAAATGTGCCTTTATTACAACTGCTGAAATAGAAAAGTTGTTACAAAATATCTATTACAACTGCTGAAATAAAATAGTTGTTAAAAAATACTTATTACAACTGTCAATTTTTGCTAGTTGTAAATGAAATGTTGTAATATGGTTGTTTTGTTGTAGTGCATACATCTAGCACATCAATCGATAGGCATCCAATTGCAATCAAAATCCAAATCAACCAATAAATCACAACAGTTACTAGTCATTAATTATCGGTGTTTAACTAGTAATTAAATTCAATATTAATTTGATTATCAATTTAATTCAATATAAAATTAAAATCAATTTAAATTACCAAACAACAACCGATAAATTTTTATCACTTCATAATTTTAATTTAACTAACATAAAAAATTTAGTATTGCATGGTGGTTAAATCACCCACCTTTGATTTATAGCCCATTAAAACTCCAATAAAACCCCAAAAACTCAACTGTCTCCAAATTCAACCAAATCTATATCATGTTGTCCGGAATTTCGATACGAGTCCAATGGAAGAAACCACGTGCGAATCCGAGTTCGTACGCAAAGATTATGGAAGTTAGAAGTTTGAATTTTAAAATTTTTAATTAAAATAAACGAAAGGGTAAAATAGTAATTTACAACCCTTCTCATGCCCTATCAAACACAGAACAGTCAAACCTAAACCTATATCGGCCGTCGCCTTCAACTTCGAATCGCCGCCACCAGACATGCCATTTCTCCGATCCAACATCGCCTTCGCCTCGCCTCAGCCTGCCGTGCCTCTTGGACCCCCCGCGCGGCCCCCAACGTCGCCAAACACGGCTCCGCCGCCGCCACCTAGATCGCCTATTTCTAGCGAATTCAAGCACGTTGGCGATGATCCAAACCGACAGATGAACTCGCATCATCACCCTCTACACTCTAGTAGCCTCCGATCGTCGTATGGTCGCAAATCCACAGTAAACTCCAAACCCTGAAATGGACGGCCGAAACTGATTCATCAATTTTCGGTCAAACCGAGACTCAATTGCAAAAAAGAATTCCAAACACTGACTCCATTCGTCGAGGGCTTCGTGACGATATATTATATGATAGGATTTGAGCAGTTTGAATTTTTGGATTTGATTCGAAGTTGTATTAGGGTTTCAGGATAATGACCATTGAGGAGGAGCAGATTAGAACTGAAATGTACGTACAGAAAATAGGATAGAAAGCCGCTAGAGTTTATAACAACATATATATCGACAAAGATTAAATAGAAATGGATGGAACAGATCGATAGGGTCGAAGCGATAACAAAGACCCGAACAGCCCGTTTCGTTCCCGAAACGAAAGTAGGTCATCCTGTATGTCGAAATATAGGTTTTCAATATTTTTAAACTCAATGAAACTAATTTCAAGCCCTAATTCTATTGTATATAGAAGTTAGCTTTAAAATCAAATTATATTTATTTTTACACGTTAATTAAAAACGAATTATTATTAAACTCTAATCACTTTTAAATTCCAAATTAAAAGTTTTTTATCACCCACCTTGATTAAACATAAATTTAATAATCTTTTAAAATCCAATTTTTCCATGTTAAACCCAAGATTTAAATATTAAATTAATTTCAACATTAAATTACAATAGTAATAAAATCCGTTTATTATAATTTAAATTACAAACAAATTCTTTTATTTTAATTTAAATTCTTATTATTAAATCAACAAATACCTTATGTGCTAATTAAACATAAGTTTCCATTTAGTACACTCATTACTCTACCGTTAACGTCTTTGCTCATATTAATTAAAATATTTAATTACATTAAATTTGATTGATTTCCAAATTAATTTCGAACGGATTAAATAATGAGATGAAAAATAAAACAATCGTTACATTTTAGTAATTCAAATATCTATAAATTTATTGTTTACAAAAAGGAATATAAATCTACGTACTAAATAATTAATTTCTTATTGCATGCTAAAATCAATTAAATTAAATAACCTATGATTTCTCTTTTTAATACAACATTTAATTTTATTCCTTATCAACCTTTATTATTACCATTAATTGAAATTACATTAAACAGTTGTCAATTACATTCAATCAATATTATTAAGTTATATTCTAAAAAAATCCACTATTTTTTTGAGAAAAATGCGTGATCCTCTAAAAAAGAGGAGAGCACACAAGTAACTATATATATATATATATATATATATATCACAAGACAAGGTGCTGCCAACATGCCTGGCAGGTAGAAAATCTAAGTACAAGTATCAAAGGAAAAACTCAGGTACCCCTATAATGAGCTACGGCATGGCTACCGCCCATTACATCCCAATACCGAGCTCCGGCATGGCCACCTCCCGATATTAAGGTGTTAGAAGTACCTGAAAAACTAAGGAATATCACATAGCCAATGATATTGGAAGCCAGCTCCATCTAAGAAGGAAGTAGCCAATGATACTGGAAGCCAGCTCCATCTAAGAAGGAAGCTCCATGCTGCTGACTCGGAAGGAATGGAGATGCGACTGATCTGAAATGGAACTCCTAATGATTCAGAATGGAAAACTCCGCTTTAAAGACTCGGTAAAATTGGAAGTAGAGCCTAGCTGAAGAGTGAATCCTCTTGAAAATAGAACGCCATAATGAAGATGAAGATGTACTGAGAAGAATCCCTCACTGCAATCAGCAATCCTGCAATCAACAATCCTATGTACCTGCAAAGAGAAACTTACACCATATCTAGCCCAAGCCTGTATATGAAAAGTAACTAAAGAAAATAGTTAGAATGATACACATATATGTATATAAATGAAATTTATATACATATATTTGTTTAAATGAGATAGAAGTAAAGATACAAAAGTAAAGCTAATAAAACAGAATAAAGTAAAGATTAGAAAAATGACTAAAAAAGATCCATGATCTAAAGAACTAAAAGAATTATAAACCAAAACAAACAAAAACTAAAACAATAACTAAAAAAATCTAAAATTATTCTTATGGTCCTTTGATCAAAAGGATATTATGATACACGGTGAAATCATCATTTAAGTTTGAAAAAATATTAATACTACAATTATTAATGTCAAAAATATTATTTTTATGTTTAAATAGATTAATATTATTATTAACCTTAATAAGATATTCTTTTATAGGTTATTTTTAGCTAATTTATATTTAGGATTAGAGATCCAATTAAAACAAATGAAGAAATTATAAAAATAAATTTATTAAAGTGACTATTATTTTTTTTTAAAATTCTCCAATTTCTTTCAAACCAAATATACCAACAAGTTATAATGAATAAAGTGTCAAGTAAGAATCTATTATCATTTTTGAACATATATCTAAAACTATTCCAATAGAATTCACAATCAGAAATTTTAGTTGTTATATTAAAGTTAAAGATTTTAAGGGTATTATTTAGAATGAAATAAGTATCCCTGCAATCATAGTATACATGTTAATATCTTCAAAATGCATATTACAAAAACAACATTTATTATCAACTTGCATATTTTTTCTTTCTAAAAATTCTATAGTATTTAGTTTTCCGTGCATAATTAACCACATGTGAATTTTAGATTTAGGAGGAGCATTTGATTTCCAAATAAATTTAAAAGAGTTATTGGTTATACCCGAAAAGTTAATTAATCTATAAAAAGAATTAGAAGTATATTTCTTACTCTTATCTCATTCCCAACTAATATTATCATTATCATTATCAATATTATATAGATTCAATCTAGCATAAAGCAAAGAAAGCTGCCTAAGAGTTGAACCTACTAAAATTCTGTTAAAACTAAAATTCTAAGGAGGTTCATTTTCGGGAGAAAAAACTTCTATAATTAAAGCATTCTTAAAATTACAAATTTCATATAGCTCTTTAAATTCAATCCTAAGAGGGATAACTAAAATCCAACGATCATGCCAAAAAGAAGTACTATTACCTGAATGAACTATTGTATTAGTGCCTAAATTAAAAATCTCATGACATTTTAAAATAGATTTCCAAAAATTAGATAGTTTACGTATGACTGTAGGAGTAATTTGATATAAATTATCACTACTATTATAGTAATATTTAGAAATGATTTCTTTTCAAGTAGAATTATCATTAATATCCTTAAACTTCCATAACCATTTACCTAACAAAGACAAATTCATATTACGTAAATTAATGACTCCTAAACCACCATTCTTTTTAGCTTTACAAATAGTTTCCCAATTTACTTAACATTTAATACTGCCATTAGAGTTTTCCCCGCTCCATAAGAAATCCCTTCTAATTTTGTCTATTTTATCGATCACCCAATCTGGAAAAAGATTCATAGACATCCAATAGATCGAGAGAGCTGATAAAACATAATTTATTAGAGCTAATCTACCCGCTCTCGATAAAAATCTCTCATTCCAATTAGAAATCCTATTTTTGATTTTATCTATGATTATAAACCAGTCATCATGTTTAAGTTTAGTAGGTCTAATCATAAAACCAAGATAATCAAAAGGAAACTTCATAGTTTTACAATTAAGCGTATTAGCAACTAAATTTTCAACTTTTTCAAAATCATTTAGTACTAAAACTGAACTTTTATCAAAATTTATTTTTAAACCAGATAGTAGTTCAAAACTATATAAAATAAACTTAAGAGTAATAATGTGTCTAGGCATGGGAAGAAAAAATCAAGGTATCATCTGCAGATTGAAGGACAGATATACCATTACGTGATATATCGTTACCAACATTCCCTGGAGAACCATTATCAACCACTTTTTTAGTTATCTTAGCGAAAACATCTGCGGCTAAGTTAAAAAAAGAGGTGATAAAGGATCCACTTGCCTTAAACCTCGCTTAGATTGAATTTTATTACCTAAAATACCATTAACCATAATATTAGAGTTACCAGTTCTAAGTAAATTCATGATCCAACTAATCCATCTGTGACTGAAACCTCTAGCATGAAATATGTCTACTAGGAAATCCCAATATACCAAATCAAAAGCTTTTGCGAAGTCCAATTTTAAAATCACACAGGTTATATTATTCTTACAACAGTGATTAATGTATTCTTGAACAACAGTCACACCGTCGGTGATATTTCTCCCTTTAATGAAAGCAGATTGTGAACAGTCAATTAGATCGTTCATTCTTATAATAAGTCTATTAGCTAAAACTTTTAAAATAATTTTTACGGAATAGTTAATTAATGAAATAAGTCTAAATCTTTTAAATTATTAGCACCTACTTTTTTATGCAATAAAATAACATTTGCAAAATTAAATCTTCCCATTATAAATTTCCATTATAGAATTCGCTAAACATGATAATTAAATCGAACTTTAAAACATCCCAAAATGTTTTATAAAAGAAAATAGGGAACCCATCCGGACCTGGGGATTTATCACCTGACATGTCATTAATAGCTTTCCAAATTTCCTCTTCAGTAAAAGGATTATCTAACTCAGAAAGATCAACATTTGAATCAAAAGGATAAAGATCATTCCATCTAGCATTAATCCTATGATTGTTTTTGTTACCTAAAATAACTCTATAATAGTCTGTAAAAGCCTTATTAAGATCTCTTTGATTGACTAATTCTTCATTATTCATAAAATAGAATTAATCGTATTACTACATTTTCTACCATTTGCCATATTGTGAAAAAAATTGGTATTATTGTCACCTTCATTTATCCACTGAATTCTAGATCTCTGTTTCCACATAACCTCCTATATTTCTAAAATAGAGTTAAGCTCTTCTTTTAAATTAGCGAGAATGTTATGCTCACCTACATTTAGTTGTCTAGTTTCTTCAATCTTGTTTATTTTAAGCATCTTAGAAAGAATATTTTCTTTTTAAATTTTAATATTACCAAAAACATTCTTACTCCAATTTTTAAGAAAATTCCTAAGATCCCTCAGTTTTAAAACAAATTTTTTAGTAGAATTATCCTTATTTCTAATATTATAAAAGCTCAAAGAAATCCACTTATTTTTAATTAAATTTGAAAAATTGGATTCTAATAACCACATTTTTTCGAATTTAAAAGATCTATTAATAACTCTATGTTGCTCACAAGTGAGAATAATAGGAAAATGATCAAAATAAGTGTAGGGCAAACCAGAAACTCTACAAATAGGAAATTTATCCACAATTTCATCGCTAACGAAAAACCTATCAAGAAGACCCATAGATGGGGACTCCCTAATATTACTCCAAGTAAAATATCTATTAGAAAGAGGGATTTCAATCAAGTTATAATTAATAATAAATTGGTCAAATTCCTCCATAGCAGAGAAATCACCCTCCCGAGATGAACGCTCTCCTATAAAACGCGTAACGTTGAACTCACCCCGAAAAATCCAAAAACCCGGAGCTAAAGATCTAAAATCTAAACATTCGTTCATTGAATCCGACGATCCATTTTTGAGTTAGGCCCATAAACATTTGAAATATTTAAAAAAGAATTATCACTAAGATTAATGAGAATAATATACAGAGAGTGTTTCTTGGAAATACATTGGAGCGGTTTAAAATAGTTATCCTGCCACCCAATCATTAAACCCCCAGAAGCACCTATAGAAGGTAAATAAGCCCATTTCCTAAAATGATACCCACCTAATCTTCTATAAAAACGAATATTGGGACATTCAACTTTAGTTTCCTGTAAGAGTGCAATGTCAATAAAATAGTCTTTAAAATAAGCTCTAACCTTGTCACACTTATTTAAATCATGCAAACCTCTGATATTCCGACTAATAATCCTCATATGCCAATAGATCTAGCCTATCAAATTCCCTACTTCTAATATACTCAAGATCTACCTCAACATCAGAATAACTGAAAGCGGTATCACTAGCTAACTGACTAAACTCGAAAGAAGACAAACTACCTAAAGCATATGATGAATACGTACTACCCAAATCAGAGTGCATACCTGAGCCTGAATTTGTAGCACCACTTATGGCACTCGAATCAGGTAACTCACTCGTAGACTGAGACTGACTACAATGGATCCTGGCACTACATCGAACTGATCCACTAACAGCCATGGATTTCCTACGCCTACCTCTCCTCGAAGAAGAAGAACAAGAAGCCGACAAGTTACCGATCTCACTATTACAAACATTTGACAAAAGATAAGAATTCCTCTTCAAAGCCTTATCCAAATCCCCTTTCACTACGTTAAAATCAACAAAATCTACTGCTTCACCCGAAACCAGTAAAGATTCATCATTCATGTGCCTTTTAACTAAGTCACATATCACTGGTTGTCCCACCACATGTATTGAATCCAAAGAATACACTGATCCATTATTTGAATCAACCCCAAAACCCTTTTCCAGACAAACAGAATCCTCCTTCATATGATCACCACCAGGTATACATAAAATGAAGACTCAACCCTGTCATTAAAAATTCCAATCTTATCTTTATAATCATCCTCTGAATAATCCATAACTCATTAGTCAATGAATCTCCTCACATATCATCTAAAACACCAACCGCTTTAGCAATATTATCAACATAGGCAACAAGACTAAAAGCTATCATATCTTCAGATACACTCATAATGTGCGCACCATGCACATTGATTCTAGCAAGAGTATCAACAACTTCGACATAGGACAAACTTGAATTCTCTTTACCTTATTCAATTAATAACTTGTCAAAATAATTAATATCAGCAACCCCAAGGTACTCATCAAAATTCCTCGAACAGTTTGCCATACGACCATTAGAAACTTTAACATCAACCAACTTGATATTCTGAGCATTAATATCTCTACCTATAAGACTTGATTTATCCCCTGTCCTTTCCACCAAATCAACCTTTGAAAGTTTACTATCATCGAAAATAATATCATTACTTGCATCTGAAATTACCTTATTTTCACTTACTCCCTTCAGTTGATTCACAACAGCACTATCAAGAGAAATATGACCATTCAATCCATAGACAGTTCCATGACGTCCAGAACATATACATCAGCCTTTTGAATCAGACAGATTGGTTATCTAGATAGTATAATCGTTATCCATAATTCCTATATCTCCTGACCAATCCACCATAGCAACCTTTGAGAGTTTATTATACTCGAAGCTAGCACCATTACTTGCATCATAAATTGCCTTATTTCCACTTACTGTCATCAATTGTTTCGCAGCATCATTATCATAAGAATTATGACAATCCAATCCACAGTCAACTCCAGGATTATCAGTTATATCAGAGCCAGTCGAAGAAGCAAGACATTCAAATTTATTTGTAGTAGATAATACAAAACTTCCCAATTCTCGAACTTTTGATTTGGCTCTCTTGTTATTTAATTGAATAAAACCATAGTTTGAATCACTCGGTTCTGAAACCATTCCAGAATCATCCAAAGATGAGACAACACTATTTATCAAAACACTTTCCTTTGAAGAGTGAGAATCCACAATATCATGAGAAACAACAAGGTCACAAAGAATTGGATCGAAACCATGGTCATCCTCGCAATTCATAGAGGCAATAAAAACAGTGTCAACATAACCATACATCTTATTAGAAACATCATCACTGTCATCAGTTGAATCAGAATTATCAAGAGAAGAATCAGATTTTCCAAAATATTCCTCTGGATCACCAAATCTATCCCAGTAATCCTTACCGATATTAGGCGAGTTGATAACATCAAAATGAACAAACATTTCCTCTAAATATTTGATTCCCTCATTCCTCTTATGCCAAAGATGATCAAGCAATATCCCCTTTAGCCATATACATTTTAAAATGAACTGGAATCCATGATCAACCAGCGAAGGACATTCATTCTTATCAAAAGAAGAATCAGATATTTTCAATTTCATCGAACATTCATTCTTTTTGTGACCAAAACTTCCACACGCGAAACATCTAACTGGATTGCGACAATGCTTAGCAATATGATTCTTATCCCCACATCTAAAGCAGAAGTACATTCCTCTCTTTGAATCGATCCAATTCTTTTTTGGGTTTCGAAGAAACGACTTGCGAAATTGAAAAGAAGGAAATCGATCTTTTACAACTTGCGCATACGATCGATAAGCATCGCGAGTATGAAAGTAGAAGAAGAAATTGAATTCGATTGCAGATGAGAACTAATCGAGAAAGATGATCTTTGAGAATACAAAGCAACAGTTGAATACGCCATTTTCTTCAATTAAAAAATATACTATATTTCAAAAAAAAATCTATTATTAAATCATAAATTTTAATTTCTCACAATATTAAATTCCAAAGTCTTATTATATTTAATATTTTTAATTATCAAAAATACGGGTCATTACAATTTATCAGTCACCAGGACGTTGTTCTAATCCCTCCTCGTTACAGCCCACATGATAGCTTTAGAGGGACCGGTACTGGTACGAGACGGAAATGGTGGAAGGATAGATTTTCTTATGCATGCTTAATGCTGACAAGGACACTTGATCTAAGAAGTGTCAACCTTGGTCGGTAATAGAAGACATTTAATAATGGAATTAATTGAAGATATTTAATAAGGTTATTATTTATGGATTTCTGGGGAAATTCATAAATAATAATGGAAGATATATTTAAAACTAAATTTGGAAAGTTTACTATTATTATTTAAATAAAATGAGATTTCATGAATAATAACTTGGTTTTCGCAAAAATCATAGTGTTTTAAGGTAAATAATAATGAACTGGTTTTGGAGAATATTTAAAAGATTTAATATGTACATTATTATTTTAAATTAAAATAATAATATTGTTGGTTTGAAAGGTTATATGATGTAAATTACTATTTTTTATATAAAATACGATGTTTAGAGAGATTTAAAGCAATGAGATTACAATAAAGTATTTTAAAGTATATTATCATTTTGGAAGAATTATTATTGGTTTCAAATAAATAAAAGGTGCTTTTTTAATATAAAAAAATGATTTTACATTAAGCGAAAAAATGGTCGTAAATATGATGTGTTGGATGGATGTAGTAAGTGATTAACGTTTGATTTTATTTATCGCATATGTTGTTTTATGATGAGTCGCATTTAGATGTGGGTGCGATATTTTATTATTATTACTACGTTGTGTGTATTTCACTATGGTTTTATTGTGTTGATGTTGCGTTACTAATATTGGTTGGATTAGTACACATTTGATGACATTGATGTTGTGTTCCTATTGGAGTGATTAGTATACATTGGATGTTCTATAATTACATTGGTGACGTATTAATATAATTGATAAGTTATAATGTATGTAAGTATATTTATGTTGTTCTTTCCATATTTGGTGATTGTGATTGTCATTGAATATTGTTGTTGTTTGATGGTGTACTATTATTGTTGTTATCATGTAACAACCTGCACCTCAATGGATTCGAATTTCGACTAAATCGCAAACCTATGTCCATTATGGCATGGATCGTTGGTGTTGGTAACCTGTAATGAACATAAGTATATCAAAGAGCTATCTATACGAACTCACAGCGGAATGGTAAAATATAATAAAGTATATATACTGACTAAGCTACTACATTGGAACGTATTACTTGGAAAATTAGTTGCCTTGTTAGTGTTGAGCCTGAGTGAGAAGACATGTCCATCTACCGTTCCCGTTTTGTACCAATATCATGTTCCTCTAAATCTATCAGGTGGGTTGTAATGAGGAGGAGGGTAAGAACAATGTTATGGTGATAGGTAAATTACATACTTTATCCATAATACTAGTTTATGCCGATTGATTTCCATTTGAGTGTTATGTCCACTATTCATGGATTAGTCATGTAATTCCATATGCGTGTATGGTATATCTAACCAACACCGAGATATAAGTGTATATATATATATATGCATAACCTACTCTAAGGTATAAGTATATATATACGTAACCTACTTCGGGGTATAAGTATCTATGTATGTGTATACATATAGGTGAATCACCGTACTTCCTAAAAGAAAACTCTGACCACTTAATACTTCTTAAATAGGGAAGAGACGGACTCAACAACCATTTAATAACTCAATCCCGAAACGCTCCCCTCACCCCTTGTGGCATAACCATGGAGTATGTTGGGTTCAATAACCCATTTCCCATCCAATCATATCCCGACGATGTAAGAGAAAGTACATGTGTCACTTAAGACCTATTAAATGGGAAATAGGAAGACTCTCTACCCATTTAAGACCTAACCAAGACGAACCCCTCCTAATACTTCCTAGCTGTCATCGTATAAAATCTCTTTTAAACCACTTAATACTTCTTAGATAGGGAAGAGGTAGACACTTCGGCCGTTTAATACCTTAACCCCGAAGCAGACCTCCCCCAAGAGATTTCACTAACACAACTAAGAGATAATTCCGATCATTTAATATTTCTTAAATAGGAAAAAGCAGGCCTTCCATCATTTAATATTTCACTAACGCAAAGGACGGTCTTCCATTGTTTAACTCTACTGACCTCGCGTCCCAATCCATACTAAATGAAGTCATTTATAATTAACCTAAATATTGGGCTAAGCCCACTAATTCATATCTGTCGCGAATGTATTATTGAGGATATATAATTTTAGCTGTGGAAATTATTATACCTCCTAAATTTATTTGTTAATATTCATTTATTTACTTTCTATGAACATCCCCTTTATTTTATACGCTTACTATCTTTAACTTCTTATTTCATTAATGTTATTAAACGTCATTTACTGATTCTTTTACCTCTAATTAACTGCCTTTATAAATGGTCTTTTATATTCAAATTGGAAATTTTTTAATGACATTTATTTATACATTTCTGGATTAATTTACCATGCCTATTTAATTTCCTTCATCAATGTCATATTTGGACTCTGTAAATAAATTCATTAGATGGATATATACTCATATTGGCTTGATTACTGTAACTTCCCAATAACTCTTTAATTTATTACATTATTCGAATTTTGTCATTTTATTTTTGTAATTAATATGATAATGTATAATTAATTGATGTAATTAACGTTTTTTATTTACTTTCAAAACTTATACTTTACTTTATATATATAATTGGTAAACGAGATTATTTATATTTCTATGTATAAATTTTTAGTCTCTACATTTAGAGATTTCTGAATATACACTTATGTGTAACTTCCATAAAATTGTTATGATATTTTTTATTTTGCTTTAAATATACTCAATAGTACCTGACGTAAACTCCTGAAGGGAATTAAGTTATGTATGTCCACTTCAACACATGGCACCTATAACCCATGCATACTATTTTTTGCGAGAAGTGTGCGAGAATCTGTCGTTATCAATGGCAAGCATGCATAAGGAAATCTGTCATTCCACCGTTCCCTTGCACCAGTACCTGTCCCTCTAAAGCTATCATGTGGATTGTAATGAGGAAGGGGTCAGAACAACGTTCCGATGATAGATAAATTTACAAAACACTAGTTTATGCTAATTGTCTTTCATTACGTACTATGTCTTTTATTTTACTTAGTTGTCTCGACTCCATATATGCGTACGATACTACCTCATCTACTCGATGTAGACAATAATTTACATATGTGTGTATATGAGTGTGTGTATAAGTACCACAGTTCCCCTTTGGACCAAGATAATATCCCCGCAAGTATCCACAACCCAGCACCTCCTTAGGATCCATTATCAAACCAGTATCACGTCCTTGTCGCCCATGCATACCAAGGAACTCCTATAGTGCCTAATAATGACATCATAATAATTTATCCGTATTATACTCGTATTTGAAAGACTCCATCAAAGGGTTTCTAGCCTTGCCTCCTATCACAAACAAACTAGCAAACAACTATGAGGCGGTGCATGTCATAAACGGATTCTACATTAGCATGAGGCATAGTCCATTTAGGCGTAACCCCACGTCTTTCCACTGATCGTTCAGGACTGATGACGTTCTCGACCTATGAAGCAGCTCCTACTCCCTATTTGGTACCAGTCACACTGCCATAGCGCCGAGCCTTGCTCATCGTCCCATTTAGATTTCCTAAGGCAATCTAGGAAATACCCCTTGTTACGTAATTCCCCCAAAATGGTTGAAGCAGAGTCTACTTGTCATTTTGCACTTCAACCTGAGGCGAACATCCTACTTTGTATTTTCCTTCTCCTATATCCGAACGTATAATCTCACAGATCCTACAGTTAGATATGTCTCACATCAGTATAATGTATACACAACTACTAGTAGCCCCTTGTGGTGGACAGACTTCTGTTGTGTCACACCATAAACCTCGCATTTCAACACATTTTCATCACTATATCATACTTATCAATGTAAGCTGTTAACTAACTTTAATAATTCACACCCATCATAAACGCATACTTGAGGCTATGCATATGTTCATACCTATTTATTTATCACGCGTCCAATGTTCAACTATTAATAATATACCTTTATTTTTCATGCTTTTACTTCTTATTTCATTAATGTCAATTAGTATCATTTACCGCATACTTTTAAGTTAAAAGATTTAATACCTATTTAATGTTCCTCTTTATCTCTTATTATCTTCTTTAGGTTACTAACCTTATTACTAACTCATTTCATTACTTTACCTAAAAATTTTTCTTATTGTTTAATTTCTAACTTGTCTTTAATTGTATATATTACTTTTACATTTAGACTTTCATTATTGTCCCTACTTATACTTCTTTAGTTTATACCAAGGGATTTCTACATTTTAGTACATTGGAATTACATCTTTCCCAAAAGAAATCGTTAGCACTGTAAACTTCTATAACTTAACCGGAAGGGGATTGGTGTTGCTTTTTGAATTATAAGAAATTATCTTTTTATTTTTATTGTTGAAATAGACAGTACAAAATACAGTAAACATCTCTATTTTGTACATCTCTTTCTTTTAGGCATATTCCTTGTTATTTCAAACGCTACACTTCTACTTATATTTATAAAACTAGATAATTTATAGAAATTTGCATTGCAATGCACTTCATTCCAATGGATTAAAATCCTACTCAAATCCCAATTCAATTTATAATAATTTGTATTTCATATTTGCTAACATATATTGTTTAACCAACAGATCTGGAATTATTATTCAATTTATTAACTTAGGGATTCACCTTTCCTTTCCAGATTCAAGTATATACAATATTGAATCCAAGTTAGCAATTCACAGAATATGTAGGCATGGTTTTCAAATTCATTACATGTATATGTTTAAGCCTATAACTCAAAACAATTATATCAGCCATACAAGAAATAGATTTATAACGATATAAATCCAAATTATATAAAAATATATAACTTCTGACTCACCTCTTTAGCTTTTCAAACCTCCAGATGTAATCCTTATTATTCCAGTTGGACTCCCCATTTTCTCCCTATCAGAATGCATGTACTGCAAGCATACATATATCTATTAGAAATCTAGATCTGAGAAGAGATTTGGATTTAATTTAGATTTGAATCCGGATTTATAATTTACCTTGGATTTGGCGATTTGATTCGACCTTATTCTTCTTCTCTATTATCCTCCGCTATTATCCACTTGTATATATGCACATAAACTATAGATTTATTTAGGTTTAAGAATTGTGGGGAAAAGAAATGGCAAAGTTTCGCTGTGCTTGAGAAAATATGAGAACAAAAGTGAGGGGTCAGACTGGTATTTATAGGGGCTCGAATGAATGGCAACCATTCGATTAAATTATTTTAAATCTAGACCATTCGACCTAAGTCAAATTCAAAGCCGACGTCTCCAACCGGTCAATATCGTCCCCCTCCCGGTTGACCACTAGCGGTCAACCAGCCCAAGTTAGGGGTTTATCAGTTATTACTTTTTTGTTAGTTAATGTATGTCATTAACGTTTGTTAAATTCATTCCTTATACGTTCGTTTGAGACAACCTGTTTCTGCTTTTGATTAACATTAACTTACTTAAGGGCTAAATATTCGTTAATGTTAACTGACATTAATTAACGTTAGTTAATTACATTTATTTCTTTAATTACATATATAATTATTTACGATTCGAAATATTCAAACGTTAATAACTTTTCATTTGAACTCCGATTAGAAAACTTTATACTAGAAAATCGCTATGAATCCAATGGTGCAAGATTTCACGCCAAATTCAGACATTTGTAAAAAATCTATTTCTGACATTACTAATTATTAATTAATTCTTTTAATTAATTATAGCTTATTTTACGGGGTGTTACATTCTTCCCCTTAAAAGAATTTCATCCCCGAAATTCCTAAAGGATAGAATTACATAACATAATGCTCAACCATTCCAAACTATCGAACCAATTAATGTGCAACCAATTCTGCAACCAATCGTGTACAAGTGCAAGGTGTGTCACAACATATATGATATGCATACTAAGCAATTCTAAATCGGCGCTTCCTATATAAATGTATGCTTTTAAAAAAAATTAAAATTTGGTGCAAACAACCAATATATACTTACAGTTCTATATATATGCAATTCTAAAATCAAAATCTTTGCTTTTGCACCCAAATTTTCCCACACTTCTATGAATAGAGGTATAGTTCAACCAATTTTTACATCTAATCTGTACCAACCAAAATCCTAGCACACAATTTTTAACATTCAAATTTAGAAAAATCCAGTTTTCTAAACTTATATTCTTATGCCGGAAAAGAGTTTAGATGGAGAATTCCATATTTATATCCTTCTTTTGTGTACCTATTCCCCTATATATTGAAACCTTCTCTTTTGCCCCCAATTCCCTTCCAAATTTTCCAAATACGTTCCACATAAGGAAATTTACTTTTAAAACTTTAACACAGAGTTATTTTAAAATAGGTTTTGCTTACCATAGACAAGGTATGAAAAAGAAATCCTAAAATTACAACAGCTTTTATCCTTAACACTAACTACATTTTACTTTACTGACACTTCTGATGCACGGTAAAATTCATACTTGCTAACCCGTCTACTATTTTTCTATGCTAAGCATGTGACATTTCAAATCAAAAATTCCCTCTATATTGTTCGAAATCGTTTTCAATTAAATTTCAGAAATGGTTAGAAAATTTAAAAATAATACTTGCTTTTTTTCAAAACTTTCACAAAAATATTTTCTATAAAAAATCAAAGGTTTTTTTTTAAAAGCATTTGTTTTTATCCTTTCAAAACAATTAAGCCACATCTTACGCAGTCGGAATTTATCAATGAGTTAACATCCCTGATTGTCTCTTTCCTACTGCACGATAAATTTTCAAATTTCTAAAACTTTTTCTTTTATTCTAGAACAACAATCAGCACACATGTTCATTTATAAATTTCAGCTTTTAAGGCATAGTGATAGTGACCCGTGGTTTCACAACAACCTTTCTCTGTCCTTCGCTAACTAAAATTTTAGTACTTTTTAGGACTTAACCTTACTTTTCTTTTAGTAGCTAATTTAATAAATTTTCCTAATTTATTTTATAGACTTCCAATCTTTTATTGCATTAGTTAAGTGTTCTTTATGAGATTTCCTTATTTATACTATTTTCCAATAAATACTGTGGTCCATAGAAAACAAATGAAAATGAACATCTTTCATTAACATCATACGCATTTTTATATAACATAAAAAACTAATGCATACAAACCAAACCTAAAAGAAATAATTGCCGGAAGCTGCCCTTCAACATAAACTGACATTAATGATGTTGTGGCCTAATCACTTCTTACTTAAATTAAATGGATCTCTCAAACATGTCATTCTACAGTAACCCACATATCTTAACTTTCCTTTTTGGCTTCCAATAATTAAGGTCCATTCATTACTTCCATTATCACCACCAATTATATTACTATCTTCTTTTAATCCAAATATTTTGAAGTATTCTCAAACTTTGGTATATGCTTTCTTTTTTTTAATCTTTCATATAGGTATACTCTAAAACTCGCAGAAATATACTTTGATATCATTTCCCATTTCCTTATGGGTCCTTCTTTATGGTCTTCACCCATGTTTAAGAAAACATTCCTAGGCTCAAACTAATATTCCTTATGTCAAACGGGGGTCCACTATTGCTATTCTATGAGCATTCATCGTTATTTTACTCATAGCCTTCACTTTTACCCTGTCTTACCTATGCAATCATCCTATCTACTCCATATTTAAAACTTGGTCTGGTTTTTGCCACTTTTTCTAAATTAAACTTCACAGTTATATAGTACTTAATCTCAAAAAAATTATCTTTCTATAAACTTAGAAACTTTTTAATTAAATCCTTTAATGTTTGGTTTCAAAATGGGACCATGAAAATCTTCTTATTTTAACCAATGTTAATTATAGATGTCTTAACTTTTAAAACTATAATTTAGAATTTATCAATTCAATTTATTTATTAAGCTTAAAATGGAATGTGAGAAATTAAATTTTTTTTCTAAAAGCTCCTTTCATTTTCCTACAAAACCTTTCACAACAAAGATTTTACTTCTTAAATTTGGGATTTACGAACCATTTATTAAGTTTTTCTTTTAAAAACTCAGTTGTTATACCAAATTATTTCTTTAAAGATACACTTTACAATGTTTTTAAAACATCTTTTACAATTTTAAATAATAAAATTGGAGTAGACAGGGACAACTTCCATTATATTATTTTCTTAATACTCATGCTACTTCCACTTTCAACCTTAACGGGGGTTCTAATAGCATATAAGGGGGACTTCCAAAAAGGTATGTGCAAATTATTGTACATTTGCATAAACTATCCATTTTTCTTTCTTTTAATTTCCTATATTATTTCTAATTACTAACGTTATTTTATATAAGATTCTAACATTGTTTCTATTTACATTTCATAGTGTTGCTACTATTTAACTTTCTTCTACTAAACTACTCTTATTTAAATTGCTTCCGTTTATATAGTTTTCTCTAAATTGATTGTCTTCTTTACTGAACCACCATAGTGCGTTCACCTACTGCTTGTTTTCAAGTTCTTATCTCCTTTCCTCATTCTATTTACCCCATTTTAAACTTGTATCACTTCCTATTGTCCACCCCTAAAAAGAATTTTATAACTTAAAATTTTCTTTTCAGAAAAATCAACAAGCTATATACGCTCTACTATTTTTCAAAATAAATAGCTTTTTATAAAATCCCATTTACTGAAATTCTCGGTCCAACAAATTTTAAATTTTCTATTAAAACTCTCTTTAGTAATAAGGATTTTTTCTAAAATTTAATATTTATTTTCTTTTTAAAAATAGATTTTTTTCTACTTTAACAAATCCCTTGAAAATCATTTCAAATAAATTATTTATATATTTTTCTCAAACTTTTTTTATTAAAATCATTTCGGCTTTTATACAAAATTCTTTCATATGGGGTCAGACTCAGAGTGGATTTTTTTGTCCATTCTTTTGGACTTTTCTTCTTTTCTACTTACTTCTGACTTATCTTCCTTCAGAATATATTAAAAATCCGGCTATCATCTTGAAGTGATTACTACACACCTTTCTTTAGGAACTTATTTAATTCTTACTGTTATATATCTTCAACATATAGATTCTTACTTTTCCATTTATTTGGACCTATTGTACATCATCAATCGACAATCCTATGGAGATCTACAACCGTTGAGCAATCTGTGCTCTACAAGGGAGTTAATACTATCCAGCTTCAGGGGCCCTTCCATATGCTCCACTCATACTCTTCTTAAGTCAATGCCTTCCAATACGACCTACTTCCCATGGGGTAATCGGGATAGGTGTATATCTTCAACTTCATCTATTATTCCAACTTATAGTCGCATTATCCATCTTTTTAGAATATGATTGCAACTACTTTTATAGTCGGAATTTGTAGAGTTTGGCATATAATATATATAATTATTGGTAAAAATACAAATACGTTCACTCTGCATATTCAAATTTTCTATGATCGATCAACCTAAGCTCTGATACCAAATGTGACAACCCACACTCCAGTAGGCCCGAATTTTCGTTATATTGAAAAATAAAGTCCACGAAAGTACGGATCGTTGGTTTTGGTATCCTACAAATAAACAAATGCATATCAGAGCAACCATCGATATAAATTCACAACGGAATAGTAACATATAATAAAAATATATGGCTACTGACCAAGGTTGACACTTTTGATACCTAGTGTCTTTGTCAATGTCAAGCATGCATAAGGAAATTTGTCCTTCCATCATTCCCGCCTTGCACCAGTACATGTCCTTCTAAAGCTATCCCATGGGTTGTAATGAGAAGGGGGTCAGAATAACGTTCTGGTGATGGGCAAATTACACACTTTATACATAATAATAGTTTATGCCAATTGCCTTACATGTTATGTTTTTTATTTTACTTAGTCGTCTCGACTTCAGCACGCGTATGATACGCCACATCCACTCATGTAGACAATAACTATATATATGTATGTATATATATAAAAGTACCACAGTCCCCTTTTAGACCAAGATAATATCCCCACTAGTATCCATAACCAACACCTCGTTAGGATCCATCATCAATGAAGTATCACATCCTTCTCGCCCATGCATACCAACAAAATCCCATAGTGGTTAATAATGACATCACAATAGTTTAGCCGTATTCTACTCTTATTCGAAAGATTCCATCAAAGGGTTATCTGCCCTTGCCTCCTATCACAAAAAAACTAGAAAACAGCTATGAGGTGGTGCATGTCCTAAGTGGAATCTACACTAATACAAGGCATAGTCCGTTTAGGCGTAACTCTCGGTCTTTCCACTGACCGCTCAGGACAGATGACGTTCTCGACCTATGAAGCAACCTATACTCCCTATTTGGTACCAATCACACCATCATAGCATTGAGCCTTGCTCATCGTCCCATTTAGATTGCCTAACATAATCCAGAAAATAACTCATGTTACTTAATACCCCCAAAATGGTTAAAGCAGACTCTACTTATCCTTTGACACTTCAACCTAAGGTGGACATCCTACTTGGTAATCCCTTCACCTATACGCAAAAGTATAATCCCACGGATCCTATTGTTGGATATCTCTCACATCGATATACTTATACACAACTGGTGGTAGCTCCTTGCAGTGGGCAAACTTCTATTGTGTAACACTACTGACCTCACATTCCAATCTATTTTAATGACTATGTCATACTTATTTAGTCTAAGCTATTAATTAACTTTAATAATTCATACCCGTCATAAAAGCATACTTGAGGCTACATATATTTTCATACATATTTATTTATTACGCCTCCAGTTTTCAATTATCAATAATATCTCTTCACTTTTCATGTGTTTACTTCTTATTTCATTAATCTCAATTTAGTGTCATTTACCGTTTACTTTTAACTTAAAAGATTTAAATATCTATTTACAGTTCCTCTTTATCTCTTACCATCTTCTTTTGATTACTAACCTTATTACCAACTCATTTCATTACTTTACCTATATTTGTCTCTTATTGTTTAATTTCTAACTTGTCTTTAATTGTATATATTAGTTTTACATTTAGACTATCATTATTGTCCCTACTTACAATTCTTTAGTTTATACCAAGGGATTTCTGCATTTTAAAGTATTGGAATTACATCTTTACCAAAAGGAATTGTTAACACTGTAAACTTCTATAACTTACCTGGAAGGGGACTTGTGTTACGTTTGGAATTACAAGCAGTTATCTTTTTTTATTGTTGAAATAGACAGTTTGAAATATGGTAAATATCCATATTTTGTACTTCTCTTTCTTTTAGTCATATTCTTTGTTATTTCAAACGCTACACTTTTACACATATTTATAAAACTAGATGATTTATAGAAATTTACATTGCAACACATTTCATTCTAATGGATTAAAATACTACTTCAATACCAATTCAGTTTATAATAACTTTTATTTCATATTTGCTAGATATATTATTTAACCAACAGATCTAGAATTATCATTCAATTTATTAACTTAGGGACTACTTTCACCACTACTTTCCATATTCAAGTACATTTGATATTTAATTCAAGTTAATAATTCACAAAATTTGTAGGCGTGGTTTTCAAATTCATTACATGTATATGTTTAAGCCTACAACTCCAAAGTAATTATATTCAGGCATATAAGGAACAGATTTACAACGATAAAATCTAGTATTATATAAAGATATATAATTTTCTACTCACCTTTTTAGCTTCCAAACCTCCAGATCTAATCCCTATTATTCCAATTTGACTCACTTTTTTCTCCCTATCAGGATACATAAACCGTAAGCATACATATTTCTATCAGAAATCTAGATCTGATAAGAGATTATTTAATTTACATTTGGATCTGGATTTATAATTTACCTAGGCTTTGGCGATTCGATTCGACCATATTCTTCTTCTTTATTATCCTCTGTTATTCTCCATTTATATATATGTATATAAACTATAGTATTTAGGTTGAAGAATTATGGAGAAAAGAAATGGTAGAGCTTCACCGTACTTTAGAAAATATGAGAAGAAAAGTGAGGGGTTAGACCCGTATTTATATGGGTTCAAATGAATTTTATCCGTTAGATTAAATTATTTTAAATCTGGACCGTTCGACCTAGGTCAAATTCACGGCCGACATCTCCTACAGGTCGACCACAGTCCCCCTCTTGGTCGACCACTAGCGGTCGACTGGTCATTAATTTTTAGTTAATTAATGTATGCCGTTAACGTTCGTTAATTTCATTCCTTATATGTTTATTCGAGATAATTTATTTTTGCTTTTGATTAATGTTAACTTACTTAAGGGCTAAGTATTCGTTAATGTTGACTAAAGTTAATTAACGTTAGTTAATTACATTTATTTCCTTAACTAATTATATAATTGTTTGCAATTCGACATATTCAAATGTTAATAACTTTTCGTTTGAACTTCGATCGGAAACGTTGTATAGAAAATTGGTCGGAAAATCGCCACAAATCCAATGGTGCAAGTTTCGTAGCCAAATTATGATGTTTGTCAAAATTCTTTTTGCGGTGTTACTAATTATTAATTAATTCTTTTAATTAATTACATCTTATTGCATGGGGTGTTACATAGCCCAAGACTCAAATAAAATTAGGGCCGTACATTTAGGCCAATCTTTTTGACTTACTTCACACGTAGGTCCATGCCAAGAGCCATGGAGCGGAGAATACATTTTGTCCAACCTCAAGTCTAGACACTCGTATTCTGGACAACCATCAGATAGAAAAGTTTATTAGATGGCCCTAACTGCCAATCAATTAGGTAGCATAGACCATTCGAGCTCTGACGCTGTTGTTGGAACCGGCCTATTTGACAGTGGATGAAATGGGTAGATTTAAAAAAAATTCCTTATTAAGATCTTAATGGGCCTACATAACTTATTAGCTAGGATTAGATCCAATCCACATTTTAAATAAAGTCTTATTTTATTTAAAATCTTTATATTTAATTATTTATATTAAATATATATCGATACATACATTCTTAAGTTAACATAACATTAGAATAAATAAAACATGTGTATAACTGCATATATACATATAGATATTGGAGTTTATATTTTTATATAAACATACATATTATACTTACATTTATATGATAAATTCATACACACATCAAGGGAGCATAAATGCCTAAGTATGTAAATATGTTTTAAATATACTATAATATATATGTATATGGTTTGTATACACATATTAATAGTACTACATATATATAGTTTAGACATATATGTGTGTGTGTATAATATAAATTTCCATTTATATATATATATGAAATAATTATATATAGTATATATGATTAGAACTAAATATGTTGAAATTTGTATGACTAGGTATAAACATATAATTTTGAATTAAATTTCAATATTTAACTTTTCTAATTTAAATCTAATTTTGACTAAGTCAAAGGTATTTTATTTATTAAATTTAAATCAAAAGAACTATTTCAAAATATTTAAAAATAAATATTTACTATGTAGACTAATTCAAATATGTAAATTTATATATGTGCGTGTGTGTATATATGTGCATAAATATAAGAGGGAATTAGTTTAAAGGAAAAACCTAAGACCGATTTTAGTTCGAAGGATGCAAGTTTTAAAATTTAGTCTTAAGGACACTGAATGCTAAATATAGCATCAGACAAAACAAAACGTTATATTAAACTAGCATCAGATAAACAAAATGCTAAATTAAATTAGCATCGGATGAACTACACTAGATGAAGTAAAATAGTTTTCATTATCACAATTGAAGAAATGCCGAATTAATATATTATTACACATATATAATGCTAAGTTCATATAGCATTACACATATATAATACTAAATCCATATAGACTTCGTTTTCATAGTTAATATAACATATGTTTATCTGATGCTATATTAATATAGCATTAGTGTCCTTCAGACTAAATTTTAAAACTTACGTCGTTCATTTAAAAATTTGGCTGAAATTTTTCCTTATCTCTATTTTCTTGCATGTAATATTTATTTCAACACGATAACTATATATAGATAAATATGTATATATTTTAAATATAACTTATATGTAAAATAGTATAATTATTTAATTATTAATAAATTATATTCAGCATTAAAAGGAATTATTTTACAAACTCGTGAGCAATAGGAATATATATAGTTATTATTATTTTTAAATAAAAATCAAGGTTATATAAAATATATACAAATATATCACCTTTCACTTATTCTCTCTTACCAATTCAAACTTTGACCCAAATCTGTCATTCCCATTTTATAGCCGGCCATCCATGTCCATATAGGAACTAAAAATCTCCAAGCCCATTTAGTAATTATTTATATTTAAATCATGTTTAGATATATATATATATCGATATCATATATTGATACATGCACATATAATGTTTATGTATACATGCAAATAATTACTAATAGCACCTAAAAAATTTCTAGGAGCTATCCCATTTACTAAAAACACCCCAAAACATCAAATCATTAGTAATTAATATTTCTTCAATATTAATTAATTTATAATACTTTATAAGCTAATTAAATCATGTGGTATTTTAGAAAATTAACAGATGCGGTTGTGTGACTCGAAAGTGTGAGTTCGGTAAGTGATTAATATTGAACAATCTAAATATTAATGCTCACGCATCACCTTCCATAGTGGTGTAACAATTTGCTGAATTCATCACTTACAGATTTTTTTGGTAAAATTATATTTTGGATGACCTTAAATGACACCGTAAGGTGAAATTAATATACACATGTTCTCTTTGTCAACCTTATAATACTTAAGGATATATGTAGTCTGGTATCAGTCAAAACTCCAACAATATTCAAATTCAACCGTTTATCCCAATTACAAAGTCCTTAGCTCAATAATAACATTTATTATTAATCATTATACTCCGGACAAAGATTTTGACTTTGAGTTGATTATAGCTATTTTTAACATCGACGTCATAGAACTAAAGTAACGGATTCTCGATTGAATAGTGCTTCACTTACAATGCTTCTACTCGGACCCAACTATAATCGTTCGATGGTCACAATGCCACAATTTAATAATAATCAAAGTAGAGTAACCACGTAGAAGTTCTACTGTATTCTCAAGTCGAGAGAACTATGTAACATCGTCATACCGAGATTGCTTATTTGACCTAGTTGTTATCAGCTAATGAAAAACCCATGGATGAGTCATTCTATGATAATCCAATAACTATAAATACGTAACCCTTTGGTGCCCCGAACAACCATGAGTACCACACTACCCATCATTTGGAGAGAGTTATATACTCCGGCCTTGATGGATGTACCGATATTTTTTCTCGAAACACCTTGACTAGGAATATTAAAAACCATAACGTTATTTTACACTAATTAATTACTCACTACTGCAACTATTTGAACTACAATCACAGAACATTTTGTTTAAGTATTTTCTCATTTATATATCTTAAATTAATTACTTAATTAAATATATCACACTATAACAAATTATATAAAAGAAAACAAATACCAAAAAGCATTTTAATACAAACAAGATTGATTATGGAGTTAGATATATATGTAACAAATTACATAATTTCCCCTAAAGCGTACCACTAACTCATTTATTGAGTATACATGCATACCTGTGTGTGTATGTATATTCAATATAATGACAATAATTTATTATATACTAAAATAAATGTATATATAATTGTACATATTTACGTGCGAAAAAGTTTTAATAAAATTTTATACAAATTATTTAATAAATATATATATGCTTTTGTGTATGTGTATGTATATGTCTCTATGTGTGTGTAAGCTATAACTAGATTCTAAAACTTAGGATTTTAGATTTAGTCGTAATCTGCATAGTCAACTGTTCAAATTTAATTTAAAGTGCATGTGTATAAAATTATATTATTATAAAAAATCTAACTTCCATGTTTTAATATGTACATTTGTATATTCATATAATTTTATAATCCATAATCATATATATATATATACACACGCGCGTGTGAGTGCGCACATGCACGCACACATACATATATCTAATAAATATATAATTCTAATATATATATATATACTAAAGTATATTTAAGTTTATTTATATGTTTAAAAACTGAAAATATATTTTAATGTATGTATAAAATCTGAAGTATATGTGCATATAATAAAATTTGATATTTAAATTTATATATACATATATACATATATTTGTTAATATAGTATATACATAAATATTATAATTATGTATATGTATGTTTTTGGAAAAAAAATGATTTTTATGCCATATATAATACACACACACACACACACATATATATATATATATAACTTGTAAATATTATGTTAAGATAATACTTAATGATGGTGTCTAGGTACGTCAAATCATTAGTACCACCTTCAGGAAAGCTTCTTTCAGACAATTTATAAGATTATTTTGGAGAGCTCGATTTAGTGGAGATATGGGAGAGAAGAATGTGCATAAATGAGACCCTTGATGTCTTATATACTGTTATTGTGGTAGTGTGATGAAATAACAAGTATCCACATGTATCTCAACCACTTCAGACTTGGTCTCCACATTTATCTAAGTTCAAAAATTATGTATTTTACTCCACCTAATAAACCCTAATGGCGTTGACCTTAATATTATATTAATGATAAAGAATTTTGGTGTGACGCCCCACCTCTATGCTCATAATAACAAAGAGTATTAAAAGAAATACTGTCTATTATTACGAAGAATAAGGCTGGATAGGAGCGACCATCCGTAGTTGACCTTACACTAATATTGGTTATCTCGATAGGAGTGGTATATACTTTTTATTTTTCATCTATCATTTATTTACTCCCATCGACACACCCAATTATCAGTATAAAACAAACTACGATAGTTCATAATAGTTTAGGACATTAGATATAACAATAACACAGATAATATAAATGCGGAACACAGACAAAAACAACAGTCTCATATATATATAACTGATGTCAGTTAATACATAGTTGACACAATACATATGATACAACTACAACTGTCGACTCTAGAAGTTATATATACAAGTACATTATCGACTAATATACATGAATACATATCGTTCTATACAATGACACGACTACTACAAAATGACACTGACAACTTCAGAAGGTGTGAAAAGTCTTCATATCCTGAACAGCAACTCAAAGAAGAAAATCTACAACCTGAAATAACTCGGGTCTGACCCGAGTATTAAATTCAAAAGAAAATAATACACGGGTCAGTCTAATTCAAACTCAGTTATTAGGGTATGGCAGCAATAATAATCAGATCGTCAAATAGACGACAATCACAGAAATCTCGTATATCCAACTCTCGATACAAGAATTGGATAACGGCAGATATAACACTAAACAGTGTTAAACAATAATCAGCAATCCAAATCGATTTGAACAATTGAAATGTCAATTTAAAACAACAGTGCTGATTGGCTGCAGTACACGCTAACGTGTACTGCCTCGCCAATACAGTCTATGAAATACTCAGAAGATCAATGAATCCAAAAGCCAACTGATACAACTCAAATCGGAAAAACCCATTTCAAATACAACTTCAAGATATGGAATTGAACCAACGAAATAATTTTAACAATCGAAATAGCAACTAAATCTATCAATCCTGCTAGGGCTGCAGTACACGCACGCGTGTACTGCCTCGCCACTAAAATAATACAAACAAACTCGACTAATAGACCAAAGAACTGCAAGGGTAAAACTGCACCCAAATACAGCTGACAAATAGTGAAGAACATACAACATGGCTCAGGTGGGACTGCACGTACATACAGAGGCAGCCACCATGACAACAAGTACGACAGGGATGAGCAGATGCAAGCAACAATGACACATGAATATGCAGTGTATAACCAAGTCGAGGCCGCAAGTAATCAAATGCCCAAGGATGTTGAAGTCAGGTGACTTCAACACACATTACCAACTGACTCGAATGGTACAGCATATAGTGGAACTAAACTATTAAGGAGCAACAAAATGATAGTGCAGATGACAACCATGACCAGAGGTTTCAAAGGGAAGAAAATCATATACAGGGATGCACCAGAGGGTACAACATAATACTCTAGTGCACCTGAAACAATTAAGAGAGACCATGCAACAATACTTGAAGCCAAAGACAATGCAGTGACGCTGACCGCAGTGTGCAATCAGAATACAATGAACAAAAAGTTCTCCAGTCGACCACACTCAGGTGGCTCATATGGAACAAGAAACTAGTGACTCACAATAATTAACGTCCGGTAAAACAACCGCGATCAGTAGCTAGTTCGAGTAAAGCACATTAGCAATTGCAAACCCAGTAAAATTCACATATCAGTGAAATAACAACCCTGACTAAAATCGTACAGTAACTATATGCATAAGCATGAACTCGCAAATGATGATTGGGAAAATATGGTACCCTGGCATGCACAGTTAACTTGAATCGAAAACATGAGTGCTAAACTGGAATGCACATAATGTCAAAATAAAGGCCGAAGTTACAGATGCCAAATAATGACCCTCAAAGTAGTTTTCAGACCAACAGCAATGGTGATAACAGAGTATCAAGCCAACAAACACAAAGGAGAAAAGAAAAAAGAAAAACACCGGTCACAGTAAAGTCGGAGAAAATACTGCATCGAGACAAGATTAATTCTCAATGAAACACAATGAACAGAACAAAAGTCAACGGGCAAAACCAAGACAAAAACTATACGCAGTTCACAATCAAGACAACTCCATGAAGACCAAGGCAACAAGAACGCCTTGATAATCAGAGAATCGAACCAAGCCAGAAATCAAAACTGTATTATTCAAATAATTTGAAAAGTCAATAAACAATCACCAGCATCAAAATCAACCTCAGCAAAAATCAATTCGAGACTGTGGGGACCACGTAAGGTAACCAAGACGCGAGTCGACCCCGATAGTATCAGGTATCAAATTATACAAATTCCAATGAATCAATGGTTCAACAGTCCTAACTAGAATAACGGCCGAAGTCGACACTGAAAGTAATAGCAATGTCAAGCAAATCCTCATCTAAATATTTTCACAAAATTAAATCTGCATATTTTAGGCCAAAGCCAGTGCCGAAAACAACAAATACGAACTAAATCATCATTAGACAAATCATAACCAGTCAAAGGAATCACGAAATCGCGAGTTCGAATCGAACAAAAACAGGAAGTTTAAACTAGATGTGAGTGAATGAATCACTCACCTTATTTACGACAATTTGAAGCAGCCGGAGAGGCAATCGATCGAAGTTACTTGCGATTTTTCCTGCGATCCTTTCCTCGATCGAGCAAAACGACATCACGACACTACGAATTCGAACGAGCTAATTTGCAGTGGGACGAAGAAGAGATCGAGCGTCCCATTTATTTGTCTTCTTGTTTTGATTAGGGTTTCGATAGTGAATTGGGGGAGAGGGGCGAACGAAAATGAGGTCGCCTTTTGTTTTCGTTCGTTTAAGTTAGGGTTTCGCACAAAAAGGAAGGCACGGTCATATGCTATGAATACTAATCACAGCCCCAAGATAACAAGACGTGGGCCAAATTAAAGCCCGCTAACTCTTCAACAAATTTATAAAAGAATTACAACTTTAAAACTCCAAACAACGATTAACATTTTTAGCAATGAATTCTAACCCAATTTAAACTCTCACTATCAATAAGCTAGCTCATTATTCGTTTAATGATGACTATAAAACAATACAAAATCTCGGGTTGTTACAGACTCCCCTCCTTATAAAAATTGCGTCCTCGCAATTTTCCTAATCAAGATTGTCTATAACAATTTTCTTCTAACCTAAACTAGTTATGCTAGAAAAATAAGAATTGAGAACACAATTATCAAAGAAATTGCGTCCACGCAATCATAGGGAATAAATGGATAAAAGGTAACAACCAAAAGAGCATGGCAATGTCGAATGTACAAGCAAAGCAAGTGTCAGTGGGGAGTATTAGATAAGAAATCGAAAGGTTCGACTGCTTCAAATCAAAAGAAACAACCTCGTGGGAATCAGGGATCAAAATCAGACGACTAACAAAAGCAAGAACAATCGAGTTCCAGCAACTAAAAGAGAAGGAAAAACAGAGCAGAAATCCCATACAGAGCACGAATTGAATGTGAGTAAATCAAATTACTCACCTGAATCGCCAGAGAAAAAGACGAAGCTCAAATCTCAAAAATCGCAAATATTCAATCATCAAAACGATAATTGAATTTTCAAATCGCAAATATTTACTTATCTCAAACGATAATCAGAAGACAAATCAAATATCTGATTATCTCAAACGATAGTCAGAAAACCAATCAAATATCTGATTATCTCAAACGATAGTCAAATTTCTCAAATCAACAAATATTCAATTATCACAAGCGATAATCAAATTTCAAATTCAATGAATATTCAATTATTAAAAGCGATAATTAAATCTCAAACCAGCAAATATTTAATTATCAAAAGCGATAATTAAATCTCATATCAACAAATATTTAATTATCTAACAGCGATAATTAAATCTAAAATCAACAAATATTTAATTATCAAAGACGATAATTAAATCTCAAATCAACAAATATTTAATTATCTAACAGCGATAATTAAAAGCAACAAATATCTGATTATCAAAAACGATAATCAGAACTCATATCAGCAAATATCTAATTATCACAAGCGATAATTAGAAACAACAAATATCTGATTATCAAAAATGATAACCAGAACTCATATCAGCAAATATCTAATTATCACAAGCGATAATTAGAAACAACAAATATCTGATTATCAAAAACGATAACCAGAACTCATATCAGCAAATATCCAATTACCTGCAGATAATTGGAAGCAACAAATATCTAGAAATCAATTAAGAAGACTAGAAAATCAACATAAAAGCTTGGATCGATCCCATCAGATGGCGAGTTTTTAATTCGCCGCACGTGCATCTCAGAGTGGCCGAAGCCTACCAAGTACTCAACATAATTTTGGCGCCCATCAGATTGACCCGAAGGTCCGCAGAGTGACCCGAAGGTCTAGTACTGGTATTTGACCCGAAGGTCCGCAGAGTGGCCCGAAAGCCCAACAAATGACCCGAAGGTCCAACAAATGACCCGAAGGTCCTCATAGTGGCTCGAAAGCACACGAAAGCATCAAAATGTTTCAATTAACGAGTCCGGAATTAACCAAAATAGCAAACGCACATGTCCCATAACCACGAGTTTTACTAAATTGTTTAATTCTCTTCATCGTTTCCTTGAAAGTGTAGAATCATCAAAACAACAGATATTCAATTAACGAGTCCGGAATTAACCGAAATAGTAAAAGTGTGGTTCCATACTCCGCACTTTTGCTAAATCGTTTAAATCACTTCATCGTTTCCTTGAAAGTGCAAAATTGTGTATTTTGTAAAAATACACTTTACATTCTCAAACGGACAAGTCCGGAATTAAGCGAATCAGTAAAAGAAAGGGGTCATAGTCCTCGATTTTGCTGAAACGTTTAAATCGCTTCCTCATTCTTTTGAAATCGCAAACTGTAAAATTTTTGAAAACAATTTTATTTATTTTGTAAAAATAACAATTCGCATTCTCAACTGAACAAGTCCGGAGTTAAGCGAAACAGTGAAAGAAAGGGGTCATAATCCTCGATTTTGCTGAATCGTTTAAGTCGCTTTCTCATTCTTTTGAAAACGCAAACTGCTAAAATTTTATAAAACAATTTTCCAATCACGTGATTAAAACAGCAAATCAGTAACAATTTCGATAAGGAAATTGTACTTCTCAAAATACCGTAAAAACGGTTACAAATCAGTATTGCGGAATAACCGCTTGAAAATCCACTTTTAAAATTTGGCGGTTACTGAAGCCAAAGCGACAGTAGCTTTAAAACGTCAAAATCACATCAAAACAATCTACATCAAAATGTAATGTCAGTGAATTTTCATTCATCAAAAATGCCACAAAACACCGTGCTTCAAAATATAGCATTGGTGTAAAAATCCCGTTATAAAAATAACGGCAACAAAATACGTTTCATAACCAAGCATCGGTTCATCGTAAAAATAAATGCAATAACGTGCAATTCAAATTTTTTGCACGTACTACAAAATGAACAAAGAAATCATTCGAATGTATCTTCAATTAAGATAATTCAAAACAGCAAAAATCTAATCAATAGATGATTAGTACAAAAGAAAGCCAGCGGAAATTTCAACAAAAATCACATAACTGTAATTTCTTCGAATCCTCAATTCGGATTCGAAATTCTCAAAGAAACAAAATAATTACAGCTATGTAAACAACAATATTTTGATTTTTTTAAATCAAAAAGATTGTCAGTTGTACTCAGCGAAGACAGTTTCACTGTTTCCGCTGCGCACTCTGATAAACAGAACACAATTCAATCAAATCAACAAAACACAGTTTCACTTTTTATTTTTAAATAATGATATTTAAAAACTTGCATCAAAATTTCAAAACTTTAGTTTTGACTCAAATCACAGATAAAACATCGACTAATAGTTGTAACATATGTTCCATCCAAGTTATGTTTTATATTATGTCCATAAACCCCAAGCTCTGATACCAACTGTGACGCCCCACCTCTATGCTCATAATAACAAAGAGTATTAAAAGAAATACTGTCTATTATTACGAAGAATAAGGCTGGATAGGAGCGACCATCCGTAGTTGACCTTACACTAATATTGGTTATCTCGATAGGAGTGGTATATACTTTTTATTTTTCATCTATCATTTATTTACTCCCATCGACACACCCAATTATCAGTATAAAACAAACTACGATAGTTCATAATAGTTTAGGACATTAGATATAACAATAACACAGATAATATAAATGCGGAACACAGACAAAAACAACAGTCTCATATATATATAACTGATGTCAGTTAATACATAGTTGACACAATACATATGATACAACTACAACTGTCGACTCTAGAAGTTATATATACAAGTACATTATCGACTAATATACATGAATACATATCGTTCTATACAATGACACGACTACTACAAAATGACACTGACAACTTCAGAAGGTGTGAAAAGTCTTCATATCCTGAACAGCAACTCAAAGAAGAAAATCTACAACCTGAAATAACTCGGGTCTGACCCGAGTATTAAATTCAAAAGAAAATAATACACGGGTCAGTCTAATTCAAACTCAGTTATTAGGGTATGGCAGCAATAATAATCAGATCGTCAAATAGACGACAATCACAGAAATCTCGTATATCCAACTCTCGATACAAGAATTGGATAACGGCAGATATAACACTAAACAGTGTTAAACAATAATCAGCAATCCAAATCGATTTGAACAATTGAAATGTCAATTTAAAACAACAGTGCTGATTGGCTGCAGTACACGCTAACGTGTACTGCCTCGCCAATACAGTCTATGAAATACTCAGAAGATCAATGAATCCAAAAGCCAACTGATACAACTCAAATCGGAAAAACCCATTTCAAATACAACTTCAAGATATGGAATTGAACCAACGAAATAATTTTAACAATCGAAATAGCAACTAAATCTATCAATCCTGCTAGGGCTGCAGTACACGCACGCGTGTACTGCCTCGCCACTAAAATAATACAAACAAACTCGACTAATAGACCAAAGAACTGCAAGGGTAAAACTGCACCCAAATACAGCTGACAAATAGTGAAGAACATACAACATGGCTCAGGTGGGACTGCACGTACATACAGAGGCAGCCACCATGACAACAAGTACGACAGGGATGAGCAGATGCAAGCAACAATGACACATGAATATGCAGTGTATAACCAAGTCGAGGCCGCAAGTAATCAAATGCCCAAGGATGTTGAAGTCAGGTGACTTCAACACACATTACCAACTGACTCGAATGGTACAGCATATAGTGGAACTAAACTATTAAGGAGCAACAAAATGATAGTGCAGATGACAACCATGACCAGAGATTTCAAAGGGAAGAAAATCATATACAGGGATGCACCAGAGGGTACAACATAATACTCTAGTGCACCTGAAACAATTAAGAGAGACCATGCAACAATACTTGAAGCCAAAGACAATGCAGTGACGCTGACCGCAGTGTGCAATCAGAATACAATGAACAAAAAGTTCTCCAGTCGACCACACTCAGGTGGCTCATATGGAACAAGAAACTAGTGACTCACAATAATTAACGTCCGGTAAAACAACCGCGATCAGTAGCTAGTTCGAGTAAAGCACATTAGCAATTGCAAACCTAGTAAAATTCACATATCAGTGAAATAACAACCCTGACTAAAATCGTACAGTAACTATATGCATAAGCATGAACTCGCAAATGATGATTGGGAAAATATGGTACCCTGGCATGCACAGTTAACTTGAATCGAAAACATGAGTGCTAAACTGGAATGCACATAATGTCAAAATAAAGGCCGAAGTTACAGATGCCAAATAATGACCCTCAAAGTAGTTTTCAGACCAACAGCAATGGTGATAACAGAGTATCAAGCCAACAAACACAAAGGAGAAAAGAAAAAAGAAAAACACCGGTCATAGTAAAGTCGGAGAAAATACTGCATCGAGACAAGATTAATTGTCAATGAAACACAATGAACAGAACAAAAGTCAACGGGCAAAACCAAGACAAAAACTATACGCAGTTCACAATCAAGACAACTCCATGAAGACCAAGGCAACAAGAACGCCTTGATAATCAGAGAATCGAACCAAGCCAGAAATCAAAACTGTATTATTCAAATAATTTGAAAAGTCAATAAACAATCACCAGCATCAAAATCAACCTCAGCAAAAATCAATTCGAGACTGTGGGGACCACGTAAGGTAACCAAGACGCGAGTCGACCCCGATAGTATCAGGTATCAAATTATACAAATTCCAATGAATCAATGGTTCAACAGTCCTAACTAGAATAACGGCCGAAGTCGACACTGAAAGTAATAGCAATGTCAAGCAAATCCTCATCTAAATATTTTCACAAAATTAAATCTGCATATTTTAGGCCAAAGCCAGTGCCGAAAACAACAAATACGAACTAAATCATCATTAGACAAATCATAACCAGTCAAAGGAATCACGAAATCGCGAGTTCGAATCGAACAAAAACAGGAAGTTTAAACTAGATGTGAGTGAATGAATCACTCACCTTATTTACGACAATTTGAAGCAGCCGGAGAGGCAATCGATCGAAGTTACTTGCGATTTTTCCTGCGATCCTTTCCTCGATCGAGCAAAACGACATCACGACACTACGAATTCGAACGAGCTAATTTGCAGTGGGACGAAGAAGAGATCGAGCGTCCCATTTATTTGTCTTCTTGTTTTGATTAGGGTTTCGATAGTGAATTGAGGGAGAGGGGCGAACGAAAATGAGGTCGCCTTTTGTTTTCGTTCGTTTAAGTTAGGGTTTCGCACAAAAAGGAAGGCACGGTCATATGCTATGAATACTAATCACAGCCCCAAGATAACAAGACGTGGGCCAAATTAAAGCCCGCTAACTCTTCAACAAATTTATAAAAGAATTACAACTTTAAAACTCCAAACAACGATTAACATTTTTAGCAATGAATTCTAACCCAATTTAAACTCTCACTATCAATAAGCTAGCTCATTATTCGTTTAATGATGACTATAAAACAATACAAAATCTCGGGTTGTTACATTTGGCCATTGTATATTAATATACATTCATATGTTTATTATTTAATTAATTATTTTAAGTCTAATATAAATTAAATAAAGGAGCATTTCACTAGAAGGACAAACTTTGCAGTCCAATTAATTTCTAGGACACACATCCATATAAATTAATTTCAAGGCCAAAGTCAGCAGAATAATTATTTTTAAGGACAAAGTCAGCGGTCCAATTACTTTTAAGGACATAATTTCATAGGTTTTTAGGCCTTAGAAACTAATTATTTTGCATTTTTGTCCTTAAAAGTAATTATTTCAGTTGTGCGTCCTAGAAACTAATTGCACTAGCCAAAGAGGCCCTTGTGGCTAATTTCCACTTAAATAAATGTATAAGACTTTTATATACACTTTATTAATTAAATAACTACTAAGATAATATTTAAATAAGTAACTATACATATGTACTTACATTCATAATCATTATTTGTCAATAATTTATAACTTTATAAATTAATTTATTAAATCAATTTTGGTTAGATATCAAGAATCACAATTGTGCGAATCATAGGTGTGAGCTCGGCCTTTGATAATATTTAAAAGTTTAAATATTAGAAATTGTATGGACTTTGCTGAAGTACAGACGAGTTCAGTTGCTTGTAGATCATCTATGTGAAATCCTACTTCTAATTATTTTTAAGCGACACCTTTAACCAATGATATATTATGCATGTTATGTCTCTTTATCATCACTATGTCATTTAGAGTTTAGTGTAAGGTCAATACTCTAATAATGTCTGTATTTAACTGCAATGTTCAACTTTCAAAATCACTTAGTTTAATCCGATAATATTTATCAATTAACTAAATCGCTCTAATCAGATATTTTAATTTTGAGTTGACTTCCAAATACGATCACATCAACCTTCTTTGTCGAAGGTGACGAATCCACTATTGGGTGGTATTTCACTTCATGAGTTTTAAAATTTACTCAATTATGGTCATAATGTGAACCGATATCACGTGATTAACAATAATCAAAGAAAAGTTTCAATACATAAGGGCCACGTTACTCTCAAGTCAAGGGATTACTGTCCACCGTCACATAAGATATTTGACTTGGATACAATAATCTACATAAGATTCTTGGTGAGTCGTTCCGTAATTGAAACAACTATAAGCACATAACTTATTGATGTTCCCAACAGCCACGAGTAAATCAATGTCCATTGAATGGATAACATTATGTGCATCAGATTTATCGATGTCATGTTCTTGAAATCCTAAATGACTAGTAACGGTTGAAGTAAATGTTTATTATTACAATTCAATGCTCATGGTTCTAAAATGTTTTGTAAATGTGATCGTTAATACTTTATTTTATTGATTTTTATTTGTTAACGTTTTAATATATATATATATATATATATATATATATATATATATATATATATATATATATATATATTAAAACACATGTAAAATAAATAAAACCAAAAGCATAATTTTATTTCTAACAAGATTTCTTATAAGAGTTTGGGCAAAAACAGTGCATAAAAAGTCGAAGGCAACAACATAGTCAACCATTTAGAGCCCCAACGTTTCGACCGGTTTGGGGAACTGGTCGATTCGTAGAATTTTTATCTCCTTTCAATGACCTGATGAACATTAGTGATCAATAAGTCAGATCGGTTGTGGGCTGCATTATGAAGTTATGTTGAGTTTTTAATGAAATTCAACATCTTGGATTGTCCTGATTGATAACCAAAAGCTTCTGATGATTGGAAGTCAATATATAATAAAATTATCTTCCATTATTGAAGTTTAATTCACTCATAAACTTCTCAAATCAAATCAAATTAGAACCATATGTAATTGGTTTTTGAGGGTTCGTTTATTTCTGCATCTTTCCTTCGTATTATTGGTGAGATTATAATTATACATTTGTTGTTCACATTAATATCTATAATCAGGTAATTGAATTCCCCTTGTACTCCGATTCATAGTTCATAGTGAAAGTGAAAAAAATGTTGTTGAGTAGTGGATGTAGACTGTTTGATCGAATCACATCAAATTTTTGTATGTTCCTTATGCATCATTTATATGTACTCGTTTACTTTTGTATTTTGTATAGATATGGATAAGTAAGCAACAAACTAAATCCTTTAATGCAAAATACTTTGATATGGGGTTACACCCCAATGATAAAGATAACCTGAGATGTTATTTTCTTGTTTACCTCATTCTCTTTTCCTTGGCCTCTTTTTCTTTCATCTTTAGAACCACGTCCTGAGTAAAATAGAGTTGCTTTTTATTTTTAGCCAAAATTTGAGCAGGGTAAACTTCGCTTCGTCTGTTTTGTTCCTTTTCGTCTGCTCCTTAGTTTTCACTAATAACTAACTCGTTTTGATCCATAGCAGTTTGCTACGTGAATTTAGACTGATAATGGGGAAAAAAATTAAAAGAGGTTAACAGCAAGTATTGTAGAGTTAAATGATTGAATAAGATGGAAAAGTTAATAGTGAGTAAAAGATTAGGACATAACAATGCATGAAAAAGGAGTCATGAAATGCACAATTCAAAAAGAAGACAAGGACAGCAGAGAAAATCTAGGTAAAATTATATGAAAAGGATTGGTTAAATGTTTGAAACGTTTGCAAGTTTTATACACTGAAACATCGTCAATTTTTTTTTTCTTCACTTAATTATTTAAAAAAAAAGGCACATTAGTAATGTAATGATAAATCCATGAATAAAAACCCCTTATACTTAAAATTAAGGCTAAGATACTAACACAAACTTATCCGTTTACACAGTTCAACCCCAGCCTGAAAGTCATAAAAACCCAAAACAAATGAGTAAAGATCTATAACATCAATTGAAACAGTGAAATAATATTTTTCATTGATGATTAATACTCTCCTCAACATGAAAATAGCTATAAAAGAAATTATATACTTCTATTATGAATAATGATGATTCTTCAGATATAATATGAAGATTACAATGAACACTCTCATGTAAATCCATTATACATGTCATGCCTTCATTTTAGCAGCGGCTTCTTTAATTTGCTCGATAGTAAAAACACCAAAGAAATCATCATCTAATACTCCATTGACAACCGCAAGAGCAACATCATCAACACTTACAGGCGGTGCTAGCAGAAGATCAGAAGCTGGGAGAGCATTCAACGGCCTTGTATAATTTTCAGTTGCTGCAAGTACTTTCTCCAGTGGCTCTCCTATTATATCTAATGGGATCTCTATGCCATCAACTTTTCTTTTTCCATATATAAAACCAGGTCTCAGCACTATGCCTGTTGTGATTGAAGAACACTTTACTCAATGAAAATTATATTATGAAATTAACAGCATTGGCAAATACATATGATGCATTGCTTGATATTCTTGTGTGTCAATTCATCATGTTCTATATCCTAGAAGTTTTAGCTCGATATTCTTGTGTGTCAATTCATCATGTTCTATATCCTAGAAGTTTTAGCAATGTTAGTTCCCAAAACAGAATCACTTCGATTATATCATATAATAATCACTTTGATTTACCTTGAATGTATGTTAAAAATATGTAGACATTCCTCATAGTTTACAAGCCAAGCTCGAACCTTTAGAAAATGTCATTGCCATTGCATAAAGCTCTGATATGGTGGAAAGGATTTCTATTTGATATTTGTCTACTTTACCTACTTTTATATTAAACAATATGTACAGTATACTCTAAACTTAAAAATGCAAAGAAGTACCTGAGTTTGGGTATTTTGAGAGGACCTCTGATTCAGCTTTTCTTTTTCCAGTAAAATAGCCAGATGAGAGTAGAAATGATGGGAGATTGTAATCGTGCACCGATATCAAGATGAATTTTGGAACACCTGATGCCAATAGTTGCAAAGAAGAAGATGAAAAAAAAAGAAAAAAAAAATCTTACTTCAGATGAGATTATGAACTAGAATATTCAATAGCAATGCACAAAATCAGGATGCAACAATGTTTGTGTATATCAATCTGTAAATCTTCAGTTTTGCTGAGTTAAATTTGTAGCTCTAAATTGTCAAACAATAAAGTAAAGGTTGAACATAGTCATAATAGAAATTAATCCATCAATAGAGATGGTTTATACTTTATAAACCATAAGACCATAAGTGAAGTAAATAAAACCACAAATTATTCTCATATAATTCTGTACAAAAGTATCATAATCTCTTACCATACTCCTTTGCAGCATTAACTGCAATCACATTTGCCTCTCCATTTATTTTCTTCATCTGCTCCTCGTTCCCAAACCCTCCAACTGTCGACACAACTGCAGTTGCTCCTGGCAGTACTTCATCCCAGTTTGAATAGAAAACATCACCTATGGATATATTTGTTGAGAATTTGAATGCATTGGTACACATCTACATGAGTGAATGCATGAATAGAAATGGAAATACGGAATTCTTTAGTAACCAGATACATTAAATCCCTCAGTGACAACTAATGACGTCCTGAAATGAGAGGCATGCTTGCTGATTAATGTTTGTTTTTCTATCTGTTGTATCTTCTTTTGACAAAAATCTACCAATGAAATCTAATGTAGATAATACAATAGTAGAATGAACAACCACAGATATAGTGATCAATGTGTATGCTCTCAAATTGATATTTTCATCTGAAATCCCATTTCTTGATATTTTCATCTCAATTTCTATTTTTTGAGATTTTCTTCTCAAATTATATTTCTTGACATTCTCTTCTTAATTTATTTATTTTTTAACATACGTAGGAAAATACATAAAAACCAACAGCATGTTTGTTGCAAACATAAAAATAAAATAAAATTTACGTGTATAAGAAGTAAGAACATCAAAATATTGCGTGATTTTTGTCTATCTACTCCAAAACAATTTGACTATTAGCATCATTGTTTCTGCTAGCTACCAGTGCAATGCGCAAATTATACAATCTACTGCAACAAAACAGCTCTACAATATTTATAATGCATTCATAATTTCATTATTAAACAAATTATATGCTGTAGGATAAATATTAACATGCAACATCCTTGCATGCCTTGGACGATGTGATCAACCAAGTGAAGCATAAAAACAGTTATGTGCTTTAAATTAATATATAATATTCTCAGTAAGTCACACAAGCAAAGAAAAGGCTATGCCATGTAGTCAGAACCCTCCCTCTAATAGTGGTTTAATAGCTTAATATATACACCAAATAACTTACGTATATTCTTCTAAAATTAAACATGTAACCCTCTGCAACAGAAAGGTGCATACCAGGAATCCATGTAACTTGATCAATCCAGGACTCTGAATATTTAGGCCGCCCAGACCTGTGAGAAGAAAGTCTAATCAGTACACAAATATAAAGCAGTTTTTCCATACAGAAAACTGAATACACGAAGAAGAAAACAAAAACATAGATTCTAAGGGTCAATTAAAGATACAACTGCTTTTTATTAATACAAAAACAAGATGCATTGAATATGGACACATACAAAAAGACCAACTGATGCACCAGTGAGAGTACGAGATAATATTTACATTAAGGGAAAAAGGACAAAATGGAAGATCAAAACTACTATGGAAAGTAAGTTGTAAAAATGACGTAAGAAAAAAGTATATTTAAGTAAAGATACGACTCAAAATAATAAATTATGGAAAACAACCGAACGAGAAATCATATGGTCGGCCCCAATCATTTGGGAAAAAAAGACTGAGGTGGTGATGATGATACCGATGACTAAAACATGAAGATACATAATACACTAGAGAAAATATGTTTGTTCATAAAATATCCAACTCTATTTAAGCAATTAGCAAGAGATAGTAGAAGAAGGTAAATATTTGCCCCGAGTGAAAACAATAAAGTAAATGAGAATAGCTGTGGAAGCATTTAATGGAAGTTCAGCTTAGGTACCTAACGTCAGCACTAAAGGATCGCCAAGGGTTTTGTTATACAATCATTTTCCAGGCACACATACTCCAAATTTAAAAATTATTACCCAAAACGGTTGCACATCATTTGTACAAAATAGATAAATATGATAACTTAAGCATTTTATAAAAGCAAATTAGCACTTATTTGAAAAAATAGCTTGCTGCACAATGCATAACTAAGACGTTGGTGTTGTAACAGACCAAATTACTGAAATTAAGTATAATGTATACCCATGCAACAATACCTGCTTAGGCTAACGACCTCGATTCCTTTGGAAACTGCAGCTTTACATATAGCAGACCCAACAAATCCAGTGCCACCCAAAACTACAATCTATTGCATATGATTCTAGATTCAGTCAGCAGAATAGCGTAAGCATGTATGTGTAGCATATGTTTTAAGAATGTGGCTTAGATATATACTCTTTCGGTTTTTACATCAGCAACTACATCTATTGGGGCTGAAGATGAATCATCCTTCATCTCCGATGCAGCATATGTGCATCTAGTTTTCATCCTGTCAATCAAACAAGAAGAAAATAATGCAGCAATTGTTTTATTTTACATGACAGTTTGCATTAATCATGCATTGCTCATACCCTTAAGCAATTTATGCACGCATCATTGTAGAACTCATAGTTTCAAATTGGGGCGTGCTATCTACTAAATTTCAGAGTTATAATTGCTTGTATAAACAACTGATATGTGCATAGGAAATAGATCTGAATGTATAAATCAACCATCTAGGAAATCATAAACTCTACCAGACATTGGCACACTGATTGCATTCCAGAACACAGACTTGAAGGCATTATATAGATTACTAATTGGAATTTTTTTTTAAAATTTAGGTCTGTTTTAAAACTTAATTACGCAAATAGACCACATTTAAAACTATTTACAAATATAGACCAATTTTGGTCATGTCAACGCCATGATGGCAAAATTGCACTGACGACATTTCAAAAGGCACCGGTAAATATTTTAAAAATAGAGCAGTTGCATTTTCAAAAGTCTTGTACAGTGTTTATCTGTTTAATATGGATGACTTTTCAAATAGCACATGTTTACCACGTCTTGTAAAAAAACATATGCTAACGACGTTTGAAATGTCGACGGTACATATTTGCCAACGTGGTGCTAACTGTTGGTGAAAATCCATTCAAATGATCAGTCTAAGGAAATAAAAACTCAATGCGCAAACAACTGGATCGTGATTGTAGTGAGACGGAACAAACAAAAGATGAGCACCAGAACAGACAGTCAAAGATCAATGCAATGCAGAAAAAATAAATAACACCAGTATTTATAATGGTTCAACTACCGCGAGGCAATGTACGTCCACTCGAGGAGACGAGATTTTATTAATCACTGAAAAATTAGAGTTACAAGATTGATTCACTTTTGGAGGCTATACATAAGAAGAATTTATAATACAGACAAAATTCTGCTGAGTTTCAGCTCTCTAGGATGTCTGTGAAATTGGCTGAAATTAGCTCTCAATATCGGCTTTCATTGTTGTCCAGAAGCTCCACTATTTATAGAGCGAAGATATGAGAAGGGGTAGCCGCTATATAGCAGCCCTGGGATTTGGTTCGGCATGCATCGGTTTGATTCGGCAAAATGCCGAGCGAAAAATTTGGACCGGCATCAAAATACTGAACGAAAAATTTCCTTCGGCAAAACACCGAATGAAATATCTCGTTCGGCAAATCACCGAACGAAATAATTCGTTCGGCAAATCACCGCTCCAAATCCTTCCAAGCACTGCGACTTCTTCCTCGTCAACATTTTGTTCGGTATTGCTTCTTCTCCGAACGAGCTCCTCTACCGAACGAACTCCATATTCTTCAAATCACCGAACGAGACATCTTCTTCCTCAACACCGATCCAAAATTCAACACAGCTTCCTTCCAGCTAGGATTTGCTTCAACCATCACCGCGACCTAGGGTTTTGGTCTCCTCCTTGACATTTTCTTCAAGTCGCGAATGGAATTTAGGTATCATTCTAACACTGACATGGCTAAAAGTGGCCTATATTTGTAAATAGTTTTAAAGTGGCCTTATTTGTGTAATTAAGTTTTAAAATTGGCCCAAATTCAAAATTTTCCTTACTAATTTCTAGGTACCATCTTATTCATTATTATTGTTCTAGCGCACATGAATACTAACACAATTTTACTCCAAAATCCTCTATCTTTTCTACTTTATGGCACCGCACATTGTATTTTACAAAGACCAATAATCTCATTTATAACTTTTAGAAACACTTAAACCCTTCGTGCAGATACCGCACTGAAAAATATTATAGTGCCAATAACTAAGCATCATTCCAATTGTTCAGCAAGGAGGACTCAAACTTGTTTAGTTGAGTACAAACTATAAGAGTTAATAATACTTAAATAGTTACAACACATACAGAACAAAAAGCAAACACGAAATTTATCATAGTCAGAATTTTGATTGGACACATTATCAGGGTAATACAGTTCAATTAAATCAGTACATTTAGTTCTTTTGGTGAATTGCTTATTTTAGGTTAGTAGATGACTTCCAAGAATTCAACTGGATCATTCATAAAAAACCAATTAGTTAAATTTAACCAAAACAAAGAGTTACCGAAATTCTCAAAACAATCTTATTGATTACATAAAACAGTAAACTTGGGTTTACCTTAATGAAGAAGAAGATAAACGGCGAGAAAAATGGGGACTCGAGAGAGTTGAACGAGATAAAATAGATTCTTTAGTAAACTGAGATGACGATACCAAGGGGGAGAAGTACACTGCAAAGGTCGCCATTGCTATTGAGACGGAGGTGAAAGAAGATGAACGAGAAAAGGCTTTATTATATTATATTTTATTATTCTTATTGTTATTATTTTTATAATTTTACTGTTGTCACTCTATGTCAAGAGGAGTAGGTCCCAAATTCTCCTGCACCTGAAAAAAGAGATGTCCCGTTCGCAGCTTTCCTGGGCCGGGAGGAGTTCGTGTGGGTCCGACGGGTGAAATGACCCATCATTTTACCCCTTTGAAATAAAGAAAACTTTTGGCTCTAGTCCCTCTTTTTAAATGAAATTATATCCACTTTCCTTCATACTTTGAAATACAGATTACATTTCTGTAATTATTTAGCTTATTTAACGCTATTTTGCACAGGCAATTATATGAAGTTAAATTGTAATATTAAAAACGTGATATCTTTCAGTAGATTTATCAAATTTCAATTTTATTTCCACGATTAAATTACCAATTTTGTTATCTGTCTATTAAGATCCATATGTCATGTTTTGACGGTTTTTTTTACAGCAGGAAATATTTGTCCGGGAGAATTCAAGTTGCCTTCGAGGCAAATCCCAAGCAAATATTTGCTGGGGCATATTTCCCTGAACTTCCCAGGCAAATATACGTATGGGGAATTCAGATTGCCTTCCAGAAAAATAACTTTCCCCGTAAATAGTTTAAAAAAAATCGTGAAAACATATCATATATGGATCTTAATAGAAAGATAATAAAAAATTTGATTTAATGGTGAAAACAAAACTGAAATTCGATAAATATACTAAAAGCTATCATGTTTTTAATATTTTAAATATTTATGTAACCATGATGTCCAGTTATGAAGATCCAACGGTGACTATGCTAAATAGTTTCAGGGACATAATTTGTATTTCAAAGTGTAGAAGGATGTGGGCCTAATAAAGTTATTTAGGATTTTTGGCTCACGAACTTAGGTTTTGCTTTTTAATCATAAGTACGTAGGCTTTTGGTCTAAAGGAAAAAAGTTAACGAAAATTTAAATCATGTCGTCGTCTTCTTTCATCTCAACTTCATGTCATCGAATCTTCCCTCTCAAATTTATTTCTTTTCCTCTGTGATCTTTTACGTGAAATCTTCTCTGATTTCTCAACATCGGATCTTCTGCATCCATATTAAAGGGTTCAATGACTTCGATTTACTTCAATATCATCAAACTATCCGATTTACTACAACGACTTTGATTTACTTTATCGACTTCAATTTACTTCATCGACTTCGACTTTGCATTCATCTCAACGATCTCAACAAGTTTGAATTTATTTTAGGTTTTTTTTTGAAATACATTCATTTTTAGATTTGTTGTTCTGTTTTGTTGTATTTTATTTTGTTGACCTTTCATTGTCAGAGTTTGTTGACTTGTTGATGGTTGATTTGGGTTCAAACAATAGCAGAAATATTCCCAGGTTTGCTTTTATATGTAATGTTATATTTATCTATTATTTTGCATTACTAATTCATTATGGTGAATTTCAAACATCAAATGGTATGCGTATCTGTCATTCTTCATCAATAACTCATCCTAGTGGATTTTAAAAATAAAATGTTATGCTTATTTATCATTATGCATTACAAATTTATATTACACAATTTTGTTTTGTTTTTTTTTGCAATAATGATGGCAACAATGTTTAGCCAAATAGTTTGCTAGTTGTTTTTGAACATAATGAGAATTGTTATTCTACTCGTCTAATTACCATGGATTCTTCTTTATTTGGTGTTAAGAATGAAATTTGTGAAGTTTGGTCACATCTTAGTCCTTTTCCTATTGAGATATCTTATGTTCTTGAAAATAATGTTATTATTCTTGACATCGATTCTGATTTGCTTAGTATTGTGTGCTTTCTATATTATAAGAGGAGCCAATATTTTAAGTTTATCGCTAAGTCAAATGTTTGTGCATTGGAATTTGATATCGGTGGGAGTGTTTTAGATACTTCTAGTGTTCAAAGTACTTCGGTTAGTAGTAGTTCTATTAGAAACAGTGATTCACATGTTGATTCCTCTTATTATTTGAAAGATACATTAAAGAAATGTTCTTAAAAAGCTCTTATGGATTTTCCAAATTTTCTTTTGATGGAGCTGAGGATTTTATGGAGTTTTTAGTTGCTTAGAGAAAAAAAATGAGTATGATTTGACTTTTGTTAGAAATTCTCCTGAAAGAATTTCTTTTATTTATTCTTGGTCTAAGAATGGTTGTAAGTTTTATATTAATGCTTCTTCGGATCTTGGACAATTTCTTGTTTTTTTATAAGAACTTACAATTTTGATCATTCATGTAATGTTGATCTTAGGGATGTTAATAAAGTTCATACTTTAAGTAGATTTGTGAACTCATTCATTATTGATCAAATTCGAGATGCTCCAATGAAGAAACCAAAAGATATTATGAAAGAGTTTATAAGATAGTATAACTTTACTTTGCCATATTATTATGCCTATAGTAGAAAGCAGTTGACGCTGAAAGAAATATACGAAGATGATGCTATGTCATACAGTGATTTAAAATAGTATTCGGAAGCTTTGTGTAACATCCTAGAATTTTATCGTTTTGATTTTAAATATTTAATTAATTTTAAATATTAAAATAATTATTTTTTAAAGTTTAATAACTTGAATTCAAATATAGAGATTATTTAACTATTTTAATTGTGAATTAAATATTAATTAAATGGATTTAATAACCTTATTTAACTCCTTTTAATTAATAAATAATAATGGTAAACTCATTTTGTAAATTTATTTATAATAATAAATAGTTCGAATAAATAATAAGAAAATAAATTTGTTAATAAAACAACTTGATTTTTATTGTGGTATTTTTAATTGAATTTATAGGATTTTTACATAATTTTTATTTGGAAAAATAATTATATTTTCGTTTGACGTATATTACGACAAACAATGGTATTTTTGGAATCTCACAGAATAAAATTATATATATATATATATATATATTATTTTGGGATCGTGTCATATTTTTTCGCACGGTCATATTTTTGTTTTATCGTTCGAGGTTCATACGCGAACAAAATTTTGTACGGCGACGCGCCGGAAATTACAAAATAAATTTAACCCTCACTTAGCTTATTCAACACAGTAAGAATATTCAACGCATTGCTTTTCCTCCCTCCTCTTGCTCTTTTTCTTTTTTCCCAATCTCTATAAACACACAAAGTAAGCTTCCATCTTCAAAAATAAAATAAAAAGTTTTACTTAATGAAAAATTGTAAAACAAAGATCTTTGAACTTGTATGAGCTAGATCTATGATCCTAGATGGGTTCGGTTGTATTCGACAGTGTTTGGGTTGAAGTTAGTTTTGGGTAGTAAGCTAGGATTAGCTTTTTGATGAGAATCAAGTATCGATTGGCTAAACAAGGTTTGGATTTGTGGAGGGAAATGACATCGAGTGGCCAAATTTTAGGAAGTGCGGTCATCATTGGTGATACACGACGTTGTGAGGTCGTGGCAAATTGTTGATGTTGCTCAAAATTTTTGCAAAAGTTTTGAAAATCTAGTGGATCATATCTAATATTGCTTGTGTATTAGTAGGTGAGTGTATACCAATATATGAGCTAAATATAGCAATATAATAAAGTAAAAAAACAAGCACGCCGGAGTTTTTATATTGGTTCAGACCTTCCATCTTACGTCCAGTCCCGAAGCTCCCCTTCGGTATTTCACTAAACAATAAGCCTCACTTCGCCGGAGGAATAGGCTGATACAAAAAATAATATTCCGTTGACAATCTTATGTTCAACATAACACGGATATTGACTGCTAGTATAATTCTTCCTATAATCTCCTTTGATAATGAGTGTGAGTTGCTTGAATTTGTAGGAAATAATTTAACCAAAATATATAGATTTTGGTTGAAAGTGATTGCGAATATTAAGTCAATGATAGCACAAGAGAATATGAATATAGAACTTAGAGAATAGTAAATCAAGTTAAATTAAAATCTCAATCGATTGAAGTATTTATAGAATCAAAGAGTTGTATTTGAAATGTTATGACCTATTAAAAGGTCACTCTTTGATTAATGATTGCAACTGTTGAAGGAGGAAGAAGTTTTTTAAAAATAGAAGGAAGCATCCATTCAAAAACGATAGTTGTAGTTTTCTGTTTACACGCCGAGACAGTTCACAGACGTTTGTCCTTATATCACAAATATCTGTGGATGTCTAAAAATAATAAATAAAGAATTGTCACAGACGTCTGTGATAAAAATGACAGACGTCTGTCATATTGTGAAGTACAAAATTAGAGTAGTTTATTAGTAAGATTTGTCAATATGAAATTGTGAGTGTTTTGATCACTCAAGGAGATTGTACAACATATATCTATGACTATAATATAATAATATGACCTTAGTATGATCCATCTTTCTTCAATTGTCTGTGAGCCATAATTTTATTGTGCACCTCGATCTTGTTCTAATATATAGACCTATAATATGATAAGATATATCCTGTATATGTGATTTTATAGTTGTTGTCATTGAAATCGCAGAATAGAGGTTCTAACATTCTCCCCCTTTTTGATGATGACAACTATACAATAGTTAGTAATAAGTAATGAAAAGATAACTGCCTATGAACATTATCTCCCTCTATGTATATGCGTATTTATCTCCCTCTTTGGCATTATAAAAAAAATAAGGATAGCATAAATGAACTAAAAACTATGATGAAATAGTTAGGGAAATAACAACATCAATACTAGTACAATGAACAAAAAATAACAAAAATAACCAATAGTAAAATTGGAAGAAACGGTTACTGATAGTCATGATAATTGTAATTAAAGAAATCGCCATATTTATCAGAATAGTCATGGTAGGCGGATGAAGTAGAATGATAGTTTTCCGGCCATTGCATATATTCTTCATTTTCATGAATAGATAATTCTTGAAATGTTTAAAGATTCATTTGTTGTGGTGCTGAAGGATCGGGCCAAGACATATCATCATTATCTTCTTGTTCTTCCTTTGGTTCTTCCTGCATTATAGTCTTTCCTCGATCTTGTTGAGAACTGCCTTCATAAGAAGATGATCTATGAGGATGATAAACGGGAGTCTGGGCTGAAGGAGGTGTTGTTGGAGAAGGAGAGGAGGATGATCTGCCACAAACTTTTCTCATTACTTTGCACAAAGTGGAAACAACATTTTCTAAAGTTTTCTCCATTTTAGTCATTCTTGTAGAAAAAGATTGTTCCAAACCGACCATTTTAGTGTGCAAAGATTTTTTATTTTTCTCCAAAGCTCTCTGATTGACCGTGATCAACTTTTGATTTCGAAGCATTAAATCACAAATGGATTCATTTTGAGTCGGTTCAGTGCGAGCTTCGAAAATTTCCGAATCAGAATGATATTCGGTAGTATGATGAGAGGAACGAGATTGTTGTTGTAGAGGATGAGGTGATTGAGCTTGTTGTGGAGGAGAAGGAGCTTGAGACTGTTAAGGAGGAACCAGATGCATTTGTTGCTGTTGCTGATTAGTCCATTGAGTCAAGGACATGATTGGAGGTGGTCTTTTGGGAAGATACATTAAGGATAAAAACCTTATACCACTTTCTTTGACAGGAATTTCTTCGAAATGAGAAATATAAGAAGGTACCCCGAGACCTTGTAAAAGATGCATGATGTATGGAGCATATATAATTGCGCGTCGGTGGTGAGGCCAAAAGCTTTTAATTTCATTATGTATAAATTTAGCCCAATTTACTTGAATTCCACCAAATATAGCATATAATGCTTTGTGGTCATTTTTATATATTTGCTCATGACTTCCTAACCGGGGAATTATCGTATTAATTATTATACGATTTAATAACCTAGCTTTTGGTCGTAGATAAATGGATTTCCATTGCAACAACCTATCTTCCTAAATTTGATGTGTCACTTCGTCACGTGACAAATTTCTTTGGTCGGGAATTTCCTTAAATCAAGTCCAGTAGAGGAACAATCTAGTAAACGACCAATTGTGTTACGCTAATTTTCAAAACACGACCATATACACTAGTTCATTACCAACCATCTTCATTTTTAGGTGTCCAAATATCATTACTGCATAAGTTTGCATAAAAAAGAAAGATGCCAATTGATCAATTTGTACCTCATTTTCATCGAAATTGATTAATTCTCGACAACCGGAGGCGATGGTAAGTTCTTGAAGAACATATTCTCTAAATTTGCATAGTTGGTAGAACGGACCGGAATGAAGTCTCTTTTGCTTTAGCTCTTCGAATCTTTTGTTTTCAATTGGACTATTTCAAAGTCATTTTTGAATATGGGTATCGGTGACAAGATGGGTTTGAGAGGAATAAGATTGACCTCGTTTTGATCTCTTGTTAACTAGATTCTTCACTTTGGGAGTCATTTTTGATGAATTAGAGTTTTGGGAGGCTAGGGTTTTTGAGTTGGAGTTTTAGATTTGAAGTAGATTGGGTAATAGTTGAATAGTTGGGTGAAAAAAATAAAGTGTCATTTATTACAGCGAAAACTTGGCTCAGATGTCTAAGGAAGAGTGCCAGATGTCTGAGATCACTCAGGATTGTTTTCCCGAGAAATTTGACAGACGCTTGTCTCTTCTTCATAGACGTTTGAGAGAGGTAGAGTTGAATTTTTTAAGTTTTTCGTTTGAACTTTTTATTTTTAATTGAATATTTTCATAGAATCATCATAATAAACAATTATTATAATCAATAAACATACAAAAATTATATATTATATATTTACATATTTATTTATATATATGTATATGTGTGTGTGTATAGAATTAATCATCCACCGAAGAATTTTTGAATTCAAGTTGATCCCAAGAGTTTGTGTTAGTTTTCTTATCTTGAGGCTTAATTGGAGACCAACTTAGGTGAGCTGGAGTATTAGTCCATTCTTGGTTTGATGGCCCTGCCTTCCATAAATTTCTTCGAGTAATGTTACAAGTTTTTACATGAGTTTCTATTAAACGAGGAGATTTTTTATGTGCGCAATTTTTTGTTGGTGAATGACCACAAATTTCTAGAATACATTTTTCGAGAAAGTTAAGATGAGATCCTTGACGTCGTTTCTCATAATACATTTCTCGTTGAACTTCCATCATTTCTTATTGATAGTGATATATTGCATCAACTTTAGTATTGGGAGATGTTGATTCAAGATCAATCGATCTTTTAGATTTCTTTTCCTTAGGAGAGCAGCTGATGTGATATGTAGGTGATGCCATAATATTTATTGAGGTCAATCGAATTGACGGAGGTGTGGTTTTTGTTGGTGATACGTAGGTGCTATTTGATGAAGGTAAGCTAAAGTCGATAGTTAAATAAGTGGAGTCGTGATCAGAAGACATGTTTAGTTTTTGTATATTTATAAATAATATTTATGCTTTTATTTTTCTTTAATCATGTATAAATAGAATGTATAGTTAGAACTATGTATAGATAGAATTGTTTTAACCATAAATATGTTAACATTTTTTCTTGTTAAGGTTGTTAAAAGATTGACTGTAATAAATTCAAGTGGAAATTTTATATAAAGAAATAATGTTCAAAGTTTCATAATGATGAATAAATGTGACATATATTAATTAATTCATTCATTCATTCATTAATTAAACATATACCGAGGTCTCGTCGTAGCTTTATAAAAGATGATTCACATGGCAGTTTAGTGAAAATATCGGCAATTTGATTCTCAGTATTAAAAAATTCAAGAGAAATAATTCTTTCTTCTACATTATCTCTTAAAAAATGGCGACGAATGTCGATATGTTTTGTACGATAATGATTAATTAGATTCTTAGATAAATTTATAGCACTGGTATTATCACAATATATAGGAGAGTTGGTTACGATTTTACCAAAATCTTGAAGTGCGGTTGCGTATAAATTACTTATGCACAGGCTAAGGCTATTGAGATATACTCGGCTTCACATGTCGAGAGAGAAACATAATTTTGCTTTTTACCAAACCACGAAACCGGAGATTGACCAATGAAATAACATGTGTCACTCGTACTTTTTCAACCTGTCTTGCAACTACCGAAATCTGCATCATTATATGATACAAGTTCGAAAGAGCTATCTTTCAGGTAGAAAAGTTTGTAATCTCTGATGTTGGTTAAGTATCGTAAAATATTTTTAAACGCTCAATGATATGACTCCTTAGGTTGTGCTTGAAATCTTGCACATAGACAAATGCTCATCATAATATCCGGTATACTAGCCGTTAAGTATAACAAAGATCCTATCATACTTCGGTATAATTTTTGATCGAAATCCTTTCCATTTTCATCTTTATCTAAATGATAAACTCGTGCTCATTAGAAATGTAAACTTGTGCTCACTGGAGTTGGTTTACTTGAAGTACTATCCATTCCAAATCGTTTTAATAATTCTCTACAATATTTTTCTCGATTTATAAAAATTCAATTTTCTAGTTGTTTTATTTGTGAACTTAAAAAGAAATTTAATTCTTCGATATGTGACATTTCAAATTCATTTTTCATTATGTTAGAGAAATCGTTACATAGTTTCTCAATAGTTGATCCAAATATGATATCATCAACATATATTTGTACAACTAGTATATTATTGTCTTCTTTTTTTATAAATAATGTGGAATCAATTTTCCCAATTTGAAAATCGGAATTTAGTAAATGTGTTTTTAATCTCTCATACCAAGCACAGTGTGCTTGTTTTAATCCTTATAATGCCTTTTTAAGTTTAAAAACATAGTCTGGATATTTTTCATGAACAAATAAACGTGGTTGTTCAACATATACTCATTCTTTTATGAAACCATTTAGGAATGCACTTTTAACATCCATTTGAAATAATTTAAAATTGTGATGATATGCAAAAGCAAGTAATGTTCGTATAGCTTCAAGACGTGCTATAGGAGCGAATGTTTCTTCATAATCAATTCCTTCTTCTTGGTTGTATTCTTGAGCAACTAATCTTGCTTTATTACGAATAATGTTTCCATTTTCATCTGCTTTATTTTTAAAAACTCATTTTGTTCCGATTACAGATTGATCGGTTGGTCTTGGTACGAGTTCCCATGCATCATTTCTTTCAAATTGATTAAGTTCTTCTTGCATTGCAATAATCCAAAATTCATTTTTTGATGCTTCTTTATAATTTTTAGGTTCAAAATTAGATATAAATGCAACATGACTTATTTGATTTAATTGATTTCTAGTTGAAACTCTTGTGTTTAAATCACCAATTACATTATTAATTGGATGATCTTTTAACATTTGAGGTGGTGATCTTAAAAGATTATCATTATTATTTATGGTATTATTGTTTTTAGTTGCAGAAGTATTATTAATACTATTATTATTATAAACTTCGTCGTCGCGTCATTTTTGGTATTCTAAAAATCTTAGTTAAAAGAAACATGAAGATTTTCTTCAATAATGTTAGTTTGTTTATTAAAAATTCTATATGCTTTGCTATGATCAGAATATCCAACAAAAATTCCATCATTATCTTTTGGATCGAATTTTCCAAGATTATCTTTATTTCAAAATAAAGCATTTAGAACCAAAAAATACAAAAATATGATACTTTAGGTTTCTTTCCGAAAAACATTTTGTAACATGTATTCTTAGTCATAGGTCGAATTGTTACATGATTTAATACATAACATGCGATAGCAACAGCTTTAGCCCAAAAATTCTTTGGTAAACTACTGCTACTAAGTAATGTTCATGCATATTCTTGTAGTGTTCGATTTTTCCTTTCTACTACACCATTTTGTTGTGGTGTTCATGGAAATGAAAAATTATGACTAATTCCCTTTTATTGCAAAAATTTTCAAACATATCATTTTCAAATTCTCCACCATGATCGCTTCTCATACTTTTAATTTTTAAGTTCATTAAATTTTAAATTCTCTAAGCAAAAATTTTAAATATTTCAAAAGTATCACTTTTATGTTTTAAAAATAATGTCCAAGTGTATCATGAAAAATCATCGACGATAACAAATAAATATTTGTTATGATTTATTGATTTTATTTGAGTTGGGCCAAATAAATCTAGATGAAGTAATTCAAACGTTTGTTTGGTAGTAATTTCTTTATTAGATTTAAAAGAACTTTTCTTTAATTTTCCAAATTGACAAGCATCACATAGATTTTAACTTTATAATTTATTTGGGTAATCTTTTTACTAAATCATTCTTTGCTAATTCATTTATATATTTAAAATTTACGTGACAAAAGCGTTTGTGCCATAGCCATGGGTCATTATGAGTGGCGGTTAGGCATAAATCACTATTGTTTTTAATATTCATATTTAAAACATAAATATTTCATTTTCTAAATACTTAAAAAATTAAATTTTTTATTTTGATCAAATATACTACATTTATCTTTTTCGGAATCGATTTTAAATCATTTATATCACATAATTGACTTATACATAATAAGTTATGTTTTAAATTTTCTACTAATAAAACATAAATAATAAGGGGAGAAGTGGATATACCGACGTTGATGATATCTCCAATACTGATGAAAAATCCTTTTGAATTATCTTCAAATATCACAGTGTCGCCATCGATATACGTTATATTTGATAACATATGTGCATTTCTCGTCATATGCTTGGAGCATCCGCTATCGAGTATCCAATTCTCTTTACTTTTAATTTTATTTTTGAGTACCAACAAAATAGTAAAGATTTAATTGGTACTCACTTCCTCTGTTAGGGTCCTATGTGTTAGTGGGTGAAGGTAGCCATACCCAAGTGGGTTTGGGACCTTTAAAAACATAATTATTATCATAAACAATATTTTTCAAGTATTCATCTATATGTTTTTGCCTAATAAACATGTTATTTGATTTAGGAATTCATATTTTGACACTACATGTTTCAGGAGTATTAATCTTAATTTTTGAGATAGGTTTCTTGAACTTAGTATATAGTGTACTATAGTTTCTATGTTTTTTCTTAGCTTTAAATCCTAATCCATTATGATTTCCCGATGGTCTTGATATTTTGATCAAATTTTCTAAGTTTTGTTTTCCTTTATTAAATTTGACACATTATTAGTTATTTTATCTAACTTGTTCTTAAGATGACAAATTTCAATATTGCTAGAATCTAAAATTGCCTTTAGTTCTATTTTTTTTCTTTTTCAAGTTTGGTATTTTCTAATTTACTATTTTCTAGCTCATGTAATAGAGTGGTCTTTTGAGAAGATAGCTTTTTACATTCTTTTTGAGCTGTTTCTAATTCTTCTTCTACTATTTTTTTCATCTTTTAATAAACCAATTTCTAGTTTCATTCTATTTATCTTTCCTATATATTCCTTATTTAGTTTCTTAGGTTCTCTATATTTGTCGTCGAATTCTATGCTAATTTCTAAGATTTCATCATATGTTAATTCAGGGCGCACCTCATCAGTATTAGCCATAAAACATACATTAGTTTGTTCTGAGTCACTTTCACTATCATTGTCAGAGGAAGAGGAGGAACGGAATCATCCCAAGTTACTTGAAAGGCTCTTCGCTTCTTTTTGAATTTCTCGAATTTGCTTTTCTTTTTGTCATTATTGAGTTATGGACAATTTTTCTTCATATGGCCGAACTTGTCACATCTATAACCTTTGATTGATGTTTGATTTGATGAGTTTGAATTCCCACCATTTTGAAATTTTGTCATCTTTTTGAATTTCTTGAATTTGTTGTAGTTCTTAGCTATGAATACAATTTCTTCCTTGTCCATGTCGAAACTGTCATTATTTGCTTGAAAAGCAATATTCTTTTTTTATTTTGTTTCTTTCTTGCCTACAAATTAGCTTCATATGACATCAGATTTCGTATTAGTTCTTCGACTTTGAGTTGGGAGAGATCATTAACTTCTTCGATGGCTAAAACTTTTCTTTCCCATTCGATAGTCAAAGAATTTAAGATTCGTGTAACTAGATCAAAATCAGTGAATTTGACTACAAGTGCCATGAAATTGTGTTGTATAGTTTGAAATCTAGCATACATGTCAATAATAGATTCATATGCTTTCATTTTAAATAATGAAAATTGATTTTGTAAAATAGAAATTTTTGTTTGCTTGACTTTTGTCGTGCCTTCGTGAGTAACTTGCATAGTGCGCCATATATCAAGTAAACAAAATAAAACTAGTGCGCCATATGAGTTATGCAGTAGCACAAAGCATAATTTGTGAAAATTCATTTTTATCAAGTGAAAAAAATAAAACATTCATGGCTTTGGCATTAGTAGTTGTCGTGCTTTTTTGTGCTTCGGTCCATGTGCTTATGTCGGTGGTAGGTGTTTCATATCTAGTTTGAGTAGTTTGCCAAATTTCTAAACCATTAGCTTCCATAAAAATTCGCATATGTGTTGACCAATAAGCATAACTAGAACCAGTAAATAGTGGGGGATGAGCAACTGATTGACCTTCTTGAAATGTACTTGCCACATTAAAAAAAATTCAATCACATGTTACTGTAAATTGAAATAATCGTGCTCTGATACCAAATGAAAGTCTAGTGGATCGTATCTAATATGACTTGTGTATTAGTATGTGAGTGTATACCAATATATGAGCTAAATATATCAATATAACAAAGTATAAAAAGAGCACACCGGAGTTTTTATACTAGTCTGGACCTCCCATCCTACATCCAGTCCTGATGCTCCCCTTTGGTATTTCACTAAACAATGACCCTCGCTTCGTCCGGAAGAATAGGCTGATACAAAAAATATATTCCTTTTACAATCTTATGTTCAACATAACATAGATATTGACTGCTAGTACAATTCTTCCTATAATCTCCTTTGAATGATAACGAGTGTGAGTTGCTTGGATTTATAGGAAATAATTTAACCAAAATATATAGATTTTGGTTGAAAGTGATTGAGAATATTAAGTCAATGATATTACAAGAGAATACGAATATAGAAGTTAGAGAATACTAAATCAGGTTAAATTAAAATCTTAAACGATTGAAGTATTTATAGAATCAAAGAGTTGTATTTGAAAAGTTATGACTTCTTGAAAGATTACTCTCTGATTAATGATTGCAACTATTGGAGGAGGAAGAAGTTTTTCAAAATAGAGGGAAGCATCCATTCAAAAATGACAGTTGCAGTTTTCTGTTTACACGCTGAGAGAGTTTACAGACGTTTGTCATTATATCACAGACATCCGTGGATGTCTAAAAATAATAAACAGAGAATTGTCACAGACATCTGTGACAAAAATGACAGATGTCTGTCATATTGTGAAGTACAAAATTAGAGTAGTTTGTTAGTAAGATTTGTCAATATGAAATTGTGTGTATTTTGATCACTCAAGGAGTTTGTACAACATATATTTATGACTATAATACATTAATATGATCTTAGTATGATCCATCTTTCTTCAATTATCTATGAGCCATAATTTTGTTGTGCACCATGATCTTCTTCTAATATATATACCTGTAATATGATAAGATATATCATGTATATGTGATTGTGTAGTTGTTGTCATTGAAATCGCAGAATAAAGGTTCTAACAAGTTTAATAAGGCATGGCGGTCGCTCGTAGGGAGATAAACACATCAACCAAGCTAATCTGGGCTTACTTGGGAACCGACCGACCCAAGGGTCAGCCGATTTATATGCCCAGGTTACTCTTACATAAGCATAGAAAACTGACCGAAGTGGCTCTAAGAAGAGAGAACAGTTGGACCGGCAAAGAAAAGCATACATGGCCTGCCATCTTGAAAAAGCGGTAGTACAGCCGTAATGCCACCAACTGCTCCCATCCGATGTGGAAAGTAGCAACAAACTCTAAGTTATGCCGCCTGACATCCTGCAAAAGAAGCAACCAGAGTATGGAAAGACAGTTTGTCACCATATATGCATGTATCGCTACCAACCCTCTATCTGGCAACCATCCCATAGTCCGAACCATCCCACGGTCTGATCTGCCGTACGGATCACAAATATTCTTAGGCAATCTCAACCGTAGATCAAAAGAGGCTTGCTCATATAAATACCCCAAGCATTTTACCAAGCAAGGGTTTAGATTCAGAAAACTTAGAAGGATAACACTTCCCACCATACTCTTATCATCTTCAAGCATTCTCCATCATCTCCATGTATCCATTCTAATAATATATATATGTATATATATAGTGAGAATAATATGTACAGTGGACGTAGGCATTCATTTTAGCCGAAACACTTAAAATCCATGTCTCTTTATTGCTAGAATTCCATCATTAATTCGCAATCATATACTGTAAATCTAACAACATCATTAAAACCCCACTCTCTCATAATTTCCAAGGTTAATTAGTCATTCTGTCTTGCTGACGGAATTTTCAGTCAACATTTTGGTGCTAGAAGGAGAGGCCACCTCCAAAACTCTCCACTTCCCTTCAACCTTGCCTAGACTCCACACTCAACATGGCGACAAATGGTGTCAACGCGAATGACAACTCGCACGATCGAGATACCAATGGTAACACACCCGTTGGTATTCCCTGCCCTTTACCCGAAGTCGACAGCGAATTCTAAGCAGACCATATCCGATCACATCACTAGGATGGAAACCCTGAGCTAGGAAGTAAACGGCTTAAGGATCGCACTATCAACTCACTCCATCACGGGCCCAGGACAGCCATCAACTCAGGTGGTCAACAAATTTCAACGCCGCCGGTCATTCGAAGCGCTTGAGTATTAGCGACCCCCCAGAGCGCACGGTTGGCATTTAAAACCACCATCCATATGGCCACAGAGCAAGGAGATAACTACATAGTTGTGGGAGAGCCGAACGACCATCGGGATGGTGAAATCCATAAGCCGCGCCTTGAGCGCCTAAGCGATCAAGCTCAAACCATGGCCAAGGGACCCAGAGCTGCCTTTGTATACTCCCACCTACAAAGGGAAGTACCTTATCCTATGCCTAGGGGAAAACAAGCCCGACCGTCATAGTCACCTCCGTTATGTAGTTGATCTCTTTCCCCAGGTCGCTATCATGTGCCGTATTCCCCTGATCAACCGACATACCACCATGAGCCTACGCTCGTTGATGAAAGGTCGTTCTCGCAACGAGTGGAAGCCAGCCTCAAGGATAAAATGATCCAGTTGCACCAACAGATCTACCGAATACATGGCCATGACGTCGGTGGCGGTCCTGTCCGATGATGAGGACGGAGAACCATTCTCCATAGAAATCCTCAAAACCCACCTCTCAAGATGGTATACGCTACCGCAAATAGACAAATATGACGGGTGCACGAACCCGTCGGATCACCTTGCTGCTTTCAACTCAATCACTAAAGCCGGGAAGCTAATTGGTAATGCAAAGTGTTTGCTATTCCCATCCACACTCGTTGGGCCAACATTTTGTTGGTTCTTACACTTATCTCCCGGTAGCTTCCGGTCTTCGGCACAACTATGCTCCGAATTCAAAAATAGATTTTTTTGCATCAAGAACTCATGTCATGATGGCAAGTAAGCTCGGCAATATCAAGCAGGGCTTGTCGAAAAGTCTCCGGGCCTATGTCAACCGATTCAATCGAGAATCAACCCTAGCCCGCGGAGCCAACAAGAACGGTCTGATGGTCGCCCTGTGCTTAGGCGTGCGATACAAATCCCGGATGTGGAAAGAACTCTAGAAGAGACTGACCTCGTCTCTTGTTGATTTCTATCAGCTCGCAAATGGAATCATGAGGATGGATGATGCAGATTTGTCAAAAAGCGACGACGAGGGACGACGCCCCTTTAAATTTTTCCAAAAAGGAAACCATGACTGAAGAATATGGAATTGGCAAAATCATGCAATGAGAAACCATGATGACGGCCCGTGGTACTGGTCTCGATATGCTAGCTATACTCCCCTGAAAAGTGACATGGAAACCATCTTCCTCGCAACGAGAAATCAAACGCCCTTCCGAAGGCCATAGAATGGCTGGGCCATGGAACCTCCCCGTAGCGACAGTCAATATTGTTTCTTTTATCGGATCAACGGACATTCTACTAACAACTGCTATGTTCTAAAGGACGAAATCGAGAGACTGATTAGGGAAGGATCGCTTGTGGAATATGTCAGACAATAAGTAGATCAGTGGATGGCTCGTGAAAACCATCCGATCCAGCCTTCCCCACAATCAACCGAGGGCGTTGTGGCCATGACCAACATTCTTACTATATGCGGAGGGCCATACGTAGCAGGGAGTAGTCGAAGGGCGCTCACCCGATATCAGAGGGAAGTCGCCACCTCCGGCCAAGTATATTCGTTGATACGACAGGCCATTAAGGCTCCAGGAACGGAAGAGGAAGATCCTCTTATCACCTTCACAGCTCAGGATCGGGGGGCAGTGGTGTACCCTCACTATGACCCAATGCGTATAACCATGTCGATGGATGGCACCAACATCCATCGGGCTTTCGTTGACAAGGGAAGCTCAGTCAACATCATGTTCAAAGAAGCCTATGACGCGCTCAGGCTGTTGGCCTCCCATCTTGAGCCTTGTATATTGCCCATTTATGGGCATGGTGGAGTTGGGATAATCCCCTTAGGGGTAGCAACGCTCATAACTACCTTCGGTACGAAGCCCACCACAGTAAAGATTCAAGTCAGTTATGTGATCCTGGACTGCCCATCTTCTTACAACTTGCTCATCGGGCAACCGGCCCTGACCGAATTGGATGCCATTGTGTCGTACAGCCGCTTGATAATGAAATTCCCAATGCCAAATGGAATTGGCAAGGTTTAGGGAGACCAACAAAAAGAGAGGCAGTGCTATGGGACTTCCCTCCGTCGGGCAGAGAAGGGTGTCCTAATGATTCAAGCAGAACCCACCATCGATGTTAATACACCACTAGAACTAGAGAACACGACTCCCTTAAGCGCAACTCCAGGGATGTGAGACCAAGTCATCAACATGGGATCGATGGAAGGTCATCTCTCTTTGCCAAGACAATGTCAATCACGCAAGTTCGGGATACCTAGACAGGGATGAGTTCTTACATGCTCATTCACCCGGTTCGGAGACAACCCACATCTATCAAGGGACCGCGCAAGCTACCGCTCTCCTCCCTGATAGAAGGACACGCTTGGTGAGGCTGGATTACCGTGCATCCACTCCACCTAGACATGTCAGGGATGCCCAATGACCTGCAGGTCGTCCCGATGCTACCCGACTCGCTCCGGCAAGTGAACACGAGATATAACTCTTGCCTCATAGGGTGCATCGATGAGCTGTATAGCGACCACAATGGTCCAATTCCCCTCACCCGTGATGCTCCTCGTCCCAATAGGACGAGACACTATTGTCGAGACTAGCGCATGATAACTTAGCGCAACACCATGATTCTATCTCCGAGGTTCGATATCCGTAGTGTGCCCGCAAGCAAATAAGTCGGGCTTCATTTTAACCCTTGGGTATCGGAAAGGGCGCTCACAAGCAAATACGCCGGGTCCTTCCGTGAAACCCTACGAGCCTCAACTTCAACTCTAGGTGTCGAAAATGGTGCCTCCAAGCAAATAAGCTGGGTCCTTCCGTGCAAACCCCACGAGCCTCAACTGCAACCCTTGGGTGTTCGAAAGGGCACCTACAAGCGAATAAGCCGGGTCCTTCTGTGCAAACACCACGGGCCTCAACTCCAACCCCTGGGTGACGTAATGGGTGCCCTCAAGAAAATAAGTCCGGTGCTTCCATGCAAACCCCATGAGTCTAAGGCCTCAATCCCCACAAGGCGAAACATACTTGCCACAACATACATTGTGCTTTTCTTTTATTTGCGGGTACAATAACAAAAATGAGAATCTCAAACACCACATGATGCAAAAAAAAGAGTTCTTAACAAATAAGGGGTACGACACATAGCCCGCCATGCTAGGCACAATCAACCTATGACAACAACAAAAAAGAGAAAAAAGTGGAAAGGGAAAAGAAACAAGAAAGATAACCAGGCTACAGCCAATAACACGCGACAACCTCCTTACCCATTTGGTAGGGTCAAAGAGTCAATCTGTTCAGCCGTCAAGATGGCCGACACATGCTTACCCTTTCTGGTTAATTTGGCAGCTGCCTTCACCCGGTACCTATGGGCCAAAGCGGGTGTCACCCCCAAGACCAAAATAGGAAGGTGGAAGTTGTTCATGAAAGTTCCCACGGCCGTGTTAGTCAAACGAGTCGACCAGTGAGCATCCCTTCCTTGATGGACTCTCTCTTTCAAACCCTCAACATCGTTTGGGGGCAAGCAAGTCTGATGGGCGTCCAAAATCCCTCAAAGACACCCTACCTCCTACTCAAATCTATCATCCACCCCTTTCAATCGTGTAACCTCTTCCTCAAGCGATCCCCGGTCAGTAAAACCCTGGTCTCTGACAGCCTTGGCATCGGCCCTACGATGATTGGCTTCTACCACTTCTTTCTCAGCTAACTCCCTGACCCAAACTGCATCTACTTGAAGCATGAGCTCTGACTCACAATCCTTCTCGACCACACCTTTGGCTGCAATAGCCACCGCACGCTCATCAGTAGCTAGCTCAGCTGCCACTCGGGCTGCTTCAACCTCCTCCCTCGCAGCTCTCAACTCTTCCTTCAATTGGGCAACTACATCATCTCCACCCACAGGCCGTATTCTCCTTCAACTCCTCTCTCAGGGGAGTCAACTTGTCATGACCTCCCCTAGTTTGCTCGCAGTCCTCACTATTCGTTGAGGACCACCACGGGAAGACTCCCCTACTTCTCCTACGGCCTGCCCCCTGGTAGGTCTAGCCTACAAATTAAGAAGCTCATCGCAGACCCACATTATGCACATACCTTCCTAAAAATAAGGTAGTCCGAGTTATTGGTAAAAGGAGATGGAAGAAAAATGAGAAGGTAAATGGGTCTTACCATGGCCAGTTCCTTGCATAAGTTATCGACAATAGCCTGTAGTCCGTGACCTGGCCATCCAAAGTGTGGTTGGTGGGAAATCCCCAAAGAATGAGTAGTAGCCACTTGGAAGGTATGTAGGAGTATGTCCAAGCCCTTCCTATCATATCCCGGGCAGATCCACATGGAAATCGTCCCAACTTTCTCTTCATCCTCTGCATTAGGCCTACAATACATGGAAACATCAACATTGTCTTCATAAGCTTCGCCATGAGCACCGTCATTTCATCCACCGTGTGCTCCTCTCCTCCTACGCCCCCCATCGGTCCCTCCTCCTCTATCACTCTGGCCCTCACCTGTTTGCTACCTAGGGACTCCTCAGCACGAGACTCTTTATCAACATGAATCAAAGAGCAAGAAGCGTCGGCCGCCACTTCGAGGGGTGGCAAAGGAGAGACCATCACAGCTTTCCTATGGCATCTTGCCCTAAAAGATCCGCGGGAGGGTCGTTCGCATCATCCAGCTCCTCAAAATTGATCTGGCCCATTGAAACAGGGAAACATAACAAATTAGGAAACAAGGAACCAGCCGCGGTAAGGATAAACATAATTAACTACCAGGCGTAGCACCTCGATTTCGGTTCTTAATCAGAGGTGCACAAGGTTCAGAATCATCCCCTTTAGTGTCTATAGGTCCCACTCTTCCTATGCCCAATGGTCTAGCATCGCGACCCTTACTTTCAGTAGGACCCTCACTTGAGGAAGGTCAACTCACACTTTCTCCAAGGGCCAGGGCAGAGGCTGGCCAGAAGTTCCATCATATTTTGCTGGATCATACTCCTGCCATTCCGATGGCACATAAGAAAGGGCGTCTGTATCAACTATGGGCCAGCCCTCGGCATCCCTTGGGCTAGCGTAATCATCCGTACTAATGCACCCTGGTCGACCCCAGGCAAACGTTTGGATTCTTGTAAAGGAGATAAAACGTGACAACTACCTACGAGCTTCTTCGAAACTGTCTCCTTCTTCTTTCTCTTCTAGCTAGTTTCTGCGGCTTTCTCCATTTTTGTTAGGGCACGAATGGACCGATCTTTCGATAGTAGCCAACCTTTTTGGAGCATCTTGTTAGTCACTAAGTTTTCCAAATCTCGAAGCATATCATCGACCCCCCGAAGGCCCAGCACTTGCCTCTCCACTAATGTCACCTCGACCTGGCTCATCGTTGAGGACCCTGCAACGGGAAAATTGTAAGAACGTCAAAAAGGAAAAAGAAAGAGAAGGGGGATAAAAATTACAAAGACAGTCTCACCAAAAGGTCAAAATGATAGGAAACACAACCCCTCATTCACAGCCCATGGGACAAAGAAATACTGAGATTTCTAACTGGAGACACCTTTCTCTAAAACCCCAATAAAGACCACTTCTATCTTCTTCTTCATCTAGATGTGGTAGTAGGTCCTGTGCGATAACCAGGCTCTTTGTTAATATTAAAGAGGCGGGCGACAAGGCCCACTAAAGGTGTCCCTAACTCTAAGCGATAGAACGCTACGCAAAGGCCCACCGGATAACGACAGCTGTTCGGTGTAATTTGACCCGGAGCGAGGCCGAGCCCGTTCAAAAGGGACACGATGGTGGGATGTAGGGGCAAGGCCATTCCGACTTTCAAGTAACTCAAGGAGAATGTGTAGTAGTTTGGTATGGGTAGTGTCAGCTCGTTTGTGGGCTTTCGAAAATTGGATCAAGCCAGGGGTACGACCAAATAGATTCAACTCTCTGACCACGCTGTCTGGTCCACCCACAAAGTCAGAACGGACCATGGGAGTGAAACTCGAAGCACTATTAGAAGCAACCATCCTATGACAAGATCATAGCAAACATTAGAAAACAAGCATGATGGATGTCTCCTCCTCGGGGACTAACCGGCCTCAAAGCATGGTTAAATGAGGAGGGGCACCGTCAAAAAGAGAAGAAAACCACTGGAAGGGACACTGCCAAGGGGCACCCCAGGGTGGAGAAATGAGCCATCGACATTCTAATGACAATGATAAATGACAATGGAGAGAGGTACATACCCGTTAGTGGAGAATTTCGAAAACTGTCAAAAGATTTACAACAATGGCAGAAGAAATAGGGAAACAGTAAAAGGAGAAGAAGAGCTAGCTATGTTTATTTATAGACCCTCACTAGCCAAATTGTGACCCTTCATCTCAAAAAGACAACCAAATTTAGACTGTGCGAAGAGATGTGACGTTAAGGTCGATTCGGATCCTTTGGCTCAGAAGTTACAGGAAAAAACGGACCGCCAAAGACATCCATAAAAAGACATGTGATGGCAGCATTAATTACATGCAGGCATCCATCAAATCATGCCATTTCGTATCTACAAGTCTGTCCCCGCTCGCGAGGGCATGCTTAGGGGGCAAAATATTGCTCAAAACTTTTGCAAAAATTTAACAGGGCATGGAGGTCACCTACAGGAAGATAAACGCATCAGCCAAGCTGATTTGGGCTTCCTTGGGAATCGACTAACCCAAGCGTCGGTCGATTTATACGCCCGGGTTCCACTTACATAAGGATAGAATACCGGTCAAAGTGGCTTTAAGAAGAGAGAACAATCAGACTGGTAGAGAAAAGCATACCTACTAAAGTCCTGCCACCCTGGAAAAATGGTAGTACAGCCACCCTGCCATCGACTGCTCCCATCCGATGTGGAAAGTAGTAACAAACTCTGAGTTACGCTGTTTGACATCCTGCAAAAGAAGCAATCAGAGTATGAAAAGGCGGTTTTTCACCATATATGCATGTATCGCTACCAACCCTCTAGCTCGCAACCATCCCACGGTCCAGTCTGTCGTACGGACCGCGAATATCCTCAGACGATCTCAACCACAGATCAAAGGAGGCTTGCTCGTATGAATACCCCAAGCATTTCACTAGGCAAGAGGTCGAATTCAGAAAACTTAGAAGGATAACACTTCCCACCATACTGTTATCATCTTCAAGCATTCTCCATCATCTCCATGTATCCATTATAATATATATATATATATATATATATATATATTGAAAATAATATATACAGTGGACGTAGGCATTCATTTCGCTGAATCACTCTAAAATCCGCATTTCTTTATTGCTAGCATTCCATCATTAATTCGCAATCATATACTAACAACATCATTAAAACCCTACTCTCTCACAATTCCGAGGTTGATTAGTCATTCTGTCTCGCTGACGGAATTTTTAGTCAACAGTTGCCAGGTCACGATTTTAAGGACATGTTAGTGTGTGAAGTTTTGGTGAGGGATGTGAAGTGCATGCGAAGAGAAGGCCAACCGTGAAGTCGGTTAGTGATTCTGTTGAGTAATGGTGGAGTTAGGGTAGGGATAAGGATTGGTTGTGGTTGGACATGTACAACTTGTACATGTATAGGGAGCAAGATCAATTTGGGGAAGAAAGGTTTATGTGGGGTAATTAATAATTAATATGTGATAAGTGAATTTAATTATTTAAGTAAAATCGATAGCTTCACAATGGAATTAGTTTGGTTGAGTTTGGAGCAAGTGAATTTTAAGCTAAAATCGAACGTCGTTGGGTTCAAAACCGAAACGCAAAAGCATCAAATGGAATTTCAGTTACTTTACACATCTCTAAATAAATTATATAATATCTTGTTGCTATAAATTATTGAGGCATACTTGGATGATAGTTTATATTGTTGTTTGATTGTTTGTTTGGATTTTGAATTCCCGCTTGAAAAGCAGATGGTGTAAATAAACGTTGTGTTGCAGGGAATAAAAGCAAATGGAAGTCAAAGTGTATACATAGCGAATAGGTCGCTATGGATCACTTCGAATTACACATTCATATGTGTGATTTACATGAGACTTTATTAGAGAGAACCTAAGGGTTTCTTGCCAATATTAATTTACTTATATTTTGATGTTGCTTATATTGTTGTTTGGTTGAAATATTTTTGACATATTGTTCGATTTGTCTAGGTGTCATTATAGTGATTATCGCTATACTGTCACTTATGAAGTGCCATGCCCATAAACTTTTTTTGTGTGTTGAACTTGAGCTTGTATTTTTACAAAATAAATATTTGTACATGTTTTTGCACTTTGAAAATTTTTTAAACTATATTTTCAAGTATCTTGAGAATTTTGAAAATAAAGGATAAGCGTTGATTAAAATTTATAGAAGGAGTTATAAATTTAATTAATTATTTTTCGAGATAATAACGTTGTTATAAATTTAGAAAGAGATTATAATCTTGATTAATTATCTTTTGAGATAACTAATGTCATTTTTAATTTTATGTAAGTTTTTAAATTAGGTTTAATTATCTTTTGAGATAATTAATGTTGTTTTAATTTATAAAGGTTATTTACCTTAAATATTTTGTAAATTCTATTCAAATAGGATTATAAGGATTGTATAAGTATTTGAAAAGAATTGGGGGTTTTAATATATATTCTTAATTATTATTCTTTATAATAAAGTTAATTAATAAATTTATTAATGATGTTTAAAGTTAATTAACCGATTTAATAAAAGTGTTTTAAAGATTAATTATATAAAAGTGATTAGATTAATCTACTGATTTAATAAAGGTGTTTAAAGTTAATTAATTGATTTATGAAAGGAGTTATAAGTTTGATTAATTGTCTATTGGGATAATTAATGTGGTTTTAAAGTTATAAAGGATTACATCAATTATCTTTCAGGACGATTAACATTGTTTTGAATTTATAAAAGCATTATAATTGATTTATTATCTTCCGAGATAATAAAGATTGTTTGAAATTTGTGAATGATAGTTTATGAATGAGAAAATAATCTAAAAGGAATTGTTTTAAGAAAAATAAAGCTTAGTGTAAATTGTTTTTGGGTTTATAGTAAATAATGTTTTAATGACATTTGTTTTGATCCTTCTTTTTAATACACTTAAAAATATAATTTTCTCTTTAGAAATAATATATTAAAGAGTGTTTTTAAAGTGTTTTACAAATGTTTGTGATGTGAAATTCAAGAATGGGTTCGGTTTTAAAAGTTTAAAAGTTTGATTCGGATATGGAAAAGAAAAGAAATTAATTTCCATAAATGATATCTCTTATGTGGAAAGGATTTGGTCATATACTTAGCACTAAACGTCGAGGTATGGAAACTCGTCTCAATCTCAAAGGTTAAAAATGAATGTCGAGGCAAGGATTTGAGGTAACAGTACCTTAACTTGCCCGGCTTCATTTTCAACCGAGGGATAGTACAAGTTTGAAATCAACGAGTAGTTGTAAGGGTATGAGATTTAATTTATATATACGATCATTTTGATTATTCTCGATAGTTGATTTATTGACTGTCGATTTAGCTTTTTTCTTTGTGTATTGTCAATTTAAGACGATTTGTCGCTCATTTGACTGAATCTAAAAAGCGAGTGAAAGTTAAGCAATGTGGGGTTGCTTCAATTAGGGTATCTTCACATCTACTGTAGATTGGATTGGATGGTATGTGTTTGCAACTAAATTGGTCACAAACACTCAAGAGTATATTTATGTAGAGAAGTAAGTGAAGAAAAATTAAATTAAACTGAGGAATTGATTAAGCTAATAACAGATAAAAGGCAATAATCAGAGACACAAAGATTTGTAGTGGTTTGGCGTTGTATGCCTACGTCCACTTTGAAGGTTATTGTAACATCCCCCTACTTGGAGGTCCAAAACTAAGGGCTACGGATGCTGCAGTCATCCATAGTTATTAATCCTTGGCGACCAAATACGGCGGTGCTAGATATATTGATACACAGATCATAAAAATATGGAAAAAAATTTAACAATTCAAAAATACATTTCCACATTCCATTCAAAGTATTTGATGTTCGTTACATAATCCCAAAAACGTTAACCACGTTCAGCTAAATATAATTATTACACATACGACAAGAGCGACATATGAAGATGCCCACTTGGTAGATCAGAGTATATAATAAGGCCAATAAATCCTCCTTTACAAACAAAACACACAGCGAAAAAAGATATCTCTAAATAACTATATGCCTCCTGCACGCCTCCGGAAGCTTTATTCGTCTAAGAAGAGAACCTGAAAACCCTAAACCTTAAACTACTCAAAATCAATTGAGTACCCGAGAGTTTAAGGGGAAAACAAAAACTTCGAGTCAGACATAAAGCCTGGTATGAATAATAGTTTATCATCTCAAATCATTTGGATATCTAGTGAGACCACGCCACTTAGCAGAACGAGTTTTCCCCTCACTAGTATCCTAAAACATTTATAAAACCATATACTGTGCTCCTGCATGCACAATGGTTAAAACATAGTATTTCAAAACATTATGATGATATGCAAAATAAGCAAATCAAATCTGAATTATCCATCCCCATTTATTCTGACTATCTGTCTCAATTACAGTTTTCATGGGCTAACTAATAACCTGTTAAATGTTTATGGACTATCTGAATCGATTGCATAGTTTTCATGGGATCACTAAGAACTAATTGGTAACTCCAATATCTTTTTGTTTATTCTAGTTTTCATGGGATGACTAGGAACCTATTGACTATCTATCAATATCTTAATCCAGGTATAGTTTTCATGGGCTAACTATAAACCTATTGGCCCCTGCTAGTATATTTTCCTATACACGGTTTTCATAGGCTTACTAAGAACCTATTGGCCCCTGCCAATATCAATCATAGTTTTCATGTGCTTACTGAGAACCTATTGGCCCCTGCCAATATCAATCATAGTTTTCATGGGGTTACTGAGAATTATTGGTTCCTGCCAATATTAGTCATAGTTTTCATAGTCACGATTGCATTTTGGAGGAGCTGGAGCAGGTGGCTTCACCATTAACTAGTTACTATCTATTTCCGCTATGTCTGTATATGTATTTTGGATTGTAATGTATGGACAGATAGTTATGACTGTCTAAGTATGGTGTCTGTATTACTATTACTTTGATGTATTGCATTGTCAGTGACTATGTAAAGCTTATGTTATGTAATATATATTATTCCATTTCGTTGTTAGATTCTGTGTTTTGTTTAGTTCTTCTGTTCTATCTCTTTCTTTCACCCTTCATGACTCATCTTTCAATGGTAAGAAAGGCGGCTCGTTACAGGCTGACTACGAATCTATTGACTATTTGTCAATATCTTAATCCAGGTATAGTTTTCATGGGCTAACTATAAACCTATTGGCACCTGCCAGTATCTTTTCCTATATATAGTTTTCATGGGTTTACCGAAAACCTGTTGGCCCCTGCCAATATCAATCATAGTTTTCATGGGCTTACTGAGAACCTTTTGGCCCCTGCCAATATCAATCATAGTTTTCATGGGTTGACTATGAACCTATCACTTGGCCATTTAACTCATGTTACCCACATGATTCTAATTATTCCATGTTACCCACATATTTAACTATAATACATGTTATCTACATGTTCATCTTTACCCATGCTACCCACATGTTAAAGCTATGTCTATTGGTGTCCCCAGTTAGGTTATCTTCCTAAATAACTTATGACATAATAAATACAATGGTATCCTCAAATTATAAGTGTCATAGTTATACAAATATTGGTATCCCCAATGTTTAGTGTCAAAACATATAAGTGTTGGTATCCCCAACTATTGTGTTGAACTCATTAAACCCACCCCGGTATCCCCAAGGTTAAACAACATTTATTATATAAGGTTACCCACTCTACATATTCAAAGATAAGGATGGTATAAACATACCCTTTCGGAAGTATTCCCTTCGGAGGCAAAGAAGAACAAAGCAGCATATTCGAAAGCAATGAAAACAACTTCGAAAGTATCCCCTACAATGGTATAAAACTTTGTTTTAGCTATAACTTTTTATATATGCAGAATTAAGGTCTCTAACCTATTCCATTATGTTCAAATGATGGTTTCTGTTTCCGTAGAGTGGTTACAATAGAAATATGGGCCTACGGTTAGAGAGTTATGCCTATTTGAAGTTTGCAAACAAAGCTGGTGAAAACTGCTACGAAAGGGGCTTAGAAACGCTGCGAAAGGGTGCTTTCGATGGCTTCGAAAGGGTTTCGACAAGGTCGAAAGATGGCTCGAAAATGCTGCAAAAGGGTCCAGAACTGCTGTAGAATGGTGCAATCGAAAGGTGGTTCCAAAAATGCTGCAGAAGAGTACAGAACTGCTATAGAATGATGCTGTTGCAGTCGAAAGGTGGTTTCGAAAATGCTGCAAAAGGGTCCAGAACTGCTACAGAATGATGCAGTCGAAAGGGGCTTTCGACAAGGTCGAAAGGTGGTTCTGAAAATGCTGCAGAAGGGTTTAGAACTGCTGTAGAATGTGCAGTCGAAAGGGGCTTTCGACAAGATCAAATGGCAGAGTCGTAAATAACTTGAAAACTGCTATTTTGCTAATTAAAGTATATTCTTTTCAAAAACTCCTATTCTTTGTCAAATTTCTATTGATTAATGACATACTTTAACACTTTCTTTGCAGTAAAACTGCTATAGATCAGATTTTATTATTTTCAAAATAAATGATTATATTAATATTTTAATATAATTATTAAGCCTTTTTAGTTTAGAAAATTCATAAAAAATCGAAATCACTTGGAAAAAATCCTAAAAATTCACCAAAAATCCGAAATAACATTTTCTACATCATATAAAATTTTGGGGAAAAATTCATTATTTTATTATTTTTAATAATTAAAACCCGAAATAAATGCCCTTTTCACCTTAGGAAATTCATAAAATATTCCAATTAACTTAGAAAATTATAAAATTAAAAAACCAACTCCAAAATTATGTTTTACACAACATATCCAGAAATCAAGTCATTTGGAGGTAGTTTACTAAGGTTTTTACTTTAAAACCCATCATTTTAATTCCATAAAAATTCCAATAAATTACCATAAATCATTATTCTATCTAAACAATGATTATTAGGTCCAAATATTATCAACACAGCAAAATACATTTGGTTACTATCCATAACCGAACCAAAACAAAGAAAAATGAGATGATTTACACTATTATTCACCTTGATTATGTTGTTGGAGTTTGAGATTTGCCCTGACTTTTCTAGCTTTCTCTCTTAGATCTTACAAGATTGCTGATCTCCTAAGGTGTTTTAATGGTTGGCTATAACTTCTCTTTTATGTGTATTTTGATTTATGAAATGGTAGGTGAGAATAAGGGAGGATTTAAGGGTATATGGGTGTGGTTATTCCCATATCGCCCTCCTCTTATTTTCCTAACTTATAAATTATAAACCATACTTATACATTCATTAGTTTTAGTGGCCAATTTAATTGACAATTAAATCTCAACTCTTTAATCAACCACATTATTCTACTTATTTTATCCAATTAAATGTCCTGAATAATGTTAAATAAAAATTAGGGGTGTTACAGGCTCCCCCCTTAAAGAATTTCGTCCTTGAAATTCCGTAAGGACTACAAACAAGCACAACAACCATGCAAACAAAATCTAGTATGTCCTACCAGCCAATAAGTCTATATAAAACAAATATAGAACATACTCTCATAACAGCCTAGGATAAGTATCCCTAACCTTGTCTGCTGTTTCCTAAGTACAGTCCTTCACGTTGTTGCTCCATTGAACTTTCACCAACTTGACTGTCTTGTTTCTTAACCTCTTCTCATCTCTTGCTACAACCCGAACTGGTTGCCTAACAACAGTCAGATTCGGTTCTACTACTAGATCTTCTAATGCAGTCGAAGTGATAGTAGTCTCTAGATCGTGCACATACTTACGAAGATGAGACACATGAAATACATTATGGACACTTGCCAAACTGCTCGGTAACTCTACTATGTATGCGAGCTTTCTGATCCTCTCTATGATTGCGAATGGTCCAACATACCTCAGTGCCAATTTCCCTAACTTTTCAAATCATACCACACCCTTCATCGATGATACTTTAATGAAAACTCTATCTCCAACTGAGAACTCTAGATCCTTACGCCTCCAATCTGCGTAACTCTTCTACCTAGACTAAGCTTCCTTCATCCTACCTTGGATCAACTCAATCTTCTATGTTGCCTCTCTCACCAGATCTGGTTCTAAGACTAACCTGTCTCCGGTTTCCAACCAACATGTTGGTGACTTGCATGGCCTTCCACACAAAGCTTCGAAAGGCGCTATTCCTATACTAGTCTGATAACTGTTATTATAGGAAAACTCAACCAAGTGTAGGTGATCTTCCCATGATCCACCAAAATCTAGCACACAAGCTCTCAACAAATCCTCAAGTACCTTACCGACTCTCTCAGTCTGCCCATCTGTCTGAGGATGGTAAGTGGTACTCATCTTGAGCTTGGTACCTAATACCTCTTGTAGACTCCTCCAAAATTCGCTAGTGAATAATGCATCTCTGTCGCTGACTATGCTACTAGGAATTCCATGAAGTCTAACTATATTCTTCATAAACAACTTAGCCAAAACAGGTGCCGTTCTGGTTGACTTTACCGGAATGAAATGGATACTCTCGGTCAACCTGTCCACAATGACCCATATACTTTCATTTCCTTTATTCGTCCTTGGCAACCCGTTTATAAAATCCATCGATATCGAATCCCAATTCTAGACTGGAATATCTAAAGTCTAAAGCAACCCACTCGGCTTCTGATGTTCGGCCTTCACTTGTTGACAGTTAACACACTGCCTAACCCACCAGCCAACATCCCTCTTCATGTCTTCCCAATAGAAGCTCCTCTTAATATCTTGATACATCTTGGTCCCTCTAGGATGAATCGTAAACTTCGGTCGATGAAATTCCTCTAGCACCTCTCTCTTTAAGTTCTCTACATTCGGAACACATAACCGTCCCTTCTTTATCAACCATTCTCTTTGGTCAAGACTAAAATCTTTTAGGTCATTAACCTCAAATTCTTTCTCAAGCCTTCTAATCCTCTTGGCTAAAACTGGATCCCTCTGCTTAGAAACTATGCTCTCGATCAGCACTGGTCGAACTTCTAAACAAGACAACATGGAAGTACCGTGACTAGAACTAGCAGTAGATCTCAACTGCACACCACAACTGGCTAAAGCTTCTAGATCCTTCCATTCTGCTAACATCACTAGCACCACATTCTGATGTTTTCTACTGAGGGCATCTGCTACCTTATTTCCTTTCCCAGGAGTATACTCTATACCGAAATCTTAGGCAGCCAAAAACTCCAGCCATCTCTGCTGCCTCATATTCAAATCCTTCTGAGAGAATAAATACTTTAATGACTTATGATTGGTATACAACTCAAATCTTTCCCTTAAGAGATAATGCCTCCAAATCTTCAAGGAAAATATCACCGCATCTAAATCTAGGTCATGAGTAGGATATCTAACTTTGTGTAGTCTAAGCTGCCTTGATGCGTAAGCAATGACTTTGCCCCTTTGCATCAATACTGCTCCCAATCTAGTCCCACATGCATCAGTATATACTACCAACCCTTGGTTACCGTCTGCAACTACTAACACTGGCACATTGGTTAACAAATGCTTTAACTTAAGGAATCCTTCCTCACATTTGTTGAACCAAACAAACTTGACATCCTTCCTGGTCAACTTAGTCAAAGGTGCTGCTATCCGTGAGAAATCCTTATTGAATCTCCAATAATAGCCGGCAAGTTCAAGAAAACTCCTGATCTCGGTTATCGTCTCTGGTCTCTTCCAATTATTGACTACCTCGATCTTAATTGGATCATTTGACAATCCTTCCTTTGAAACCACATGACCAAGAAATTTAACCCCTTTCTTCCAGAAATGACACATGGAAAACTTCGCCTTCAACTGATTCTGCCTCGGCGTCTCCAACACCACTCTAAGATGAATCTTATGCTCTCTTTCATCTTTTGAGTATACTAAAATGTCATATACGAATACCAACACGAACCTATCTAAGTGCTCTTAGAAAACCCGGTTCATCAAATCAACGAAGAAAGCAGGTGCATTTGTCAATCCAAATGGCATCACCAACCACTCATACGAAACATATCTAGTCCGAAATGCCATCGCAGGAATGCTATCCTTTGCCACTCGCAACTGATGGAACCCCATCGCCAAATCCAATTGGAAAAATACTCTAGCTCCACTCAACCGATCAAACAGATCATCTATCTTAGGCAGAGGGTACCTATTCTTGATCGTCTTTTCGTTTAATTTACGATAGTCGATGCACATCCTTAACGACCCATCTGGTTTCTTTACAAACACCGCGGCCGCTCCCTAAGGCAAACTGATTTGTCTAATAGAATTTCTTCCCTCACTGCACCTTTAATTCCTTCATCTTTGTCGTTGTCATTCTGCTAGGTGGTTCACTGACAGGTTCAGCTCCCGGTATAAGGTCTATCCAAAACTCTACAGCTTGTTTCGATGGTAGTCCAGTAACTGGCTCAAATACATCTGCAAATTCTCTTGCTACACGAACCTGACTGACCTCATCTCCAACCTCCATGGCACTTAACAAAGCACAAACACTCTTACTGGAATTCTCCACCGAGAAGATGATTCGGTTATGACTATCTGGGTGCCTCAACGATATTTCCCGATCCTGGCAAAATATCCTAGTCTCATACTTACCCAACCAATCCATACCCAAAATGATCCTGAAATCTACGAAATCAAAGACATACAAACTACATGCAAACTTATGACCTAACAAATCAAGTTCTAACTGGTCACATCTCATCCCAAGAGTTGCATGCCCTCCTATTGGATTTGCAACCCTTAAGGAAGTAACAAGGTATGTGGGTTCTATACATAAATCAAATACTGTGATATAAACGAGTGTGATGCACGGGTATCAAAAAGTATCCTAACCGGTATACTCGGAATCAAAAGCATACCTTCCATCATAGTTTTCCCTTTCTCTACTGCAGTAGGTCTAGAAGAAGATGGTGGTCCAATAGCAAACACCTTCCATTTGTTTGCCGGGACTGGCTCTGGACACTGGCTCTTATAATGCCCAACTTGGTCGCGGTTGAAGCATTTCACATTCTTCTTCTCTACAGGCTTCTTTCCTTTACCAGTTCTGCACTCGTTGGCATAATGGCCCTTCTTATCACACTTATAACACAGTAAATCAGCCTGCGCCTTCTTGGCAGCATCCCCTTCCTAGGATCCTTTCTTCTTGAAGAATTTCCTTTTCTTTCCCTAAAGGCCCTGGGGCTCAACTGGTTTCTCCCTAACAGACACAGCAAGCATCTCCTCATGGCGAATGGCCATCTCCATCACTACATCACAAGGCTCTCTAATATGAGTCATGGTCATTCTACCTAGCTCTGGCCTAAAACCTCGAATGAATCTCCTATTCCTTCTGACATCAGTGTCAACCAATGCATAACCATATCGAGACAACTCATCAAACTTAGTAGCATACTCGATCACTAACATCTCTTATTGTACAAGATCCATGAACTTCCTCATCAATGCCTAGTTGGAAACCTCGGACAAGAACCTTTGCTCGAACCTTCTTCTAAAATCAGCCCATGTCAGCTCTTCCTCCAAAAATCCGACTGTCACACCGCTCCACCAGTGAAGCGCTAACCCTTGCAACCGTCTAGAGGCAAGCCTTCTCTTCTCTCCATCATCCAAGCCTAAATCTGTAAAGATCCTTACACGGTTCAAAAGCCAGTTCTCAACTTCAACAGCATCCTCTGTTCAAAGAAAAGGCTTCCCTCCTAGACTGGTATAATCCCTGCTCAGCTTGGCATATTTATTGCCAACTGGGGCCACAGGATTGGCTCCTCCAACATTCATAGCATTACCTCTAGCTACCCTTGTAGCTGCTTCAGCTTGCATAGTGTTGACGAAGAACTGATACATCATCCCCATATCTACTGGTGGGGTTCCAGCACTCACATTGGCAGTTGCCTCTTGGTTAGCATTTGCCGATCGACCTGCATGTCACCTTGTAGTGGGTCGAGCATTTCCGTTAGTTGTGGTGCTTCCTCCACCTAGATCACTCTTCCATTTCCGGCTTCCATACCTTTCTTTATCGTAATCTACATATGAGCTTTAGTAAGATACAGAACAACGGTCTAAGAGAGAAGGGAATACGTACTTATATATATATATATATATATATACAAGTACGTTACTATAACGTTAACCCAAACCCCACTCTTATTCTTTACTTCATTAGGATTATGTTTGAAAACTTTTGGTTTATTTTATGTTTTATCATAAACCTATGCTCTAATACCAACTTGTAACATCCCCCTACTTGGAGGCCCAAAACTAATGGCTACGGATGCTGCATTCATCCATAGTTATTCATCCTTGGCGATCAAATACGGCGGTGCTAGATACAATAATACACAAATCACATAAATATGGAAAAAAATTAACTATTCAAAAATACATTTCCGCATTCCATTCAAAGCATTTGATGTTCATTACATACCCAAAAACGTTAACCACGTTCAGCTAAGTATAATTATTACATATACGCCAAGAGCGACATATGAAGATGCCCCCTTGGTATATCAGAGTATATAATAAGGCTAATAAATCTGCCTTTACAAACAAAACACACAGTGGAAAAGGACATCTCTAAATAACTATATGCCTACTACACGCCTCCGGAAGCTTTATTCATCTAAGAAGAGAACCTGAAAACCTAAACCTCAAACTAATCAAAATCAATTGAGTACCTGAGAGTTTAAGGGGAAAACAAAAACTTCGAGTCAGACATAAAGCCTGGTATGAATAATAGTTTATCATCTCAAATCATTTGGATATCTAGTGAGACCACGCCACTTAGCAGAACGGGTTTTCCCCTCACTAGTATCCTAAAACATTTATAAAACCATATACTGTGCTTCTGCATGCACAATGGTTAAAACATAGTATTTCAAAACATTATGATGATATGCAAAATAAGCAAATCAAATCTGAATTACCCATCCCCATTTATTCTAACTATCTATCTCAATTACAGTTTTCATGAGCTAACTAATAACCTGTTAAATGTTTATGGACTATCTGAATCGATTGCATAGTTTTCACGGGATCACTAAGAACTAATTGGTAACTCCAATATCTTTCTGTTTATTCTAGTTTTCATGGGATGACTAGGAACCTATTGACTATCTATCAATATCTTAATCTAGGTATAGTTTTCATGGGCTAACTATAAACCTATTGGCCCCTGCTAGTATATTTTCCTATACACAGTTTTCATAGGCTTACTAAGAACCTATTGGCCCCTGCCAATATCAATCATAGTTTTCATGTGCTTATTGAGAACTTATTGGCCCCTGCCAATATCAATCATGGTTTTCATGGGGTTACTGAGAATTATTGGCTCCTGCCAATATTAGTCATAGTTTTCATAGTCACGGTTGCATTTTGGAGGAGTTGGAGCAGGTGGCTTCACCATTAACTAGTTACTATCTATTTCCGCTATGTCTGTATATGTATTTTGGATTGTAATGTATGAACAGGTAGTTATGACTGTCTAAGTATGGTGTCTGTATTACTATCACTTTGATGTATTGTATTGTCAGTGACTATGTAAAGCTTATGTTATGTAATATATATTATTCCATTTCGCTGTTAGATTCTGTGTTTTGTTTAGTTCTTCTGTTCTATCTCTTTCTTTCACCCTTCATGACTCATCTTTCAATGGTAAGAAAGGCGGCTCGTTACAGGCTGACTACGAATCTATTGACTATTTGTCAATATCTTAATCCAGGTATAGTTTTCATGGGCTAACTATAAACCTATTGGCCCCTGCCAGTATCTTTTCCTATACATAGTTTTCATGGGTTTACCGAGAACCTGTTGGCCCCTGCCAATATCAATCATAGTTTTCATGGGCTTACTGAGAACCTTTTGGCCCCTGCCAATATCAATCATAGTTTTCATGGGTTGACTATGAACCTATCACTTGGCCATTTAACTCATGTTACCCACATGATTCTAATTATTCCATGTTACCCACATATTTAACTATAATACATGTTATCTACATGTTCATCTTTACCCATGCTACCCACATGTTAAACCTATGTCTATTGGTGTCCCCAGTTAGGTTATCTTCCTAAATAACTTATGACATAATAAATACAATGGTATCCTCAAATTATAAGTGTCATAGTTATACAAATATTGGTATCCCCAATGTTTAGTGTCAAAACATATAAGTGTTGGTATCCCCAACTATTGTGTTGAACTCATTATACCCACCCCGGTATCCCCAAGGTTAAACAACATTTATTATATAAGGTTACCCACTCTACATATTCAAAGATAAGGATGGTATAAACATACCCTTTCGGAAGTATTCCCTTCGGAGGCAAAGAAGAACAAAGCAGCATATTCGAAAGCAATGAAAACAACTTCGAAAGTATCCCCTACAATGGTATAAAAATTTGTTTTAGCTATAACTTTTTATATATGTAGAATTAAGGTCTCTAACCTATTCTATTATGTTCAAATGATGGTTTCTGTTTCCGTAGAGTGGTTATAATAGAAATATGGGCCTACGGTTAGAGAGTTATACCTATTTGAAGTTTGCAAACAAAGCTGGTGAAAACTGCTACAAAAGGGGCTTCGAAACGCTTCGAAAGGGTTTCGACAAGGTCGAAAGATGGTTCGAAAATGCTGCAAAAGGGTCCAGAACTGCTGCAGAATGATGCAATCGAAAGGTGGTTCCAAAAATGCTGCAGAAGAGTACAGAACTACTATAAAATGATGCTTTATTCGTCTAAGAAGAGAACCTGAAAACCCTAAACCTCAAACTACTCAAAATCAATTGAGTACCCGAGAGTTTAAGGGGAAAACAAAAACTTCAAGTCAGACATAAAGCCTGGTATGAATAATAGTCTATCATCTCAAATCATTTGGATATCTAATGAGACCATGCCGCTTAGTGGAACGGGTTTTCCCCTCACTAGTATCCTAAAACATTTATAAAACCATATACTGTGCTCTTGCATCCACAATGGTTAAAACATAGTATTTCAAAACATTACGATGATATGAAAAACAAGCAAATCAAATCTGGATTACCTGGTTCCATTCATTCTGACTATCTGTCTCAATTATAGTTTCTAGGATTACTATTATCCTATTAGTTTTCATAAGCTAACTAATAACCGGTTAAATGTTTATGGACTATCTGAATTGATTACATAGTTTTCGTGGGATCACTAAGAACCTATTGGTAACTCCAATATCTTTCTGTTTATCCTAGTTTTCATGGGCTGTGTAACGACCTGGGTTTTTGGCCATCTGTTATTAGAATAATTAATTAATTTTAAATATTGAAATATTAATTTTTATAAGTCGAATAACTTAATTTTCTGATATTGAGAATATCCGAATCTATGAATTTTGAAAGCTATACTAAATTTTCAAACGCTAACTGCTGAATATGATAAAATTGGAATTCGAGAATAATTCTGTCGCGTTCGAAATAGGAGTATTTAGTGTAGAACGATGAGCAGTACAAGACGTTGGCACTCAATATATTTTTCCCGCGAATTACTCGACGCGACATGTAAATAAATAAATAAATATATAAGCTTCATCATTTCAAACTTAAAATCAAGCATGCAAAAAGATCAAATCAAGCCCACAAAAGAAAAAAAAGTAAAGTGATGAAGCCTAAACATGGAAATATCAGCCACCCTCATCAGTGTACCTCCAGCCCCCTTCTTGTTTCACTGTCCCCTTCCTTTCTCTTATATATAGCCATGCTTGTTCCTTTAAAAAAAAATCTACCGTTAAGATAAAAAGACTGAGTTGTTCAAAAGCTTGGAGGGAGAAGATTAAGCACAATTGTTAATTCATTTTAAAACTGTGAGTATAACATCTTAGTTTTGTTAACTATTTATTACATATATATATAACTATGGTTTTGGATGAATCTTTGATCTATGTCATGTGTTTATGTGGTTGTTATAGGAATATGTGTATGTATATGTGTGTTCGACATGGTCAGTTCCACCCACACTCCAAAACACTGTACTTCTTCCACAAAAAGCCTCTGTGTCCATGTTTTTTTGTTATAACAGTTAAACCTTTAACTTTAAAAATCAATATCTCAACATCCATTCAGTTTTAAACCTTGGTACCAAAACAAAAGTTGTTTGCTTTTAAGTATAGAAAATTTTAAAATTTATTTCATTTAATTCTATCAAACGGAGAGAGAGAAAACCCTATATAATAGTGAATAGGTCAAATATGGTCGAGATTCAACTATCATAATTTAATAAATGGATCACACAATTGTGATCGTAGTTGAAAAATATGATTTTTAAGAGTGATTTGAGAATTTTTAGTGTTGTGTGGAGGGAGAAATTTGAAGATGATCAGATTTGGGCGTATCGCCAAATTACGGTGATCAAAGCAATTTCAGGTAATGGCATTTGGCGTGGAGGAGTATGGGGTGATGGAGCATCCCGGAAAAATAGAGCAGTGATTGTTAATAGTGTGTGTGGGTTAGACGAGGTCGAACTAGGGTTTTAGGGTGTTTGTTTTGGTCTTGGGTTTGTGGGCAATGGCGAAGAGGAGAGAGAGAGGGGCGCGCATAAAGGGGAACTGATAGAGGAGGTGACGGCGGAGCTGCGAGTGAATTTTGGTGGTGGATGGTGGTTTGTGGGGACGTGGTAAGGCATTTAAGTTGGCACGGTTTTGGTTCCAATTGGGTGAGGAGTTCGAATTTTCTAACTGAAGTTGTGCCATGTTTCCAGGTGGGAAATCGTGTTGTGGTGGTCGTGGGCGACCTGCGAGGTTGGTCGGCGGCGAGTTTGGTCGGCCGGAGGAAGTGTGCACATGCACAGTTTTGTGCATTCGAGTATGAGAGAAGAGAGGGAGAGCTGGGTGAAGAAGGTGAAGGATGGGCCGGGTTTGGGTTGTATGGGCTGAGTGTTTTAAAGGCAAATTAAATTAATTATTTCATTTAATAATCTTTAAATTTAAAGAAAAAACTATTTCTCCTTCATTTCAAATCCAATCAACGTGTGGGTTTTTGCATTGGGATCCTATCGCCGAGTATTTTCATATGAACTAATATCGTCAAGATTTCTGCAATGTAAAAATTTAATGATTTATAACAATTGAAAGTGAACAAATAACTAATTTCTTATTTAATTATAAATATGTTAATTAATCAATTACTTATTAAATGGACTGTTTAATATTAATTAACTAAGAATAAATCATTTATTAAATTTCTTTGATTGACAAGTAATCTGGATTAAAAATATAACTTGACTCAGTTAATTTAAACCAATTCAGTTCTGATTTGTAGATTGATTTAATATTAATTATAAATCGTTGATTGAAGTTAATGATCTATGCTTTGACTTTTATTTCTCTTAGATATTGATTTCAATTATCTTTTGTCTGTGCCATTAAGTAGCTAAACAAATTAAAGTAGTTAGAATAAAACGTTGACACGTTTTATTGGAAGTAAATCGACTTGTACTGATCACTATTCCATGTTTCGGAAAATGTGATGATTACAAGCGAATAATTTTCGAAGGACAGGTCATGATAAAGTAAATATATGGAATGAATTTCCATTGTGAATATTTACACTCTGGTTATAGGATTGTTTATTTAAACAAACTTGGCATTTAAAAATTTATTGTTTTGGTTCGATGAGACCGGGATCGGATAACAGTATTATTAAAAACCACTTCGAACCAATTTAAGCGAGCGATTTGGAAGATTCTAAAGGCAAGATACAAGATGCAGGTTTTGGAGTGCAAGGGATATTTGCCACTAACCCTAAGGGTGATTCTAAAAATAGGTGTAGTGGAAATGGTGCCTTCGGTTCGTTCATCACCTGAACGACTTGTATGGATGAATGCTGATATTGTATCATCACTTGGAAGGCAATGTCAGTATTCCAAGTGTGAAGTGCTATTTCAAAGGTAATGACGTAACCTCAGGCCTCACCAACCGAGAATGGCAAAAATAGGGTATGCAGCAGGGCTATGTGGGTCGCTCCCATTAGGGTGTGTCATCACCAGATCTAGACTCAATATTTGTCCCATTTTGGTGTGCTCCGGTACGGTTGCTGATCATAACCGTGGTGGTGATATATTCGGTACTACTAGTCAAGTGGTAGGCCGGTTCTATGTAGCCGGGGTACAAGATGTTCTTGTCAGAACCCGAGTGCATTTTATCTAGAGGTGTACTCTTCGGAAGGTAGTTCCTTACCTTACCGTGTATGAAACCCAATTGCCAATAAGTTCCTTCGGCTTTAGTTGTATACCTATATGCTGGAATTTAATTAACGTAACAATTTCGACTCTTTATATATTTACTTAAAAACCCTAGGCACTATGATAATATCACTGGATTTTCTATTAAAGTGTTTTGGTTATCGTAAGTTAAAAACCTGTCCGTGTTTATGTGCGACGTGGTCTTACTAGATACCCATGATTTCAAATGCTTTTCAATTTAAAGTAATTTAACCATTTTACTCACACCAGACCCATCTCTGACCCGGAGTTTATTTTTCCGTTTTTCCCTAAACTCTTGGGTACTCAAATTTTTATGAGTAGCCAAGTGATCTAGGTTCTCACGATTACATTTTGGAGTAGCTAGAGCAGGTGGCTTCATCATTAGCTAGTTACTATCTATTTCCGCTATGTCTGTATATATATTTTGGATTGTAATGTATGGGCATGTAGTTATGACTGTCTAAGTATGATGTCTGTATTACTATTACTCTGATGTATTGTATTGTCAGTGACTATGTAAAGCTTATGTTATGTAATATATATTATTCTGTTCCACTATTAGATTCTGTGTTTTGTTTAGTTCTTCTTTTCTATCTCTTTCTTTCATCCTTAATGACTCGTCTTTCAATGGTAAGAAAGGTGGTTCGTTACATTTGGTATCAGAGCTTAGGTTGAGTGAACACCTAGGCTTTTGGGTTAGTATCAATCTTGAAAGAGCGTATTTGTAATTTTATATTTATATTTATATATGTATATATCCCTGATGTTTAGATCAGCTTTGATAAATTTGATTAGTGCCATCTTTGCAGTGTATTCCGTCCAAGTTTTCTATGTATCATCTTACTAAGTCCAGGTAGTAAGAAATGAGCACTAGAGGCAGACGTGGAAGGGGAGCTAGCAGTACCACAACCACAAATGGTCGGGCCCCAAATCCTAGAAGAGTAGGAATTGCTGAGGAAGCAGCGCTGGTTCAGCCAAGGGCAAACTTTGCAACATTGTGCAAAGACTACACAACTCTGGGAGGGAAACCTTTTAAAGGGACAGAATCTATCATGGAAGTCCAAGCATGGTTACGAACCTGTGAAAAGATTTTCAAAGGACTTAATCTGGCCGATGAGTAGAAACGTTTTTTAGTTTCTTGGCAGTTACAAGAAGGAGCAGCCGCATGGTGGGATTCTCTAACCATAAATGTTCCCGAAGAAGAGTTCTCCTAGAACAAATATAAGGAACAATTTGAAGCTCAGTTCCTACCTGCTACGGGTAAGACAAGGATGTACCAAAATTTAATGGATTTAAAACATGGGAATTTGTCCATAGCGGAATATGAAAACAAGTTTAATGAACTTTCATGCTTTGGACCTGAATTGATCAATACCCTGTTAAAGAAGAATGAGATGTTTATGACTGGATTGAGGGAAAGTTTTCATGAAAAGATGACGGGCCATCTCAAGGGATCTTTCGTTGACTTAGTGGATATGGCTCTCCGATACGAAGCATTGGACAAGAAGAAGCTTACTCCAGTAGCACCTAGTGGAAATGCAAGTGGGAACAATTCCAACAAAAGGAAGTTCAACCCTAATTGGAAGAATCAAGGAAAAGTGAAGCCGGGCAGAGACCCTCAAGTGAATCATTTCAAGGATTTTATTTGCCATAAGTGCCAGCAGAAGGGCCACATCATGAAGTTTTATAGGAATTCTGAAGTTCAGTCGCAGCAGCAGAAGAAACAAAATGGACCTATCTCTCTAATGGTCCAGAAGACCCTCTGTTTCAACTGTCATCGGCCTAGGCATATGGTAAAAGACTGTCCACTCATAAAGATAGTGTAGCAGCCCAAGGTGTATGCTACAAAGGATGAGCCATCGACTTCAGTAGACGTGAAAGGAAAAGGCGTCCTTGAAGGTACCTTACTTATTAATGGCATTTATGTTCGAGCATTGTTTGATACTGGTGCCTCTCATAGCTTTATTTCCTTAGAATCGGTAGACAAGTTTCACCTCCTTCCTACTATTGTAGAAACCCTTATGTGTGTATCTAACCCCATAGGTGTGCCCCATAGGTGTGGTAACGCACTTGAATATGATCTGTAAAAATGTGCCAATTTCCTACCTTTCCCATAACCTTTTTTGCTACCCGTATGTCTTAGACTTTAAAGGATTTGACATTATTTTGGGTATGGATTGGTTATCAAAGTATGAGGATGTCTTAAAATGTGATAAGAGAACTGTATCTTTAGTAACCAATATAAGGACAAAGGCTAAGGTATCATGTAAGAAACCCGGTATCCATATGTGTAGTGTATGCCTTGTTTGCTATGGTGGTTTAGTGTATGACTTATGTATGTGCTTTATGAAATAAATATATGACTTTTTGTATAGCTTGAATTATCTCTTTGCTTTCTAATTTCGGGGATGAAATTCTTTTAAGGGGGAGGAAGGTAACGACCCGAGTGTTTAGCCATCTGTTATTAGAATAATTAACTAATTTTAAATATTGAAATATTAATTTTTATAAGTCGAATAACTTAATTTTCTGATTTTGAGAATATCTGAATCTATGAATTTTTAAAGCTATACTAAATTTTCAAATGCTAACTGTTGAATATGATAAAATTGGAATTCGAGAATAATTCCATCGTGTTCGAAATAAGAGTATTTAGTGTAGAACGATGAGTAGCACGAGACGTTGGCACTCGAGATATTTTTCCCATGAATGACTCGATGCGACATGTAAATATATATATATATATACACAAGCTTCATCATTTCAAACTTAAAATCATGCATGCAAAAAGATCAAATCAAGCCCAAAAAAGAAAAATAAGTAAAGTGATGAAGCCTGAACATGGAAATATCAGCCACCCTCATCAGTGTACCTCCAGCCCCCTTCTTGTTTCATTGTCCCCCTCCTTTCTCTTATATATAGACATGCTTGTTCCTTTAAAAAAATCCACCGTTAAGATAAAAAGACTGAGTTGTTCAAAAGCTTGGAGGGAGAAGATTAAGCACAGTTGTTCATCCATTTTAAAACTATGAGTAGAACATCTTAGTTTTGTTAACTGGTTATTACATATATATATAACTGTGGTTTTGGTCGAATCTTTTATCTATGTCAAGTGTTTATGTGGTTGTTATGGGAATATGTGTATGTATATGTGTGTTCGACATGGTCAGTTCCACCCACACTCCAAAACAATGTACTTCTTCCACAAAAAGCCTCTCTGTTCATGTTTTTTTTGTTAAAACAATTAAACCTTTAACTTTAAAAATAAATATCTCAACATTCATTTAGTTTTAAACCTTGGTACCAAAACAAAAGATGTTTGTTTTTAAGTATAGAATATTTTAAAATTTATTTCATTTAATTCTATCAAGTAGAGAGAGAAAACCCCATATAACAGTGAATAGGTCAAACATGGTCGAGATTCAACTATCATAATTTAATAAATGGATCACACAGTTGTGATCGTAGTTGAAAAATATGATTTTTAAAGTGATTTGAGAATTTTTAGTGTTGTGTGGAGGGAGAAATTTGGAGATGATCAAATTTGGGCGTATCGCCAAATTCCGAAGATCTAAGCAATTTCAGGCAATGGCATTTGGCATGGAGGAGGATGGGGTGATGGGGGGCATCCAGTAAAAATGGAGCGGTGATTTTTAATAGTGTGTGGGCTAGACGATGTTGATCTTGGGTGATTTTTTGGTCTCGAGTTCGTGGGAAATGGCGAAGAGGAGAGAGGGGTGCGCATAGGGGGTAATTGATAGAGGAGGTGATGGCGGAACTATGGGTGAATTTTGGTGGTGGATGGTGGTCTGTTGGGATGTGGCGAGGTGTTTAAGTAGGCACGGTTTTGGTTCCAATTGGGTGAGGAGTTCGAATTTTCGAACTGAAGTTGTGCCGCGTTTTTAGGTGGGAAATTGTGTTGTGGTGGTCGTGGGCGACCTGCGAGGTTGGTCGGTGGCGAGTTTGGTCGGCCGGAGGAAGTGTGCACGTGCACACTTCTATGCACAGTTTCGTTCATTCGAGTATGACAGAAGAGAGGGAGAGCTAGGAGAAGAAGGTGAAGGATGGGTCGGGTTTGGGTTGTATGGGCCGAGTGTTTTAAAGGAAAATTAAATTAATTATTTCATTTAATAATATATAAATCTAAAGAAAAAAAACTATTTCTCCTTCGTTTCAAATCCAATCGACGCGCGGGTTTTTGCGTCGGGATCTTATCGCCGAGTATTTTCATCTGAACTAATATCGTCAAGATTTCTACAATGTAAAAATTTAATGATTTATAACAATCGAAAGTGAACAGATAAGTAATTTGTTATTTAATTATAAATATGTTAATCAATCAATTACTTATTAAATGGACTGTTTAATTTTAATTAACTAAGAATAAATCATTTATTAAATTTCTTTGATTGACAAGTAATCTGGATTAAAAATATAACTTGACTTAGTTAATTAAAACCAATTCAGTTCTGATTTGTAAATTGATTTAATATCAATTATAAATCGTTGATTGAAGTTAATGATCTATGCTTTGACTTTTATTTCTCTTAGATATTGATTTTAATTATCTTTTGGTTGTGCCATTAAGTAGACAAACAAATTAAAGTAGTTAGAATAAAACGTTGACACGTTTTATTGGAAGTAAATCGACTTGTACTGATCACTATTTCGAGTTTCGGAAAATGTGATGATTACAAGCGAATTAATTTCAATGGACAAGTCATGATAAAGTAAATATATGGAATGAATTTCCATATGTGAATATTTACACTCTAGTTGTAGAATTGTTTATTTAAACAAACTTGGCCTTTAAAAATTTATTGTTTTGGTTCGATGAGATCGGGATCGGATAACAGTACTATTCGAAAACCACTTCGAATCAATTTAAGTGAGCTATTTGGAAGATTCTAAAGGCAAGATCTAGGATGCAGGTTTTGGAGTGCAAGGGCTATTTATTACTAACCCTGACGGTGATTCTAAAAATGGGTGTAGTGGAATTGGTGCCTTCATTTCGTTCATCACCTGAACGACTTGTATGGATGAATGTTGATATTGTATCATCACTTGGAAGGCAATGTCAGTATTCCAAGTCTGAAGTGCTATTTCAAAGGTAATGACGTAACCTCAGGCCTCACCAACCGGGAATGGCAAAAACAGGGTATGCAGCAGGGCTATATGGGCCGCTCCCATTAGGGTGTGTCATCACCAGATCTAGACTCAATATTTGTCCCATTTTGGTATGCTCCGGTACGGTTGCTGATCACAACTGTGGTGGTGATATATTCGGTACTACTAGTCAAGTGGTAGGCCAGTTCTGTGTAGCAGGGGTACAAGATGTTCTTGTCGGACCTGAGTGCATTTTATCTAGAGGTGTACTCTTTAGAAGGTAGTTCCTTACCTTGCCATGTATGGAACCCAATTTCCAATAAGTGCCTTCGGATTTAGTTGTATACCTATATGCTAGAATTTAATTAATGTAACAATTTCGGCTATTTATATATTTACTTGAAAACCCTAGACACTATGATAATATCACTGGATTTTCTATTAAAGTGTTTTGGTTATCGTAAGGTAAAAACCCGTTTGTGTTTATGTGCGGCGTGGTCTTACGAGATACCTTTGATTTCAAATGATTTTCAATTTAAAGTAATTTAACCGTTTTACTCACACCAGACCCATGTCCGACCCGGAGTTTATTTTTCTGTTTTTCCCTAAACTCTTGGGTACTCAAATTTTTATGAGTAGCCAAGTGATCCAGGTTCTCACGATTGCATTTTGAAGGAGTTGGAGCAGGTGGCTTCACCGTTAGCTAGTTACTATCTATTTCCCCTATGTCTGTATATGTATTTTGGATTGTAATGTATGGACAGGTAGTTATGACTGTCTAAATATGGTGTCTGTATTAATATTACTTTGATGTATTGTATTGTCAGTGACTATGTAAAGCTTATGTTATGTAATATATATTATTCCGTTCCCTTGTTATATTCTGTGTTTTGTTTAGTTCTTCTGTTCTATCTCTTTCTTTCACCCTTAATGACTCATCTTTCAATGGTAAGAAAGGCGGTTCATTACAGGTTGACTACGAATCTATTGAATATCTCTCAATATCTTAATCCAGGTATAGTTTTCATGGGCTAACTATAAACCTATTGGCCCCTGCCAGTATCTTTTCCTATACATTGTTTTCATGGGTTTACTGAGAACCTGTTGGCCCCTGCTAATATCAATCATAGTTTTCATGGGCTTATGGGAACCTATTGGCCCCTGCCAATACCAATCATAGTTTTCATGGGTTGACTATGAACCTATCACTTAGCCATTTAACTCATGTTATGCACATGATTCTAATTATTCCATGTTACCCATATGTTTAACTATAATACATGTTATCCACATGTTCATCTTTACCCATGCTACCTACATGTTAAACCTATGTCTATTGGTGTCCCCAATTAGGTTATCTTACTAAATAATTTATGACATAATAAATACAATGGTATCCCCAAATTATAAGTGTCATAGTTATACAAGTATTGGTATCCCCAATGTTTAGTGTTAAAACATATAAGTGTTGGTATCCCCAACTATTGTGTTGAACTCATTAAACCCAACCATGTATTCCCAAGGTTAAACAACATTTATTATATAAGGTTACCAACCCTACATATTCAAAAAGATAAGGGTGGTATAAACATACCCTTGTGGAAGTATTCCCTTCGGAGGCAAAGAAGAACAGAGCAACATATTCGAAAGCAATGAAAACAACTTCGAAAGTATCCCCTTCGATGGTATAAAACTTTGTTTTAGATATAACTTTTTATAGGTGTAGGATTAAGGTCTCTAACCTACTCCATTATGTTCAAATGATGGTTTCCATTTCCGTAGAGTGGTTATGATAGAAAAACGGGCTTACAGTTAGAGAGTTATATCTATTTGAAGTTTGCAAACAAAGCTGGTGAAAACTGCTATGAAAGGAGCTTCGAAACGCTACAAAAAGGTGCTTCCGATGGGTTTGAAAGGATGCGGTTGAAAGGGGTTTTGACAAGGTCGAAAGGCGGTTACGAAAATGCTGCAGAAAGGTCCAGAACTGCTAGAGAATGATGCAGTCGAAAGGGGCTTTCGACAAGGTCGAAAGGTTGTTCCGAAATGTTGTAGAAGGGTCCAGAACTGCTGCAAAATGATGCAGTCGGAAGGGGCTTTCGACAAGGTCGAATGGCAGAGTCGTAAATAACTTGAAAACTGTTACTTTGCTAATTAAAGTATATTCTTTTCACCAACTCCTATTCTTTGTCAAATTTCTATTGGTTAATGACATACTTTAACACTTTCTTTGCAGAAAAACTGCTATCAGACTTTATTATTTTCAAAAATTATCTTCAAAATAAATGATTATATTAATATTTTAATATAATTATTAAGCCTTTTTAGCTTAGAAAATTCATAATAAATCGAAATCACTTGGGAAAAATTCCAAAAATTCACCAAAAATCCGAAATAACATTTTCTACATCATACAAAAATTTTGGGACAAAATTCATTATTTTATTATTTTTAATAATTAAAAGCCAAAATAAATGCCTTTTTACCTTAGAAAATTCATAAAATATTCCTATTAACTCCAAAAATTATGAAATTAAAAAACTATCTCCAAAATTATGTTTTACACAACATATACAAAAATCAAGTTGTTTGGAGATCGTTTACTAAGGTTTTTACTTTAAAACCCATCATTTTAATTCCATAAAAATTCCAATAAATCACCATAAATCATTATTCTATCCAAACAATGATTATTAGATCCAAACACGATCAACACAGCAAAATATATTTGATTAATATCCATAACCGAACCAAAATAAAGAAAAATGAGATGATTTACACTATTATTCACCTTGATTAAGTTGTTGGAGTTTGAGATTTGCCCTAACTTTAATCTTCTAGCTTTCTCTCTTAGATCTTCCAAGTTTGCTGATATCCTAAGGTGTTTTAATGGCTGGCTATAACTTCTCTTTTATGTGTATTTTGATTTATGAAATGGTAAGTGAGAATAAGGGAGGGTTTAAGGGTATATGGGCGTGGCTATTCCCATATTGCCCTCCTCTTATTTTCCTAACTTATAAATTATAAGCCATACTTATACATTCATTAGTTTTAGCCGTGGCCAATTTAATTGACAATTAAATCTCAACTCCTTAATCAACCATATTATTTTATTTAATTTATCAATTAAATGTCCTGAATAATGTTAAACAAAAATTAGGGGTGTAACGGTTATCTTTTATTAATCACTTATAAATCTGATTACAGTAGTAGGAAATAGCAAACACTTGATTACAATAGAGCCTAGAGTAACAAGCAGCGTAAAAAGATTCTTAGAATGACTCATTAGGCCAGTATTTATAGGTGAAGACGACCACCAATCTCTCTGAAACTTCGGATGAAGGACCTTCTAATCCATATAGGTCCACTAGAGGGATCACTAGACCCAATTCCCAATGAGGAGGGATCGGTATAGATCCCTTCATTGGTCGATTTTTTGGCAGCGATCCTTATGGTGGCTTCTCCATGCTAAAATATGTTTGGCCTCCAATTTTCATGTCATTTGGACCACTGGAACATGAGTTATTGCTTGATCTTTGACTTGATATCACTTGTGCACTGCTTACAACCGAACCCTCTATAGGCGTGTATACAGATCCCTCTTATTATATCCAATTGACATGCGATCCTTAGGGTAGGTTTCCTAGGGTCCATATACCTTGCTCTCCAAATTTCATTAGGATTTGACTTTTAGATCTCGAGATATTGATCATTTTTCTTCATAGATGTTTTAGTACTTTATTGTATGCCGATCCCCCTTCCATGAAGCCTGCCGATCCATCCTACATGATGCATGCCGATCCCTCCTAATGAGCCATAATATACCGACCCCTTCCATCCATGGAGCCATATCCTATACTTTGAGTATTCTATATTGCATATCTATCAATTCCGTTCAATCCTGACTTCATATAACCATATGTACTTGACTTCTGGATCCCACAATCATCGGTCCAAAATCATCGGCCTTGATAGCAGTCGGATCTAACTCGTGCAGCCAGTTCGATATAGCTGGGCTAGAATGTTAGGTAACACTTGCCCCCCAAAGTACTTCTTGTGATTAACATGACGTGCTTTGAATCGCTGAGAATGAGATCCATCTAGCTTTCTGAACAGTTGCTATTCCTTTATCGATTCATTTTTCATGGTGTCGAATTCCTCATTGATTGCCATGATGCTTGGTCGATTTCCAATAATATAAATCCAGTGCTATATTCCGTTAATTGATATATATATATATATATAAGTCCGGTTCTGTGAGACTAATAAGGTTTTGCTATCGGTCCAACCTTAAACCGAAAGTTTCAGGTTTGACTTCAATTTCTGTCAATTTCAAAAATTGAACTTTTAAGTCATACACATGCATATTCTTATACACGTTTTTTGTTGTTAGCTCCTGGACATGCTTGCACGTTCATGGGTCGTTGCCAACTTCCCTGCATTTTATATGTACATGCTTATAGCCGAACCCTTAAAACCAATTTTTTATTCATTTTCATTTTTTATTCATTTTTTCATTTTTTGCAGGGATTGATATATGCTTAGCCGATCCCTCCCACTCCTCTTTTTTAAAGAAACATTTGTAGGGGTCGGCATGCACTATGCCGATCCCTCCTTTCTAATTCTCACTGCTATAGGGATCAGTATACCTTTTTACGATCTCTCTCTGTCTTCAAATGCCAGCACTTAGGCCAAACCCCTAGTGCACACAAATAAAGTAGCACTCCAACTTCCCTTTGACTTCACTTGCTTCATTCTCTTACCACCCTCCTATTTTCTTACAACTGAACTCTCTCCAACTTAAAAAAAAAAGAGAATCCGACCCCTTCCCCTCCACTCAACCATCACTCTAACCATAAATCCACCTTCTTACTTAATCTTAGACCATCGTTCCATCTTACAATAAAATCATAGCCTAATCCTTGTCCCTTTTTACAGTTCACCATCGATAAATTTAGGTAAGCTTCCTTTTTTGCTTTCAATTTTAAGACGAGGCAATGGATTCTACTTTATTGATGATAGTTTGATACGTGATGAAATAAATGACTGTGGGCATAGGTTGTCTGGGGAAGACGAGGCATGGGAAAGAGTAGGGCTTGACAGAATGATGAAGGAGGAAGAATAAGAGGGAGCGGAGGAGGAATCAGTGTTGGATGTTACGTTCTATGCTGATCCCTCGGCGTAGAGGCTAGATGAGTTGAGGACGAAGGGAAAGGGATCGTTATGTTTTGGGTTTGGCAACACTTGTTGTGAAAGAGGGATCAGTGGGATTAGGTTGAAGAGAGGGATCAGTCGTGAGGCTTTGGGAATGGGATCGGCATATCCATAGGGATCGGCCTAAACATAAGGGTCGGCATGAACATAGGGATCGGCATGAACATAGGGATCAACATAAGGAGCCATTTAAACTTGCAATCTAATCCAACCTTATTTTTTGGACAATCTGGTCGAAGCCCAAAGTTTCATCCTTTAACTTCATTTTTTGAGTTTAAGCTGTTTATTTCTGCTATACACTTCACTACACTGCACTAGCTTACACTTAACACGGAGGGAACAGGTAAACTTTTCTAATCTTGATTATCTACCGAGTATAGCTAATATGGACTCTAAACGCTTTGAGCATATAGTTGGTATGTCTTTCGAATCGGCCATGCAACACATCGATCCTGAAGCAAAATCAAGTTCTACGACTATATCCAGCAGGCTTTCTTCCAGTCATCAAGAAGAATAGATGGAAGTTTCCGGCCCGTCGGTCGACCTTTTCTCGGATGTTCCAGTCTTCCCACCAAAGGATATAAGTCCTATCCCGATGTAGTAGAGGGTGCCATTCTTCTAAATAACCCAATAGATTCTCAAGCCTCCCGAATTGGCAAGGTTGCCCTTCGCAGGCTGTGTTACATTCATGGAATTCCGTTTGTAGACACCTTGGTTCCTTCAATAAACGACATGACTCACTTACCCCAGGAGGGGTACACGACGCGTAACAAATTTATGTGATGGGCCGGATGCGTACCGCCCTTTAATTTGTTTATTCGAGAGATATTGAGATATCATGGAATAGCTCCCACTCAACTCCATCCAAACAGTTACGATTTCCTAAATGGAACCTTTCTGGTATTTATGAGCGTTTTATTTCGTCTGCCAACTCCCGAGGACATAAGATTCATCTATAACTTTAAACGACAATCAGGAAGTCCTTCCTATGTTTTTCTCAAAGCTTCGCCTAACTGCCAAGTCTTAACAGGCACTTGGAATAATCTCTCTATGTTCAAGCACGAGTGATTCTATGTTCAATGTCCACCTGGCTTCGCGAGGCGATAGTTGGAAGGATGTAAGTGTTACCTTCATTTCATTATTAAGTCCATTAATCCTAGTCATATTTTTGAATCTATCAACATCCGAAATTCCTACAGCTGTGCGCCCACGTCCTCAAGGCGTTAGTTTTTCAAGAGCGGTCGCCGCTATTCGTGCTATCCCTGTCGAAGATAGGGACATCAAACTTCTAGTTACCGACGAGTTACTATCTTTATTCGGGCTGTTAGAAGTGGATCGAAGCATTAGGCTCCCCGAAATTGCAGCATTGTCGAGAAACGTTACAGAGCAAGAAAAAGATGTCATCAATCCCATCGTGCCCCCAACCAAAGGGACTCAGAATGACACTGGAGAAATTGAGATTAGGATTCCCAGGCTAATAAACCCAGCAACGACGATGCAGGCCTAGGCAAGGTGCCTATGGTCAAATCGTCACAAGGCACGCAATCTCAAACACCTACCAAGAGAAAGAAAATGCTAGCATACAAACTTCATAGAAGAAAAACTACTATAGATCCAGAATTCATCATTACTTTTATTGAAGAAGAACCGTCTTCCCAACACTTGGAAAGTTCAGTGAAGGGAATTTCGAATCTCCAAATTCCCAATGATATCATGACCTACGACTTTCCAAATATCAATATCAAAGGGCTCAATTCTCCTACTAGGAGCGGTAAAGGCATTCATCCTACTGATAAAGGAAAGAGAACACCCATAAGCAAGGCTATAGCCAGCGGTTTGTTAGGGGGGAACACTAGGAAACTCACGACCACGTGCACTTCGCCACATGCTCTTTATTAATCCTTTGCATAATAGTTTCTCACATGTTCTCATTTGGTCTTTGCAGGTACAATGACTAAGTCCTGGGCCTTCAATCGCTTAAGAGGTTCTTCGACATATCATCGATCTAGCCACGACTCAAAGTATGCAGGCGTAGGGAAAAAGACGAAGGACGGGAAAAAACTATCATTCAAGGGAATCCTCCTCTTCCAAGCACAAATCCCAATCTCAAACATCTCGCCAGGGATATTGGCCTAATTTTCCTGCTTATAGTGGAGACTAGCCTCTCTACCACGACCCTCAAATCGCCACATCACATGAGCAACACTCTGGTCCTTCGAGCTCTAAGTAGTTCTACGACCGTAGATCGAGCAAGCATCCAATTGCCGCTTCCGATCCATCCTTGCCGGTCGTGGCTTCTGACACTTCTACAGCGGAGAAATTGGCCTAGCTTAAGGCCACTTTTCCTAAATTCTATTTCGATGGGCTTAAATTCCTTCCCACGATACATATGATCCCAAGGCATGCCAAGACAAGTTCTCTCGCGTGTGTTAATGACGTGTTCGTGCAGCATGAATCGTTTCAATACTTGGTGGAAAAAATCTCTGAAGTGTTAATCGGGCGACAATATGAAATAGATCGTCTCAAGCTAGAGGCGATACATGATAAAGACATAATCAAACACCAAGATGATGAACTATAGGAATTGACAACAAAACTTTCCAAGGCAGAGAAAGTGCCAATGAAACGTCAGAGGCAGTGATCCGTTTAGAAGCTTCCCATAAAAATGAACTCGATGCTGCCCTCAATTGCAGCGGGGCACTTGCTCTGGATAAAGATTCCTTACAAAAGGAAAAATATGTCTTGGCCTGCCACGTCGGGGAACTTAAGGAGCTTCTCAAGAAAGAAAGGGAAGAGAAGAATAAGGCTCAGGAAGAATCGCAAAGGTATTACGAAGAGGCTGTTGAAGCCAGGAGCCTGAAAATTAAACTCAATGATCAGTTTTTCAGGATAAAAGCTCTTAAAGAGGAGGCATGAGAGGAAGGACGCAAGAAGATGATGGAAGAAATTGAAACCCAAGCATAAGATGCTAAAGCGTTCAGTCGAAATGAAATCAAGGACTTGTTTGATCCATTGATCATCGAATACAACACCCAAGTCCTCATCCACCGTGACTTGAGTTTTCTTGGCGAATGTTATCTCGAATCACTTGCAGAAGCCTGGGAGCATATCATTGAGATGAAAAAGAGAGAATTGGGCGGAGCTGAGCTTGATGAAGAAAAATTAGTACGGGAGATCCTCCGCAGAAACAAACACCTAGATCTTGTCGCCGCGAGACTCTGGCAGTGACGTTTCTATGCCTTATGACAAAGGAGAACATATTGTCGGATCCTCGAAGGCCGACCCTAAGGGCCCGTCTTCTTCCCAAGCGGCTTGAGCATCGGTTTCCTTTGGCCTGGAGCAGGACTTGGGCTATGATCCAGATAAGCCCGGTTATCGATCCAAAGTGTTGTCCCCTATTTTGGAAGGAGGCACTCCAGTTACCACCGAGAGCCAACAAGATACGTGTATTCCACTTTACTCTCCAATTTATGAAAGGTTTTTTTCTTCGCGCCCAATGGTTTTAGGCTTATCTCCGCGTTATAACAAATTTTGTAAGTCTTTTGGGTCCCGCTCAAACCCCTAAAAGTGATGTTGCTATGGAGCAACAAGAGAAACTAGCAGAAATTCCGACGGCCACTGATGTACCGGGGTCCGATGATCAAGTCATTGGAGCTCTTGACGAGGGTAAGGTCGAAGATCCGCTCCCAGTGAACGAATCCGACGATGTCGTGATTACCGGCGCTTCTGAACGCACTGATGAGATTAGCTTGAAAGAGTGTATCGAGAAGGAGGAGTTGCTGAAAAAAGGCTAAAGCTAAGCCTATCGAGGTGGACATGGACGATCCACACCTTGTGCCACTACGAGTTATTCCACCTGGCGGGTCGATTTCCAGTGAACTCCCTCCTACCTTTGTAAGCTCTCTAGCAAAAGGTGGAAAAGGATCCAGAAAGAGAAACATCGGGGGCTCAAGTAGCACCACTCTCGAAAAATCCAAAAAGGAGAGGAGATCGAAGAAATAGTCGTCACTTCGGCTCAGTGTGTACATAGTTTGCATAGTTGTTTGTTCGTTGTTTCTTTTTTTAGTTGTGTTTGTTCGAGTATGATTCCCAGTTTTTTGAAATAACTTGTACCAAAATCTTGAAACCTATCATGTGAATAAAAGTTTTTGTTTTATGTTGAGCTTTCATGTGAATTGCTATTCAAGTAATTAAACTATTACTTTCCATTTAATGTACTTGTAATTCGTTGTTCATTAATTCTGGTAACAATCCACTAGCTCTATCCCAAGGCCTCCATGCGGTCGTGGCCTTGGTTCGTATCAAACGCTAGGCTCGAGCCTTAATGTTATGCTATCGAATTCAGCGGTTTTTGAGTAACTATACTCTTGCCCCCAGTCTTAGATTAGCGGGGTTTGACGTTGGATGGTCTAACTCCATCCTTAGTGAGTTTATACTCCTCCTGTCGGTATCAGGCCGGAGTTCATGGAATAGTGAATGGTTAAACCTCACTCATCTATTTGTTTATGCTCACACTCTGGCGATGAAAGTTGGTTGATGGGTGGTCGAATCACACACAATCTATGTTTATACTCTAGTCTGCACTCTGGGGACTTAAAGTTATCTCACAGGTGGTCTATTGACACCCGATTTGCATTTTTACTCCGGTCCGCACTTTGGGGACATAGAGTTATGTTGTGAGTGGTCGATTCACACCCGACTTATGTTTTTACTCCGGCCGCACTCTAGGGACTTAGAGTTATGTTGTGAGTGGTCGATTCACACTCGACTTATGTTTATACTCCAGTCCGCACTCTGGGGACTTAGATTTATGTTCTGTGTGGTCAATTCACACCCGACTTATGTTTATACTCTGGTCTGCACTCTAGGGACTTAGGGTTATGTTGCAGGTGGTCGATTCATACCCGACTTAAATTTATACTCTGGTCCGCACTTTGGGGACTTAGAGTTATTTCGAAGAGCATTCGGATCATACTCTCCTTAATTGATTGATTTGTCCCCCATGGTCTGGGGTTTGACTTAGCGAGTCATCGGTGTGTCATGGTCGCTCTCATTTTATCTCAATTCCATAGTTTTGCAGGATTTATTCGATCATCAAATGGTCGAGCCACATTTATCCTTCATAGGGTATCCTGTCCATTGGATTATGAATGGGAGTTATCAAATGAACAAGTGGACCAAGCTCATCTTGTTTAGTCCCATTGGGAATTAGCATGATTGATTAATTTAAAATTCTAGGAGCCTGTTCATACATATCGACATCAATCAGTTTCGTCTGGAAACTAATATATAATGCTATAGCAAATGTAAATATAAAGGAAGTCCGAAACTTTTTTTGTTAAATGGAAAGGAATAACATAATCTGTCTTATTACATATCTGGAAAATCAAATGCTAAAGCAAATTCTGAAAGCAAATATAACTGAAATGAAAAAGAAATAAACTAAGTGAAATAGTGTCGTAGATGCTAACTATTCCACGCCCTTGGAAGTGTGATGCCATCGACAATCGCTAACTTGAAAGTTCCCTCTCCAAGCCTCTGTTCAATGATATATGGTCCTTCCCAGATTGGATTCATATGCAATGGGGTAGGAAAAATCCGTTTCAAGACGAGATCACCGATTTCAAAGATTCTAGGTCAGACTTTAATGTTGTAATACCGGGCGACTCGGTGTCGATGCGCTGCTGCCCTCAGATCGACTTCCTCCCACTTCTCATCTATAAAGTTAAGAGATTCCAAGAGGAGATATTTATTCTTTTTAGGATCGTTGTAAGTCACTCGATGAGAATGAACTTTGAGCTTAACAGGAATGACGGCTTAGGAACCGTAAGCAAGGGCGAATGGAGTATGGCCAATCACGGACTTGTGGGTGGTCCTGTAAGCCCACAGTGCTGTAGGGAGTTCACCACCCACCCGCATCTAGCCTTTTCCAATCGCCTCTTCAGAATGGACTTTATGATTTTATTTACAGCTTCAACCTGCCCATTTGCCTAAGGGTGAGCGACCGCTGCAAATCTCTTTTCAATACGATACCTCCGATAGAAGTCTTTGAATTCAATACTGTTGAATTAAGTCCCATTATCTGTCACAATAATTCACGAAAAAACAAAATGACATTTGACATTTCATATCATAAAGTTGATTACTTTTTTGGTCGTGATCGTGGCTGAAGGTTCTACTTTGGCTCATTTGGTGAAGTAATCAACTGTAATGATAGCGAACTTTGCACCACCTTTAGAGATCGGTAAGGAACCGATAATATCTATACCCCACATAGCAAACGGCCATGGGCTGACCATTTGCATGATTTCCATTGGCGGAGCTCTTGGAACTTTTGCATATGTCTGGCACTTGTCACATCATCTTGCAAAGTCGATGGCACCTAGATTGATAGTTGGCCAATAATACCTGTAACGGAGTATTTTCTTTGCCAAAGTTTGCCACCCAGTATGGTCGCTACATTCCCCTTCATAAACTTCTTTTAGGACACGCTTTATCCCATCGTGAGCGACACACTGAAGTAGGGGAACTAAAAAACCTTTTATGCACATAATCCCTTCATGCATAACATATCGTGAAGCTTTACGGAGGACTTGTCGCTTTTAATTTCTTTGATCTGGTAGGACTCCATGTAGCAAATAGTTTTTTATTAGAGTCATCCAAGATTCCCTCTCAGGCTCCGCTTCCAGTGTCTGGTCAATTTCTATCATGTTTATACTTGAGGCATTTAATACTTCAACCGGAACCAAGCCCATCTGCTATGCATCACCATTGCCGGCAAACTTCGCCAATGAATCAGCCTCTCTATTTCAATCCCGTGGAATATGCGAAATGTTATAGTACTCAAATTCTGCCAACAACTCTTGGACATGGGTAACGTATGGGGCAAGCCATTGTCCCTTGGCCTAATAATCTCCCCTGACTTGGTACACTACCAACTGCGAATCACAAAAGATTTCGAGAGGTTTTATTCTGAGTTCTCTAGCGAGTTTAAGTCCAGCAATCAGAGCTTCATACTCAGCTTCATTGTTTGTCGCTGGGAAATCAAGCTTTAAAGCATAATAGATTGATCGATCTTCAGGAGTTACAAGCACAATTCCAGCTCTAGAATAATGATCATTAGACACTCCATCAGTATATAGTTTCCACCGTATGGTAGAGATTTCACTGCCGTTTGGAGAATCATCCTGCGTAGTAAACTCTGCTATAAAATCTACCAGTGCCTGACCCTAGATAGCCCTCCGAGGGAGATAGGTAATATCGAATTAACTAAGCTCAATATTCCACTTGAGTAACCTTCCAGATGTCTTAGGTCGTTGTAGGACCTGTCGTAATGGCTGGTCGGTGTAAACATTGATCGGGTGTGCCTGGAAGAATGGACGAAGCTTTAATGATGCAATCAGCATGCAGTATGCCAGTTTCTCTATTTTTGGATAACTCCTTTCAGCTCGTGTTAATCGTTTGATGACGTAATACACCGACCTATGGATTCGATCCTCCTCGTAAAGTAATGCGGCACTTATAGCATGTGTCGATATAGCCAAATAAATATACAAATCTTCATGATCCACCGGCTTTGACAAGACGGGGGGTCTCTCCAAATGATTCACCAAAGCTTGAAACGCGTCTTTACAATCCTACATCCATTCGAAGTTTCTTTTCCCTTTCCTAGTCAAATCAAAGAAGGAATGCATTTGTCGGTAGCTCTGGAGATAAATCAACTTAAGGCGGCAACTTTCCCATTCCGACTCTGCACTTGTTTGATAGTCCTTGGCGCTTGGATATCGCGGATAGCCTGAATCTTCTTGGGATTAGCTTCAATTCCACGAGCATTAACAATAAAACTCAAGAATTTCTCTAATGCAACACTAAAAGAACACTTCAAAGGATTAATTTTCATTTTGTAATATCGCTGCCAAGTCTCTAATGTGGTCGCTTGATCATCGTGACTTCACGAGCATATCGTCCATATACACTACCATCGTTTTTCTAATATGGTCTTTAAACATCATGTTGACTAAGCGCTGATAAGTAACTCCTGCATTCTTTAATCCAAACGGCATTACTACATAGCAGTACAATCCAACACTGGTAATGAAACTGGTTGCTCCTGATTAGGAATATGCATCGGGATTTGGTTATATCCCGAGTACGCATCCATGAAAGATAGCAATTCGTGTCCTGCGCTTGAATCCACCAACTGGTCGATCCTTGGAATGGGAAAACTATCTTTTGGACATGCCTTGTTCAAGTCTGAATAATCAATGCTTGTTCTCCATTTCCCATTCGCTTTTTTCGCAAGTATAGGATTAGATACCCATTTAGGGTAGAGAGCATCGTGGATAAACCCGTTGTCTTTTAGTCCATCCAGCTCCTCTTTGAGAGTTGAGAGCGGCATATCTTTCCAGATCCATGCCGCGTCTTTTTTGCTTCACCGGGACATGCCTTGGGTCGATATTCAATGCATGGCTCGCAATGGCACGTGAGATTCCACACATGTTAGAGTGAGTCCTAGCGAACACATCTAGATTCGCTCGACAAAAACCAGTAAATTCTTTCATCATCGGGGGGCTGAGTTGTGATCTAATCTCTAGGACTCGTAATCAGTCATCGTGGCTGACCGTGATATCAGTTGTCTTCTCAACCAGTGCAACATTGGTCTCTTTGGGCTCCTCTTCATCATCTCTTGGATCTATATCTCTATAGAACCGACCATGGCGCCCAAGCCAAGGCTCAAGCGCTAGTTGTCAATCCTCGTTAGTTTAGATGCGGACAATCTTGTCCAAACCCTTAACCTTTTCTTTTCGCTAAGCATCCCTCAACTCAGCTACATAACAGGTACGTCCGGTTGCCTGATCGCCATGAACAACTCCAACACCATTATCTGTCGGAAAATTCAAAGTCAAACATAATAGGACAAGAGCTGCCGGGAATTCAGCTAGGGCCGGTCGACCCAGAAAAACGTTGTATGGAGAGTCAACATCTAAAACAACAAATGGAAAGATCCGCACTCTTTTTCGTTTACCTTCTCCCAACTCTACACGTAACTCAATATAACCAACAACTTCAGTTGCAATGCCGTTAAAACCGTGTATACTATCTTTAGACGGTTTTAAATCTTTGGCTTCCATCCTTATCTTATCATAAGATTTTGTGAAGATTATAGTTTAATGAACTTCCATAATCAATCAATATCTTTTTCAACAAAGCGAGGCCAATCATGGCCGAAATGACAATTGGGTCGACTGTCGGAACCTCTACCCTATCTTCATCTCTGTTCCTAAACACAATCATCCGCCATCATACGTTGCTGTTTTGTCAAAGCTCCATCTTCTGTATTCAAACAGCATTCAAAATCCACATGCCTAATTGCACTAGCATAGCACTCCATCTCTTGCCAACTCTTATCTGCTGGGTGTGGTCCTCCGACTATCGTATTTATCACCAGTCCATGCAGGCTCCTCTGCCCTACACGGTGCTTGTCCTCGGTTAGGGTCGGATGACCCCTGCCCACCATCCTGCGGGGCTTTCACAAACTGTTGTAATTTCCTTTCTCGAATAAGCTTTTCTATAACATCCTGGAGATGCCTGCATTCATTTGTATTATGCCCAAAGCACTCATGAAACCGACAATATTTCCTAGTCTGTTTATGCTTCTCTGTTGATTCCATTGGAGGTGGCTTCCTATACTACATGGTATCGCAAGTAGACAGATAGATATTCTCTAAGGACGTATTCAATGGCGTGTAAGTATTATACATTGGAGTCTAAGCTTCCCTCGTCCAGAATTCCTCTTTCGTTCACGGTTCCTATCTCCTCCTTCCTTTTTCCGAATTGGTTTATTCTGGAAATTCACTTGAATTTTTCCAAAACTGTCATCAGACTGTTTTATTGCAATGTTATTTTGTACTCCTTCTCCTCTTGGTACCGCAACATTCTTTTTCATGGAGGACCTGGCTTCCTCCTTTCCCAAATACTGAGCCGCCTTTGTGTAAAAGCGCTCCAACAGTGCGGGCGGCTTACCGGCCAACCAGTCGCCAAATTCAGACTCTAGATCAATCCCTCTCGTCATGGCCATGAGTATCTCATGGTCATTCGATTACTGACCTCCGTAACATCTATATGAAATCTCTCCAAATAATCTTTTAACGACTCTCCTGGATCCTGAATCACACTGGATAGAGACATCACATCTTTGGGACGAGTTGCGTGCATCTGGAGCTGTTCCACAAACTTGGTTGCCAAATCATCGAATCTAGAAATTGATCGTGGGGTAGTCTTATGAACCACATCGTCGCTATTCCAGAGAGAGTTATGGGAAAACATCTACACTTGGTTGCATCATCTGCTCGTGCGGAATCCATCAGCCATTCTTATCTCATGATGTGCTGCCTGGGGTCGATTTTTCCCTCGTAGGCAGGCATCGACGGCATGTTGAACTTCCTTGGATACCGTGCATGTAATACACTATCGGTGAATGGGGTTTGACTTTTTGAGATTGCCCAGTCATCGTTGGTTAAGCCTTGGCTCTCCCTCACCAACTGTCTGACAATAGCTAATAAGTCCGACATTTGGATGGTTGGTGCCAAGAGGTGGTCACACTCCACCTCACGTGAATGGTCCAATCGATGTCTGCATGCCGTTTTACACCTTCTTGGTTCACCATCTTCCCGATGTGTATCTTGTAAATTCACTTCATCGTCATTTCGCAGATGAGCTTGGTCAATATTCAATTGAACTATAGTATCCAAACCAACTGCAGCAGCTCTAGCTTGATTGCCATAGGGCATGGATGAATTCCCCCTTCTGGTGGAGGGATCGGTACCGATCCCTATGGAGGGATCGACACCGAATGATCCTGTTAGACCACGATGGTCTGCCAGTTGACGCCCCGAAGTTTCTGCGCGATATTCGTTTGTTCTGCGATGCATATGCCTGTGATACTCGTCTAATGAGCTAGAACTCTCTGATGCTAGGTAAGGAGTATGGTCCCTCCTAGCTTTCCCCCGTTGTTGCTGATTGATTTGGTTCATTAAGTTGATATTGGTCTGAATTTGTTGATTCAGTTGTCGACAGCTTTCCATCAGTTCTCTCATTAAATTATGAAATTCAGCTCTTGTAATAGAATCAGTGGGATTTTGAACTTCAACCGGATCAGCATTCACATTTGTTGGTTGATTGCTTGGGTCTCCTTGCTGAATGCTAGTATTCTCATTTCCATCCACGTTCTGAGAAGTAGATCTAGTATGTCTCACCATTATTAATAGCCTTGCTTAGATTTCTACAAATATGAGTAGAATTAGCAACTTCTTGAAGATAACTGCAGATCTCCTTCATGGGATTTATCCAATCCAGTAGCAACAAAGGGATCCTAGCAAGCTGAGAATCAAGGTTCTCGGTGAAAGCGACAAAATGTTTGCAACCAAATTGGTCACAAACACCCAAGAATAGATTTATGTAGAGAAGTAAGTGAATAAAAATTAAATTAAATCAAGGAAATGATTAAGCTAATAACATATAAAAAGCAATAATTAGTGACACAAAGATTTATAGTGGTTTGGCGTTGTATGCCTACATCCACTTTGAAGGTTATCTTTTATTAATCACTTATAAATCTGATTATAGCAGCAGGAAATTACAAACACTTGATTACAATAGAGACTAGAGTAACAAGCAGCGTAAAAAGATCCTCAGATTGACCCATTAGGCCAGTATTTATAGGTGAAGACGTTCACCAATCTCTCTGAAACTTCGACTGAAGGACCTTCTAATCCACATGGGTCCACTAGAGGGATCGCTAGGCCCAATTCCCAATGAGAAGGGATCAGTACCGATCCATTTATAGGTCGATTTTTGGGCAACGATCCCTATGGTGGCTTCTCCATGCTAAAATATGTTTGGCCTCCAATTTTCATGTCATTTGGACCATTGGAACATGAGTTATTGCTTGATCTTTGACTAGATATCACTTGTGCACTGCTTGCAGCCGAACCCTCTACAGGAGTGTATGCCGATCCCTCTCATTCTATCCTACTGACATGCGATCCCTAGGATAGGTTCCCTAGCGCCCATATACCTTGCTCTCCAAATTTCATAAGGATATGACTTGTAGATCTTGAGATATTGATTGTTTTCTGCATAGATGTTCTAGTATTTTATTGTATGTCGATCCCTCTTCCATAAGCCTACCGATCCATCCCTCATGACGCATGTCGGTCCCTCCTAATGAGCCACACTATACTGACCATTTCCATCCATAAAGCTATATCCTATACTTTGAGTATTCTACATTGTATATCTATCAATTCCGTACAATCTTGACTTCATATAACCATCTGTACTTGACTTTCGGGTGCCACAATCATCGCTCTAGAATCATCGGCCTTGATAGTAGTCGGATCTAACTCGTTTAGCCAATTAGATATAGTTGGGCTAGAATGTTGGGTAACAGTATGCATGCAGAGATGTGAAATAATCGGATTCTCGATAAGGTTGGTGGGGTCTGCCTTGGACGAGTCCGAGAACCATCGGAGTTCTCAAGTATATTTCTAGAGATATACTTTCGATGAGGGAGGTGCACCCTCCTAGTCATTGTTAGAAAATTCCTTTCCTTGTTGTTGATTCAAATCTTTGAATTGTTTTCTTAATTGCATCGAAAAGTGACTGAGTTCTTCTCAATGTTTAATTATTTGTGACCATTCTTTAAGTTTGGATTTTGATCTTGTTTATACCCATCCTTACAAGTATAGGTTTTGTTCAAATTTGTTTCCACTCATTCATGTATGCAAGTTCTTCTTGTGAGGCCTTTGAACCAAAAATGGCACAAACACCCGAAAGATTGTGTAGAGAATAAAAAGGGAAGAAAATAAATACAAATAAGCAAGAAAAAGACCACATAGCGTTTATAGTGGTTCGGCTAATCTTGTCCTACGTCCACTTAGTGATTTAATTGCTTGATCATTGGATTACAAGCAGTTGTTCATACGGATCGATATAAATTCGAGGCTGAGTACAAGAAATTAGAGTAGAGAATGCAAGAGCCAAAAAGATCCATAAACTTCAGCCATGCCCCTCTATTTGTAGAAGAAGGGAGTCTAAAATCTCGCCTCTACGATCTCACCTCGTTTTCCATTCTAAGACCAAGTCCCATGGAGAAAATGGTGGTCACATCAGCAAAATACGTGGATCAGTACCGATCCATGGGCATGGATCGGTTGCGATCCATAAGATGGCTAAAATGGTTGTCTTGAACTCTTTGTGTTGGCGTGGTTTGTAGTTAGCTTCGTAATTCCATACTTGTTTGCACCATTATTTGCTTGTTTTTGAGTTCAAAGGATGGATCGGTGGAAGAATGAAGTTGTTGACTTTAAGTGTTCATGGAGATCGATAGAGATTTGCATGGGATCGACAAAACGACACTTGAAATAGGCTTTTGGGATCATCACTGGCATGTAATAAGAGTGGGGGAAACTTTTGACTAAATCTAGTGGGTCGGTACCGGTCTATGGGTTAGACCGATACCAATCCAACTTCTTATTGGACTCTCTCTCTCTCTCTCTTTGATTCTTTGGATGGTTTTATTTTCACCCCTTGGCTTAGTTTGTGCTTGGTTTCTAGATTCTTGGGCTATCTCTCTGGGCTTCACACCTTGATAACTCTTAGTTTGATTCATCCAATCAATCCGAATATTACCTGGTTGAAAGGCTGGATAACAATTGCCCTCCAAAGTATATCTTGTTTCAAAAATGATGTGCTTTAAATTGAGAAAAGTTGAGATTACTGTGAAGGACTCCACTCTTTTCTCTGAATGGTCGTTATCCTTCCGGCGGATCGTTTTTGTGAAGAATTATATCCATAGCTATTCGTCGCGATGCTTTATCAACATCTAGTACTTAAAATATGAAGTATGCCTTCACGATCCATCATTCCGATCTCTGTAATTTTGAACTAGTTTCTTTTATGGACTTTCCAAGTTTGAATATGATTTCCTTTGACTTTAGTCGTCGGGTGTTGGGTATGTTCACACACACATACTCACGTGCACGTTTTGAAGAATTCCTATTATCACATGCAAGTACCCATGTAGCAATATGTATAGGTCATCAGCATTGTAGTTTTTTTTTAAATTAAGACTCGATACTGATCCAAGGTCTTGGATTGGTACCGACCCTAGACTTTGAAAAGTATTTGGTTTTTATGCTTGAGAAGTTGGGTATACTAGGTTTATAAGCCCATACGTAATCCCTTCTCTTACTTTTATCTTGCACCAATCCAAAACTTTCTTTGCCATTAAAACCTCCTCGCCTTCCTTGTCGAACTCCACCTTTACTAATATTGTCACCGCCCACCTTTGCCTGAACCTAATGCCGTTCGCCGTGCCTTAGTCGAACTTGCGCCACCAATCCAAACCCATACCTTGCAAACAAACCCGATCGTAGACCAAACTTCGAATCATAGGTAAGTGACGGCCTGGAATCATGCTTGAGTGAAGTTGGACTTGGATGTTGATGGTTTTTACATTGGTGGCAAATTTAAGGTGAGGAGATAGTGATTGGAAAAGGGAAGAAAATACATCGAGCCTCAGATTGGTGCCGATCCGAGAATTAGTGGGTTTCAGAATTTGAAATCTCTCTTGAATTATAAGCTTATGTCCCCACTCGCCAAGTTTTGTTTCTTGAGTTCCGATGTATTTTCAAAGTTTAACCAAGGACATGAAGTTCGTGGGGATGGTCGACGATGACGGTCACTTCGGGCGATATCCAAACTCTTAAAATGAACTGTTATATAATATGGAAAATCTACACCACACAACACTACCTGATGCTGCACTAGGTTTCACTTTAGCATGGGGGGTACAACTTATAATTAATCTGATGTTGGTTGTCTATTCAGTATTTATATAAATGGAGCACAGACGTTCCAAGCGTCTTGCCACTCAAGCTGAAGGTCCATCTATTTCCAAATATGTTGAATCTGATACCGAGTCAAGCTCGACTATGATTCCACTTATACAACAAACTCCAATGCAGCCAGTACCTCAGCCAAAAATCCACAAGTAGAGCAACAGATTTCAAAAAATCTAATAGAGCTCGTAGAAGAACTAGAAGTAGAAATAGAGCTGATCCCGACACTCTCGAGGATGCTGTCGCTCTAGACAATCCTGTCGATTCTATTGCTTCAAATATAGAAGAGGGGTCACCCCATGGAATTTATGACAATCACGGAATTCCAATCAAGGACATACTAGTCCCTTCCCATTACCAAAGAGCTCACAATCCCCTAGAGGGTAATACGGCTTGTAACAGATATATGTGCCTGGTGGGATGTGTTCACCATTCAACCAATTCATTCATCAAGTCCTAAACTTCATGAGGTTAGCTCCGACACAACTACATCCGAATAGCTATGCCTTCCTCCATGAAACATATATTTTCTTTGATCAATATTTGCATCGAGTGCCCAATGACGAGGATATTCAGTATATATATAGCTTCAAGTGCCGAAAAGGAAGCTCTTCTCTGACTTATCTGGAGCTGACAAAGACCTACAAAGTCGCCATTGACATGAGGAACAAACTCAGCTATTTCAAGAGCGAATGGTTTTATGTTCGCTTTCCACCCGGGTTTGCGTGAAGATGGCTATCTGGACGTAAGTTATTGTCATTCAGATGTTCCTGTAAGACATAGTGGTGCGGTTCTTGCATATGTCGTCAGAATTCTTACAGCGCTTTCGGAGGTGGACAGAGATATTGGAGTTATTCTCTCCGATGAAAATCTCCTAGCTCATAATTTTCTAGAAGCGGGCCATAGCACTGGTCTAGTCCAAGTAGCTTTTGAAAAAGACGGTGATGACTGTGATGATAATAACTTGCCTATTGGTAGCAATGTAAACCCTGATATACCCATAGTCCCAAGTCCAGGGGATGAGGTTGAAAAATACAGTAAGAACAAGCCGAAGAAGGTGAAATCATAGGCGAAGGTGGTAAAGCTGGCTATGATGATGTTGACGCAGGCCACGAGCCTTCAGTTGAGAAGTCCAAGGATGACTAACAGTCCACTCTAAAAAAAGGTTAGTTGTGAACATTACCAAAACGCAGACTTCTAAACAGCCTCCATCGATCACATCTGCGGAAAAAACTCCTTCCTTTTCTTCAACAGATACATTCACTAAATCAGGGCCAATTCCCACCGAGTTTGGCTCCTTTAGTATTAAGAACATAAGCCTAGAGGGTCTCGACTCTCCCCTTCCCTTTGACGATGACATCATTCATACTAGCATGGGAGAGATCACTCTAATGAGTAAAGCCCCAGAACACAATTCGTCGGGGGGACACAGGACACTCACAAACCCTTGCACTGCATTGCACTTGACTCGCATCCCCTCTAGTCGAAACTAAATTTCTTTTGTTTCATTTGCAGGATCCATGGAGAGGAAGAAGTACATATTTCAATCTTTAGAGGAAAACATATCCCGATCACGTAGGCATCATCCAAGCACAAACCATCAAGGCAGTGGTCAAGATTCTGAATTCGGTTATCGATCTAGCGTTGGTAGAGGAAGTTGCGATAGAGACTATCCATTTCATGACTCTACCTCCAGATATCATTCCATGTCTAGATCATCTCCACCGAGAGGCTTGGATAAACATTCTGACCACCGTGATTACTTTCAATCGGGCAATATTTCTCTGCACCCCCTCCAGCTTCCATTCCTGTGCAGCATTTGGCACCATCCCATTCCAATCGATCTTCTGACCAGAGGCATCATAGGAGCAGTTTTGAGACTTCCCATCAAGGCTGGCAAGAAGACGATTGAAGCTCCAGTCGTCACAGCGGAGCAACAACTTGCCACCGATATTCGAATAGCTGAACAAAGGGAACATTTCTCGGATGTATGATTTGATAAACTTATGTTTGTGCCCAATTTAAAGGACATTCTGTCAGGGGTAAAGGAAATGATGGTCGCTTAAGTATTAAATGCTTATAATCAATATAATGAATGGAAGCGGAGAGCTGCAAAGATCTCTGTAGTCTCAAGGGAAAGAAAACTTGAGGTTGATAATCTAAAACTTTTAGAGGAACAAGATAAAAGGATCATTGCTAATCTTGACGTCAAAGTTTAAAACTTGAGAAAATCACAAGATGAAGCCGAGAAAAGGGCCGAGGATGCTACCAAGGCATTAGAAAATGAGAGAATCAAGCATCGCAATGAGATGGAGATTACACGCCATTAGAATCGTGACTTAGTGCTAGAAGGTGATCGAGTTGTTATCCAAGCTCAAGTGTAAAATAAAAGAGAAGAACGAAGCTCTCCAGCAAGCTCAGGATTACTGTGAAGATCTTCTTGCGCTCGTGGTGAGAGGGACAAAGCGATCGGATGTGCTCAAGACGTGGATGCGCTCATCAGAAAAGAAGTTAAATCTGTTGAAAAGTGAATGATGGAGAAGTTCAAACCAATGCTCAATAAGTATAATGCCAACGTACTCAAATTCCGCAACTTTGAGTGGTTCGACCCTGATTATCCCAAAGTTCTTGCCCTTGCTTGGGACCAAGTCATCGAGGAAGAAAAGGAATTCTTGAAAGGCGTTGAGGTGGATTTGGCACAACTTGAGAAGGAGACCTTAATAGGAGATAAACCCAGGGTGCTCAAAGCGGACCATCTTATTCTCCATCCGGAGCTAGTAGATACAGTGCAGTAGGACTTAGGCGAAGGCTCCAGATCATCTCCCCAACATGCCGCTACTGGGACACCTCCAAACCCAAAACTGCTCTTGATTCATCTTTGGTCCCGGGATATAGTCCAGATCAACCCCAAATGCTAAATTCCACCATCCTTTCTTCTATCTTGGAAGGGAATTCCGATGGCACTCCGGCACAAACTGAATCCCAAAATGAAGGAAGTATCTCGTTGACCTCACCTGTATTTCAAAGAGTCCATATGTCATCAATTGACGTCACTAATCTCTCTTTTTATATCTCTTAAGTTTCAAGTTATCCCCAGGTCTTCCCACTTCCCGACAAAGGCCTCCAGTCAGGACAACAAGCGTCTACAATGGAATCAGTGACTGTGACCACTTCAATAATGGTGCCACATATCCTGAATGGTCGACCTCTTGGGCTTTGTGAGCGAATGATAGATGCTTTACAGGATGAAGGGACTGTTGAGCTTCAGGGAGCTCAGACTGACGATGACGTTCTTATTACTGGGTCCTCCGAGCCCTTGCGGCGTCCCACTATGAGTACGCTTAAGAAGGAACTTGTCCTAGCCAAAGAGGTCAAGCTAGAGAAGATAGAGACCTTTCCTCCTCCTCCTCTATCCATAGCTCTGCTCGGTCAGACTATCATTGTTCCTGTCACTCTTACTCCGCCCAGGAGCACTCAGAGCATGCCTACTGGGTCATCGCAAAGCACTCCATCTAAGGGTTTAGGAAGAGGCAAGAGGAAAACTAATCAAGTGACACCTCCTTCCAGGAAGGTGAAGAAAACGTCCAAAAAGCAGAAGCATAAAAAGTAATTTTTAGTTTGTCCTGTTTTTGTTCTACAATTAGGCACTTTTGCCAATTTTGTTTTCCAGCTTAGGTGTAAATAAAACTTGTACTTTCTCTTCCAAGTCTTATTTAGACTGTGAATAATAAAGAATTTTGTTTTGCTAAATCTTTGTATAAATTTGTCTAAGTACTTAAGAAATGTGCTTTCCATTATATGTACTCACGGTCTATCTCTTTTCATGATTCTGTTTGGACTAAGCAATTAACCCATTTCGTCATCCATCGGCCTTTTGTCGTTCTAATGAACGCAAGACAATCATTGAAGAGACAAGCTCTGGGCATTGATTGGGGGTAAATCATTTAGTATATGGTTCTGGTATCCATTTCTAGGATAATGACATCCGATTGCGCCATGTCCTGAGCTACCTACTCAAGGTTGTAGTTTGCACATTCTCATCTAGGATGTTTACTTTCAATCACACCTAATTTTGGGGGTTGTTCAAAGTTTATAGATAAGATGCCACTTTACACCAGGTATAAATCTTTTGTCTTGCCTACTCCGAGCAAGGTGTTAGTGATTGGATGGTAGTGTCACATCCATTTTGAATTATACTCCTGCCCTCGCATTAAAGGTAAGATTCGGCTGATGGATGATCAAATCACATCCTATTCAATTTATGCTCCTACCCCTACATTAAGGGCAAGAGTTAGTTGGCATCCATCTCTAGGTGCCAAGAATGGTTGAAATCCAAGGGTCCGATCATGGAATGTAGAAATTTGGTTGGCACCTAACTCTAGGTACATGCATACTTGCATTATACACATGCAGATTTATTCGAGTTGGTCATATTTCACAACTCTTAAGCTATGTAAAGATAGAAATTCAGATCTGAAATGCCATTTCTTTTATTGAAGACAGGAAATGACAGGTTATGTCTTATTACATGGCTTTATTCAATTATGTGGGAAAATATTTCTAAGTGAAATAACGTTGCAAGTGATCGCTATTCGACGCCATCGGGAGTGAGATCCTGTCAACCGTAGCTAGCCTGAAATTACCATTTCTAAGCTTTTATTCTACTGCATATGGACTTTCCCATGTCGGGCCTAAGTTTCTAATGCTTGGAATAATTCGTTTGAAAACCAGGTCGCCGATCTCAAAGGTCTGATTCTTGAATTTTGCATTGTAATATCGGGCGACTTGGTTTCGGTGCGCAGCAGCTCTCAAGTCAGCTTCGTTTCGCTTCTCATCGATCATGTCAAGAGATTCCAGAAGGAATTGTTCATTTGTCCATGGATTGTAGTGAATCACTTGATGATAAGGTACTTCCAGTTCAACCGGAATCATAGCCTCTGATTCGTAGGCTAAGGAGAATGGAGAATGGCCAGTTGCCGACTTTTGGGTTGTCCGATAAACCCAATGTGCTAATGGAAGTTCATCAACACACTTGCCTTTAGACTTTTCCAACTACTTCTTTAGAATAAACTTGATAATCTTGTTTACAGCTTCAACTTGTCCATTCGCCTGGGGGTGTACCACCGTAGCTAATCTCTTCTCTGTGCGACGTCGATGGCTAAAATCCTTAAACTCGGTGCTGTCAAATTGGATTCCATTGTCGGTAATGATTACTTTTTGAACTCTAAAATGATAGATGATATTCTGGACCACGAAGTTGATTACTTTATTTGTGATAATTATGGCTAATGGCTCCGCCTCAGCCCATTTGGGGAAGTAATCAGCTACAACGATGGCATATTTCGCACCACTTTTAGATATCAACAAACACCGATAATATCAATTCCTCAAACTGAAAACGGCTAGGGAGTGACCATTTGAGTAATCTCCATCGGCGGGCTCTCTAGATCTTAGCAAACCTCTGGCACTTGTCATAATTTCTAGTGTACTTAGCTGCATCTCGGTTGATAGTTGGCTAGTAGTACCCATAGCGGAGAACCTTCTTTGCCATGGTTTTCCCCCTCCACTGTGATCGCCACATGCCCTTTTATGCACTTCTCTTAGGACTTGTTTGGCTTTGTCATTGGTGACACATTGTAGCAGTGGGACTGAGAATCCTTTCCCGTAAAGCGCTCCTTACTGAAAGATATATCTCAAAGCTTGGTGAAGGAGCTTCCATCATTCGCTCTTCCTGTCCGGAAGGATTCCCCTTTACAGATAATTCTTTATGGGAGTCATCCATGACTCCTTCTCATGCTCGGCTTTCGGGATTCGATCGACCTCTATATGGTCGATGCTCGGAGTCAACAATACTTCCACCAGAACCAGGCCCATGAGCTATGCATCTCTAGAACTGATCAGCTTGGGCAGTGAGTCGGCCTTCACATTTTCCTCTCTGGGAATATGCGTTATCGTGTAATATTCAATGTCACTAAGCAGCTCAAGGGTTCGGTTTAGATAAGGATCCAGCCTCGCTTCTTTCGCCTGAAACTCCTTCCTGACTCGACACACCACCAGTTGAGAATCGCAAAAGATGTGCAAAGTTTTAACTCCCAGTTCCTTGGCAATTTTGAGTCCAGCAATCAATGCTTCATACTCCACTTTGTTTTTTTTACAGGAAAGTCGAGTCTCAAGGCATAACAGACTGAACGTTCCTCGGGAGTGACAAGTACAACTCCAGCACCGAAACAGCGTTCGCTTGATGCATTGTCCGTGTACATCTTCCACATAGCATTTTGCTCACCACTGCTTTCCGAAGTATGGCTCCTACGGTGAATTTAGCTATGAAATCCGCATAAGCTTGACCCTGGGTAGCTCTCCAAGGGTGATAGGTTATATTGTATTGGCTCAATTCAATGTTTCATTTCAACAGTCTTCTAGAAGTCTCAAGTCGTTGCAAGACCTATCGCAAAGGCTGGTCTGTAAGAATTTTGATCGGATGAGCCTGAAAGTAGGGATGGAGCTTCCTTGAAGCGATCAACAAGTAGTATGCGAGCTTTTCCAGCTTTGGGTAATTTCTTTCTGCACCTGTCAACCATTTACTGATGTAATAGACCGGTGGCTGGATGTGGGATTTCTTTCGAATGAGTGCGGCGCTCAACGCATGCATCGACACTGCCAAATATATAAACAAGTCCTCGTCATCCATTGGCTTCAAGAGAATGGGAGGTCTCTCCAAGTGATCCACCAAAGCCTGGAATGCGTCTTTACACTCCTGTGTCAAAGCAAAATTCCTCTTTCCCTTTGGACTTTTTCCCTTCTTAATTACATCAAAGAAATGGATGCATTTATCAATGGTTCTGGAGATAAATCGACTTAAGTTGGCGACCTTTCCATTCAAAATCTGGACCTCCTTGACTTCCATTGAGGCTCCATGTCCCTTAACGCCTTTATCATTTTCGAAATTGCTTCAATCCCATGGGAGTTCAAAATGAAGCCCAAGAATTTCCCCAATGCAATGCCAAAAGGGCATTTCAAAGGGTTGAGCTTCATCCCATATTTTTGAAGAATGCCGAACATTTCTGCCAGATTGTTGATGCGGTTTCTCTAACGCTGTAATTTCATGAGCATGTCATCTACATTGACCTCCATCAAGCGTCCGATCTGGTCTTTGAACATCCCGTTTACCAGCCTTTTGTAAGTTGCTCTGGCATTCTTTAGTCCAAAAGGCATAACCAGATCGCATTACAGTCCCATATCGATTATTAAGCTGGTATGTTCCTAGTCCGGGATGTATATCGGTATTTGATTGTATCCAGAATACGCATCCATGAATGGTAGCAATTCGTGGCTGGTGGTTGAATCCACCAACTGATCAATCCTTGAGAGCGGGAAGCCGTCCTTCGGGCATGCCTATTTAGATCAAAATAGTCAATGCATGTCCCCCACTTCCCGTTTGACATTTCACCAAGATCGGATTTGATACCCATTCTAGGTATAAGGCATCGCGAATAAAACCATTGTCTTTTAGCTTATCCACCTCTTCTTTGAGTGCAGCGGATCTCTCCGGACACAGGTTGTGGCGCTTCTGTTTTACAGGAACACATTTGGGATTTATGTTCAATGCATGGCTCGCTATCTCCGGGGACAACCCACACATATCAAAGTGCGTCCTGGGGAATACATCTAGGTTCACCCGGAGAAAACTAACCAACTCCTTCATCATTCTCACACCGAGTTGTGATCCGACTTTTAGAACCTGTGTCGGGTCATCCTGACTAATTGGAACGTTGATTGTTAGCTCAGCAGGAGCTGCTCTTCCGCCTTGCGGTTCTTTCCGTGGATCCATGTCCTTATGGAACCGACTATGTTGCCGGAGCTAGGGCTCATGCATTGGCTGCTTTGCATCCAGAGCTTTAATGCAGAGAGTCCCCTCTACACATTTTCCTTTCTCTCTTCGCCTCGCCTCCTTTAGCTCGGTGACATAACATTCGCGGCCCAGCCCTTGATCTCCCTGGACTATCCCCACACCATTTTCTGTATGAAACTTTATAGTCAAGCACCAAGGAGATATAGCTGCTCTAAATTCAGCCAGGGTTGGTCGGTCCAAAAATGCATTGTAAGCAGAGTAAATATCTAACACCACAAAAGGCACAACCCGCACTCGCTTGCGGTCGCCCTCTTCAAGCACCACTGGTAGTTCCACATATCCAACTGCTCCTTGGTCATCCTGTTAAATCCTAGTATCTGAGATTTACATGATTTTAAGTCCTTTCCTTCCAAATGCATCTGGTCATAGGCTTTTTTGAATAGAATGTTGACCGATCTCCCATAGTCAACCAATACCTTTCGTACAATAGCAGGGCCAATCGTGAATGTTATAACCAACGGGTCAATCATCGGGGCTTCCACCCCATCAGCGTCTTTGTTCCGAAAAACAATATCATCGATCATGGTTCTGAACTATTTTTCCAAAGCTCCATCCTCCACAGCGAAGCAACTTTTATTCTCTGTGTGTTTCAATGCACCAACATATCTATCCATCTCATTAAACACTTATTGGCTCGATGCGATCCCTTGATGTTTATATTTATTACCAAACATTTTTCATGCCGCCTGGGCTCCTCACCACTAGGACCAGCTTGTTCCTATTGGGATGTCATCCCAGGTGGGTTAGAGTTTCCTTGCATGCCATCCTGTAGGGCTTTCAAAAATTATTGCAGTTTTTTCTTTCGAATCAGCTCCTCAATCATATCACGCAAGTGTCTGCATTCATTGGTATTATGACCGTGGGTCTCGTGAAACTTGCAAAACTTGCCAGATCGTTTCTCCATTTCGGTCGACTCTCTTGAAGCTGACTTCCTGTACTGCTTGGTACCTTGAGTTGCCAGATAGATATTCTCGATTGTGTAATTCAACTCAATATAATTATCATACTTAGGGATTCTAGGAAGATTCCTATTCTCAGGCTTTTTCGCTTTTTGGCCCCATTTTTATTCTATTTCTAACCACCGCTCTTGTTGCCAACATTCATATCCACATTACAGAACTTCCTCCGGACTATTTTACAACAATGCTGCTCTGTATCACTTAAGTTGAAATCTAGCCTCACCTATACGGGGACGATTATATGCCTCCTCAAAATGCAAGAACTGATTAGCCTTTCTATAGAAAATATCCATCGTCGATGGGGTTTCATTTCCAACTATCTCCCAAAGTCGATCTTTGGATGAATTGTAACATCTCCCATTTGGAGGCCTAAAACTAACCGCTACAGATGCTGCTATGGATGCTGCAGTCATCTATAGTTATTAATTTCTGATGACCGAATGTAGTAATGTTAGATACATTGATAACTAAGTAGCACATGAATATGACAAAATTTTAAACGCAATTTAAATTCAAATTTTCTCATTTCATTCCATGATAAGATTTCAATTTCAATACATAATCCCAATTCGCAAACCACATTCAGAGAAAATCAACATATTCCAAGAGCGACAAATGAAGATGACTCCTTGGATGATCAGAGTCAAATATATGGCATTTAATACAACTTTCCATTACTACATAAAAGCATAATCAAATCACAGTGGAAAATAGATATATAGCTGCTACTAGCTAGATTGCCTCCTGCACGTCTCTGAAAGCTTATTTGTCTAAAGAGAACATGAAAAGCCCTTACTCTCAACCTACTCAAATAAGTACCCGAGAGCTTGAGGGGATAACAAAAACTTCGGGTCAAACAAAGAGTCTTGTGTGAATAATAATCTACCATCACAAACCAACATATATCTAGTGAGACCACGTCGTTGTGCAGAACTGGTTTCCCCTCACTAGTACCCAGTTAAACATCTTAGTCATATATTGTTCTCCTGTGTCCACAATGATTATAACGGAATAATATGATAGTGTATAAACATGTCATATGTACCGGATTACCCATCCCCCATTTAGTAGACTACCCATCTAATTTCTTATTGACTACCCATCTTATACTCATATGGACTACCCATCCCACATTTTATTTTACTTAAACTAATGTGGACTATCCATCTCACATTTTATCTTTTAAACAGATGCAGACTATCCATCTCACATTTATCATTTAAACTGATGCGGACTATCCATTTCACATCTCATAGTTTACATAGGATGACTATAAACCCTTAAATTAACAAATCTAAGACTATCCATCTCCGGCATGATGCAGACTATCCATCATACATCCCATAATTTTTCTATGATGACTATGAACCCATCATTTGGCCATTTAATTCATGTTATCCATTTTTATTTATCCCATGTTACCGACAAGTTTAACTTTATTCAATGCTACCCACATGTTCAACATTAATCCATGATATCTACATGTATAACTTATTTCTATTGGTGTCCCCAATTCAGTTATTTCCCCTTAGTTATTTAATTTTCATGGTGACATACATTGGTAACCCCAGAAGATTTCGTGTCAAACTCATTAAGATGTACCTTAGTGTCCCTAAGGTTCAAAGTTAAAATCATGCAACAAATGGCTCTCCGCTGTTTATAAACTCGATATGAATTAACGTTGACGTAGCTACCATGTCGATGTAAAAGCATAAGGCTCTTCACCTATTCTAAGACTCGACGATTAAAACATGCGGCAGCATGAGCCTCGATGATAATGAAGTCATTGATTTTTAATACAATACGCAAAGGCCTTGCAGACCATATAGAAATTTGTTTAGGTGTGACAACCTTTAACTTAGTAAAACATTTTAATTTGATCAACGTCGACATCATCTCATGTCGATGTCGCTACTTAAGGCTCCCTGCCTCTGTTTAAAAGCCTTTAAAACAAAAGCATGCGATATTATGTGCCTCGTCGATAATGATGACATTGAGCTCCAAGAATATAAGCTATCTTCCTACTTTCTTGCTTGCACCGACATCATCGACTTCGATAACATGATAATACGGTAACTCGATAAGGCGACATCGTGATACATGTCAACGCTATCTAATGCTTGACGACTCCTCTCCCCCACATTTCAAAACTTGCGGCATGGTATATGAATGTTGCCACCTCTTTTGAACTTGACGAGTTCGAAAACGGTTCACACTATCATAATGGTGCCCTATGTTTTTGTCTCTTCGACATTGAAGACATTATTAAGCGTGGAGACATCATAATGGGGAGTGACGTCATTATAAATAACCCAAAAACTGTATTTTTACTAAATCAAGCTTATACTTTTTACCAAATCTCTTTTGTTTGTCATGATATGATTAGTTACAACAAAATTTCATAATTTTCAGATTTTTCTGCCGCACCAAATTTTCCAAGTTCAAAGCATGTGTTAACTAATTAATTAAATTTATTAACTATCCATTTACATGCTTTTCTAATATAATTAACCAATAATAATATGAAATCACATGGGAAAATTCCCAAAAATTCTTAGAAATTCTAAAATACTATTTTCTTCACCATATAAAATTTTTGGATCAAAAATCATAATTTAATTACTTAATTAAATTAAACCCGAATTAAATCCATTTTTCCCATTAGGAAATTCATAAAATATTTACCTTAGCTTTGAAAATTATGAAATCAAAAACCCATCTCCAAATTAATCTTTTACACATCATATCAAAAATTCATAGCATTTGAAGATCGAAAACTATGGCTTTAGCCTTAAAACCGAATTATTTAACTTCATAAAATCCTTATAAATTATTACTTATTCAAAACATGACAAACTCATCATGGCATATCATCAAGACCTCTATGAATTCGGTTTTATATCTAAACCGAATCAAACCAATAATAAAACAATGAAAATGAGATGGATTTAGATTATTATTCACATTGGTTTGATAATGGATTGAGATTAAATATTTCTTAATCTTCCTTACTTTCCTCCTTGAATCTCTACTTGAATTCATGACTTAGGCTATGGTTAATGGTAGGCCTTGCTTGAGCTCTTTGATTGTTTAGATTTATGAAAACATGAATAGAATGGAATAAGGGTTTAGAGGTTATAAGATCTATCTTTTTTATTTTACCCTTTCCATATTCAAATATGTGTTTAATTTATAAATCAAGCTTATAGATTTATTTGGTTAAGGCATGGCCTTAATTATTTTCAAATATCAATTACCTTATCAATCCAATCATCACACTATTCTATTTAATTTATCTAATTAAATCTTCTGAATAATGTTAATTAAAATTAGGGGTGTTACATGAATCCCCCTGGTCAATGCCATCAATGCTATATCATCATTGGGATTTGTTTTCTTAATTGCATCATGAAGTGACTGGAGTTCTTCTTGATGTTTAATTATTTGTAATCATTATTTAAGTTTGGATTTTGATCTTGTTTATAACCATTCTTACAAGTTTGGGTTTTTTTTCAAGTTTGTTTCCACTCATTCATGCGTGGAAGTTGTTCCTGTGAGGTGTTTGAACCAAAAATGGCACAAATACCTGAAAGATTATGTAGAGAATAAAGAGTGAAGAAAATAAATGAAAATAAATAAGAAAAGAACACACGACGTTTAGAGTAGTTTAGTTAATCTTAGCCTACGTCCACCTAGAGATATTATTGCTTAAATCACTAGATTACAGCAGTTGTTCTTACAGATTAGTATAAATCCGAAGGTGATTACAAAAAATTAGAGTAAAGAATGCAAGAGCTAAAAAGATCCATAAAAATGAGCCCTGCCCCTCTATTTATAGACGTAGAGAGCCTAAAATCTCACCTCCATGATCTTACCTCATTTTCCCTACCAAGACAAAGTCCCATAGAGAAAATGGTGGTCACATTAGCAAAGTACATGGATTGGTACCGATCCGTAAGATGGCTAAAATGGTTGTCTTGAACTCTTTGTGTTGGCTTGATTTTCTTCATGATTCCATATTTTTTCGCACTATTATTAGCTTATTTTTGAGTCCAAATGATGGATCGGATTAAGAATGGAGTTGCTGAATTTATGTGCTCGTGGAGATCGATAGCAAATTGCATGAGATCGACAAAACAACACTTGCAATAGGCTTCTGGGATCATCCTTAGCATGTAATAAGAGTGGGGGAACTCTGGACTAAAGTTAGTGGGCCAGTACCGATCCATGGCATGGATCGGTACCGATCCAACTTCTTGTTGGATTGTTTTCACCCCTTGGCTTAGTTTGTGCTTGGTTTTTGGACTCTTAGGCTATCTCTCCGAGCTTTCCATCTTGATAACTCTAAGTTCGATCTGTCCGGTCTATCCGAATATTTCCTGGTTAAAAGGCTGGATAACATGAGGTAAAATCCGTTACGTGTTTAGCGGCGTGATCTCACAGAATTATTATATGTTCACCACATTACTTGAGTTATCTCACGCTGGTTTTCCAGACTGATCCAGGTGTTATTTTATTATAATGCTTGGGTCAGACCGAGTAATTTTCTAGGTTGTCATTGGTGGGACATGGAGCACATAGAGTAGAGTTGGATGTTCATCTACCGTAGTATTTCAATTCCTCTTTGTTATTATTATATATAAGAGTACATATGCACGCCCATGTGGGCCTGCATTTAACCACAATGTGCATGCATTTTTATTTGTACCTGTGGAAGTAGATTTGATAGTAGCATCCCCACATTTGAACGCCGCCTAGGAAGAAACCGCTATTTTTTTGTTCTGACTACAATAACTTCTTTATACTAACTCGGAATCAGGCAAAACTTCGATCGATGAATTCTTAGCTAAATTATAGACAATATGGTACACTCGGATACTTCATCTTGTGAACGCACACTGTAGTTCTCCAAGTGGACTGACAGTTTACTTAGAAAATAACATGGCACAACATCCTCATATTTGAACTCCGCCTAGTGCAGAAGCCGCTATTTTTTTATTCAGACTGCTATATTTTCTTCATACTAACTTGGAATCCGGCGAGATTCGACGGATTAACTCCCACCAAAATTGCGGACAATATGGAACACTCGGATACTTCATCTTATGAATACACACTGTAGTTCTCCATGGAGATTGATAGTTGTACTTAGAAAATAACAGGATACCACATCCCCATATTTGAACACCGCCTAGTGCAGAAGCCGCTATTTTTTTTGTTCAGACAGCAATATTTACTTCACACTAACTCGGAATCCGGCGAGACTTCGACCGATTAACTCCCACCTAAATTACGGACAATATGAAACACTCGGATACTTCATCTTGTGAACGTACACTGTAGTTCTCCATGGGGACTGACAGTTGTACTTAGAAAATAACAGGCTATATTCCCATATTTGAATACTATTTCTCTATAAGATGTAAAAGGGTATAATTGGAATTTCAAAAAGACACTGAGTAAATCTATTCAATAAATTCTCTTTATTAGTAGTAATGATAGAGTGAACGATTTCCATTATTATAATGAGGGGTATTTCTAGTATTTCAAAAAGACACGGTTGAATTCCTATTCAAGGAATTCTCATTATTAGTAGTAAAGATATATATTATATATCCATCAGCAATTGTAAGGTCAGGAAGTTATAATTTTCCAGGCTGATGAGGTTTGTTTTTAACTCTGATATATCATGTATTTTCGAGTGACATTAATTACTGTCTTTGTTATATTATATGTTGTCGATCCGCTGTGAGATTCTGTTTTCCTCGTTCCTTTTCTTTTTCTTTCTTTTACCCTAACAATCTACCTTTCCGACGGTTGGATGTTCAGCATTTGAATACTGTGAATGTATTAAGTGCTGACTTTCGATAGTCGAAAAGGCGGGTCGTTACATTTGGTATCAGAGCTGAAGGTTAAGCAAGAACCTTGGCTTTGGTGGGGCATAACTCATTAGAGATAGGGTAAATGACACCCTAGAATGAGTTGAGAGTATTGTATATACAAGAGTGTATTTGTTATTATTATAAAAATGTATTGTGTTAATTGGTCTATTGAGTTGTTTATGAATTTTGGTCGAGACGTGGGAAACCACGGTGCCGATAAGGATTTTTAAACTCTTGAACAAGGCAAATGGACATGATATTGATTTTTGAAAATTGGTAAATGAAATATTTTATCTTGGGTTATATATTATATATATATATAAAGGAACAATTTTCAAATTTATATAGTTATTTATAGTGTTTGTTTGGTAGTGATAATATTTATTTATTATCATTATTATTTGAACTGTCGTGCTTGGATAATTTAAGAGCATTGACTACTGTTTGTAGATTGTTAATTTATGCTTGATCAGTTTATGAGCGTTTATTATTTGATAGTTCTAAGTACATTAGAACAAACCCCTTATGAATTGAGTTTCACAATTTGACTATAAGGTGTTCGAAGAAAATGTTAAGTTAAAAGTCAACTTTTAATAATGTTGAGTTAAAGGTAAAACTTTTAATAAAGCTGTTTAATATAATCTAAATGGGAAAATAAAACATTTAGAGGATAAATAATCGTGAAATGTTTATTATAGTAACGGGAAGCTATTATCATAAGATGATTTTAAAGTTACATTTTATATGAGTATGGTATATGTAAATGATTTATATGATTTATAAAAAGTGTTTTATAAGTACGATGATTATTTGAGAATTTAAATCCTAGTATTTCTTGAAATGATTTCAAATTGACTGTTGAGGAAAGTAATGGTAGTATTACTTAGGAATGTTTATAAATACAGATATTTCAAAGAGAAGTTTTAATGAAAATACTTTTCTTTAGATAGCTCGGTGAAAACATCTTGATTACTTTTGCGGCAATCTGAATAACCTTTTAAGTGACGATCGAATGTTTGCCTAGGTGAACGTTGTAGAGAACCTAGTAAATTATTCTCTTTATTATTGTGCGATCGAAATGAGTTCAAATCAGAATGAAACCTAAAACGAATTTTAGTAAATAAGTTGTTAAGATTATTTTATATATATAGAAATATATGTAGTATGATTTTCAAAAGGATTTTTGAAATGAAAACCGGGTATTTAGTTCTTAAGTTTCCTTAAAGGAAACTGATTTAAAATAAAAGGTATTTTGATAAATAATTTGATAAATGAAAATTCTAAACTCTTGGATAGAGAAGAGATAATTTAACTCAAGTTTTTAAATAAGTTAAACTGGATGGGAAAGTTTTAATAGGCGTAGTTTTGTTAAAACCATAGTTTTTGTTTAAGCATTTGAGTCCCATAAGCTATCTGATGTTTTTGGGCTAACTCGTAAACATCTTTCCTTAGAACACTCTAAGGTAAAAAGGTCGAAAGGTCGACTCAGTTTATAAGACCCATATTTTGTTTGGGCCTCCATTTGAATTTTGAGAAAAAAATATAGAAATAAATAAAATTGATATTTTGTATATACTCTTAGGATATAAAAGGGTACTATACAAGTGAATAAAAATGGAGTAAGGTTTTAATTTAATGTTTTATAAAGTTATGTCTTTATAAAATGTTTATAAACTTAAGTGGAAATTTGCAAAGTAATTCACAAGTAATTTTAGTATTGAATGAAATACTAAAATAAAATCGAAAGCGATTTAGAAAGAGATTGGTGTAATTGAGAAACCAATCAAATTTAGTATGTAAGTTATACATAGATCATTATATTCGCACAGGTTTTGATTAAGATTCGAATACATAACTTCAGGGTGATTCACACCCATCCGAAAAAGGATTTCTCACTTGATTCTCATCAGCAAACACTTGATTTAGATTCTTGATATGATACTGAGATTTTTTATCATAATATATGGTTGTGCAAGGAGAACAGAGGTCTATAAACGAGGAACTTGATCGGAATCCGCACCTAGGTGGTCGATTGAGCGATAATAGTTCAAAACTGAAGTCTATATATCCGAGCAAGTGGTCGGATCAGATATTGCATACGAATGATTTATGTACATTATACGGGCTTAAGTATATTTGTATACTTGTTGTGTGACTGAAGAAAAATTCTAAATCTTATTTGATGGTAATTTAACATTTTAAATAGTGTTAGTTTATTCCTTTATGGAATTTGATTGATTGATAATGTGGTTTTATAGACTACAGTTTATAAAATTATTGTTTGTTAGGACTTAAATCTCAGTGCTTTTGAAAGAAGCGATTTAGAAAGAATTTATGAAAAAATACTAATATTGTTATTTTGAAAACATTGGTGAAATATTATTACTTTAGGATATTTGAAAAGAGTTTTATGTAGTGATTTTTCAAATATTTTGTTGTAACTAAAGTTAGGCGATTGGAAATTTTCCAATTGGAAGACTCACCAGATGTATTTGTTTACTCTAGTTGTTGTTTCAGGAGGAACCAGAATACCACTAAATGTTCCGTGTTGAAAAGATATGATGCGAAGTATTTTATTTCATAATATTCTTTGTACTTTTAATTGCATATGGTTGTTATATTGTTTATGTTGCTATTGTTTATGATAGGAATAGCTTGTATATTTCTCCTTTGCCGGCATTGTTACCTTTTAAACTATGTAAGTACAAGATAGGTACATGGATGAAAGAGATCACTATTTGGTAGCTTACGCACCTGCATTCGCATTGGACGGGAAATTATTTGCAAGAATCAAATGCAAAAGTGCTATGTAGTATATTTAGAAATTAGCGATTAATTGATGATTTTATGCCCCGGAAATGGGAGGCCACTTGGCTTTTGTTATTTGTTGATTTGGGCCAGTTGTGGTGAGTTGTAGTTTGTTCGGATCAACCACGCAAAGAAGGTGCTATCAAAATTTTCAGTAATATAAGGAACCTTAAAAGTTTAATAAATTATTTTAATTGATAGTTTTTAAACCTTAGGGTTTGGAGACATTTTATTCCTTGGGAATTTTGGAGGTGAAATTCTTTTAAGGGGAGAGAATGTAACATCCTGAAATTTTATCGTTTTGATTTTGAATATTTAATTAATTTTATATGTTGAAATAATTGGCTTTTAAATTTTAATAACAAAGTTTAATAACTTGAATTCAAATATGGAGATTATTTAAATATTTGAATTATGAATTGAATATTAATTAAATGGATTTAATAACCTAATTTAACTCCTTTTAATTAATAAATAATAATGGTAAACTCATTTTATAAATTAATTTACAATAATAAATAACTCGAATAAATAACAAGAAATTAAATTTGTTAATAAAACGACTTGATTTTTATTGTGGTATTTTTAATTGAACTTATAGGATTTTTCCATAATTTTTATTTTGGAAAATGGTTATATTTTCATTTGACGTATTTTACGGCAAACAATGGTTATTTTGGAATCTCACAGAATAAAGTAATCTATGCATATTATTATTGTTTTGGGATTGTGTCACATTTTTGTGCATGATCGTATTTATGTTTTGTCGTTCGAGTTTCATGTGCGAACGAAATTTTGTACGGCGATGCGTCGAAAATTGCAAAATAGATATAACCCTTACTTAGCTTATTCAACACACTAAGAATATTCAACGCATTACTTTTCCTCCCTCCTCTTGCTCTTTTCCTTTTTTTCCAATCTCTGTAAACAAATACTATAAGCTTCCCATCTTCAAAAATAAAAATAAAAAGTTTTACTCAATGAAAAATTGTAAAACAAAGATCTTTGAACTCATATGAGCTAAATATACGATCCTATATGGGTTTGTTGTATTCGACAGTGTTTGGGTCGAAGTCAATTTTGGGTAGTAAGCTAGGGTTCACTTTTCGGTGAGATTCAAGCATCGATTGGCTAAACAAGGTCTGGATTTGGGTTTGTGGAGGGAAATGACATCGATTGGCCAAGTTTATGGAAGTGAGGTCGTCATTGGTAACGCGTGACATTGTGAGGTCGTAGGAAATTAGTGCTAGGTTGCGATTTTAAGGACGTGTTCGAGTGTGAAGTTTTGGTGACGGATGTGAAGTGCATGCGAAGAGAAGACCAACGGTGAAGTTGGTTAGTGATTTTGTCGAGTAACGGTAGAGTTAGGGTCGGAAAAAGGATCGGTTTGTGGTTAGACATGTACAACGTGTACTTATATAGGGAGCAAGATTAGTTTTGGGGAAGAAAGGTTTGTGTGGGGTAATTAATAATTAATGATTAGTGAATTTAATTATTTAAGTAAAATTGATAGCTTATAAATTTAATATCTTGCTTGAATGATATCGGATTCGGACACGATCAGTTGCGTTGGACTCATAGGACTATTAGCTATGGGTGGAATTAGTTTTGTCTAGTTTGGAACAAGTGAAATTTTGAGCAAAAATTGAACATCGTTCGGTTTTAGACCAAACCGAGATGCGAAAACGTCATATGGAATTTCGGTGAGTTTACTCACCTCTAAATAAATTATATAATATCTATGTTGCTATAAATTATTATTATGCTTGGATGATTGTTTATATTGTTGTTTGGTTTTTTGTTTGAATTTTAAATTCCCACTTGAAAAGCGAATGGCATAAATAACCATTGTGTTGTGGGGAACAAAAGCAAATGGAAGTCGAAGTGTATACATAGTGAATATGTCACTACAGATCACTTCGAAATTCGAATCACACATTCATATATGTGACTTACAGGAGACTTTTACCCTAAGGGGTTTCTCGCCAATATTAGTTTAATTATATTATGATGTTGCTTATATTGTTGTTTTGGTTGAAATATCTGGGACATAGTGTTTGATTTGTGTAAGTGTCGTTATAGCTTGGATGAGGTCGTAGGAAATTATGCTTGGATGATTGTTTATATTGTTGTTTGGTTGAAATATCTGGGACATAGGTCACTTATGAAGTATCATCACTTTAAACCTTTTTGTGTGTTGAACTTGAGCTTGTATTTTTATAAAATAAATTTTTGGATGTGTTTTTGCGCCTTGAAAATTGTTTAAACTATAATTTCAAGTATTTTGAGAATTTTTAAAATAAAGGATAAGTGTTGATTAAAATTTATAAAAGGAGTTACAAATTAAATTAATTATCTTCTGGGATAATAAATGCTATTCTAAATTTATAAAGAGAGTATAATCTTGATTAATTATCTTTCGAGATAATTAATATTGTTTTAAATTTATTAAAGTTTTTAAATTGGATTTAATTATCATTCGAGATAATTAATGTTGTTTAAATTTATAAAGGTTATTTACCTTAAATATTTTGTAAATTCTTTTCAAATAGGTTTGTAAGGATTGTATAAGTATTTGAAAAGAATTGGAGGTTTAAATATATATTCTTAATTATTATTCTCTATAATAAAGTTAATTAATAAATTTACTAATGATGTTTAAAGTTAATTAACTGATTTAATAAAAGTGTTTTAAAGATTAATTAACTGATTTAATAAAAGTGATTGATTTAATAAAGGTGTTTAAGTTAATTATTTGATTTATGAAAGGAGTTATAAGTTTGATTAATTGTCTATTGGGACAATTAATGTGGTTTTAAAGTTATACGTAATTACACCAATTCTCTTTCAGGACGTTTAACATTATTTTAAATTTATAAAAGCATTTTAATTGATTTATTATCTTTAGGGATAATAAATGTTGTTTGAAATTTGTAAATGATAGTTTGTAATTGAGAAAATATTTCAGAGGAATTGTTTTAAAAAAAATAAAACCTAGTGTAAATTGTATTTGGATTTATAGTAAACAATGTTTTAATGACATTTGTTCTGACCCTTCTTTTTCATATGCTTAAAAATATAATTTGCTCTTTAAAAATAATATTTTAAAGAGTATTTTTAAGCGTTTTACAAATATTTATGATGTGAAATTCAGGCACAAGTTCGGTTTTAAAAGTTTAAATGTTTGATTCGGATATGGAAAAGATAAGAAATTTAATTTCCAAAAACGATATCACTTCTATGGAAAGGATTTGGTCATATACTTAGCACTAAACGCCGAGGTATGGAAACTTGTCTCTCTCTCGAAGGTTAAAAATGTATATCGAGGCAAGGCTTTAAGGTAACACTACCTTAACTTACCCGACTTCATTTTCAACCGAGGGATATTACAAGTTCGAAATCGACAAGTAATGGTACGGGTATGAGATTTAATTTCCATATACGATCATTCTGATTACCGATAGTTGATTTATTGACTATCGATTTAGCTTTTTTCTTTGTGTATTGTCAATTTAAGACGATTTGTTGCTCATTTGAGTGTTTATGTCCTTTGTCGGAAATGACTGAAACCAAAGAGCAAGTGGAAGCCAAGCTATGTAGGGTTTCTCCCATTAGGGTATCGTCATATCAACTCTTGATCGGATTCGGTGACATGCGTGTGGATATGTGAAATACTCGAATTCTCGGTAAGGTTGGCGGGGTCTAGCTTGGACGTGTTCGAGAGCCAACGGAGTTCTTAAGTATATTTCTAAAGGTATACTTTTGATAAAGGGGGTGCACCGTCCTAGTCATTGTTGGAAAATTCCTTTCCTGATTGTTGATTCAAATCTTTGAATTGTTTTCTTAATTGCATTGAGAAGTGACTAGAATTCTTCTCGATGTTTAATTATTTGTGGCTATTCTTTAAGTTTGGATTTTGATCTTGTTTATACCTATTCTTTTTGGGTTTTGTTCAAATTTGTTTCCACACATTCATGCATGGAAGTTGTTCTTGTGAGGAGTAATTTTCCATCTTGTCATTGGTGAGACATGGAGCTCATGGAGTAGAGCTGGATGTTCACCTGCCGTAATATTTTAATTTCATTGTATTATTATATATACCCATCAACAATTGTAGGCTAGGAAGTTATAACTGTCCAGGCTGATGAGGTTTGTTTTTAACTCTAATATGCTATGTATTTTAGAGTGAAAACTTTTACCGTCTTTGTTATATTTGATGTTGTCGATCCATTGTGAGATTCTATTTTCTATGTTCATTTTCTTTTTCTTTCTTTTTATCCTAACAATGTGCCTTTCCGACGATTGAATGTTCGGCATTTGAATACTGTGGATGTATTGAGTGCCGACTTTTGATGGTAGAAAAGGTGGGTCGTTACACTTTGCGAAACTAAAATCCTAGTATCTATGTAGTTATGGACGTTAATTTTTCAAGCAATCAATTTGAAAGGATTTGTCTTGGTTTTAGTGCTTGTTTAATTGGATTCAAACATTGTCGGCCATTGATTTTTGTAGTTGTAGCTGCTTTAAAGGGAAGGCTCGATGCTTAAGGTATGAGTGCCATTTTAATTATGTTTTTTTGAGTTTTTCATTTTGTTATGATATATGTAATTAGCATTTTTGTGTTTGCTGTGTAATTCGGTTTGATAGTGGTTAAATATTTTGTTTTTGATGTTGAATGTTATGCTGGTTAGTTTCAGGGTGTTTATCTATTTTTTATATGACAATACTAGTTATATATAGAATTGTTATTTTCTGCTATAGTAAAGTTTATAAATTAAATTCTATGTTTATATATCAATACGTATAGCTAATGTATGCAAGTGGAATTTAAAAATAAAAATGCTATTTTTATCTATCATTTTGCATTACTAATTCATGTCAGTGGACTTTATAAACATAAATTATAACGACCCATATTTTACGTATCGGAGAATCGTAAAATATTATTCTTAAATTCATATGAGGTCGTATGACTCTATAACTTTAGAAAATGCCTACTAGTAACATTTCCTATCTTTAGAATTTTATCAGACGATTATTCATATTAAAGCTTGTAATGGCTATAACTTTTTATAAAATCAAATTAGGGCCCAAGATCACTTCCATTAGAAAAATATGATAGTTTCTCTTTCCATAGAGTGGTCATAATAGCAATTTGGATTTTCTGGATAGGAGATATGACTATTTGAAGTTTGGCAGTTTTTTGAAGCAGCTTAGTGGGTAATTAATGAGAATGGGAAGAGGCCCAATAACCCATTTTGGGTTTAAGGGTTAAATTGGCTGAAGTAAACATCCCCAAATCATTTCTTCCTCTTCCAAATAGATTTAAGCCTCCATTAACTCATCTTTCACCTTCCTCTTCCAAATAGATTTAAGCCTCCATTAACTCATCTTTCACCCATAACCTTCTCTTTTCACCTCAAAATCAAGTCTTAATCTATTAACATTGAGATTAGTTAGAGATCTTCATATCAATATTTCTAGCAAATAAAAATTGGGGTTTGATTATTGATTTTCAGATTTACCTTGATTTACGTGCAAAACTTGGATTTTGGAAGATTTGTTGAGTGATTTATCATCTCTCACCTTATTATACATGTATCTATAAGTTTTGACATCTTTTAAACTCATTTTTAAAGACAAAATCATGTTCTGGGAATGTTTGCACAAAAAGTAGACAAACGCCTCTAATCAATTACTTGAAGACGTAACAATCCACCTCGAAATAGGCCTAAATTTCGACCCAACAAAGGCCCATCGAAACTTAGACCCATTCCATAGTTGACTGTTGGCTGGTAAAAAGAACAATATAGAGTTATTTATCTATTCATTTAGAACTCACAGTGGAAGGATAAAATATAATAGCATAAATGGTACCCATTTTATTTAAAATTCCAAATGCCACAAAACCATAACATAATGTCAACAATAACCGTTATATAATCATGTTCAAAAATACATTGTCATCTTCAAATGGGTACATCAGAAAATAACATAAATAGATAAATAGACTACCGTCATAAGCTCCTCTCATTGTCATCTCCATCTGAATCATCGTCTCCTTCCCTAACCTAAGTCGTAATGAGGAGGGAGTCAGAACAACAATGTTTGGTGAATAGAAATCTCGAACCCTTTTATATTAGTACTTGGGCAGTATAATGTAACTAAGGATAAGTCTTATGCGTTTTAGTTATATTCAAAGTCTTTCCAATTATAAGCCCTAAGGCTTATCCAATTCCATAACCAATAACCCATAACCATCGTTATTAATGTCTACCAATTCGAGAGATAGAACCCAAGCCACTTAATACTTCTTTAATGGAAAATAGGCAGACCCTGACCATTTAAGACCTCAATTGAGGTAGGCTCCCATTATTTAATACCTACTCCCAAGGCAGAATCCTCACAGTTGCCTATCTAGTTAACACTGCATGGAAATTCCTTCGGACACTTACCATTTCCCATTAAAGAGGACCTTTCTGAGATATCCTCAACCATGCCTCAACCCAATCCCAACCATTAATACTTCATACATGAGAAAGAGGCAGGCCCTCAAATAACTACTTAATGCCTTCAATCCTCGAAGTAGATCGTTCATATTGTGACCCGTACCCCACGGAGATGTCTCACATTAGCCTGACTATTCGTAGGAATTGGCAGTCAGATTAGCTGGATAGATTTAGCCTACAGATTTGGAACTAACCTCGCATCATCCGTAGCTACTTATTATAGGCGATGTCTCACATCAGCTCCAAAGTCACACTACTGGTAGATAGATTAGCTGAGCAGACTTCTGTGTGCTTTTGACAGACCTTGCATCTCTATAAGTTAGTTATAATTTATAACACTGTCTAAATATATTATCACACATCTCACTATATGCATTATTTAGGCCTTATAAGAAATCCTTCTTATTCCTCCTCTACAAATAATGTCGTCTGCTAATCCGGTGAATACGGCTTATTAGGGCGATCAAATGTGAATATATCTTTATACTAACACTGACACGTCATTTATACCTTTTCACTTAATATCTGAACTGAATTTGATGTGTACAGTATTAATACAAAGTAATATACACACCGATTTCTCAGAATCAGAGCAATATATCATATAAATAACAGTCACAGGTCACAATGGAATAAATCTCAACTTACACATACACAAATTTTGAGTTTACAAAATGAAATACTAAACTCGATTGTTATACAAGTTTAATAATTCTCTAATCCCAATTAGAGCTGTTATGGTAACGGTAAATTTACCATTACCAGTCAATCGGTTACCAATTTAAAGTAAAGTCGGTATACCAGTATAATCGGTATGGTAACGGTAAATTTACCATTTACTACGGCAAAACATCGGTAATATTTTATCAAAACCAACGGTAACGATAATTTACCAGTCCGTTCATATTACATTGATAGTCATATAAGATGTGTTACGTGCATTTAGAAGCAAGAAAATAGTTTAATTTATTTCAGTAATTCAACTCAAATGATGATAAATACAATTTTTTTCTATGTCCTTTATTAAGTGACCCAATGAGATATATAATGAAGCATCGTTCAGTGTAAAAATATATCAACTTATTATTTTTCTAGACAAACGGTAGTTTTCCATTACCAGTGTAACGGTTACCAGTTTTCGGTATACCAGTCATCGGTATACCGGTCAATCGGTAATGATAACGGTAAACAATTTTAGTTTACCAGTAAAAATGGTACGGTGGCGGTATTTACAAAATGGTAACGGTAACCATTACCATTACAGCCTTAATCTCAATTGTACATCTTATAAACATATTCACAAATTTCCTAAATGAGATAAACTAAAAAGTCAAAAGTGTTTATCTCCTTGCTAGCCCAAACATCCAAAGGTCAGCTTGTCCTGTAACCTAAAAAGTCTCGGTCTGACCCGAGCAAAATAACACCCTGGTCAGATTATCTCTAAATATCCAATAGGGTGAGAACAGAATATAATACAAGAATAAACAACATATAAGTAAATACAGATGTCCAGGATATAACGAGTTAGGGAATTAATTTAACTCAGAACATGGTTATAAGCATAAGTCACATACACGAACTAGTCACTAAACACAGAATAATAGAATTAACTTAATTTAGCATCCATCACAAGACACAAGAATATTTATTTATTTCAGGAACACAAGACACAAGAATATATATTTATTTCACAAACACAAGACACAATAATATATATTTATTTCACGAACACAAGACACAAGGATGTATATTTATTTCACGAACATAAGACACAAGAATATATATTTATTTCACGAACACAGGATAGTCACAGAATCCAAATATCCAGAATCCAAGAGATCTTACTCAAAACGTTCGTAATGATCGTACATAGAACCATAGCAAGCAAATAACAACACACGAACTGATCCGATATCGAGGATCGTACACAGGACGGGAATCACAGGATCACAAGACGATCTCAAGGATAGCAGCCACGACCGAATCTTCCATATTTATTTTAGACTATTACTGTAACGAGTAGGATTTTTCGCGCTCGAAAATCGACATCCATACTTTACATCGTACTCGAATGCCGTAGATTCGACCGTTCAAATCCGAGTCGCCGGAGCTTATAACACAGTTAAGTAAATAACACAGCGGAAGAAAAAGAATAATACATTGATATACAATATCTAATACAATATCTGATACAACAGAGTGATACAATGAATATTAATATACATCAGAGATATGATACAACAAATAGCAGCGGAAAAGAAAACGATAACATCAGCAGCGGATAATCTCCATCTCCAAAGCGCCAATCCAGAAATAGCTCGAACTCCAAATAACGATGCACAAAGATAAGCAAGTGCAGTCCATATCCAAAGACTGAACTAGCTCCAGAAAATCTACTAATCTGATTATCTGAAAAACCCAACTCTAGACTGCTCGTGTAGGAAAATTTTGAGCATCCAGAGTTTAGGAAAGAAACAATAAACTCTGGATCAGTCATGGGACTGGTGTGAGCAACAAAAACAGTTTATCTTTAAAAACGAACAACAAAAGATTTTAAAGTCAATTCGCAATGCTTTTTGAAAATGTAACTACCATAAGACCTCCCACCACACACACAATGCAAACGCAGACTTGGAGGAGATTTCTTCTTATGTTAGTCAAAGATGCTTACTACGCAAAATCAAATCAAATCGTTTTTTATATTATTATTAGTGCATAGTGAAAAAAAAATCCTTTCGAAAATACAATATTAATCTTAGCCAACATAGGTACCATTATATTATGCCTGCTATAGCTGCCTCCTGAGGAGACAGGTTCTACAATTTGCAATCGTAAAGGGCTCGTATTGTTTTGTTTGGATTTCCAACAAATGGTCAGGCTAAGGAACTTCCTATTCCACGAAAGAAACGCCTCTGGCGGGACGCTCCGAGAACCAAACCGTTCTCTGCCAAACAAGGCCGGTTACCCCTTTTCCCAAGGGATATTACAAAACCTGAGATATGCCACCCCCGGTCCTTTGGGACCTTTATCCGAGCGCTCGGTATCCAACATCACACATAATAAATAAATGTATCAACATGAGTAAATATCTGGACTCCATACCATGATACTACCCTTTTCCAGAAGGAATGGTCATACCCTAGGGAAGCTACCCCTGAAACCTTGCCGCAACATTCCTGTTTCGACCATTACCGTGTTGTGAGGCTCGACGAAGTCTCGTCCACAAAGCTACGCTTTTTCAAAAAGCCACGCTTTGGGTCAACAGATGATCAACCTATGATCACAAAGATAAATGATCAAACAAATGATCATATCACAAATGATCAAACACTGATCATCACACAGCAACACTCAACATGTCACATTACCAAATTGGGATATATCGCTGATAAATTTCAACTACATAACCTCTGAGCTCGTACGTCTCAGAGAAGGGTGTTAAGCTAAGAGAATAAATTCTCCGCCACCAACAGAAATGTATTTGAAAGAAATCAGCTTTATATCTCAAAGTGTAATGTCAGACACATAACCATACAAGTCTGTTCCGGGTTTGAACAGAACCGAAGGCACTTCTTACGAAGCCCTTGCAATTCCGGGTATTCACAATCCCGATCGGATTTCCCATCACTATAGGAGATCTCTATACCGGCGCGACTCAGTGCAGAGACAATCGATGAGTTACCCTTTCGTTCTCGTGAATATCCGGTCTTCCCCACTGGTCTTCAAATGCCATCCATATACGACGTATCACTAATTCGGAATGGGTTATATGACACAAAGGTCTTTTCCCGGCTAACCCGAATAGTGAGCGCAATATTTAAAAAGATATGGATAATGGGATTTCAATTAAGTCACAACTTATTACCCAAAATCTTTCTTTTCAAATGGTTTAACAAATTACCATTTTCAAATCTTTAAACAAAAAGATTCATTTTAGCAACCTACAACGGTTTAAACAATTTCCATATTTTTATCTTTTAAACAAAAGGTTCATTCAGAGATTTTCCAAATCAATTCCCATTTCAATTTAACTCGTTAAATCTTTAAATCAAAGATTTAACTTATAGCTTTCAAAACAATTTCATTTCGAATGGTTTAAATAAATTATCATTTTAAATATGTTAAAAATAAACAGATTTAATTCATAGCTTTCAAAAAGAATTCATTCATAACTTGGAAAACCGTTTTTCAATTCAATCTTGGAATTCCTTTAATTAAACTGGAATTTCATTTCTTATCTGAAAGCTTTTATCATTTGAAAACAACCAGTTTCATTTTAGAAAATCTGATTCATTCATACAAGTTGAAATCCTTGGGTTAAATTCAAATTCCCAAAATTTTACTTTTAAAATGGTTTAAATTCATATAACTTGTACAGCATCTGAAATCCCTAGTTTCGAATCATAGAATTCAATTTCAAACTTGAATTCAAATCAAATTATTTAAATTTCAGAACTCGATTAAGTTATTCAAAATAACTTTTATATTTGAAATTCCATTTCAAAAGCTTTTCACTTTAAACCCAAATTTCTAATTTCAAAATCAATTGAAATTAAAATTTCAATTTCAAAAACATCAAATTTAAATTATCTGTGACTTAACCGATTTCCACGTGAAATCCATATTTGTGTGTGTATGGTGTAGTCCAGGGGTTTTAACACAATAGTGCAACATAATGAATCATCACAGATCAAAATACAGGATATAGTTGATAAGCGATATAAACTATAACGCTTATCGTTCATTCACAGATCAAAGATATATATCACAGATGAGTAAATTACAGATCACAACATAAATCAGGGTATATCACAAAGCAACACATATCACAGATGTCAAATAATTCAACCATTCAATAAAATCCAAATATTCATAAGTAAGCTCAATTAATTATCTGATTAATTTAAATCAGATAAGTCATCAATCATGGTTAATTAACATTAATTAATTATTCTTAATTAATTACAATAAGCGATCATCCTAATCACTTATATTAAAAATCACAAATCAATTACTTTGAGTAATCATCCTTTAATTATTTGATTTATTAACTTCTAATCATTAATTAATAAATCTTAATTAATCAATCAATCTTTAATCATCAAATAATTATCCTTTAATTATTTAATTACCCTTTAATTTACAAATTGATTACCATTTAATTTTAATTCATCAACTTTTAATTATTAAAAAAATCAACCTTTAATTATTTAAGTCACATTTAATTAATTATCTTTAATAAATTAATTAACCCTTGGTTTATTAACTTCTAATCATTTATTCTCAATTAATTATCATTCTCCATTAATTTATTAAAATTTAAATAAATTAATTATCCTTTAATTTATTTATTGTTTGATCACTTGGTTAATCAACTTTTTTCTTCTTCTTACTTAACTAATTAATGCCTTGAACAAATTTGAGTTAAAACAAACTTTACTTTATCAAAATCTGATTTTTCAATCTAACTTGAATTTTATAGTTAAACTTTATTTAGACTCAGTTTAAAATTGATTTAATTTAAAAACTAAAATTTTAAAAATTGTTAACTGGTACAGGTTTTAAACTCTGAATCCAAACTACTCGAGCCTTCTCCTGAAACGAACTTGAGTGAAATTAAATTTCCCCGGCATCATCCCTGAGCACATTATCAAACACTTCGAGTCTCTCCCAAGAATCCACGTCTTCCTCAACGACAAAACCATTTTCATCCCCATACGTACACGCGTACATTTGCTTCTTCCCCGAGCCACACTCGCGTAAATCTGCTTCTTCCACACTTCGTAAACAACCCAGATACACGTTTCACGCGTGCATGTGCACGAGGCGCCGGAGCTACGGCGATCACCATCGAACATGCCACCGAGTCGCCGATCATCCTCACCTTCGATCCTAACCACCCAAAGTTCATCACGAACCCAAAATCGAAATTTAGCTATTCGATCAAAACTGGAACCAAACTCGACCAACTTAAATCACCTCGACCTGTCATTGCCGACCACCAGAGATCACGAGCCTTCGACCCAAGCTCCGTCTATCTCCCATGCTTCGAACCCCACTTGTGCGATCGACTCCGGCGCACTGACGAAGCTGCAGCAACCAGATATTCAACCCCGACCAATACATGGGTTTAAACCCTAAATCGAACGAATCTGCACGAATCTGCCATAGGAAAAATTCGACAGCATTTTTCCCTTCATCCACAATGCCATAGCTAGCTACGACCAAGAATTCAACTCAAATTATCAAGTTGACCATCGGCAATTCATCAAATTGCCGAAACCCTTCAACTCAAAATTCCCAATCGAATAACAAATTAAAAATTTCGAAATGCATGTTAAAAATCATGATTTTCGATAACGAACTCATACAGGTAATTTAAAACAGAAATTGATTTTGTTGATTTTTAACTTATATATATAATCTTACTGTTAAGTTCATTTTTTTAAGCCTATTTGTTAAATTTAAAACCTTGAAACAGTTTTTATAAACACCATCATACAATAACAACCATCTTCCATTTAAACATCAAAGTCTAATTTCAATTCCAATTGAAGCTTTGAATTTTTGAAGGCAAGATAAGAACTAAAAACAACAGGAAACAGGGTATGTGTATATACAGACATACTCACACATATATACATAATGCAAATTCAATTATATAAAAATTGAGAAGTTTTTATGCAACATCAATATCAAGTAGTAGATCAACTTAGTGCTTACTCACTGGTGAAAACAAAGGAGTTTGGGAAAACAAAGTTGCTCACCATTTTTTCAAAAGAAGAACAGGGCTGCCCTTATGTTGAACCAGGCTTGAGTTTGCAAGCTAAAACTCTTCTTTGATTCTCTAGGTTTGATTTGATTTTGCTTCCTTGTTGAATTGAATTTGAGCTTATATATTTTTTCTTCTTCCTATTTTGCTAAGTTTTGAAGAACGAATAGAAATGAAGAGGCTTGATGTATATAAGAAAAGAAGTTTAGTGAGTGATGTATTAATTTTGTACAGGTGATGTTTGTTTATAAAATAGGGTATGGCTGAAGTTATGTTGTAGGGGCCAAACATTTATTGGCTTTGTACAATTTGTATATATATATTTTCTCCTTTCATTTCATTCGGCTGTACAAAGATGAAGATGGTGTGGTGGCTTCATTTATTAGCTTTGTACAATTCACATTTTATTTATTTCTTGTTTTACCAGCCTATGTACCTATGTTTGAATATAATTCTTCTTTGTGGCTGAGATAATGTGTTTTGGTGGCTGCAGCTTTGTTGCATTAGGCTAGAGACGAAAGCATTTATTACTTTGTATATTTATTTGCCTAGACTTATTTTAATATGTTTACTTTGTTTTACTTTTTGTTTGTGTATACTTGTTCAAGTTGTATTGTTATTTTGTTGTTAAATTAGTTTACTTTACTACTAACTATCTCGTATTTCTATATATATAATTTTTATAAATTCAAATTATCATAAATTCTAAATTTTTAAATCTTTTATTTGTCTTGTATCCAAAGCATATATTTATCTCTATATTTATTTTTTTTATTTTAAAACCATTTATTTAGAATTTAAAATTCAAGTCAAATATATATCTATATATTTATTATTTTCAAATTCACTCATATATGCCCAAATACATATATACACATATTACAGTATTTATTAAATTTAAATGATTTATACAAAATATATTTGGATATCGGGGAAACTCGCAATCAATTAATCCATTTAAAATTAATTTTACAAATTTTTATTCAAAAATTCATTTAATTATCAATTTATATTAAATTAAAATCTAGGGTCATTACAATTACACTTAAAAAGAAATCTAGGAGTAACTTCTTAAGGATCTAGCACTCACTTGCCACACACCAAAAGAGAGGAAATTCTAAAGTGCCAAATACTGTCACCTTCAGTAATTCACTGGAAATTCTGAACTACATTCTCTTAAGGATCTAGCAACCAATTGTCGCACAATAGAAGAGAACACAACTCTAAAGTGTTAAGTACTTTCCTAAATAAGATCACAAGAATTTAACCAAGGCATCCCATACTACCCAGTGGAATTCGAGTATTCGCTAATGGGTTAGTAAATTCCACCAAACATTGTATTTAATGAGTTATACTGTATTCGACGTACCTTTACTCGAAAGCATTTAAAACAATCGATAATACTAATTCGAATAATTATACTTCCCAAATTATAGAATTAAGGTTATTAAAGTAATTTTTTCTTTGAGTTTATTGTTTATAAATAATTATATAATTTTCCCTAAACTCATTTATTATTTAACTTTAGTAAAATATTCACTTATTGGTTACAATATCCCATAACTCTATTTATTCCAAAATTTCACATTTATTTCTCTTCCAAATCCACTCAAGTGTAAATCCATTTTATTTAAAAATGAATTTAGATTCATATTTTCCCAAAACCACATTTCCAAATCTATATTCCTTTTGTAATAACAACACTATATGTAAATCTCTATTTGTTAAAATCATTTATAGAAGAATTTGATTTGGTATAAAAATTTATTTGAACCGGTGAATTATAATACTTTGTTCTGTAAAATTACATTTATTCAAACCATATATACACAGACACATCATAGATATACATATGTTTATAAAACTCCATGTTAAACCTAGCATATAATTTAAAATGCAGCAACCAAGTAAGAAAGTAAGTAAAAGAATGTAAATTTCAAAGTGATGGAGCTGAAAGTTTGCAACAGAATTTTGACCAAGCTATGCTCAAAATTTGCTAAATGTGTTTAGAAAAAAGGTTGTCACTCACAAAGTTAGCTTTTCAGAACAATAGAAATTATCAAAATTCGATAAGAAATGAGAAAGTTATGCTTAAATTACTAACAATGTTTTAACTTGGAAAATTTGATAGGGTAAAGACTATTACTCTGTTAAAAACCCAATTTCGACCCAGAAATCTTCAAAATATGAGAAATTGATTAAAACAAAAGTTCTTCCTTAGAGAATTATCTTTCTACTGCAAAAGATTCAACATAATTGGATTCATCAATCAAAAGCAATGTCCATTTTACTCTCAGGTATTAACTCATAAATTTATTATTTGGCTGTGCTATAACATTAATTTCAAACTCAATTTAAACCCCTTAGTATTTCGAAAGTTGATCAAAAGAGAATTTGTAGCTTATTTAAATAGTTTTCTACACAAAAAGATTGAGCCAATTTGAATCATTCTACACCAAGATATTGTTGTTTTACTACAGCGATTTCCCTAAGAATTTTTAGCAAACAACAACACAATAATCACCTAAGTTTATAACCAAATTTCTAAACAATTCGATCAATAAATCATTCAAACAATTATTTATAGCGATAAAGATTTAGAGATAGATATGTGAGTGGTTAACTCACCTTTTCCCTTGTCATAGCTCTATAGAACCCATAATACAATCATTTCAACAATTCCTAATTTATTTTCAGCAAATAGAAAGAGAAAGGTTACAACCCTAGATCAAAATAGATCTTAATCAATGATTTAATCATATAAGAAGATAAAGAAGATTACCAAAAGTTGTTTTCTAATAAAATTAGGCGAAAGCCCTTTGATTTCATTTTTTGATTTAGGAAAATTGGCTCTTGGGTTTGAAAGAGGGATGTTTTTGTGTTCTCGTTTATTGATAGAAACGAAAATAAGAAGGAGGACTTTGTACGTATTTTGTTTCTTCTTCTTATTTCTTTTATTTGGGCCAAAAGGGTATAGTTAGGATCCAATAACAAAGTGTTACAAATTAAATTCCTAAATAGAAGTGTTGCTAATTCTATATTCTTATTCCACTTATAAAACACCACTTTTTTGCTAAACAATTATTTTTATTAGCTTCTTGTTTTGATATAAAAGTCTTACTTATTTAAACTATGTATTTCATCATTTCACACTAACAAATTAACTATTTCACATAATAATTATTGATAAATATAAAATTATATTTTACATTTGATTTATAAGAATTGCAATTTCAATTGACTAATTAAACGAATATTAATTAATATATTTCTCAAATTTGCAAATCAATAATTGAATAATTTAACAAGTAAAAATCTCCAACTTCTCTTTTAAAAAAAGATTCAAATTAATTACATATTCTAACCAAACTCTAATTTGAAAAATTCAAATTTTATTTTGTTACTAATAATTTATTTCAATTATCATAAGCTAAGAATTGATAATCAAAACAATTATTCAAAACAAATTTTAATTTCATAATTTATATTACAAAATCTCAATAAATATTAATTACCCATAATTAATTGTAATTTATTAGGTAATTAACAATATGGTTGTTACATCCCCCTATATTATAAACAAAACAAAACAAAAAATTTACACTCTCCCGCCTTAACAATTTGGGTGATATTTTTCTCTAGCCGCTCATATTTCCTTTTCTTTCATTACCACTTAAAAATTTAAAACTTTTTCTCCTTTCATAAGGAAACCCTACTAGAAATCTCCACCATCATTTCTCTTTAGCTTTTGTAATTCAACCTAAATTTTGCCTCAGAATCCTTTCGCCTCAAGCGACAATTCTTGTTTCCAGGCTCCGCTTCATGCCTCTCGCTCAATAAAGGTGATTCAAAAATAAACTTTATTTTTATTTTCTTGTTTAAATTGATTTTGTGTAGTGGTGTTTAAGGGATTTTTCTTGAAATCCTTACATGAATTGAATTTTGTTTATTCAAATGTTGAAATTAAATATTTGGTCATTTTTTTATTGAGATATGAAATTATGAGATCCCAGTTGGTAGTCGTGTATACGTGACTTAACAGTTCGAGTATTTCAAATCCACTTTTGCAATAAATTGATTTTTTTATAAAAATTGACATTCAACATAGTTTGTCGTGTAAAAATTGTAAAAAGTAAAGAATACTCAATTTCTATGTGATTGTGTATGTTATCATGATCGAGGATGTCAGCATACATCAAAGAGATTCAATGTTTAAAATTATCAAGAGGGTCCATCCAATCAAGAGGGAATCCATAAAGTTTTTCCATAGCGATCATAAGTTGAATGAAGAAAAATAACAACCAATAAAAATTGTATGGCAAATAAAAATTTGTTATATTAGAATATTAATTTCATTTATAAAAAGGTATGTTGAATGGACAATTATAGTCATGGTTCCAGTCTTGAGTCGGCTGGTGTTATAGTAGGTCTTAATTCTAGTATTGATTTTTATATTTGTAAATTTTGAGTAGCTGCGCAAAGATAAGTGAGCCAAAACACCATTTGTTGCATAATGATTCAGAATCTTATTTTGATACAGAAGCTATTAGGGGATATTCTAGTGCCACTGATTTGATGATTACAGGTTTTAGTTCTTTTGAAGATATGTTTATGCTGCATATATAATTCTTAGTGTGTGTTATTTTGGATCTTGAAATAATTGTATACAATTTTCAACTGATGAAATGATTGAATGTGACTCCGTTGATGATATGGTGTGTATTTTCTTCTACATTAGTTGTGCATATGAAACTTTTAAGTTGGCTATGACTTTGATATTTGGTTGAGACATTTTAACAAACAAATTTTCTCACTTTTTTTTCATATTTTGACATGAGTTGATTATATGAACATTATAACTATATGGTGTGAACCTTTCTTGCTGTTATCATGCATACATTTATAGGATAAATCACCAACAAGTTCAGTAGGGTAAGCAGTTTTTGGATTGATGCTTCACATAGCCCATACTTTATATTTCCTATGCAAACACAAGCGCATATGTATCTTATAGAAAATTTACACGAAATTATCGTACCTGATCAGAATTAGTTGTTGCATTTGTGTTTGTATAATATCCTTGCTTAGTCATTAGCTTGTTAGCAATTTTTTTATTGCTACCTTAGTATTTGTACAAGATTAATCCCTAACATGTTCGGTGAGGTGAGCATACTAGTGAAGTAGTTCCTTGTAGTCCAGTCCCATGTGTCATTGTTTAGTTTTCATGCATATATTCCATATGCACTTTATATGTAACAACCCATTGCCGAGAAGCAAAAATTAATAATAATGATTAGTTATTTGAATCTATTTAGAAATATAAATATGGAATTATTGGAATACTTTGGGAATTTGATGAAGAGTATTAATTTAAATGATATTGATTTGATATGGAAGGAATAGTGCCTGGGTAATTAAACTGGATATTTTGAATACAGGGATGTAAATTAATTATTTGAAATAAAATATTAAAATTAAATTTTACAAGTTTGAAATTTATTTGATAATTGAAACAATTTTCTTAGAGATGTTAGAATTTAATTAGCGAGTGAATTTAAATAAAAAGATTAAATTAAATAAATAAATTATGGAAAATAATCTTTAAATAGAAAATAATACAATTCGTTAGTAAGAAATTTAGTGTAGAGGTTATGATATGTAAATGGTCTTGAAATGCTATGATAAGTTTCATGAATGCAAAAGAAAAGAAAGAAAGAAAACAAGTTAATTATTAAAAAAAGCCCAACTTACTCAAGCCCAAGCCCAAGAACTTAAGTTTCCTGATTTTCTTTTTCAATCTCCAAACTATTCCATTTCCTGATACTTCATCCCCTTCTATAAATATAACACATACATTTTCATTTAGGAATGGGGAGAAAAACCAACAATCTCACCTAAACTTTAAAATCCTCTTTGCAATTTAAATCCAAATAAATGTTAATAAATTTCCATAAATATCGAAACGGAAATCTAAGCTTTCCAATAAGTTGTATTGTATATTGTAAACAAGAAATGGAAGAATTGGCCGGAATTGAAAGAGGAGGGTTGAAAATTGATTACAGTTTTTTCTTTTTAAACAAAAGACCTATTCTCTTTAAAAAGAATTCTCTCAAACCATAAAGAACTAAACAATGTCATCTGCGGCATTAGCTTCTTAAAGTGATGGAGAATTTTTAGTGTAAATTTGGGACCGTGCGGTGATGGTCGTAATTGTAGGTTCTGAGCTAGGGTTGGATATTGGTAGTGATACATGCAATGAGAGGTCAAAGAGGCAGTAGCATTGGACTTGTGGTCGAGAGGAACATCTTTAGTGGATGTTTGGACGTGTGCGATGGCGGGTTGTGTCGCATCATTTGTTCGCATGTAGCATATCCTATGGCGTCTGCTTTTGATTGGGTTGGCCCGGGGTTTGTGCACTTATGTATGTTGGGGAAGAAGAATGTTTAGGAGGGAGAAGAAGAAGAGTGTGCTACTACTTCAGGTGAGTAACTCAACTCATTGCTATGTCTACTTTGAGTTAATTTGTCGATTATTGAAAACTAAGACATTGTATTCACCCGTTTCACTATATCATCTCCCTATATTCCTCCTTCATGCCCACTGTGTATTTGATTTTGGTTGAAAAATTAAGAAATTGGAATAATATTTGGGTTTGATGGGATCAAGGTATTGTTAGAGTTCTGACCTTCAAGAACTAAGTCGATTGAGGCTATAATTCAGTCGCCTAAACTGGTGTAAAATTTATACTCAAGAGTTATACACAAATTCAATCAACTCCTAATATTCTTTAGTTCACATGTTTGGTCGACCGAGGCTAGGATTCAGTCAACTAAACCTGTGCATTTTTATTTTACTTTATTTTTTGAAATGATATTTTATTTCTTTTACATTATTTTGTTGTATTTAATGAATGATTATTAATGTTTATTTTGGTTATCGTGAACTTTTGATATTCATTTATGTTGTTCAGTAATTAACTTAAATTATATATATAAATAAAAGTTATTTTTATTTAGTGAATATATATATATATAATTTATTTTATAAATCTATTGTAAATTCAAAGTAATATTTGGTTTTTCAAGTTATTTTCAGCTGTTCGTTAATTGTATGAGGTAGTTTAATAATATTATAATTCAGGTAGAAATTATAAAGATTTAATACATTCTTATTTTGAATTATCTAATGGTTTTATGTTATTTAATGATGATCCTAAGTTATATAATGGACTTGTGAAATTATTATCCGATGTTGTTTAAATATTTATTTGGATTTACATTTGTATCATATGTCTTATGTAACATTATTTGAGATTTTAATATAATGTATATATTTTTATATGATTACTTTTATTATTGTGTTTGTGTTTTTCTCATTTTTATGTGATGAGAAATTTGAATAAACGAATTAGTGATACCCTTTTGTATGAGACTTTCGCTTTTTTGGTTATTCATCGGACTTGTAATATAGAGATATCTTGTGTAGATTGAGTGTAGTTTATGAGCATTGAATAATCATCTGAATAAAATGCGGTGGTATACGATGCCGTTATGTTATTTTTTTATTATTCTTTATAACTAAATATCACTCAAACGGGGATTACACTCATGTGTATGTACTGATACTCGCTGCGTTGAGTATCCTATGGCCATGTGTTAGCTTATAATTAGAGTCGTGTGTTGGCAAGAGATTAGAGCTCTAGTATATCATGGTCATGTGTTGACTTATACAGAGCCATGTGTCGGCTTACGTCTAGAGCTATATATAGATATAGAATATGAGTACTATATGTCATCCACTTTTATCCAGCTCCCTTTGTATTCAAGAGTGAATGAGATTGGCCAGTATCCACCCTGGCGGCTTGATCGTGGGGTCGTGCCCCAAATACGTGACACTATTATTGTATATTCAATGTGCATTATAGGTTTGGTAGGGTAGGTGCCATATAGCCCCTTATGTCGCATAGGCCATCAGTTTGTTACCTATAGGGGCAAAGCAGGGTCATGATCAAGGCTACGCGTTGATGAGACATTGGTCTGTAAGGCCATGAAGTCCGTCGAGGTAATTGAAGACTGTAGGAACAGATCCGGCTATTAGCGAGAGGCTAGTAGAACTTGGGTTTCTGAAGTGGGCATGCGACCATCAGTACCATATCTGTTTTCGGTATATATGTGTGTAGTGGATTGGTATATATTGTTCTTAATCCTATCATGCGTTTGACTATGCTAAAGACTATGTGTCCAAAGTGTAGTCAACCCCCGTTATATCCATACTATTCTGATTTATTCTTATATGAGGAGATAAGACTATATCTAGATAGATGTCCAGAGTATGATGGAGTCTCATACCTTTTATTGATAAGCAGCCTATTCTATTTGTATGTTGAATAATACTTTATTATAATTGAAATAAAGAGATATGTTTAGGTATTATTATGAGATAGCCCAACCATACTTGATGATATCTCATATTAATGATTTCTTGATTATGATGATGGTTTTCTAGATATGGATTCACCCTTTTGATACTGATTTCAGGTCTTTCGGTTTGATTTACTTTAAAGATAGGCGATGACATCTTTATGTATGATTTTTGATGTTTGAAATTATATAATACATTTGGGATTGTTGATGATGTCATGATTATATATATACAGGGTGTGTGTGTGAGTGTATATATTGTCACGTAGTTATTAATATTATGAGTGCTATCATATTATTATTATAAATTGATATTGAATTATAAATATATTAACCCTTGGTTTAGACATAGTACGACCCGTGTGTTATTTATAATACTCGGGTCAATTTGAGACATTTTTAGTATAGTGACTATGAGACTAGCTTATATGTTTGATGGGCTTAGAGGAGATTAGATAGATAATATTATGGATTATAATTCTGTATCGTATAATCTCCTATGTGTATATCATTGTGATGTGTATTGGACATTATATATAATCGGTGCGATTGGCTCCGTGTTATCTAATAATTACTGTATATTATGTATTATTCTATCATGGAGGCACACATGTTTATCGCTTTGTATTGGTATTGTGTAGGTTTATTGTTGAGTTATATTTGATGTTTAAATACATACCAGTGTTAGACCAAGGGAATATTCACGTGTGTACCCCATTTTACCTTATCCTCCCTATCATTTGACCGTATTACTCTGTAATACTTTTGGATATTGTGGATATAAATGTGTGGGTGTTACAAATGGTATGAGAGCTGGTTCAGCACAATACATTGTATGTATAAGAGAGACACAAGTCGTTGGTCTGGATGGGACTTATGGTCCCTGTCCCTTGGGTGTATTTGGAATTTAATCTATAGTAAGAGATAATAGGAGAGTATACATATATATTACTTGGTATACGATGATTACTGGGGTAATCATCTAGGGAATATCTGTACTTTGTATATATAATAATATTTTGTTCCAACCATTAAAAATGAAATATAAAATGATTGACCTATGGTGGCTAGGATTAAACACATTATTTTGATCCATTAATGATTAGAGTGCATAGAGGAATCTGAAGAATTATTTTCTATTGGGTGTATAGATTGTTTGTTTTTGTGTATGGTTGTTGACTGATGTTTGCTTATATCAAATTTGTAAGTATTGGTATTAATACCTTGCGGTGCCTTCGACGGTGAAGTTACCTATAGGAAATTTTAGAGATTGTATTTTTAAACATAATATTTTATATTTAAATATTAATATGTAACGTAATTTTATAATTTTGATGTTGTTTGAGGATGTGTGATGTTTGAATTGTTCTAAAAGAGAGTTTTGGTAAATATTTCAGTAAAAGCAAGTTTAAGGTTTTAAATTCATAATTTTTTTTGGAAGTAAGAATGTACTTTCATTAGAAAAGCTTTTGCTAAAATCTATGAGTATAGTAGTGGTATTTGATTAAGTTTTATTTAGAATATTATTTTATAAAGCAATATTTTACAAAAGTATATAAATAAATAAAATGTTTAAAGGAATTTTAAAATGGATCGGTGTTAATCTGTTCGTTGAGTGCTTTAACAACTCTAGTCGATGCGTCGGCCAATGTTATCCGTAAAGGTTCCTAAATACTAGAATGAGACATTTGGACACAACGTTTTGTAAAGATTTAAAGTTTAAAGGATTAAATATTTGGAATAATGTTTTGGGAGAAATTTGAAATGCAGTTAAGGCTTTGGATTTTAACTAGAAAAGTATGTTTAGTTTTTTTGAAGAATAAAAGGTATTTTAAAATAACTTTTGATCAAGTAAAAGAAATTTGGAAACTAAAGGATTTGCTTGAATTTTGATATGATGTCTGACTGTTAAAGGTTTCTGGGGTATACTTCGTGCCTTAGAGAATACTCCATAGTGTCTCAAAAGTTTCAATACTTTGGTAACTTATGTATATATTAGAATCTTCCAAGTGAGTTTCACGCAAACTCATAGTCCATGAAAATGAGCAGTGGTCAAGGAAGTAATAATCTGAGTCTTGTATGCCACCGATGGAGGGTCTAATCATTGATTTGTATTACTCTATTTATATGCTTGACAGGTCGATGCAAATTACTATATGTGTTAACTCATAATAGCAACAATAGAGCAATATCAATTTGATTGTCATGTATTGAATGTAAGTTAACCAATAATGTAGGTGATCTAAAATGAATCTAGCTAGTTATAGATTCTTCCTAAGTCGGAATTACGAGAACACGATTTTATTAAGAGGGTATGTAACAACCCATTGCTGAGAAGCAATATATTAACAATAATGATTAATTAAATGTGTTTAGAAATATAAATATGGAATTATGGGAATATTTGGGGAATTTGATGAAGAGTATTGATTTAAATGATATGGATTTGATATGGAAGGAATAGTGACTGAGTAATTAAATTGGATATTTTGAATATAGTGATGTAAATTAATTATTTGAATATAATGATATGGGTTTGTGCACTTGTGTATGTTGGGGAAGAAGAATGTTTAGGAGGGAGAAGAAGAGTGTGCTGCTACTTCAGGTGAGTACCTTAACTCACTACTATGTCTACTTTGAGTTAATTTGTCGATTATTGAAAACTGAGACATTGTATTCACCTGTTTCACCATATCATCTCCCTGTAATCCTCCTTAATGCCCACTGTGTATTTGATTTTGGTGGAAAAATAAGGAAATTGGAAAAAAAATTTGGGTTTAATGGGATCATGGTATTGTTGGAGTTCTGACCTTCAGGAATTCAGTCAACTGAGGCTGTAATTCAATCGACTGAACTGGTGTAAAATTTATACCCAAGAGTTATACACAATTTAAGTCAACTCCTAAGTTCTTTAGTTGATATGTTCAGTTGACTGAGGCCAGGATTTAGTCGACCAAATCTATGCATTTTTATTTTTTGAAATGATATTTTATTTCTTCTACGTTAACGAATGATTATTAATGTTGATTTTTGGTTATCATGAACTTTTGATATTCATTTATGTTGTTTAGTAATTAATTTTAATTATATATATATAGTTATTTTTATTTAAGGATATATACATATATATTTTATTTTATAAATCTATTATAGATTCAAAGTAATATTTGATTTTACAAGTTATTTTGAGATGTTCATTAATTGTGTGAGGTAGTTTATTAATATTACGATTCATATAAAATTATAAAGATTTAATAAATTCTTATTTTGAATTATCTAATGGTTTATCATATGTAATGATGATTCTAAGTTATGTAATGGACTTGTGAAATAATCATATGATGATGCTTAAATATTTATTTGGTTATTAGTTTTGTATCATCTGTCTTATATAACATTATTTGAGATTTATAATATATTGTATATATTTTTATATGATTACATTTATTATTGTATTTGTGTATTTCTCATGTCTATGTGACGAGAAATTTGAATAAATGGATTAGTGATACCGTCTGGTATGGGACTTTCGATAATACTTTTTTAGTTATTCATCAGACTTGTCATATAGAGATATCTAGTGTGGATCGAGTGTAATTTATTTGCATGAAATAATCATCCGAATAACATGCGGTGGTATGGGATGTTGGTATGTTATTTGTTTGATTATTCTTTGTAAGTAAATGTCACTCAAACGGGATTGCACTCATGTGTATGTAATGATACTTGCTGTGTTGAGTACCTTGTGGCCATGTGTTGGCTTATGATTAGAGCCTTCTATCGGTAAGAGATTACAGCTCTAGTATATCATAGTCATGTGTTGACTTATACAGAGTCGTGTGTTGGTTTATGTCTAGAGCTATGCGTAGATATAGAATATGAGTGTTATAACTTGTCCACTTGTGTTCAACTCCCTTTATATTCCAAGAGTGAACCAGATTGGCCAGTATCCATCCTGGCAGCCTGATCATAGGCTCGTGACCCAGATCCATGACACTGTTGTTGTATATTATATTTGATGTACATCACAGGTTTGGTAGGGTAGGTAACCTATAGCCCCTTGTGTTGCATAGACCGGTAGTCTGTTACCTATACGGGTAAAGTAGGGTCATGACTAAGGCTATGCGTTGACGAGCCATTGGTGGATGGGGTCACGATGTTCGTCGAGGTAACTGAAGACTGTAGGAACATATCTATCTATTAGCGGGAGGCTAGTAAGCCTTAGGATCCTGGAGTGGGCATGCAGCCATCAGTCACCCGTCTAGTTCCGGGTGGATTGGCATATATTGTTCTCAATCTTTTGATGAGTTTGACTATTCTAGAGACTATGTGCCTAAAGTGTAGTTAGTCCTAATTATATCCATACTATTCTGGGTTATTCGTATATGAGGAGATGAGATTATATCTGGATAGGTATACATAGTATGATGGATTCTCATATATTTTATTGATAGATATCATGTCCTATTTGTATGTTGATGATGATACTTTATTATTACTGGAATTAAGAGATATGTTTAGGCATTGTTATGAGATATCCTAACTATACTTGACGATATCTCATTATTAATGATTTCTTGATTTTGATGATGGTTTTCAAAATATGGATGATTCACCAATTTAATATTGATTTCATGACTTTTAATTTGATTTACTTTGAGATGGGTGATGACATCTTTATGTATGATTTGGGATATTTGAAATTATATAATACATTTGGGATTGTTTATGATTTGTGATTAAATATATACGCTATATATATATATATTATCACATAGTAATTAATATTATGGGTGCTATCATATTATTATTATACATTGATACTGAATTATAGATATATTAACCCTTGATTTAGACATACTCTGGTCTGCATGTTATTTATAATACTCGGGTCAGTTTGAGACATTTCAAGTATAGGGACTATGAGACCAGCTCACGTATTTTATGGGCTTAGAGGAGACTAGATAGATAATATTGTGGATTATAATTCTGTATTGGGTAATCTCCTATGCATATATCATTGTGATGTGTATCGGATATATATTATACATTGGATATTATATATAATAGCTGTGATTGACTTTGTGATCTCTGATAATTACTGTATATTCTATATTTTTCTATCCTGGAGGCACAGGACTTTATTTCTTTGTGTTGATAATGTGTACGTTTGTTGGTGATTTATATTCAATGTTCAAATACGTACAAGTATTAGTCCAAGGGAATATTCACATGTGTACCCCATTTCGCTTTATTCTCCAGAGTATCCAAAAGTATTACTCTGTAATAGTCTTAGATAGTATAGGTATAGAGGTGGGGGTGTTGCATTATACAAGCTTGTCCTAGCATCAGTTAGTTGGTAGTCATTCTATGCAATTCCAGTATTGATTGCTTCCATTGAAATGCCCAACTGGTAGTCGTGTTTTACTACAGGCAAGCTCAGCTATCCTTTGCTAATGGAAATTCAAAGCCGAATGTCGAAGGTAAACCAACTAGGTGGTGGTCATATCCCGACTATCGGTAAGTCGAGTTCTCCGTAGCCATCCAAAAAGCTTGTAGTTGATCGTCAAAGGAGGACACCCAGTTAGGGTCACTTTCGTCCACCACTGAGCCGATCGTTAACGGTGGACACCAGGTTTGGGTCACTCTGGTCCATCACTATTGATGAGAAGTTTGGGCCGATCGTCAATGATGGACACCCGGTTAGGGATCACTCTAGTCCATCATTAACGAGGAGAAGTTTGGGCCGATCATCAATGATGGACATCGGCTTAGGGATCACTCTAGTCCATCACTCCTGGCAAGAAGTTTGGGTTCTAATGATGGATACCTAGTTAGGGATCACATCGCCGATGAGAAGTTTGGGTCGATTGTCAATGATGGATACCTGGTTAAGGACCACTTTGGTCCATCACTACCGACAAGAAGATTGTGCTGATCGTCAATGATTGACATTTGATTTGGGATCACTCTAGTCCATCACTGCCAACGAGAAGTTTGAGAGGAGATATCTTGATATTGCAGCTTTTCCCCCAAGTCGAGAAGTCGGCTTTTCAGGCTTAAGTAAAACAAAGATAGAGATGGTGTGCATCCCAAGTCTTTCTGAATATAGCTCTATCTATTGTGCTGAGGATGAAAGCTCCATTACCCAAGTCTTTGTGGATAATGTACCGCCCTTCCTAGACTAGGTTGAATGCCCTCAGTCTTTGGAATATTTGCTTCAACACCAAGTCCCCTTCCTTGAGTGGGCGTTGTTTGACCTTATAATTGCATTGTTTCTCCGCTTTTTGCTAGAGCACCATAGTTTTCAAAGTAACCTCGTCCCACTTTTTCCAAATCAAATCCAGTAGCATGTTTAGCAATCCCTTATTCTCCTCTAAATCATAGTGGATTCTCCTATGATATGAGACTGTAGTTTCAATGGGAAGCATAACCTATAATTCGTAATCCAAAGCAAAAGGAGTATGTCCCATGGTAGTTTCATGGGAAATGCAATGCGCATAAAGTGCCAATGGCAGCTTATCCATCTAAACTTCCTTATCATTTTCCAAATGCTTCTTTATGGGTGTTTTGAGAACCTTGTTGACTTCTTCAACCTATCCTTTGGCTTATAGGAGATACAACATAGAAAATCTTTTCTAATTCCATGTTGCTGGTAGAAGTTGTTGAATTCTTGACTATTAAACTGCCTTCCATTGCCTGAGATCATCTGGAGCAAAATTCCATACACGCTAAAGCAATCCGCAACCACTATTGCATACCCAGCTCCACTTATAGCTATTAGGAGTTTTCTAATCAGATCATGCCTATGAGATTTCCTCTTCTAAGGTCTCCCCCAGTGTGGTCTCTTTGACTGCCTTGATTTACGTTGTCCAGTATTTCCTTAGCCTCTTCCTGAGCTATGTACCTTCATTGCTTAGTTCCGGTTTAAGGCTGAAATTTTACTAGAACTAACCCAAAGGTGATCCATTTCCCAAGCAAGCCAATTTTTCCAAATTGTTAGCATCTCGATTTTCCTCTCATGGCGGTGCTTAACCACATAGCATTCTTGCACATCGAGCAAAGCCTTCTCCCTTTTTTCTTTTTTTAGGTAGTATGCCAATCGTTCTTCTTTGACTCAGAACTCCTAGTGTGCCTGATTCACAACCGTTTGCACGTTGCTAGGGATACATAGTGCTCCGATTCCCAATTCCTTTACTATTTCCAATCTTACTATTAGTGTATTGTACTTTGTCATTCGGTCTAACCTACAAGGTAAGAGGTCTATCTGACCCATAAGTGTCAAGAACATCCGTTCTTACCCACTCAATAGTATTTTCTCTCACTTACATGGGTTTTGCATAATCAAGTGGCATGACATTATTATGACTCAAGTATTTTTTATTAAAAATCATTTGAAATTTATTCATTAAAGTATGTCATACCTTTGTATTGTTGTCCCTGTATTCTGTGAGGGTATTTAGTCTCTTTAGTATTATGCTTCACATTCATATGAAGTTGACTCTATCTCTGGGGCTGTTTGAAAAGATAATGCCCCACAATCTCTAGATATGCCCGGTCCCGCCTATGAAATGGATCAGAATTACACTCCGTTATCTCTGGAAGAGTCAAACCTGGTCTCCCATCTGGTGGAGTCGAAACCTATCCCCAGGACTAGGAAGTTTATGCTCCACTTTCTAATTACTTCGTTCTTAAAAATTTTCATGCATGTCTATCTGTGTATATCTAGTAGGAGGTTATGCTCTGATGCCCACAGGGAAAACTTATACCATGTCGCCGATCGTGCTTTATAACCTTACTCCGAAAGGACTAAGTTCCGTCAAGGGACTATAACCTATAATTTACAGCACTCTCATTAGAGTTACCTTAGGTTTTAACCCAGAGCATACTAGTTCCCATCTCTGTCATAGTTGGTCTTCTGGTTCACAATTCATCGTATTCCATGGTTTCTCTAGTAGTGAGATAGATTCTTTCAGGAGACTCCATAAACTATGAAAGTGGAAACTTGTCATGTCTTCTGAAGTGTTCCCTTTCTCCTGTTCTATTGTCCATCTTCCACATGTCCCTATCCCGAGGCTTTTCATTTCCAACCCAGTTGACATTTTTCAGTTTTGCCTCGATATCAGAATCCTCCAAGGAATAAATGTGTAGGTCCGGTAGTATAATTTTTCTAAAGATCCTTGTATAACTCTGTTTTCGTATTAATTCCTGAAGTAATAACCACAAGGAAAATCCACTCATTACGTTGATGCATAGCGGCTACTACAGTGCGGAACCGTGCAAGATTGTTCCATAAGTTTTATCCATCATTTTGCATGACACCCAAGTATTAATAAATTAGTGCTCCAAATGACTAAACGAAATAGTTCTTCAAGACAAGAATAAAAGAAAGCAATGATATATTACTTCTTTATGGCTCCAACTGCCTCTATATGCTAAATGTAGTGCTTTAAGTGTGTACTATAGTTGGATTTTCCAACATGTGGTTCCATGATCATTGTCATGACTGCATATTAGATGTATCGAGTGAATAGGCTATGCCTTGTCAACCTCCAGTTTCCTTTTTTTCTCGCATAACACTCGACGCTTTAACCCAGCGGCTCGTTCCTTCGCTAATGCAGTGCTTCCTTATGTTGCTTAGTGGGCCACATCATGCCCCCTATGCAATTGACCAACCATCTATATACCAGTCGGTTTGAACTCATAAGATCCTATTTCGACAGCCAAGCATGTGGTTCTAGCATCATCATTGACTTCTAGTGGGACATCTTTCCTTGGTCCAGCATGGGCTATATTGTTGGTCCAGTCCCAACCAGTTTTGCATCGAGCCAATTCGGCTTGAGCCCTGGTCGGTTTGGTTTGTGGAAGTCTAGATTTCTATGGTTCCTTCCTACCTTACATGCTCCCTTGCATCCATTCTTGATGGGCTACAAATAGAATTTCAAACTTGGTCTCTCTGGACCTGCATTAATGCTGCTTGCGCCATGAGTCTAAGGAATGCTCCATTATCTCAGAATACTTAGCTAGGAAAGAAGCTACCATATTTTCAATCATCATTTGCAATCACTACTAGACTCTTCTCTAGTAGCTATACCGAGTTTTTTCTTCGATGCAGCACCATCCAACCTCATATACTTTGTCGCCTCATAGATGAATTCCTCCAACGTAGCTGGTTTTCTCCTTGACATCTCCTAAAAATGAATTGATCCTTAAGGTTAACCACACAACTACATAGTGGTCCAGTCTGCCAAGAATTGAGGATAACACCTACACAAGACTTCCTCTATACTCCACTAATCAACATATGTTGGGTATACCATTGTAAATGTACTACATGGTCAGTAATCCTTGATATGGTTCCATAGCAGGCATCTTGAAATCTCTAAGGTCCCTGGTAGTCTAATCTTTAGGGAGAAGGTACTGCTAAACCTATCTCTAATTCCTTGCTCTGTTTATTCACATTGAATACATTGCCTAATGATTCAAGCCATATTTTAGCCATCCTAACCCTCGGTTTAGGTGATTGGCAATGATAGCTTGACCTTTCCATTCGAGGGGAATGATTTCTTTCATCCTCTCTATGATGAGTCGATCTTCAGTTATGGGCATGGTAATGGTTCCTAGATCGGTCCCAGTGATCATATTGTTCTTTATTGACCACAATTTCGATGAGGGAATGAGATGTGTTTGATGTAACTATCCCTAGTCCGGCATCATCCCTGTCTGGTTCGGCGCTAAACCGCTCCCCGAACTAGCTTTAGGCTGAAGTCTTGCTCATTTCATCCTTTCATTATTCCTTCTTCTAGCTCTTAGACTTTCTTGATTGGATTCTTTATCGGACTTTGACCCCTTCATCTTTTGGATCACATAGACTGGGATCACCCATGTGTTCAAGTGTTACGACCTTGTGGCTGTCCCAAGCATGTTATAAGTTGGTACACTTGCTAGATGTTGGACATCAAAACATTTGTTTAGCTTGGTCAAAACTCTATTCAGATTGCCTTTGGTAATTACGTCTACTAGCACTGGAATGCTTGTTGAATGATTATCAGTTGATTGATTAGGTGCATGGGTGTTCCCTGCATTTCCGCTGGTAGCACCAACCTTGTTCTTTGATATCGAAAGCACGTTGAGAATCAGCTCTCAATGAAAGCACTAAAAATGTTTGCCTAAAAATTAGGCAAACACCGCCATCGATTAGTTGTAGAGCTATGAACACGGGGTGTATTCGTATTAATCGTGATTTTCAAACAGCAAATCACATATAGGTTATGCAGAAAGTAAATTGCAATAAAGTAAAAAACACAAAGATTTATAGCGGTTCAGCTAGAACATGCCTGGATCCACTGTTCGTTTTCATTATTGTTCTTATAGATCTTTGATATAATGTCTGGGATATAAAATATAGTGATCTATGGCTCAATAGAACACAATATATAGCCCAAGAAGTCTATTCAGCTATTCATGTTTGGCTATTTTTGTATGTCTATTCATGTTCGGCTGTTCCTGCTAGGCAGTTCTTGTTAGGTTGATCCTGCAAGACTATTCCTACTAAGTTATTCCTGCTAGGTTATTCCAATTAGGCTATTCTTGCTAGGCAGTTCTTGGCTTTGCTTTGACTTGTCCACCATTACTAATGTAAGTTTATCTCTCTACAATTTCTCCCTATTATCGTTGGAAGCTTTGGTATTTATAGGAGTTGAGAGGTATGGTGGTCACTCCGATAAATCAGGCAATTTCCATCTATAACTCGCTCAATTCAGATATTTCCATATGTACATGGTATAATCAAAAGTTTCCATATGTATATAGATTTCATTAATAGCTCATTTGGGTTCTACTGGAAGGGCTCTGTTCGGGGTACGTTAGTTCGGTGGATGCACGTGGACACCTTGCTGGCCAGATTCCTTCATGCCCCTCCTTCCTTGGTTTGGCCTCCACTGACTTTTCCTAGTTCGGTCCTTACATCAGGTGTTCTTGACTGGTAGGTTCCACCGGACAACATTTCCTATTCGGTACCTAAACGACCGAACAAGAATTCCTATTCGGTGGTTAAACCATTGAACATGAATTTTTTTTAGTGGTTAAAATATCGAACAGGATCTTCTATTCGAGGTTTTAAGCTTCTGAATAGGATCTTATGTTTGGTGTTTAAACTACCGAATAGAAGTCCCAGTTCGGTTCATCCAGGCTACCGAACGGGGGGTGCTACTCTCCCCAATCTCTTTGTTTTCCTCAACTCCTTATGCCTTGCCTTTTTTCTTCTCCTTTCCTTCCTTACGTTGGAAATGGTTAGAAATTCCATAGCTAGATTCCTTACAGGACCATTTCTCATGTTCAATGAAAATAATGTTCTTACCAGTAATCGAACGCCTAACCTCTCTATTGGAAGCTTGGTGTTCAACTACTTGAGCTACACACATTTTTGTGCCAAACTCCTTCATTTCAAGTCATAATTGAATGAAATTTGGACCAATAGCTTCGTATTATTGAGTAAACTATTCCAATGCTCTAGAATGTTCCATTTTCTTAGAGTAGATAGTAGCTCTCTAAGGTGGGGCCAGATCGGTTGATGCCAGGCAAGTTTTATGATGATCATATCTTCCAATCCGTAGCTTGGATTGAGATGCGGTTTTGATCTACGTGCATATCACGATCTTTGGAATATTTTACATGTGCTTTGACCATATTTTCTAACTATTGTCAAAATTTCCCCTAGCGCTTCGCCTTACCCTTGTGATTACATGATGACGCCTTTATTGCGCACCTTCCAGCCATTTCTATTCTCCTTGACATCTTTTTATATTCACCATGTCGTGGGTAAAAAATACCCACAATAGGGACTATTTTAAAGTAAAACCTGAAGTAAAAATGACTTTAAAATATTTTCAAGTGTTCTAATGATGTTAATTTGATGTGTGGTTACCTTAATGTGTGTTAGGCTATGTTAGAAATACATTATAGGATGATTTGTCATGACTTATTATATGTTTTCATGTTTGGTTTTTGATTTGTGCGCATATGATGTTTGTGTATAAGCTTGAATGGTTGAAACGCTTATCGGAGTGAATTAGCAGTAGGAACCGTGAAACCGAACTTCGACGAACAGGCTCGATGATGTTAGGAATTATATTACTACATACGAAAGGCATACCGGGCAAAGAATAAAGTGTAGCGATGGAATCAATATGAAATTTGGATTCAAAGATGCTACAACATTTTGGTTCGGTGGTAGGCTTGTTTGATTGTATGCTTGTTCGGTAGTGGACTTGCTTAGTGATAGGCTCGTTCAGGGTTGACTTTGGGTTTGGAAGGAGTTGGCTCGGGGTGGTGGCTGGTTCGGTGGCGGCAAGACCGAACTAGAATTTGTTGTCTAGTAGTGCTATGGAAGACCAGACAACACTTGTCCTCCGATGGGGCTATGCTCGGGTGCCGAGCAGGATATCCTATTCGATGGAAGGATGTACAGATAGTAATTAATGTTCAGTGGCGTGCCTCGGTTCGGGGGTTTAAAGTTCCGAAAAGATATTGGGTTCAGGGTTTTGGTGGCATGGCTTTGGTTCGGTGGTCATAAGGAACACTGGGCAGGGCATAGGGAAGGGATTTTGGGCCATTGACTTCGAGCATGGCAAGGACATGCTTCGAAGCAGGCATAAGAGTGCTTGGGGTCTTTGGCAAGCTAAGGTGGAGCAAGGTGGATGACTCCAAAATGACTTGAGATGACTTTGAAGTTTTGTTCGACAACGCGAGGGCTTGACCGAGTAATTCTAGGGGGAAGGATACATTAGGGACTAGAGTAGTTTGGGGAAACACATTCGATAGAGTGAAGCAATTTAGGAGGGCATGAGATGTTACGGATTGAGTCGGGTGCTGAAGAGGTTGTTGATAACTTTGGACAAGATGATTGTTCTTAGGGAAAGGGTATGTGAGGATGCTCACCTGTGTACCCTAGATTGTAAGATGGTTTAGCTTGTCCTGAGAAAATAGTACCTATGAGATAGATATCCGAAAGAGCACCGGATCCAATTATGGCATGAGATGTCATCGGCCCAAGAAGTCGTAAGTGAGTTATCATGTGTCCAAGAGTTCTTAAGAAGGTCATGATGAAGTCGGACTTTGAGAAAGTCATAATGGAGTGAGACTCCAGAAATGGTTATGATGGGGGTAAGACTCCATAAATGGTTACAACAAAGTGAGACTTCGAGGATGCCTTGAGAAGGTCAAGATGAAGAGAGACTTTGAGAAAGTCATAGAGGGCGAGGCTTCGGATGTGATCGAGTGAGGTGAGACTTCAGTGATGATCGCGGTGAAGCAAGGCTTTAGTGAAATCATGGTGATGATGCATGTCGGAGTGAGACCTTGGCAGTAGGCATGGCTTTATGAAACCTCGAGGATGATTGTCGTTAGGTGTTAACTTTGTGCTTGTTACGATTGCTATGTTGTTGTTATTATTAGATGTCTTATGGTGATGGTATTCTTAGGATATGTACTCTAACACCCATAACATGCTTAATGTAGTATACTCGTAAGACGATGTTAGTAGATTAGCATATATCGATTGTTATGTGCTAACTTTTTGGTTGCAGGGACATGTCAGGTATAGTTCTTCATGCCATATGGCCCTATTTACAATGTACAATTTTAATAGTATTTTTTTAGATCAGTGTCGCTGACACCAGATTGTTGTTTGATCCGAGGTTTTATGCCTTGCTTCTTATTATCTTGGGTACTCTTAGATGATTAGATTAGGGATAACAGGTTTGGAGAGTACATGGAGCTGTATGGGGTATGAGCAGGAAGCTACACCTTCATATATCTACAATTGGAGTTTACTATTGCTTATATTCCGTTGTTCAGTTCATGGAGCTATACCGGTACTTGTATTACCTTAAAGACAAATTTATAGTTTATTTTGGAAATTTTGGATGATAAACTCTATATTTCAGTTTTTGTATAATATGTAAACCTATTGCACTCTAGTGTTCTTATTTATGGTTCATTTGATTATATCACCGTCTCGCCTATTTTGCATCTATGTTATAATATTATATTTGTTTGTGCCCTGTGATATGTTCTATAGGTTATAAGTTTGGTTTTTTGTTGCTTTACATCTTTAGCTACTGCCTTGCATTGGTTGGGTACCTCCACAACACATTATACAGGTATATTTATACCCGAGGTGTAGGGCGGCTGCCACATCTAGTATTAGAGCTTAGGTTGTGTAGACAACCTAAGTTGATACTTGGATCCATTAGAGATAAAGAAAGAGTTATCACCTTATAATAGATCGGGAGATATATGAGAGAGTGTACTCGTTATATTTTGTCTTTTTAAACCATATAGTATATAAGTCACATTGGATTCAAAAACACCACTTATTCCTTTTAGAGAGACCGATCATTCTTATTACAGCTTCTAAGAATGATTAGTTAGACATCTTCCATCGAAGTATAGGATTAGTTAGACATCTTCAAACACATCTTTGAGGATATATAGTTAGAGGATATAATGAAGAGGAAGTTGGCCTCTAGATAGCTTTAGGAATGAGCTATGGGGTAGTGGAATGCCATCAAGATTACTACTCCTAAGGACTAAATTATTTATGAGCAGTTTAAGGCAAGGTTTGAAGTACATATCGGCCGCTCAAAATTCAGTTCTTTTTAAAAAAAATTGCTGATTTGAAGCAAGGGGATATGTTTGTGTCAGAGTATGTGGTCGAGTTTGACATGCTAATGAATACGGTCAATCTTTTATCGATTCTCCATTTAAAAGAACGAGGAGTTTATTATGGGCTTGGATGAATATCTTAGAGTGAAGCTAGTACAGAATATCGATGAGACCTTTTAGAGGCTAGTGGAGAAGGCTCTTCGACCTGAGAGTCTGTATCCTAAGCCCAAGTCGGTTGTTTCTCCCAAGGATGAGCCAAAGTCACAAGCTAGCGGGGGAGGCAAAAGGAAGCGGGACAACAACAACGAGAAGAAGCTTCAGAAGGGTGGCCAGAAGAAGAGCAAATTGGAATCTATGCGCTATAACTATGAACAGAGGGGCCATCTTAGCAAATGTTTAAAAAATGAGAAGAAATGATGTTTTAACTGCAACATGCCTAGGCATATGAAGAAGGATTGCCCCAAGCTGATGAGGAATAAACTGATTGTGTCTACTTTCACTTTGAACGCTGTTACAGCTTCGTCGAGTACTCCACCGACGAAGGAGAAGAGGAAGAGTGTCATTATACATGGCATGCTTTCTATTACTTATACACATGTACATGATTTTTTCAATACCGAGCCTTCACATTCCTTCATATCCAGTGATTTGGTAGATATATTGGGATTGAAACCTGAGATAGTTGACTAACCTTTGATTGTTACAAACCCGATTGTAGGATAGACTGGCCTTTGCATGGTTTGTCGAGACAACTTTATCGAGACATGAAAGTTTGTTTGATTTTGATTGCTTTGTTTTGGGCATCAGTATTATTCTAGGGATGGACTGGCTGCAGTAGTATGGAGTTGTGGTGGATTGTGAGAGGTCATTGGTGACGTTAGGGATAGATGATGGGTGTAAGTTAGAGATAGGCTGCCTACCTGACGATGAGGTGATGGTTAGCTTTCTATACTCACTAGAGATCCTGCATGAAGAGTTGTCATCTGTGCTTATAGCAAGGGAGTATCTAGAAATATTTGAGGAGGTGACGGATTACAACCACATAGAGAGATCGAGTTCCATATAGATTTAGTGAAGGATGTCAGACCGATTGTTATTCCATTGAGGTGTATGGTGCCAAAAGAGTAGAAGGAACTAGAGGTGCAAGTGGATAACCTATTGCAATAAGGGTTGATTCAACGAAGTATATTTGAGTGGGGAACACTTGCAGTATTAGCCACGAAGTTGGATGGCTCTTTGAGGTTATATGTAGATTATCATGAGTTGAATAAGGTGATGAAGAAGAACAAGTATCTACTCCCACGATTGATGACTTGTTCGATCAACTCTTTAGTGCTAAGATGTTCTTTCAGTTGGACCTTGCGATGGGGTTTCATCAACTGAGAGTGGCAAAGGACAATGTGCCGATCATAGTATTTCGTACGCCATTTAGGTTCTATGAGTGGATGGTTATGCTGTTCAGGCTAACCAACACACCATCATACTTTGTTGATCTTATGAATCGCATTTTCAAGGATCAGCTGAATAAGTTTGTACTTATGTTCAGGAAAAATATCCTAGTTTATTTAAGGATGGAGGAAGAATATAAGGAGCATTTCAGGATTGTGCTCGAGGTATTGAGGAAGCACCGATTAAAGGTGAAATTTTCAAAGTGTCACTTCTTGAGGAGGAAAGTGTGATTTCTAGAACACATTGCCTCCGAGTAGGGTACTATTGTAGATCCTACGAGGTGGTAGCAGTATATAATTGGGATCGACCCAAGACTACTACTGATATGAGAAGTTTCCTTGGATTGGCATGATACTATAGACTTTTTATCATGGACTTCTCTAAGGTAGCAACACCGTTAACCAATTTGACGAAGAAGAATTAAACTTTTATTTGGGACGCAAGGTGCAAACAAGCATGCATGAATCTAAATGAGAGGTTGACGAGCACAACGGTGTTAGTCATTCTGAGCGGGAATGATGAGCTGACAGTATACACAAACGCCTGTGGTACTAGACTAGGTGTGGTATTGATGCAAAGTGGAATTTTTTTCTTATATTCTTGTTGACAATGGAAACCGCATGAGAGGAAGTATCTGACTCATGATTTGGAGTTGGCAGCGATAGTGTTCGCTTTGAAGATATGGAGGCATTATTTTCTTGGGGGGAGTCTCGAGTTGTATACGGACCACAAGTCATTGAAGTATCTCTTCTCTTGGAAGGATCCAAATTGTTCGAGTTGTATGTGAAGTGGGTTGTGCGATTCCATGGTGTGCCGAATAGCATTATGAGCAACGGAGACCGTTTATTCACTAGCAGGTTTTGGAAGAGATTACAAGAGGTGTTGGGGACAGAGCTGCATCTATGTACAACTTATCACCCATAAATTGATGGGCAATATGAGAGGGTGAATCGTATCTGGGAGGATCTCTTGCGAGCTTGCATTCTCTATTTTGGTGGTTTGTGGGCCAATCTTTTGCACTTAGTAGAGCTTGCATACACCAACAGCTATTAGTCTAGCAACAGTATGACACCATTTGAGGCATTATATGGTTGCAACTTTCCTTCATGTTGGTGGAAAGCAGGCGAGAAACTGATACTTGGGCTTGATATAATTAAAGAGACTTCGGAGAAGATCAAGATCATTCAACAACGAATGAAAGCTGCTCAGGATAGACATAAGAGCTATGTTGATATGACAAGACATGACTTAGAGTTCTTTATCGACGATATGGTGTTTATCGACATCTCTCTGCTAAAGATTGTTGTTCGATTTCGTACTACAAGGAAGTTGGCACCGAGATTCGTTGTTTCTTTTCCAATACTTGAGAGGATTGGTAACCTAGCTTACAGAGTTGACTTACCTCAGAAGATGGAGGGCATGCATAATAGGTTCCACGTTTCTCACTTGCGGAAGTTTGTGTATGGCTCAGGTGTGATAGTTGAACCGAGTCAACTTGAGGATATCGAGATTAAACTAGAAGCATCGATACCTCATAGGCCTATTTGTATCATTGACCGTGATAAGAAGCAGCTTAGGAGGAAGACGGTAGAACCATTGAAGGTTCAGTGGAATCAGAGCGAAGGAGATTGTACTTGGGAGACCAAGGAGAGCACGAGGACCGCTTATTTGGGGCTCTTTACTTAGTGAGACTTATGTTTATTGCATTTACTTTCACTTTCGATATCATATAGTTTAGTTTAATATCTGACATGCTAGGATAGATGTAGATATCATTTCTTACCTCTGTGTGCATGTTCGAAGTTTGATATGTTTGATCATGGATGTTAGGCATGTAGGGTAGCTATGCTTGATTTTACCTTGTTCGTGTCGGGGATTTTAAGGGTGAAATTCCTAAAGAGGGAGAGTGTAATAACCCATATTTTACATATAGGAGGATCATAAAATATCATTTTTAAATTCATATGAGGTTGTATGACTCTATAACTTTGGGAAATGCATACTAAGACATTTCTTATCTTTAGAATTTTATCGAACAATTTTACCCCCTAAAACTTGTAACGATTATACATTTTGATAAAAGCCGATGGGGCCCGAGACCACTTCCATTGGAAAGTATGATGGTTTACATTTTCGTAGAGTGGTCATAATAGCAATTTGGACTTTCTAGTTAGGAGATATGGCTTTTTGAAATGGTAGTTTTTGGAGCAACTTAGTATGTAATGGTATTCTTGGGATAAGTACCCTGCCACCCATAACATGCTTAGTTTAGTATACCTATATGACGATGTTAGTAGATTAGCATATATCGATTGTTATGTGTTAACTCTTTGGATGTAGGACAAGTTACGTATGGCTCTTCATACCCTATGCCCCTATTTACTACATAAGATTTTTTAATTTTTTTGAGATGACGTGTCACTAACAATAGATTATTATTTGATCCAAGGTTTTATGTTTTGCTTCTTATTATCTTGGGTACTCTAAAATGTGTAGATTAGGGATAATAGGTCTAGATAGCGCAAGGAGTTGTATGAAGTACGAGCAAAAGGCTAAGCATTCATATATCTACACTTGGAGCTTATTATCGCTTATATTCCACCGTGCAGTACTATGGAGCTATACCAGTACTTGTATTACCTTAGAGATAGTTTTAGACTTTGTTTTGGAGATTTAAAATGTATAAACCTTTAATTTTAGGTTTTGTATAATATGTGAACCTGTTGCACTTTGGTGTTCTTATTTACGGTTCATTTGATTATATCACAGTCTCGCCTATTTAACATATATGTTATTATATTATATTTTGTCTGTGTGCTATGAGATGTTCTACATGTTCTATGCTTGGATTTTTGTTACTTTACACCCTTGGCTACCATCCTTCAACGACTAGATACCTCCAAAGCGCGTTTATATTGGATACCAGATGTGTAAGGTGGTCGCCACATAAATGCTATGTTTCTTTTTAATTCTACAGTTTTAATACATGTTAGTGGGATTCAAGAATAAAGTGCTATGTTTATCTATCATTCTAAATTACTATTACATGCTTGTGGACTTTATAAATATAAATGCTAAGTTTATCAATCATTCTACATTTCTAATACATGCTAATGGACAAAAATCATATTTATTACTGCTATTTTTATTATTTATTCTTTATTTTGTAGGTTTCTTTCCACTTGCAATGGGTATTGTTTCACATGAAAACGAAGCTAATTGGTCTTCTTTTTTGTCTCATTAAAAGTAATTTTTATGTCGGATCATCAATGGGGTCTAATTTTAGGTGTTCAAAAAATATTTTCTTCGCCTTGTTGTAGCTATTGTTCACTTCATATGGGGCAAAATATTGGTTCTATTGTTAAGGCGGGTAAAGGTGATTCATCAATTGTTGAGCTATTTAAGCCTTGTGCTAGAGCTTCTAATTTGGATGATTTTGATTGATATATTTTTAAATTTATGGAAATTGGAGGTATTGCTGCAAAAATTTGTTTAAGAGATAAACCTATTGATATTGGGCGGACTTACCTTTTAAAGGTAAGCGTTATGATGAATATTCTTCTAATGTTGCTAAAAGTTTTAACTCATGGAATTTAGAAGATAAAGTTATGCAAATTACTTATTGTTTGGCTAGTATTTGAGTGAAAGTAATGGAGCAAATGGCTAGAAGGAGAGAGAAAGTCGTTTGTGGACGATGATTATTTTCATGTTATGGAGGAACTTTTCTCTAAATTAGTTGATGATGGCTTTGATTAGATGCTTATAAGTCTTTAGAGTTTTTTTTGGAAGTTAAATCTTCGAAGGCACATGTTGATGTTCAAAATAATATATGTAGTTGTAATCAATGGAAAATTACTGGTATTCCATCTGCTCATGAATTAAGTGCATAAGCCTAGGCTATCAGTTTATGATTATGTGGAGCACTATTTTATTGTTAATGCGTTTTGAACTTCGTATGCTGAAGCTATTAATCCTATTCCAAATTTGGACAGGCTGGTTGTTATTGAAAATGATATTGTGATTAGGCATCCTAATAAGGTTTGTAGTGCAGGAAAACCATCTATGAAGAGGTATGGTGGATTTGGCTATTCTCAAGATAAAAGAATTAAATGTAGTTGATGTAATGAAGTTGGTCACAATAACAAAAAATTGTCTTGCTTTTTCAAAAAATTGAAGGTTTTTATTTTGTGTTTTGGTGTAATGAAGTAGTTTTTCTTATTGCAATGGTACTTGGTATTTGTCTTTCTAATGTAATTCAGATTTGTTAATAGTTGATATTGGGTATTTGATGTTTGATGTATATTTAGTTAGTTTGTGGTTGTTTATTGTATTTATGGTTAGACTTTTTTTTGTTATCAGATAATGTTAGTTGATTATAGCATTTCATTTTATAGTTCATTGTCTGTATCAGGTATATTAATAAATATCTATATTAGGCAACATATTTTTTCCATAATGCTGGTTGTATATATCATTTTAGTATAATTGAAATTACAAGTATTAGATATACCTTTGTTTAATTTATAGGGGTTTTGCATGTTTCTTTTTCATATTTGAAAATATTTTGCAGTACTTGTTTTTTAATAATTTCACAATTCAAATTTTTTAATTTGCTTTGGAATAAGCTTTAGAGAATTTCAATAAATGCTAATTTTATATAGAATTTTAGAGTAATAAAACTTTAGTGCCAGTAATTTTTTATTGAGCATTTGCAATGGAATAAGTTTCAGAGAGTAAATTGGTAGGTAGATGTACATGTGTAGATTTATGAATATGAGCAGCAGATGAAAAAGTTGGAACACATTCATGCATAGCAGGAATGAGGGCATGTTAATATTATGATCGAGGAAAGCTTGTCGTGTGCATTTATCTGCTTCGTTGACTGGTGAACAGCATTTGAAGCTCGATCATCTAGATTACGACATTAGGAGTATTGATAGCTTGAAGAATAGTATATAAAGTGTACTAAAGCCACAACATGCTTAGACTAGGCAGAAGCATGCAGCATCATAAAAGAATCTTCATGAGCATGCACCATGTAGGGATTAGAGCATTAAAAGGGGAGCTCGAGCATTTGTAGATATAACAGTAGGAGCTTGATGGCCTAATGGCTGAATATGAGCATCATTTATAGAATATGCATTAGTTGTAGACAATTGAACAAGAGCATTAGAAAATGCAGAACCGTGATGAAATTATGAGCGTGAAATTTAGTTGGCAAATGCATAATAGGTGCACAAAAAGCACGGGAAGCAACATTAAAGACTGAATTAACAGTGGTATTTTTTAAAGATCTTTAATTACAGTAGTTATTTTATAAAAAAAATAATTCTATAAATATTTAATAGCAGGTTTTTCAGTAAGGCTAGTTGTATATATCATTTCTGTAATATTTGGTAGTCCAAATATATAACTGTAATAATAGCAGGAGCTTTTGGATAATGCTAGTTCCACTACAATAGACGGTAATAATATTTTAGTACCCAGTATTTTATGGGTTTAACAATATCAAAGTACAAATATTGAAAATTTTATTGTAGTATAATGCTATATTTTTGTAGCATTTCAGCTTGGTAACTTCTAAGAATATCGAACATAGTTTTAAACAATTAACTATAGTTGTACATGCTGTTTAAGTCTAAAAGTACAAACATTATAAAAAGTCACACATGCTTTTTAGAGCAATACAAAACAAATTACTTTGCAAAGCAAAAGTTAGTTTTAAGTACAGTTCAAATCAAATTTAAAGACTACTGGAGTTGTTTATTTTTTGGATTCTTCTATCTCTTTGTTTGCAGCTACTATTCTTGTGATAAGTATGTGAAGTATGTTTGCACCGACCAACTATTCTTAGCATCATTATGTATTTGAAAACTATTTCAAATCCGAGCATATCAATTTCCTCCTTTTCATATTGGATTAGAAGCCGTTGCTTATCTAGATTTTTGATGTTTACATGATGAAAAATGCATAATCATTGTTGTTACAGTTATAAAAATAGTAGGTAAGATAATAGTATCTTAGGTATAATGATAGAATAGTTTAGCATTTATTGTGCTACTAATAGTTTCCATGACAATGCTAATATAATATCTCATTTTAGTTAAGGTGTTTATGTTAACATAATATGTCTTTATAATTCTGTATTTTTACAATGTATTAGCATTATGTGTGTGTGTGTGTCATTATGTACTTGACTATCATTTTGTATATAAGCATATGATAATATTGTTTTAAGCATATCATATGTTATTTAAATTAAAGTATAATTTGTGTATTTGTTTTTGAGTAAAATAAATATTTACTTATGAATTTGGTTCTTGCTATGTGCATTTTGGTCGATTAGTGCTTTATCCCAAATTCTTTGTTTAAGATTTTGTTGTCTGCCCACTTCCTCTTAAATGGTTTTTCAATTTTTTTTCCTCTGTAAAAATTCTGTTACTCAATATTAGAAAGCTTGTTTGAAACATGGATTTGATCTTTGTTTAATTCGGTTTGTGGCCTGCATGAGGAAAAATGACTCCACTACATTGTAACATAGTCTAAAGTCATTAAAATCCTGTGGCATATGTGATACAAAGGTGTAGCGACCGTAATTTTGAACTCTTCGTATTTAAATATCTAAATTATTTAAATATTTGAATCTTGGTTAATTGTATTAAAGTTGATTTTATAACCTTGTTAAACCCATTTTAATTAATAAAACATAGAGATGAACTTGTTTTTGAAATATGTTTACAAAAATAATTAGTCAAAGAAATATCGATAAAGCGACCAAAAATCGTTTTATTAATAAACGACTTTTTTTATAAATGTTATTCGAACTTTTTGGGCACGTCTAATATAATAATATGTCATTAATTAGGAACTAAAATTATTGTTATAGCTAATTAAATTGCTTTTGATGATGTCATGGGTGATGTCATAGAGGATATTTTAATGGGGGTAGTTTGGGAAGACTTAAGGGCTAAGTAAGAGAGGAATGATGTGTAAAGTGGAGCACATGGAGGTGAGCATGCTTTTGTGGCTGGCCAAGAAGGTTTGGGAGGTGGTTTGACCTCTTAAATAATCCTCTAAGTACACTTCATTAGTTCGCAAAGTTGGGTTGCAAATTTAACACATAGAAAACAATACCATCATCCTCTTTGTCTTCTCTTTAACTTTCTAAAAACAATGCAAACGAACTCTAAACTCTCTCAAACTTTGGAAAATGTACTAGAACAACATAGGAGGAAGGAATATCAAGTCAAAAGTTAAAGAAAAGAGGCACAGGTCGGGGATCCAGGCATGGCCATGAGTATTTGGGTGAAGGGGGAGGTGGCCATGAGCTTTTAGAGGCAAGGAAAGGTGGTTGCTTTCTTTTGGGTGATGGTAGAAAGTGTTATTGTGTTCTAGTGGCTTGTGCTTGATGTTAGTAAGGGTTTGGACGAGTTAATTCACCATTGAAAAGTTAATAATGTGTATATATGTGTTATGTGTATATATATGTTATGTTATGTGCATATATGTTATATATAAAGTAAAGTTAACTAATGAAAATTATACCTTTGGATCCCTCTTGCTTTTGAAAGCAATTCACTTCTATTACCCTCTACAAATGTAACATGGCCTTGCCTTTCTATTTACATGTTCGGTTTGGTTGTATGTGATGTGGAAGTGTGTGTGAAAATGTTTAAAGCAAAAGAGTTGCTATAAGTGCACTTTGAAATCCCTTGTGTTTAACCTCTTTGAAATGGTAGTTAGTAAATATATCGTGATAGAATTTATTTTGGTTGTGCTCTATACTTATAGTAGTGTATTGTTTACACCAAAAGTTGACACAAACACACTTGTAGTTTGGAGAAAAGAATAAAATAAAGAAATTAAATGGAAAATGAGTAAAAATAGTACACAATTAACAGTGGTTCGGCTAAACTCTGGCCTACGCCCACTTGAACTTTTTTTAGCGAGATTTTATGGATCGGTAGTCTTAGATCGGTGATGACCAAAGAAACTGCTATAACGGTACAAAAATTTAGGATGTACAAAACCTGAAATGGTGCCTTGCATCTATGATTTATAGATGAATATCAATGGATTTGTCTCCACCACGTTCTATGTCCTAAGAAGGTTGCTTGAAGAGAACGTGGCCAAATCAGCTGTTGTTTTAGGGATCAGTATTGACTTGAAGGCTATAGTTCGGTAGTGACCTTAGTTTCTGCTCGTAATGAATTAACTTCTTGCTTCTTGGAACGATGGGTATAGATCGGTGGCAATCCATACTTCTTGGCTCATTTGCCTTTGGACTTTGGATGTCGATTAATTTGAAGTCAATTCCATGCACTTATGAGTTGATCTCTTAGATCGATAATGATCTAAGGATCCTTAGATCGTTCGTCTTGACTTCGTTTATGTGGCTTGAGTAGGTTGACATGGCTTCCGTCTTGACTTGGCTCCTAGGATCATATTGCTTGGATTTATCTTAGTTTTCAATAGATTTGAGATGGGATTGGTTCTGATCAAATTTCTCGAATTAGTACTGAACGAAGGAGTTTAGATTGGTACTTATTCAAGACTTAGTCTTGGATTTTGTTGTATGCACTTTGCCATCCCATTTCTTCTAACAAGTAGATGGTTTTTCCAATGCACCTGGAAAGTTTGTGATTACATCTCTTGAGCATCACTTAGGAACTGAAATTTGGAGTTATCATTTTAGATTCCTAATTTGCTATATAACCATTCAATTGTTTTGAATCGTCTAGATATGGCTTGGTCACAAAGCTGGATAACATTTGCCCCTCAAAGTATATCTTGTGCTAACAAGATATGCTTTGGATCAAAACAAACCATTGACCTTGAATTATTCTCGACCCAATGCCTTTTATTTTCTAAATTGCCTTCATAAAGCAGTACGTCCATTCTGGATTGTTTCGTTACTTCGGACAGTTTTGGATTCACACCTTTTAAACAGTATAAAAGCTGGAGCGTGTTGCTCGAGTTTGCTGTTCTAATTATGAAGATCTTTGACAATCTTTTCCTTGAATTGGTCAGATAGGATTTCTTCATTCAAAACTTCATTTAATCTTTCACCACACTTCATATCATCTTTTATCATCATTCTTGTTATTTAATTTTTTATCGTTTTCTTTCATTCTCCTTTTCTCTTCCTTTCTTTTCTTTTCTTTTTTTAAATTCTTGATTTGGTACTGATTTGAGAGATTTAGATCGATGCCTACTTATCCACCTATTTCCTAGGTACGGTCCGTACTTAAGTGATTTAAGATCCTTTCTTCCTTTTCACTTGCTTATTTCTTCTACTTTGGAACTTTCAAACTTTAATATGCCATTGCCAAACTTTGCCCTTGACCTCAACTTGGCACCACTGCCCTATAACATTAGCATCGGTCGTCTAAATCACCATTAGAGCCATTCACCTCCAAATTTGAAACATACAAACTCATCCACTCACCTGATTCGAGCTTTAGATCTATAAGTAAATTCCAACTGAGTTAGAGTCAACTTGAGTCAAATAGGTGATGGCACAACATTAAATAGTTCGCTAGTGGTTTAAACTTCAAATATTACCAGAAATTCATCTTCTTCTCTTTGGATCGATGGAGGATCTGACTCTTGGATGGATTTCTTAACAAAAGTTTTAAAATTAACAAGGTATTAAAATCCTTAGGTTCGACTTGAAGTCAATGTGAAAGTTTTCTAGGTGTGACCTCTTGTGCACTTTGCATCGAGTCAGCTCTAGGTCACGCTTGGACTAAACTTGAGTTTTTTGAGTAACCAAGGATTTCTTTTAAAAGTTTCTAAAAATTTCCTAAGTGTTTCAAAAAAGATTTCAAAAACTTTTAGGGGAGTGGAATATTCAAACGACTTATGGTCGAGTTGAGATTGATGATCGTGCTCATTAGGATAGTTTTAGATAACAGTCACATTGAATGTGCTCCAACATTTGAATGAACTGTTTATTAATCTTTTAAATCACACACTTCACTCCAATGTCCCTACAAAGAGAAATCCCATATCATTTAGAGTAACGGTTTCGTTATCACAAATTGTACAATAGCATATAAAATTCGCTACATGGTTCCATTATATGATAATATTCACTTGTCGACATAAGCGAGCTTTCTATACAAAAGTTTCATGTTGTAGTACCCTGGGCACCAAGCACACGCACTGCACAGTTTGAATTGTATGTTATTGCTCCTCGTTGGTGTATAAGATCTGCTTGGTCAATACACGTTGACATCCATTGGGTCATACACATTGGTTACACAGGGCCCTATTTCAGCATGAAGGTTAAAGTTTTTATCCTGCCTGACCTCCCTTATATATGAAGTTTTTGAGTAGTTATGGATCGTAGACGTTTTTCTCGTCCCTTCGCAATGGAAGCATGTTCAACGACATTATAGTTTGTCAAATTTAATACAGAATCTAGTTCTTCGACATTAACCATCACGAAATCTGCTTCAACACCTTCTAAACCTCAACCATCTAGTCGTCAGATGGAGAAGCCTTTAAGGATTGTTCCTTTCGTGTCGGTTGAAGAGGCTTCAGTGGGGGTTGCCCCCAATATCGCTATTGGTGATGCCGTAATCTTAACAGATCCTTAGGATTCTCCAGTTTCGAAGGTAAATGAGGCATCTCTTAGGCAAATATGTGAAAGACATGGAATTCCTTTCAAAGATGTATTGGTCCCCGCATGCGTTTTACAGGCGCATGATCCGCTTGAGGGGCACGAATATAATTGATACACATGCATGGCTAGATGTTTTCTGCGCTTCAACCATTTTATTCGGTTAATTCTACAATACATGAAGTTTTCCCTGGCCCAATTACACCAAAACAGCCATGCCTCTCTACAGGGCATGTATGCGATCTTCGTTTGCCATCTGAACAAAGTGCCTACTGTAGAAGAGATCCATTATTTGTATGGTTTTAAGCATCGAAAAGGGACCCCTTCACTCACTTTTTTGAAGCCTTCTGAAGGCTTTAATATAGTTGTTGGGCTTTGGAACAAGATGAGCTATTTTAAGGATGAATTTCGTATGTTGCCAATCCAGCTTTTCACAGAAATGGTTGTCAGGACGTAAGTTCCATTTTCATCCTCTGTACTAATGAAGTTAACTTTATTCTGATTGTTAATTTTATTATTTTTCATTTTTGCATATGATTTGAGGAGACCTGGCAATGCAAGTTTAGTAGGCACTCTTTCGGCTCTTCAGAAAATTCCACTTGAAGAGAGAGACATGAGGCTTCACGTTACCGATGAGAATATTTAGGCGCACCATCTTTTAAAAGAAGTTCGTAGTCTGGGCCATGTGTTGGTGGTTCATGAAGATGTTGAACCTACACAAAGGACCAAGGCCGAAGTTTATGCCAAAGAGAATCAAGAAGTTCCCCCTGTACAAGATACTGTTATCGATCTGGGAATGGGGCAAAAAGCAGAAGACAATGATGGAGAGAAAGATAATGATGGAGGTGGTGATGATGATATAGATCTTAGCTATAAGTCTTCTAGTGATCAGGGTGGTGATGCTCATGTGCCACACATTTCTTGGTGGCCAAAAATAAAATTTCATCCCCCATATCTTTGTAGCCCCCACCAGTTTCCATAGTAGAGGAAACACTCATCCCTCCATTTGGGATATTTATGGATCCTTTGGGAGTCGGACGAATAGGTTCTTTTGGTATTGGCAACATTAGTATTGGTGATATCGGTTCTCCTATTCATTTGCCAACTGATGTGCCTGCAACTGGAGCAGGGGAAATAACCCCCGTAATCAAATTCCAAGTCCACGGTCCATGGGGGCATTAGGACACATTCGCACTACATAATACTACACTCTCCCACTTCATGTTTTATCTTTCCATCTAACCAGTTCCAACTTGTTTGTCTTTTATTTTCAAATTCCATGGAACGCAAGCATCTCTTTGATGATCTTAAGAGCCATAGAGGCAAGTATAAGAAGCTCGGTTTATCAGATCGTCCTCGTGAATCATCTCACGAGACAAACTCGTGTAGAAACCAATGGCGGGATTAGAAAAGGCGAGATAGAGAATATAGGCCTCGTAATGAGCGTCATGGGGAATTTGATAGAATTTTTCCTTCTCGACACAGATCTCGCTCTCTTTGGTCGTATAGTATGGATAGGATTTCAACAAGGCCTAGCCACATCCCCTCTATTGAAGTTCTAATTGCTCCATTTTCAGTTCCACTTGCAACACAACTGATACTGCCTTTCCATGTACCCCGATGATCTGAGCAGTCATCTGGGCTGGTGTCTTCTGACAGTTCCAAGCGAATGTATGGGAAAGAGCAACTTCATGCCCCCATTTCTACTATAGAGACAGGAGTCATTACGAACCCACGCTTGGCTGCAATGAAAAGTGCATTTCCAAAGTTCTGTTTCGACGACGTTGTATTCATTCCTTATCTAAAAGGCATTCCTCCACAAATTGGGGCCGACAACGTGGCTTATGTAAGGGACGTACATGACCAATATCACAAATTAAAGAAGATAGAAAAGGCTATTTCTGAGGTGTCTTATAATAGGAAGGTAACGTTCAAGGGATAGAGCACCTTGAGCAGGACAATAAGCAAATTATCGATAACCACGATAAAGAAGTTGAAGGGCTTAAGGCTTCATTTCCTATGCCAAAAGCTAGAGGAAAAGACTAAGTCCTTCAAAGAACAATGTCATACCCAACAAAGACAAGTTAAGGCTGTGCACTATAGGAGTCATACTCTTATGTTGGCGAACGAAAAGCTACAAAAGACTGTAGAGGAGGAAGCCTTAGAAATACAGAGATTGAAGGAAGTGCTTAAGGTGGAGAAGAAGGAGAAAGACAATGTCCTCACTCAGGCTTGAGATTATTGCAATGATTTATTGGACACTTGTCAGCTGAAAGATGATGTCGAGGCTCGGCCAAGGACAGTTGATAAGTGAGTCAAGGCCATTGAAGACCAAATCAAATCTGAAATTGAGCGTACACTATTCTATGCGAATGTCATCAAATTCAGGAATTTGAGATGGTTGGATGGGGGGTATCCCCAGGCCTAGCTATGGCTTGGGAAGAAATCATAATGTAGGAATAAGAGCATTCCAGTGGATTTGGAATCGATAAGGAGGAATTAAAGCTTGACTTCCTTGAGGAAGAAGGCATAAGGGCGCTCGAGGCCGGCAGGCATCTCCTACTTTCTAGGGTCGTCCCCCAAACTGGTGTATTTATCAGGGTTCAACCCAAACTTAGTTTAAAAGGTTTGGATGAGAATTCTAGTCTTGTTCCCTATGGATCTAGGGACTTCAATGCCAATGGCGGGTATGGCTAGTTCTACAACTTCTTTCACATTGGGGCCGCAATCCACTGAGGCCATTATTCCTTCTCCTAGCTCTATTGTTATTTTTGCTATCGTGATAACTTCCAACTCTTTAGCTACTTTGGCATCCTCGTTGGATGTCCTTTACAACCCTAAAGAGCCCAACTTTAATGGTATCGAATCGCTTTTGAAGTTATATATCCTATCTCTTATCATGAAAGGAGGCTCTGCCGGTACTCTATCTAATACAACATCTATATCTCCTAGAGGTATATCATTAACCTCACCTATATTCAAGATGGCGTACATGACATTGGTTAATGTCTCTAATCTTTATTTTTTCATTTTTCAAGTTTCATTTAAGCCCGCTCTTGTTCCTTTGCCTGAAGGAGGCTTGTCCTTGGGAACACGAGATGCACTAATCGAATCAATAATCGTGTCTGCCCATATCCCAATTCTATCCTCTTTAGTAGTTCCTAATCTAGGTCCCAATGCTGAAATGATCCACCCTTTGAACAAAGAGGACGCAGATGATCCTCACATGACATACAGGGACGATAATATCATTATCACTGGGATGTCCAAACATCTGTCTGGGCCTTCAATGCAGAAGGTGAAAGAGCCGCAAACCATATTGGTTAAAGACATCAAGAAGGAAAAGTTGGACGTCGTTCCTCCTCTCTTAATCTCATTGCCCACGATGACAAATGACATTCCCACTTCTACCCATGCCTTTGATAGTATCCAGAGTAAGGCTCTTGAATCTTCGTGGAGTGACTATGATTGTGACGCTGGCCCCAAAGTCTATTTTTTGATGGAGGAAAACGCGAAAAGTCCAGCAAGAGGCATACTACATAGTCCTTTGGGGAGAAGAAGAAGAGATATCCATATTTTATGTCTCATTAGGTTACCTTTGTGTAGTTTTTGGCTTTTGCATATAGGTTGTTATTGTTCGAGTGCAGCCACAGCTTATGTGCAACCACCGCTTCTGTTTGAAAAGTTTGTTAGTGATGAATTAAGTAGTTTTCATTTCAATCTTCACTTTCATTTGTCTTTATACTTAGTTTTACATAGCTTTATATGAAAACTGCAATTACATTTAAATCATAGCGTATTAACCATCCATTATAATTAATGTGGATGGAAGATTTCTTACCGCTACTTAGTTTATCACCAGTCAAGTACTGTTTGACTAGTGATAAAGTAGGATTTCTATATTACTCCTTGTTACCAAGGAATGGTGTCTTGGATATCTATTTTTGGACATCCACGCTCGACCTGCCTACCTCAGGGCATCGACCGTGATTATTGTAACGACATGTGTTTTACGTATTAGAGAAACGTAAATTTTTTTTTATTCACATAAGGTCCTACGACTCTAAAATTTTGGGAAATGACTCTTAGGGACATTTTCCACATGTATGATTTTTGAATTTCTATGTGACCATTTTGACCTTGAAAATCTTCTATGGGCTATAAATTTTGATATGAGGTAAGTTAAAGTTTGAAACCACTTTCATTGCTTCAGGATAATGGCTTTTCATTTCGTAGAATGGTCATAGTAGTAAAACAGACTTACTAGTTGAAAGTTATAAATGTTTTAAGTTTTGGATGCTGTTGGCTTGCACTAATGGACAATAACAAAGCCTATACTTAGGCCCACTAATGGATTTTAAGAATTGTGCTAAGAGGAGGCTGTAGGGACTGATCTAAGTCATTTCCATCTTCCCTAAAATAGTTCTAATTTTCCATTAACCTACTCTCTTCAAAAATTACACTTTTTCCTTACTAATCTTAGCCAAATCATTATTATAAGGGTAATTAGTGAAGGGATTGGTAGGTTTATCATTTTGGTGCTTGCAAATTCGGATTCTTGGCTGTTCATCTCTGATTCAAGGATCAAAGTGGTAATTTGGGTAATTGGTGAATGGTTCTTGACCTCTCACCATTCTATGCATATTTATATTGTCAAAATCGATGTTTTTAACATGATTTTGATCTTAAAATATTTTCAAACTTTAATCACACTCTTATACATGTTTATGGCCAGAATTAAAATGATTTAAAATGGTTTTTAAATGGTTTTGCAATCCCTTTTGATCATATTGGCATGGTAGTTATTAGCGCCAAAATTGGTCACTAACACCCAAATCCAGATGAAAGCACCAAATCACAGTCACAGATCACATATAGAATGTATGTAGAGAGTATGCATGTGAAGAACAGTAAAAATTAAAAAGACAGCAGTAATAACACAGGATTTATAGTGGTTCGGCTAACTCCGGCCTATGTCCACTCCAGAAATTTTCTTTTTATTGATATGAGAATCAATTACAGTTACAATCCAGAGTTTTTAAAGCAATAATGGCAGAGTAGCCTTAATGGGGAAGAAGGAGGAAAACAGAATGAAGATCCCTTTTTCTGAAGCCCCACATGCTGTATTTATAGGCAAAACCTGAGTTACTGGGCTTCCTGAGTGGTCCGGGCCCATCAACACCATGGCCGATCCAAAATCCATCACTACGACCGATCCCCTGTTGGAGTTTTTCCGACCCGAAGTGAACACGGCATTGGCCCGAAGCACGATCGTACATGACTCGAAGCAAAACATGTTTGGACCCGGAGCAACCAAGTGCCGATCCTTCTCCTCGTAAGCACCGACCTCCTTTAGCCGACCCGGAGCCTTCGTCCTACCGACCCGAAGTAGTTGGTTCCAGAACTCGGAGCGAGATTGTACCGACCCTACACCTTCATAACACCGACCCACTTTCCTTGGTCGACCCGAAGAACATGTACTTCCGACCTAGAGATTTCTTTATACCGATCCGAGTCCATATCGAAGCCAACCGAAAGCAAATGCCGATCCTCCCACGATGCCGACCCACTTATGCTGCCGACCCACTTGAAATGCCGATCCACTCACGATGCCGACCCACTCGTGATGCTGATCCACTCAAGATGCCGACCCACTCATGCTGCCGACCCACTCGTGATGCCAAACCAGTCAAAGGCTGATCCACTCATGACTCAAAGGCTCGGTGCCGACGCCATGGAAAACCTGCCGATCCTATGCTGACTCGAAGTGCACCCAATCCTGACTCGAAGCAAACTGCTTCAAAACCCAAAGTCGACCCACAAGTGTGACTCGAAGCAAACCCAAAACAACCTGGAACAACTCGACTTTTGTCAAAACCCACATTTCCAATATCCCGCGACTTTTGTCCATCGACCATGCCGAACCCCGGCTTCAAAATCATGATTATTATCCGTGATTAATCGTCTATCCATCCAGCTGACCCAAACTCGTTGTATTCCAGCCTCGATAACCGAGCAATCGATTTAGTTAAATCCGCCTGTTTACAACCTTGCAAAAAGGCGGGTTAACATTTGCCCCTAGAACATGCCTTGCGGTAGGAAGGCCTGTTTTGAATAGCTTTTGATCCGTCATCTAAAGTCCATATGTCATCCATAGCCATACCATCCGAACCATAATCAAATCCATTTTGTCCAAGTGCCATTGTCGTATCCTTATCCAAATCCACGACTGCTCCGAGTCGATATCCGATCCCTATCCAGTAACCAAACCCTGATCCAATTCCACATCCATTCGAACCCGACAACCGAGTTCTAATCCATCCATATTCAATAACCAAATCCATGACCTCTCCAGTTCAATATCCAAATCCGGGACCGCTCTGGGTCCATACCCAGATCCTTAGCTGTTCATAGCCAATATTCAAATCTGTAACCTCTCCGGGTTCTTGGCAAACATAATCCATACTCGGCAACCTGTGTTTAGCGATGCCTTGGTGTTCTTGGTCCAGTGTCCATGAACGCTGAGTAATGCCATGGTTTTAGTCCTAAGCTGAATCCCGGTCGCTCCGGACCGTTGCCGAGCATAATCCATGCACGACGACCTAAGTAGTAGACAATATGGGGCCTAAGTCCTAGGCTGATTCCTGGTCTCTCTGGACCCTTGCCGAGCATAATCCATACTCGACGACCTGAAATAGTAACCGATAGAGATTACGGAGCCTAAGTCCTAGGTCGAATCCTGGTCTCTCCGGACCCTTACCGAGCATAATCCATGCTCGACGACCCTTTAGCCAAAAACCAGACAAAAAGTCAATCAAAATCCAATCTGAAATCCAGATCAAACCAGAAAACCAGAAATCCATATCAAAAATCCAAACTAAAATCCAAACCAAAAATAAAGCATTCAAACCGAAATCCAAACCAGAAAACCAACAAAATGGGGAGTACAAACCAAACTCCAAAACCAAAGCAGAAAAAGCAAGTATCCAAGCCAAAAAGAAAAAATAGTTTTCACAAACCAGGGCGTCATGGTCTATCATCGTCTCAAAGCATGCCTAAGGGTTATCTCCGTCCCCCTACAAGGGTAAGTGATTTAGCTGTTTGCCGAGAGTTTGTTACTTATTCCAAACCATCACGGTTAGTTGATGGCCAACCAACCACCATTCCTGGGCCTCTCGCCATCGTCGTCCAAGGTAGGCGGTGGCTACTCCTGTTCCACCGCCACATTTCGAGTTTCGACATATTGCCGCAACTGACCATTCCTTACATGCTCCTCGATTATATCCTTTAGATTCCTGCAGCTGTTAGTATCATGCCCGTCCAAGTCATGAAAGATACAATGCCTTCCCGATGCCCTTTCGCATTCTGAGGGTTCCCTCCTTGCTGGCCTTCGATGAGGAAGGCGATCCAAAGTATCCAAGTATATACATTCCAATGTCTCATTCAGTCCTGTGTAGGTGGATAATTTTGGTTCTCCCCAACGCTTCCTCTTCCCTTTATCCTTATCTTTACCCGAGTTTTCACCAGACGGTTCTCCATCCTTAACCATGTTTACTTCCTTTAATCTCATATCCAAACACGCATCCTCTTGTCGAAGAAATCTCTCAGCTTCGTGAAAGAATTCCCCGAGGTCCATTGGTGGATCCCATATCAATGATACTTTGAAATTCGAATTATCCCTGACTCCTGACACTGCCACCATTAGAACCATTGATGGATCCGGCCGATCCACCGAAGCAACTGCTGCATTAAACCGAGTTAAAAAAGTCTTGAGTGATTCTCTCGTCTTCTGCTTCACCGACATCAGTGTCATCACATTCTTCGGCCTTTTGATGTGAACTCAAAACTGTTTCAAAAACCTGTCCACCAATTATGTCCATGTTCCAATTGATCCATCTTCCAGCTGTCTGAACCACATAGCAGCTATATCGGTCAAGTACAGGGGAAAACACCGGGCCATAACCTCCTATGATGCCACCAACACTTCCAGATGACTTGTGTACCTCATCAAGTGGTCAGTGGGATCCGTCTTACCATTGTATACTTCCAGAGCGGGCAGCTTGAAATTGGGTGGATTCCTAGCCATCCTTATGTTACGGGTAAACAGACTTTTGTTTACTCCCTCCAAATCCATGTTTGTCAGACCTCCGCGAATAGTTCACCTAATAATGTCAACCAATCCAGTGTTACCTACCAAGGGTTGCCCCCCATCTACATTTCCTAACCGCCCTCCAAGTCCACGAGGGAATTCTGGCATATACTCCTCGTCACGCACTCATGTATTCCTGTTGGCGCTAGGCTGCGCAACGTCATCTGGTATCCTTCCATGGATTGGTCCAGCATTACCTAGTGGCGTGCCCCTGAGTCTCGGTTCATCCAGATTGATAGTTGTTTGCTGATTGGGGGTTGCACCTTACTGAACCACTCCATCTGCTTTCTTGTTGAGTCCTTCTGATCTAACTCCATGGATTTGAGATCCTACAGCTCCTGCTGTTCCTGCCTGCCCAAAATTGTCTTAGAAGGGTCTGCATCATTTCCTCTTGCCTTTTCATCAACTACTCCTGCATAGAATCCATCATAATCTGCATCTCGTCCCTAGTGATGTAGATGGATGCCTGATCTGAGCCAGCACCAAAGGAGGCCTCTTGACTTCCTTCTTGATTGCTCCTTTCTATCACTTGTCTCCTTATCGATGGCCTAACCATTGCTTCCCAGAATCCGAGTTCCTAAGCCTTCAAATTCAAAATCCAAACTTCAGAATCCCTGAGTGCTAGCTCTCTCAATGAAAGCACCAAAATGTTAGCCCCAAAATTGGTCACTAACACCCAAATCCAGATGAAAGCACCAAATCACAGTCACATATCACATATAGAATGTATGTAGAGAGCATGAATGTGAAGAACAGTAAAATTTAAAAAGACAGCAGTAATAACACAGCATTTATAGTGGTTCAGCTAACTCCGGCCTTCATCCACTCTAGAAATTTCCTTTCTATTGATATGAGAATCAATTACAGTTACAATCCAGAGTTTTTAAAGCAATAATGGCAGAGTAGCCTTAAAGGGGAAGAAAAAGGAAAACAGAATGAAGATCCCCTTTTCTGAAGCCCCACATGCTGTATTTATAGGCAAAACCTGAGTTACTGGGCTTCCTGAGTGGTCCGGGCCCATCAACACTATAGCCGATCCAAAATCCATCACTACGACCGATCCCCTGTTGAAGTTTTGCCGACCCGAAGTGAACACAGCATTGGCCCGAAGCACGATCGTCCATGACTCGAAGCAAAACATGTTTGGACCTGGAGCAACCAAGTGCCGATCCTCCTCCTTGAAATCACCGACCTCCTTTCGCCGACCCGGAGCCTTTGTCCTACCGACTCGAAGTAGTTAGTTCCAGAACTCGAAGCGAGATTGTACCGACCCTACACCTTCATAATACCGACCCACTTTCCATGGCCGACCCGAAGAACATATACTGCCGACCTAGAGATTTCCATATACCGATCTAAGTCCATCTCGAAGCCAACCGAAAGCAAATGCTGATCCTCTCACGATGCCGACCCACTTGAAATGCCGATCCACACATGATGCCGACCCACTCGTGCTGTCGACCTACTCGTGATGTCGATCCACTCACGATGCCGACCCACTCATGTTGCCGACCCACTCGTGATGCCGAACCAGTCAAAGGCCGATCCACTCATGACTCAAAGGCTCGGTGCCGACCTGGGTAAAAGTCCTCGCCGACCCGGAGTTACGCCGACCCCATGGAAAACCTGCCGATCCTATGCTAACTCGAAGTGCACCCGATCCTGACTCAAAGCAAACTGCTTCAAAACCCGAAGCCGACCCACAAGCGTGACTCGAAGCAAACCCAAAACAACCTAGAACAACTCGACTTTTGTCAAAACTCACATTTCCAATATCCCACGACTTTTGTCCATAAACTGTGTCGAACCCCGACTTCATAATCATGATCATTATCCATGATTGATCATCTATCCATCTAGGTGACCCAAACTCATCGTATTCTAGCCTCGATAACTGAGCAATCGATTTAATTAAATCCGCCTGTTTACGGCCTTGCAAAAAGGCGGGTTAACAGTAGTGTAAAAGTTAGATCTAGGATAATATTTTCTTGATTTTCATGTTTTGATGGATTGTACATGTGTGTGGATGTATATGGATGATATTTCATATTTGTATATTGTGCTTTGATATGGTTTGGTAGTGCTTTTAGGTACTTAGGAAAGAGGTTGGCAAATTGGGCAATTCGAAGGCAAAGATGGTCGAAATTGGATGAAACATGAAGGAGGGGCTCTGAACCATGAGGGGAGCCCTTGTTTCAAGTTGTGACCACTTTTGATCGGTAGATTCCTCTCGTGATGAGTAGAAGTGATCGGTGGAAACCACTTAGTCGATTTGGACTTAGAGCATGCTTCTGGGTTGCTTGAAAAAAAATACAAGAGTGCTCTGAGTCAGGCTTTGGGTTGGCAAGGGAGGGAGCTCTAGGAGACATAAGCCAAAATTTAGCTAAGTGTTGGACTTGGCATCGAGTAGTAAGGATTGGTATGGAGTGCTTTTCTGGGCGGTGGTCGGGGTATGAGCACTTGGAAGATGGAGTACCAGAGGAAAAGTGCTTCGAGGAAGTGGAAGGACCCAAATATGGTTAAGTACGCTACACGGTACCAAGTAGTTTAGGCAGTACCGAGTGGTTGCTTTTGACCAGCTCAGGGTGGAACTTCTCGAAGACCAAGTGTATGGTCTCTGGATCATGCTGAGGTGCTCGTTCATTCATTTGTCGTTTGACGGTGATGTGACAGCATGGTGAAGATTAATAGTTAAGAAACGAAGCGATATTTAAGTGCTTCAATGTGATAGCTTCAGAACTACAATGATGGTGACTCGGTAATGGATGGAGTTAGGTTCTGATGACAGTGGCTCAATGACTAAAGCTAAGGGAATGCTCCTAAGGCGGGTTCAATGAGGAGAGCTCGTGAGTGAAATTATGATTGTGTTCCACTATGGATACGAGTAGTATGGCATGATGACCGGGTTCTATTATGTAGGCGTTTGCAAATGAATCGTATACACTTGGAGGTTTCCTATGTGCTCATGTAGAGGGGGTACATAGGAACACCCACCTGGATTATGATCATGTCCAAATCTTATGACCATAGATTTATAACTGCAGATCTATTTCCTAGCCTTACGAAGTGGCATGGATTAAGCACCATGGAACCGCGATTTGATTTTGGTCTTGGCTTATGATTATGCCATATGAGTCATCTTATATCCAAGCACATTGACTGATAGTGAGGATTGTTTGATGGATGCTATGTTTTCTTCGATCATTTTTCCCTGTAGTCTATTTGTAACATCGGCCTTTTCGACCTTCAAAATTCGACACTAATACATCCACAGTATTCACCTATTTAGTATTCAAGTGCCAGAAATATAGATGTTGGGGTGAAACAAAGAAAAGACAGAACATAATCTCACATCATGATGAGTAATATATAATATACAACAGATCTTTACACAAGAAAAGTTTTATATACATACATCAATTAGGGTAAACTAACCTATCATCAGCTTGGACAGTTATTACAATCTATCCTCAAAAATACTGATAAATACAAAAAACAAATGCAGCGGAAATAAAAGATACGGGAATACATCTTGGAAGCATCCAGCTCATCTCCTGATGCTACAAAGCATCCATAACTAAATCTTGAAATATGCTCGGGCTGACCCGAGCATTATAAAAAATAACGCCCGGATCGGCCTGGTACACCAGTGTGAGAAACATAAATCATATGGATTTTAAATGTTATAAAACCTTTCAAAATAAAGGTTTCTCGTAAGACCATACCCCACATAAACACGGACTGGTTTTTACCTTACGATATCCAAACCATTTTATAGTAAATCAAATTAAATTATAATAATGCCTATGGTTTAAAATAAATATTGAATCATAGTCGGAATTGTTACATTAATTACATTCGATAGCATACATAGCATACAACTAAGCCCGTAAGACATGTATTGGAGAATGGATTCCATATAATGACAAGGCTACTGGGACACTATCTGTTATAGTACATCTCTAGAAAAATGTACCGAGGGTTAACCTATGATCCCCTATTAATCATGGGCCAGCCTAACCCTACCTGGATAGCCCCGAATATGTCATCACCCCGGTTGTCTTTGACAAACCATTTCCGTGGCCACACGCATACATAATCTGAGAATATCGATCTAGATACAGGTGATGACCATACCCTAATGGTAGCGAGCCACATAGCCATAAAGCATATCCCATGTTTTAGTCATTACCATGTGTGAGGCTAGAGGCTACGGGGTACTTTTTTTTAGCAAATTCCATTTGGAATGCTAACACTGCCCTCCAGGAAATAATGCAATGCCAACATTCATCCATATAAGTTGTTAAGGAAATGAAAAAACCGAAAGCACTACTTCTACTACATCCTCAGGATTAGTAGCAAGTAGTCTTTGCACTTTAAAGAGCTCCATCTTCGATTCCATCATCTTCAAGGTGTCCCAACTCGAACGCTTATACTGGTTTGAAGTGATTTTCGGAAAAATCATGCTTGTCCGATCTCGGTCTCTTCGAATCAACAATCGATAGTTTCAAAACTGGCCAAGATTTTATAGTCGGTTATTTAACTATCAAATAAACAAACAATCCAATTAGAGTTTAAATTTCATATGGAAACCAAGCACGGTTGAGCACATAAGAAACCACTAAGCATCTTTAATTAATCCTTTCATTAATTAAAGATCACTTTATAAATTCTTGTATTAAAATACTTTTACAAAAGATATACATAAGTATATTACTCATTCACTACTCATTTATACTCTTTCATTGCTTGGGAAAAATATCCAAAAACTTATATCATTGGTATAAGTATATTCACAAACCACTACACTTTTAGTACTTAGAAAATGTAACCATATACTTATCTCAACGATATAAGAATATTCACAAAACCTTAAGAAAACTTTCACTTCAAAATCATATTTTTTTGGGCAAAACAAATGTCATTTAAAAACATTAACAACAATAAACCCAAAACACTTTCTTTTTTATGTAAGTAAATGGATCGTATGTAAATTAGACCAAATATACTTACTACCACTTCACAACTTCAAACTTGTACTGTCCCTTGATTGACAATGAAGTCAGACAAGTTAGCGTATTATCCTTGACTCGACATACATTCTTAATTCTTAGGGTAGGGATGAGTTTCCCTACCTCGAAATTTGGTGTTAATATGAAATTAATACTCCCCATATCACCATAAGTCATAAAAGTCATTTATGGAATTAAATCTCTTTCCTTCTATAAACTCCTTTTTATAAATCTCTTTTATATTTACAAAACTCCTTTTGTAAATCTCCAATTATAATTATAAAACTTCTTTTATAAATCTCCAATTATAATTATAAAACTCCTTTTATAAATCTTCCAATTTGTTTATGAAACTTCTTTTATAAATTCATTTACTTATCGCAAATCTCTAGTTTTAAGATAGAACCGAATACTTTCCATTAAATGATCGTTCCATATATTACTATAAATCCATAAATGTCACGTATTATACCAAATTATAAAATGATATCATTTTCCCTTTTTATAAAATACCATTTATAGGTCTAGTTTTTTTATTTGTAAAATATCATTTATAAATCTCTCTTTTAGTTATAAAATACCGTTTATAAATCTCTCTTTCTTTATAACATTTTATCTAAAACCTTTCATAAATATTTATTTCAAAATATTGGCATCTTCTTTAAAATAGAATTACTTTATTACGAAAGATAAATTCCCTTTATTTTCCTTCAAAATAAACATTCATTATTATATGAACTTTCTTGTAAAATAAATACCTCTCGAAATGCTTTTAAAAACATTTCCATATATAAATTAGAAAAGACTAATAAAAAGGTTGAAATAAAATAAAGAAGTTCAAAAAACATTTCTAAATAAAATGCTATTGAAAATTCCAAAAATCACATTTAAAAATCATTCTCCGAATCAACACCAATTTCAATTCCAAACAGCAAATAATAGCATTTCCAAAATATTAAAATGAGGCCAATAGCTACCGTAGCACTTAACCAATGCTCCTACTACCTTTATCACTAAAAAGGTTCAACTTTTAACATATACCAATGCCACATCCAATACTTTTGGCATTCAATAATTTATACAACAAATATATGTTTGAAATTTAAAATCACAACAACGAGGAATCTGCATTCCTCTACAAAATTCCATGTATTTCATTTTATATGCCATTCGCTTTACAAAGCGAAAGTTCAACCAAACCAGACCAATAAATCATTCAAGCACAAAACAATAATTTGTGTCTACTATATATCATATACTATTCATTCAAAGGTAGGATAACTCAACGAAATTCCAATTGACGCTTATGCGTTCCAATTTGATCAAAAATCGAACGATGTACGATTTTAGCTTAAAATTTCAGTTGTCCAAACTTGACAAAATCACTTACAGTGCGTAGATAACGCTCCTACGAGCACAACACAAATGACCGCATCTCGATTGGACCTCGAATGAAGAAGTCATTTATTTTATAAGGTTTTTGAATTAAATAATATAATCAATTAACTTAGTTACTTGCTTTAGTTAATTACCCCATACAAAATCCTTCTTCTCCAAACCCAAATCATAAATGCTTGTACATGCATATGCATAGAAATACACACATGCACGCACCACCCCTCTCTCCTCTTATCTCACTCCATAGTCGACGATCACACCGATTTCACTGATGAACTCCACTCCACCAGTGCTTCCTACCCGAACCTTTCACTTCGAACTTGATTTCCCAAATACGATCGCGACCTGATGGTCGAGCCCCCAAACCCTATTGTCGTGATTTGAATAGCTCCATTAGAGCTCCTCCAATGAACTCTAATCTCATTCTCTTCGAACCAATTTTACAACGCCACCCTCTGTTTCCACTAACTCCACCTAAATCGTCTCCTCCCCTAAACCCTAGCACCAGCCAATATAGTCAAGCTCGACTAAACCTAACTACACCCAACAATCTTTGCATGGATTCGAAGCTCTCGCCTCCTCGAGTTCAACGGATCCGACAATGTAATTTATCATTGAGTGATCGCTTTGATTTTGAATTCTGATTGAGGGAGTTGGGTTTATTTTTGTTAAAAGAAATAAAATAAAATGAGAGAAAGAGGGAATGTGATAGAGTGAGGAAAAGTTGTATGGAGGTAAGGGTTATTTAATTTAAATTTTCATAGTACTTCGTTGCATAGCATTTCGTTCGCGTACGAACCACAAATGACAAAAAATACGTTCACGCATAAAAATGTGGCACAATCTGAAAACAAAATAAAATACACCTGTTAACTTATTTTATAAAATTTCAAAAATATCATTGTTTGCCAAAAAATACGTCAAGGGATTGAAACACCCCACACCCCTTAGTATACCCAAAAAGGACACACTAAAAGATGTGGTGCATTGTAGGTATAGCTAAGACTTTACAGAGACTAAGATTCATAAGGCAAATAAATAATAACAGTGGAAACATTTAAATGGTAACTTCATTACTCCAGAAAATAAGTCATAAAAACCAAATATGTCAAAACCAAGTACACATTTCTCATGAAAAATATAATTCAGTCACATCATCATAGTACATAAAAATAACCATCCCTCTCAGAAATACCAGTACATCAAAATCCAAATGAAAACTGAAAAGAAGAAGAATACATGAAGAATCTCCAAGAATATCTCCCTTAGAAAGCTAAAATCTATTGTCCTTGCCTCTGCTGGCCTATGGGGGAAGGGAAAGGAGAAAATAAAGGAGTGGGTCAGACTAAAAGTCTGGTGAATGAAAGTAATTACTAGTATTTTTAAGCAAGATGAAAGTAATAGACTTGGCAACAGTTCTAGTATAAAAGGAAATAAAGGAAAAGATAAAACTAGAATAAAATACTGTTTAACTGTTTGCTTTGATAGTGACTGTTTGGACTTGTCTTAGATAGCTGCTTTGATTAGGCTGAAATCCTAATCCTATTTTAATTAGGCTGAAGTCCTAATTCTACCCTTTGATCGGCCTTCTATCTCTGTTGTGCTACTGTGAGCTAGTCCCATCCTGTGGGTCCAACAGAAAAAACACACCTGTTTAGCGCTTTGGAACTCAATAGCGACTTATCTCCCTAATTCGAGACCGCACGCTCGGTCACCGCCGGTTCACACTATCTGATTCTCCCTCTTTTGACCTCTTATCTACCTACTTCAGCATAAGCGTGCCCAGCCTCACCTGATCTGTTGTGAGATCATCAGTCCTAGTCTGATAGGGGAATGCTGCCGATACGGGTCCTAACAAACAAAATCTAGTTGCGCCCTTTGCACAAATCCCCTGATTTGAGCTTCTATTTATTGACCACTTATCTACCTACTTCAGCATAAGCGTATCCCAGCCTCACCTAATCTATTGTGAGACCATCAATTCCTGACTGAAAGGGAATGCTGCCGGTATGGGTCCTACTTCTATCTTTGCTTATTAACTTAGTGTTAGTTTTAAAATAAGCTTCTTCTGTTATTTCTGCTCTGTTTGCTTATTAACTTAATCTAAGTCTTAAAATAAGCATATTCTGTTATCTCTGCTATATTTGCTTATTAACTTAACTCTAAGTTTTAAAATAAGTCTTTTCTGATCTTTCTGCTTAATTATAACCTACGTTATAATTTTTCTTTTATTCTGTCTTTTTAGTTATAACTACTAGTTATAAACATGCTTGCAAATGTCTCAAATTTGCCTATTTCAGTCTATCTTCTTTTTATTACAGTTCTTCTTATTTACATCAAATTTCTGTAAATTTAGTGTTCTTATATTTTAGTCCATATTAGCGAATTATCCTATTTTTATTATTTTATTCGCGTAAAAAGGAATAAAAAGAAACTAACATTTACAAGCGGAATTCTAACGTAAAACAAATGTAAATAAAGTGTAAATAACAGTAAATAAATGAATAAAATAGCTAAAATAAAAATAGCTGAATAAAATAGACTGAAAAAAACTTTAAAAATTAACTGCAAATAACTTGTATAAAAACTATCTCAAAATTGCAGAAAAACTACAACTATTGAGAACTTTATTATTTTAAATTACTTAAAAATCTAAAATAATTACTTAAACACTCACATGTGGTCCTCAGCTCTAGTCCTTGGTCTTCCTTGATCCTCTCCTAGAGCGTAAATATTTTTTTTTAAAAGATTCTCTCCTTAGAATTTTTTATTTCTAGAGTCCAGCCTTTGGCAATGAACCCGAATAAAAGAAAATCAGAATGAGAAACACAGATATGCCTAGGGTCTTATTTATAGTGTCACTTAGGGATCTCAGACCGTTGGAGTTGAAGATTAAATCTGGTGCAACCTTGTCATAAGCTTGATAGGAACCATCGGATGGAACCACGAACGCACAAGATGGAATAAAAATAGCAAAACACGTCACAGTTTAATCTAGACGAAAATTCGTCCATATACTAAGGCGGGTCGACACCCAGGTCGACCCTTATATGTGCTAGGTCGACCTAGCTAAGGGGAGGGTCGACCTGACCTTATATATATTAATATTATTATTATTTCTTCGTTTTCTTGTTTAATTTGTATCTTCTTCGTTTTAGCTCAAATTTCGACAATCTATATATGGAAATTGATCAGAAAATTACCACGGACACAATAGTGCAACTCTCGTGGCTCAATTCTAATAATTTCACAAAGTTATTTTATTATTTAATTAATTCGTTAATTAATTATTATAACTTAAATTTCGGGTTGTTACAGTGATAATTTAAATATTTTCCAAATTAAAAATGAAAAATCCTACAAATTCTTTTAAAAATACATCATTAAAAATCAAGTTGTTTTATTAACAATTGATTTTCCTATTATCTATTATATTCAAATCAAATTTGAATATTTAAATGAATTAAATAATCCCATTCGAAACGTAAAAAATTGCGGGTCGTTACATTTTTCCCCCTTTAAAAGAATTTCATCCTCGAAATTTCCAAAGGAAGAAAAATGTCTTCACACAGTTAGGATTTTTTTTAAATCAATTATGTTATGGAAAAATTCGATAGCACCTCCTTTGCGCAGCTAGGTCTGAAAAAAAATCAATATAAGCCAATAGCCGAGGACAACACAACAACAGTATATACTTATGATATATCTTATAGAGTGTGTATGTAACATAACAAACACACCCGTTGAGCAATAAACACATACCAATTTGTCGATTAATCAAACTTTATTGATGAAACCAAAAGCAACTAGCAACCCTTTGCTACCATATACCTGAATTTCACTTACATAACCCAAAAGAGAGTTAAACACGACAAATGAAACAATACAATGTACATATGCCATATCAAACCATATAACTAGCATTTCTAAAGTAAGAAGTACATAATATATTAAAGCCCGTATGATGTACGTATCTCATCCATACGCAATATCAATCCGATCACTCGCTCGATCACATAAACTTCTCTTTCGAACTAGTATCGCTCACCCGACTTTCCTAGCTCGGACTCCGATCAAGTTCCTTGATTAAAAACTTTTGTTCTACTTACATAGCCATATACCATGATAGAAAACTTTAGAATCATATCAAAAATCCATATCAAGTGTTCACCGCTAAGAATAGAGTGAAAAATCCTTGTTTGGGTCAGTGTAAATCACCTCGAAATCATATACTTGAATCTGGATCAAGAAAAGTTATGCGAATAAAATGATATATGTACAACTTACATATTTAGTCCAATTGGTTTCTTAACTACACTAATTATTTTTAATTCCCAAAATTATTTAAGAAAACATTTCATAAAGCTTTACTTAACTTTATAAAGATCTTATAAAACACAACTTATGTTTATCAACACTTTAAACTTAATTCATATTCATATAATACTCCACTACATCCTAAGAGTACATATGCAATATTAGATTTGTGTTGCTTAACCAGGATGTTCACTAAATTTAAAACTTGTTTAAATTCTTACCATCCTTCCATTCTAGAGTTACAAAACTCTACTTATATATTTCACCAACACTTAGCTTCAAGTTCTCGAGTAATTCAGAAGTTTTCGACTATCCAAATCGTCGAAAATTCCATTTCATTTCAATAAGTGAGAACTACAAAACAACATCATATGAGATGCATAAACAAAGTACCCTGATGCATAGGAGACATGCGTCCATAAAATAACTTGATATATAACTTAAGAACTAAACACCCGGGTTTTATTTCAAATCAATTTGAAATAAAAGTATACGTATCTCCTTTTGTATATCAAATCATACTTTTGGAATTTTTAAATCAAGATCTGCTTTACCAAAATAACTCTATAGCAAATTACTATAGTAGCACCAGAATTATTTTCAGTGACAAAAGTGAGTTCAGTGCTTGCTATCTCCTTCAAAATTCATTTAAAATATTTCTATTCATAAATACTTTCAAATAATACTATTATTCTTTTCCCCAAAACTTTGAAAAATAATTCACAAAAACACTGGGATTTAAGTTCTCAAATTCCCACTTTAAATCCTTGTTATTTATAAACCACATTTTATAAACCAAATTTATATTAGTTCACTGTCTTATATAAACCATTTCACAAATGCATATCGTTGTTTTGATTATAATAAACAACTTTTATTAAAATTAAATTTTAACCCAACATTTTGACCGAACGACTTATAGTCAAACTATGAAAATGAATTCACAAGGTGTTCGTATTTAATTTAATCAAACAATAAATGTTCATAAACTGTCCGAGCACAACTAATCAAACAATAAATGATAATAACTGAAAATTATTATTTTCTAACAAACAAACACATCATAAACAACTTTATATATAAAATATAACATCTAGATAAAATTATTTCATTTACTAATTTCCAAAAAAATACAGTGTCGGATTGCCTTGTTCAAGAGTTTAGAAACCAATATTAATAAAGTTATTCCTTCTATATCAACCAAAATTCATAAACCACTAAACAGATCAATCAACACAATAAAAATATTTTTATAGCACCAACAAATACGTGTTCTTATATTAATACACACACACATACACACACTCAAACTCATTCTAGAGTGTTGCAAATCCTATCTCTAATGAGTCTGCACCACCAAAGCCTAGGTGTTCACTCAACCTAAGCTATGATACCACTTGTAATGACCGACCTTTTCGACCTCAAAAGTTGGCACAAATACATCTACGATGTTCACGTGCCGAGCATCCAAGTGCCAGAAAAACGGATTATTAGAGGAAAGAAAGAAAAAAAAGAATAGAATCTCACATCGTGACGAGTAATATATATAATATACATATATCTTTACAAAGGGAAAGTTTTATATACATACATCAGTCAGAGTAAACTAACCTATCATCAGCCTGGACGGTTATAACTAGCTGTCCTCACAAATGCTGATAAATACAAATCAACAAATGCAACCGAAATAAAAGATACGTGATACATCTTGGAGGTATCCAGCTCGTTTCTTGAAGCTCCAAAGCATCCATAACTAAATCTAGAAGTAATGCTCGGGCTAATCCGAGCATTATAAGAAAACAACGTCCGGATCAGTATGGTAAACCAGCATGAGAAACACAAATCATATGGATTTTTAATGTTATAAAACCTTTCAAAATAAAGGTATCTCTAAGACCACGCCGCAAATAAACACAAATGAGTTTTTACCCTACGATAACCAAACCATTCTATAGGAAATCCAATGATATTATAAAAATGTCCAAGGTTTAAAATAAACATTGAATCATAACCGGAATGGTTACATTAATTACATTAGACAGCAAACATAGTATACAACTAATTTCATAAGGCACGTATTGGAGAATGGATTCCATATAATGACAAGGCTACTGGGGTATCACCCGACATAGTACATCTCTAGAAAAATATACCGAGGGTCAACCTATGACAACTTGCAAATCATAGGTCGGCCTACCACATCCTGTATAGTACCGAATATGTCATCATCCCGGTTGTTTTTGACAAACTATTTATGTGGCCACATGCATACATAATATGAGAATATTGATCTAGATACAGGTGATGACCATACCCTAATGGCAGCGAACCGCATAGCCTTGAAGCATATCCCTTGTTTAAGTCATTACCTGGTGTGAGGCTAGAGGCTATAGTTTACCTTTTTAGCAAATCCGACTTGGAGTGCTAACACTACCCTCCAAGCGACAACGCAATGCCAACATTCATCTATACAAGTTGTTCAGGATATGAACAAACCGAAGGCACAACTTTTAATGCATCATCAGGATTAGTAGCAAGTAGCCCTTGCACTTCAAATAACTTCGCCTTTGATTCCATCATCTTCAAGATGTCCCAACTCGAACACTTATGCTGGTTCGAAGTGGTTTTCGGATAATTCATGCTTGTCCGATCCCAGTAATTTCAAACCAACAATCGATAGTTTCAAAACTGGGCAAGATTTGATAGTCGGTTATTTAACTATCAAATACAAAAAAATCTAATCAGAGGTTAGATTTTATATGGGAACCAAGCATGGTTAAGCACATAAGCATCCATTAAGCCTCTTTAATTAATCCTTTCATTAATTAAAAATCACTTTGTAAATTACTGTATTAAAATACTTTTACAAAAGATATACACAAGTATATTACTCATTCACTACTCATTTGTACTCTTTCATTTCTTGGAAAAAATATCAATATACTTATTTCATCAGTATAAGTATATTCACAAATCCCTACACTTTCAATACTTAAAAAATATAACCATATACTTATCTCAACGGTATAAGATATTTGAAAAGCCTAAAAAAGATTTCACTTTCAAAACCATACTTATTTGGGTTAAAACAAATGTCATTTAGAAACATTGAAAACAATAAACCCAAAACACTTTCCTTTTGGTGTAAGTAAATGGATTGTATGTAAATTAGACCAAACATACTTACCACCACTTCTCGATTTCAAACTTGTACTACCCCTCGATTGATAATGAACTCGGATAAGTTAGCATACTATCCCTGACTTGACATATATTCTTAATTCTCAAGATAAGGACGAGTTTCCCTACCTTGGAATTTGGTGTTAAGTATGAAAAGAGTATTCTCTATTCCACCATAAGTCACGAAGATCGTTTATGGAAATCACATCTCTTTCCTTTTATAAAACTCCTTTTTATAAGTCTCTTTTATATTTAAAAAACTCCTTTTATAAAACTCCTCTTTATAAATCTCTTTTATATTTACAAAACTCCTTTTATAAATATCCAATTATAATTATAAAAATCCTTTTATAAATATCCATTTATAATTATAAAACTTTTGTGATAAATCTCCAATTATAATTATAAAACTCCTTTTATAAATCTTCCAATTTATATATAAACATCTTTTATAAATCTCGTTTACTTATCGTAAATTTCCAGTTTCAAGATAGAACCAAATACTTTCCATAAAACGATCATTCTATATATTGCTATAAATTCATAAATGTGAATTATTATAAAAATGATATCGTTTCCATTTTTATAAAATACCATTTATAAGTCTATTCTTATTTATAAAATATTGCTTATAATTCTCTCTTTTATTTATAAAATACCATTTATAAATCTCTATTTCTATATAACATTTTATATAAAACGTTTCACTAATATTTATTTCAAAATATTGTTATCTTCTTTTAAAATAGAATGTAACGACCCTGAATTTTTAACAAATTAAATTGAGAATATTTAATTAATTGAACGATGATTTAATTTGAATCCCGAATATAACTTGGAATTTGGTGATTAAATTTTATAATTTAATCTATTGAATTGAATAAAAATCTGAATCTTTAATTTTAAGTTGAAGAAAAATATTTCGAAAGCTTTTAAAATTTATATTGATAATACTGAAGATAATATAAGCTTCAGAATCGAAGTTGGAATTGATTTGATCAGTTTTAAAATTTTATCGTTCGAATCGATATTTAAAAATAGACGTCCGAGGCGCAGTCTCGGAATTTAAAGAAACCAGTTTCATTGGGTCTGGAATATTGAATTATTACCGAATTTCAAATTTCGTATTTTTCAGAGTTGATATGAGAGCACACAACACATAAACACGTTGAGATTTAATCGAATTAAATTTGAATTTAAAATTTTAAAATTTGTCAAACATCAACCACGTTCTTTTCCTTAACTCACGCCCTACATCACGCTAAAGACCACGAAAATAAAATCGTGCAGGCCATGTTCGTTCAATTTTAAATATCTCCTCTCCCTCTTCCTTTTATCTGTTCAAAACATCTTTACTCGTCTTCGTTCAAAAGAAAATAAATGGCGAGCTCGAATCACTTCGTTTTTCCCCTTCCCTCTGTATATATATAAAAAAAACCGACCGAAACATTCTCGTTCAAATCGAATTAAAATGGCCGAAGCCTGGGAGGTCGAAAGGAAATGAGCACGCGAGAGGAGGCGCGTTCAATCGATGTTGGAATATCTATTGGTGGCAACTCGCGATTGGAGGCGACTCAACAGGGGCGGCGACATCAAATCGGCAGTCGATGGAGGGTCGCGACGATCTAGGGTTTCGCGATGGATCTTCGGTGATGGGTTTATCGATGGTGAGCTGGGCAAGCGCGCGTGCACTCAGGCAGGGATAGGAGGCGATGCGACAAATTGGGAGCTCGACTCGAGGCCGTGGGTGACTGAGGAGGAGGAACTCGAGTTCGCGGCAGTCAGAGGATGGTGGTTCGATCAATATGGCAGGAGGCCGCCATGTCGATGAGGAGGTGATGTGTTCGAATTTGGGCTAGGGCATGGTGGAGATGGCGATTGCCTGAAAGCTCACAGAGGCGTTGTTGTGGAGGGCTCGGCGAGGCATCGAGACCGAATTGACCTGAAATTGCTGTCTCGACGAAGTTGGCGTAGTCGATTGCTGTGAGGTATCTGCTGTCTTGTTTTTGATTTAAATTTATACAGTCACAGATTAAAATTTGGAAGAAGAAACAATACTTTCATATTTAAAATAAACAGTAAGGTAAAATGATCTTGTTTTGATTTAATAAATATATTTATATAAATTCACCTACACATTTTAAATTTCATACAGTTTTAGAAAATTTTGATTAGTTCACTGAGAATGCTAAATAATATAGTTATTGTAATTATTTCTCTTTCAAATTTAAAAATATATGGAATAAAAATGTTGAAGAGTTTATATTAAAAATAATGGGTTCGAAGGTTAATTTAACTTGTATAATATTTTGGGAGTTAATTTGGAATTTTAAAATGTTAAGTAGTTATTTATAAATCGAAACTAATATAATTTATTTAGTGGAATATTTATTTAAAGGAAGAATAGTTTTGATTTAAATTTTTGTTAGATAAATTTATTAAAAGAAAAACTAGGTTAAAATAAAATCATTGAACGATTAAAATTATATAAACGGAAATTTGTTTGAAATTGAATTGATTATATAAAATAAAATTTTACTAAATGGAAACAGATGGTTTGATTTATTTCAAATATTAATCGATTGTATAAAATTATTTATACAAGGTCAAAATTTGGAGAAATGGTCAAATTGGAAAATGGATGGCAAAATAAAAGCTAAGGTGAGATTATTTTCTCACTCAAAATGAATTGCAGTATTGATTGATTGATTTGATTGCTATTTGGATGTGATATTAGATATAGTAGGATATATCTATATATATAGCAATATATACATATTGGCATATGTATATATTGGATTGATGATTTCCCGCCTCGTATAGCGGATGAGACCCTATTGCGCCGTTAGTAAGCGGATATTTTTATAAAACCCATATACCGCGATATTCCACCTCGAAGTGGAATGGTATTGTGCTAACGTCTGTGGATGCAGGGAAACAGGTTGGAGGGATCCAACTGGATTCCTCACCAGTATTTATTTATTTACAGATATTGATGTATATTCTGTTATCATGTTGATATATGATATTGAATGTTGTGATGGACTAATTGGTGCGTTGCATCATCGGATCCAAAATTGAAAGTTTAAAAATAACGATGTTGATTTTAAAAGGGATTTTGAAGTGATTTTTTGGAAAGTATACGATTTATTAAATTTTTGAATTTATTTATCTTAAATAAATAAATGCTATAAATTTAAAGTTATGAAAATTTTAAATTGTGAAATATAACTGAAAGATGATTTTGAAATAAATAGTTAAGTAATTTATAAAATAGCTTATAAATTAGATTTCTTTTGAATTATTAAAAATGATGTATATAAAAGATGTACAGAATTGATATTTATCAATTAAAAGTATTGGAATTTTAAAACGAGTTTTTGTAAGTGTTAGAAATTTATAGAATTATAAATTGTGAAGACATGAGATTTATAGAATTATAAATTGTGAAAATATGAAGTTTATAGATTTATAAAGTGTGAAGTTATAAAATGAATGAAATTGTATAATAAAAGATTTATAAGAGATTCACTTATAAATTGGATTTTTGCCTTTAAGTGGAATATTGATCGAATTGTTAATAAAGAAGATCTATAAGTCAAAGTTGTTATAAAAGAGAAATAGAATTTATGAACGTGTTTGTAAATTCGAAATAGATTGAATTGGATAAATTAAATATAGAAGATTTCTAAAGAAGATATATTCGCGATTTTGGACAGCGAATCTCTATTGAAATTAAAATGTGTAGAAATGATTGAAATTGGGTTAAGTGAATTATATTCACGATTTTGGACAGTGAATATATTGTTAAGTAAAATGGACTTATTTTCGAAGAAGTGATATAAAAAAAATGAAGTTAAACATTTTAAAGATGTTTTAAAATGTGTTAAATATCGAAATCATAGATTTCAACATTTATTGTTGAAATAGACGTTTTCGAGAAATAAGGAAATGGTGGACTATAACACTGTTGTTATAGTAAATGATTTCCGAAAGGAAATATTTTATATAGTATTGGGATTTATATATCTATCTTAATTTCGAATCCCTATACTAGTGATTTTGAGTTGTCGTAACGATGTTTTACGCAACATTCGTTTTGACTCAAATAAATGTTATAGTAAATGGTTTCCTTTAAAGAATGAAATATATACTTAATTTGATTTAAGTATATCGGATATTTTCAAATGTTGAAAATAAATAGACTCGTGAATTTCTTATTATTAATAAGAATGGAAATGCTTTTCCAAAACGAAATGAAATGTTTTTGAGAATTTATCTTCTTAAAGATAAATCGAAAGTGAATTTTTGAAATCAATTAGAAATCGAATATCAGTAGATATTCGAAAAATATAAATTCAATATGGAATTTATAAAAGAAATGGGAATTTGTTTAAAAATAAATATTGATTTATTTTTGAAGTGTGGAAATTTTATATCTAATAAAGATATTTTGGAAGATTAAATAATTCGGAAAATTATTTGGAATCTGATGATGTTGCGCATCTTTATTGATAGTTAAATAACCGACTATCAATAATTACCTTGAATGGGTATTTGTTGTGAATTGGATGAATTTGAATGCCACACTTGTTTTTAAATAATTGCTCACTATTCGGGTTAGCCGGGAAAGGACCATGGGGTCGTATAACCCATTCCGAATATGTGATACGTCGTTATGAATTGCATTTGAAGACCGGTGTTGAAGACCGGATATTTTTGAAAACGGAAGGATTACCGTCGAGTTACTCTACATCGGCTGATCTCCGGTTTAGAGGTTTTATCACCCTTAGTGACGGGAAGTCCGGACGTGATTAGAAATTTATCCGGATATGCAAGGGCTTCGTGAGAAGTGCCTTCGGTTCTGTTCGATCCTGGAACAGACTTGTATGGATTGTGTGTCTGACGTTACAATTTGAGATATAAAGCTGATTTCTTTCAAATACATTTCTGTTGGTGGCGGAGAATTTATTCTCTTAGCTTAACACCCTTCTCTGAGACGTACGAGCTCAGAGGTTATGTAGTTGAAATTTATCAGGGATATATTCCCAATTTGGTAACGTGGCATACTGAGTGTTGCTGTGAAATGATCAGTGTTTGATCATTTGCGATATGATCATTTGTTTGATCTTATATCTTTGTGATCATAGGTTGATCATTTTGTTTGACCCGAAGCATGGCTTTGTAGAAAGCGTAGCTTTGTGGACGAGACTTCGTCGAGCCTCACACCCCGGAAATGGTCGAAACAGGAAGGATGCAGCAAGGTTTTAGGGAGTAGCGCCCCTTAGTGTATGTCATTCCTTCTGGATAAAGGTGGTATCATGGTATGGAGCCCAGATACTTAACCTCTGTGGTTGCTACAAATTTATTACTTTGTGGTTGTTGCGAATCGGGGATCCTCGGGAAGATCGGTGACGATCGGGGGATGGCATACGCGTGTCAGTAGTTACCTATTTTTGCAGAGGTAACCCGGCCTTGTGTTGGCAGAGATCTAACCGTAACGTTAGGTTCTCGGGTCGTCTATTCCAGGGACGTACCCATCGTGGAGAAGGAAGTTCCTTAGCCTGACCATTTGTTGGAAATACAAAGAAACAATACGAGCCTTTACGATTTCAATTGTATAACCTGTCTCCTCAGGAGGCAGCTATAGCAGGCATAATATAATGGTACCTATGCTGGCTAAGATTTATATTCTACTTTCGAAATGTTTTCTACACTATGCACTAATAATAATATCCAAAATGGTTTGATTTTGCGTAGTAAGCATCTTTGACTAACATAAGAAGAAATCTCCTCCAAGTCTGCGTTTGCATTGTGTGTATGGTGGGAGGTCTTATGGTAGTTTCATTTTCCAAAAGCATTGCGAATTGACTCTAAAAATATTCCTTTGTTTATTTTAAAGATAAACTGTTTTACGATCTCACACCAGTCACCATGACTGACTCGGAGTTTATTGTTCCCTTCTAAACTCTGGGTGCCCACAAATTTTCCACACGGGCAGCCTAGAGTTATGTTATCAGGATATTCTGGATATTCTGGAGCTTTGGAGATAAGCTTGATGACGAGACGTAGTATTGTATCTGATATTATTTATTCCGCTGTGTATTCTGTATGAGGACAAGTTTATATAACTGTCCATTGTTGTATTGAGTTGTATATTGACTCTGATGATTGATGTATTGTATATAACTGATATAGTTCTTTGTTTTAAAAGACTAGTAATTATCTATTGTATATTGTTCCGCTGCGATATGTGAGATTCTGATATTGTTTCTGTTCTGATGTTCTTCTTCTTTCTTCTTCTTCTATCTTTTCTTCTGTTTTCTTTTTCTTAAAACCCCTCAGGGTTCGTATTTCCGTGCATCTTGAGTTAATCAATGGAATTTAGTGTTTAATCAAGGGTACGGATTTGCGGGTCTTGACAGCTGGTATCAGAGCATATGGTTAAGCGACAACCCTGCTCTGTTGGGTGTTACTCATTAGAGATAGAGTCAGTAGTACTCTAGAATGAGTTGAGTGTAATAATAGATACGAGTGCGTATTTGTTAGTGAATATAAAAAAATTGTTTTATATTGTGATGATTGATTTATTGAGTGGTATATGGATTCTGGTCAATACGAGTAATTAACGATCATTGATAGGGATCTCTAAACACTTGAATAGAACAATTCGGCACAATATTGTTTTTAAATAGGGTGAATGAAATAATTTTGCCCAAAACTATTTTTGTATGATAAAGAAATGATTTTCTATGAATTACTATAGTATATGGATGCATGTTTGTTAAGAAAGTGATAATATTGAAATGTTATCATTATTATATGAAATCAAATAAGTAATTGAAATTGTAACTCCAAAGTTAAGAAATAAATTCACATACAAATGAAATTGAAGAATGTAAATTATAAATGTGACTTATAATTGGAAATAAAATTCCAGAGAAGTTTTTGGAAATGTTTTTGAAAGAATTTGAAAATTTTGGAGATTTGGAAAGTTTAAATTCTTTTGATTTGAAAATGATTTTCAAAAGATTTTGGAAAAATGTTTTGAAGGAATGAAAGGCTCTAAACTCTTTTCGGTCGCTGGAAAATAACTTCGATGATGACCGCGGCATCATTGGTGTTCATTTTCGGGTTTCCAAAAGAGGAATTGCTGCCAAATTGTTTTAAATGAAAGTTGTTTTGAAAATTTGGGTTTTGTTTTGGAAATCCAAAGGATAATTTGAATTGTTTTCAAAATGGCTTTGAAATGTTGGTAAACTCTGGAATGCTATATAAAGATATTTATGAAATATTACTAAGTTGATAACTTATACCAATTGAATTTTGGTAGAATAAATTTAACTTAAAAGAATGAAGTTAAATCAAAGCAAGTATAAGTGAATCAATTAAATGAAAATGAAATTGAAAGTTGAAATTCATTTCGAATTCGTAAGCAAATGAATTGAATTGAATAATTGTAAATGAAAGATGAATTAAAATTCGTATGGAAATTGGAAATCCAGTTTAAATGTAAGTAGATTTAATCGAAGTAGAATTAAAATAAATTGAATTGATATCAATTTGAATTAGTAATTGGAACTAATTTAAGATAGTGCAGTTGTAAATGACAGATAATTGATAAAATTCAATATTTTAGAACTGAAAGTAAATTGAATCCAAATTTAGTTGAAATGGTAAACTAAATACAAATGAATGGGAAATGTAAAATTGAATGAGAATAGATATATAACTTCAACAGTGAAGTAAAAATGTATAAGCAGTTGATATTGAAAATTTTGTAATAGAATTTGCAAAATGGTTTGAATATATGTAACTAGATATTATGACTAGTAGGATATACAGGTGTTATAAAGAATTTGGAAATTTTGATTTCAAAGATAATTTGAATTGCTCGATAAAAGGTAAGTATTTGAATTCCTATATGAGATTTGGTGATTTTCTTGTCTAGCCGCTTGGCTTTTTCTTTTTCTTTTTGAAATCTGAGAGTCCGTAGGGACGTTTTGTAGTCGTGCCGTATTAGCCGCGCAAAGGAGACGCTGGCGAAATTTTTCGGAAATTTAGGGCGTTAGAAAATTTTTGAGAAAATTTTGAAAGTTTAAAATTTGAATTTGAATTTAAATTTGAATTGAAGTAAAGCAATGTTGTTTGAAACCTATAATTGAAGTTAGAAAGATAGTTGGAATGATAACGAATCTTTAATAGAAAGATTTGTTTTGATAAATTTGATAAAACTATTGATTGTGAAAAATAGTAGACGAGTTAAGAACCATTTTTTCCTAACTTGTAATTTCGAGGACGAAATTCTTTTAAGGGGGAAAGTCTGTAACGACCCTGAATTTTTAACAAATTAAATTGAGAATATTTAATTAATTGAACGATGATTTAATTTGAATCCCGAATATAACTTGGAATTTGGTGATTAAATTTTATAATTTAATCTATTGAATTGAATAAAAATCTGAATCTTCAATTTTAAGTTGAAGAAAAATATTTCGAAAGCTTTTAAAATTTATATTGATAATACTGAAGATAATATAAGCTTCAGAATCGAAGTTGGAATTGATTTGATCGGTTTTAAAATTTTATCGTTCGAATCGATATTTAAAAATAGACGTCCGAGGCGTAGTCTCGGAATTTGACGAAACAAGTTTCATTGGGTCCGGAATATTGAATTATTACCGAATTTCAAATTTCGTATTTTTCAGAGTTGATATGAGAGCACACGACACATAAACACGTTGAGATTTAATCGAATTAAATTTGAATTTAAAAATTTAAAATTTGTCAAACATCAACCACGTTCTTTTCCTTAACTCACGCCCTACATCAGGCTGAAGACCACGAAAATAAAATCGTGCAGGCCATGTTCGTTCAATTTTAAATATCTCCTCTCCCTCTTCCTTTTATCTGTTCAAAACATCTTTACTCGTCTTCGTTCAAAAGAAAATAAATGGCGAGCTCGAATCACTTCGTTTTTCCCCTTCCCTCTGTATATATAAAAAAAAATCGACCGAAACATTCTCGTTCAAATCGAATTAAAATGGCCGAAGCCTGGGAGGTCGAAAGGAAATGAGCACGCGAGAGGAGGCGCGTTCAATCGATGTTGGAATATCTATTGGTGGCAACTCGCGATTGGAGGCGACTCAACAGGGGCGGCGACATCAAATCGGCAGTCGATGGAGGGTCGCGACGATCTAGGGTTTCGCGATGGATCTTCGGTGATGGGTTTATCGATGGTGAGCTGGGCAAGCGCGCGTGCACTCAGGCAGGGATAGGAGGCGATGCGACAAATTGGGAGCTCGACTCGAGGCCGTGGGTGACTGAGGAGGAGGAACTCGAGTTCGCGGCAGTCAGAGGATGGTGGTTCGATCAATATGGCAGGAGGCTGCCATGTCGATGAGGAGGTGATGTGTTCGAATTTGGGCTAGGGCATGTTGGTGATGGCGATTTCCTGAAAGCTCACAGAGGCGTTGTTGTGGAGGGCTCGGCGAGGCATCGAGACCGAATTGACCTGAAGTTGTTGTCTCGACGAAGTTGGCGTAGTCGATTGCTGTGAGGTATCTGCTGTCTTGTTTTTGATTTAAATTTATACAGTCACAGATTAAAATTTGGAAGAAGAAACAATACTTTCATATTTAAAATAAACAGTAAGGTAAAATGATCTTGTTTTGATTTAATAAATATATTTATATAAATTCACCTACACATTTTAAATTTCATACAGTTTTAGAAAAATTTGATTAGTTCACTGAGAATGCTAAATAATATAGTTATTGTAATTATTTCTCTTTCAAATTTAAAAATATATGGAATAAAAATGTTGAAGAGTTTATATTAAAAATAATGGGTTCGAAGGTTAATTTAACTTGTATAATATTTTGGGAGTTAATTTGGAATTTTAAAATGTTAAGTAGTTATTTATAAATCGAAACTAATATAATTTATTTAGTGGAATATTTATTTAAAGGAAGAATAGTTTTGATTTAAATTTTTGTTAGATAAATTTATTAAAGAAAAACTAGGTTAAAATAAAATCATTGAATGATTAAAATTATATAAACGGAAATTTGTTTGAAATTGAATTGATTATATAAAATAAAATTTTACTAAATGGAAACGGATGGTTCGATTTATTTCAAATATTAATCGATTGTATAAAATTATTTATACAAGGTCAAAATTTGGAGAAATGGTCAAATTGGAAAATGGATGGCAAAATAAAAGCTAAGGTGAGATTATTTTCTCACTCAAAATGAATTGCAGTATTGATTGATTGATTTGATTGCTATTTGGATGTGATATTAGATATAGAAGGATATATCTATATATATAGCAATATATACATATTGGCATATGTATATATTGGATTGATGATTTCCCGCCTCGTATAGCGGATGAGAACCTATTGCGCCGTTAGTAAGCGGATATTTTTATAAAACCCATATACCGCGATATTCCACCTCGAAGTGGAATGGTATTGTGCTAACGTCTGTGGATGCAGGGAAACAGGTTAGAGGGATCCAACTGGATTCCTCACTAGTATTTATTTATTTACAGATATTGATGTATATTCTGTTATCATGTTGATATATGATATTGAATGTTGTGATGGACTAATTGGTGCGTTGCATCATCGGATCCAAAATTGAAAGTTTAAAAATAACGATGTTGATTTTAAAAGGGATTTTGAAGTGATTTTTTGGAAAGTATACGATTTATTAAATTTTTGAATTTATTTATCTTAAATAAATAAATGCTATAAATTTAAAGTTATGAAAATTTTAAATTGTGAAATATAACTGAAAGATGATTTTGAAATAAATAGTTAAGTAATTTATAAAATAGCTTATAAATTGGATTTCTTTTGAATTATTAAAAAAGATGTATATAAAAGATGTACAGAATTGATATTTATCAATTAAAAGTATTGGAATTTTAAAACGAGTTTTTATAAGTGTTAGAAATTTATAGAATTATAAATTGTGAAGACATGAGATTTATAGAATTATAAATTGTGAAAATATGAAGTTTATAGATTTATAAAGTGTGAAGTTATAAAATGAATGAAATTGTATAATAAAAGATTTATAAGAGATTCACTTATAAATTGGATTTTTGCCTTTAAGTGGAATATTGATCGAATTGTTAATAAAGAAGATCTATAAGTCAAAGTTGTTATAAAAGAGAAATAGAATTTATGAACGTGTTTGTAAATTCGAAATAGATTGAATTGGATAAATTAAATATAGAAGATTTCTAAAGAAGATATATTCGCGATTTTGGACAGCGAATCTCTATTGAAATTAAAATGTGTAGAAATGATTGAAATTGGGTTAAGTGAATTATATTCATGATTTTGGACAGTGAATATATTGTTAAGTAAAATGGACTTATTTTCGAAGAAGTGATATAAAAAAAATTGAAGTTAAACATTTTAAAGATGTTTTAAAATGTGTTAAATATCGAAATCATAGATTTCAACATTTATTGTTGAAATAGACGTTTTCGAGAAATAAGGAAATGGTGGACTATAACACTGTTGTTATAGTAAATGATTTCCGAAAGGAAATATTTTATATAGTATTGGGATTTATATATCTATCTTAATTTCGAATCCCTATACTAGTGATTTTGAGTTGTCGTAACGATGTTTTACGCAACATTCGTTTTGACTCAAATAAATGTTATAGTAAATGGTTTCCTTTAAAGAATGAAATATATACTTAATTTGATTTAAGTATATCGGATATTTTCAAATGTTGAAAATAAATAGACTCGTGAATTTCTTATTATTAATAAGAATGGAAATGCTTTTCCAAAACGAAATGAAATGTTTTTGAGAATTTATCTTCTTAAAGATAAATCGAAAGTGAATTTTTGAAATCAATTAGAAATCGAATATCAGTAGATATTCGAAAAATATAAATTCAATATGGAATTTATAAAAGAAATGGGAATTTGTTTAAAAATAAATATTGATTTATTTTTGAAGTGTGGAAATTTTATATCTAATAAAGATATTTTGGAAGATTAAATAATTCGGAAAATTATTTGGAATCTGATGATGTTGCGCATCTTTATTGATAGTTAAATAACCGACTATCAATAATTACCTTGAATGGGTATTTGTTGTGAATTGGATGAATTTGAATGCCACACTTGTTTTTAAATAATTGCTCACTATTCGGGTTAGCCGGGAAAGGACCATGGGGTCGTATAACCCATTCCGAATATGTGATACGTCGTTATGAATTGCATTTGAAGACCGGTGTTGAAGACCGGATATTTTTGAAAATGGAAGGATTACCGTCGAGTTACTCTACATCGGCTGATCTCCGGTTTAGAGGTTTTATCACCCTTAGTGACGGGAAGTCCGGACGTGATTAGAAATTTATCCGGATATGCAAGGGCTTCGTGAGAAGTGCCTTCGGTTCTGTTCGATCCCGGAACAGACTTGTATGGATTGTGTGTCTGACGTTACAATTTGAGATATATAGTTGATTTCTTTCAAATACATTTCTGTTGGTGGCGGAGAATTTATTCTCTTAGCTTAACACCCTTCTCTGAGACGTACGAGCTCAGAGGTTATGTAGTTGAAATTTATCAGGGATATATTCCCAATTTGGTAACGTGGCATACTGAGTGTTGCTGTGAAATGATCAGTGTTTGATCATTTGCGATATGATCATTTGTTTGATCTTATATCTTTGTGATCATAGGTTGGTCATTTTGTTTGACCCGAAGCATGGCTTTGTAGAAAGCGTAGCTTTGTGGACGAGACTTCGTCGAGCCTCACACCCCGGAAATGGTCGAAACAGGAAGGATGCAGCAAGGTTTTAGGGAGTAGCGCCCCTTAGTGTATGTCATTCCTTCTGGATAAAGGTGGTATCATGGTATGGAGCCCAGATACTTAACCTCTGTGGTTGCTGCAAATTTATTACTTTGTGGTTGTTGCGAATCGGGGATCCTCGGGAAGATCGGTGACGATCGGGGGATGGCATACGCGTGTCAGTAGTTACCTATTTTTGCAGAGGTAACCCGGCCTTGTGTTGGCAGAGATCTAACCGTAACGTTAGGTTCTCGGGTCGTCTATTCCAGGGACGTACCCATCGTGGAGAAGGAAGTTCCTTAGCCTGACCATTTGTTGGAAATCCAAAGAAACAATACGAGCCTTTACGATTTCAATTGTATAACCTGTCTCCTCAGGAGGCAGCTATAGCAGGCATAATATAATGGTACCTATGCTGGCTAAGATTTATATTCTACTTTCGAAATGTTTTCTACACTATGCACTAATAATAATATCCAAAATGATTTGATTTTGCGTAGTAAGCATCTTTGACTAACATAAGAAGAAATCTCCTCCAAGTCTGCGTTTGCATTGTGTGTGTGGTGGGAGGTCTTATGGTAGTTTCATTTTCCAAAAGCATAGCGAATTGACTCTAAAAATATTCCTTTGTTTATTTTAAAGATAAACTGTTTTACGATCTCACACCAGTCACCATGACTGACTCGGAGTTTATTGTTCCCTTCTAAACTCTGGGTGCCCACAAATTTTCCACACGGGCAGCCTAGAGTTATGTTATCAGGATATTCTGGATATTCTGGAGCTTTGGAGATAAGCTGGATGACGAGACGTAGTATTGTATCTGATATTATTTATTCCGCTGTGTATTCTGTATGAGGACAAGTTTATATAACTGTCCATTGTTGTATTGATTTGTATATTGACTCTGATGATTGATGTATTGTATATAACTGATATAGTTCTTTGTTTTAAAAGACTAGTAATTATCTATTGTATATTGTTCCGCTGCGATATGTGAGATTCTGATATTGTTTCTGTTCTGATGTTCTTCTTCTTTCTTCTTCTTCTATCTTTTCTTCTGTTTTCTTTTTCTTAAAACCCCTCAGGGTTCGTATTTCCGTGCATCTTGAGTTAATCAATGGAATTTAGTGTTTAATCAAGGGTACGGATTTGCGGGTCTTGACATAGAATTACTTTATTACGAAAGATAAATTCACCTTTATTTTCCTTTAAAATAAACATTCATTATTATACGAACTTTCGTGTAAAATAAATTCTTCCTGCAATACTTTTGAAAGCATTTCCATATAAATTAGAAAACACTAATGAAAAGGTTAGAATAAAGTAAAGAAGTTCAAAAACCATTTCGGAATAAAATACTATCGAAAATTCCCAAAATCGCATTAAAAATCATTCTTCGGATCAAAATCAATTTCAAATCCAAACAGTAAATACTAGTATTTCCAAATCATTAAAATGAGGCCAACAACTATCATGACACTTAACCCAATGCTCATACTACCTATACCATTAAAAAAGGTTCAACTTTTAACACATATCAATGTCACAACTAATACTTTTGGCATTCAATAATTCATACAACAAGTATATGATTGAAATTTAAAATCACAACTGTGAGGAATCCAGATTCCTGTACAAAATTCCATGTATTTCATTTTAGATGTCTTTCGCCTTTCAAAGTGGAAATTCAACCAAACCAAACCAATAAATCATTCAAGCACAAAAATAATAATTTGTATCTACTATATGTCATATACTATTCATTCAAAGGTGGGATAACTCATCAAAATTCTAGTTAATGCTTACACGTTCCAGTCTAGTCAACTCAAAATTCCACTTGCTCAAAACTTGAAGTAATCAATTCTACTGCGTAGATAATGCTTCTACGAGTGCAATGCAAAAGACCGCGTCTCGATTGGACCTCGTATGAAAAAGTTATTGATTTTACAAGGTTTTTGAATTAAATAATATAATCAATTAACTTAATTATTTGTTTTAATTAATTAATCCAATCCAAACCCTTCTTCCCCAAACCTAAACCACAAATTCCTATACATGCATATGCGTAGAGACACGCACGTGCACGCACCACCGCTCTCTCATCCTATCTCACTCCATAGTCGACAAAATCGCACGCTACCTTCACCGATGAACTCCACTCCATGAGTGCTTCCTCCCAGACCATTCCACTTCAAACTCGATCGCCCAAATATGATCGCGACCTAATGGTCGAGCCCTCAAACCCTAATGTCGCGATTTGAACGGCTCCACCAGAGCTCCTCCGACGAACTCCAATCTCCTTCTCTTCGAACCAATTCTACAACGCCACCCCTCATTTCCACTAACTCCACCTAGATCGCCTCCTCCCTTAAACCCTAGCATCGACTAAAATAGTTGAGCTTGACTAAACCCAACTGCATCTAACAATCTTTGCATGGATTAAAAGATCTTGCATCCCTAAGTTCAACGGATCCATCGGTGTAATTTATCATTGAGTGTGATTTGATTTTGATTTTTGATTGAGGAAGATAGGTTTAGTTGTTACAGGAAATAAAATAAAAATAGAGAAAGAGGGAAAGTGATAGATTGAGGAAAAGTTGTGTGGAGGTAAGGGAAATTTAATTTAAATTTTCCCGACACTTTGCTACACAACATTTCTTTCGCGTACGAACCATGAATGATAGAAATAAAAATACAATCGTGCACAAAAATGCGACATGATTTCAAAACAATAATAAATTACACTAGTTAACTTATTCTATGAAATTTCAAAAGTACCATCGTTTGCCGAAAAATATGTCAAACGATAATTTAAATATTTTTCCGAATTAAAAATTATAGAAAAATCCTATAAATTCTTTTAAAATATGTCACTAAAAATCGAGTATTTTAGTAACAATTGATTTTCTTATTATTTATTATATTCGATCAACTTTGAATATTTAAATAAATCAAATATTCCCATTCGAAACATTAAAAATTGCGGATCGTTACACTACCACCTTATGGATGTCATATGACTTAGGTATTTAGGATGCACATACCTAGAGATCTGATACTGTAATTAGAACGTAGTACATTTGATGATAATAGTAGAGTAGCATATTATGGATGTTATGTGCTAACTCTTTAGATGCAAGGACATGTCAGGTATGATTCTTATACCCTTTGTTCCCTATTATATCGACTTGTATAGTATTTTTAGATTCATTTATCGCTCACACCAGACTGTTGTCAGGCTCGAGGTTTTATGCCTGCTTCTTATTATCTTGAGAACTCTTAAATGGGTAGACTAGATAGTAGGTCTAAGTGAGATGCAGTAGTTGTGCAGAGGACGAGCTAAATGGAGCTTTCTCATATTATATATGCATTACTATGCTTATTCTGCTGTGCAACACCGTGGAGCCTTGGCAGTGTTTGCTTATTATTATGTGATAGTTGTGTAACGACCCGTAAATTTATCACTTGGATAAATTATATTTATTTTTAAAATATTTAGATATGAGTTTAAAAGTAAGAAATAATCATGTTTTAAGTGATAAATAATAATAGTTATTTTGGTTGGGAAAAATATTGTGAACAAATTACCAAGGTAAAATATTGATAATTTGTAAATATCGTGCTAGGTAAAATATCGATAAAACAACCTGAAATCATTTTATCGATAAAACTGCTTTTAACCATAAGGATCATGCATGGCTCTAGACACATACACTAATATATGTATTCAAACAAGATTACGAAAATAAAATAATTTATTTTATTTTTGGAAAATAAAATGTATTTATGACGTCAACGGTCGATATCATTGGTTTTATATATTTCTTTGGAAATTCAAGTTAAGTTTAAATATTAAATAAATAATTTTTAATTTACAAATAAACCTATTTAAATTATTTAATAATGATGGTAAAATAGTTTTTAAAAATTGTATACAAAAATAGATAGTTCGTAGAAAAATAGAAAATGTGATCGAAGAACGTTTTTCGGAATTTCAATTTTTCGACACCGGAAAGTTGTTGGGAACGTTATTCGCCTTTATGCACTATATACACACATATATAGTAGATAATTAAACATATAATAATATACCTAATTATGTATTATCTTATGTTAATTATGTTTAGCAAGTGACGTGACAAGACATGGTTTTAAAATAATAACTTATATATATACTAAATCATATCATTATCTCTTGTCATTTTCTTAAGTACCATCATCATTAACCATTATGGCTTAGGGGATGTGACTAGAGAGGGGGGAGATGTGACATATGAGGGGGAGGAAGGTGGTGATGTGACATGTCAAAATGATGACATGTTATGATATTTTAAACTAAGGATAAAATGATAATTTCTCTACTTTTCTTCATCTATAATACATAGCTATACACACACATTTTTATTTACATTCTCTCCTTCATTTTCTAAAACTTCCTCTCTAAAATTTCCATGGCTTCCAAAACCTTTCTAAGTATTTAAAAATCCAAACTTTTCACTTTAAACCTTTTTCGAATCTAGTTTAAACTTTCCTATATTCATTTCTTCACTTTATTCTTCAAGAAAACAAGCTCACACCCACCCCATGCCACTAAGCCAAGTCCCCTCACATCAGGCTGAGCCCATTTGAAGCTCAAAACCCCATAAAATCTTCTTCGAAGCTCGTGTGTTGTTTCCAAAGTCTAGTCGAAGTTCGCTTTGTGTTTGTGGAGTTTCGATGAGTAAACTACTTTATTTTGGAAAAGTTTTTGACTTTATTATGATGTGTTATTGTGGTGATAATATGATGAGAAAATTGAATTGTTATTATGTTGGTCGATGGTGATTTGATGGATGTTTGTGTTTGGTATTGAATTTGATATTTGAATGTGATGTAGTCGAGTTAGTAAGCATATAACCTTTTGTTTATATATGTGTTTCATTGTGATGTTAAAATTATGGTAGTATGGATGTATGATTGTGATCTAAGAATCAAAGTATGTTGAGTTGAAACGAAGTTAACAACTTTGTGTGTTGCGACGGACGTGAGATCCGATTTGAAATCAAAAACTATGTTTTCTTGTTTTAAAGTTTGGAAATTGTTTCAAAATTTCTATCTTTGTTTCTAAGTCTCAAAAACTTTAAAAGTTATGTTTCTTAACATGAAATAGCGAAGAATAAGCAAGTGTTTTGCTTAAAGTATTTTTAAGCGAACTGCACTCATGGCGATAGTCGCTATGGACGTAGTTCGGCAAAATTATCGATTTTCATTTTAAAGCGATTTCTTTTGAAATGATTTTGCAAAAGTTTTCTAACTTGATTAATAACATTAAAAGAGTTAAGTTTGGGTAATTTAATAATTTATTTAATTAAATGTAATTAGTACTTAATTAGTAATTAAGTGAGTGATTAAGGTTTTAGTAACACTAAGGAAGGTTAATGATTAATTAGAGATTAATAAAGTTTTAATTAGTGATTAATGAAGTTAAGAAGTAGTTTAATGATTAACTACTATTTAATTAAGTTAGTTAGTCAATTAATTATTATTTAATTAAATTATTATTTAATTAATTTTTAATTAATTTGGGTTTAGCTAATAACGAATTGATTTAACCTTAACTAAGATACATTAGGAAGTTAATTAGGACTTAACCAAGTCCATTAAGTTAATTAAAGTTTGATTATGAATTAATCTTGATTTAATTAAGATATAATTAGGGTTTAAGAAAATTAAAAATATTTTAATCTTTTCAAAGCTATTTTTAAACTTAATCGGTTATATTTTAAATCAATCTTCTTTTCAAGCTAATTGATTTTAAATCAAAGGATCTCTCGTCTGGACCATTAAGTAGCAAATGAATTAAAGTAGTGATTATAAAACATTGACACGTTTTATGGGAAGTAAGCGACCTGTGTTTAACACAAATGTCAAATATTGGTAACGTGATAGACACAAGGAAGTTAATTTCAATAAGCAGGTCATGATAACTTAACCATGTAGATATACTTCTATATGTACATTTTTCACCCGATTATGGATTTACCTATATTTATAACTTGGACATCTACCTATGATTGATTGTATGTTATGTGTGAATCCCTTACATATCTGATATTTAGCTGTATCTATGATATAACTTAGATAAGTTAAACCCAAATTTAATGATCCATTGTAGTCGTTGAGCCTCCGTTTGGTTTTGTAAAGTAAATATTTCATTTTCTTTTGAAATGGTCTTCAAAGCTATTCTATTTTGAACAAGATATTTGAAGAATGATCTGACAATTGGTTTAAGAAGTTTTGTAAATGATTTTGGGGTATTCATAAAAGAAGTTTTAGAAATAATTTTGAATGTTTATAAAAATATTTTATAAATGGGTTTGGATGTTTATAAAGGGAAGTTTTATACAAGGTTTGAAAGTTTATAAAGAAGTTTATATAACCAGGTTTGAATATTTATAAAGAGTCTCATAATTGAGTATGAAGGTTGATAAGTGTTTTGTAAACGGGTTTGGGTTAAAGCAAAAAGGATTTCATGGGTAAGGGAAATTTATAGAAGGATTTATAGAAGATAATTACAACATGAATTCGAGGTTTGGGTTTCTTGAGGTTGACCTTTTAAAAAAATGGTGGTATGGAACATCCGTTCCACAATTAACACCGAAGGAATAGTGCTTAGAGTTATCCTTTTGTCCAATTTAAATAATGTAGTTAAATTCTTTGAAGAGATTTGGAAATGGGAAATCTTATAAATGTTTTGTGAATATACTTATGTAAAGGAGATAAGTATATGAATGTTGATAAATGTTTGGGAAAGGAGATTTATAAATGAAAATGATTTGGAGGCTTAGTGATTAGTTTGGGTAATTAAATCTCTAGATTTTGTTGTTGTTACTTGATAGTTAAATAACCGACTATCAAATTTGGCCTAATTTGACTTAGGAAGTATGAATGTAAAATTCAATTTTTTGACGAGGACTCGAATACTTACTTCCAAAAGAACCGGGAATGAGTTAATTGGAAATTATCGGTTGTTGCTACGGAGAGACCGGGATCAGAATTATATATCTGAAAACCACTATGAACCAACATGTATGTTCGAGTGGAAGACATCATGATGATAATTGAAGACGGTGCTCTTTGAAGTGCAAGGCCTACTAATCCTGAGGGTGATTCCAAAATGGATGTAGTAGAGTTATTCAGAACACATTCTTCAACAAACTATTTGTATTAAGTTGAAGTCCTCTTCGGCTGTTGAGGTGGAAAAATTCCTGTTCGGCTGCTCGTGTGTCGTATACCTATTCCTCCGGGTTAAGTGAGGGGTTTAGTTTAAATCCAGAGGATATTCTGGGACTGGACGTAGAACGGGAAGTTCAAACCAGTATAAAAATTCCTGGTGTGCTTACTCTAATTTTTACTTTACTACTATTATCAGTTTCCGCATTTATATACCATATTACACGATCCTTAGTACTACACGTACACTTTCATTTGGTATCAGAGCAAGGTTATCCTATAACCGTCACAAAGTTATTTGATATTTATTTCTAAGTAATATGGCAACCACACAAACTAACGATGTTAGCACTAACACTAATTCTAGTTTCACAGAAGGTCAATCGACTTCACGACCTCCACTTTTTAATGGTATAAATTATAATTATTGGTCAACTAGAATGAGAATCTATATGCAATCTAGTGGATTTGATATCTGGAATATTATACAAAGAGAGTACACAACTCCTACTGAAGAATACTCAACTTGGAGTAACAAACAAAAACTAGATGCTACTTCAAATGCAAAGGCTATGAATATTTTATTTTGTGCATTAGATAGAAATGAATTCAATAGAGTTAGCATGTGCACTTCCGGTTATGAAATTTGGAGAACTCTTAAGGTGTCGCATGAAGGAACGAACAAAGTTAAATTAAGCAAAATCTCTATGTTGAAAAATCAATTTGAAAATTTCAAAATGAGGCCAAATGAATCTATAAATGACATGTACTCTAGATTCCAGGATATTTATCATGCTTTATTATCATTAGAACAAAAGTTTACTGATTTTGATGTTGTTACAAAAATCTTAAATTCTTTAACGGACAAATGGGAACGAAAAGTCCTAGCTATTGAAGAAGCAACTGATTTATCAACATTAAAACCATAAGAATTGATAGGTAATTTAATGTCCTACGAAGTAAATTTGCAGGCAAAAAGAAATGGAGCACAAGAAAAGAAAAATGTGGCATTCCAAGCAGAAAAAGATGATTCCGACTCAGATAATGAAGATATGGCAATGATCGCTAAAAATTTCAAAAAGTTTTTGAAATTCAACAGAAACAAATTCAAGGGAAACAAATATAATTTCAACAACAATTCCAATAGCAGCAAACCATCATCTTCAGCAATGGAATGTTATGAATGTCATAAGAAAGGACACATGAAGAAGGATTGTCCAGAGCGTAAAAAGAATAATTCCAAGAAGGACAAAATCAAACGAAAAGCTTTTTCAGTCACTTGGGACGACACTGACTCATCATCCTCATCAGAGAATGAAAGTGATAATGAACAAGCAAATGTGTGCTTCATGGCTTCGTCAAACGATGTAAGTGATCTTACTTTTGAAGATTTAATTGAGATTAATTCTGAATTAGTAAATTTAGCAAAACAATTTAAAAAGAAAAATAAGGAGTTACAAAGAAAGTTAGATACGACAGTCTTAGAAGTAGATATGCTGAAAGATGAGAAGAAAATATTAGAAGAAGAACTTGAAATTTCTCAACAATCAAATTCTAATTTATCTTCTCAAATTTCGTCAATATCTGAAGAACTAGAAATTCAGAAAAACAAAATTGATGTTTTATTTTTCGAAAATAATAGTTTAAACTATAAGATTAAAGATTTAGAGTTAGAAAAATCCAGTCTTAAAATAAAATTTGATGATATTTCTAAAAATGTATCTAATTTCAATAAAGGAAGAGAGAATCTTTCTAGAATTCTTGAAAATTCTCAATCTTCTAACAATAAATATGGACTAGGATTTAAGAAACAAAATAATTTTGCTAAAAATAGGATTAATAATAATATTAAGAAGGATATTAAGAAAACAGTTTTCCCAAACACTAAAACCATCAAGATATGGATTCCAAAAACAAATAATATTTTGATAAGGAATAAGCATATCAAAATGTTTATGGAAACTGTTCATAATAACAAGAATTATGTTTATAAAGGGAATTCTGAACCCATATGGGTTTGGCATTCTAAGATCTAACTCTTAGGACCCTAAAAAGATTGGGTACCAACTTTTTATAAATTTTTTGCAGGTACCACATAAGAAGAGAGGAAAATGGATTTTAGATAGCGGTTTCTCAAAACACATGACTGGAAACAAAGAAATGTTGTCAAACATCATATACTCAAATGGAGGAGCAGTCACCTTTGGAGATAATTCAAAAGGATATATCATCAGCAAAGGCGATGTCAGTAGCAACGGTACCTCTAATTTACCTCTCATTACTGATGTTTTATTAGTTAAAAATTTAAAACACAATTTATTAAGTATTAGTCAGCTATGCGATAAAGGTTTTAATATAACTTTTTCAGAAAATAAATGTAATATTTTCGATAAAAATCATAACACTATTTTCGAAGGAAAAAGAGATAAAAACATTTATATCTTAAATATGAATGTTAATAATGATTCAAATTTGTGTTTAGTAGCTAAAGAAAACGATTCTTTTCTTTGGCACAAAAGATTTTGTCACATCAATTTCAATACTATCAACAAACTAGCTAAAAATAAATTAGTTAAAGGATTACCAAATATAAAATTCAAAACTGATATATTTTGTGATGCATGTAAATTAGGAAAATTAACAAAATCTTCTTTTAAATCTAAAAAAGTAATATCTACAGAACAACCACTTGAACTTTTATAGATGGATCTTTTTGGTCCAACTCAAGTGCAGTCTATTAATCATAATAGATATGTATTCGTTATTGTAGATGATTTTTCTAGATATACTTGGATTTTTTTCTTGAAAAATAAAAGCGATACTTTTGATAATTTTAAAGTTTTGTTAAAAGAATCCAAAATATTAAAAATTTGAAAATTAAAAATATAAGAAGTGATCATGGAGGAGAATTTGAAAATGAAGCTTTTGAACAATTTTGTAACAAGAAAGGTATTAATCATAATTTTTCGTTTCCTAGAACACCACAACAAAATGGAGTTGTAGAAAGGAAAAATGGAACGTTACAAGAATGTGCAAGAACTTTGTTAAATGGAACCACTTTATCGAAACACTTTTGGGCAGAAGCTGTAGCTACTGCTTGTTATGTATTAAATCGTGTTTCTATTCGACCATTAACTAAGAATACTCCATATGAACTTATAAATGGAAGAAAACCAAACATTTCATATCTTAAAGTTTTTGGGTCTAAATGTTTTATATTAAATACTAAAGATCAACTAGGCAAATTCGATCCAAAATCCGATGAAGGAATATTCGTTGGATATTCGGAACGAAGCAAAGCTTATCGAATTTATAATAAAAGAACTCAAATTATTGAAGAAAGTTTACATGTTTCATTTGACGAAAATTTTAAAAATATAAATCCAAATATTACTATCGATTCTGATGATGAATCTACTCAGAATGAAAATAGTAATGCAAATAAAAATTTTGATATTCATGAAATTAATGAAAATACAAACATTACTCCTAATATAATAAAATCTCCACCTAGAATTTTACGGGATCATCCTGTACAAAATATAATTGGAGAAGTAAATACGAACGTTAAAACCAGACATCAATTAAATCAAGTTGGTCATGTAGCTTTTCTCTCTAACATAGAACCTAATAATATAAAAGAAGCCTCAACTGATGACTACTGGATTCTTGCCATGCAAGAAGAACTAAATCAATTCGAACGAAACAAAGTTTGGGAACTCGTTCCTAGACCTAGTGATCAATCAGTCATCGGTACTAAATGGGTTTTCAAAAATAAAGCAGATGAACTAGGAAACATAACCAGGAATAAAGCTAGATTAGTTGCATAAGGATATAATCAAGAAGAAGGAATTGATTACGAAGAAACGTTTGCTCCAGTCGCCCGACTTGAAGCAATACGAATCTTATTAGCTTTCGCGTGTTTTCATAATTTTAAACTTTATCAAATGGATATTAAAAGTGCGTTTTTAAATGGTTATATAAAAGAAAATGTTTTTGTTGAACAACCACCACTTTTCAATCATGAAAAATATCCAGATCATGTTTGTAAACTCAAAAAAGCATTATACGGTTTAAAACAAGCACCACGTGCTTGGTATGATCGTCTTAAAAGCTATTTATTAGAATCTGGTTTTGAAATTGGTAAGGTAGACCAAACGCTTTTTATTAAGAAAACTAAGAAAGATATTTTAATAATTCAAATATATGTTGACGATATTATTTTTGGCTCGACAAATGAAAAACTATGTCAGGAATTTTCGACTATAATGACAAATGAATTTGAAATGTCTCATATGGGAGAATTGTCATATTTTCTAGGATTACAAATTAAACAAATTGAAAATGGAATTTTTATTAATCAAGAAAAATATTGTTATAATTTAATTAAACGATTCGGTCTGGAAAACACTGCTGCCAAACCAACTCCTATGAGCACAACGATTCATCTTGATAGAGATGAGGATGGCAAAAGTGTTGATCAGAAACTATATCGTAGTATGATTGGTTGTTTATTATATTTAACAGCGAGTCGACCCGATATAATGATGAGTGTTTGTTTATGTGCTCGATTTCAAGAAAATCCCAAAGAATCACATATGCGAGCAGTTAAACGTATTATTCGTTATCTAACTAAAACCAAAGATTTCGGGCTATTTTATCCGAAAGAATATCCTTTCGAATTAGTCTCCTATAGCGATGCTGATTTTAGAGGAAGTCGGACGAATCGAAAAAGTCTAGCGGAACATGTTATTTCATTGGACGTTCCTTAGTCTCTTGGTTTAGTAAGAAACAAAACTGCGTTTCTTTATCGACATGTGAAGCAGAATATATATCTGCTGCTTTGGCATGTGCACAAGTCGTATACATGCAACAAACACTACAGAATTTTAATTGTCATCTTGAAAAATCTATAATTTACTGTGATAATACTAGTGCAATAAATCTTTCTAAAAATCCGGTCAATCACTCATGAACAAAACACATCGGTATACGTCATCACTTTCTTCGTGATTGTTTGGAAAAAGGATTAATAAATTTAGAATTTATTAATACTGAAAATCAAATTGCTGACATTTTTACTAAACCACCAAATGAAAATATTTTTATCTAAGACGTGACTTCGGAATAATCTCTTTAAAAGATTTATAAATAAAAAAAATAAAAAAAATTGAAAAATAAAAATTGTTTTATTTCTGACCAAAGCGGAACTTGAACTCATGACCTCTGACTTGCTTGTTATATGTTGTGTTATAGCTACTTGAGCTATGGGTGTTTCTTGTTTCAGTTTTCTTTACAATTTGTTTTATTTATTTTGGTTTCAAAAAAACTATTTTTAGTTCTAAAACTTATAAATCATACATTTACGAACAGTTTTATTGTTAAAAATTCTATGATTATAGTTAAAACTAGTTTCTATCCACAAATTTTCCAGCAAACAGATACTTATATATACTTTGCTTATCCTTCAAAACATATACTAAGAAAGTTTTAAAATCAAAAAACTTGAAAATGTCTTCAAACAACGACTACTATAATTCTGAAAACTCCCATCTATCATACACATCTCCAGACGATGATGTTTCCGACCGCATTCCTGAAAATGGCCCATATCCTACTTTTCCCATGCCTAAATGTATCCTTGACTTCTCTTCTCCGGATAAAGTCCCCCGACATGGATGGAAACCATGGGAAGACTCCCATACAGGCTATACACCGGAAAAGAAAAAAGGGAAGAATACAATGGTAATATCTCCATCAACTAAACAAAAAATTGATGAAATACATCACTACCAACAACAACAAATGGATATGCAACGGGAACTCTACTATGAACAAAAAGTCACGGCAAGACGTTTAAGTTTTCTTGAAAAGATTGCCATGAAAATTTGTTCATCAAAGAAGGATGATGTTGCCGAACCTTCTTATAGACCTTCATCCCCTTCAAACACTGTTCAAACTCCAATAGCTCCAAGATGGTCACCTATAGAAGATGTTCCATCTCCAAACTCATGGGAATGTAGATTTTAACGAACGATGGCTAAACATTATATATATATATGTTGTTGTTGTTTTTCAATAAGATGTATAAATATAGTGCATTGATAATAAAATATATGTCTATATTTTTTTATATATAAAACTACAAAAAGTGCATTTCTAACAGGGTCGGTCGACCGAAGACCCTGAATCGGTCAACCGAACCCTTCCCGAGAATTTCAAATAGACATTTCCAACAGGGTCGGTTGACCGAAGACCCTGATTCGGTCAGTTGAACCCTTCCCGAGAGTTTCAGCACCTTTCAGATTACCAGATCGGTCAGCCGACGCAGACTACCGGTCGACCGAACGTATAAATCTGCTGTTTATATTCCTTTTTAACAACCCATCCATTCACTTTTTTAACCTACCTCTTCACTCTTACTTTCCCAATTACAGTTTTTTTTACCCTAGCCCCCATTAAAACTTCTCACTTTTCTTTCAAAACAATGGCTCCCAAGAAGAAATCAAAGACTACCAATGCTTCATCTTCATCTACTCCAGTGGATACTCAAATTGCTTCATGGCTAGTCAATGATATAGCTCTTCAACGATGGATACAACTTCAAGACGCAAAAATCTTTGAAGAATCATTTGTAAGCTACCCTAATTTCACTTCTTGCGGTATTGAAAATGCCGCTATTGAGAGTGGAATTGATACATTCCTTGACCATAGAAAAAATAACTTGAAAATCAATCATATTATGGTCAAACTATTTCTAGCAAACCTTAATCTTGTCAATCCACCAAGAAACACTGATAATTGTGTTTGGACATCGGTTTGTGGTACTTCAATATTCCTCTCCATTGATCGAATTAACCATATTTTAAATGCCCGACCGGGTGGAATTTCGTTACACGATGTAGATTGTAATATATCAACTCGTGACTGGATAAGCCATCTATTTTTTGAAGATGACGCTACTGATTTAAGACAAACTTCATCCCTTCGACCTAAAGCCAGACTCTTTCATCGATTCATGATGAAATCTCTAGTTCCTAGAGGTGGTTCATATCACTTAGTATATCCCGAAAACTTCAAAGCATTGTATGCTATTTGCGGAAATATACGAGTAAATTGGTCACAACTTCTTATGGATGAATTTCTCTCTTTCAACCAAGGAAAAATGCTCCATATTTGTTATGGAGAATACATAATGAGGTTGATCAATAGCTTCATCACCCATGCTCCGGAGTCCGAAACATCCAAAGTTCGTTCTTTTGATTCAAGGACCATAAAACTAATGAAGTTTCCCGATGCACCTCCTAGATTCATAACATTTAACCAATGGCGTACTACTCCTAGCGAACAACTACGTCGTAGCTTCTCCACACCGCAACCATCAACTCATGCTAAGGAACGTATAACTCGCCAACATTCAATCCAAAGACCAACTCCCTGTACTAGTACGGAGGCGGCCATTAATATTTTGGCTCGAAATCAACTAGCTTTGGATGCCCGGCTACGAAAAATTGATGGTCGTTTCAAGAAAATCAAAGGCTTCTTCGTAAATTTATGGGATGCCTTATCATGTACTTCTGAAGCCGGTGCCTCATTTGTTGCTCTCGGAAAAAGACCAGCGCCAAACTTCTCTTGGTCTACTTCAGATAACACAAGTTCCAGCACATCGGCAACTCACGTTCCTCACACTCAAAGACGCGGTAAGGAACCGGCTCCTCTGGATTTAAATATTCGTCCAGAATTTGGGATTCCGATGATGATGAAGAGTGATCATATTTTTTTCAATTTAATTTCAAGTATTATTTATGAACAATATGTCTATTGTTAGTGTTGTGTAACTATGAAAATATTCCTATCTTGTTTAACTATGTAATATTTAAAACTTGATGTTTTCTTACTTGTGTTACATGTTCCATATTTTTTATAATACATCTAATAAGTATTCCTTTTTGTCGATGACAAAGGGGGAGAAATATATGAAAACTAACAAATTCTTTGCAGAAAAGTCGCCATATATTTAGGGGGAGAATTATAATACTATTTCGTCACATAAGTATTGCCATCAATCAAAAAGGGGGAGAATGTTGATTCATGAGTTTTGATTCATGACACAAGCTTCAATTATCATACGACGAGAATACTATATGAAAGCGACAAAAAGGAGAATAACCGTATATTGTGCACTACAAAGGAGACAAGACTACAATCCAGATATTAGTATGAATATTTTATTTTATTGAGTCTTAGAATATTGTTAAAATCATTCCTCAAGTAGTCACACACACACACAAATTGATTTATACAAAAATAAGTGTGCATTGTGCAATTAAGAGCAGGTCGGCCGACCGACCAGGAACTTCGGTCGACCGACTCTGTGTCAAATGCATAGATATGCACTGTTTTATTCACGTTTGTAAACTCAGCTAACCGTCCCAGATTTCTCGGTCAACCGACCAGAACATAACGGCTAGTTTTTCTGAAGAGGTGCAATTTTTCATGAAGAGTAATGTCCTTTAATCCAAGAGATATGGACACAACTTTTGATTGAAACTCTTTATGAAAGATTGCAACTATTCTATAACTATATAAACATGTTCAATTCACTTCTACAATTACCGATTCTTGTTTATAATTCTGAAATCTATTCTCTATTTATTTCTGCAAATCAAAGCATTCATTCTTATTCAATATCACTAGAATCCTTGAATTAATTCATATACTTCGATTCTACGTGATTATCTTCCTTCTAAATCTTCACACACATATATACTCTTGAGGATTTGATTATAGGAAAGTTGTACTATCAAAAGACAATCAGTGTTATTCAGAACACATTCATCAACAAACTATTTGTATTAAGTTGAAGTCCTCTTCGGCTGTTGAGGTGGAAAAATTCCTGTTCGGCTGCTCATGTGTCGTATACCTATTCCTCCGGGTTAAGTGGGGGGTTTAGTTTAAATCCAGAGGATATTCTGGGACTGGACGTAGAACGGGAAGTTCAAACCAGTATAAAAATTCCTGGTGTGCTTACTCTAATTTTTACTTTACTACTATTATCAGTTTCCGCATTTATATACCATATTACACGATCCTTAGTACTACACGTACACTTTCATTTGGTATCAGAGCAAGGTTATCCTATAACCGTCACAAAGTTATTTGATATTTATTTCTAAGTAATATGGCAACCACACAAACTAACGATGTTAGCACTAACACTAATTCTAGTTTCACAGAAGGTCAATCGACTTCACGACCTCCACTTTTTAATGGTATAAATTATAATTATTGGTCAACTAGAATGAGAATCTATATGCAATCTAGTGGATTTGATATCTGGAATATTATACAAAGAGAGTACACAACTCCTACTGAAGAATACTCAACTTGGAGTAACAAACAAAAACTAGATGCTACTTCAAATGCAAAGGCTATGAATATTTTATTTTGTGCATTAGATAGAAATGAATTCAATAGAGTTAGCATGTGCACTTCCAGTTATGAAATTTGGAGAATTCTTAAGGTGTCGCATGAAGGAACGAACAAAGTTAAATTAAGCAAAATCTCTATGTTGAAAAATCAATTTGAAAATTTCAAAATGAGGCCAAATGAATCTATAAATGACATGTACTCTAGATTCCAGGATATTTATCATGCTTTATTATCATTAGAACAAAAGTTTACTGATTTTGATGTTGTTACAAAAATCTTAAATTCTTTAACGGACAAATGGGAACGAAAAGTCCTAGCTATTGAAGAAGCAACTGATTTATCAACATTAAAACCAGAAGAATTGATAGGTAATTTAATGTCCTACGAAGTAAATTTGCAGGCAAAAAGAAATGGAGCACAAGAAAAGAAAAATGTGGCATTAAGCAGAAAAAGATGAATCCGACTCAGATAATGAAGATATGGCAATGATCGCTAAAAATTTCAAAAAGTTTTTGAAATTCAACAGAAACAAATTCAAGGGAAACAAATATAATTTCAACAACAATTCCAATAGCAGCAAACCATCATCTTCAGCAATGGAATGTTATGAATGTCATAAGAAAGGACACATGAAGAAGGATTGTCCAGAGCGTAAAAAGAATAATTCCAAGAAGGACAAAATCAAACGAAAAGCTTTTTCAGTCACTTGGGACGACACTGACTCATCATCCTCATCAGAGAATGAAAGTGATAATGAACAAGCAAATGTGTGCTTCATGGCTTCGTCAAACGATGTAAGTGATCTTACTTTTGAAGATTTAATTGAGATTAATTCTGAATTAGTAAATTTAGCAAAACAGTTAAAAAAGAAAAATAAGGAGTTACAAAGAAAGTTAGATACGACAGTCTTAGAAGTAGATATGCTGAAAGATGAGAAGAAAATATTAGAAGAAGAACTTGAAATTTCTCAACAATCAAATTCTATTTTATCTTCTCAAATTTCATCAATATCTGAAGAACTAGAAATTCAGAAAAACAAAATTGATGTTTTATTTTTCGAAAATAATAGTTTAAACTATAAGATTAAAGATTTAGAGTTAGAAAAATCCAGTCTTAAAATAAAATTTGATGATATTTCTAAAAATGTATCTAATTTCAATAAAGGAAGAGAGAATCTTTCTAGAATTCTTGAAAATTCTCAATCTTCTAACAATAAATCTGGACTAGGATTTAAGAAACAAAATAATTTTGCTAAAAATAGGATTAATAATAATATTAAGAAGGATATTAAGAAAACAGTTTTCCCAAACACTAAAACCATCAAGATATGGATTCCAAAAACAAATAATATTTTGATAAGGAATAAGCATATCAAAATGTTTATGGAAACTGTTCATAATAACAAGAATTATGTTTATAAAGGGAATTCTGAACTCATATGGGTTTGGCATTCTAAGATCTAACTCTTAGGACCCTAAAAAGATTGGGTACCAACTTTTTATAAATCTTTTGCAGGTACCACATAAGAAGAGAGGAAAATGGATTTTAGATAGCGGTTTCTCAAAACACATGACTGGAAACAAAGAAATGTTGTCAAACATCATATACTCAAATGGAGGAGCAGTCACCTTTGGAGATAATTCAAAAGGATATATCATCAGCAAAGGCGATGTCAGTAGCAACGGTACCTCTAATTTACCTCTCATTACTGATGTTTTATTAGTTAAAAATTTAAAACACAATTTATTAAGTATTAGTCAGCTATGCGATAAAGGTTTTAATATAACTTTTTCAGAAAATAAATGTAATATTTTCGATAAAAATCATAACACTATTTTCGAAGGAAAAAGAGATAAAAACATTTATATCTTAAATATGAATGTTAATAATGATTCAAATTTGTGTTTAGTAGCTAAAGAAAACGATTCTTTTCTTTGGCACAAAAGATTTTGTCACATCAATTTCAATACTATCAACAAACTAGCTAAAAATAAATTAGTTAAAGGATTACCAAATATAAAATTCAAAACTGATATATTTTGTGATGCATGTAAATTAGGAAAATTAACAAAATCTTCTTTTAAATCTAAAAAAGTAATATCTACAGAACAACCACTTGAACTTTTATAGATGGATCTTTTTGGTCCAACTCAAGTGCAGTCTATTAATCATAATAGATATGTATTCGTTATTGTAGATGATTTTTCTAGATATACTTGGATTTTTTTCTTGAAAAATAAAAGCGATACTTTTGATAATTTTAAAGTTTTGTTAAAAGAATCCAAAATATTAAAAATTTGAAAATTAAAAATATAAGAAGTGATCATGGAGGAGAATTTGAAAATGAAGCTTTTGAACAATTTTGTAACAAGAAAGGTATTAATCATAATTTTTCGTTTCCTAGAACACCACAACAAAATGGAGTTGTAGAAAGGAAAAATGGAACGTTACAAGAATGTGCAAGAACTTTGTTAAATGGAACCACTTTATCGAAACACTTTTGGGCAGAAGCTGTAGCTACTGCTTGTTATGTATTAAATCGTGTTTCTATTCGACCATTAACTAAGAATACTCCATATGAACTTATAAATGGAAGAAAACCAAACATTTCATATCTTAAAGTTTTTGGGTCTAAATGTTTTATATTAAATACTAAAGATCAACTAGGCAAATTCGATCCAAAATCCGATGAAGGAATATTCGTTGGATATTCGGAACGAAGCAAAGCTTATCGAATTTATAATAAAAGAACTCAAATTATTGAAGAAAGTTTACATGTTTCATTTGACGAAAATTTTAAAAATATAAATCCAAATATTACTATCGATTCTGATGATGAATCTACTCAGAATGAAAATAGTAATGCAAATGAAAATTTTGATATTCATGAAATTAATGAAAATACTAACATTACTCCTAATATAATAAAATCTCCACCTAGAATTTTACGGGATCATCCTGTACAAAATATAATTGGAGAAGTAAATACGAACGTTAAAACCAGACATCAATTAAATCAAGTTGGTCATGTAGCTTTTCTCTCTAACATAGAACCTAATAATATAAAAGAAGCCTCAACTGATGACTACTGGATTCTTGCCATGCAAGAAGAACTAAATCAATTTGAACGAAACAAAGTTTGGGAACTCGTTCCTAGACCTAGTGATCAATCAGTCATCGGTACTAAATGGGTTTTCAAAAATAAAGCAGATGAACTAGGAAACATAACCAGGAATAAAGCTAGATTAGTTGCATAAGGATATAATCAAGAAGAAGGAATTGATTACGAAGAAACGTTTGCTCCAGTCGCCCGACTTGAAGCAATACGAATCTTATTAGCTTTCGCGTGTTTTCATAATTTTAAACTTTATAAAATGGATATTAAAAGTGCGTTTTTAAATGGTTATATAAAAGAAAATGTTTTTGTTGAACAACCACCACTTTTCAATCATGAAAAATATCCAGATCATGTTTGTAAACTCAAAAAAGCATTATACGGTTTAAAACAAGAACCACGTGCTTGGTATGATCGTCTTAAAAGCTATTTATTAGAATCTGGTTTTGAAATTGGTAAGGTAGACCAAACGCTTTTTATTAAGAAAACTAAGAAAGATATTTTAATAATTCAAATATATTATGACGATATTATTTTTGGCTCGACAAATGAAAAACTATGTCAGGAATTTTCGACTATAATGACAAATGAATTTGAAATGTCTCATATGGGAGAATTGTCATATTTTCTAGGATTACAAATTAAACAAATTGAAAATGGAATTTTTATTAATCAAGAAAAATATTGTTATAATTTAATTAAACGATTCGGTCTGGAAAACACTGCTGCCAAACCAACTCCTATGAGCACAACGATTCATCTTGATAGAGATGAGGATGGCAAAAGTGTTGATCAGAAACTATATCGTAGTATGATTGGTTGTTTATTATATTTAACAGCGAGTCGACCCGATATAATGATGAGTGTTTGTTTATGTGCTCGATTTCAAGAAAATCCCAAAGAATCACATATGCGAGCAGTTAAACGTATTATTCGTTATCTAACTAAAACCAAAGATTTCGGGCTATTTTATCCGAAAGAATATCCTTTCGAATTAGTCTCCTATAGCGATGCTGATTTTAGAGGAAGTCGGACGAATCAAAAAAGTCTAGCGGAACATGTTATTTCATTGGACGTTCCTTAGTCTCTTGGTTTAGTAAGAAACAAAACTGCGTTTCTTTATCGACATGTGAAGCAGAATATATATCTGCTGCTTTGGCATGTGCACAAGTCGTATACATGCAACAAACACTACAGAATTTTAATTGTCATCTTGAAAAATCTATAATTTACTGTGATAATACTAGTGCAATAAATCTTTCTAAAAATCCGGTCAATCACTCACGAACAAAACACATCGATATACGTCATCACTTTCTTCGTGATTGTTTGGAAAAAGGATTAATAAATTTAGAATTTATTAATACTGAAAATCAAATTGCTGACATTTTTACTAAACCACCAAATGAAAATATTTTTATCTAAGACGTGACTTAGGAATAATCTCTTTAAAAGATTTATAAATAAAAAAAATAAAAAAAATTGAAAAATAAAATTTGTTTTATTTCTGACCAAAGCGGAACTTGAACTCATGACCTCTGACTTGCTTGTTATATGTTGTGTTATAGCTACTTGAGCTATGGGTGTTTCTTGTTTCAGTTTTCTTTACAATTTGTTTTATTTATTTTGGTTTCAGAAAAACTATTTTTAGTTCTAAAACTTATAAATCATACATTTACGAACAGTTTTATTGTTAAAAATTCTATGATTATAGTTAAAACTAGTTTCTATCCACAAATTTTCCAGCAAACAGATACTTATATATACTTTTCTTATCCTTCAAAACATATACTAAGAAAGTTTTAAAATCAAAAAACTTGAAAATGTCTTCAAACAACGACTACTATAATTCTGAAAACTCCCATCTATCATACACATCTCCAGACGATGATGTTTCCGACCGCATTCCTGAAAATGGCCCATATCCTACTTTTCCCATGCCTAAACGTATCCTTGACTTCTCTTCTCCGGATAAAGTCCCCCGACATGGATGGAAACCATGGGAAGACTCCCATACAGGCTATACACCGGAAAAGAAAAAAGGGAAGAATACAATGGTAATATCTCCATCAACTAAACAAAAAATTGATGAAATACATCAATACCAACAACAACAAATGGATATGCAACGGGAACTCTACTATGAACAAAAAGTCACGGCAAGACGTTTAAGTTTTCTTGAAAAGATTGCCATGAAAATTTGTTCATCAAAGAAGGATGATGTTGCCGAACCTTCTTATAGACCTTCATCCCCTTCAAACACTGTTCAAACTCCAATAGCTCCAAGATGGTCACCTATAGAAGATGTTCCGTCTCCAAACTCATGGGAATGTAGATTTTAACGAACGATGGCTAAACATTATATATATATATATATATGTTGTTGTTGTTTTTCAATAAGATGTATAAATATAGTGCATTGATAATAAAATATATGTCTATATTTTTTTATATATAAAACTGCAAAAAGTGCATTTCTAACAGGGTCGGTCGACCGAAGACCCTGAATCGGTCAACCGAACCCTTCCCGAGAATTTCAAATAGACATTTCCAACAGGGTCGGTCGACCGAAGACCCTGATTCGGTCAGTTGAACCCTTCCCGAGAGTTTCAGCACCTTTCAGATTACCAGATCGGTCAGCCGACCCAGACTACCGGTCGACCGAACGTATAAATCTGCTGTTTATATTCCTTTTTAACAACCCATCCATTCACTTTTTTAACCTACCTCTTCACTCTTACTTTCCCAATTACAGTTTTTTTACCCTAGCCCCCATTAAAACTTCTCACTTTTCTTTCAAAACAATGGCTCCCAAGAAGAAATCAAAGACTACCAATGCTTCATCTTCATCTACTCCAGTGGATACTCAAATTGCTTCATGGCTAGTCAATGATATAGCTCTTCAATGATGGATACAACTTCAAGACGCAAAAATCTTTGAAGAATCATTTGTAAGCTACCCTAATTTCACTTCTTGCGGTATTGAAAATGCCGCTATTGAGAGTGGAATTGATACATTCCTTGACCATAGAAAAAATAACTTGAAAGTCAATCATATTATGGTCAAACTATTTCTAGCAAACCTTAATCTCGTCAATCCACCAAGAAACACTGATAATTGTGTTTGGACATCGGTTTGTGGTACTTCAATTTTCCTCTCCATTGATCGAATTAACCATATTTTAAATGCCCGACCGGGTGGAATTTCGTTACACGATGTAGATTGTAATATATCAACTCGTGACTGGATAAGCCATCTATTTTTTGAAGATGACGCTACTGATTTAAGACAAACTTCATCCCTTCGACCTAAAGCCAGACTCTTTCATCGATTCATGATGAAATCTCTAGTTCCTAGAGGTGGTTCATATCACTTAGTATATCCCGAAAACTTCAAAGCATTGTATGCTATTTGCGGAAATATACGAGTAAATTGGTCACAACTTCTTATGGATGAATTTCTCTCTTTCAACCAAGGAAAAATGCTCCATATTTGTTATGGAGAATACATAATGAGGTTGATCAATAGCTTCATCACCCATGCTCCGGAGTCCGAAACATCCAAAGTTCGTTCTTTTGATTCAAGGACCATAAAACTAATGAAGTTTCCCGATGCACCTCCTAGATTCATAACATTTAACCAATGGCATACTACTCCTAGCGAACAACTACGTCGTAGCTTCTCCACACCGCAACCATCAACTCATGCTAAGGAACGTATAACTCGCCAACATTCAATCCAAAGACCAACTCCCAGTACTAGTACGGAGGCGGCCATTAATATTTTGGCTCGAAATCAACTAGCTTTGGATGCCCGGCTACGAAAAATTGATGGTCGTTTCAAGAAAATCAAAGGCTTCTTTGTAAATTTATGGGATGCCTTATCATGTACTTCTAAAGCCGGTGCCTCATTTGTTGCTCTCGAAAAAAGACCAGCGCCAAACTTCTCTTGGTCTACTTCAGATAACACAAGTTCCAGCACATCGGCAACTCACGTTCCTCACACTCAAAGACGCGGTAAGGAACCGGCTCCTCTGGATTTAAATATTCGTCCAGAATTTTGGGATTCCGATGATGATGAAGAGTGATCATATTTTTTTTTCAATTTAATTTCAAGTATTATTTATGAACAATATGTCTATTGTTAGATGTTGTGTAACTATGAAAATATTCCTATCTTGTTTAACTATGTAATATTTAAAACTTGATGTTTTCTTACTTGTGTTACATGTTCCATATTTTTTATAATACATCTAATAAGTATTCCTTTTTGTCGATGACAAAGGGGGAGAAATATATGAAAACTAACAAATTCTTTGCAGAAAAGTCGCCATATATTTAGGGGGAGAATTATAATACTATTTCGTCACATAAGTATTGTCATCAATCAAAAAGGGGGAGAATGTTGATTCATGAGTTTTGATTCATGACACAAGCTTCAAATATCATACGACGAGAATACTATATGAAAGCGACAAAAAGGAGAATAACCGTATATTGTGCACTACAAAGGAGACAAGACTACAATCCAGATATTAGTATGAATATTTTATTTTATTGAGTCTTAGAATATTGTTAAAATCATTCCTCAAGTAGTCACACACACACACAAATTGATTTATACAAAAATAAGTGTGCATTGTGCAATTAAGAGCAGGTCGGCCGACCGACCAGGAACTTCGGTCGACCGACTCTGTGTTAAATGCATATATATGCACTGTTTTATTCACGTTTGTAAACTCAGCTAACCGTCCCAGATTTCTCGGTCAACCGACCAGAACATAACGGCTAGTTTTTCTGAAGAGGTGCAATTTTTCATGTAGAGTAATGTCCTTTAATCCAAGAGATACAGACACAACTTTTGATTGAAACTCTTCATGAAAGATTGCAACTATTCTATAACTATATAAACATGTTCAATTCACTTCTACAATTACCGATTCTTGTTTATAATTCTGAAATCTATTCTCTATTTATTTCTGCAAATAAAAGCATTCATTCTTATTCAATATCACTAGAATCCTTGAATTAATTCATATACTTCGATTCTACGTGATTATCTTCCTTCTAAATCTTCACACACATATATACTCTTGAGGATTTGATTATAGGAAAGTTGTACTATCAAAAGACAATCAGTGTTATTCAGAACACATTCATCAACAAACTATTTGTATTAAGTTGAAGTCCTCTTCGGCTGTTGAGGTGGAAAAATTCCTGTTCGGTTGCTCATGTGTCGTATACCTATTCCTCCGGGTTAAGTGAGGGGTTTAGTTTAAATCCAGAGGATATTCTGGGACTGGACGTAGAACGGGAAGTTCAAACCAGTATAAAAATTCCTGGTGTGCTTACTCTAATTTTTACTTTACTACTATTATCAGTTTCCGCATTTATATACCATATTACACGATCCTTAGTACTACACGTACACTTTCATTTGGTATCAGAGCAAGGTTATCCTATAACCGTCACAAAGTTATTTGATATTTATTTCTAAGTAATATGGCAACCACACAAACTAACGATGTTAGCACTAACACTAATTCTAGTTTCACAGAAGGTCAATCGACTTCACGACCTCCACTTTTTAATGGTATAAATTATAATTATTGGTCAACTAGAATGAGAATCTATATGCAATCTAGTGGATTTGATATCTGGAATATTATACAAAGAGAGTACACAACTCCTACTGAAGAATACTCAACTTGGAGTAACAAACAAAAACTAGATGCTACTTCAAATGCAAAGGCTATGAATATTTTATTTTGTGCATTAGATAGAAATGAATTCAATAGAGTTAGCATGTGCACTTCCGGTTATGAAATTTGGAGAACTCTTAAGGTGTCGCATGAAGGAACGAACAAAGTTAAATTAAGCAAAATCTCTATGTTGAAAAATCAATTTGAAAATTTCAAAATGAGGCCAAATGAATCTATAAATGACATGTACTCTAGATTCCAGGATATTTATCATGCTTTATTATCATTAGAACAAAAGTTTACTGATTTTGATGTTGTTACAAAAATCTTAAATTCTTTAACTGACAAATGGGAACGAAAAGTCCTAGCTATTGAAGAAGCAACTGATTTATCAACATTAAACCAGAAGAATTGATAGGTAATTTAATGTCCTACGAAGTAAATTTGCAGGCAAAAAGAAATGGAGCACAAGAAAAGAAAAATGTGGCATTCCAAGCAGAAAAAGATGATTCCGACTCAGATAATGAAGATATGGCAATGACCGCTAAAAATTTCAAAAAGTTTTTGAAATTCAACAGAAACAAATTCAAGGGAAACAAATATAATTTCAACAACAATTCCAATAGCAGCAAACCATCATCTTCAGCAATGGAATGTTATGAATGTCATAAGAAAGGACACATGAAGAAGGATTGTCCAGAGCATAAAAAGAATAATTCCAAGAAGGACAAAATCAAACGAAAAGCTTTTTCAGTCACTTGGGACGACACTGACTCATCATCCTCATCAGAGAATGAAAGTGATAATGAACAAGCAAATGTGTGCTTCATGGCTTCGTCAAACGATGTAAGTGATCTTACTTTTGAAGATTTAATTGAGATTAATTCTGAATTAGTAAATTTAGCAAAACAATTTAAAAAGAAAAATAAGGAGTTACAAAGAAAGTTAGATACGACAGTCTTAGAAGTAGATATGCTGAAAGATGAGAAGAAAATATTAGAAGAAGAACTTGAAATTTCTCAACAATCAAATTCTAATTTATCTTCTCAAATTTCGTCAATATCTGAAGAACTAGAAATTCAGAAAAACAAAATTGATGTTTTATTTTTCGAAAATAATAGTTTAAACTATAAGATTAAAGATTTAGAGTTAGAAAAATCCAGTCTTAAAATAAAATTTGATGATATTTCTAAAAATGTATCTAATTTCAATAAAGGAAGAGAGAATCTTTCTAGAATTCTTGAAAATTCTCAATCTTCTAACAATAAATATGGACTAGGATTTAAGAAATAAAATAATTTTGCTAAAAATAGGATTAATAATAATATTAAGAAGGATATTAAGAAAACAGTTTTCCCAAACACTAAAACCATCAAGATATGGATTCCAAAAACAAATAATATTTTGATAAGGAATAAGCATATCAAAATGTTTATGGAAACTGTTCATAATAACAAGAATTATGTTTATAAAGGGAATTCTGAACCCATATGGGTTTGGCATTCTAAGATCTAACTCTTAGGACCCTAAAAAGATTGGGTACCAACTTTTTATAAATTTTTTGCAGGTACCACATAAGAAGAGAGGAAAATGGATTTTAGATAGCGGTTTCTCAAAACACATGACTGGAAACAAAGAAATGTTGTCAAACATCATATACTCAAATGGAGGAGCAGTCACCTTTGGAGATAATTCAAAAGGATATATCATCAGCAAAGGCGATGTCAGTAGCAACGGTACCTCTAATTTACCTCTCATTACTGATGTTTTATTAGTTAAAAATTTAAAACACAATTTATTAAGTATTAGTCAGCTATGCGATAAAGGTTTTAATATAACTTTTTCAGAAAATAAATGTAATATTTTCGATAAAATCATAACACTATTTTCGAAGGAAAAAGAGATAAAAACATTTATATCTTAAATATGAATGTTAATAATGATTCAAATTTGTGTTTAGTAGCTAAAGAAAACGATTCTTTTCTTTGGCACAAAAGATTTTGTCACATCAATTTCAATACTATCAACAAACTAGCTAAAAATAAATTAGTTAAAGGATTACCAAATATAAAATTCAAAACTGATATATTTTGTGATGCATGTAAATTAGGAAAATTAACAAAATCTTCTTTTAAATCTAAAAAAGTAATATCTACAGAACAACCACTTGAACTTTTATAGATGGATCTTTTTGGTCCAACTCAAGTGCAGTCTATTAATCATAATAGATATGTATTCGTTATTGTAGATGATTTTTCTAGATATACTTGGATTTTTTTCTTGAAAAATAAAAGCGATACTTTTGATAATTTTAAAGTTTTGTTAAAAGAATCCAAAATATTAAAAATTTGAAAATTAAAAATATAAGAAGTGATCATGGAGGAGAATTTGAAAATGAAGCTTTTGAACAATTTTGTAACAAGAAAGGTATTAATCATAATTTTTCGTTTCCTAGAACACCACAACAAAATGGAGTTGTAGAAAGGAAAAATGGAACGTTACAAGAATGTGCAAGAACTTTGTTAAATGGAACCACTTTATCGAAACACTTTTGGGCAGAAGCTGTAGCTACTGCTTGTTATGTATTAAATCGTGTTTCTATTCGACCATTAACTAAGAATACTCCATATGAACTTATAAATGGAAGAAAACCAAACATTTCATATCTTAAAGTTTTTGGGTCTAAATGTTTTATATTAAATACTAAAGATCAACTAGGCAAATTCGATCCAAAATCCGATGAAGGAATATTCGTTGGATATTCGGAACGAAGCAAAGCTTATCGAATTTATAATAAAAGAACTCAAATTATTGAAGAAAGTTTACATGTTTCATTTGACGAAAATTTTAAAAATATAAATCCAAATATTACTATCGATTCTGATGATGAATCTACTCAGAATGAAAATAGTAATGCAAATGAAAATTTTGATATTCATGAAATTAATGAAAATACAAACATTACTCCTAATATAATAAAATCTCCACCTAGAATTTTACGGGATCATCCTGTACAAAATATAATTGGAGAAGTAAATACGAACGTTAAAACCAGACATCAATTAAATCAAGTTGGTCATGTAGCTTTTCTCTCTAACATAGAACCTAATAATATAAAAGAAGCCTCAACTGATGACTACTGGATTCTTGCCATGCAAGAAGAACTAAATCAATTCGAACGAAACAAAGTTTGGGAACTCGTTCCTAGACCTAGTGATCAATCAGTCATCGGTACTAAATGGGTTTTCAAAAATAAAGCAGATGAACTAGGAAACATAACCAGGAATAAAGCTAGATTAGTTGCATAAGGATATAATCAAGAAGAAGGAATTGATTACGAAGAAACGTTTGCTCCAGTCGCCCGACTTGAAGCAATACGAATCTTATTAGCTTTCGCGTGTTTTCATAATTTTAAACTTTATCAAATGGATATTAAAAGTGCGTTTTTAAATGGTTATATAAAAGAAAATGTTTTTGTTGAACAACCACCACTTTTCAATCATGAAAAATATCCAGATCATGTTTGTAAACTCAAAAAAGCATTATACGGTTTAAAACAAGCACCACGTGCTTGGTATGATCGTCTTAAAAGCTATTTATTAGAATCTGGTTTTGAAATTGGTAAGGTAGACCAAACGCTTTTTATTAAGAAAACTAAGAAAGATATTTTAATAATTCAAATATATGTTGACGATATTATTTTTGGCTCGACAAATGAAAAACTATGTCAGGAATTTTCGACTATAATGACAAATGAATTTGAAATGTCTCATATGGGAGAATTGTCATATTTTCTAGGATTATAAATTAAACAAATTGAAAATGGAATTTTTATTAATCAAGAAAAATATTGTTATAATTTAATTAAACGATTCGGTCTGGAAAACACTGCTGCCAAACCAACTCCTATGAGCACAACGATTCATCTTGATAGAGATAAGGATGGCAAAAGTGTTGATCAGAAACTATATCGTAGTATGATTGGTTGTTTATTATATTTAACAGCGAGTCGACCCGATATAATGATGAGTGTTTGTTTATGTGCTCGATTTCAAGAAAATCCCAAAGAATCACATATGCGAGCAGTTAAACGTATTATTCGTTATCTAACTAAAACCAAAGATTTCGGGCTATTTTATCCGAAAGAATATCCTTTCGAATTAGTCTCCTATAGCGATGCTGATTTTAGAGGAAGTCGGACGAATCGAAAAAGTCTAGCGGAACATGTTATTTCATTGGACGTTCCTTAGTCTCTTGGTTTAGTAAGAAACAAAACTGCGTTTATTTATCGACATGTGAAGCAGAATATATATCTGCTGCTTTGGCATGTGCACAAGTCGTATACATGCAACAAACACTACAGAATTTTAATTGTCATCTTGAAAAATCTATAATTTACTGTGATAATACTAGTGCAATAAATCTTTCTAAAAATCCGATCAATCACTCACGAACAAAACACATCGATATACGTCATCACTTTCTTCGTGATTGTTTGGAAAAAGGATTAATAAATTTAGAATTTATTAATACTGAAAATCAAATTGCTGACATTTTTACTAAACCACCAAATGAAAATATTTTTATCTAAGACGTGACTTCGGAATAATCTCTTTAAAAGATTTATAAATAAAAAAAAATAAAAAAAATTGAAAAATAAAAATTGTTTTATTTCTGACCAAAGCGGAACTTGAACTCATGACCTCTGACTTGCTTGTTATATGTTGTGTTATAGCTACTTGAGCTATGGGTGTTTCTTGTTTTAGTTTTCTTTACAATTTGTTTTATTTATTTTGGTTTCAGAAAAACTATTTTTAGTTCTAAAACTTATAAATCATACATTTACGAACAGTTTTATTGTTAAAAATTCTATGATTATAGTTAAAACTAGTTTCTATCCACAAATTTTCCAGCAAACAGATACTTATATATACTTTGCTTATCCTTCAAAACATATACTAAGAAAGTTTTAAAATCAAAAAACTTGAAAATGTCTTCAAACAACGACTACTATAATTCTGAAAACTCCCATCTATCATACACATCTCCAGACGATGATGTTTCCGACCGCATTCCTGAAAATGGCCCATATCCTACTTTTCCCATGCCTAAACGTATCCTTGACTTCTCTTCTCCGGATAAAGTCCCCCGACATGGATGGAAACCATGGGAAGACTCCCATACAGGCTATATACCGGAAAAGAAAAAAGGGAAGAATACAATGGTAATATCTCCATCAACTAAACAAAAAATTGATGAAATACATCACTACCAACAACAACAAATGGATATGCAACGGGAACTCTACTATGAACAAAAAGTCACGGCAAGACGTTTAAGTTTTCTTGAAAAGATTGCCATGAAAATTTGTTCATCAAAGAAGGATGATGTTGCCGAACCTTCTTATAGACCTTCATCCCCTTCAAACACTGTTCAAACTCCAATAGCTCCAAGATGGTCACCTATAGAAGATGTTCCGTCTCCAAACTCATGGGAATGTAGATTTTAACGAACGATGGCTAAACATTATATATATATATATATGTTGTTGTTGTTTTTCAATAAGATGTATAAATATAGTGCATTGATAATAAAATATATGTCTATAATTTTTTATATATAAAACTGCAAAAAGTGCATTTCTAACAGGGTCGGTCGACCGAAGACCCTGAATCGGTCAACCGAACCCTTCCCGAGAATTTCAAATAGACATTTCCAACGGGGTCGGTCGACCGAAGACCCTGATTCGGTCAGTTGAACCCTTCCCGAGAGTTTCAGCACCTTTCAGATTACCAGATCGGTCAGCCGACCCAGACTACCGGTCGACCGAACGTATAAATCTGCTGTTTATATTCCTTTTTAACAACCCATCCATTCACTTTTTTAACCTACCTCTTCACTCTTACTTTCCCAATTACAGTTTTTTTACCCTAGCCCCCATTAAAACTTCTCACTTTTCTTTCAAAACAATGGCTCCCAAGAAGAAATCAAAGACTACCAATGCTTCATCTTCATCTACTCCAGTGGATACTCAAATTGCTTCATGGCTAGTCAATGATATAGCTCTTCAACGATGGATACAACTTCAAGACGCAAAAATCTTTGAAGAATCATTTGTAAGCTACCCTAATTTCACTTCTTGCGGTATTGAAAATGCCGCTATTGAGAGTGGAATTGATACATTCCTTGACCATAGAAAAAATAACTTGAAAATCAATCATATTATGGTCAAACTATTTCTAGCAAACCTTAATCTCGTCAATCTACCAAGAAACACTGATAATTGTGTTTGGACATCGGTTTGTGGTACTTCAATTTTCCTCTCCATTGATCGAATTAACCATATTTTAAATGCCCGATCGGGTGGAATTTCGTTACACGATGTAGATTGTAATATATCAACTCGTGACTGGATAAGCCATCTATTTTTTGAAGATGACGCTACTGATTTAAGACAAACTTCATCCCTTCGACCTAAAGCCAGACTCTTTCATCGATTCATGATGAAATCTCTAGTTCCTAGAGGTGGTTCATATCACTTAGTATATCCCGAAAACTTCAAAGCATTGTATGCTATTTGCGGAAATATACGAGTAAATTGGTCACAACTTCTTATGGATGAATTTCTCTCTTTCAACCAAGGAAAAATGCTCCATATTTATTATGGAGAATACATAATGAGGTTGATCAATAGCTTCATCACCCATGCTCCGGAGTCCGAAACATCCAAAGTTCGTTCTTTTGATTCAAGGACCATAAAACTAATGAAGTTTCCCGATGCACCTCCTAGATTCATAACATTTAACCAATGGCGTACTACTCCTAGCGAACAACTACGTCGTAGCTTCTCCACACCGCAACCATCAACTCATGCTAAGGAACGTATAACTCGCCAACATTCAATCCAAAGACCAACTCCCAGTACTAGTACGGAGGCGGCCATTAATATTTTGGCTCGAAATCAACTAGCTTTGGATGCCCGGCTACGAAAAATTGATGGTCGTTTCAAGAAAATCAAAGGCTTCTTCGTAAATTTATGGGATGCCTTATCATGTACTTCTGAAGCCGGTACCTCATTTGTTGCTCCCGGAAAAAGACCAGCGCCAAACTTCTCTTGGTCTACTTCAGATAACACAAGTTCCAGCACATCGGCAACTCACGTTCCTTACACTCAAAGACGCGGTAAGGAACCGGCTCCTCTGGATGAAAATATTCGTCCAGAATTTTGGGATTCCGATGATGATGAAGAGTGATCATATTTTTTTTCAATTTAATTTCAAGTATTATTTATGAACAATATGTCTATTGTTAGATGTTGTGTAGCTATGAAAATATTCCTATCTTGTTTAACTATGTAATATTTAAAACTTGATGTTTACTTACTTGTGTTACATGTTCCATATTTTTTATAATACATCTAATAAGTATTCCTTTTTGTCGATGACAAAGGGGGAGAAATATATGAAAACTAACAAATTCTTTGTAGAAAAGTCGCCATATATTTAGGGGGAGAATTATAATACTATTTCGTCACATAAGTATTGTCATCAATCAAAAAGGGGGAGAATGTTGATTCATGAGTTTTGATTCATGAGTTTTGATTCATGACACAAGCTTCAAATATCATACGACGAGAATACTATATGAAAGCAACAAAAAGGAGAATAACCGTATATTGTGCACTACAAAGGAGACAAGACTACAATCCAGATATTAGTATGAATATTTTATTTTATTGAGTCTTAGAATATTGTTAAAATCATTCCTCAAGTAGTCACACACACACACACACAAATTGATTTATACAAAAATAAGTGTGTGTTGTGCAATTGACAGCAGGTCGGTCGACCGACCAGGAACTTCGGTCGACCGACTCTGTGTTAAATGCACAAATATGCACTGTTTTATTCACGTCTGTAAACTCAACTGACCGGCCCAGGTTTTTCGGTCAACCGACCAGAACATAACGGCTAGTTTTTTTAAAGAGGTGCAATTGTTCATGAAGAGGAATGTCCTTTAATCCAAGAGATACGGACACAACTTTTGATTGAAACTCTTCATGAAAGATTGCAACTATTCTATAACTATATAAACATGTTCAATTCACTTCTACAATTACCGATTCTTGTTTATAATTCTAAAATCTATTCTCTATTTATTTTTGCAAATAAAAGCATTCATTCTTATTCAATATCACTAGAATCCTTGAATTAATTCATATACTTCGATTCTACGTGATTATCTTCCTTCTAAATCTTCACACACATATATACTCTTGAGGATGTGATTATAGGAAAGTTGTACTATCAAAAGACAATCAGTGTTATTCAGAACACATTCGTCAACAAACTATTTGTATTAAGTTGAAGTCCTCTTCGGCTGTTGAGGCGGAAAAATTCCTGTTCGGCTGCTCAGGTGTCGTATACCTATTCCTTCGGGTTAAGTGAGGGGTTTAGTTTAAATCCAGAGGATATTTTGGGACTGGACGTAGAACGGGAAGTTCGAACCAGTATAAAAATTCCTGGTGTGCTTACTCTAATTTTTACTTTACTACTATTATCAATTTCCGCATTTATATACCATATTACACGATCCTTAGGACTACACGTACACTTTCAAGGATTGCCTATCTCCGAGCAATGATTTTAGTATGAAAGCATTGGGGGTTTCATAACGATTGACCCCAGCATGTTTATATTCAATTCTTCCGATCATGGGTTGAAGGAGTTAGCTGGTATCTATCTGTGGATACTTGAAACCGTTAAATTCTTGAGATCCAGTCATGGATCAGGAGTGTTTATCGACACTTGTCTCTAAATACCTACATATCTTGTATTTTCAAAACGCAAAACATTCAATTTTATTGTTATCCACAACGTACATTTGGGTTAATGAGACCGTAATTCCATCGATCTCCAAAGCCAATACATTTTATATTCACAAGAATGGAAAACTCTGCCTTACTACATCAAAGTCTAGCCAAGTATTTATAACGATACATTTAAGAGAAATAGTGTCATAGATGTTCGCTATTCCATGCCCTCGGAAGTGAGATTCCATCAAGTTGCTAGCTTGAATGTTCCATCTCCAAGCTTGTGTTCAATAGCATACGGACCTTCCTAGCTCCGGCCCATATTCATTGAGCCAGGGAAGATTCATTTAAGAATGAGATCGCTGATCCTGAAGGTTCAATTACTGACCTTTGCATTATAATGTCGAACTACTTATTTCTGGTGAGCAGCAACCCTAAAATCAGCTTCGTCATCGCTTCTCATCAACCATATTGAGTGACTTGAGAAGGAGCTCCTCGTTCTTCTTAGGATCATAATGGATCTTCCAATGAAAATGCAACTTAATCAGAATCATGGCCTCTGATCCGTAGGCTAAGGCAAATGGAGTATGGACGATCGTGGATTTGTGGGTCATTCGATAAGCCCAGTGTGCAGCCAATTTTGCAACCAATCGTGTACAAATGAACGGTGTATCACAACATATATGATATGCATACCGAGCAATTCTAAATCAGTGCCTCTTATATGAATGCATCTTTTTTAAATCAATTTTGAAAACAAGATGCAAACAACCTATATATATACATATACTGGCAATTCTATATGTATGCAAATTTTGAAAATTAAAATCTTTATTTTGCATCCAAATTTTCACACTTATACGAATAGAAGTAAAGTTCAACCAATTTTCATCCAATTCCTACTATCCAAAATCCTAACACACCATTACTAACATCCAAGATTTAGAAAAATCCAGTTTTTTAAACCTATATTCTTATGACGAAAAAGAGTTTAGATGGTGGATTCCATATTTCCATCCTTCTCCTATGTACCTTTTTCCATTGTAGCATGGAAACTTCTCTTTTTCCTCCAATCCTTTTCCAACTTTTCCAAATTCATTTCGCATAAGTACATTTTATTTTAAATATTTAAATTTTAAAACAGAATTATTTTAAAACCAGTTTTTGTTCATGCATCGACAATGTATGGAGAAAATGTCTCTATAGTTGAACAACTTTTTCCCTTGTCTCTAACCATATATTATTTTACTATCACTTCTGCTACATAGCAAAATCCATACTAGCTAACTCATCAACTATTCCCCTATGCTAAGTATGTGGCACTTCGAAAAATAGTAAATTCCTTCATTTTCTTCTCAAAAATCTTTTTATATAACTTTTTGAAATATCGATAACAATTTTAAACTTCAAAACTTTTCATCACAAAAATTTTCAGAAACTTTAACAAAGGTATTTTATTTTCCAAAACCAAGAATTTTTAACAAAATTTTTCAAAAGTATACATATATATTTTTCAAAACAAATTATGCCACACCACATGAAATTAGGATTTAGTCAATAGTTTAACATCATGGTGACTCTATCTACCTACGCGGTTCAATTTTTCGAAAACTTTTCTTTCATTTATAATAACATGTAACACACAAGTTCATTTATAAATTTCAACTTTTAAGGTACAGGGAAATTGACCTGTGACTTCGCAACAAACATCCACATCCTTCGCCCGTCGAAATTTATCTTCCCAAAACTTTTAAGGCTTTTGGGACTTAACTTTAATTTTCTTTTAGTAGTTATTTTAATAAATTTCCTAATTTATTTTATAAACTCCCAACCTTTTATTTACTTATTTTTCATTATTTAAGTGTCTACATGAGATTTTCTTACTTACACGGTTTTCCAATTAATATCATCGTCCACCCTAAAAACCAATTTTCAAAGAAACATTTCTCATGATATCGTACAAGTTTTACGAAAAAACTAATGCTTACAACCCAAACCTCAAAGGAATAATTGCTGGAAGCTTCCCTTCAACATCGACCGAAATTAATGATGTTGTGGTCCTGCCCTCTTACTGGTAATTAAATGGACCTTTCCAACGTGCCATCATTCTTCCTGTGTAGTTACAGCGCTTAGCTATTCTACAGTGGTAGAGGTGCAAAATGTTAAAGCGAGGATATAGCAGAAAATAGCGAAGTTGAAAAAGCTTTATTTGATATAAAACCAAATATTTAAAGTTAATTTATTTCCATTCTTACATCATTTTATAGGAAAAAGAAATACGACAAATTTCATTCTTTAACAAATACAAACAAAACAAACAGATTGTTGACACCATTGAGAAAACACATATTGTTTGCTTCGGATTGTCATTTTATTATAGTACAATAATTTTCTTTATACAACAACAATCATAAAAAAAATAGATTTTTCAAAAACGATACCTACCGTACATAAAACTGATACCTAAAAACCGATCTTCAAATTAGTAATAAAATTAATACTCAAATAGACTTCACTAAACGTTTGATACTAACAAAACAATAATTCGACTCGTTGATTATTTGGTGCATATCACTATATTTACTTTGTAACAACTTTATTTTTTATGTACTCAAACAAACAAAACATTAAAAAACTTTCACACTGCATTATTGTGAAAAATGATACTTGGAAAAAAAATGATATATAAAAACTTATCCATGGTGTCTTTAGTTCAAACTCAAATTCTCAAATATAACTCTCAAATAAAACGGCTCTTAAATTCTCAAACTCAACTCTTAAAAAATAAAACAGAAATATTAATAGAATTTCAATTCAAATTCTTAAACTGAACTTTGTCTCTTCCCCAAATAAATATATTTTTCAGTTCAAAATCCAGAAAAATTAATATAATTTCCATGATTTCTTCTTTTGCTCTTTCAACTGAAACCCAAATTGATGAAGTATCGAATCATATGACCGACGATTCGTTTATTCGTCACTACCTCAAAAAACTTTCTCCTTACTCTACGAATTGAAGTGAGATTATTTGGGTTTCGAAGAGGATGTCTCGTGCTTGTGGTTAAGGTATTGTGAATAGGAGAGAGCGTTGGAGTTGGAAATTGAACGACGAGGTTAATCTTTTACGGTCATCCAGAAGAAGAAAAAAGAGCATGGCTTAAAGCTCAAACGCAGAATTAAACATTTTTGTACTTAAAGCAAAATTATTAGTAGGCTGTCCTTAGTACTAAAAAAGCCGTTAAATTTGTCCTCTAGAATATTTCCCTGTAGTTTTAACTGCAATATGATAATGCGGTTCGTATATTTTAATCAAATTAAAAGGAGTTAGTTTTTGAATTATGCACTTTTGGTTGCATTTGAATATTATAACAACATCTATGTCATGCGGTAAAAAATTTGATTGTATATGATAATTTATTCAAAATTAACGCAGTTATAATTTAACTGCATTAAAATAATGCAGTTACAATTTAAAAGCATTTTTTGGTGGAAAAAAAAATAAATATAAGGAAAGCTGTCCACCACTCTATTTGTCATATGCGCTCTTCTACTATGGTTATATGTTTTTTAGATGGGTTGATGCAAATATGGTTGAGGTACCGGTAGAAATAGAGACTCCAGATCGCCATTGCTATCATGTAAGATGTTTACACGTTAAAGTCCATGCTGTATCTATGATAGTTAAATGCAATATTATGTTTATTCCCTCCATGCTTATATGCAGCTTGCTTTCTTCACTACCAGAGATGTAGAACCATATGAAGAACTAACATGGGTAAGCAGCACTCTGTGATATATTTTGCCGACTAAAGTACTATTCACTACCGATCTGCATTTTATGCATGGTTCTATTATTTGCATGTGGTAATCTGCTTTCATGATTGATGCGTCAAGATACTCTTTTGATGCTGACATTTGCTACTGTATCTGCACTTAATTTGCACAATTTGCAAATATAATGACATGCTCGACTTATCTTCACAGTGACACAATTCATCATCGTTGGTAATTTTAGTCCCAAGTCGTGGCAGGTTAAGCAGATAATTTGTACACAATGTTCGTCACTGTGTAAGCGTGTTTACTCTTAAGAACTATTCCTAGATAAGAGGTAGTCCCCGAGTCTCGAATCGTCATATTCATACGGTCTTTTATGTAGTAGAAATAGAATAGACTAGAAGAAAAAAAGATGCCGACATTGAATAAATTAGAAGAAAAAAAGATGCCGACAGTGCACTGGCCTGTACTGACCCTTCGGAAGTTTGGAATCCGATTTAGAGCCCAAAAAAATCAAAAAAACGAATTCAAACGAAAAGGGGAATAGTCGAGAGAAAATAAAAGGGGAAGATAGCAGAGATGGTGGATCATCCAGACGAAATATTGGCGTTAGTGAAACTGAAGATCGCCGCTTCGAGCTTGAGCAAACAGGTCCCATCCGAACCGCAATGGGGATTTTCTTATTCCATGCTTCAGAAAGTTTCTAAAAGCTTCGCTCTTGTTATTCAGCAACTTGGACCCGAGCTTCGTAATGCGGTACTGTCTCGGAATTTTTGTTTGTTGAATTTTGTTTGTGTTTGAAAAGTTTCGATCTTAGATTTTGATTTAAATAGAAAGCCTTTTATTCTGAACATTTTCCGAATTGGAACCAAAATGTACGTTATCAGTTGATGTCTGTTCCTTAGAATATCTGTAATTGGTCTCCTGCTTAATGATTATTGGTATGGTTTGACAGATTGATTTACTGGCTGTTTTTTAGGTATGCATATTCTATTTGGTTCTCAGAGCCCTTGATACAGTAGGTATGTTTTCATAAACTTTTGTAACACAATATCATTCAGAGAAAAATGATATGGAGTGAGGGAAACTAAACTTATACTTCTCAAAATATCTTGGATGATCCATCACTTACATGTTACTTTTAAGTATGCTATGTGCTTGATTTGTGTCAGCTATTGATCTAGGTGAGCAAAAGATTCTATTATTGACTACTTCATATTCTCAGAGTGGAATGCAAGATTGTACGACTTGTAAGCCTTGAACTGAAACTGAATATGTGATGAGGGTTATCAAGGCGCGCCCCTAGGTTCAAAAAAGACTCGAACGCACGTTGTGCGCCTTTTTGCAGTTTGAAACGTCTTTTTGCAGAATTCAAATTTTAGTTTACAAAATAGTTAAATAGTTACATAAATTATAAAATATGTTTTAAAATTTAAAATTTAGATGATAAAATATTTAATCAGTTAAATGAATTATAAAACATGGTTTAAAATTTAATTTGTAGTTAGTAAAATAGTAGATCAAACTTGTTTTACACGCAAAAGGGCCCAAGGCTCAAAAACACCCAAGGCTTGCGTCTTTTTGAGCCTTAGCGCCTTAACTACTATGGTTTCGGCTACACAACCGGATATGGGTACAACTAATACAAATACAAAGGAATATGCACATAGCCACAAACTATTTGGATTTGGCTGAACAAATGTTTGCATAGGATTCTGCTTTTACTTTCTTATATGCAAAAAGCATCACTACTAGAAATACAGTATATAGCCACGAAGGCTTTCTAACGGCCGCCAACGGCATTTTCCAACGGCTACCAACGGCTTGTTATTTTTTAACTTGTCGTTGGTAGCCGTTGATAACCGTTGGAAATAACGCCGTTTGCGGCCGTTGGTAACCGTTGGAAATTTGCGTATACCTGCAACAGACAGAGACCAAAACATTATTCTCTTCTTCCCCAATTCCACCAAAACTCTACTCCTCCCCTCCTCTTTTCTTGCTCCAACCTTCCCCACGCAACCAACAGCTGCTCCAACGCCATCACTCAACGCCAACATCCTCTCTCCATCCCTAGAAGTCTCCAAAATCAGGTTTTCCTAAAACCCTACAATATTTATTTTTTCTAATTTTGTGTTAATTTGCTGTTATATTTGTATCCAATGGCATATTGCTTGTTTATTACACCAAACTAAATGCTAATTACAATTATTGTCATCCAAATGTCCAAATTGTTTGTGTATGTATATATTATGCACATATGTAAATATGTTTATAATTTAGTATAAATGCGCATGTGAATTAGCATTAGATTAATTAGGATTGATTTAAATTATTTTGTGTATGTTTTGTAAAATGTTAGACAAACATGAATTAGTGGACTATTTTACGAACATGAATTATATATTTTGTGAAATAGTAAAAATCATATAATTTACTATATATATATTTAGTAAAATAGTAGAATATAATTCATATAATAATTCATAATATGCTTTATTTTATATATTTAATAAAACGGTAACATAAAAACCAAATTTAAATCCCTTAGTGAATTTTTGGCCCCGTCTATATTTTAAAATATACATTGGTTAAGAAAATGATTATAATACAAATGTGAACATCTCATATTCTATTTGCAGGTTCGGGCAGCTCAAAAGGCGTGTGACAAAGCTGAAATAAAAGAGCTTAGAACCATGGTTGAGCAGTTGCAAGAGCAGGACCGTCTTCGCGCTATACAAATGGAGCAGTTGAATCAACGTTTAGCGGAGTACGCGCAGAGGCATGGTTCCTTCCCTTCGTCGTCTGGTGCTTCTGGAGGTGATGATGATGCTTGAGAGGTATGATGATTATTGTTTTGTGGTTGGTTATTGTATATATTGACTTTGAGGTGGTGAGGATTGTGTTTGATGGTTATTGTGTATGTATTGACTTTGAGGTGGTGAGGTTTAAGTGTTTGCATTGTATATATTGACTTGAATATGGAGTTGGAGTTGGTGAGGGTTTGGTTGTAATGTTTGAATATGGAGTTGGACTTGAATATGTAATGTTTGATGTTGATTTTTGGTTGTTTATATTGTTTGTGGTATAATGTGTTGAATATGTGATATATATGTGAAATGGAGTGGAAATGGAATGGAAATTGATATATATTGATTGTGTGTGGCTGGAAGGTGAATCGCATGCTGCTATATAAAAAAATTCACCCAGATTAGCAACGGCTACCAACGGCTAACAACGGCTTATTGGTCAGTTTATTGCAACGGTTTCTAACGGCTACCAACAGTTTTATGCCGTTGGTAGCCGTTGGAAATTCCGCGTTGCTTCCGTTGGAAGCTGTTGGAAGGCGTGGTACGCTATTCCAACGCTATTTCCAACGGCTCCCAATGGCCGCCAACGGCTGGGAGCCGTTGGAATAGCCTATTTCCCTTGTAGTGCATGTGCTCTACAACGAATTGACTGTGTTCGTATTACAAAGAATCTTGTATGGTTAATGAAATGAAAGGCGGACAATTTCCAAAGAAATTTCTCTCTGTTTCAAATTTCCAGCTTGTAACGACCCGTATTTTTCACGGATCGAAAAGTTCGTCAAATCTGGAATTTTTGCATTTTTAAGTCATTTCAGATTTTTGGGGAAATTTGTCTAAGTCCTAGGTCGTGGACGACCTAAGAGCTAAGTCGTGACCGAGTTAAGGACTTGCGAGTTAGTGTTAGGTCGTGGGTTAGTTGGAGCGACCTATATAATTGTGCAACCTAGGATTTAGTTAAGTAATTAGGTCGGCAGGGCGAGTTAACGACCTAAAGACTGACCGACTTAAGAAGTTTAGGCGACCTAAGGAAGAGTAGTAGGCGACCTAAGTATTCTGGGGTAGAGTTAGGTCGGCAACGACCTAAGAGAATGCTGTGAGCGACCTAAGTTTTGTTAAGTGTTAGGTCGGCTGGGAGAGTTAGCGACCTAGTAGTTGCCGAGTTAGCGACCTAGTAGTTGCCGAGTTAGCGACCTAGTAGTTGCCGAGTTAGCGACCTAGTAGTTGCCGAGTTAGCGACCTAGTAGTTGCCGAGTTAGCGACCTAGTAGTTGCCGAGTTAGCGACCTAGTGTTGGCGACCTAAGGACCTAAGGAGTTAACAAGTTGGCGACCTTAGGAGTTAGGCTAAGTGTTAGGTCGCGTGGAGGCTTAAGGAATTAGGTCGTAACCTGTTAAGTCGTAGGTCGCTGGGTTTCGTCTAAGTGTTAGGTCGAAGTATGTGTTAAGTCGTAGGTCGACTTAATAGTTAGGTCGTATGCGCAGAAGTGTTAGATCGTAGGAGTTGAGGCGCGCGTATCTGTTAGGTCGGAGTTGTTGGCTAAGGGTTAGGTCGGAGGCTCTGTTAAGTCGTGGGGGTTTTTAGGTCGTAGGTCGGCATATGTTAGGTCGGCAACGACTTAAGGAGATAGCCGAGTTACGACTCAGGCAGTTTTCAGCTATAAATAGGAGGGGTTGTTCTCACTTTTTGGGATCCGGATTTTGAAGCGACGAAGTGCTGCCATTTTGAGAGCTCGACTTCTACACTTCTTCACTTCTTTTCTCCACTCTAATCTAGTGCTTCCATCCATCCAAATCGAAGATCAAGATTAAAGATTCAAGAGCTTAGATTGAAGATCTTCATCTTTTCAAGAGAGATTTCATCGTTTGAAGTGAGATCTTGTCGGATCTAGCTTAGTTCTTCGCTGTCCAGATCTGAAGTTGATATCTTTTGGATTGTTTAGGTGATTTGGTGAGTGGTGATTATCTCTCACACGGATCCAAAGGAGTATATCGGATTGTTGGCTCGTTTTGGTGTTAAAATAGAGATTTCCATGCATTTTCTTCATCCTATGTGTAGATCCATATAGATCCATTGTTCATGATGATGTTGTATCCATTTTATCATATGTTAACCTATGCAAGTTCATTCATCAAGTTTGTAGAGATATAATACATGTTTTCATGCTTATTGGACTTTCAACTCTTTAATTACGAAAATGCCATTATTGTTATAATTGTCTACTTAGATCATATTTGAATGCTTGATTGCTTGGATTGATGTTTGATTTGATTGATTGTTATGAACTAGATGATTGATGATTAGATTTAGACCAAAGGTGATTCAAAAGCTAAAGGAAAGGCTCTTGGATTGGGAAAGCTGCTCGGGGCATATGTAGCGGGATGATGAAGCTCTTATGCATAGATTTGATGATGTGATGTTGAGATGAAGCTTCGCGAGGATGTTATGAAGCGAGGCAATCATATGATGAAGACTTGGTCGAATCCAGGCGGGATCATTCCAAGCATGTTGATAACTCGGTGATATGATTCGAGTTGAGGATAATGGATGCTCGAGAGGCGCTTGAGCTAGTATGGCAATAGTCGTCGAGGAGGATGACTAGGAGGTTGAGATCTCATCGTTGTTGAAGGTTCTAGCATGCTCTAAGCAAGAGTACATGGGGACGCCCAAAAGACTAAGTTGATGGTCGAGTACTCTGGGTAGATTCGATAATCCTAGGCACGGGTCACGATGACGTGCGGGAGTTATGTCTAGAACCGGGGTTACCATTAGCCCTTGACGGACGGCTGAAAGAATGTGCCGGTCATTCAATTAACGGTGATATCGCAACAATGATAACAGTGATAGCCGAGTCATGGATGTTTGGTTGTATCATCATTCGGTCTCAAGAGCGGTATTTCCTGGGTGCTTATCTGACCTTGGTTTTAGACCTTGGGATTTGTACTTGGAAAACATCGCTCTTGACTCGAGTGACAATTGCTTTACTTTAAATTGTATGCTCTGCTATGTTTGCTTCTGCTTAGTGTGTGTCTGGGGGCTATCACTGTAGAATGAGGTTGGAGTGGGAGGGTTGTATTCCTATTCCTTTTCCTTTATGCTCTTTTGGTATGTTGTTAGTTAATTTACTGCTCACTAAGACTGTTGTCTGACTCAAGGCTTTATGTTTTAATTCTTATTGCCTTGGGCTGTTCGTCCATTTTGGGACGGGCAGACTAGGTAGCAGGTGACAGGTGCTGTTCTCTTCTCACGATGCTGATATCGAAGACGAGCTAGAGGGTTGCATATTATCTTCTTATATGTACTGGATTTTTCCGCTGTTTTGTATTCTCTGAGAGTTATGTAGTGAGGCTGGATGTATTGACTATGTGGATGCTTGTATTCAACTATTATGGAGTTTTATATGATGTCATTTCATTCTGTAAAGCTTCACTATACATATGTTCTATTGTATTTTGTCCATGCGCTGTGAGTAATACGATAGATCCTGTTGTTTTAATCTTACCTTGACAATCGTCCATGGTCGCCTGGCACACTTTACAGCGCTCTATCTCTAGATTCGGTGTAGGGGTCATGGGCGGTCGTCACATTTGGTATCAGAGCATTGGTTAATCGATTTTACCCAACGCTCGCTGTCGTAACTACGTATGAGAGACGTAATTGTATTTTGATGGATGATTACTATATATAATATAGTGGCTTAGTAGAATTTGAGTCCTTTATGCAGTTGATTCTCTAGATGTTCTAATCATTCCTTCTTATAGATATTGAGAATGAGTCGAAGAGGGAGACCAGCTGCTAGGGGAGGTCGTGCTACTGAAGAGACTGCTGATTATGCAGCCATGTTCGAAGCTATGATGACTTCGATCATGAGAAGGATACCAGTTCCGGGGGCGGCAGTTGATGTTGGAGTTCAAGTCCAAACTCCGAAACCAGTGGATTTTGCTAAGCTGTGCAAGGATTATACTGCTCTTGGAGGGAAGGTTTTCTTGGGAACAGAATCTACCATTGAGGTCCAGAGGTGGATAGATGCTTGTAGAAGGATCTTTGGTGATTTGGGAATTGATGATGCAACTAGGAGGAAGTTGGCATCAAGGCAGCTTCAAGGGAGAGCCTCTGATTGGTGGAATTCTATTACCATCGATACTGCGGAGGAAGAGATTACTTGGGAGCAATTCCAAGCTAGATTTGAAGCTAAGTTCATTTCTACATCTCAGAAGTCTGTTCTGTTCAAGAAGTTTGTAGAGCTCAAGCAGGGTGGAAGATCTGTTCTTGAGTATGTTTCTGAGTTCGAAGCTTTGTCCAAGTATGCCCGGTCGTATATTGAATCTGCTTATCAGAAGAATGAGAAGTTTGTGACCGGCTTGGATAGTTATCTTGGGAGACAGTTGGTGGATCATTTGGACGATTCATTTGAGAAGCTTGTGGAGAAAGCTCTTAGGCATGAGAGTCTGTTTCCTAAGGAAGGACCTGTTGTTGCTGTTACCAAGGGAGAATCTAAACCACAGCAGGGTGGAAACCAGAAGAGGAAGCAGCAGCAGCAGAAGGGTAAGGATGGCCAGAAGAAGCCGAAAGGCGAGGTAACTTGCTACAATTGTCAGCAGAAGGGCCATTTCTCTAAGGATTGTAAGAATCCGAAGGCACCGATGAAGTGTCACAACTGTGACAAGCCGGGGCATTTCAGGAAGAATTGTCCAGAACCAAGGAAGGACAGGCAGATTGTGCAAGCCTATGCTTTGGGAGCTGTTCCGTCGTCTTCGAAAGCTCCTACTGCTGAAGAAAAGGGAAAGAGTGTGGTTGTTCAAGGTACTCTTTTCCTATGTGGTGTTCCAGTTAGAGTTTTGTTTGATACTGGAGCGTCGCATTCATTTGTTTGTAATGAACTAGTAGGCCGGTTAGGTTTGAAGCCGGATATTGTTGATAGGCCATTGGTAGTGACTAATCCAGTTGGGGGTTCGTCTTGTTTGTGTATGTTATGCCGTGGTCTAGTTGTGTCGAGTCATGGTTGCTCTTTTGTTTGTGATTGCTTTGTTCTGAACTTTACGGGGTTCGGAATTATCTTGGGTATGGACTGGCTTAGGAAGTATGCGGCTAAGGTTGATTGCGAAAAGTTGGAAGTGACAGTCGAGAATGTGGAGGGGCGAAAGATTGTGATACGATGTAAGCATGAAGAAGGCGTCTTCATGAGCTTCATGTATTCGCTAGTTGTTCCACGGGATGGACTGTCATCAGTACCGATCGCTAATGGATTCGAGGATGTCTTTGACGAAGTCAAAGGGTTGCCGCCGCATAGAGAGATCGAGTTTCGTATAGATCTAGTTGAAGGAGCCAGACCTGTTGTGATGCCTCTTAGGCGGATGGCGCCTAGGGAGCAGCAGGAGTTGAGGGTGCAAGTTGATGATCTTTTGCAGAAAGGATTCATTCGGCGTAGTGTGTCCGAGTGGGGTGCACCAGTTGTGTTTGCAACCAAGGCAGATGGGTCGTTGAGATTGTGCGTCGATTATCGTGAGCTGAATAAGGTGACTAAGAAGAACAAGTATCCATTACCGAGAATAGATGACTTGTTTGATCAGCTTCACGAAGCTAAGGTGTTTTCTCAGATGGATTTGGCAACGGGATTTCACCAGTTGAGAGTGGCAAAGGATAGTGTGTCGAAGACTGCTTTTAGGACACCATCCGGTTTCTTTGAGTGGCTGGTAATGCCATTTGGATTGACTAACGCGCCAGCATATTTTGTGGATCTTATGAATAGAGTGTTCAGAGATCAGTTGAACAAGTTCGTACTTGTGTTCGTGGATGATATTCTGATTTATTCCAGAACGGAAGAAGAGCACAAGACGCACTTGCGTATTGTTTTGGAGATCTTACGGAAACATCAGCTGAAGGCTAAGTTTTCGAAGTGTCACTTCTGGAAGAGTGAAGTGAGGTTCTTAGGCCATGTGATTTCTGGAAATGGAATAGCGGTTGATCCCGCTAAGGTGGCAGCAATCCAGGATTGGGTTAGACCTAAGAATGCATCTGATGTGAGGAGTTTTCTTGGATTAGCAGGATATTATCGACGGTTTATCAAAGACTTCTCCAAGATAGCTGCACCGTTAACAGGATTGACGAAGAAGAACCAAGTGTTCAGTTGGGGTGCTAAGTATGAGCAAGCTTTCGGAATCATGAAAGAGCGATTGACGAGTGCTCCTGTTTTGACTATTCCAAGTGGGAATGATGAGATGGTGGTTTACACCGATGCATGTGGTACTGGACTTGGAGCAGTGCTGATGCAGAAGGATAAAGTTGTTGCGTATGCCAGTCGACAACTGAAGCCGCATGAAAGGAATTACCCAACTCATGACTTGGAGTTAGCGGCGATTGTATTTGCTCTGAAGATGTGGAGGCATTATCTGTTGGGGGTTCGATTCGAGTTGTTTACGGATCATAAGTCGTTGAAGTATCTTTTCTCCCAGAAGGATTTGAATCTTCGGCAGCAACGTTGGCTAGAGTTTTTGGCATCGTATGATTTTGGTATAGCTTATACTCCGGGAAAAGGTAACGCAGTGGCTGATGCGTTAAGTCGAAGACATGCAGGATTGGGAGCCATGTTTTCTGAATGGAAGAGTCTCGAGTATTTAGCTGGATTTGACTTCAGGCCTGGATGCGAATTGGAACCTGAAATGTTGGCAAACTTATCGATAAGACCGACTCTTGTGGAAAGGATTGGCGAGAGTCAAAAGCGAGATGATAAGCTTGTCAAGATTATCCGTGAATTGGAATCTGGATTGGAGCCAGAAAAGGATAAAGGATTCGAGGTCGATAGAGAAGGTTGGCTTCGAAAGCAAGGACGACTAGTGGTTCCCGATATAGATGAATTGAGGAGTGAAGTTCTGAAGGAAAGTCATCACTCGAAGTTGACAATTCATCCAGGTGGAAATAAGATGTATCGGGATATGAAGAGAACCTACTACTGGGAAGGCATGAAGAAGGATGTTGGAGATTTCATTTCCAAGTGTATGAACTGTCAGTTGGTAAAGGCTGAACAGAAGAAGCCAAGTGGATTGCTTCAACCCTTAGAAGTTCCTACATGGAAGTGGGAACAAGTGTCGATGGATTTTATTGATGGATTGCCTAGAACCAGAACGGGAAATGAAGGGATTTGGGTCATTGTGGATCGTCTGACTAAGAGTGCACGATTCATTCCTGTTCGATCGACTAGGACTGCATCAAAGTTGGCTGAGTTGTATGTGAAGTGGATAGTTCGATTCCATGGTGTTCCGAAGAGTATAGTGAGCGATCGAGACCCATTGTTCACTAGTGGATTTTGGAAGAGCTTCCAGGAAGTCTTGGGAACCGAGTTGTGTTTGAGTACAGCTTATCACCCTCAAACAGATGGTCAGACTGAGAGAGTCAACCGAGTTTTGGAAGATCTCCTCAGAGCTTGTGTTTTGGATTTCGGAGGATCATGGGAAGATCACCTTCATTTGGTGGAGTTTGCGTACAACAACAGTTACCAGTCAAGCATTGGTATGGCACCATATGAGGCATTGTATGGAAGACCGTGTAACTCTCCGACATGTTGGTTGGAAACTGGAGAAAAGCTGATGCTTGGGCCAGAGATGATTCGACAGACTTCGGATTGCATAGAGATCATTCGGCAACGGATGAAGGCAGCCCAAGACCGTCAGAAAAGTTATGCCGATAAACGTCGTAAGGATTTGGAATTCGACGTTGGAGATATGGTTTTTGTGAAGATTTCTCCACTGAAGAATGTTATTCGATTCGGGAAGAAAGGAAAATTGACTCCGAGATTTGTTGGACCATTCCCGATTATCGAGCGAATTGGAAAGCTCGCTTACAGATTGGAGTTACCAGAGAAAATGTCGAGTGTGCACAATGTTTTTCACGTATCATATCTACGGAAGTATGTGCACGACTCGAGTACGGTGGTTTCTGCTGATAGCTATGAAGACTTTGAAGTTGATCCAGTTGATAGAAGACCTCGTAAGCCACTTCGTGTTGTGGAAACCGACACGAAACAGCTTAGGAGGAAGGTAGTTAAGATGCTCAAGATACAATGGAGTGATGATGATAACGACTGTACGTGGGAGGTGGAAGAGAGGATGAAAGCAGCTCATCCTGAACTCTTCAAGGTATGGCCCTAAGGTGTCGTCTCATCTCGCGATATTGTAACTTGTTCTAAGTTTTAGAATTCTGTACGCTAAGTTAGAATTGGATGCATTGTTTGTTGATTGCTATGGATGGTAGGCGTACAGAATAGTCTTTGATTGCTTTGTTTGCTTGGAATTTCGGGGGCGAAATTCCTAAGGGGGAGAGAATGTAACGACCCGTATTTTTCACGGATCGAAAAGTTCGTCAAATCTGGAATTTTTGCATTTTTAAGTCATTTCAGATTTTTGGGGAAATTTGTCTAAGTCCTAGGTCGTGGACGACCTAAGAGCTAAGTCGTGACCGAGTTAAGGACTTGCGAGTTAGTGTTAGGTCGTGGGTTAGTTGGAGCGACCTATATAATTGTGCAACCTAGGATTTAGTTAAGTAATTAGGTCGGCAGGGCGAGTTAACGACCTAAAGACTGACCGACTTAAGAAGTTTAGGCGACCTAAGGAAGAGTAGTAGGCGACCTAAGTATTCTGGGGTAGAGTTAGGTCGGCAACGACCTAAGAGAATGCTGTGAGCGACCTAAGTTTTGTTAAGTGTTAGGTCGGCTGGGAGAGTTAGCGACCTAGTAGTTGCCGAGTTAGCGACCTAGTAGTTGCCGAGTTAGCGACCTAGTAGTTGCCGAGTTAGCGACCTAGTAGTTGCCGAGTTAGCGACCTAGTAGTTGCCGAGTTAGCGACCTAGTAGTTGCCGAGTTAGCGACCTAGTGTTGGCGACCTAAGGACCTAAGGAGTTAACAAGTTGGCGACCTTAGGAGTTAGGCTAAGTGTTAGGTCGCGTGGAGGCTTAAGGAATTAGGTCGTAACCTGTTAAGTCGTAGGTCGCTGGGTTTCGTCTAAGTGTTAGGTCGAAGTATGTGTTAAGTCGTAGGTCGACTTAATAGTTAGGTCGTATGCGCAGAAGTGTTAGATCGTAGGAGTTGAGGCGCGCGTATCTGTTAGGTCGGAGTTGTTGGCTAAGGGTTAGGTCGGAGGCTCTGTTAAGTCGTGGGGGTTTTTAGGTCGTAGGTCGGCATATGTTAGGTCGGCAACGACTTAAGGAGATAGCCGAGTTACGACTCAGGCAGTTTTCAGCTATAAATAGGAGGGGTTGTTCTCACTTTTTGGGATCCGGATTTTGAAGCGACGAAGTGCTGCCATTTTGAGAGCTCGACTTCTACACTTCTTCACTTCTTTTCTCCACTCTAATCTAGTGCTTCCATCCATCCAAATCGAAGATCAAGATTAAAGATTCAAGAGCTTAGATTGAAGATCTTCATCTTTTCAAGAGAGATTTCATCGTTTGAAGTGAGATCTTGTCGGATCTAGCTTAGTTCTTCGCTGTCCAGATCTGAAGTTGATATCTTTTGGATTGTTTAGGTGATTTGGTGAGTGGTGATTATCTCTCACACGGATCCAAAGGAGTATATCGGATTGTTGGCTCGTTTTGGTGTTAAAATAGAGATTTCCATGCATTTTCTTCATCCTATGTGTAGATCCATATAGATCCATTGTTCATGATGATGTTGTATCCATTTTATCATATGTTAACCTATGCAAGTTCATTCATCAAGTTTGTAGAGATATAATACATGTTTTCATGCTTATTGGACTTTCAACTCTTTAATTACGAAAATGCCATTATTGTTATAATTGTCTACTTAGATCATATTTGAATGCTTGATTGCTTGGATTGATGTTTGATTTGATTGATTGTTATGAACTAGATGATTGATGATTAGATTTAGACCAAAGGTGATTCAAAAGCTAAAGGAAAGGCTCTTGGATTGGGAAAGCTGCTCGGGGCATATGTAGCGGGATGATGAAGCTCTTATGCATAGATTTGATGATGTGATGTTGAGATGAAGCTTCGCGAGGATGTTATGAAGCGAGGCAATCATATGATGAAGACTTGGTCGAATCCAGGCGGGATCATTCCAAGCATGTTGATAACTCGGTGATATGATTCGAGTTGAGGATAATGGATGCTCGAGAGGCGCTTGAGCTAGTATGGCAATAGTCGTCGAGGAGGATGACTAGGAGGTTGAGATCTCATCGTTGTTGAAGGTTCTAGCATGCTCTAAGCAAGAGTACATGGGGACGCCCAAAAGACTAAGTTGATGGTCGAGTACTCTGGGTAGATTCGATAATCCTAGGCACGGGTCACGATGACGTGCGGGAGTTATGTCTAGAACCGGGGTTACCATTAGCCCTTGACGGACGGCTGAAAGAATGTGCCAGTCATTCAATTAACGGTGATATCGCAACAATGATAACAGTGATAGCCGAGTCATGGATGTTTGGTTGTATCATCATTCGGTCTCAAGAGCGGTATTTCCTGGGTGCTTATCTGACCTTGGTTTTAGACCTTGGGATTTGTACTTGGAAAACATCGCTCTTGACTCGAGTGACAATTGCTTTACTTTAAATTGTATGCTCTGCTATGTTTGCTTCTGCTTAGTGTGTGTCTGGGGGCTATCACTGTAGAATGAGGTTGGAGTGGGAGGGTTGTATTCCTATTCCTTTTCCTTTATGCTCTTTTGGTATGTTGTTAGTTAATTTACTGCTCACTAAGACTGTTGTCTGACTCAAGGCTTTATGTTTTAATTCTTATTGCCTTGGGCTGTTCGTCCATTTTGGGACGGGCAGACTAGGTAGCAGGTGACAGGTGCTGTTCTCTTCTCACGATGCTGATATCGAAGACGAGCTAGAGGGTTGCATATTATCTTCTTATATGTACTGGATTTTTCCGCTGTTTTGTATTCTCTGAGAGTTATGTAGTGAGGCTGGATGTATTGACTATGTGGATGCTTGTATTCAACTATTATGGAGTTTTATATGATGTCATTTCATTCTGTAAAGCTTCACTATACATATGTTCTATTGTATTTTGTCCATGCGCTGTGAGTAATACGATAGATCCTGTTGTTTTAATCTTACCTTGACAATCGTCCATGGTCGCCTGGCACACTTTACAGCGCTCTATCTCTAGATTCGGTGTAGGGGTCATGGGCGGTCGTCACACAGCTCTTATCTCCTCTTTCTCCTTCTATCTACTCTACCTTCAAACATTCTCTCCTATTAATATGCAAATGGATCAGTGACAGTTCTCATTGTATAAAATAATGAACAAAGAGCTGAATACCTCAAAATATTGCATACACAAATGAGCCAATAACTATTTATGTTGCTATATCTCACCCTACCTGTCATGTTTATATTGTAATATCTTCTGTATCGATCAAGTTTGTTTATTTATTAATAACCACTCTTGTATGTTACTTTGTTAAACTTGTTCCGATATGTATTTGCAGAGGATGATACTAGCATTCCTACAGATGTCAAAGTGCCAATTCTGCAATCTTTTCATCGGCACATTTATGATCGTGATTGGCATTTCTCATGTATAGTTCTTTCACTTCATCTTGAACTTGGTGACTCTCGAAATCATATAAGCTTATGTATATGTTTGGATATACCTTCACTTGTATTATTTTTATTCGAAATTTTACTGAAATATTAAGTAGTTATGTTATTGATATATCAATGTGGAAAGTGTGGGAGTTAACAGTATGGATATCTTTAACAGCAACATATATGAACAACATCTTTTCCAGTTATTTTTATCAATTTCCACTTTATATCTAGAAACATTTTTAGAAATTTCTATCTGATGTTTTTTATTCTATGCCTTTAATCGATTGAATATTATTCCTGTCTCAGGTGGTACTGAAGATTTCAAAGTCCTGATGGATAAATTCCACTTTGTTTCTACCTCTTTTTTAGAGCTGGGTGAAAGGTTATTCTTTTACTTTGTTAACTGTCAATATTCATAATAAACCAAAGAATAATCATTGGCATCATATGCTATTTCAGTAATATTGATTATCAGCAAAGAGTATTATTATTTTATGAAGTTGTTTCATACTAAACAATTTTTATTTCCATTGCAGATTCTGATTTTGAATATTTCTTCTCTCTTAGTTATTGTTGGAATTTTAAGTGAATTAATTTTGAAAAAAAAATAATGGTAATAAAATTTCCAACGAATGATGTTGTATAACGGTAATATATTTATGTGCTATTATTATTGAGCCGTTGCAAAAATTAATGGTGATAAAATTCGTAATTAATGATGTTGTATAACGGTAATATATTTATGAGCTATTACTATTTGAGCTATTGTAAAAATAAGTGGCAATAAAATTCGTAATGAATGACAATAATTTCAGATCCGTTAATAATCATCTGTTTCAGTAACGCATACAATTTTCATTCTGCATATTTAAATGGTAGATAGACAGACAAAAGGAAAAATACAAGGCAACGGACAATTTTCTTTCTTTTTCTTCTCCCTCTACCATCAAAGCACAATTTTCTTTCTTCTTATTCCTTTGTCATTTCTTTCCTAGCAAAATTCTTCCAAACAATTAAATTAGCAAGTGCTAAATTCAAAACAATTTGCTGTCATACAAATAACAAATCGATCAAATTTTAGAGACAGTTTTATTCTAGAGACAGAGCGATTGATAGCTAGTCTTGCACCTTGGGGCTAAGCCGCAAATCGTCTTAAAGAAAGCGACGAAGTACGCGACTCAGCCATTTAGAGCATTAAGATCCAACAACTTAAGACGTTTTTACCTGCTGCAGATGGCTGCGACCGACGATTTTACTGGAACAGTACTGTCAAACACCAACATGCCCTTCAAATTCGAGGGGCTACACTTCAAAAGACGGAGGCAGAAGATGCAATTTTTCCTGACAATGAAAAAAGTGGTATACTTTCTGACCATTGACAAACCTCCACTGTCTAATCCACCAACCGAAGCAGAGAGCAGGGAGCAGCAATCCTGGATCGAGCATGACTACATTTGTAAAAACTTCATTCTGAATAGCCTCTGATGACCTATAAGACTACTACAACGCATATGACAAATCAGCTAAGGAGATCTGAGAGGCGCTGCAGAAGAAGTATGACATGGATGAAGCTAGAGCAAAGAACTACGCAGTAAGCCGCTACTTCAAATATCAGATGTTCGATGACAGGTCAGTAGAGATGCAGTCTCATGAGCTTCAGAAAATAGCTCATGAGATCGTCTTCGAAGGTATGACCATTGATGAACAGTTCCACGCTGCAGTACTTATTGATAAATTGCCCTCTAGTTGGAAAGAGTTTAAAAATAAGCTTAGATGTAAAACTAAAAAAATTTCACTTGAAAGTTTGAATATTAGCCTCTGAATTGAGGAATCCCGAAAACAGGATATGAAAGATGAAGTGCTTGTTATTTCCAACAACACTAAGAAGGCTACGGTTCTGAAATCGAATCCCAAAAGCTTTAATAATCAAAACCGCAACAAAAATGAAAACCTTTGAAGAAACCATACCGCACCACAGCAAAAACTACCCTTAAAAAATAATTTTGATCAGTTTATTTGTTATAACCGTTACAAACCAGGGCTATGGCACGAAAGTGTCCGAACATGCCTCGTTGCTCCTCAGGCGAACCTAACTAAAGAATAGCAGCTAACTGGTAGGGTTACAGAGATCAACCTTATAGGGGGATCAGAAAGATGACGAGTAGATACTGGCGCTACACGCTATGTCTGCTATGACCGTGCTATGTTCAAAACATATACGGATGCTGAGGACAAAAAAGTGCTTTTGGAAGACTCTCACACCACTACTGTTGTTGGGATTGGAAGCGTTAAGCTAAAGTTTACCTCTGGAAATACTATCGTGATGCACACTCTAGAGATGACAAAGAACTTAGTTTCAGGTTATCTTCTTAATAAGACCGACTTCACTCAAACTATAGGGACTGATTTGTACACCATCACTATGGATGGTATGTTTGTGGTAGGGGTTATGCTACTGAAGACATGTTTAAGTTGAATGTTGAAAGTAATAAAGTATATCCTTTTACTTATATGTTGTGTTCATTTAATACATGACATACTAGACTTTGTCACATTAACAAACGTATAATAAAGAATATGAGTAGCCTAGGATTAATTCCTAGTATGTCTTTAAAAGGTTTTGAAAAATATGATTTTTGTAGTCAAGCCAAAATTACAAAAACTCCGCATACATCTATAATTAGAGAATCTAAAACTTTAAAGTTGATTCATTCTGATATATGTGAACCATATGAAACTTTGACTAGAAATGGACATCGCGATTTTATCACATTTATTGATGACTGCTCTAATTTTACTTATGTGTACCTAATGAAAAATAAAAGCAATGCATTTGAATTAGTTAAATCTTTTATAACTGAAATCGAAAATCAGTTTAGTAAGAAAGTTAAAAGATTACGTAGTGATAGAGGCATTGAATATGAATCTAGTATGTTTATTGAATTTTATAAATCACATGGTATAATACATGAACGAACTGCACCTTACTCATATGAAATGAATGCTAAAGCTGAAAGAAAAAATATAACTGAATTAGATATAACTATTTTACTTAATTCAGGCGCAACATCACATCGGTGGAGGAAAATCTTGTTAACTGTATGTTATGTGTTGAACGGAATTCCTAAATCTAAGAGCAAAGTTTCTTCCTATGAGATTTTGAAAAATCATAGACCAAATGTGTCATATTTTAGAACTTAAGGTTGTTTAGCATATGTTTGTACACATGACCCTAAAAGAATTAAATTAGCAAGTAGAGCATACGAATGTGTATTTATTAACTATGCTATTAATAGCAAAGCATATAGATTTTATGATCTGAATGCACATTTATAATAAATTCTAATGACGCTGATTTTTATGAACTGAAATTTTCTTTTAAATAAAGAAATAGTGGGGGCACATCTAATAATATTATTTCCATAATAAATGAACAAAATGACTCTTTTGAAAACGAACCTAGGAGAACTAAAAGAGTTAGAATTGCCAAAGGTTATGGTTTAGAATTTTATGCTTACACTTTATTGGAGTGCTCCTTAAACCTCCAAGAAGCCTAAGTTTTACTAGATATCGATTTTTGGTAAGGGGCTATAAATGATGAGATGTATTCTCTTATATCCAATAAGATTTGGCACTTTGTTGATTTACCATCTATTTGTAAGACCATAGATTATAAATGGATACTTAAAAAGAAATTAAAATCCGATGGAACGATTGATAAATATAAAGCCTGTCTATTAGCTAAGGGTTTTAAGCAAATAGAAAATATAGACTTTTTTATACATTTTAATTTGTAACTAGAATTATATCTATTCGAATATTAATTTCACTTGCTTTTATTCATGATTTGATAATATACCAAATGAATGTCAAATCTGCATTTTTGAACGATGAATTAGAAGAGGAAATTTATATAGACCAACATGAAGATTTTGTAACACGGGAAAGGATATAAGGTTTACAAGTTAGATAAATCTTTATATGTTTAAAACAAACATCTAAACAATGGCATAATTTTTTTGACAATTTGATCATTTTACATGGTTTCAAAGTTAATAAGAGTGACAAATGTATTTATTATAAATATAAGAACAACATTTGCACTATTATGTGTTAGTATGTATATGATCTACTTATTTTTGGTTCAAACATTCATGATATTAATACGATTAAATCTCTTTAAGTGCCAACCTTGATATAAAAAACCTAGAAAAGCGAGTGTAATCCTTGGTATTAAGATCATTAGGTCTAATAAAAGAATTTCCGTGGATCAATCTCGTTATAATAAGAAAATATTAAAGAAATACAATTACTTTGACTGTAAACTTGCTTGTACACCGTATGATCTAAGTGTAAAACTATTTAAGAACACTGATGAATGTGTAAGACAGGCTGACTATGCGAGCATCATTGGCAGCTTTCGGTATACCATTGATTGTACTGGATTCTACATAGCATATGTCGTGGGATTATTATGTAGGTTTACTAGTAGACCTAGTATTGAGCTTTGACATGCTATTGAAAGGATCATGAGATACCTAAAACGAACCAAGAACTTTAGATTACATCATGGAAAGTTTCCAGCTGTACATGATGGATAGACCGATGCAGACTGGAATACTTTATCCGATGACTCTAAAGCAACCAGCAGCTATATTTTTAACATAGTTGGTGGGGCTTTTTTTTGAAAATCTAAGAAACTGACTATTTTGACTCGGTCCACTATGGAATCTGAGATGATAGCACTAGCAACAACTAGTGAAGAAGCAAATTACTTAAGAAATATGCTAGCTGAGAATCCTTTATGAGAAAACTAATACCAGCTGTGTTGATCCATTGCGAAAGTACCACGGTTATTGCAAAAGTTCAGAACTGTTATTATAACGGTAATAACACAACACTATAAGAGAGTTACTCTCTTGAGATGCCGTTAGAGTGGATCATATTCGTACTGATGAAAATTTGGCAGATCCTTTAAAGAAAAGATTGACTAGAGAGAAAGTCCATAAAACATCCAAAAGGATGAAACTATGCCCTTAGACAGTCACAATGGTAACCCAACCTATATGACTGTAAATCTCAAAAACTAGGTTCAATAGGTAAACACCAAGTAGTGAAGTGATAAGGGCCGTTGCAAAATTTAATAGTAATAAAATTTGTAATGAATGACAATAATTTCAGATCCGTTAACAATTCCTCATTTCAGTAACGCATACAATTTCCACCATGCTTACTTAAATGATAGATAGGCAGAAAGAAAAATATAAGGCAACATACAATATTATTTCTTCTTCTCCCTCTATCATCAACAGACAATTTTCTTTCTTCTTCTTCTCCCTCTGTCATTTCTCTCCCTGTAGAATTCTTCCAAACAATTAAATTAGAAAGTACTAAATTCAGAACGATTTACTGTCGTGCAAACAACAAATCGACCAAATTTTAAAGGCTGTTTTATCCTGAGATGGAGCGGTTGATAGCCAGCCTTCCATCTTGTGGCTAAGTCGTGAATCGTCTTAAAGAAAGCGACGAAGTACGCGACTCAGCCACTCTGCAGTTCACTGTTTCAAATCTCGTCTATCTCACCCGAGACTCGCTCCGGATCTCATTTTCGAATTTAAGCGAGACGAGATTTAGCGAAATGAGACATTAAATTTTGTTCATATCTTATTTCACCCTCATCTCATCCAAAATTTGTTTATATCTTATTTGACACTCATTCCATCCAAATTATAAAGATCTCAAGTAGAATTTGAGATAAATCTCAATAGAAGATATCATTCGAAGATGTTTTTCGTTTACATATTTCTTTAACTTCTTATGTAGGTCCAAAAGAAATTGCATCATAATGATTTTTTTACTAGCTCTCTAATTTTATTTTTTATTTTTTAACGAGTGAGAAAAATAGATGACTTTTTATTTATTTATTATTTTTAATATTTAAATGAGTATAATCCATTTGATCAATACCAAATCAGTCATCTAACCACTTTCTGTGAATCATTCATGTTAATAAGTTTATATTTTTTATACCAATTATCATAAAAAAATTAAAATGTCAATTTTGGACTCTTAACTTACTTTGAGATAGTCCGGTATGGATTTTAAAATCCGTGATGTCAATCCGAGACATACACCCGAGATACACTCATCTCACTCTAGATCTCGTCTGATACGAGATATTGTATATAGAATTCCTAAGCCGAGATACGATCGAAATCCAAGATTTAAAATCTTGGTGCAGTTAAAGCACTTAGCGGTTCTATAGCGGCGGTGGTGCAAAAAGTTATAGCAGGAATAAAGCGGGGATATAGCGGAAAATAGTGGAGGTGCAAAAAGCTTCATTATATATAAAACCAATTATTAAAAGTTAATTTATTCTCATTCTCACATCATCGATCTAGGAAAAAGAAATATTATTTAATCTTATATAACAAAACCGAAGAACATCATGATATATGCAGATAAGATTTGATGACTACGAAAGATTTCTTATTTATATTAAGCACTTATGCCTAATAATTAGGTCTTTAACCTAATTTTGTTGATTTGATTTATAGACAAATCAATTTTTATATATTAATATTGCTAAAACGGGTGCTAGAAAGCTTTAATTTAGCGGGTGTAGCGGAAAAAACGGGGCTAAACCGGATTGACTGTTGAATAGCGCTAAATTGAAATAGCGTAGCGGTCGAAGAGCGCTATGCGCTATAACGGGGATTTGGCGGGACTTTAATGGAGCTTTAGCTGCATAACTCAGCCATTTACAGTAGTCTGAACCAACAGTTACTTGTGCCAATTCTCTTGAGAAATAAGATGTAAAAGAGTTACAAACTTGTATTAATTCTAGCAATGCCTTATATTTGTGCATTTGTCTATTTAGCTACTACCAATTTCTCCCTCAACATTTTTCTTAAGGATAAATTTTGTTTATAAGCCGCAAAAACAAACCTATTTCGACTTTAGGTCTCAATCAAAACTTATTTTTGTAATAAGTTTTGAACGAGGCCTAAAGTTAAAATATGTTTTTTTTCTCGAACCTGTACGTAAAATTTGTCCTTTTCTTAATTGAACATGGTCAATGATCTCATAATTTGACATAACCAAACTGAATTTATACCATGTTTTAAAGCTTAATCAATACCTGCTTAGATTGAAACTGTATACATTACATACTAAACCTACTATGGATATTTTTCATTTACTAAAGGTAGAAAAACTCTCTTTGAACTTTATCTACACATTTCCGTAACCAATTTCGAAAGGGGAAAAATTCTAAAAAAACGTCATTGTTTTTTCTGCGACTGAAGAGTAATTAACGCTAAAAAGTGCACACATTGCGATTAATGTATTTTGGAGATATTATTTTCTTTCTTCTGACTAAAAAAGGAAAACAAAAACAATGCTCCTGCAGAAGTGGGTATACTTTATAATACGAGTGGGTAGGTATGCCGTCAACTAATGTGGTTCTATTTTGTTATTCAGTTACCAAGTGGCAATCGAAGATATTACTAAGAGAATGGGCGCAGGAATGGCTAAATTTATATGCAAGGAGGTCTGTGATTCACAGACAGAACTATTACTATTTATTCATATGTGCTTACAATTTACAAAACGTATTATCAATATATCATGCAGTTATGTTGTGAACTCATTTTCTTCAAAATTTCCATCCACAACCCCCGTGTGCGCGCGCGTGTTATTTTTCTGTTTTAGACAATTAAAAACTAAATTCTTTCAAATAAAGAGGAATATGTAAACACACACCCCCGCCCGCCCACCCATCTTTAATCATAACTGATAATAATTATAACAGAACTTTTTGTTTGGCCCAAGGATTGTGCAATACATCATTTTCAGTTTATTTGCTATGTATCCTCAAATGATTTAATGTTACTAAGTGTAATTTGATTTACAGTTCATTTTATGCATTATATGCAGGGGAGACTGTGGAAGATTATAATGAGTATTGTCACTATGTTGCTGGCCTGGTTGGTTTAGGGCTATCCAAGCTTTTCCATGCTTCTGGTAAGGAAGAACTTGCTTCAGATGCTCTATCCAACTCAATGGGTTTATTTCTTTAGGCACATAGACCAACAATTCAGTTTTAAATTGCTTTACAATTTGCACAGCATAAGCTAATTTTTTTTTTCAAATATAGAAAACAAATATTATACGTGATTATTTAGAAGATATAAATGAGATACCAAATTCGCGTATGTTCTGGCCTCGCCAAATATGGAGCAAATATGCTGATGGACTGGAGGTAATTTCTAAATTCCATTTATTAAATTCCTTATGTAGATTCTATAACAGTTAATTTATTTTCATTGTGAACTTTCATTTTCATGTAACTTGGTCATAATTAATAAAACTAAGCATTTACTTGACTGAAGAAATACTAAGGATCATCGCCATGTTAATTTTTATGTTTTGACTTCACATTCTAAATTGGTGTTTCTAATATAGTGTTGAATTAATTTAGGATTTCAAGTATGAGAGAAATTCGGTGAGAGCGGTGCAGTGCTTGAATGATATGGTTACTGATGCTTTGATTCATGCCGAAGACTGTCTTCTATATATGTCTGCTTTGAAAGACTTTGCCATATTTAGATCATGTGTTATCCCTCAGGTATGAGTGATATTTCTCTCTGCATAATAATATTTTATTTTAATGTCTTTTAGTGCTCAGAATTGGTGCATGGTATTTGGATTTTTGGCATTGATGCATAATAAGAATATTTAAACAGATAACTTTATGATTTTTTTATGGTGATCTGGTTAAAGATAATGTGTGTAGCTTTAAGCTATTTGAAATAGGAAATTGAAAATAGGGCGTATTTGAATATTGCATCGCCTTTGTGAAAATTATAATTTAGTATGCTGATCCATGCCGACAGTTCGACTTTTGGTATGGAATGAATGGAAGAACTGTGTTTTCCCCTTCTATCGCAGTATATATGTCCATACACTACGAGCGCGTTTGCGGCAAAGCAAAATAGACATCCGAAAAAGGTATCTGAAAGGGTAATGAAAGGGGTAAATTTTAGGGAAAAGAGAACGTGCTTTTGTGTTGAAATAGACATCTGAAAGAGGTATTTAAAAGGGTCACTGTTTCAAATCTCGGCCATCTCTCGGCCGAGATCTCGGGAAGAAGTTCTAGCAAAGCAAAACACAAAATTTTGGTGAAAATCTCGTTTTTCATATATCGGTCGAGATCTCGGTATCTCGGACAATATATCGGCCGAGATCAAATTCAGAAATATTGGCTGATATTAAGATTTTTTCGACAACTTTAATTTTGATGAAAAATAAAATTATGTGATAGATAGTATAATTAATATTTATATATACATGTAACCAATCGAAATGAGGGTTTTTGACATCAATAAAAACAATGACGCAAGTCAAACATCTTCGGATGCACATAATTCAAGATATGACCAGTTACTCCAAAACTAATTTCGGGATTTAAACAAATTTGTCCAGCTGCATCCCGATATAATGAGAGTCGCTAGAAATATTTTGAGAAGAACCGGTATCTATTTCGATGAGATTCGAACATTCAACCTGGAGGCCAAAATTTCGTGAGTCATAACTATTTTATTCACTATGTTTCTGTCATATTTGTCATTTGACAAGAGAACTTTATTGTAGAATGAAAAATTATTTAAAGAGAAAGAGAAGAAAAAAAGGGCATTCAAATTTAATATCGATTAAGAGAAATTTGTGAGTAAATCCCTCACTTTATTCCTCTTATCCATGACTGGATGTTATTTTCCTATCATATTTTAATATGATGCATAATGTTATTGTCTGATTGATTTTGAAATTAGAAGATGACCAGATTCATTTAGGTAGAGATTTGATTGTGATTTCATGTTGGTTTGATTTGTTACAGAATTAAGGAATTTGATTGAATTTGGTAAGAGAAGTTCAATTTATAAAAGATATCAATTGTAAATGTTTAGTTTGATTTTGAATCATGAAATAATTCAGATCAATTAGAAGTGGAATTGGACGATTTAGAGTAGAAATAACAATATAGCAAATCAAGTGAAAATTATTATTTTTAAGGTAGTAATTATAAATATTATTATGCATGCAAATTAATTTTAGAGATAATACATACCCTGAGATATTCCCGAAATGAACTTTATGACTTGAGATGTAAATCCGTGATAGACGCCCGAGATGCACTCATGTCGTCCGAGATCTCCCTCTATACAAGATTAGTTCTCAATAATTCCCGAGATGAAACACGACCGAAATCCGAGATTTAAAACCTTGGAAAGGGTAATGAAAAGGGTAAATTTAGGGAACAATAATGTGCTTTTGTGTTTTAAAAGAGGAATGAACGGTACTTGAAAGAGATATTTAATTACTTTGTTATAAAAATTATTGTTATTATAGTCTTGTTTTCTAAATGGATTTGAATTTGATGTGGTGAATTGAATTTAAATTGATACTAAACTATAAATTAATGTGAATATTTGCCAAATCTATGATTAATATTATTTTATGTATGTTTATTTATGTGATATGATTTTTTTTTTCCTATAAAAATTTGAAAGGAAATGATATTTCTTTAGAAAATGTTTGTCACCAAGGAATGTGATGCCAACTCCCTAGGTGAGGGAGTGGGGACAACGCTTATGCGATGATATATGTCATTAGTGCAAGTTCTTTTACTGAAACTTGCTAGGATGACCAAAACCGTTTCTGTTATTTCACGCAATAAGGTAGGAAAAACGGAAACACTATTTTGGAATTCACGGGAGGAGCTCACATATTATCTTTTAGCCACACTATTTAACATGAATTCTTTCATGTAAAGTAGCATCTTTGTTTATAATTTTTACATAAAAATTATATTTACACATTATGAATATTTTTAATTTTTCTATGATATCAGTATATTATTACTAATATTATTTCGGTCTTACAAAATTATTTTTATTAGTCCTACTTTTTATTATTCCAAGAAATAATTACTTTCATAAATTATAAATATTTACAAATATTTCTTATCAAATATAATAATAATGATTGTTTATGAAATCAATTATTAAATTACCGTTGGCGTCCAACACATTTGACCAAATTTTCCACGCGGATGGAACAAATCAAATTGGTGGGGGCAACCGTTCCCACATTCAACGCGTCTAACGTAGGAACTGGTTTCCATTTGACTGTAAACGCACCCTAATTGACCTTTACATTAAAGTGATATTTCCACGAATGAGAATCTTGTTTTTATATAATTAATGATTGACAATTCTCTTTTGTGTTAGATAATGGCAACTGCAACGCTAGCCTTGTGCTACAATAATCTTGAGGTATTCAAAGGAGTAGTAAAAACACGCCGTGGTAAGAGTACATTTCATCTATGCAACTCGTTCTTTTGTGCTTGCTTTTATTCTGAAGTGAACACATCTCTTCACCTAGTCCTTTTCCAGGACTGATAGCCATCCTTTTCCAGGACTTACTGCAAAGATAGTTGATCAGACAAGGACAATGTCAGACGTCTATGGTGCTTTTTATGAATTCTCTTCATCCTTGAAGTCAAAGGTATTGTTCCATGACAAATATTATCATAAGTAACTCTATTTAGGATACATTCTGGATCTTTGTTTAATTATTTTGAACTTGGGATTAAAAGTTTACCAATTTTTTTTGCATCGGTCATATTCTCTTCACCTAGTCCATCGCCACTTTTTTTATACACCTGTACCATATTCTACAATAGTGTGGAAACTCCCTCTTTTTATGTCTACCTGTACTTGATAACTAACATAGAAAGATGGGGCAATTTTTGATTATTCATCTACAACTATAATGCTTCATTATCTTTAAGAAAACAGTAGAGTATAATAATTGTTTCTACAAGAAGAAAAACTTTGTAGATCATAGAATCTCAAACCTTTATTTTGTAAATAAAATCCATTCCCAATTTATAGTAAAAAGAATTCCTTCCATGAAGACAACATGGTAAGCTTTAAAATATTTTTCTTAACTTAAACATGGCTTGTATTTTTATTTCAGAGTTGATTAATAATAGGACTTACATTGCACTTTATTTTCTATGATAAAGTTACCCTGGTTGGTTTTTTGCTACGTTTTGAAGAGGTGACAACTTTTGTGGTATAAATAGAATAAAACATTTCTTATTTGATTCAGCATGTTGTCTAGGACCATTAGGTGGTAACACTCTGGAATGTGAATCTAGAGGGCTTGGATTCATATTTTTTGAAGTCATTTCAAAAAAATTTAAGACAGGAAACTTTTAAAATCTTTCAATCATACTTTTATAACACTTGTCCCAAAAATAAATAATCCTAATGGAATGGAAGATTATAGACCAATCTCATGTTGCAACTTTATTTATAAAATTTTCTCTACTATTCTTTGCAACAAAATTAAATTGTTTTTAAAAAATTTAATCTCAGAAAACCAATGTGCTTTTATTCCTGGGAGGCTTATTACTGAAAACACTTTGCTTGCACATGAACTAATTAGAATTTTTAATATGAAAAGCAAAAGTGTCATGTGCATCAAAATTGATTTACACAAAGCTTTTGATAAAATAAATAGAAATTTCATAATTCATATGATGAGTATTATGGGTTTTAATAAAAAAAATTGTGATCTTATCAAAGAATGTATTAGCAATGTAACATACTCTGTGATGATTAATGGCTCCTCTACAGGTTATATTCATAGCAATAGAGGAATTAGACAAGGGGATCCCCTTTCTTCTTATCTATTTACTATTGTGATGGAATATTTCACAATCCTAATTGATTCTGAACAAAGCAAGGGAAATATAAAAGCCATAAATAAAGTCAAACCATCTATTACTCATCTTTTATATGCTGATGACTTGCTTTTATTTGTCAATGTAGATACGAATAATGCTAGTTCTATTGCTAAAATCTTTAAAAAGCTTGAATTATTTGCTGGGCTAAAAGTTAATGAATGCAAAAGTAAAATCTATTTTAGCAAAGGATGCAAATACAAGAAAGAAATTTTAAACATTCTTAATTTTAATGAAGGAAATTTGCCAGTCAAGTACTTAGGCCTGCCTCTGAGATAGGGACTGCTCAAGGTTATATGAGATTATTCAAAGTAAACTAGAAGGATGGTCTAGCAAATTACTATCTCTAGCTGGTAGACTAGAACTCACCCATACTGTCATCACTGCTATTATTTATATTGGATACAGGCTCATAATATACCAGTCCAGACAATTTGCAAAATTGAAAAAATGTGTGCTAACTTTATATGGCAAGGCAAATAGCACAAAATTGCTTGGGATAAAGTATGCATGACTAAAAATGCTGGTGGTCTAGGAATTAGAAACATTAGAGATTTGAGAGAAGCAGCAAAATACAAGTTATTTTGGAAATTTTTAGATGGTAAATCTCTCTGGGCTAGATGGATGAGAGATAAATACCTTAAAAACAAAAACTTCTGGACCATTAAAGCTAGAAACTATCATTCTTATACTTGGAAAAATATTTTAAAATGCAGGGATAATGGCAAAAAGCTTATAGAAAGAAAGTTTAAAGATGGCAGTTCTACTAGCTTATGGTTTGACCCCTGGATATTTGGAAAATCTCTTATTGATCTGCTTGGTTGGAATAACTTATTTCTACTTGGTGGTGCTAATGATAAAGTGCAGAGCATTATTTATAATCAGAACTGGAATGTAAACACACATCAAGCTGCTACTATATTCAGAACTACTATTGGAAAAGTGACAATTGATAGTAATCTTCAAAGAGACACTTGGATTTGGAAGCTTTGTACAAAAGATGCTTTCTCCTTTAAAAAAAGTGTGGAATTTTGTGAAAGGTGAAGAAACTGAAGTTTATTGGAGTAAAGTTATTTGGTGCAAATCAAACTACCCAAAAATGTCTCATTGTTCCTATTTTGCCATACTTAATAGACTTCCCACATTAGAAAGATGTGCAAAATGGTATAAGAATGCTGATAAAAACTTTCTTTTATGCAAAAATGGAGTGGAAAATGCAGATCATCTCTTCTTTGATTGTGCCTTTTCAAAACATATTTGGTTTATTGCAAAAAATGCTCTGGGTTTTAATCAGCATCAACCAATACAAAGCATAAGTGAAAGCATCAAATACATTCAACACTGCTTCAAACCCAAGTCAACAGAGTTTAAAAGAGCTTCAATTATGCTAACTACTGTCATTTACCATATTTGGAAAGAAAGAAACCGAAGACTTCACCACAAAAAAAAGATTGGCATGGAGCTCAAGCACTTAGATATGTGTCGCATGGATAAGAAGGATCTGAGACCTCCTTGAGACTTGGAGTTTTGAGATCTGCATATTTTTTCCATTTCCGAGCTTTTCGGCAGTTCGCCATTTCTGTTTTGATGGAGGTGCATTTGGCATCGCGATATTAGGGTTAGATGTTATGTAATGACTTCGGGTTTGGTACTTATTACCCGATATACTCTGTACACTTGGGCTGGGCTCTTTTATCAATTTTCAAAAAAAAAGAGCACATTTTTTTATATTAAGAAAAGAAAATGAAATCGAAGATGATCTCAGTTATCCATTTTATACTATTAATACCGTCGAGTTGATATAGTAATGGCCAATGACGTACATGCAATTCTTAGCAGCAAAAATAAAAAATAAAAAATAAAAAATAACACTAATTAATTGGATACTTACTAACCCACTGGCATGCACACATTTTCACTCATGTACACACACATGAATGCATCTATTTGGCGGACAGACGATACCCTAAAAAGAAAAATTAACATTAGAACAATGTATCATTAAGATGGTATGCTTATAAGTAAGTTATAAAACATGTATGAATATGTTTGCGAAGTGAGTAGAGCTGACAAAATGACAGAAAAGTGGAGCTGGAGTAAGAAATGAAGTATGAAGAGGTATAAAGGAGCCGTTGTTGATAACATACTCAATACCGTATATTATGATAATATGGGCAACAGGTGTGTTATGGCCCAATAGCCCAAATGAACTGTAACACTTGGATTTATATATTTCGACTTGTATCAGAGATTGAAGTATTATGTATAGCAAAAATCATTCAAACAATTGATACAAAATCTTCTTTCTTTCAATAACAATAACTTTTTAAATCATCCATCAATTCTTTCTTGGTATCAGAATCATACAAAGCTTAACAGCATTCAATCCTCATAAGAAAAAGGCTAAAAAACTGATCATCCATCAGAGAAACTTCATCACTTGGAGATCAATTTACCCATCAGACACAAAATCAAAATCATCACTTGGGCAGTAGAGAATTTGTCTCAAGAAACTGCTGTCACGCCAAGGAAATCATTGGCTGCAACAAGTCTCTAATTCAGAGCAAATTAAAACTTAAAAAATCAGAAAACAATCAAAAATTAAGAAAATCATCAAATCAGGAATGGAGTAAGTGTCATACCAGAAGCCTATCAGAGTCATTTCATCATTTAGACTGGGTTGGAACATACTTGGTCACTGCAGAGAAGAATTTCTTGCTTTTAATAGTGAATTCTGATTTTACAAGTTTATTCTTAATTCAAGAAGTGTCATCATGGCTGAAGGTAGCTCAGCAACTTCTAACGGTGCATCACATCCATCCCAACAAACTTCTGCAATAGCAGAAAATCTCATTAAAATCGTTATCAGTCCTCAAACACAGCTCATCACAGCACAGCTGGAAGAAGATAATTATCTTCTTTGGAAAGTTCAAGTTGAAACTGCAGCCAAAGGATATGGCCTTGAAAGATTCATTCTTGATACAGTTGTCATTCCACCTAGGTTTGTTACTGATCAAGGAAACAAAACTGTGAGTAATGAAGAATTTGTAAAGTATCAAAAACAAGATGGTTTGATAAGTTCTTGGTTGTTGTCATCAATAAGTGTAAAACTATTGCCACAAGTAATAGGATGCAAGACTGCAAATGACATTTGGACAACAGTTAAGAGGATATTCAATACACAATCTGCAGCTAAGGTCATGCATTACAAAAGACAACTACAGAATGTAAGAAAAGACAATCATCCAATAAGAGAATATCTAGCAAAGATCAAGACTACATGTGATTTACTTGAAGCAACATCCCATAAAGTCTCAAATATTGAGCAAGTACTAACAATCTTGAGTGGTTTAAGTGATGAATATGAAGCTGTTGTAGCAGTCATATCATCACAAGAAACTTTACCATCTCTAGAATATATTCACTCTATTCTCCTAGCACATAAACGAAGACTTGATTTCAAGAAACCTCTTGATACTGACATGTCAATCAATTGCAGCAAGCAATAATACCAAAAATCAGAACTATAGTAGGACAGATCAGCAATACTAGAGAGGAAATCAATCAGTCAGGGGTAGAGGTAGAGGTAGAGAGAGGTGGAGTGGAGGCAATAAACTAAAATGTCAAATATGTGGGAGAATGGGTCATGCTGCTCCAAAGTGCTATTTCAGGTTTAATGCAAATTATGTACCAAGACAAGGTTCAAATAATTAAAAAAAAGGTAATTACAGTGCAAACTTGGCACAAGTGCAACAAGAATCAAACAATCAATCTAATGGCAACAAGAATCAGCACTTGGATGAAATCACTAAGCCTGAACATATTCATGATGAAGCATGGTACCCAGATTCAGGAGTAACCAATCACTTGACAAACAATCTTGACAACTTAAATCTGGACATCAAAAAATACAGAGGTAAACGGTCCATTTTCATGGGAAATGGTAAGTCTATTAAGATCACACACACTAGTAATGCCTACATCAAAGGTGAAAGACAACTATATCTTAATAATTTATTGAGAGTACCAAGAATAAAGAAAAATCTTATGAGTGTTTCTCAATTTGCACACGACGATAATGTTTACTTTGAATTTTATCCAAAGTATTGCTTAGTTAAAGACATACTAACTAAAAAAAATACTTTTACAGGGTGATGGAGTGAATGGCCTTTACAAGTTTACTTTAATTAATTGGAGAAATCCTATAAAGAAAGTAAAGAGTTGTAACAATACTATAATGTCATCAACTGAAAGTGACAAAAATATCTTTGATCTTTGGCATTATAAATTAGATCATCCTAATGCAAGTGTTGTGAAACAAGTTCTTATAGAAAATAAATTTTCTTTTGATAATTTTACATTACCACATGTTTGCACTTATTGTCAAATGGGCAAAAGCCATAAACTGGCTTTTGCAGATTCTTCAACTGAGTACAAGATGTCTTTAAAATTGGTTGCAACTGATCTCTGGGGTCCTACATCCATTAGTTCAAACTATGGCTATAAGTACTATATATCATTTGTTGATGCACATACTAGACACACATGGATATATTTTCTAAGGCAGAAGTCTACAATGCTGTTATATATTTTATAACACAAGCAGACAAGCAAACAAATCACAAAGTTAAAATCATTCAAAGTGATGGTGGTGCTGAATACAAATCACTTGGTAAGTTTTTCTTAGACAATGGTACAATCCATAGAACAACATATCCATATGATAACTGATCAGGGCAGCAATTCAGCATCATCACATACTGAATTACAAGTTAGAACATGTCATCATATGATAACTAGATCAAAGAGTGGAATATTTAAGCCAAAAATCTATACCGCAATATCAGGCATAGATGAGCCTGAAACATTTGAGCAAGCTCTTAAAGATAAAAACTAAAAAGCAGCAATGGATGAAGAGTACTGGGCACTTATGAAAAATAAAACATGGAATCTAGTATATCCACCAGCAAATAAGAACATAATAGGGTGCAAATGGACATACAAATTGAAGAAAAATCCAGATGGAACAGTGTCAAGATATAAAGCAAGACTTGTTGCTAAGGGATATACTCAACAATATGGATTTGACTTCGTGAAACATTTTCACCAGTGGTGAAACTAACAACTATTAGGATTGTTCTCACAATTGCATTGAACAAAAACTGGAATATAAGACAATTAGATGTTGATAATGCTTTTCTGAGTGGTATATTGTAGGAAGAAATTTATATGGAGTAGCCACAGGGTTACAAGCAAGATATACATTATGTGTGTAAGCTAAATAAAGCTATATATGGACTGAAACAGGCACCAAGAGTATGGTTTGATAGACCGAAAGCCACTTTGATTAATTTAGGCTATCGGTCCATCAAATCAGATAACTCGTTATTTATCAAAATCAATAGCAATCATTATTTATCAAAATCAATAGCAATTCTATCATTTATATTCTAATATATGTTGATGATCTAATTATAACATGTGATGATGAAGATGAGATCAGCAACATCATGCAGTATCTTAACAAACAATTTTCAATTAAGGATCTTGGCAACTTGAATAATTTTTGGGTATAAAAGTAAAATGAAAACCAGATTCAGAAATAATGTTGAGCCAAAAGAAATACATCAAAGAGTTACTAATCAAGTCAAAGATGGATGAAGCTAAAGCACAACCAACACCCATGATCAGTCATCGGCAACTTTTCAAAAAACAGGGGAGAACCAATATTAAATATTAGGCAATATAAAAGTATTGTAGGAGCTCTACAATACACTACTATAACTAGACCAGATATCTTATTCAGTGTTAATAAGGTATTACAATTCATGTAGGAACCTCATGATGAACATTGGAAAGCTGTTAAAAAAATTCTGAGGTATCTCAAAGGGACTGCAAGCTATGGACTTACTCTAAAGAAATGCAACAATCTAAACATCACAGCATATACAGATGCAGACTGGGCAACAGATATAGATGACAAAAAATTAGTAACTGGTTACTACATTTACATTGGAGACAATCCGGTATCATGGTGTTCAAAGAAACAAACAACCATCTCCAGATCCAGCACTGAAGTTGAATATAGAAGTGTGGCCATTGCAACTGCAGAAATAATTTGGATACAGTCATTACTAAGAGTATTAAAGATCAAAATAGAAACCAAAACAATATTATGGTGTGACAACCAGAGTACATTGTATATGACAACAAATCCAGTACTACATTAAAAACAAAACATATCGAGATCGATCTATACTTTGTACACGAGCAAATTCAAAAAGTAAAATTACAAGTAAGTCACGTACCTTCCACTTACCAACGAGCAGATATTCTTACCAAAGCATTGTCAGCAAGAAATTTTCTGAGATTTGGAACAGAGCTAAAAGTGGAACAAGGCGAAGACAAGCAGATCTGACATTCAAAGAGAAATTAAAGTTTAACTCTAATAGCTTCAAAGATCAATGAAGTAATTTCAGTTAATCTAAGCGTATAAACGTTCCAAAGTGATTAATGAAGAGATTGAAGAAGAGAAATATAAATCAATCGCATTGCGACCGAAGCCCCAATTCAATTTGAGAAACTCTAACCCTAATATCTGTTTGAGGGAGGGAGTAAGAAATGAAGTATGAAAAGGTATAAAGGATCCGCTGTTGATAATATACTTAATATCGTATATTATGATAATATGGGTAACGAGTGTGTTATGGCCCAATAGCCCGAATGAACTGTAACACTTGTATTTATATATTTTGACTTGTATCGGAGAATTGAAGTATTATGTACAACAAAAATCATTCAAACAATTAATACAAAATCTTCTTTTTTTCAATAACAGTAAACTTCTTAAATCATCCATCAATTCTTTCTGCTGGAAAGGGGGAAAGTAAACCAGTAGAGTATTGTGTTTGTATGCACTTGAGTGGAGTTAAGAAAAAGGATCATAACAAACTTGATTAGCTTAACGTTATGTAGCGGTTAATTTAATGCTATTATTATAATTTTAGACTATAAACAAATGTAATGGTGCTAAATGTTGAATGAGTCATGATCAATTCAGTACAATAACAAAACTAATATTTCAGATCAATGAGAGCGATCCAAATGCTGTCCTTACTCATAAACGCATCGATGCAATACATAAGGCTTGTATTTCCTCTGGAAAACTAAACAAAATGTATGTCCTTATTTTTATCTCATTACTTCAATCTTGCTTGCACATTTACTTCTTCTACAAAGCTGTAACTCCCTTATTTTCTCCATAATAATGTATTTTAGGAGTCGCCGTATTTATAAGAGTCAAGTTCGAAGCTCTTCAACGATGGTGAATAAAGAAACATAAAATTTCCATATTTGCTTTAATGGTTTAATAACTACAATGTTTGTCTAATCTTTGTTCAATGCACTTCCTTTTTACAGATCATGATATTGGTCGCCCTTTTGGCTATCATTGTTGCTTTGCTTTTCAAGAAGTAATGTCGGACACACACACACATACATACATGTGTGTGTACATATATATGTGTATATGTGTGTGTATTTGTTCGCGTGATATGATTGGTAAAATATGTAAGTATATCAATGTTAATATGTACACTAAGGGAGATCGAGTTTGCATTAAGTTCTATTTGAGGGAAAAAAACAACGCCCCAGCGGCTTTAATATGTAGATCATGATAATATATATTTTTTGATATATATTTTTTCTATATTTCGATTCATTCAATTTGTTATTTATCTGTATGTCAGTGAGACATGATATGTTATAACTGTGATGTTATGCTTTGTTCTTTATTTATTAATATTATGTCTTGATGCGAAGAACATGTAGCTTAAGTTAATAGTTTTATTTATTTATTTATTAATCACAAAATTTTGATGTATGTTTATCACTATGAAATATCATTTTGGCTTTTAATTTATACCTCAGTACAACTCTGGCTCAAATGGACATAGGCTCTGTGAAATATTAGCTGTAATTGCAATGTAATTTTTGAAAATTTGAGTTTTTTTATTAAGAAAAAGCAGCACAGTTGCTGTGAAGAATCAGAGAGATCAAATATCACTTTCTGTCTTGTTTCTGTGGATTTGAGGTGAGTTGTAAATTATATCAGATGAAGAATTATATATATGTTGGTGGGGGTTGTTCCTTGAATTTGTTGGTAATCATGAGTTCATTAAACTTATACAAACTCATATTTCTAAACTATAAGTAAGCTTGTAAACGGATAAATTAAAAATAAAAAATTCATTTGAAATCGTATCCAAAAAAGGAGAAATATGGAATGTAGATTGGAAACATCCACATTTAAAAATTATCCGTTCGGTTTCCGTCAAGATTACAACTGTATTATTTGTATTTTATTATTTAAATATAATGTATGATAATAAATAGTACCAAAAACAAATAAATACGATGATAATAAATAGTTTTGAGCAGTTAATATGCATTAAATGGATATAATATAAACTATCAACTTAATAAAACAATAAATATCGTTGTTCATTATACTAAAATATACATATAATATAAACTATAGTCTTGACAAAGACGGAACCGAAAATTTTTGGTTGCAAAAGCATTCTTATCTGAAGATACTTGGTCTGTTTCGCATCTGGTGAAATTTGTAGATTTAATTTTTTTTCTTTTATTTGGATTAGTGTGCCTATGAAGTTTATTGAGTTTCACTAGATCCAACCTTGTTTTTTTTTTATAAAATCATATTTTATTAATATTATCTCGTTCTTATTAGTTAAATATATGTTAATTAAATGTGAAATTTGAATGGGTATGAATATATCAAATGCATATTTCAAAATGTGTGACAAATATGTGAAACATACAATGTGGTAATTGTTTAGTGTTTAAGGATGAGAACAAATAGGAAATTAGATATGAATATAATTACATCAAGATCTAAAAAAAAGACAAATATGACATCGTTGATTGATCTTAACTTTCCTTTCTTGCAAACATTTAATTGATACCACATCTAATCAATTTACATGGGAGATGTATTATAATCTATGTAGTTAAAGCCCGCTAAATCTCTGTTATAGTGCATAGTGCTCTTCGACCACTATGTTTTTTCAATATAGTGCTATTAAATAGTAGATCCGCTTTAAGCTCCGCTTTAAGCTCCGCTAATTTCCGCTACACCCGCTAAATCAAGGCTTTTGCACCCACTTAACAATATTAATATAAAAAGAAAGTTTGACTAATTTTCTTTTGAACTAAATCAATAAAATTAGGGTAAAGACTTAAATTTTAAGGCATAAGTGCTCAATATAAGTTAGAAACATATTGTAGTCACCAAATCTATGTTAGTCCTTGAGATGATGGTTTTGATGACAACAACCTTAGAATAAGATTATAAAATATAAATACTAAAAATATAGTTTAGATATATATATATATATATGTATATGTAGGATTTAACCATGCAGGTACCAAGAATGAAGACTGTACAGTATAGAGATTCAAGATATCAAGATTGAAGACTCATGAGTATCAAGAATACCAAGATTATCAAGAGTTCAAGATTTCAAGATAAGTATTGAGTCTAGAATTATGTTAAAACTTCACAATAGCACTGAAATCTTCACTCCATTTTTCTTTTGGGATGGAACCCATTTCTACCTTTTTAGTGGCTTACAAACCCACGACAAGTAACTTACAAACCTACGACAAGTGGCTTACAAACCCACGAACATCCTGGTTTTGTACAAGTTCTCGATTCCTGATGTGATGAGATATTCTACAGGAAGAAGTTTGCAAAACTACTTCAAAATGATTTTCAAAACTACTTTAGAATAATTTCAAAACTTGTAACAACCCGCATATCTATCGATTCTATATTTAAATATTTTATTTAAATATTTTATCGTTAGTCGGATGTTAGTCCAAAAAGCTACTTTTTGCATACGGTCAAATTAGGACTCGAGACCACCCCCATTGAGTTCAAAATGACGTTTGCGATCTTTTTGAGTGTAAACTTCGATATGTTTGGAGATAGTGAAATTTTCAACACTTTTTCCCGCCTTTGACTTTGGTTTGGACTGCACCCCTTTAGTTCAGCCCAACCATCTTCTTCACTCTATCAAAACACTTCAAGCTTTGTCAAAAATGGTGGTGGGAAGTGGAAATTAAAACTCCAAACACAAATTCTATTGCAAATCCGAGATTCAACATCAAATTCACGTGAAGACCATTGATTCAAGCTTGTTGGTGTTCTTGCTTTGCTCTCAAATCTCCACCTTCATCAAATTCCGTGAAAAGGTGAGATTTTTGATCTCACATCTTGCCTATATCTATCTTGGACTGTTGGGAATGATTCCCTATCACTCTAGCATCAACATTTGCATTTGGTTTGGATTGGATTGGCGAAAAACTCCAAAATTTAGTGATTTTGGTGAAAAACTGCTACTAGGTCGTTCTGGCCATTTTTAGCTCGTTCGGAGTTAGGTCGCGCGTCCTTAAGTCGTAGGTCGTATTCGTCCTTAAGTCGTAGGTCGAAACAGCTTTAAGTCTTAGGTCGTTGCCGACCTAAAATTCCAAGGCAAACCACTAAGTCGCTCGAATTTTGTTAAGTCTTAGGTCGTTGCCGACCTAAAATCCCCAGGCAAAACGTTAGGTCGTTGCCGACCTATAATCTCCAAGCAAAACGTTAGGTCGTTGCCGACCTATAATCCCCCAGGCAAACTTTAGGTCGCTCGCACTGGCTTATCTCGTAGGTCGTCTCCGACCTAAGCTTCTTTTCCATAAGTCGTTCGCGAGTCAAATGTTAGGTCGTCTCCGACCTAACGCCCTCGTCACCTTAGGTCGTAGCTCGTAAGTCGCTCGACCCTGCTAAGTCTTTAAGTCGCTCGAGTTAGGTCGGCCAGTATATCTCGTAGGTCGTCTCCGACTTATCCTCCAGTTAAGTCATTCGACCCTCTAGGTCGTTCGAGTTAGGTCGTTGGACCATTTACCTTAGGTCGCTTGACCTTAAGTCGTAGGTCGTCTCCGACCTATGCCCCACTAAGTCGCATCCCACTTAGGTCGCATGACTCTATAAGTCGTAGGTCGTCGCCGACCTTACACTTGGTCTTTTTAGTTCGCGATTTCCTTAGGTCGTATGACCTATTTTTCCTTAGGTCGCTGGACCGCTTGCCTTCACTAGGTCGAACCCCGTATTACTCTGCGTAGGCAATCTCTTCTGAAAAACATTTATCAGAATTTCTACTTTGATGGTTTTGGGATTGACTTCTTTGGACTTTACTCACGTCTTTGAACGTGAATTGATTTGTTCTACAATCGTTTTATGACTTGTCACTTTAAAGATATATGAAGGTTTCAATACTAATAGTAAATATCAAAACTCTTTCATCAAAGCGATTTCAACACTATTTTAAATATCAAAAGTTCGTTTTCTCAAACCGATTTTCAATCTACTAGTATATACAAGCCTTTACTTCACTCGAACGAGAAATTGACTTAAACGACTTAGTAAAACGGGTGGTATGAAACGCTTGCGTTCACTTCGTCGGTTAGCTCTTGGACTTGTTCGATTGAACCCTTTTCGTGACAATTTCCTAGTGAAGATTTACAACTTGTTCGTAAATATTTAAGTTAAGCAAGTGGTTATGGGACATGAAGCTAAACTCATATATTTACTAGCTTGGTGTGATTGACACTTCTCGCTGATCATGATGATCATTTTATGATTTAGACTAGCAATTGTGCGATGTCTCTTTGTTTGCAAGGTAAGACTAGACCGCAGTAGTGTGATTCCGACTCACACACATCTCTTTGTCCGCAAGGTTAGTCTAGGCCGCAGTAGTGTGATTCCGACTCACACATATCTTTTTGTTTGCGAGGTTAGGCTAGACACCACTTGTGTGATTCCATTCACACATACCTTTTTGCTTTTTGGTTAGCCTAGGCCTCAATCAGTGTGATTCCGACTCACACATATGGGGTAGCTCCCCATGGTCTTCGGACCATCATGTGATAGGCCTCTTTCTCTTTTTTATGATTTCTGGATTTCTTGTTTGATTTCTGGATTTTTATGTCATTGACTTGTTATGAGTACAAGTTTAGGGTATGATGCCCTCTTTGGATCTTTGAGAAGATTCTCGTGATATTGATCATTTCTCATCGGTTGATCTCCTGTTGATCATCATTTTCACACTTATAGTAGTATGTCAGTATGGATATTCTATGTTTATGCCATGTCTTTTATTATATATCATGTCATCTGATATTTATAGTTAGACTGATCCGTTTATTATTTTCTTAAATAATACTCGGGTCAGACCGAGATGTTACAGGTGCTTCTGCTTGACTTCCTTCCGGGATTTGCTACTCGGACTTTTGGCTGACTATTTAGTTTAGCAGTTTTTTGTTGTATACACTTGAGATATGGACTCATAGTTGTATTCTTTTGGTATAGCACGTGTTGCTATTCTTTTGTATTATTGTGGAACTTTTTGACCACTACTCTGATGTACACTTTCATGTGTTAGTTATATATTCATATCTTCTTCCGCCTTTGTGATATGGATGTCTGTGACTGCTATGTGTTATGTTTATTTCTATTTTTGTTTCCGAAGATTATTTTATAGCCACCATGTGATAATCAATTACATGGATGGTCGCTCCTCAACAGCCTTATTCTCCGCGCTAGTTGACAGCACTACATCGTAGTGTCCTTGGCTAGCGTGGGTATTGAGGTGGGGCGTCACAAAACTGCTTTTCAAAATGTTTTAGCCTTAAAAATTATCTTTTCAAATGATTTTCAAAAAGATGTTTTAGCCTTAAATATTCTTTGTTTTTGTTAAACTCTTGTTTTTAAACTTCGTTTGTTTTAAAACTATCTTTTAATTATAATATATTTACATAGATTTAAATATAAAATTATAGTAAAATTTTATATATATTATTCTCTATATTTATCTATGTATTTTATCTATAGTCAAGTATATTAATAAAGTTTAAAATAGTTTTAATATAAGATAAAGGTTATTTTCAAAGAAAAACAAAATATCAAAATTTCCTTTGGGATGTCGACATGCCCTAGTACCCATGTCGACATAGTGACAGTTAGATTCAAAAGTTTGAATTTCAAAAGAAGTGTCTATTCGCCATAACCTTTCACGAATGGACATGGCTGTTGTTCTTCTATAAATAGGGGTTAGTTTCAACGAATTTATGATCAGATTTTCTGGTTTTCACTTCTCTTCTTCTTCCACATTTTCTTACTCAAAATCTTATCATCACTCTGCCGAAATCAACATTAAATCTAACTAGATCATCTCTGGTTTGATTCTCTATCACTATCTCAACAAGATCCCAGTGCTATTCAGAGTTATAGGCTTCTTTGTAATCTATCTAGCGAGAAAAGGTGTGATTGTAGCCTTGGAAATCAATCAAGCGAGAAAAGGTGTGATTGTAGCCTTGGAAATCAATTGGGTGAACTTGTTGCCCTGGAAATCAAGTATCTCTACCAAGAGGATTGTGATTCTGGAGGGTGTACCTCGTAGCCTTGAAACCGAGGATTGTAATTGTTGAATTGCTTTTGAAAGGAAATTCGTACTTAGTTGTGCGGAACTGGATGTAGGGTAACTCCGAACCAGTATAAAATCCGGTGTGTTCTTTCCTTTACTGCATTTACTTTTTCCTGCATCTGTGTTTGATTCTGTGATTATATCTATGTCTGAATATTGCATACATTTGTATACAAATCAACAATAACTCAAAAAGATTTAGTAATTTCTTATAAACACTATTCACCCCCCTCTAGTGTTCATTCTAGCCTTAAGATCCATATTTCGCATTCCTTACAATCTAGACAGCATAAATCATGATATTTTTCGATTTTGTTATATAACATTAAACAATATTTCTTTTTCCTATACAAATAACGTGAAAATGAGAAACTTTAAATATTTGGTTCCATATGTAATGAATCTTTTTACACCTTTGCCATTTTCCGCTATATCCCGCTTTATCCCCGCTATAATTTTTTTCACATCTAGCGCTATGGAACCATTACGTGCTTTAACTGCACAGATTACAATAATATGTTTACAATGACAAAAGCAAAAAATAATAACATGATCAATATACACACATGTAAATATTAGGATTTTTATCTATCATGTATATATTCGCTATTTATGTATACATATATCATTGCCTCAATTCAAGAAGTTTAATAAAATTAAATAAAACCTTATATTTTAAAAACACATGTTTTTAACAATATAAAATGTGAATATAAACATTTAAAACACACATGCATGCATATATCTATATATACACAATGATTAAGCCAAAATAATTTCCAATAGATTCCAAAACAAACATTCATATTACATTAAAACTTTATGATGTATTTCCAAAAACACACATGCATACACACAAACACACATATACACATACGGACACGCACATATGTGTGCGCGCGCACACACACATATATCCTAGAAATAAAATTTTATTTTTTTAAACAACCAAAACTGCATACATCAAATCAAACAAGGTATCAATAATCTCTATATTATAGGATTTGTTAAAAAAAATCAAACATAAACAATTTAAAACATATTATTATGGATAATTTTAAAACATAGATTCATAACCCATAATATTGTTTTATAGATATATAAATCTTGGTTTTAATTTATCAAGGTTAAACAAATTAAATAATGGTAGTAAGCGATCTAATAGAATTGTATTGTGTTCTGCAATGATAAAGAAATTTCAGAACAAGAGGAGTTGAGTTGTGCGTTTACAGATTATTATTAGCCTATTATAGGCTATTGTAAGGAGGAAAGAGTACAAGTTGATTGGAAAGTATTATATCCTAATGCTATGGATTTATCATCATCAGATTCTCCTTTTACTGTAGAGGAAGTTGAGGGTGCTCTAAATGAAATGCCTAGAGATAAAGCATAGGGACCGGATGGATGTAATACCCCAAAATTTTGTGAAGAATCATTTTTGTAAAATGATTTAATTTTTGAAATATTTAGATTTAAATATGGTGAAATTTTTGGAATAAATAGTGTGCAAGTATATGTGTGCACGTGCACACTGAAATGGCACAAGGAAGAACTCCAGATTTCTTGGATTTAAAACAAGAATTAAAAAGCAATACAAACATGATTTTGCAACATGGATATTTGATTTCTGGAATTATATGGATCATCTTAGAAAATAAGAAAAGTAAGTTTTACTTTAAATCAGTAAACAGATTTTATTTAAAACCCAGAAAAGAAAATTATACATATATATGTTATAAGGATTTGTAAACCTGTATACATATAGGTGCATATGTTTCTGAAATTAAAGAGGAATTAAATAAGCCTAGATAAGATATGTATACAAATATACATTTTTAAGTACTGAAAAGTATATATATATATATATAAGCAAGTGAAACTATAACATTAAAATGACATGAAATGTGATACAAGTCAATATGCTTGTGTAGGCAAAAATAGCAAAGGGGATTCTCAGGAATAATTAAAATATAAGATAGGATAGTCACACTTTTAACATGACTAGGTGAGTGGCCATTTTCTGAAAAGTAAAAGAAAGAAAATGCAGCCTTTAAATTGGCTAATATGGCCGGGGTATTAAGGAGGAAAATGAATGAAAAATGCATGAAGATGGTTAGGTCAGAAATGGAATTTTGTTTTAACAAAACCCTAGTGGAAAAATGCATATAAATAGGCAGTTTCAGCCAGTAAAATTATCTTTACCCCGAGCTGCACAAAAATAAGAAAGGAAGAAAAATAATATTGGAAGGAAGGAGAAAACACTCATACAAGGATTTTCTGGATTAATAAGAAGAAATATTTAGGTGAGTAACCTCACTGAGTTCATGGCATTAAGACCTGAGATGAGGCAGCCACTTTTTATATTGCCATTTATATATTGCTGGTTTTGATATATATGATTTCATCAATGCTTTTGGATGTCTTATTTTAAATCTGATATGATTTGATATGGATGTCTTTGGTGATCTTTGCTTTGTTGGGACATTTGTCTTTGGATGTGTATCATACTGTTTTATTTTTACTCAAAAATGTTAAAGTCCAGAATCTTAAAATTATATAGAGAATACTCTCAACTGTTATAGATCTATGGCATGGAAACTTTAAAAAAAAATGTTGAGAGCTGCATTATACTTGGTATAAGTGCTGAGGCTTGAGAAGAAAATTGTTAAGGGTGCAATAGAAATTTTCTAAGTGCTGAGCCCTTAATTAAATCAAAAAAAAAAGAAGAAACTCACAAGCTAAAATTATGATTGAACCAGATCCTGAATCTGAATCAATCATAAAGGCTTGCAGATCAATATAATAAGAACATGCCATGCCTCTTTTACAGTTGAAAATATTCTTATATCTTACTGAGATCAAGACATATTGACCCCATTTAGGAAATAACTGTCTGCTTAATTCTGAGGAGAATTATGCTAGGAAAAATTATGGATGTTTCCATGTTTGCAGTGACATGTTCACTCAGCATATTTGATGATAGGATTTAAGTCAATACACTAGTAAATAAACTAGGGAAGGGAAGGCCAAGAAGGCTGCTGGAATGCTTGTCATATTTGAAGTATGCAAGTTGGCACATGGTTTGTTTAAGCCCTGAGATCTTTGTGCAATGATGTGAATTAGTTCATTGCAATGTGTCCCTGTGATTCCTTAATAGCAGATGAGGCAGGAATTTAAATTGAATTATGCAACCTGTAAATGAAGAAATAGGAATATGAATATTTCTTAGGATTGGTTGGTATGGAACCATGATGGTTCCAGTGAATGCAAATGCTGCAAATAGATAATTATGTTTGCATGGTTATGTATGCAAGTGTAAAATGATAGATGAATATATATCATACCAGAATCAACTTATTTATACCATGTTAAAGTAATTGGATGCAGAAATTTGCTTAAATAACTAGTTGGTACTCTTACATTCTTTGTTGCTTAATATCATGAATGTATTGATGTTACTCATACCAGATCTTAGATCTGACCCTTGTTTGCTCATGGCATATGGGGTGTCTCATTTTAAAATGAGGCAGCCACTTATGCTCTTTCAGGGAACGCAGGCACTAAGTAAAAATGAAGTTATGGCTATTATGGAGGAGTGAATGAACATGCTAGCTAGTTTCAATAAGAGCTTAAATTGATTATATCTGCATGTATTCAGGAAAAATTTTATGTTTCTAAGATTTCCAGTCATGTAATGAATTCTATTATGGTTAGATGGACTAGTTGTATCATGTTAAATATATTGTTATGCACTAAGGTTTAAAATCTAAAAGAAATATCTGAGTGGGAAACAAGGAAATGATCTTAAGTATTGATATGGATGCTTGGAAAAGAAATATGCATATGTAGGTGAGCTACTGTTTTGCATAATTTATGTTATGTATTAGTTAATCTTGAGACATAACAGAGCACTGAGTTTTAGAATAAAATCTGGATTTAGCTAGAAGTAAACTTATAAGGATTTTAGTTTCCTTTTTACTGAAATGCTTTGTAAATAAGTTTGAATTCATTTCTGAATCGTATTGAGAAAAGTAAAATGTTTTTAAAAGCTTCAGACAGAATACAATGAATGGTATCTCCATTGCTTGAACTAGTGTGTAGCAGATACAGGATACATGAGTTAACCAGCTTCAAATAAATGATGTATTGGTTGATCATGATAGATTGTATTTTGAAAATAAAAATGCATTTCAAAAGCTTAGTACATTTAGCAATTGTTTCACCACAATCATCTTTAAAAGATTAAGACAGATAAGCAATGTAAACTGGTTTGAACAAACAAAACCTGGCAACACTCCATATACTCTGAAGTTCAGGTAGATTCTGGTTTGTAAAATGCAAATAAAGGAATGGTCAGATTAACCACATGGTTAGACCATAGGTCAGGCAAATTGTTCACTTCAAATCAATGAAGCAAGGAACCATTTGAACCCAGTTTTCTGGAAAATGAGCAAAGATATTGACATGTGCATGTATATCTGTGTACATGTTGATATTTGGGCAAAAATATAAATATAAATTCCTAGAACAGTTGTAGGAATGGGTTTCAAAAATAATAAAGTAAGAAATATTGTTTTGTATGTTAGATTATAGGCAAAAATTAAATATATATATGTGCAGATATAGGTAGATATCAGATTTCAAACCATACAGGAGAAAAATAAAAAGAAAAAGAAAAATTGTGTTTGAACCGACCAGCATAGCACTCGAACTCGTGACCTCTCATGTGTAAGTTAGGTGCGTTTCCATTACGCCTAGATGTTGCTTGTGTTCACTTATGATCCACTTTCTTTTAGCCTGAGTTTGATACTATCCAGACTTTAACACCATCATCCATATTAAAAGCTTGCTTTCCACTGATTATTACTTGATCATTTCTTAATTAGAATAACAGACTAAAGTACATGTTTCCAGTGGATTCTATGGTCAAAAAACCAGGATACAATAATTAATCTTTTATCAGGGAATTATCACATTTTAATAGATTTAAAAAAGGATTTCTACTTACATATTATCATGCTCTGATTCTAGTAGAATATAACATAGATATCTTCATATATGTATGTTAGGAATGATTTAGATTTAAAACAATATTTTTATATTGTGAAAGATCCTGGATATATTTTGTTTATTGGAGAAAGAAAATGACCCTGGGAAATATATTTGTAATGAATGATATATCTATATATCATCTCTTAACAAAAAAAATCCTCATGAAATTAGGGTGGAAATAGGAGGGTCATTTCAATGGATTCCCTAACTTCTTTTTTTAAAAATACCGGTGTTGGCTTAAAGATGATATTATGAGGCATTTTGAAGAGTTTTATGCAATGAAGTTGAATTTGATGAAACTGAATTGTGCTAATATTGTACTTTTGCCTAAAAAAGGTCTACTTGGTTTGGCTGATTTTAAACCAATTAGTTTATTAAATAGTACTTATAAACTAATTGCTAAGGTCTTAGCAAACATTCTTAAATTGAAGATGTATTTGTTGATTGATAAGGCTCGGATTGCTTTTATACAAGGAAGGTTTATTCTTGATGGTGTTGTAATCGTATAAGAAGCGATTTCTTATTGTGATAGGAATAAGGTACCATGAGCAATATTGAAGTTAGATTTTGCAAAAGCTTTTGATACCGTTGATTGGAATTTCTTGATAGATACACTGGTTGCAAGGGGTTTTGGAAGTAAATTGGTCAATTGGATTAAAGATTGATTGTGGTCTAGTAGATCTTGTGTATGTGTTAATGGTATTCCTAGCAAAATGATAATAGCTAAGAGTGGTTTAAGATAGGGAGACCCCTTGTCTTCATTAATGTTTGATATTGCTGCCGATGGTTTCACTCAGATTCTGAAAGTGGTTGCCAGAATGGAGTTATTAAAATATTTGGTTCTGAGATTTTTTTTGGTGGTTTTGGTTCATTGCATTATGCTGATGACACTATTCTTTTTAGTTCTCTTGAGTATAAATATATTGCAGCCCTAAATATTTTACTTTATTCTTTTGAAAGTTTCTCTAGTCTAAAATAAACTTTTATAGGAGTTCGGTGTTGACATTAGGAAATTCGGGTTATGATGTGATGATTGCTCAGATGTTGAATTGTAATGTTGGTAGCTTTCCTCTCTCATATTTGGGTTTAGTTATTAGACCGGGTAAATTGCATAAGGAAGACTGACAATTACTAATTGAGAAGCTTGATGTCAAACTTGCTAGGTGGAAAAGTTCATCTTTGTCAAAGCAGGGAAATTAATATATATTAATGCAGTTCTTATGACACTACCTTTATATTGGCTTTCTTTTCATAGATGTCCTAATAGGTGTTAAATAGAATTGACTGTATTAGAAGGTGCTTCTTTTGGCATGGTGGAAAAGATGGTAGTTCTTTGAGTTGTTTGATAGCTTGGGATCAAGTATGTAAATCAATTGATCAAGAGGAGTTGGGAGCCCGGAATATTACTGAAATGAATAATGGTTTTCTATGTAGATGAATATGGGACTTAATTAGATATAAGGATGTTACGTGTAGAAATTGGGTGATTAAGCTTTACTTTAATGATTGTTTTCAATGGATTGATGATATTAAAGGCTGCTAAGTATTTTGGAAAAACATATGGATGTTAGCCCTGTTATTCAAGTTATGTTTGAAGTGTGAATTGAAGGATGGAAGAAATATATTGTTTTGGCACGATACATGGCTTTTGTCTATCCCTCTAGCTACTGAATTTGCTGAACTGTATGAATTGTCTTTGAATAAGTTTTGTATTATTCATGATGTTTTTAGAGGTATGGAGTATGATTTCAAATGGGACTTAACTTTTTCAAGAATTTTGGAAAGGGATGTGCTATATCAATTTATTCAACTAGTGCATGTACTAGAAAATATGGTGATTAATGATGTTGGTAACGATAATTTTGTATGGCCAAAGGATAACAAAGGATTCTCTGTCAAGTCCATATATAAGTTACTTAACTTTTCTGGTAGAAACTTGGTGGGATTAAAGTGTCTTTGGGCTATTAAAGTGCCTTTAAAGGTGAAAATTCATATATGAATTTTGATGCATGAAAAACTCAATACTATTTCTATGCTAAGGAGAAAACACATGGTGATAGAAAGTAAATGCTACTTTTGTGACAATGAAGAGGAGGATTATACACATCTTTTTATCAAATGTTATTTTAGCTTCTATGTTTGGACAAAGTGCCTAGTTCAATTGGATTTAGATGTTGATTGGGGAGTGTACTTGTTTGATCAGTTCGATTATTGGAACCATAGAAGATTCTTATTGAATGATCATAAGAAGAGAGACACATTCGAATTATTGAATCTTGCTTTCTATTAGGTATGTGGAATGAGAGAAACAAGAGATGTTTTCTGAATCAATACAAAGGCTCCAATTCGATTCTTAAGAACTATCTAAGTGTGGAACGAGAGAAACAAGAGATGTTTTCTGAATCGATACAAAAGCTCCAAGTCGTGGTAGGTTAAGTAGATAATTTGTACATAATGTTCGTCAATATCTAAGTGTATTTACTCTTAAGAACTATTCTTAGATAAGAGGTTGTCCCCGAGTCTCGAATCGTCATATTCATATGGTTCATTATTAATGAATATCATATTAGAAGAATGAATAAGTGCACGAAGAAAATCCAAGTATCTTCAAATCTTAATGCAGAATTTAACCGCATTATTATTAGGAGTGAGCATTTGTTTGGTTAGTTGGTCCAATCATCAAAATTGTTCACAAAACTAAAAACAATAACAATGAAAACCTAACCAAACCATACAAATTAAGATTGGTTGATTATTTGACTTAAACGAACTAAAAATGATTCACATTTTATTTTGTAATATTCATTATACGTTAATATAAAACATAAATATATGATTAAAGTATTCTAATTTAGCATTTTTATGCTTTTTAATAGTATTTTTAATATATATGTGTGTGTGTGTGATAAATAAAATTTATTTTGATCACTAAAATAATCTAAAAAAATCATTATAACATTAATAATTTTGACAATACAATAAAAGTTTGGTTAATTCGATTAAACCAATAAATAAAATTGGGTATATAAAGGGGTGGGGGTGTTTCACATATTCACAAATCACTTCATTTCAAAACTTAGAAAATATTTTCATATACTTATATCGACTGTATAAGCATATTTCATAACACTACCATTTGGAGACACCCTAAATAGATTTCTGTAACTGTACAACTCCAGAGTTTATACGCCTCCGGACGGTTGTTAAGTATAGGAAGCAATGCCCCTACACCACCAAGCCTTTAGCACGACCATAAAAACCGATTCGTGTATTTCACAATGGAAGGTCAAAACTTAATTTATTGGGTCAAAACTTAATTTATTGGGTCAAAACGAATGTTGCGTAAGACATCGTTACGACAAACCAAAACACTATTATAGGAATTCGATAAATAAATAGATATATAAACCCCATATACTATACAAAACATTTCCTTTCGGAAATCATTTACTATAAAACAGTGTTATTGTCCATGCATTCCTTACTTCCCCGAAAACGTCTATTACAACAATAAATGTTATGACTTTCCTTTTGATGAATTTTGGTATTTGATGATTTTATATTCCAAAAGTTAGTCGAAACATTAACTAATGAAAGTTGTATATGATACTACGTTTAAAAACACAGACATGACCTGAGTAAATTATATGTACACAAAAGCGTTTTGGGTTTATTTTTGGTGCTTATTAACTTTTGCATGCATTAAAATGCAATAAGCTAGCTTAAATAGCAAATAAAGGTATGTTTTTATGTTATATACAATATGAGGGGTGTGTGTTGTTCCTCGTGTATGAGATGCCTCATTTACGAGATGTATATTGATTTTGTGTATTGTGATTTTTCGAAACGCTAGCTATGCAAAGGAGACTCTACCAAATTTTCTACAAATTTTGATACTTAAGAATTTTTTGGAGAGTTTCATGCCGTATGCTTAGGCAATTTATATGCAAACATATTTATTTAATATAGTGTGATAAGATATCAAATATTAAAATGATATAATATTATAAATATGGTATAAAATGAAATAGATAAATAAATAAAAATAGTATACAAATAAAATGATGTTGGATGAAATATATTGTTTGGTGTGATGCTTATTATTATTTTATTTAATGGTTATCTTTGTGATTATTAAGTTGTTATGGATTGATATGCATAGTATGTATCGATACATATTTGTTGCATGTTTTATTTACTCTTTGTTTAGAAATTGCAAAGACATAATTTTTATAAGGAGTGGAGTCTGTAACGATTCGACTCCAAGTATACTAGTATTAAACTAATTTTTTTTGAAATAAATTATTTTAGTAGAATTTTCAGATGAAAAATATTTAAAAGATAAAATATTAAGAAAAAGGTATTGAATTAAAGGAATTTTATTTTATTGGTGAAAATTAATTAATTCCCTTTTCAAATAAAATGAGCTCGAAAAAAATGTATAATGCATGTGAACAGTTTTTATATATTGTAAATAAATTTTCTTTTGTTTGTTTTGAATGATTAAGAGAATTTTGTTTTGGCAAATCCATATTAAAGATGAACAAATAAATAGAGTTAATGATTATTTGGTGTAAATTATTTTATGGAAATAGTAAATAATAATGTTTTGAGTAAATACTCGTATTTAGATTGTTAGATGTATTTAGAGGATTGAAAATTTGTATGTATATACAATGAGTTTAAAATTTAAATAAAATTGTAATGAAAAGAGATCGAAGTTTAAATTAAGCTTTTAATAAGAGCTAAGTGAGAAATATACTTAACAAGTAAAACACTCTCAATTCCTCTCTCCATAGTTCAGACACAATCTAAAAAGAGAACAAAACACATTCCTTGACTTTGTTCTTTTGCTCTAAATTTCCAAATACAATAGCAAAAAAAGAGAACAGATAGATGTGCTCGCCCATAGAGGAGCTATATATCAACCAAGGAGCATGCATGACAACAACATTGAGGAGCTCGACCTAAGCTTAGTGCAAGGGGATATATTGAAATGGGGGTGAGCGATGCAACGTAGGAGGGGTAAGCTAATGCATGCACAAGCAATCTAGAGCTTACATCAGCATAGAAGGTGGAGCACAACACTACGGGTTGTCGTGGCTTCGAGAAGGGGATGCACGACCTCATTAGCACATAAGGTGGAGATGTTTTTTTGTGGATGGTTTTCTTTTTATAATGATTTAAGTGACTCCTGGTTATAGTACCATCGTGAATGCATTAAGTTATGGAGGTTGTGAGAGCGGTAATGAAAATTTTCTTTATTTTGATGAATGTGGTTTCTTCTTTTTACACATAAAGGCCGTTAATTTATTAATATACATTCTTAATCATGGATAGTTTCTTTAAACATGATTCATTAATCGTAGGTAATTTTTTAAAAATAATAATTATAGATTAAAATTTATATGGCTAGACATTGAAATTGATTGGCATGCATGAAATGAGATAGTGGTTAATTAGAAAAATCTATTGAGTTGAATTAAGCGTCAAATTATCGAGTACAGTAATGAATGGCAGTTAATCGAATTTCATGTAGAATTAATAAGCGGGATCATTTAATTTAAACAATAATTCCCATATAATTATTCCACATTGACTTAAGTGCTTTCTATAATTTAAAAAATAAAAGATGAATGAAATTCTACTCTTTTATAAATTGGTTAAAGTTGTTGAATAATTGTGAAACTATTATACTGAATGCATGCTCATTTAGATAACAGAATCGATTTGTGTTGTGATTAGACGAATTGATTTGTAGTTTGATTGATCAATTAATAATGTATTGACATGCGTTGTTAAAAAATAATATATGTATATTTTTGAAAATATACAATCATAGCCACAATATTTTTATTTAAACACTCTGAAATTGTTACAAAGAAAAGCACAAATAAAATTTGTTGAGTGTAAGCTTTTGTGTAATATTCAACTATATATATAAATATATTGAATATATAATAAATTCATATTATGATATGAATGAGGCATGCATTGATATTATGCGCTTACTATTGTTGTGTATATGGTTAAATACTACCTTGTGATTTGGATTATTGTCGAATGCCGTATATGTTGCTTATGTCTGTTATGTTTTATGCAACATGAATTATATTATATATCATATCCTAAAGTGAATGCTATGTTTAAGCCATGAAAGAGTGATATTGTACAATACTATATAAAGATGTTATATTGATTATCCTTATGACAATACTATGTGTATGCCTATATATGATTTAATTTTAAGCGAAAATATGTAATATTTTGTGAATGTTGGATCATGTTAATAACCCTTAATGACATTGGGTCAAATGATAGTTAAAAGGGGTTTACTATTGTATGAGAACATGTAAGATACAATGACTTGAACAAATGAGATGGATACCAAATAGGCTGGATCCATCCTAGTTGGGACCGAGTGACATTATGGCCTATTTTTCACTGGTCTACCAATGTGCTATGGGCACACCAACGATGATGGCCACACAATGTATATTGATGGAGATGATGACACCCAAGCAGAAGAGAGTGGTGCAACAAATGGGTTATTTGTGGGCACCTACAATTCTAAGTCGAGGGAAATAATTCCTTAGTGTCGACTTAGCGTCTGGTAGAGTGTATTCTATATTCAACGAGTTATATAAATAAATATGTTTCGAGTCAAATGGAATGATATGTCATTCCTTGGTGTTGACTCAATGTTTGGTAGAGTGTATTATACACTCATCGAGTTATATAAATAAACTATGTTATGAGTCGAAGGGAATGATATGTCATTGCTTGGTGTGGACTTGGTGTAACGACCCAGAATTTTTGATAATTAAAATTCGAATATTTAATTGATTTTAAATATTTATAAGTGGAATTAATAAGTCGGATAATTTAAAATTCGAATATTGAGTTTAATTGGATAATTAAATCAATAATTTAATAGTGAAATTCCAGAATTAATTGAAATCTGGATTGAATATGATTTTAACTGATTTGTAAAATTTTGTTTAATCATACTGAGGTTATAGAAATATTTTAGAACTCTTAAAATTGAATTTGGAGTTAAATTGTGAAAATTGAATATTTTAATATTTAATTATCGACTGTAAAAATAGCCAATTTTCGAACAGTCTCAGAATTGAACGAGACCAGTTCCATTGGATCCGTAATAGTTAGTTATTATCGGATTTCAATTTTCGTAGCAAACGGAGTTGTCGTTTGACCGTGGCAGATCGAAACGCATCGATATCATTTTAATTTTAAATCGTCGAGTTAAAATAGTCATTTTTCAAACGGTCTCGGATTTCGACGAAACCAGTTTCATCGGATCCGTAATGTGATATTATTGTAAGATTTTAAATTTCGTAATTTTTGGATTTACCGTTTGTCCGGTACAAATTAAAACGCCTCGAAATCAATTTAAATCGGTTTAATTTAAATTGATCGTTTCTTGTCATATCTCACACAGACGATCGAATTAGCTTCCGAAACCTGTTCCATTGTGTCCGGAACGTGGGATAAACCCCAGAAACGTCAGTTACCGCACGTAAATCGGAGTTTTGAAAAGTCGGATGAATAGTGTTCGATATTCTCTATAAATACACCATTTTTATTCACAAAAATAAAAAAAAAGAGAAACCCTAACCCTAATAATGGCCAGCCGTCACTTGCTATTTCGACGGCCAGAAAACAACATCTTTTCTCCCTCAAATTCTTTCAATCCGCGCACCGATTCGAGAAACGTTCAACTCAGGAATTGTAGAGGACGATGTGGTCGTGGTTTTCAACGGTGGAGATCATCATGGGCGTTGTGGATGGACGGCAAAATGGATTTGAACGCACGTCGTTCATAGGCGTTTTCTGGGGTATAGGCTCGACCGAGCTCGACCAGATTTGGGCTGGGGGTAGCACGCGTGTACGCGGAGGAGGGGAAGTTCTCTGATCAACGTCTCGTTCACCATGGTGGTTGCGAAAATTTAGGGCATAGGGGCGGCATGGGTTCGTACGTGATTACCCGGTTTGTTCGTGCGTGAAGAAGAAATGAAACGCGGCCTTGATTTCATCTTTGAAAACGAACGGCAGATGTGGGTTTGAAATTAAAATAAAGTTGTAATTAATTTTATTTAAAATTGTATTAACTTCAAAATGTTATATCTCTTTCATACGAGATCGAAAAATTACGAAACAAGCGGCATTGGCTTCGTTTTGTCGAGCACTACGCGATGCAATTGGTTTGGAGTCGTTTGGAGCTAGTTGGAATTTCGGGTAAAATTAAACGCGTGTTTAATTTTATTCAAAAATAAACGCTGGAACGGAGTTTAAAATCAAGGTGAGATTTTTCTCACTCAAAAATGAAAGTGGAATTTTCAGTTATTTATTGATTGTGTTGATTGCTATTGAATGTGCTATTAGATATTTTAGGGTATATCTATTATATATAGCAATATATACATATTGGCATATGTATATATTGGATTGATGATTTCCCGCCTCGTATAGCGGATGAGACCCTATTGCGCCGTTAGTAAGCGGATTTATAAAAACCTATATACCGCGATAATTCCGTACTGGAGCGGAATTGGTATTGTGCTAACATCTGTGGATGCAGGGAAACAGGTTGGAGGGATCCAACTGGATTCCTCAACTGTATTTACTTATTTACAGATATTGATGTATATTCTGTTATCATATGATGATATATGATATTGACTGTTGTGATGGACTGATTGGTGTTGTTGCATCATCGGATTCAGTTTTGAAATGTAAAAATAACGACCGTTATTTTAAAAAGGGTTTTTAAAGTGATTTTTGAAAATATACGGTTTATGGAATTTTTGAATCGATTTATTTATAAAATTATAACTGAAGTGTCATTTTTAAAATAAAAGTCGATTTATTTATAAAATGGTTTAAGTTGGGATTTTTGAATAACTATAAACGATTTGTATAGAAAGATTTATAAAATTGATATTTTATAAATCAAAATATTGGACTTATAAAACGAATTTTTATAAGTGTTAAAAAGAAGTATAAAAGGATTTCATAAGTGAATGAAATTAATAGATTTATAACGTGAAGTTATAAAGTGAATAGATGTTGTAGAATAAACGATTTATAAGTAATTTACTTATAAAGTAGATTTTTGCACTTAGTTGGGATATAAATAGAAATTGCTAAATGAAATGATTTCATAAGTTGAAATTGTTATGAAGTATAAATGTGATTTATAAACGTTGTTTATAAATCTGAAATCACTTATTTTGATAAGTAATTTTTGAAGTTAATAAAAGGAAAATTTTATAAATCGAAGTTGTTAGAAAATATAAAGGTGAATTTATAAACGTTGTTTTATGAATTTGAAATCAATCAAATTTGATGAATGTAATATAGAAGTTATTAAGGAAATTTTATCCACGATCTTGGGTAGTGGATAATCATTGGAAAAAAAATGTATAGAAAATATTGAAATGTGGTTAGTGAAGTATATTCACGATTTTGGACAGTGAATATATTGTTAAGCAAAATGGATATTGTTTTGGGAAAGTGACATTGAAAATGAAGTTAATTGTTTTAAACGATGGTTTAAAATGTATTGAATATCGAAATCATAGATTTCAACATTTATTGTTGAAATAGACGTTTTCGAGAAATAAGGAAATGGTGGACTATAACACTGTTGTTATAGTAAATGATTTTCGAAAAGAAATGTTTGGATGTAGTATTGGGATTTATATATCTATTAAAATCCGAATCCCTATACTAGTGATTTTGAGTCGTCGTAACGATGTTTTACGGAACATTCGTTTTGACTCAAATAGATGTTGTTAAGAAGAATGATTTCCTTAAAGAATGAGATATATACTTAATTTTGATTTTAAGTATATCGAATATTTTCTAAGTGTTGAAAATAAATGATTTGTGAATTACTTATTTTTAAATAAGTATGGAAATGCTTTTCCAATATGAAATGAACTGTTTTGAGATTTTATCTTCAAGATAAAATGAAATGTGGAAATTGATTTGAAATTGTTTTCAAATGATTAAGTGTGGAAATTTTATATCTAGTAAAAGATATTTTGGAAGATAAAATAATTTGGGAAAATTATTTGGAATCTGATGATGTTGCGCATCTTTATTGATAGTTAAATAACCGACTATCAATAATTACCTTTAGATAGGTATTTGTTGTGAATTGGATGAAATTGAATGCCACACTTATTTTTAAAGAAGCGCTCACTATTCGGGTTAACCGGGAAAGGACCATGGGGTCGTATAACCCATTCCGAATATGTGATACGTCGTTATGAATCGCATTTGAAGACCGGTGTTGAAGACCGGATATTTTTGAAAACGGAAGGATTACCGTCGAGTTACTCTACATCGGCTGATCTCCGATTTAGAGGTTTTATCACCCTTAGTGACGGGAAGTCCTGACGTGATTGAAAATTATCCGGAAATGCAAGGGCTTCGTGAGAAGTGCCTTCGGTTCTGTTCGATCCCGGAACAGACTTATATGGATTGTGTGTCTGACGTTACAATTTGAGATGTAAAGCTGATTTCTTTCAAATACATTTCTGTTGGTGGCGGAGAATTTATTCTCTTAGCTTAACACCCTTCTCTGAGACGTACGAGCTCAGAGGTTATGTAGTTGAAATTAATCAGCGATATATCCCAATTTGGTAACGTGGCATACTGAGTGTTGCTGAAAAATGATCAGTGTTTGATCATTTGTGATATGATCATTTATTTGATCTTATATCTTTGTGATCATAGGTTGATCATTTTGTTGGACCCGAAGCAGGGCTTTTTGAGAAAGCGTAGCTTTGTGGACGAGACTTCATCGAGCCTCAACAACCCGGAAATGGTCGAAACAGGAATGTTGCGGCAAGGTTATGAGGGTCGCGCCCTTTAGGGTATGTCATTTCCTTCTGGAAAGGGGTGGTATCATGGTATGGAGCCCAGATACTTACTCATGTGGATACACTTTCTTTATGATGTGTGATGTTGGATATCGAGCGCTCGGATAAAGGTCCCAAAGGACCGGGTGATGACATATTCGTGAGTTACCTGTTACAGGGGTAACCCGGCCTTGTTTGGCAGAGAGCAGTTTGTCTCTCGGGACGTCCAGCCAGAGGCGATCCCAATCGGCAGGAGGAAAGGAAGTTCCTTAGCCTGACCATTTGTTGGAAAATCCAAAGAAACAATACGTGACGTGTACGGTTTTGGTTGTATTACCTGCTATGGAATGTGGCGGTAACCTGCTATTGAACATAGTAGCTATAGTAGGCATACGATACTGGTCGTATGTTGGCTAAGATTAATATTATACTTTCGAAATGTTTTCTACACTATGCACTAATAATAACATCAAAAATGATTTGATTTTGCGTAGTAAGCATCTTTGACTATCATAAGAAGAAAACTCCTCCAATTCTGCGTTTGCATTGTGTGTGTGGCGGGAGGTCTTATGGTAGTTTCATTTTCCTAAAGCATTTCGAATTGACTTTAAAATTATCCTGTTGTTTATTTTAAAAAATAACTATTTTACGATCTCACACCAGTCACCATGACTGACTCGGAGTTTATTGTTCCCTTCTAAACTCTGGGTGCCCACAAATTTCCACACGGGCAGCCTAGAGTTATATTATCAGGATATTCTGGATATTCTGGAGCTTTGGAGATGAGCTGGATGGCGAGACGTAGTACTTGTATCTGATATATTTATTCCGCTGTGTATTCTGTATGAGGACAAGTTATATAACTGTCCATTGTGATGTATTGTATTGAGTTGTATATTGACTTTGATTGATGTATGTATAAAATGATATAGTTCTTTGTTTAAAGATTATTCATTTATCTATTATATATCGTTCCGCTGCGATATGTGAGATTCTGATATTGTTTCTGTTCTGATGATGTTCTGTTGTTTCTTCTTTCTCTTTTCTTCTATCTTTTCTTCTTCTACTTTTTCTTTTTCTTAAAACCATAACTTTTCGGGTTTCCGGCATTCGATGGCTCAGCAGTCGATAAAGTGAGTATCGATGTTGAATTTTCGAAAGTCGAAAATTTTCGGGACGTTACACTTGGCATCTAGTAAAGTGTATTCTACACTCGACAAGCTAGTTAAATAAACTATGTTCTGGGTCGAGGGGAATGATGTATCGTTCCTTGGTGTTGTCTTAGTGTTTGGTAGAGTGTATTCTACACTCAACGAGTTATATAAATAAACTATGATCAATTCATAATGAGTAGATGATTAATTACCATGACACCTAATAATTGTGCTTAGGAGAAAATCACAATCGAGTAGAATTGTAATTTTGGTCACATTAAATAAAGACATGACTCATATATCATGACATATGTATGTTATATAATGGGGATTTCGGTTGATATGGAGTGTGTATGACATTCATTCTGTATCTTATGAGACCCATTCCGCATGGCATTTTTTATTATTTTTATATGTGTGCTATTAAACTCACAATTAGATTCTAGCCTGACCCAGGGTTTGTTATTTGTTTAACAACCTCGAGTCGAACTAAGGATGTTTTGCTATGGTTTTGTATCTCTTTTTGGGACTCGTTTTTGTGGTAGTGCTATGGACGACGGTGGTGCTAGTGTTTTTTTCTTTGTGTTAGTATTTTGTGATGACAAGTATTAATACAACATAAAATTTCATAAAAAGCAAGGCATATCCTAAAATACTAGCAAATTCTAGCAATAAAGCACACAATCCAAACAATCAAGCAAAAAGCCATTAATATAAACTAAATAATTAAAACTAAATAAATGTAAAAGAACCAATAAAGTGTTTGGGATGATAAGAATAAACCGTCTCCTTAGACTCCCAAGTACCCACCACTGGATCGTTTTCCCACTGTACTCATACAACTACACCTCCTTATTACAAAGTTGCTTCATGTTATGCTCTACAATATGAATAGGTCCACAGGGTGATATTGACTCCAATTCCAACCTTACATTGTTTAGCTAACTTGACTCGATAATGGTAGCTGAATTGTGTATGAACTTTCATGAATGTGATACACGATACATGTTGTAAAATCCTGCCAACTTTTCATGAAGGTCCAGTATGTAAGCTAACTTTCGTACTCTCTCCAATTTGAAAATGCCTCAATGAAATGTAATGCTAACTTTCTTGAGCTATCAAACTGCATAACATACTTCAACGATGACTTTCACAAACACCATTTGACATATTGCAAACTCTAGCTCTGTATGCCATTGCATATGAATTTTACTTGCCTTGTGAAGCTTTCATCCTCTACTATATCAGCTCCACCCTCTTAAAATGTCCCTAACCATTTTCGATCTAATTATGACTCTTTCAGCCGCCTTCTAGAAACAAGACGGGAATTCACACGATCTTCCATACTGAGAGAGTAGGGGTATGCCCTAGAGGCAATTAAGTGATTTGTCACATATATTATTCTAGGTTTATTAGTATAGAAAATCCTTAAATGATATGTAACGTGATAATAATTACAAGGAGTTATAGTCATGAGAAATTATCACAATATAAAATAACATATATTTTAAATATTCTTGATAAAGATGTTCGAGAGAGAAAATCGATACATCAGTTAAGACTAGAGTGTGTAACGCTCTCTAAATGTTGGGCGGTGTATCATGATTATTGGGGGAACAAAGGATTTGCATATCCACGGTTACTGGATAACTATGGAATGATTTATTCGAGAGTTTCCTATTGGTTAATTCAAGTATATTGATATAGAAAATCCTTAAATGATATATTATGTAATAATAATTACGATGATTTGTAGTCATAAGAAAATTATCACAATATAAAATAACATATTATTTTAAATATTTCCAATTAAAATGTTTTGAGAAAGGATATCGATACATCCACTGAGACCAGAGTGTGTAACGCTCGCAAAATATTGGGTAGCATATTACTTATGGTTGATGGGGGCAGCAAGGGGTAGCATACTTGTAGTTATTGGATAACTATGGAATGGCTCGTTCGAGAGTCCTGTTTGTTAATAACAACTAGGAAAATAGGAAATCTCAGGTGATAATGTTACACAGTTCCATCGACTTGAGAACACTATTGAACTTCGATGTGAATACTTCACTTGTGTTATTGTTAAATCAAACCATGGAGATCCATCGAGCCATTAGTGTTGGGTCTGAGTTGGGCATTGGAAGTGAAGCGCTATTAAATAGAGAATTCGTCTCCTTAGTTGTATGACATTAGTATCATGGTCAACTACGGCCAACTTAAAGTCAAATTTTTTGTCTAGAGTAGTACGGTTAATAAAAATGTTATTACTGAACCAAGGATTATCCCACCGCTAGCTAAGGTGGCATATGAACGTTAATGTTTGAATGGTTTAATATTAATTGCTCAATAAATCCACACCTCTGAGTCACACAATCATATCTGTGAATACTCTGGAAAACCATATGATTCAATTAATTTAATTAGTTAAATTAATTAATATCTAAGAAATATTAATTATTATTTAATTTATTTGATGTTTGGGATTTGTTTGTAATTATTTGAATGCATATGTAAAAGTTATATTTGTAAGCATCAATATGCGATATTAGTGTAACTTTAAATAAATTTTGTTGCTCGTTTTCTCGCACGTACAAGATAGGCCGACTTGCGTAAGCCAATCGGCTAGCATGACTCGAACAGCCAATATCTCATCCTGCACATATGACCTTACTTCGGTCCGCATATTTCCAAAGGATGGTATATTTATCTCTCCCACTTCACTTTACCTACGACCTATTCGAGCAGCTAGTTCTCCCATCAAAAGCGGCCTGCTCGATATCATTGAATGCTCAAGTTAAAGAAAAGCTCATGCCGGTTATCGGTAATAGGCGGCCTGACATGCAACACGCCTCTCGACGGCTTGGTAGCCGGCCGATGATCCACCCCCTCTAGCAATGTCACTAGCTCTCCTTCTTCATTGACCACCCGCTCCATCTGAAGTTTTCTTATCTTACCTTAGCAGGCTATGGTCATAGGCGCCTGATTGCCCTTATAAAAAGAAGCTTCACATGCATTGTTCCTTTGAAAAGACTACCACAAACGACAATGTTCATTTGACAAAAGCATTATTGTGCAGTAACCAAACCATGTCCTTTGCTGCCATGATGGTTAAGTACCATTATACAAATACTACCTAATCCCATGTTGTTTGTCCCTGACCAGTGCATGCTAAATATCTAATTACAAATGGCACTCATCTCAACCATACACTACAACTGGCACTCCAGCTGTCATGCATCAGGCCAAATGACATAATCAATGGTCCATGATGATTTTAGTGGCTCAACTCTGCAATCTTAGCCACTTAACATAGTTTCCAACAGCTATAAATACATTAAGGGATACATTTTTACAAGGGTTAAAGAACATAAGCTCTCAAGCATTGTAATTTCCTGTATTTTCATATGTAATAGTAGTCTTTGCAAGAGAAGCAAAGTAGTAAAAAATTCTTCACAGTGGACGTAGATCAACGTTGATCGAACCACTTTTTACCATGTGTCTTTACTAATTTTGCAAATATTATCTCCTTATTTTCCATTTCATTAAGATATTAGTGAGTTACCTTTTCTAAAATCAACTCTTTACCATAATTTCGAGGTTGGCAATATTTTTAGTCAACCTATTTAAATAAAAGACAATAGAATGAAAGGATTAGTGGAAATTTTATGTTATTTAATGGCTTTGATAGCCAGTCATATCTTGAGAAGAGAGGGGTGAAGAGAGAGAAAATTAAGTGATTAATTAGGGAAGTTTTAACTAAAAGAAAGGGAAATGTTTCATTCTTTCAAATAAAACAGATCCATTAATTTTATTTTGATCCATTCTCTCATTCATTTTATTTTCTCTCCTCCTCTACATGGTTATGGCTAAAAATTAGTCGACCCCTTCCAAAACAAAATAAATAAACCTTAAATAAAATAAAAACATAAAATAAAACAAAATCTAAGTGGTTTATGAGGGGATTTGATTAGAGATATGAGGGGAAATTCAAATCAATGTTACAAAGGGCAACTTTTCTGATTTGTTTTCTTATTATTTATATTCATTCATGATGTTTAACCATGACTTAATTCACATATATGTATATTGAATTTCCACTTGTTGAATCTATTTTGAACCTCTTGTGTAATGTTATTTAAATATGAAATATGTCATGTGTATGATTGTTTTGTGTATTGACGCTGTTGTTGGATTTGAAATCATTAGTTAATATAGATTTGATTTGCTGTGAAATTTACATTTGTTATCACAACTAAATAAAGAAATTAATTAATTTAAAATTAATCCATGTTTGATTTATTTTGTGTACTGGTATTGTTTATTAGCTTTGAGATTATTGGTTTATGTAGATCTAATTTATCGTAACAAAATTTTACTTTTTTATCATAATTTAATTGACATATAATCATCAATTTCATGTTTACTTAATTGAATTATGCCTATACATGTATTCATATACTTCAATTTCATGTTTCAAAGAATGTAACCTAACATCAAGTCAAGTCATTTAGGTTAATTTGTTTTAAATAATATATTCAAGTTTATTGTTTAGTCAAACGTATAGTTTTGGAAATAAATCTTAAATTACAGCATACATATGTATGTATATGTTTGTATGTAATGTTTAAAAATTAATTGTGTCCAAGAAGTTGTTTAGGTGTGCGTGTGTGTATAATTATGACAATAGTATTTTATAGTTTGTTTTCATGTTGAATGCAGATTTTCGTATTTGTTATTTTTTTTAGTTTGGATATTTTGTTGTGATCAAGCATGAAATTTTATGGTATTGAATTTATTATTAATTAGTATTTATAAATAAAGAAATTTAAAGTAGCACCTTATTTTGTTTCCTTTTAATTCTGATTTCATTAGATCTAGATTTAATGCGAAACTTTGTTTCCTTCTTCACATCTAACTAAGCATTCTCTTCCTTTGAAATTATCTGATTTTATTATATAGATTTTTTTTTAATTTTATACATGTGTGTATATATAATTTAAGTATCAACAAAATACAAAATATGTGTATATATGTCTAAACTATAAATGTGGTAATATAAATATATGTATACTAACCATATACACATTATAGTATATTCAAACATATGTTACAAGAACCACTACTCAAGTGGTAAGATCTCTAGATTATGTTATAGTGTTCTTGGGTTCGATCCATTGAGATACCAATATGATTGATCTACCTAAATTAAGTATTACTCTCATTATCAAAAATACACATGTATATACTTAAGCATTTATATTTTCAGTATTCATATGAAATTTACATATGTAATGTAAGTATAATATACATATATGTATATACAGTAGATATAAATTCCAAAATCTGTATGTATGTATATATATAGTTACACACATGTTTGTATTTCATTATGTTATTTTGTAATGTAATTGAATGTATCCATTATACATTCAAATAAACCATTCGGTTAGAATAATTAATGTGATTAATTAACAAATATAAAATAATTATAAATAATATATGATTTTATTGAATAACTTGATTGAATGTAGTGAAACCCTTTGGACTTCATAGGCCCACTATGATCCAAATAAGGATTGTTATTGAAATCCACCTATTTTACTCGTTGTAGACCAGCCCGGTCCTTTCAATGATATTAGAGCCCAAATTAGCTATGCGGTCTAATTAGCAACTTTGCATGCCTATTTGATAAATGTCTAAAAAGGTAATGTATAGGCTTGAGGTTGAATAATCAAGTATTATCCTCTCCCTGGCCATCGGCTTGGCCCAATAGGGAGAGTAAGTCCAAAAGGTTGCCCAACTAGTTAAGGCCAAATTGATTTGGGCCTTTGGAATGAATCTTTGAAGTCCTTCATGCATCGGTTCAACACCGTGGTAACTGAAGTAAGTAATCCAAATGAGGATATGGTTTTCATGGCCTTAGTCCATGCAATTCACCTCGAAACTGGATTCGGAAAATGGATCAAATTGAAACAACATACCACTAGGAAGGACTTCAACCGAAAGGTGAGCCGGTACTTGAGATTGGAAGAGGCACATGAATTAGAAAGGAAATCTGCTAACTTACAACCAACCAACATTAGGCAGAGTGGTATATTGACAAACCAAGACAAAAATACCTTTGGGACCGTGAAAGGAACACAGGAAGAAATGGGAATTAGAAAAGGAGGAACCAGAATTCCAACAAGAGAAATGGAAGCAGCAAGTGACTCAAAGGTTTGAGGCCCGAAGAATACACCCCGCTCAATGATTCTCCAGAAAACATCTATCTCACGACATAGGGGATAGAAGAGTACAAGAAGCCACCTAAAAGGAAGCAACTGAATAACAAAAGCATTACGAAAAGTACTGCGCTTCCATGAGGCACATGGACACAACACGAATAAGTGTCATCAGTTGAAGAATTTGATTGAGGAGTTGATTCGTGAAAACAAGCTTCAGCAATATGTGAGGAAACCACAGAATCCTAATCAACCCGCAGCTCCCCAAGCTCCTAGAGATCAAGGGAATCAAGCTAGAACCATCAAAGAGGGACTCAGACGGACTAACCAAAGACTCATCATTGGAACAATATCTGGAGGACCACATCCTGCACAGAAGAGTTGGAGAGAAATGGAGCAGTATGCGAGCTCATTAAAGCATACTTCGAAAGATTCATTCTTTGCAATCGAAGATTGAACCCTTGCTAAGCAGCAGAGCCTGAACGATGAAAAATTATTCCGAAACCGAGATACTGAAGGGTTAGAAGCTCCAACTCTCAACCCCATGGTCATGACAGTAGGAATTGGACCCGCCATGGTCCGATGAGTATTGGTAAATAGTGGCAGTTCTGTGAATATCCTTTTCAAACGCACCTTTGATCAGATGAAGATTGGTATGAAAGATGTATCCGCCCGCCAAACAAAGATTCAGGGATTCATCAGTGAACCCAAACAACCTGTTGGAATGATTGACTTATCCATATAACTCGGTGAAGGGGACCGAAGAGTCACCCAATCCAAACCCTCTGTAATCGTAGATGAAATTTTCGCTTACAATGCCTTCCCGGGATGGCCCACCTTGGCAGATTTTAGGATTGCTTTAGCTCAATGGTGTCTAACTATGAATTTCCGATGAAAAGTGGAGCCGGGGTAATCAAAGGAGACCAAAGTGCCACTAGAGAATGCTATATCGTAGAACTACGCGAGTCCAAAAGAAAAGAAAAGAAAAACGGAAGAATGTGGGGAGGACTATCCACATTTATGAACCTACCAAATAGCAAATATAGAGCCGCCCCTGGCTTAGGGACCATAGCCGATTTAATAAGGCTTTGGACCCTAGAAAGAAGAGTCCAGGGGAGGAACATGCAACACCGATAGAATTGAAGTTGTCTATCCCAGTTGATATGGATGACCCAACACAGGTCTTGAAAATTGGATCACGTCTTGTAAACAAGATGCGACTTGAACTCATCAAATTTTTTCACGCCAACTTGGACGTATTCGCTTGGACCCATTTCGATATATGCGGGGTATCTCCAGAGATTGCATGCCTCGCACTTAACATCAATCCCAAGTATATGCCAGTGAAGCAGAAAAGGCGCGGCCTAGGACCCGAGCGGTCTAGAGCACTGAGAGAAGAAGTGGACAAATTGATGGCGAATGGTTTTATCCACGACACAATCTACCCCGAATAGGTATCCAACCCAGTCTTAGTCAAGAAGTCCAATGGGAAATGGCGAACTTGTATCGAATAATCGGATCTGAACAAAGCTTACCCAAAAGACAATTTTCCTTTGCCCAGAAACGATCAGCTTGTGGACGGGACGACTGGACATGAATTGGTATCATTCATGGATGTATACTCGGGATACAACCAGATCATGATGGATGAACCTGATCATGAAAATACCAATTTCATTACTGATTTGGGACTATACTGCTACAAAGAGATGCCATTTGGCTTAAAGAACGCTGGGGCGACCTACCAACGACCAGTGAACGCCATGTTTAAGAATCAGATTAGGAAAACTATGGAGGTTAATGTAGACGATATGCTGGTTAAATTGTGCATAGCTGCAAACCACTTGGAAAACCTTCCTGAAATGTTTGAAATACTATGCAAATATGGAATGAAGCTCAATCCACTTAAGTGTCACTTCAGGGTAGCCTTTGGAAAGTTCTTGAGAGTCATCTAAGTGCCAGAGACATCGAAGCAAATCCTAAACAAATAACCGCTTTACGGGAAGTCGAGGCCCCGAGGAATAAGAAAGAGTTACAAAGCTTGAATGTAAAGGTTGCAGCATTGAGCCAGTTTATCTCAAAAGCAACCGACAAATGTATATTGTTCTTTGACAAGCTAAAGAAGGGAAAGAAGAACTTTGAATGGAATCAAGCTTCTCAAACTATGTTCGAAGAGCTACTGTGACATATGGAAACCCCGCCAATCCTATCGAAGCCAGTAGACGGAGAAGATTTGTACATCTACTTAGCAGTCTCGCCCCATGCATTGAGTGCCATGCTCGCACGAGAAGAAGCTAAGATCTAGCGACCCATATATTACATCAGTAAACGGTTAACTTGAGTAGAAAAGAACTATCCAAAATTGGAAAACCTGGCATATTGCATCTTGATCACATTCAGAAAGTTACGATCGTACTAGGCACATCCGATCAGAGTGCTAACAGATCAACCCTTGAAGCAAGTGTTATACCGCCCTTATCAGATGGCACATCGAATTAAGCCAGTATGAAATGACATACCATCCTCAAAAGGCGATCAATGGGCAGGCGCTGGCAGATTTCATTACCGAATTTACAATACGAGATAACAATGAAGAAATTGTTGGAAATGCGGATTACGGATCTTAAAGCTGGATTAACGCTAGAGGGGGGGTGAATAGTGTTTAATTAATTTATGTATCTTTTTGAAATATTTTCAAATAAAATCCAAACAGATGCAATTCACAAACACAGAAACAATCACAGAATCAGATACAGATGCAAATAGTAAATAAAAGCAGTAAAGGAAAGAACACACCAGAATTTTATACTGGTTCGGAGTTACCCTACATCCAGTCCCACACATTTTTTTATGCAGATTTCTTTTCAAATATAATGTCGATATTACAACCTCGATTTCAGGGCCATGAGATAAACCCTCCTATCTTCGAGTCCAAGGCAAACTCTCTTAATTTAACCAGGCTACAAGATCACCTAATTGATTTACGGGCTACAATCACACCTAATTGATTTGTAGGCCACAATCACACCGTTTCCAATCACACTTTGATAGAGAGAGACTTGGTACACTTCGATCTTTCGATCCTTGATTACAAATGATCCTATAACACTGTAAAGCACTTAGATCTTTGAGAGTGAGTGATAGAGAATCAAACTAGAGATGATCAAGTTTGATTCACTTAGGATTTCGATATAGTTTTGTTAAAATATAAGAGAATATTTGGGTGGAGAAGAAGGAGTGAAGAAATGAAGACAAACTAACTTAAAATTCGTTGAAAACAACTGGTATTTATAGAAGAACAATAGTCATGTCCATTCGTGAAAGGTTATGACGAATAGACACTTCATTTGAAAATTTGAAATTTGAATTTCTACCACTACCATGTCGACATGGGGGGATGGGGTATGTCGACATGCCTTAGTTAATTTTGAAAATTGATTTTTGTTTTTAAAAGAGATTTTCTTTCTAAAACTTGTCAAAACAATTTCTGAAGTTTATAAACCATTTTGAATATAGTTCAAACTTATAAAAGAGATTAAAAAGTAATCTTAAAAAAATATAATATAAAAGTAATATTAAAAACTAAGTATAGAATATATTTTTGAGATTTAAAGGTTATAATATTAAAACCAGGAGATAATTTAAAAACAAGAGATGATTCTGAAATCAAAATATAAAAGATAATAAAAATAGTTTAAGACTAAAATATTTAAACCGAGAGAGAACTTTTAAAAAATAGTTTTGAGAAAAAATCTTAAAAATAAATAATTTTGAAAATTTCGTGGATTCCATTCCACTAGAGAAGGTCATGGGTTCCATCCAACTATTAAAGGGAGAAGGTGGATTCCATTCCAAAATTAAAATCCGAATAAAGATTTTAGTGCTATTATGAAGTTTTAACATAAATCTAGACACTATTACTTATCTTGATACCTTGAACTCTTGAAATCTTGAACTCTTGATATCTTGAACTATTGATACTCATGAGTCTTCAGTCTTGGTTTCTTCAATCTTGAATTCGTCAGTCTTGAATCTCTATACTCGATCTTGAATCTTTATACTGTACAGTTTTCATTCTTCAGTACCTACATATATATCCTGCATATACATATATATCTAGACAAGAATATTAGTATTTATATTTTATAACAAGTCCTAAGGTTGTTGTCATCAAAACCATCATCTCAGGAACTAACAATCTCCCCCATTTTGATGATGACAACCTATGTTTATAAAATATACTCCACCTAACTTTGATTCTACTTTGACTCCCCTTTATTCCAAAAAATCCCCTTTAATCTACTAACTCCCCCTTAGTCTAAGCCTATCCAATCTATTTTATAATTCTCCCCCTTTGTCATCAACAAAAACTAAGCCTAAACTACATAACTCCCCCCTTAAACTAATACTATGGAACTAAATACTAATAACGAAGTATAATTAAGTGAAATATAATTTTATTATATATATGTGTGTGTGTGTTGTTATATTACACATATAAACACAAATATTTAAAAATACACACAATATATAAAAATATTAACATAAAAACAATCTAATAAGAGTCTTTGATAATTGGTGACTTATGAGTCGAACAATTTGGGTAATGGAAACAAAAGTTTCCACGTTGTTCGACCAAATTACCATCTTTATCAAAACAGACTTCTACAACGCAAATAACTTTATCGTCTTTGTCCATTTGCGCTTCTTCTTCTTCTTCGTCGTTTTCCTCTAATGGATTTTGAATATGAATGTTAGAGGAGTTATCTTCAATCACGATCAGATCCGCATGATTATCCATTAGAAATTTTTGCAAATTTCTAAGGATTTTGCCCTGTTTCTCTTGTTCCTTAGCCATCTTTATTTGCATGACTAACAACTCAGTCATCATTTGCAGAGAGTTCTTTAAAGTTTCCTCTATCTTTATGACTCAGGACAGTTTAGTTCGTTGAAATGGACCAGCATTAGGAGAAGGGAAAGAAAAGGTCGCATTTTGGTTTGATTTAGGAGAGGAGGCCAATATTTTATATTCTTGGAAGTTTATTACAGAGAAAATGAAGAGAGAAGAAAGAAGAATTCGAAATATTGTGGTTTATATAACCACCAAATTGTTTTAGAGGGAAAATCAAATTTCAAATTTTACCGTTGTATGTCAACATGGGGGTAGGGGGATGTCGACATCCTTATGGAAATTTTGACAAATTTTATTTTTCTTTATTTATTTAAATATATATGTTACTATATTTATATTCTATATCTCAGTTATAGAGCAAATACCTAGTTCTCTTCTAAATTTAGTAAAGGTTGATTGATTCAAGGGTTTGGTCAGAATATCAGCTATTTGATTCTCAGTGTTGACAAATTCAAAAGAAATAATCTCTTTACTTATATTATCTTTGAGAAAATGATGTTTGATATCAATATGTTCGGTTCTGGCATGATGAATAGGATTTTTAGTTAAATTTATTGCACTTGTATTGTCACAATAAATTGGTGATTTTGAAATATTTAATCCAAAATCCTTTATGGTCTGTTGCATATAGATTACTTGAGAACAAGCCAAAGCAGCAAGGATATATTCTGCTTCAGTTGTTGATAGTGAGATAGTATTTTGCTTTTTACTAAACCAGGAAACCAAGGAATGTCCCAAAAAGTGATAAGTTCCACTTGTACTTTTTCGGTCTGATTTACTGTAACGACCCGATATTTTGGACCATTCGCATCCATTATAAGTGCATAGGTAGACACTCATGCCGGAGTTGAATTGCTCAAAATACCGCGTTGTTAATTTAAATTTGGCAAAACTGAACATATACAGTAATAAATAATCACAGATCACAGACACAGAGTAAAAAGTGCAGCGGAAATAAAAGAGATAGTAGTTCATGAAGCTACTATATAAATGTATGAGATACATTAGAGTTTACAACAGAAGAGTAATACGATACATCAGATACAAATCAGAATACATCACTGGAATCATCGAATACTGAAAGCAGAATAGATGGCTGGATCTTCAAGCAAAGCTCCAACTCCAAAAGTGAGTCTCGAATACTGGTACACTCAGTCTGACCCGAGCGTAAAGCAAAATACAAAACACTCGAGTCAGGATTAACATTCTTATATTAATAAATCCAACTCAAGTGAAATAGCAATTGAAATACAAGTAACTCAAAGGATGTTTGGAATAACCATCCTTTAAGGATCCGTTAAACTATCTACTAGGTAGTAATATACGCTAAGTAGATAATGTCTATCAGTAATATAAAAAGATATCAAAATAGTGTTAAGTCATGGCCCATTCCACCCTTAACACATTTTTATTCCCAAAAGCATATACAAGACCGTAGTTTCCCCAAAACCGGAAGTCACCAGAGGGCAATCCATATACTAAAGGTACAAATCAAAATCGTAGTGGTCGCGTATAAATGGAATACAAGTATGACAAGGCACATGAGGCAATACCCAAGGTAGTGATACTACCGTTCGCCTGATCCGGACTGGTGAGAACGCAACACCGCAGCGCCCGCAACACCGTGAAACAACACTCCCAAAATCAAAGGTGCACCAATCGACAACAAGTATAAGTAGTTCGAAGAAGTGTATCCACTTGAGGTAGCTAATCCTCCATTGGCCCGGCACAGCTCCTGTTTTAGTCATTTCCAATTTGACACAAGTGTCAAGGCTATCCATCATCGTTCTCTTTCTTCAGTCATCACGTACATCATTCCAACCACTTCATTCTGGATCATCACTCCGCGTATAGTTATTAAAGTGGTTTTCGGTTTAGATAGAGAGTATATCCATAACCGAATTCCGGTCTCTTTAATAACTTCCGTAATTATTTCACCGATTGGTCGTTTATATATTTCAAAAACCAAATCAAATTCAATTTCAATTTCAATTCGTAAACCAACATTTCATTTATCTTTCCAAATCAATTTTCATAATTTACGTTTCAAAACTTCCAAATTACCATTTCAAAATCTTATAATTCAATTTCAATTTCTATTTAAAACAATTCAATATTGATTCAAGTTCGCAAATAAGTTTCCTTCCAAATCATTTGAATTAATATACTTTAACATTCAAATCAATTTCAAATTCATTTATCGATTCCATTTATCATTCAAAACAAATCTATTTAATTTCCAATTCATTAAACCCATTATTTAAATTCAACTTCATTATATCAAAACTTACAAATTTAATTAAATTTAATTTAATTCATCAAACCAAATTCTTTAAATTTTAAGTCTTTCGTACATTTATTTCAAATAATCACATTTTCATTTCTTGTTAAAGAAATTCAATTTCACTTATTTACTTTCTTAAATAATTTCCCAACTTAATTAATAAAGAAAACTCAATTTCAATTATTTACAAAGTAAAATTCACTTATTCAAAAGTTCAATTTCTCTTATTAAAGAATCCAATTCAATTTAATCATTAAATAATTCAATCTTATTTAATTATTAAATGATTCAAAACTTAATTATTACATAATTTCAAACTTAACTTTTAAATCATTTCAAAGTTTAATAATTTCAAACTTAATTATTAAATCATTCAAACTTAATTAAATCATTTCTCAAATTTAACAACATTCTTTCATTAATTACATTGTTAATATTTTGTTTCAGATTATTAAATATTAACATTTTTCTTTCATTAAAATTCAAATTTCAACTTCATTTCAAAACCATATTATTTATTCAAATAAAATCCTTATTTTATTTTTAAATCAAATTATTGACCAATCGGGTTTTATTTAATTTCCTATCCTAGGTCAAAGTTCAATTTGGGTATTTATCATTTCAACCCGATTCCAATTCAATTCAAAATCAAAACATAGCAAAGGGAACTTGCAGTGTGATAACTGGGATGGTGTCAAAGTAAATAAACAAGCAATAATAACAATCAATATCAATCCAATAATCAATTCAAATAATCCCGAAATAACCGTATTAATTCGCATTGTTATTTGTACGAATTAATATAATTATTTCTAGAATCTACACTATCATTTCATGTAGATTAAAGATTATTACACTAATTATTTATACGGTTTTTCACTTGTCATTCAATTTCAATTTTATACTACAACAATTAATTCAATATACGTTCAATGGTTCAAAGTGTAATTATCACTATTTACATGTCAATTAATTTAACAATTAAAAGGGGTCATATTATACAATGTCATTTAATCAAATTTAACACATATATCAAATCTAACTATCCTACGTCAATTTCAATTTCAAATTATTTATCACTTACATCATTAACAATTTAACGTCCAATATAAACATCAAACAATCAATCAATTAACAACCAAACTGGATTATCATTGCATATATAACAGATAATGGTGTCAGATGTCACAGGTGAACTGATACAGGTAATAACAGTGTAAATATCAAACAGCAGCATATTTCAATTGTCGTTTCAATTGAAATCAAATTTAATAAATAAAAGAACGTTAATCGTGAGTGAGTGCTCACCTTTCGAGGTTAGAGAGATGAATAAACAATGAAGTCGAGTCACGGATCGCAAGCACGACTTCCGGAATAAACTAGATTGGCACGAATCGACGAGCAAAGCTGTTAAATAGAAATTGCCGAAATCAAATCAAAACATTCAACATAGCAACAAATAAAAACATGTCCTGCGTCAAAGTTTAACAATATAATTCTATGTGCTACCGAGATCGAAATGGTCTGAAATTTGGTATGAATAAAGATCAAAACTTGTATTTCAAACTGCAAAAGAATCACTTGATTTGGACAAGAGACGAGAAAAGTTACGATGTCACGAACATAGACTCAGGCCATGTTGCGACTGTCAAATGTTCAGGTCTGAAAACCCTTCTGGGTCTGACTTTCAGGTAAGAAACAGAGGACTGAACCACCTCGTATGAAGCTAAAATTTTATATACAAAAAGTAGGAAACTTTATCTTTTAAACAAAAAAGGAATCACTGTATTCAGACGTAAGACGGAAGAGATACGATGCGTCAAACATGAACTCAGGTCGTGTTTGCAGCAGTGTAAAATAATTTCAAGTACAAAAGAACAGCTGCCTGGGTCTAACTTCCAGATCCTCGACCACTAATCAAACGATGTCGGATTTTGCTGGAATTTGACATGCATAAACTAGGTAACTTCGACTCTTTTTTAAAAATAGAATTAACCCATTCCGATAAAACATGAGTGAGATATGATATCGTGAACAGGTAGTCTAACTGCTGTTCAAAAGAAAAAAAAAGTGCAAAACATATAAGTGGACAGTAGGCATTGTATCCTTTGTTATACATAAATATGAATATGACTCTACATAGAAACGTACAGGTCTAAATACACATATGCTTTCAAAATCTCCACTGGCAACTGTATATATATTACAAACAATATAACCTGCCATATTAAAGTTATGTAAAATTTAGTATAAGAGACATATATACCAGTAAACGCATATGCTCCGTTAAAGTATAGGTGACATATAAAATCACTTCATTTTAAAATCTGGTATGTATGAAAATATATATATATATATATATATACCCAGAACGTATCCAAGTTAAGCTGTAGAACTAATTTAAGTAAATTTATATTAATAAGTGGATATGAACAAACCACAACTTGCTCAAACAAATAGCACGCATGCAAAATAAAAATAAAAATAACGAACGTATATAAATAGATCTATACACTCACACAACGATGGGGTCTTGGCAACAAGGCTCGGTGGATGAGAAAGAGTCCAAAGTGGAGAGGAGCTCGGTTGCTGTCAATGATGGCGAGGGGGAGGATGAACACGGTGGTGAAAGGCGGGATGGCCGAGGCCATGAGTTGGCTTGAGGTCGGAGGATTGTCGGCAAGTGAATGAGCGTGCTGCGGTGACGGGCTTATGGCGGTGGACGGTCGCTGCTCGTGCAGTGGGGTCGGGTTCGCTGGGCTTGTGCTAGCTGTGAGAGGTGGTTGCGGAGAAGTGAAGTCGAACAGTGGTAGCTCGCATTCGATGGTGGGAGGTTGCAGGCGGAGGATGCCTAGGCAAGGCCGAGATATCTTTGCTTCATTCATTTTTTTAGAACGCATGCAGATTGTTGGGAAGAGAAACAATGAAGCCATTAGTGGTATGCTTCAGGTGGAAAGGGATTTACATGGAAATGAGAGGAGGGGCCAGAGGCATCAGTAACAAAAGTATGAACGTGAGGATAAGAGGTGAAGGGTTATTTTGTTTTGAAATGAGTGTGGACAAGTATTGGTAAATATTAATTTTTTTGAAACTGCCAACTAAAAAGAAAAGCAAATGCCACTGGAATTGAATCCAAGGAGACAATAAAAGCTGGAGTCCGTTGGAATTCACACGGTAGGATATTGAAAGGTGAAAGAAATGAAAAGTCGTACCGATACGATTAACCGATACTGTGGATTTACTTGCGAATCGGCTTCACAACACAGCATTGGATATACTGTAGAGATCAGCATGACGAGACGGTCAAAACAGTATACAGATATCAGTGGTATAATTGAATTATAAAAATTCGAATTTTTCTACTGATGGAAAATGCAAGAAAAACGCTGAAAAATAAGATCGACGGAGCCAAAGATGTCCGAATTTGGAAAAACGACAAACTGACATCTTGCTCAGAAGATGGTTTAGAATTTTTCTATGTAAAAATATTTAGGTTTCGAAAACATTTTATTTTCATCGCTTTTTTAACTGATTAAATTGAATTAAATTACGCGCGAAATAAACTTTCATATTTTCGGACGAAAATTTACCAGTTGCTATGTTTAACTAGACGTATTCCAAATATTAAATTTTTATTTCAAAATTTTATCGTTTAAAATTTCTCAAAATTTCAACTAATTACGTTTTTAAAACAGTTGAAATTTACGGGTCGTTACACTCTCCCCCACTCAAAACTTTTCGTCCCCGAAAAGGAACGAGGTAGGAGAATAGAAACAACCAGAAAGAAAACAGATTTGAAATACAAAATAACAATTAATTTAAACCATATAAATTCAAATTTAAATTAATTGATATTCAATAATTGATTTAATCCATTTGATTTCACTAAAATCAATCTCAACTATTTCTAAATTCATTATCTTATTATCCCATTTTCTTAAATTTACAATTTCTAAAACCATAAATTTGAATAGTCTTTTATTATAATCATATTTTCTTCAACAATTTTAAATTCTTCTTTATTTCGAATTACCGTTAAATTTATTCTACTTAATATATCTACTCACATATATTTAAAGTTTCGATTTAAATTAATTTACATCTATTAATTCCTTTTAAATTCAAGGTATTTTCATATGTTGATCAAATTTCAATTTATTAATTCTTTCAAAACAAATTTATTAATTCTTTCAAAACAAATTTATTTCATTATTAACTGAGTTTTACTTATTATCCTATCTAACTCTATTAACAACTTTATAATCAAAATTTAGTGTATAACATTTATTATAAACACTCAAATTTTATTTATAAATTCAATTTATCTTATATATTATCCAATTACATATTCAACTTCTGAATGATTTAGGTAAGCTGTATTAGAATGCAGTTGAACAATATACAAATAAAATTTTCTCAATTCAATTATTCAAGTTTAAATATTTATTTCAAATTTTGGTTTTATTTATAATTAAAATCATCCTTTAACAAAATTTAAGAATTAGATTTCCGATTAACTTTTAAACAACTTAGAGATATATATAATATTTTTATATCAAATCAAATTTTAAAATAAGATACTTATATATATATATATCAAATTATACTGAAGAAATTCAAATCAAAATATTTTCCAAAACAAAACCGTAACAAAGCTACAGAATAGTATCTCCACTTCGAAACTCGAAAATGAATGTCGATGATGCGGCCGCCATCACCGAAATTATTTTCCAGCGACAAAGAGAAGAGCACTGATTTCAACATTTAAAATTCTTTGGAAACGATTTCTATTCGAAAATACTTCCAATAATATACTTTAAAATTTTAAAACCAACGTTCGAAATCACCGGAAACTAAATTCTCAAATTTCTGAATTAATTCATTTCAAATTCCAAATCAATTTATAAACCGTATTTATAAAATTTTTTAGAACAATAAATGATAATCAAATATTATCATTTCAAACAACAATTTAATTTACCTATTAAATTCGCGAATTTTTTTTACTGATATTTTCACAATAAAATCAAACAAATTTATTTCATTTTCCAAATTTGAAAAAAATAATATTTTAAATATTAATTTACAAATACACTTCCTTGCTCGACTATATAAGAATAGATTTCAAAGCAAAGACATAGATTCAAATTTTGATTGACTCAATTCAAAGAGAAATTTGATTACTACTCTTCTGTTGAAACAGAAGATAAGATAATTCGATTACCAAAATCAGGAGATGGATGAGTTTATTTAATTCACGGGCAACCTTAACCGGTTGTCCGTAACTTCAAGAATAGGATCGATGCTGAATTCCGAGGTAAATCAACACTCGATCTCAAGAGATGGAATCAGGTATAGCAGGGAATAGATAGCATCGTAAACCGAGGATACAGAAATCTCTGGTAAATCGATGCCTATTATAAAGGAGTTTCACCCCTTTACAAATCATTCGAAGTTTGGCGTGACCGCCGATTCACTATAAGGGTCATTTGGAGTGGAGTTATGTAATGCTCGAGAATTGAAAGAAGACGAATAGTGAGGGATACGAATGAATTTCGGAACCGAGGGGAACGTTCCAAAATTCGAAGGAATCGAGTCAAAAGGAAGAGATTGAAACTCGAATGAGAGTGATTCTGTAAATACATTTACCTTATATGTTGAGTTTTGCCTAGAGCTACCAAAGCTCTGATACCAACTGTAACGACCCGATATTTTGGACCATTCGCATCCATTATAAGTGTATAGGTAGACACTCATGCCGGAGTTGAATTGCTCAAAATACCGCGTTGTTAATTTAAATTTGGCAAAACTGAACATATACAGTAATAAATAATCACAGATCACAGACATAGAGTAAAAAGTGCAGCGGAAATAAAAGAGATAGTAGTTCATGAAGCTACTATATAAATGTATGAGATACATTAGAGTTTACAACAGAAGAGTAATACGATACATCAGATACAAATCAGAATACATCACTGGAATCATCGAATACTGAAAGCAGAATAGATGGCTGGATCTTCAAGCAAAGCTCCAACTCCAAAAGTGAGTCTCGAATACTGGTACACTCAGTATGACCCGAGCGTAAAGCAAAATACAAAACACTCGAGTCAGGATTAACATTCTTATATTAATAAATCCAACTCAAGTGAAATAGCAATTGAAATACAAGTAACTCAAAGGATGTTTGGAATAACCATCCTTTAAGGATCCGTTAAACTATCTACTAGGTAGTAATATACGCTAAGTAGATAATGTCTATCAGTAATATAAAAAGATATCAAAATAGTGTTAAGTCATGGCCCATTCCACCCTTAACACATTTTTATTCCCAAAAGCATATACAAGACCGTAGTTTCCCCAAAACCGGAAGTCACCAGAGGGCAATCCATATACTAAAGGTACAAATCAAAATCGTAGTGGTCGCGTATAAATGGAATACAAGTATGACAAGGCACATGAGGCAATACCCAAGGTAGTGATACTACCGTTCGCCTGATCCGGACTGGTGAGAACGCAACGCCGCAGCGCCCGCAACACCGTGAAACAACACTCCCAAAATCAAGGGTGCACCAATCGACAACAAGTATAAGTAGTTCGAAGAAGTGTGTCCACTTGAGGTAGCTAATCCTCCATTGGCCCGACACAGCTCCTGTTTTAGTCATTTCCAATTTGACACAAGTGTCAAGGCTATCCATCATCGTTCTCTTTCTTCAGTCATCACGTACATCATTCCAACCACTTCATTCTGGATCATCACTCTGCGTATAGTTATTAAAGTGGTTTTCGGTTTAGATAGAGAGTATATCCATAACCGAATTCCGGTCTTTTTAATAACTTCCGTAATTATTTCACCGATTGGTCGTTTATATATTTCAAAAACCAAATCAAATTCAATTTCAATTTCAATTCGTAAACCAACATTTCATTTATCTTTCCAAATCAATTTTCATAATTTACGTTTCAAAACTTCCAAATTACCATTTCAAAATCTTATAATTCAATTTCAATTTCTATTTAAAACAATTCAATATTGATTCAAGTTCGCAAATAAGTTTCCTTCCAAATCATTTGAATTAATATACTTTAACATTCAAATCAATTTCAAATTCATTTATCGATTCCATTTATCATTCAAAACAAATCTATTTAATTTCCAATTCATTAAACCCATTATTTAAATTCAACTTCATTATATCAAAACTTACAAATTTAATTAAATTTAATTTAATTCATCAAACCAAATTCTTTAAATTTTAAGTCTTTCGTACATTTATTTCAAATAATCACATTTTCATTTCTTGTTAAAGAAATTCAATTTCACTTATTTACTTTCTTAAATAATTTCCCAACTTAATTAATAAAGAAAACTCAATTTCAATTATTTACAAAGTAAAATTCACTTATTCAAAAGTTCAATTTCTCTTATTAAAGAATCCAATTCAATTTAATCATTAAATAATTCAATCTTATTTAATTATTAAATGATTCAAAACTTAATTATTGCATAATTTCAAACTTAACTTTTAAATCATTTCAAAGTTTAATAATTTCAAACTTAATTATTAAATCATTCAAACTTAATTAAATCATTTCTCAAATTTAACAACATTCTTTCATTAATTACATTGTTAATATTTTGTTTCAGATTATTAAATATTAACATTTTTCTTTCATTAAAATTCAAATTTCAACTTCATTTCAAAACCATATTATTTATTCAAATAAAATCCTTATTTTATTTTTAAATCAAATTATTGACCAATCGGGTTTTATTTAATTTCCTATCCTAGGTCAAAGTTCAATTTGGGTATTTATCATTTCAACCCGATTCCAATTCAATTCAAAATCAAAACATAGCAAAGGTAACTTGCAGTGTGATAACTGGGATGGTGTCAAAGTAAATAAACAAGCAATAACAACAATCAATATCAATCCAATAATCAATTCAAATAATCCCGAAATAACCGTATTAATTCGCATTGTTATTTGTACGAATTAATATAATTATTTCTAGAATCTACACTATCATTTCATGTAGATTAAAGATTATTACACTAATTATTTATACGGTTTTTCACTTGTCATTCAATTTCAATTTTATACTACAACAATTAATTCAATATACGTTCAATGGTTCAAAGTGTAATTATCACTATTTACATGTCAATTAATTTAACAATTAAAAGGGGTCATATTATACAATGTCATTTAATCAAATTTAACACATATATCAAATCTAACTATCCTACGTCAATTTCAAATTCAAATTATTTATCACTTACATCATTAACAATTTAACGTCCAATATAAACATCAAACAATCAATCAATTAACAACCAAACTGGATTATCATTGCATATATAACAGATAATGGTGTCAGATGTCACAGGTGAACTGATACAGGTAATAACAGTGTAAATATCAAACAGCAGCATATTTCAATTGTCGTTTCAATTGAAATCAAATTTAATAAATAAAAGAACGTTAATCGTGAGTGAGTGCTCACCTTTCGAGGTTAGAGAGATGAATAAACAACGGTTGAGTCACGGATCGCAAGCACGACTTCCGGAATAAACTAGATTGGCACGAATCGACGAGCAAAGCTGTTAAATAGGAATTGCCGAAATCAAATCAAAACATTCAACATAGCAACAAATAAAAACATGTCCTGCGTCAAAGTTTAACAATATAATTCTATGTGTTACCGAGATCGAAATGGTCTGAAATTTGGTATGAATAAAGATCAAAACTTGTATTTCAAACTGCAAAAGAATAACTTGATTTGGACAAGAGACGAGAAAAGTTACGATGTCACGAACATAGACTCAGGCCATGTTGCGACTGTCAAATGTTCAGGTCTGAAAACCCTTCTGGGTCTGACTTTCAGGTAAGAAACAGAGGACTGAACCACCTCGTATGAAGCTAAAATTTTATATACAAAAAGTAGGAAACTTTATCTTTTAAACAAAAAAGGAATCACTGTATTCCGACGTAAGACGGAAGAGATACGATGCGTCAAACATGAACTCAGGTCGTGTTTGCAGCAGTGTAAAATAATTTCAAGTACAAAAGAACAGCTGCCTGGGTCTAACTTCCAGATCCTCGACCACTAATCAAACGATGTCGGATTTTGCTGGAATTTGACATGCATAAACTAGGTAACTTCGACTCTTTTTTAAAAATAGAATCAACCCATTCCGATAAAACATGAGTGAGATATGATATCGTGAACAGGTAGTCTAACTGCTGTTCAAAAGAAAAAAAAAGTGCAAAACATATAAGTGGCAGTAGGCATTGTATCCTTTGTTATACATAAATATGAATATGACTCTACATAGAAACGTACAGGTCTAAATACACATATGCTTTCAAAATCTCCACTGGCAACTGTATATATATTACAAACAATATAACCTGCCATATTAAAGTTATGTAAAATTTAGTATAAGAGACATATATACCAGTAAACGCATATGCTCCGTTAAAGTATAGGTGACATATAAAATCACTTCATTTTAAAATCTGGTATGTATGAAAATATATATATATATATACCCAGAACGTATCCAAGTTAAGCTGTAGAACCAATTTAAGTAAATTTATATTAATAAGTGGATATGAACAAACCACAACTTGCTCAAACAAATAGCACGCATGCAAAATAAAAATAAAAATAACGAACGTATATAAATAGATCTATACACTCACACAACGATGGGGTCTTGGCAACAAGGCTCGGTGGATGAGAAAGAGTCCAAAGTGGAGAGGAGCTCGGTTGCTGTCAATGATGGCGAGGGGGAGGATGAACACGGTGGTGAAAGGCGGGATGGCCGAGGCCATGAGTTGGCTTGAGGTCGGAGGATTGTCGGCAAGTGAATGAGCGTGCTGCGGTGACGGGCTTATGGCGGTGGACGGTCGCTGCTCGTGCAGTGGGGTCGGGTTCGCTGGGCTTGTGCTAGCTGTGAGAGGTGGTTGCGGAGAAGTGAAGTCGAACAGTGGTAGCTCGCATTCGATGGTGGGAGGTTGCAGGCGGAGGATGCCTAGGCAAGGCCGATATATCTTTGCTTCATTCATTTTTTTTAGAACGTATGCAGATTGTTGGGAAGAGAAACAATGAAGCCATTAGTGGTATGCTTCAGGTGGAAAGGGATTTACATGGAAATGAGAGGAGGGGCCAGAGGCATCAGTAACAAAAGTATGAACGTGAGGATAAGAGGTGAAGGGTTATTTTGTTTTGAAATGAGTGTGGATTAATTTTTTTGAAACTGCCAATTAAAAAGAAAAGCAAATGCCACTGGAATTGAATCCAAGGAGACAATAAAAGCTGGAGTCCGTTGGAATTCACACGGTAGGATATTGAAAGGTGAAAGAAATGAAAAGTCGTACCGATACGATTAACCGATACTGTGGATTTACTTGCGAATCGGCTTCACAACACAGCATTGAATATACTGTAGAGATCAGCATGACGAGACGGTCAAAATAGTATACAGATATCAGTGGTATAATTGAATTATAAAAATTCGAATTTTTCTACTGATGGAAAATGCAAGAAAAACGCTGAAAAATAATATCGACGGAGCCAAAGATGTCCGAATTTGGAAAAACGACAAACTGACATCTTGCTCAGAAGATGGTTTAGAATTTTTCTATGTAAAAATATTTAGGTTTCGGAAACATTTTATTTTCATCATTTTTTTAACTGATTAAATTGAAGTAAATTTACGCGCGAAATAAACTTTCATATTTTCGGACGAAAATTTACCAGTTGCTATGTTTAACTAGACGTATTCCAAATATTAAATTTTTATTTCAAAATTTTATCGTTTAAAATTTCTCAAAATTTCAACTAATTACGTTTTTAAAACAGTTGAAATTTACGGATCGTTACATTTACAACCAGCACAGTCAGCATCACAATATGAGATTAAATCAAATGAATCATTTTTAGGGTAAAATAGGCCATAGTCTAAAGTGTGTTTAACATATCTTAGGATACAGTTAATAGCTTTTAATTGGGTCTCTTTGGGTTGAGATTGGTATCTTGCACAAAGATAGACACTATGCATGATGTCAGGCCTACTCGCAGTTATATAGAGTAGCGATCCAATCATTCCCCTGTATAGTTTTTGGTCGACATCCTTTGACATGTCTTCTTTATTCAAGGCTTCATTGGTTGCCATAGGAGTGGGTTTTCCACTCGCAGTGGTCATACCAAACTTATTAATTAGTTCCCTAGCATACTTTTCTTGACTAATGAAAATACCACTATCTAATTGTTTTATCTGCAATCCTTAAAATAAAGTAAGTTCACCCATATGACTCAGCTCAAACTCTTTTATCATTATTTCAGAAAACTCTTTGTTCATTTCATTGTTTGTTGATCCAAAAATTATATCATCTCCATATATCTGTACTAATTGAATATCATTTTTGTTTCTTTTAATAAAAAGAGTATTATCTACTTTACCAATTTCAAATTTTGATTGTAATAAGTAAGATCTTAGTCTGTCATACTAGGCTCTAGGAGCTTGTTTCAGACGATATAAAGCTTTCTTTAATTTGTAAACATGATTTGGAAACTTTTCTTCTTCAAAAGGTGGAGGTTGTTCAACATAAACATTTTCTTTAACAAAACCATTTCAAAATGCACTTTTGACATCCATTTAAAATAATTTTAAATTGTTGTGGTTTGCGAAAGCAAGTAGAATTCTAATGGCTTCTAATCTTGCCATGGGTGAAAAGGTTTCATCATAGTCTATTCCTTCCTCTTGACAATAACCTTGCGCGACTAACCGAGATTTATTTCTAACGACCTCACCTTGTTCATTCATTTTATTTTTATAAACCCATTTAGTTCCTATTATAGTTTTGTCCTCGGGTCTAGGAACAAGTTCCCATACATCATTTCTGGTGAATTGATTCAGTTCTTCTTGCATAACAAGAATCCATGAATCATCAGATGATGCTTCCTTTAGATTTTTGGGTTGAATAGTTGATATAAAAGCTACATTACTCATCTTGTTTAACTGATTTCTAGTTCTAACAACAGATTCAATATTTTCTAGTATATTTTCTATAGGATGATCTTTTAAAAGCCTGATCCTTTTATTAGGATGAACAGTTTCATAATTTGTTTCATTTGTTTCATTATTTAAAGTAACAAAATCATCTTCGTCATTTATTTGAACAAAATCTTTGAAATTTTCATCAAAAGATACATGCATTGTTTCTTCAATGATGTTAGTTTTTAAATTGAAAACTCTGTATGCTTACTTCTATTAGAATATCCGATAGAGATTCATTTGTTGGATTTAGGATCAAATTTATCCAAATTGTCCTTTGTATTTAGAATAAAGCATTTACTTCCAAAAACTTTAAAATAAGATACCTTTGGTTTCTTAGTGAAAAGAAGTTCATATGGTGTTTTATTGGTTAAAGGTCTAATTAAATCCTATTCAAAATGTAACAAGCAATAGCGACTGCTTCAGCCCAAAAATTTCTTGGTAATTTACTATCTGAAAGCATAGTTCTTGCACACTCTTGAATCGTCCTATTTTTATGCTCTACCACTCCGTTTTGTTGTGGAGTTCTTGGAAAGGAAAAATTATGAGTTATTCCTTTTTTATTACAGAAATTCTCAAAATTTTCATTTTCAAATTCTCTACCATGATCACTACGAATAGTTTTGATTTTTAAAGAAAGTTGATTTTGAATTCTTTTTGCAAAAGTTTTAAATAAATCAAAAGCATCACTTTTAAGTTTCAGAAAAATTGTCCATGTAAATCTAGAATAATCATCTACAATCACAAAAACATATTTATTGTGATTTATTGACTGAATTTGAGATGGACCAAACAGATCTAAATGAAGTAACTCGAGGGGTTTTGAAGTTGAAATCATATCTTTCAATTTAAATGAACTCTTTCTAAGTTTTTCTAATTGACAAGCATCACATATACTATCTACTTTAAAATCCATTTTAGGGAGACCTCTTACTAGATCAAGTTTTGAAAGTCTAGTTAAGAGTTTGAAATTCAAATGCCCAAATCTTTTATGCCAAATCCAAGGGTCACTTGTATTAGCCAAAAGACATAGGTTATCATTTGAGATTTTCATACTGAGAATATAAATATTTTTCTTCCTAATTCCTTTAAAGATAATATTTGATTTATTATCTTTGATGTGACACTTATCCTTTTCAAATTTAATTTTGTACCCCTTATCACATAGTTGACTTATGCTAAGTAAATTATGTTTTAGATTCCTAACTAACAAATCATCCAAAATAGTAGGAGTTTTTGAGTTACCGACATTGCCGATGTCAATCACATATCCTTTTGAGTTGTCTCCAAAGTTGACCGTCCTCCATCTTCATAAATTATGTCATTCAGTATCTCCAGATTGCCAGTCATGTGTCGCGAACATCCACTATCAAGTATCCATTAATTTTTCTTGATTAGCATCATTTGTCCATTGAGTTTTATTTCATCAAAAGCCATGTAACACATCTGTTCCTGCACAACACACCAATTCGGTAGATAACTTGATTTTCTATAATAACAATATGCAGACTTATGAAACAATGATGATATAGACATTTTTGAACTAGTGTTAACATAATTTCAAAAAATTGCCATTTTAAACTTTTTCAAAATTCAGATTATGATAACTTTGAAAACCAATGCTCTGATACCAAATGTTGAAAATATGGATTACGGATCATAAGGCTGGATTAACATTAGAGGGGGGTGAATAGCGTTTAATTAATTTTATATATCTTTTTGAAATCTTTTCAAATTAAATCCAAACAGTTGCAATTCACAAACACAGAAACAATCACAAAATCAGACACAGATGCAAATAGTAAATAAAAGCAGTAAAGGAAAGAACACACCGGAATTTTATACTGGTTCGGAGTTACCCTACATCCAGTCCCACACAATTTCTTGTGCAGATTTCTTTTCAAATATAATGTCAATATTACAACCTCGATTTCAAAGCCACGAGATACACCGTCCTGTCTTCGAGTCCAGGGCAAACTCTCTTGATTTAACCAGACTATAAGATCACCTAATTGATTTACGGGCTACAATCACCCCCAATTGATTTACAGGCCATAATCACATTGTTTCCAATCACACTTTGATAGAGAGAGACTCGATACACTTCAATCTTTCGATCCTTGATTACAAATGATCCTATAACTCTGAATAGCACTGAGATCTTTGAGAGAGAGTGACAGAGAATCAAACTAGAGATGATCAAGTTTGATTTACTTAGGATTTTGGCAGAGTTTTGTTAAAATATAAGAGAATATTTGAGTGGAGGAGAAGGAGTGAATAAATGAAGAAAAACTAATTTAAAATTCGTTGAAAACAACTGGTATTTATAGAAGAACAACAGTCATGTCTATTAGTGAAAGGTTAAGATGAATAGACACTTCATTTGAAAATTTGAAATTTGAATTTCTACGGCTACTATGTCGACATGGGGGGATGGGGTATATGTCGACATGCCCTAGTTAATTTTAAAAAATGATTTTTGTTTTTAAAAGAGATTTTCTTTCTAAAACTTGTCAAAACAATTTCTAAAGTTTATAAACCATTTTCAATATAGTTTAAACTTATAAAAGAGATTAAAAAGTAATCTTAAAAAAATATAATCTATAATATAAAAGTAATATTAAAAACTAAGTATAGAATATATTTTTGAGATTTAAAGGCTATAATATTAAAACCATGAGATAGTTTAAAAACAAGAGATGATTCTGAAATCAAAGTATAAAAGATAGTAAAAATAGTTTAAGACTAAAATATTTAAACCGAGAGAGATAACTTTTGAAAAGATATTTTTGAAAAAAAATCTTAAAAATAAATAATTTTGAAAATTTCGTGGATTCCATTTCACTAGAGAAGGTCGTGGGTTCCATCCCACTATTAAAGCGAGAAGGTGGAGTCCATTCCACAATTAAAATCCGAATAAAGATTTTAGTGCTATTATGAAGTTTTAACATAAATCTAGACACTATTTCTTATCTTGAAATCTTGAACTCTTGATATCTTGAACTCTTGATACTCATGAGTCTTCAGTCTTGGTTTCTTCAATCTTGAATTCGTCAGTCTTGAACCTCTATACTTTGTCTTGAATCTTTATACTGTACGGTCTTCATTCTTCAGTACCTGCACATATATCCTGCATATACATAGATATCTAGACAAGAATATTAGTATTTATATTTTATAACAAGTCCTAAGGTTGTTGTCATCAAAACCATCAGCTCAGGAACTAACAGAAATGACTCTAAAAGAGGATACATGTTAGAAGCTGTTTATCGATGGTGCATCTAACAACTTCTGCTCCGGAGCAGGGATAATGCTCGAGACTCTAGAAGGACGATCCATTGGATATGCCTTGCGCTTGGAATTCCCTACAATAAATAATGAGGCAGAATACGAAGCATTGATAGCCGTACTCAAAGTTGTGAAAGAACTCGAGATAAAGTCCATACACATCTATAGCGACTCTCAACTAGTCATCTGTCAGGTGAAAGACGAATACTAGGCTTGGGAGGAGAACCTCACCCTGTACCTATCTAAAGTGCAGGAACTATTGAACGACATCGAATATTACACCATAACTCATATCCTGAAGGAACAGAACATGAAGGCAGATTAACTAGCCAAATTGGCCAGTTTCGGAGAAGCTCAATCATTGAGGCTAGTCCCGGTTGAAACCCTGACAATTCCAAGCATAAGCAAAATGGATATCGATTGGACTTTTGATACAGCTAAAGAATGAGAGTCATGGATGATACCAAATAAGGAATATCTGCTCGCAGGAACACTCCGTGCAGACAGGAATCAGCGGAAAAAGCTTCTTCGAAAGGCGCCATGATTCGTAATACAGGATATGATACTCTACCGAAGGGAATTCTCTACCCTCTTGCTCAGATGTGTGACCAACGACGAAGCTCGAAGGATCCTAACAGAAGTTCATGAAGGCAACTGTGGAGATCATACCGAAGGGCAAACCCTTGCAAAGAAAGTTCTCGGGTATGGGTACTTTTAGCCAACAGTAAACTGCGATGCAGTGGATTACGCCAGACGGTGCAATCAATGTTAAAGATTCAGTCAGATCAAAAGAACCTCTTCAATTAAGCTAACACAGATGGTCGGTCCATGGCCGTTCGCAATCTGGGGAATCAATTTGATTGGTGTATTACAAATGGCTAAAGAAGGAGCCAAATTGCTATTGTTTTTTGGCAGAGCTTTTTTTTTCTTTTTTAAATTTATCAAAAGGAGTTGTTGTTGACTATTTCACCAAATGGGCCAAAATGGAACCGCTGGCCACTATTACCATAAAGAAAGTTTTTAACTTTATTACTAAATATATCATTTGTAGGTTTGGTGTGCCGTAGAAAATCATCACGGATAACTGGACATAATTCGAAAGCACTGAGTTCAAAGACTTTGCAAGCGCTTCCCAATCGAGAAGAGCTTTTCCACTATCACACATCCACAAGCAAACAGGCAAGTGGAAGCAGTAAATAAGATCATCAAGTCCACCATCAAAAAGTAACTAACCAAAGTAAAGGGAAATTAGGTTGACGAACTTCACTCACACTTGGGCTTACAGGACAATACATAAATCAGCAATTGCGCACTCTCCGTTTGCCCTAGTATATGGTTCAGAAGCAATAATCCTAGTTGAGCTAGAAGTCCCTTCTCATCGAAGGAAAAACTTTGACCAAAGGTAGAACGAGCAGCTCTTACTTGAGTCGCTTAATATAGTTGATGAGAAGAGGGAAGAAGCCAAATTAAGGACTACCGCTCACCAGAAAAGGGTCGCATGGTACTTCTACTCCAAAGTTCAAAACCACACCTCCGAAGTGGAAAACCTTTTCCTCAAGTAGGTATACCCTGTACCGTGAGCATTCGGACCAAACTGGGAAGGACCCTATGTGATCGGTCATAAGCTAGAGGATGGCACATTTAAGCTAACAACCGTCGATGGAGCCTAAATTCCATGTGCATGGAACAACGAATCGCTGCGTCCTTACTTTATCTAAGACTATCTTATGTATTCCTTTTTCTAGCAAATAAGCCATCCCAGAATACCGAAGGCATTGTAAATAGGCAAAACTTGCCCAACTTTTATTAATAAAATTGCTTTGCTTTCTAAACCAATAAAACCGTATTGATAAAAGTAACCTACTGAGTCGACGGGTTCGAATCGACTCAAAACCATCTAATTGTTGCTTGAGATAGTGGAACCACACTCAAGTATGCCCCATCTACCCGATGGGTCGATGGAAGCAAATTGACTCAAACCATTGGATCGACGGAACTCGACCCTGTGTTCTAATAACCGGTGTTGCTCCGGCAACACTGGGAAGTCCCCAATCCAAGCCGCGCGCCTCCATAAGCCGTGCATTATTTCCTAAGTCATGGAACCATGCTCTTGAAACATGAATTCCTAATGTTACTCGAAGATTGGTAACGTCATGAGATCCCAAACCGTTCCGGATTGACGGGACAAATCGATCCAAAAAGTCATGCATCCCATAAGCCGTGCACACTCCCAAAAGCCGTGCATCTCATAAGCCGCACACACTGCTAAAAGCCGCACATCTCATTAGCCATGCGTACTCTTAAAAGTTGTGCATTTCATAAGCCGCGCACACTCTTAATTATCGACATTATCCCGACAATGCCAGGAAACTCGCCTATTGCAGGACTCAAAAGAATCAATCCACTCTCACCATCAGGAGTAATTGGTAAATAATTTTGATTGTTGACCGACAGAATTTCTGGAATTGAGATGCTCAAATCACAAGTTCCTGAAGATAGGAACCGCAAAATAGACTCGGTTATAGACATCCGAATAATCACATGGATCAATCGGCCATTTGCCAAGTGTATGAAGTAAACAGCACTGTCAACTGAAGGGAACACACACCAATACTTAAAAACAAAAACCAAGTACTTCACAGTTATGTTACTCCAAACAAAGAATTTTGGCTGTAATTACAGGACTAGATAAAATAGCAGTAAATAAAATTGGCATAAGTGCATGAAACATAGATAAGTAGACAAATAAATTATAATCAAAATGTCAACATTGTATCACTTATAACATTTTCGATACAAAGTCAAAATATGGGGTCCGTGCCCACACAATATCGGCCAATTAAAAAGTAAAATATAGATGCTACAATAGCAAAAGCAATCAGTGCAGACTCTGCACTTATACAAAACACGTATCAAACAAATCAGAATGCCCCAAAATTTGGCTCCAATGTTACTTGAGCCTGTCAATGTTTCTTTCCATAGCTCCTCTTCCCACCTTTGGTTGGAAGTTTCTTCATCTTCTCAGAATCCCTACCAGGAATTGTGCCGCTGCCCAAAATATCAACTATCTCCTCCATGCCAACATCTCCTCCATGTTCTTCGACCTTCTCAAAATAATCCCCCTTGGTCTAACGCTTCCAAAACTTGCGGGAGCTCCTTGAAGACTTTATCTCCTCAATCTTTTCCTTCTTAATGGCCACCTACTACTGTTCAGTTTTACTTAGCTGTCCAATTTGATCTTTCTGCTCTCGAGCTTCAGCTGCTCTGAAATTGCCTTCCAGAAATACGAAAGGGCCATCCAGACTGTGCAACACAACACTCTTCTCGGATTCTACCCTTGTTGTGAGCCAAACACGGGAACATCAATCGAAGCGGCAACAGAAACAAGCGTCGAGACAGTTGAAATAGCAGTGGGCCCAGGGACCTAAGAGATTGGTAGGTCAGTAGGTAAAGAAAACAGACCTATAAGATCAAAAATGAAAGCATTTAGTTCATCTTGTGCTTATAGCGTGAGCTTGAAATTCTCAAACTCGGGGGAAACAAGAATGTTACCTGCATTGGAAGAGTGGTCGAGAATTTCAATCTCGTACACCCCAGCTTCTCCTTCTTTGAATGGCTGCACGATCTTTGGTGAAGTTCCAGAATCAACCGAGGCCTTTGAGACAGCCGCCGGAAGGGTAGATAACAAGGCGGCACCATCCGAACTCGCTAACTGGTCGCGAGATTGTTTTAATGATTCGCCAAGCTCGAAATGAAAGGTTGTGGTAGCGCTTTGGCAGTTGTAGTTGCAGCATCATCGGTGGCCTCTTGTTCCCTCTCAATTCGAATGTTCTCCCTACCCTCTATCAAAGCCTTCTTCAACTCTTCGTTGAGATAGGTATCCTCCAACTCTTTCTCGGATATACATTCTATTCTCTCATAAACAAGCCAGAACTTCATCCTATACCACAGCAAGAGTATGCGGGAATTTAGGGCCTAGATAGTTGAGGCTCCCCTGATATAGCAAGGAGTTAACATAGAAATTCAAGATGGTGTCATCCATCTTCTCCATTTTCCTTTCGAAAGCATTATACAACTCCAAGTACTCCTCTGTCATGGTGGCCTTCTTAACTTCAACCCGGGTCTTCTCAGTGTTAAGCCGCACGACTCTTTACTGGAGCGAAGCAATCATTTGAGTCTGATCAGGAACGGTCTTGTCATGGGATTCAACCATTCCCGCTTAATCATCAATTATCTTTTTATAAGCTTCGACAAATTCATTATGACGAGCGTTGGTTTTCTTCTGAGCTTCGATGATCTCTTCACGAGCTTCAAGCTCCTCTTTCAACTTAACCTCATCCGCGTAGGCCTTCTTGATTTCATCTTGGAACATGATTTCTATTGTTTTGTGGGCCTCTTTTAATTCCTTTAGCAAACTGGCATTGCTCTTACTCCCTCGGAGTGCAGCATCCCTCCTTTTTCAACTGCATGATTCAAGCGTCATGTTCCGTTAGTGTCATCTCATAATCGTCCTTTTCTGACTCGAAGGAGAGATCTCTTGGTAATTGTTACGGTTGGTGTTTGCTATTTGCGTGCATAACTTCTTCATCCTTCAGCTTGATCCAAATCGCTTTGAATTTCTTGTAGAAGGGGCATATAAGAGTCTTTGCAGATCGGACATAGGTCGCAATCAAATTTAACTCCTTTTAGAAACCATCTAGGGAGCACAGCTTTGAGTTTAGGGGGACCGGACGGGAGAATATGAGCCGACCTCCTACGAGGATGTGAAGAACCAGAAGCGAGCACTACGTGAGTTGACAGGGCTTGGGATGAAGGTGAAATTTGAACAATGGAAGTCGAAACTTCATTCCCAATAGAGCCTAGAGCCAGGGAAAATGGTTGGTGCTCGAAGGGATGAGAATTGTGATCTACCGTCGACTTCTTGGGCGGCTCTTCCCATTCGTCAGGAGTTTTTCTCTTCTTATAACCACTCTTGTAAACTCTACCCCATTCTCTGTCATCTTGATGACGTACTTCAGCTTCCAAATCTTTCCTCCTCCTCCACTCTTCCTCGATTTCATGGGGCTGATGGTGGCTTGAAGTCTTTCTTGACCAGCATTGTGAATCGGTAAAATTTTCAAGGTCCAAATAAAGTCCACAACCTCTCATATTACCTGATATAAAAATAAATAAAGAGCTTTAGCAACAGAAAATGAACCTAAATAATGCATATGTAAGTGAACATGACCCTAGTGAAATATGTAACGTGTCATAGGCGGCCTAAAAGGACGTCACAAACCGGATCGGGAAGTCACCATGGTAGATATCTGGCTAACTCTAGACACAGCATGACCGGGGCAAGGAGATAATCCCTCGAACTCAAAATCTTCTCCCATGAGTTCATCGATATCTACATAAACGTTGCTCAAATCCCCAAAGTCAATACCTATTTCCTTAAGTGGAGAATCATGAAGTCGCTTGGCTGTTGGGGGAGCATCTTTAACATGAATCTCTTGTGGAGGTGAATCAGGGAGAATGGGACTCATTTCCAGAGTTTCGTCACACGATTCATAATTTCCATCACCGGAACTTGCATTGAATTCATCATCACTAGAGTAAAAATCATAACTGCTATTTCTCTCAATTTCACCATCCTCCTTATCCGTTGTCACTGCAGCCTTGCCCTCTCGCTGCTTCAATTCTTCTTCCTCCTCCTCCAAAATCGGGGGCACCCTAGGTGGGCAACTGGCGTCAATGTAACACCTCTTCCTTCATGAATTCCTTCGGTTGACCTACCAGATGGAACCTTCTTCTTCTAGGAGGTCTCCCTCTTCGGAGCTGCGTGATGAAGAAGTGGAACGTATTTGAATTTTGGAATGGGAAGGAGATGGAACTTCAACGGTTACGGCAGATCTCCCGGGATGCATTAACCCCTACCAAAGCAAATTCTCATCCGTTAGTAAAAACCTTCACCGATCTCTCTTTGGCGTCTACGGCCTTCAAAGTATGGAAGCTTCTTTGTTCGGTCTCGGAATGACTGCAAGAAGTATTCAATCTATCAAAAATCCCATAATGACATATTAAATTTCAACGAGTAAAAGAGAAGCCTTACCCCCCATCATCCAAAGATGATTAAATCCCTCAGGACACCTAACGAAAAAACTCCGAGTCTTGAATTTGGACAGGTTACTTTGAAGCTATAGCACGAGCTTGCAGTTTCTTTGAGCCTTGATGACCACGAGGGATGGAAATTCGTCTCTATTCTTGAATGAGGGAAAGTATCTCAACTTATCAGAACTTGAGGCATGATTAAATGTCCGCATAAATAAGACGTAAAGGCAAGTCAAGATCGTGTATCCATTAGGGTGAATATGAAATGGGGCAATCCCCAAGTTCACAAGAGTTTCTCTCAAGAAGTGATTGAAAGGGGGCACTGCTCCATTCAAGCACATATACCAGTGGCAAGCGGTGTACCCCAAAGGCGGCATATGTGCAAACTCATTCTTCGACTGAAGGCGTACGCCATCATCCGGAATGCCATGTTGTAAACAAATGTCATGCAAAACTTTAGTAGAGATTACGGAGGAATCTCTCTTCGAAGGATCGAGTAGAACTCTAAAATTTGGAGGAGTCCGATCTATAATCGAACCAACTGAAACCAATTGACCATATTTAGCTCGTAGTACTAAAGAAGTAGGCGCTACCGAAAATGTTTATGAAGGTGCAACTGGTGATGATTCAGATTTTAAAGTGTCGGACTTCCTCCACTGGATTTACAACGGGATGACTGGTGCTTTATTCTATACAACAGAACTTGTACCTAACGCGGTCAGGTAATTCTATTTTTAACTAAAAGTTCCCTTACACTTAACACTTGAACTCAGAAAAAATATCAATTTATGTCGACACATCGGGTTCTAAGTGTTGACTGGGGAAAGTGCAGTGTGTTATCTATATTGGATGGGCTCAGTGTCCTGGACACTACAAACGCTCTATCCTATGTAGATCGTTCACTTGCAGTGAAGAAAGAAAAGAGCTTCTTGTATCATTCGTTAAAGTTATTTATCCTACAATTACCCGTTATCGACCAACGGTCGATAACAGATCCACTATCTGAAGCAACACGGAAAGCTCTTCCCATTCCAAGTACACCTATTGTGCTATGACAGGACCAATCTGAAGTGAGCAACTATAGATTGATGGGTCTGAATCGAGTAGAGAATTCTCAGCATAAGTCGATTTCAGCTCTTTGGAAGGTGATAATAGCATAAGATGCACACAAGATGCTACCTTAAGCTATTATCACCTCCTAGAAAAATCAAAATCAATCCGCAAGACATCGTTTGGATTAATAAGGTAACTAGGTGCAAGTTAACTCTGATTCTGTGGATGAAGATAGCAAAACATGTCAGGCACCAAGGTAAGACACAAGCTTTGTTCTGTGAAGAACTCAAGCTTTGATTTACTATCTTCTTCCACATAATCGCAATCACCTCGAATTCTCTGTTACATCCATTACCAATACAACCACATCACCAAATCACTAAAACAAAATTCCAAAAATCCATACCACCCACCTTAAGTCAAAAAATCAAAAGGCAAGTATGGTCAAACTCTTAGTCGGTGGAAATCTAAGGTGTATAGGTCGATGGTAATCCAAGTGGGTAAGGTCAACGGCAATCTAAATTAACAAAGCTTCAGGAGCTAGAGGTAATGTCAAAGTAGCGGCGAAGTCTAGTAGGGTCGATGGCAAGAAGCTCCGCCGGCGGAGATCAGCGGCGGCGATGGCAGAAGCGAAGTTAGGATTTGAATACTTTGGTTCGGGTCATAAAATAGGTAGCTCGGTTTGCAAAAGAAAATAAGGTAGAGAAGGAAGGATCGGCTCGAATGAGGAGTTAAATAGAAGATTTAATGAAAATTTGCTAAGTCCTTGGATCGCTAGCGATCCATCAAATTACAACCAACTCCTCCAAACTTGCCAAGCATGATCCACATGTTATTTACAAGCACCATGAAAGTTGTGGGACCGAAATTAATTTATTATTATGAGCACTGACAATTCACATCAAAACTCAATAGATGGCTGAATAACCAAAGCCAAATTCACATGATAGCCTCAACACAATCATTTGAACCTCGCTAAACAGAAACTCAAAGGCAGTTACTTCCAGAGCATGCCTTGTTTCTAATGACAGCATACTCTAAAGGGAAAATGTTATCTGGGTTTTTAACCCAATAGAATTCAATGGAAGTTAGAGCATCCGCATCAAGTCAAAATGACTCAAGGATTAACTGGAAGGATCAAAAGAAGGAACCAAGAGGGAATCAAGAGAAAAAAGAAAAAAAATAGCCTAAGGTATGGATCGCTAGCGATCCATCAACCATGGATCGCTAGCGATCCATCACCCATGGATCGCTAGCGATCCATAAATATTACTCATGGGTAGTCCATTCTTCTTGCATCATGAAGCATTATCTTTTCTAGGGATGCCAGCTAAGTTTCATGATGTTCCAAGCAAGCTAGATCGAGAAGCAGTCATTCATCTGATTTCGAGCATGCTTCAATCCAACCTGTGTATGAGACTGTGCAGTTAAAGCGCTCGGTGGATTCAATGCGGTAGAGGTGCAAAAAGTCATAGCGGGGATGTAGCGAAGATATAGCGGGATATATCGGATTACTCTAAAATAGCATATAAATCCCATACTTGTTGTTTTTACAAATATATAGATGGTAATTATGTGAAAAATTAACATTCAATTGAATTATAATTAATACAAAAATAATTTTAAATAAAAATATGTGCAAATGTATTATAAATGAACGTAAAACTGTTATATAACTTAATTTAATTTAGTAGAATATTAGAGTATTATCATTTCTAAACATATATAAAAAATTCAATGAAATTAATTAATTTCATAATTTTTATAGCGTATAAATATCATTTTTCAATCCAATTTTTTTATAGAAGATATAGCGGAAATAGCGGAATATAGCGGAAATAACGGGATATAGCGGAAATAGCGGGGATTAAAGCGGAAAGGCTATATGTTGGGGATATATGGAAAAATCGTAGCGGTATGAATCCGCTATAAGATATATAGGAGTTATAGCGGGGCATTAACTGCACAAGTATGAGACACCATCAAAATAGGGCAACTATTCACCAAATTGCATAAAGGGAAACTACAGAAGGCATGGAACATGGTACAATTGAAGCGAGCCAAAAATAAGCAAACTGCATGGATCGCTAGTGATCCATGCCCAATGGATCGCTAGCGATCCATTATATTAGCTTAGCTCGCTACGAAATTTCTTGGATGCCTTTGTATCTTCAAATGCAAGCTTCTGTCAATGTGGTCTAGCCCAAGAGCTCTCCAATCCCTATAAATACTGATCCATGTGCAACATAAAGGGGATCTTTTAGGACTGATTGCTGAAGCTCAACAGAAACTATTATTCACTCTTCTCCTCCCTCACATCAATCATCAAAAGGTTTCATTGCGATTCTCCAGTGAACTCTAAAACTGGTGACTTGGTCTAACTGACAAGATCCAATCAAATTGTAATCAGATTTAACATTTAACAACAATCAGTCAATAAAAGAAAGTTATAAAGTGGATGTAGGCCTTATTATCAACCATACCAGTATAAAAATCTCCCGTCTCTTTACTTTTCCTACAATTTGCTATTGTTTTTTCAACTTTATTTTCCTTGATAAACAGGCTTGGTGCTTTCATAATCGATCTAGGGTGTTGATCCATTTTTTGGGTTAACAAACTCAGTTGGAGCGATAACATTATTTGTATATCTGGATATGATCAAAAAGCGAATATAATGATGGTGATAGAGTTAGATGTATGTCCTAAAGGAGATTATGTAATTTGTTACATATATCTAACTCGATACTTGTTCGAAATAAAAGGTGTTGTCTTTCTATTATATACTTGATATAACGTGTTATATGTTAATTCATTTAATTAAATCTATATTTAATAACAAGTCCATAAATGGTATATTTTGTAATAATAGTTACAAAATGGTATAACCATGAGTAATTTATCAAAATTAAAATAAATTTACCATTTTAAATATTCCTAGTCAAGATGTATCAAGATTGGATATTGATATATCAATTTTGACCAGAGTACGTAACACTCTCTAAATGTTGGGCATTTTATTACTCATGGCTGCTTGGGTCACCAAATGGTTACATACTAATAATTACTGGATAATTATAGAATGACTCACTTGATTGTTCTTCGTTGGTTAATGAAACTAAGGTCAAACAGAAAATATCGATGTGACTGATCTACACAGTTCTCCCGACTTGAGAATACTGTTTGTCTTCAATGTGGAAGCTCCGCTTTGATTATAGTTAAATTATGGCACAACATCCATCGAAAAACTATAGTTGGGTCGAGTGGAAGCATTGGAGTGAAACACTATTCAAGAGAGAATTTATCTCCATAGTTATATGAAATTAGTATCACAATCAACTGAAGTCAACTTAAAGTCAAAGTCTTTGGCCTGAGCATTTCGATTAATAATAATTATTATTATTGAACCAAGGACTTTATGTTTGGACTATAAAGTTGAATATGGACGATATTTGAATTTTGACCATTACCAAATTCCATAAGTTCAAAGTAATATAGTTTTGATAAAGAGAATTGGTAAAAATAATTATCACTAAAAGGTACCGCTTAAGTGTTTGTTGTTACTACAAACATACATATTGAGCTTCTAAAAGAGAACGTGTTGAGTTTGGTAACAATGGAGGTGTCGAGTCATAAGAAAGCCAATTCATCAAGCACTCAATATTCAACAAAGGATAGCAAGCTTTAAGCAATAACAAAAAGATGTCAAACCTCTACGATAAAAAGGGTGTCGAATGCTCAAGAAATTAGCGGGAATAGAAAAGTTACCAAACGTCTAAGGATATCAAACTTCAAACAAATGGCAAGTATAAGGGATATTGAAATTGAACACAAAGAGGAGGTGATGTCATGCCTCAACAACCATAAGGACTGTCGAGCATATAAAGCAAGGGAGATATCAAGCCTTAACAGCCATAAAGGTTATCGAACATATAACAAGCAAACAGTGATGTCGAACCATGATAATGCATCAAGGTACCGAGCCTATAAGGTGATTAAGGTGTCGAACAAACAAGTACTTATAGATATCGAGCTTCTACAATATGAAAGCTACCAAGTCCAAAAATAAAAGGATCGACAAAGACCAAGGACGAGATATCGAGCTTTTAAGGGATGATGAGTCTCTAGTACATCAACTATCATCGAGCTTCTACCAATAATAACGGCTCTTGAATATCTACTATCATAACAGCTATCGAGTATCTACCATCCCGAAAGCTATCTTGTAGCTACCAATGGGAGATTGAATTGTTGAACCTAGGAAAGTAGGTGATGTCAAGTCACCACAAAGGATGCCAAAATTTCATCATGATGGTGTTATCAGAACCCTCCGACTCAATGCCTGGACACGTGTCAATAATCCTGCATTGATGATACCCCTATAAATAGACACCCTTCGACCATAAGTGGGAATGATACTTTCTTTCCTATTTCTCAAGTTTAAAAATTGTAAACCCAAAATTGATTTAGGGATTTTAGAGCCGGTTGTATTTTTTGGACCTTTGCATATAAGGACTTGAATAATTAACTTTGCATAGCATACTTCAATCAAATAAGAATATTTGACTATTATCGAACTTTTGACATGCACATTGCTCATATTTGTAATTGGATTTGACAGTAGACATGTATATGATTGATTATTGAATTTGGACTCAAACTCGAACTTGCATATACTTCCAAGCTTGCATAAGGGCACTTAATCCCTTATCCAATCCAACCTTAACTTGCCTTGCACATTTTGGTTAGTAAAGAAATTTGCTAACATTTTAGCACTAGAAGGAGGGCCTGAACCTCCAACCCCTGCATATCCCTATAGAGTCGTTTAGGAACTTTCCATATCTTGCATATCCTTTTAGAAGAATTTGACTTTCCCTATCATGCATATCCCTATTGAGGACTTACCTTCTCCCGCATTACCTATTAAGTCACATAATTACTATCTCCAAACAAGGATCCTTCGAGCCTTACTTTTCCAAGTCCAGTTATCAACTAACCCATAATCTTCAATTCCATGAGGAATAAGTGTTAAGAAAATTGAAACTGATAACTCTAGCTAAAAAAAGTTGAGTAACTCCTTATGCTATGGACAATTGGACCATAAATCCATTTCACATAAGATCTACTCCGATCTTCACCCATTATCCTACTCTGAGAAAAGAAAACAAGAAAAGAAGTGATCCATTTTCGAAAATGAGAAAAACTATATAGCTCCAAGCTAAAGGAACTATCTTCAAAAATGAAGTAACAAAGGATTTCGATAAGTTTTCCTAAAATTGGAATAGAGTAATCAGTTACTGTCCCGCACCAATCAGAACTCGAGAATTATTAAAGAGGAAATGTACCGTTAGAACTTATGAGCCTATCCAATGTTACAAGAAAGCTAAAAGGGGACCAGAGACAAAATCGCTTAGGAATTTTCGATCTACAAGTGCCGTCCCCATACCACCTCCTATGAAAACATCTATCTTCCAACCAAGGAAAGGTTGGACTGTTGGCCTTCAAAGAAGAAGCGACAAGGAAATGAAAGAAATCTAGAGGGCGCTTATTGCCAATATCACTGAATGGATGAACATGAAACTAATCAGTGCCAAGCTGTTAGAGGGATGATTGAGAATTTCTTAGGAAAAGGAGAATCTAAGAGTTTGTTTACAAAATTTGAGCAAACCAAGTGCTTAATAAAGGGAAATACTTCATGAAAAGGATTCGCAAAATAAAGGAAAGCCTTTGGTCCCGCCACAAGGGCCTAGTCAAAGCACCTCTTAGAGGGAGGCCGGAGTAAGCCTTTAGTCCTACCTATAACGCCTGGCTAGAGCACTGCAAGCCTTCGGTCTCGTTTATGTAGCCTTGTTGGAGCACTTCGTAGAGGGAGAATGGAGTAAGCCTTTGATCCCGCCTAAGATGGCCTAGCCAAAGAAACAACCAGCCTTCAGTTCTGCCTATAAGGCCTGACCAAAGCGCCTTCTAGAGGGAGGAAGGGTAAAACTTTGGTTCTGCCTAAGATGGCTAATCAAACGCACCGAACAGCCTTAATCATTACCTATAAGGTAATAAAGGGCTCAATCAAAGCCTAAACCATTACCTATCAGGTAATAAGAGGCGAAAGAGATCAAAGCCTAAACCATTGCCTATAAGGTAATAAAGGGAAAAAGAGATCAAAGCCTAACTCATTGCCTATGAGGTAAGAAGGGGCGAAAGAGATTAAAGTCTAAATCATTACCTAAAAGGTAATAAGGAGCAAGAGAGATCAATTAAGTAAGTATAATTTCATCTTGAGAATGGATCAAAGCAATTTTCTAAGAGGAAAATTAAATATGACCAACTCGGCTCCAAGCTAAAATCAAAGCAGCCTTTGAAGGAAAGGTCAAGAACTATATATCACTTAGAACCAAGGGTCTCAACGTCAGATATGAGCATATAAGAAATTCTAAATCTCCTTGTTAGATCAAATAATGGAAGTCTCTATTATTAATCGAATTTCCAGTCTCCTATTAGTGGGAATGTAATCTTACCAGATGGATTTCTAGTTTTCTTATTAGTTGAATTTATGTTCTTATCATGCTAATTTCTAGTCTTATTAATTGAAATCGGAGTAAAAAGCTACTTTTATACAGGAAAGAAAGCAAATTGATCCAAAAAAGAAATTTCAAAATCAAGTTTTTAGAGTTTCAAAGATCGACAAGAAAGCTTTTTAAACATTTTCATTGGTGTTTACAAAAAAATGATTGATTTGAGAAAGAAATAATTTCTCGAAATTATGGAAGTCACGATTATTCACCTTATGTTTTCTCAGAAGAAAATGAGAAGGTTTCATAAAAGTGAGAACTGAAAAGGTTAAAAGATTCTTAAAAACTTTTTTATTCAAGGAGGGTAGCAAACAAGTACTATAAGCAATTCTCAAATCAAGGCCTATCTAAAAGCATTCTTTGAAGAAGTAAAGAGCAAACAAATCTATCAAAGACCACATATCATATGGAATCAAATTAAGGAAGTCATAAATCTCAAACAAGCTCAATAAGTTCAAATGCAAGACGAGAATAAGAAAGAAAATACAAGGTTTATTTAAAATATAAACTATTCAGGTACAAAGTTATTTACATACAAATATTACAAATATCGAAAAAAATCTTCCTAATATTCCTAATGAGGAGGTTGGTGGAGCAGATAATGTTGGTATACTTTTTCCCCTTCCCCTCAACCTTAAGAAGGCATGGAAGATTTTCACTTGAAGCAGGAGCATCTCTAAGCAAAAAATGAGGGCCTCCAACATTTTTGAGATGGTCAGCACACCCATACAAAAAGAAGTGTTGATAGTGTCTGTACACTGTCTCTACAGCTTTGCTTAATCATTGGTTCACTTCTGGACCTAAGAAGGAATAGTCAATTTTAAAGCCAAAAGCAACTATTATTTCAAGCAAATAATCAACAACGGAATCCAATCGGGAGTTTTCAAGCGACATCGCCTTGGTTTTTTCAGTTGAGACTCGAGGTCTTGTATTTTTCCTTCAAAGCCTCAACAGCAGAAGAAGATTCAGTGATATGACGAATCGCCACATCAGTAATCTTTAAGTTTCTTCTCCTTCTTTTGAATGATGTTTGTATCATCAATGGAGCCAATTTGAATCTTTAATGCATGATCAAGTGTCTTATAGGCTCCTTTAAAAGTCTTAACTTTTTGCTCAAGAGCTTATTTCTTGCGTCCCAGCTCCTAAACTTGACTTTGCTACTTATTGAGATGTTATGAAACTTTTTCATCCCATTTTCCTTTTAGAAACTGGGTACATCACACTAATATTCCCAGAACCATCTACCAACCTCTCCATCATCCAAACTCGGAGGTGGGTTTTCCAAGGAAGAAAATTTCTTTTTGCTACTTACAGATTTAGACCTAGTTGTCCTTGTTAGAGTGGAAGTGGGAAGGCTGGATTTTTCCCCACTAGTAATAAGCTTTAAAGATTGACATAATACTTGATTCTTCAACAGATCAACTTCAAGGTCTTCAATTTTCTGGTGCAGTTGGGCAATATCTATATCAACCTCAATTCTTTGGTCCAAAGACCAAATTAACCAACTGTAGCTATGCTCTCTTTTAGCTCTTTAATCTCTTTATCTTTCTCTTCAATCTTTTCTCCTAAACTTGAGGTCATTTCATTTCATTCATGCTACTTAATGTTGACCTCAATTTCTACCATTTATTTTGCCATTTACATGCTTCTAGGTTGTCCGAAAATGGTAAAACTGAAGCATCTTTAGAGGAGCACTTCCAATATCTAACATCAGTTTGGACTTAAGCGTTAGTTGACATTCATAGTAAGAATAAGTGAATGAAAAATCAAAACATAGGAAAATATATTATTTTATTAATAACAACATGGCTTATAAGCATGCCCAAATTACATTAACAATTTTAGTTTTATACAATTAATTCTTAAGTTTAGAAGCAGCAATTTGAGCTTTTTTGAGTGAATCCATGGACATAGGGAAAGTAGAGTCAAAAGAAGCATTAAACCCATGAGGAGTAGTAACCAGGGGAAAATGACGATAATCCCATTTCTTGGCAGGAGGACTAGAGTCTCCGTATAACGATTTAGTGTAGTTAGACCAGATTTCTTTAAGTAAACTGTCTTTCTCGTCGCCTAAGAAATCAAAATATAAGTGGGGGAGTTGTGTGTAAACTTCTTGAAGCTCCCTAAGAAAGTAGTGATTTGCTAGTCGAGAGGTTTTAAGGGTTAATGTTTTCTTCAAAAAATCACTTTTTAGCTTGACAAATTTACTTAAGAGTTCTTTTGAAATGAGAGTACTCGGCGGTTTCTTAACCTGTGTATTTTAAGAAAGATGAACTAAGCCGCAGAAATAGAAATGCTGAAATTTATAAAGATTGTATGAATTACATAATTCATTGACGAAATTACTTAGGTTTCATACAATATGGACCCTTTGTAAAATTCAAAAAAAAATCTCTTTGTTGAACTTAACTTTCTCAGGAGGAAGAATGTTGGAGGAAAGTGGAATAATCGTGATCCCGGGAAGATTCCAACATTCCTCGGGATGAGATCGGTCCCATAATCGTTCAAGTACCTAGTATGAAGATGCCTAAGTAAACCCCCTCTCCTTCAGTAAGAAGGAAAAGTCGGTAAAAAGATTCATATTATAGATTTTATAGCGGAACTTCACTAAAGTGTCCCTATCTTCAATCAAGATCCAAAAAAGTGTAGCCAACTCCATGTATTCCTTTAAAACTCTTTCTCGATGAAGATGAGATCTTTTTAAAAGTATAGCTACCTGTTTCTCTTTGAAATCTTTCAATGGTTTAGTATAAAAGAGAAGGGTCCTATACTTTTCCAATAAGCCGTTGTGGTCATCAACAAAATTTTCAATTTCTCTATTTAATCGAAGCACCTCTTTCTCGCTCTTCTTGTGCAAAATTTCAAAGCCATATTTGTTTCTTTTCCTTAGCTAAAAATAGTAGATTTATTAACTAAAAGCTAACAAAAACTTGCAAGCATTTAAAAGATAAGCTTTATACCTGTAAAGAGGGATCATTTAAAGGAGAAGCTCGAGTTTTCTCTTTACTTGATTCTATGCCATAATGGCCAAAGGCATGAACGTCCTTTGAGGTAATGTCTTCTTGAGAAGCATATGGAAGATCAAGAAGATCGGAGAATTCAGCATCATGGGCAGACAAGCCCAAATTATGATCACTTGACCCATTATTACCACATCCTGGTCCCTCAGGGTCTTTGCTACCATCACCCATGTTCTTTTCGAAATCATTATTGTTATCATCGTTATTTTCATCATCGCCATCGTTGCCATCTTTATCACCATCCCCTTCATCATCATCATCAACCCTACCTTCCTCAAGCAGAGGATCATAAAAAAATAGTACATCCTGAGAATTTATGGTTCCTCTTTTGGAAATTCATCTTGCAAAGACCTGGGGACTTTACCGAGTTTAAGGTCGAACTTCTTCTTGAACTTGTCTGTCAATGTTGGCAGCGAAGGGAAGTCCAACTTTGGATAAATTTCTATATTATCATAATATATGATGTAGAGGGCCTCCTCGGAGCATTTCTCTTTAATCTGGGGGAGGGCTTGTCCTATAAAAGAGGAGACTTTCTCTTTGGCATTCTTAGTAATGTTATATGTGTAAAAAAGTGTTGCCTCACTGCTTTCCAGGCTATCTTTCAAGGTTGTAATTTTTGCAGCCATTTGGGTATTTTTAGTTTTGGCCTGCTTAATTTCCTCTTCTAGGGATTTCATGCTTTCCTCAGCTATTAGCCTTATTTTTCATTCCTCATCAAAGTCGGAGGCCAGTTTATTGTTTTTAGTGGTGATCTCATCCCTCTTTGTGGTGACCTCAAGTATCTGGCCCTCAAGATACATAACTTTCTCCGTCAATGGTAAAATCTACTCCTTAAGGTCTGGAATTTGATCGACGGACTCATAAGAAGCTTGTTGAAGGAAAACCATATGCTTGGCTACCTAAAATATATAAAATTTGCAATAAATAAAGATATATGGAACCAAAATTTGTGTTAGCCGGACATATAAAGCTACGTACCATAAGAAGTTGCTAAAAAAGGATGTGGAGATGATCCTTAGAAAAGCAGAAGGCTGTAATGGCACTAGTGAAGCCACAATCAGGGACGGGATGACCGAGCGAACAAAATCATCAAAATTTAAAGGAATAGTTGAGCCAAAGTTCTTAAGGCCGAGATTCAAAAGGAGGAGAAGTCAGACCCAACTCTTGGTACAAGCGTTGGAAAATAGTTGCGAACGAGGGATTCATTATGTCTGTAAAGGGACTGGGAGTGTGAGCATCTTTTGCCTGGACATGAGGATTATAGTCTAGCAATCTTAAATCAACATAACAAGAGTCTTAGTTGATTGTATCAAAACGACATTCAATTCATCAGTAATAACAGCAAGCAACTGATCTTCTTCAAGTTTAGCCTTTTTAACCGGAGGAAGAATCGGAATGCTAGGAAGATCGCCAAAATCTTTCTTTATCTTATGACACTCAATAGCCTTAAGAGCATCAATAATATAATCCATAATGGGGGCAGCTTTGGTAGTCACTGCTGAAGAAGAGGTAGCAGTTTTAACTTTCTCAAGCTTAGCAGCCGAGATGATAATAGTCGGACCTAAGTCAAGGAAAGAATCATAAGACGACGACATAAGAGACCTCATTTAAATCATAGTAAAAGATTAAGAGATTAGTAGAAGAACTACGTAGAATGGGGGAAGACGATGAAAAAGAATTTCTATTACCAACAACCAAAGCTTATTTCCAATAAACATTTTGCTTGATCATTAGGGGCTCCGCGTGCACTTTGTGACCTTCTGAGATCAAGGAATATTTTCATAGGTTGGCTTCGGTCAAGAGCTTAAGCCTATCTCCTATATTTTGAGAAGCCAAGTTCAAAGCATCGATGGTGCTAGAAATAGAAGAATTAGTCCCTTTAGAAGCAGATCTCGAAAAAGAAAAACTATTATAAGAAAGCAGTAGAATATGATATGAACACTAGACAGAAGGTAGCAAGTCTTACTAGGAGTAAAGAAAGACCACTTGACTCCAGGGTATGAATTTTAACATAAAAGGATTGATTTTCCCATTCCTTATCTCTATTGATCAAATTAATTATTAAGCTCTTTGGATGAGGAAGAAGGTGATATATAGAACCTATGGGTTTTTTTCCTACTCTAACAGGATTTACAAACGAATGAAGTGTTTCAGTGTCGAGTGAGGGAAGATTAGCTTCCCTAGCTAGTATCTCAAGGTTGCTTAGATATGTATAAGATTTGGGCAGTAATTGAATTGGAGCAATCCCTAAGTGATCCAAGAATCGAGTGAAGAATTCCGAGAGGGGAAGGTAACCCGAGTGCAAAATGTGGATCGGAGGTGAAAGCAAAGAAACCTTCTAGAGGATTGTCTATCCTTCTAGGTGGGCCTGCCACCCTAGCCTCTACATTAATAATCCCAAATTATCAAAGAATGGTGTCAACTTCATCCTGGGTAGTTATAAAGGATTGAACATGCCTATAGTCTCCTTTCTCTGAAGCATTAGAGATTTAGAGCCTTTATCAGTCTTCTTTCTAGTCATTTTCCTATCAAGCAATATCATGCAGAAATTAGGGAAGTATCATATATTTTATAATAGTTTAAAGTACTTAAGAAAATGTAAAAGAAAATTTATTTCTTTAAAGTTGGGTATAGATAAATATATAACATAGTATCAAACTTGTAATTAGCTATTAAGACCAAAACAAGGTATCGAGCTCATAAAAGTTAGTGGGTTCATAATTAATTAAAGATTCATCAATTAGTTGCCAAGTTCATAATAAGTTGTCGAACTCATAACTAGTTATTGAGTTTGTAAAAAGGTAACGAATTCATAAACAGTTAGTGAATTTGTAACTATTTATAGGTGCTTTAACTAGTCATCAAATTCATATCAAGGTGTTGAATACATAAATAGTTGATTCCTAACTAGTGCCATAATTAGTTACCAAGTCCATAAAAAGATGTCAAACTTATAAAAGATATCAAATTTGTAACTAGATAATGACCCTGTAACTGGTTGTTGACTTTGCAGAAGATTAGCAACTCATTAAAAGGTTGTCGATTTTTTAACCTGTTAATAATTTAAGTGGTTGTCGAATTCATAACTATTTGCTGAGTTTCTAACTAGTCGATGAGCCTCAAGTGAATGTCGAGTTTTGACAATTATCAAAGCTATAGCAAACTACCAAGTTTCCAGAAGGCTATCGAGTTTATGATAGTTATTAAAATTCATGATTTATCGAGTTTCTATCAACATTAAGGTTACGTATTGTAAATAGCATTTGAGTCCAAATGTCAAATTCTCAAAATCACAAGAGTGTTTGAATCCAAGTAGTAAATGGAAACTCGATTTTCGAAAACCTAATTTTGAAGTCAGAAACCCCCATTTCCTACTTAAGTCAACTAAAATGGAAATAGCACCTTGAGTCAAATCTAAATATTGTAGGAATCAAAAGCTTTTATTTAAAATTTTGAAATTGAAAAGAGGAAAATTATAATTGCAGCTTTGAGTTTTTGTTACATATAGGGCCTTCAGAAGAAGCAGAAACAGGTATTTATAAGAGGAGAAAGAAGCAACAGGGAATGCCGATTCCTATTCAAATGAAAGAACAAGATTGAAAAGGAATACCAATAGGCAGCAACTTGAAAAGTGAAATTATACTAAAGTATAATATGCTTCTTCTACACAAAGGGATGGGGGCAAATGTTACTATAAACAAATATATCGAGCTTCTAAAAGAAAATGTGTCGAGGTTGGTAACAACAGAGGGTGTCAACTCATAAGAAATCCAAGTCATCAAGCTCTCAACATCCAACAAAGGATAGCGAGCTTCAAGCAATAACAAAAAGATGTCGAACCTCTGCGATAAGAAGTGTGTCGAATGCTCATGCAGTTAGTAGGAATAGAAAAGGTACCAAACCTCAAAGGATATCAAACTTCAAATAGATAGCAGGTATAATGGGATATTGAACTTGAACGCAAAGAGTAGGTGATGTCGAGCCTCAACAACCATAAGGGTTATTGAGCATATAAAGCAAGAGAGGTATCGAGCATTAACAATCATAAAGATTATCGAATATATAACAAGAAAAAGGTTATGTCGAGCCATGACAATGAATTAAGGTATTGAGCTTGTAAGGTGATGAAGGTGTCGAATCAACAAGTACTTATATATATCGAGCTTCTAATATACGAAAGATACCAAGTCCAAAAATAATAAGATCGACAAAGGCCAAGGAAGATATATCGAGTTTCTAGGGATGATGAGCCTCTAGTACATCAGCTATCATCGACTTCTACCAGCAATGACAGCTATCGAGTATCTACCATCATAACAGCTATTGAGTATCTACCATCACGAAAGCTATCGAGTAGTTTCCAAAGGGATATTAAATTGCTAAACCAAGGAAAGCAGGTAATGTCAAGTCACCACAAAGGATGTCGAAATTTCATCAATATAGTGTTCTTGGAACCCTCTGGTTCAATGCCAGGACACATGTCAACCATCCCGCATCGTAGATACCCATATAAATAAACTTCCATTGAATCCAAGTAGGGGGTGGTTCTTTCTTTCCCATTTCTCAAGTTTAAAAATTGTAAATCCTAAATTGATTTTGGGATTTTAGTAATGATTGTGATTTTTGGACCTTTGTATTTAAGGGTTTGAACAATTAATTTTGCATAACATACTTCTATTAAATAAGAATATTTGACTATTATCGAACTTTTGACATGCACATGACTCATATTTTACTTGGACTTGGAAAATGAACATGTATATGATTGATTATTGGATTTGGACTTAAACTTGAACTTGCATATACTTCCAAGCTTGCATATGACCATTTAAGCCTTTATCCAATCTAACCTTAACTTGCCTTCCACATTTTGGTAAGCGAAGAAATTTGCTAACATTTAAGAAATTTGATTTTATTGAAAAGACTTATAAGCGATTAATTCAGCCAAACCGTCACACCATTAGCTAAGGTGACATATGAATATTGATATTTGAATTGTCCAACATTAATCGCTGAACTAATTCACACCTTTGAGTCGCACAATCATATTTGTGATTTCTTTGAAAACCATACGATTTAATTAGTTTGTAAAATGTTATAAATTGATTAAATTAATCGATAATTATGAAATATTAATTATTGTTAATTTATTTGACATTTTGAATGTTGTTGTTAATTATTAAATGCATATATAAAAGTTATATTTGCATATATCAATATACGATATCGGTATAATTTTAAACATGGTTTAAATAAGAAAATAGTTACATAAAGTTTCTTCTTTTGCTTGGAAATTTGCATATTAAGAATGTGCTTGGACCAGTCATATAATGATGAGAGGAGAAAATCAATTAATTGAATATATTGAAATTTAAAAAAGAATTAAAGTAGAAAGTTTTGATAAAAGCATGGGAAAGGTTCCTTTAATTCTATTAAAACAAAATCTCCTCATCTTGATTTTTTTAACAGAACATAACCTTTTCTTCCTCTTCTCTATCTTTCATTCATGGATGAAACTTCTTCTAAAAAACATCAAAACAAATTCAAATCAACATCAAATTAAATTAAAGAAAGGAGGTTAATCCTTCTTTTGCAAGGTGGGATGCTGATTTATTTGAAATCTAAAGAGAAGTCACAAATCAAAGTGTAATGAATGGCAGGGTTTTTCCAATAAGTTTATAATTCATTCATGATGTTTATTTTTTTCCATATATGTAACTTGTAGCCACTTATTAAAATAATTTTAAAATTATTCTATGCATTGTGATTAAGTGTGAATTTTGTTTGTGTATGGTTTTGAATGTTGATGATTTAGTTGGAACTGAAATAATTAATAGGAATTGATTTGCTAAATCTTTTTATAATTACTTAATAATTTTTATAACCAAATAACTTATGTTTTATTTCATTTGAGATCTGAAACAAGTCTTCCTTTTGTTACCCTAATGTATGTTATTATATATCTTCTTTGTTTTAATAAATTACACTTGTTGTCACACTCGTTCCTTTTTAATCATTGATCAAATTTTAATAGATTGAAGTATAAAATTATGTATGTGTATATCACATGTTTGTGTCTATGTGTGTATATATAAATTAATCAAGTTTTCATCATACCTTGGAATTGTAACTCTTTCTAATTAATTCAGCTTCATGTTTCAAAATTAATTTTTAGTTCATTACATATATGTTTATACCTAAATATAAACTTTTGTTTTAAATCCAATTTATCATTAGGGTCAATAAATCAATTAGGTTTGAAATCTCATACGGTATTAAATTAGTTTGACTGGTGATTCAAAAGGAGGTAAAGTAGAATTACACTTGGTTATTTCCCTTTTTCACTTAGATTTGATAAGATTTAATTACAACATAAGTTACTTTTCCTTCTTTACTCTTCTAATTTACACTTACATTAATTGTCTCCTTATGTTATTTTCATACCTTTTATTTTATTGTAAATATAAGTGGCAACAAAGATACATATATGCATATATATGACAAAACTATATATGTGGTACTATCAATATGTGTATACAATCCATATACATATATTGTAGTATACTCAAACATATGTATATACTTAGGCATTATATTCCCAATGTGCATGCGAGAACGTAACATGTATATGTAAGTATGTATACACGCACACAATAGATATAAATCCTAATATTTAGATGTACATGTATATTTGTATGTGTGTATTTGTACATATGTTTATATTAGTTCATTTACGTTGTCATATATTAGAATACATGGTGATGCATTCCTAAAAACACTTAATTGAAATGTTAACATGTTTATTTTAATAGATTATTAATCTAATTAGAGAGAGAGAGAAATGAAAGATTTCTCTCTTCAATTAATGATGTTTATTCCCTTAGTTAATTGCACAAGTATTAGAGAAGGAAACAAAATGTTTCCTTCTTGAAATAAATTTCAATAAGTAACTGTTATATACATGGGTGTATTTGATACATCCATTCATTTAATTTTATATCAAATTCAAACTCTTTCAAACTAATCAAATAAATAAAGGATTTTATTTAAAACACTCTTTAGATTGGGTCTAAAATCTCTTTAGGCTTCATAGGCCTAATAGATCCAAAAAGGAATTTTTTTGAAATTTATCCTTTAGCTCTACTGCAGGCTGGACCAATCCCTTCAGATGGGATACGATAAGAATCAGAGTCCAATAAGTATTCTGATAAAGAAAACAAATAGTTTGGTTTTTGGTCAAAATGCAGAGGAGGCAAGTTTCTATAAGAAAGATCATTAAGGTACGAAAATATTTCTTAAACTATAAGTAAACAATAAACTTATGATAGTTAATGATGTACCAATGTTAAATCATTTTAGTTTTGTTGTTTAATCCTTAACATTAGATTTGAAAATGACATCTTTTATAATCAGTATAAAAGGATATTAGGACAGTCCCATATGATATACATAAACACTACATTAAAATGTTTAATGGGGAGCATATGAGCTTGATTCCTTATGCATTGGCATTGGAAGTTATCTCATTTGTTATGTAGTCTTTTGTATCACATTTCGCTATGTAGTTGGTACATTGAGAAAATATCAAATTTTAATTAAGATCACTAAATAGTAGTTAAGAGTGCTCTCGGGTATTTACAAAATACTAGAGAAATGTTTGTAGAAACAGCGAACTCCTTGCGAAGGTGAATTGGGGCCCAAACTCCATAAGTCATATTGAGTATAATATGCCAATCCTAAATTTATGTTTTATCTTAGATAAGGAGCTTTAAGTTGAAATTGTTCTAAATGAAAGGTTTTGGCTGATTCAACCAAAAGGCTAAGTACATCGCCTCAAATAACGGTGTAACAGAAGTGTTTTTTGTGTGTGTAATGCACAAATAAATAACCGAGCGACAGGCGATTCCAAATGTTAGGAATCACACAACTTTGTTTTGTGATAACAATACTATGATAAGGATCGTGAAATAATCCAGAGGTCATTAGAAGTTGAGAAACATACTCCAAAAAGTTCTATATGATGAAGGTAAATTATTATCGTTAAAGAGAGTTGATTAATATGGTTGATAATTAAAACAATTAGAATATCCATTCATTAAGGGACTAGATCGATCAATTTAAGAAAATTGATCGAAGATATGGGATTAAGATTCCATAATTGGCCCTAAGTGCAAGTAGGAGACTAAGAGGGTTAGGGGTATGCCCTATGGGCAAGTATGTAATGTCTGGCTCTATAACCAATCTTTTTCGTAATAAATGTGTTTTATTTTCTATTATATACTTGTTATATTATGATATATTAATCAAGTAATAAATTTAGATATATCAATACAAAAACTCCTTAAATGATATGTTATGTGATAATAATTACAAGGAGTTATAATCATGAGAAAATTATCACAATATAAAATAACATATTATTTCAAATATTCCTAGTCAAGATGTTTCGAGAAAGGATCTCGATATATCCATTGAGACAATGTGCATACTGCACTCCAAATATTGGAAAATGTATTACTCATGGTAGTTGATGGCACCAAGGGGTTACATACTTGTAGTTATTAGATAATTGTGGAATGAGTCATCCGAGAGTCTCCTATTTGTTAATAACAACAATATCAAACAGGAAATCTTAGGGCGATAATGTTACGCAGTTGCCTCGACTTGAAAACACTATAGAACTTCAGTGTGAATACTCTGGTTTGATTATAATTAAATCATGGCATGAAGATCCATCAAGCGACTATGATTGGGTTTGAGTTGATGCATTGGAAGTGAAGAATTATTCAATAGAGAATTCATCTCCTTAGTTGTATGAGGTTAGTATCACAGTCAACTGTATCCAATTCAAAGTTAAAACCTTCAGCCCAAGTAGTATAATTAATAATAAATGTTAATATTGAACCAAGGACTATGTTTGTGGATTAATTGAGTTAAATAAGGATGATAATGAAATTCTGACCAAAATCAAATTCCATAAATCCTAAAGTGATATAATGTTGATGTAGAGAAATTGTGTATATTATTGTTACTAAATCACACCGCTTAAGATGATATAAAATATGATTTTAGTTAAAAAAATCTATAAGCGATGAATTCGATCAAACTGTCACATCACTAGCTAAGCTGACGTTTGAAGATTAATATTTGAATTGTTCAATATTAATTACTAATTGAATTCACATAACCGTATTTTTGTATTCCCCAAAAAACCATATGATTTGATTAATTTATAAAATTTTGTAACTCAATTAATATAATTAATATTTGAGAAATATTGATTATTATTAAATTTATTTGATTTTTGGAACCTGTTTGTGATTATTTGAATGCATTTATAAAAGTTAAATTTGAACGCATCGATATACAATATCGGCATTGAAATGACCTACCTTTCATAATACCCTGAGTCAACGTCAAATGACAATGTCTGGCTCCTAAAAACCTTTAAACACGGTCCGTCGGGGTAAAATTAAAATAAAACACCATACCAAGGCACATCGATTGTAGCACCCCATATTTTTAGTAACATTATTTAAGATATTTAATTAGTTAAATTAAATAAAATAATGTAAGATGATTAATGGATTGGGATTTGTGATTAAATAAGGGGTAGTCATGCCATGTTAAATAAATGGACTAAAGAATAGAAAGAGAATAAAAAGGAATATGCAAGGGAAAAACAGGAACAAGGCATATCATTATACCCTAAACCCTTAACCCCTCAACATTTACATTCACTTTATTTTTCACTATTCAAAAACACAAGCTAAGGCTGGCCACCATTAGGAAGAGCAAAGAAGAAGAAGAATTCAAGAGGAAGAATCAAATCACATAATCAAGAACAAATCTCACATCCTTAATAAAAAGGCAAGGTGAATAATGACTACATCTCATATTTTTGATTGATTTCAGTTTTAGATAAATTCCGAAAGTAGTTGCAATTGTTTTGCCATGTTTTGAATGATAAATGGATATGTATATACTTGTTGATGATTTAGGCTATTTTATATGCATTTTATTATGAGAATTGATTTAGAAAACGTAATAAATGACATCGAATTGCCTTGCGAATTTAGATTTAGATCAGAAATGATAATTTAGAAATGGGTTTCAATTTTTATAATTTTATGAATTAATGTGGATTTTATATGAATTTTCTAGTGAAGAAAATGCTAGTTTGGATTTAAAATTAATTACGGCCAAATTATATTGGCTTAAGGTTTGGAATTTATATATGTTAGAAAACATATTAAAAATGATTTTATGGAATTTTTGTAGAATTTTCCTAAGTGTTTTAATGGATATATAAAATTATTTAAGGTATGAGATTTAAATGTTTTATATATTTATAAAAAGGAGAAGGGGTATTTTGTAGATAATTCAAATCTTTATTTCTAAAAATCGGTGGTACTTTTAGAAAAGAAAAATGTGAAACCAATCATAATTTGACAAACAAGGCAGGTTAGGTACAAAGAAATAGTTTAAAAAGCCAAATCTATATGCTTTTCCTGTTTCAATGTTTTCGACACCAGGTTCCGACTCCTTACCTCCACCTTCGACTCCATCGAAAACAATGTACATGGTATCAGATATCTGGTAAGTAGTGAATTGGAAAAAGGTGGAAGGCATTGGGTCGAAACAAGGGGTTCCGAAGGCGTAAGAACACTACTTTGCTTTAAATGAAAATGCGCCTGCGAGTGAATAGCTTTCAACTTGGTCTGCTTTTGACTGGGTCAATGATTATAAAAGAATGGTTTTAAGAGGTTGCGCCTTTGTTTATAAATAACTGCTTTTGACTAGGTTGAAGCCCCTGACTGCTACTTTTTACCTTTCGTCCCGAATTGGTTCCGAAAGGGTTATCTTGTTTTTAAAACCAAGCCGCTTCTCCAATGCTTTCGAAGGGATGGTTTCGACACCTTCACTTCTTTACTTAGAAATGCTTTCAAAAGAGATGCTTTCGACTTAAACATTTTAATGACCCTTTTGCTCTATAAGAAAAAGTATAACCCAAATGGTTTTGAAAGAGATGGTTTTAATGGTTTCGAAAGGTGTTTCCACATGTTATAAATTGAACCAAATGCTTTCGAAAGTTTGATGTTTTAATACGTTCAAAAGATTTTAAAAAAGGGTTTCCAATAGTTTCGAAAGGTCTAAAAGGAAAGGTTTTCCAATACTTTCGAATGGCAATGTTTAAGTGTTTTAAAGAGGATATCTAAGGTTGTAAAGCTTTCAAAGAAGATATTTCAATGCTTTCGAAATGATAAAAATAAATGGTTTCGAAAGGTATGTTTTGGCCTTTGGCCCAAGGTTTTGATTGTATTGAAAGGGATGCTTTCAAAAGGTTTCGAAAGGGGTTCTTTCAATGGTTTCGAAAAGGGTTATTTAAAGTTTTCAAACAAAGGTTTCGAATGAGTGGTTTTGGCAATACAGCCTAAGTGTTTTTAAGTTAAAAAGGGTTTTTAACTTATTTTGAGAGGATTGGAAAATCCTTAATAATTTCATCAACATTATTTTGGGTAAAGTATATATAACATGGAAAAAAGTTTAGAGTAAAGCAAAGAGTATATTTTCCTTGTACGTGTATGATTTAAAGGTTTAAATCATTTTGGAAAAGGTTTTCAAGGAAAAATTTAAAGCGTAGTTAACCCTAAGAAAATTACTCAGATCAGAATACCAGATGGGACTTGTGTAGCATCACGCCCTATACTCATTAGCTATTATCCCCTAGCTAATTTAGTCCAAAATTCCAGTGTGTAGGGCTTTGTTAGAAGTGAGACTAAAATTATGTTACACACAGAAATAAATCTAAAAAAAAGAAAGAAAGGATATTGGTAAGCTCGCAAAACCATTAGGATCAGATAGACCGGGAGAAGTAAGTAAGGATAGACCATCCAGAAGAGGAGTATCTAACAGTTATTAGATTTTTATGTTTTCTGGTAGTCTCGAGTCAGCCAAGGGTTAGTAGTTAGCCAAACAAAACTACAGTGTATGGAAAGATAATCTATATGATAACTGAAACATACATATACATGATATTACTTTACAGATTTAACCAGTTTTAGTTGCAAGATTTTAATCTGCAAAAGATATGTTTTAAAAAGGGATATTAGTGAGGGGAAACCCGTTCCTCTAAGCGGCTAGGTCTCGCTTTATATCAGATAACCGATATGTATAGTAATATTCACACCAGGCTTTATGTTTGACTCGAAATTTATTTTCCTTAAACTCTCGGGTGCTCAAATTGATTTGAGTAGGCTAAGGGTTGAGGTTTACAGGTTTTAGTAGGTTGATGAATAAAGCTTCCGGAGACAAGCAGGTGGATGACGGATAGCTGATTAGCAGTTGCTTATATATTTTGGGTTGATTTCGCTGTATTGTATATATATTACTCTGGTCAGCCAAGGGGGCATCATCACATATCGCTCTTGGCATAATATTGTAATAACTATATTTTATCTGAACCTGGGAAAGCGATGGGATTATGTAATTTTAATGTGAAACATGTGTCTTGAAATGTAATCAGAAAAAAATATTGTTTTTGTATCTGTGGTTTTGTTTCATATTCATTTGCTTCTGATATTATGAATACCATTAACATAGCCATATTTAAACGCCGGAAGTTGATACTATAGATGACCGCAATATCTGTAGCGCTTAGGTTAGGGCCTCTAGATTAGGGATGTTACAACTTGGTATCAGAGCATAGGTTTATGAAAAACCTTAACTAAAAAGATGATTTTTGAAAACATAATCTTAAGGAATTAGAGATAAGATTGGAGTGTGGGATAACGCTATAGTAACGTATTTGTATTTTCCATATATAAGTATACGCTTTATCTCTAGTCTCCTATCTTTATTAGGTTATTTTTCTTGTCTCATGAAGGTTCGAATGTAGATATGGATTCTCGAAGAGATAATTTTGGAGGAGGAAGCACCGCTATAGATGGAAATTCCAAACCTAATACTAGAAGGAATCCAAGTCAGGCACGAGCTGGGAATACTGGTGTCGTAGCCCCGCAAGTTGATATGAGAGCCATGTATCAGTTTTTTGTGAATATTATGCAAGCTGGAGTTGCTGCTTGAGTAGTTGGGGGAGGAGGCCAGGAAGCTCCAGTAGTCAACAATTATGCTGCTTTAAGTAGGGACTATGCTAGGTTGGGAGGAACATTTGTTGGCACTGAAGATGCCATATAAGCGGGGAACTGGTTGTTGCACTGTGAGAGGATTTTCACATATTTAGGGCTCAGTGATGAGAAGAAAAGAAGGCTCGCTTCCGGGCAGCTTCAAGGAGCAGCTTTATACTATTGGAATAATGTAACAGCTGGAGTGGATGAAGGAACTATTACATGGGCTGAGTTTAAGAGGAGGTTCGAAGAGAGATTTATGTCTGTGATGGCAAAGTCTACCTTGCTCAGAAAGTTTGCTGAGTTAGAGCAGGGAGAGATGGCTATGTTAGAGTATGCTATAAGGTTTGAGGAGTTGGCAAGATATGGCCATGCCACTGTGGATATCGTGATTAAGAGAAATGAGAAGTTCATTATGGGGTTAAAACCTGAATTGGCAAGGGCTACATTACCTCATATCAGGGATCCTTGTGATGTTGTAGTAGAGATGGCTCTAAGACATGAGGAAATTATTGCTTCGGTGGAGAAGAATAAGGCAAAGGAGGTCCAGGTAGGACAGAGTCAGAAAAGAAAGTTTTATCCTAAGAAGGGAGCCCAGAAGGGTAGAGCCATGAAGAAAGGAAAATCAGAAATTATCTATTTTAAGTGCGACAAGAAAGGGCATTATGCGAATGAATGTTGTTCTGGAGAGGAAAAGAAAGTGACCGGGAAAAAGAATGTCAAATGCTTCAACTGAAATCAGATGGGTCATTACAAGAGCCAGCTAAGGATGGAAAGGGCAAAGTATATGCATTAGAGCCAGCTACCTCGAGACCCACGGCAGGGGAAAAAGGAAAATCGGTGTTGGAAGGACCCTTATGATTCTTTGTATGGAAATTAGTGTTCTGTTTGATACCGGTGCATCGCATTCTTTTATATCTCGTTGTTTGGTAGATAAGCTTAACCTAGAACCCTCATACTTAGTTACTTCCTTAAGGGTTGCAAATCCAACAGGAGGGCATGCAACATTTAGGATGAGATGTGACCACCTAAGGTTTGACTTGTTAGGTCATAATTTTGTTTGCAGTTTGCATGTGTCTAATTCATAGGATTTGAAATTATTTTGGGTATGGATTGGTTAAGTAAATATGACGCTAAGATAATTTTCCATGATGGACAAATATCGCTTAGACACCCAGATTGTAGGGAGCGAATTGTATATACCATCGAAAACCCTAGCTACGAGGTAAGTGCTTTATTAGGTGTTATGGAAGTAGAAGATGAGCTAAATCAAGTTTTTATGGTTAGGGAATTCTCGGATATTTTTGAAACCGTAGTAGGATTGCCACCGAAACGGGCCATTGAGTTTCGAATAGATTTGGTGCCTGGAGCAGAACTGGTTAGTAGACTACCAAGCAGGATGACACCTACTGAAATGAGGGAGCTCAAGGTGCAGTTGGTGGATTTGGAAGGCAAGAATTTCATCAGACCTAGTAGTACACCTTAGGGAGCATCTACAGTGTTTGCTAAGAAGTCTGACGGATCGTTAAGGTTATGTATTGATTATCATAAGTTGAATGGGAAAACGATAAAGAATTATATCCATTGCTTAGGATAGAAGATTTGCGCGATCAGTTGAGTGGAGCCAAGATATTTTCGCAATTGGATTTAGCGATAGGTTTCCATCAGCTTAGAGTGGCAAAGGATAGTATTCCTTTGACGTTGTTTAGAACTTGATATGGATCGTACGAATGCTTAGTAATGCCGTTTGGACTGACTAATGCGCCAGCTTTCTTTGGAGATTTGATGAATTGGATTTTCTGAGAGCACCTAGATAGGTTTGTATTGGTTTTCATAGATGATATTTTGGTGTACTCTAAGGATGAAAGAGATCATGAAGTTCAACTTAGAGTAGTGCTTGAAACGCTGAGGCAGCATCAACTAAAGGCAAAGTTCTCGAAATGTCATTTCTGGAAGAAAGAAGTGAAGTTTCTTGGCTATGTAGTTTCAGAGAATGGGATATTAGTGGAACCAACTAAGATCGAGCCCATGAATAGTTGGAAGAGACCAGAAACAGTGACTGAGATAAGAAGTTTTTTGGGATTATCTGGTTACTATCGGAGGTTTATTAAAGATTTTTCGTGGATAGCGGCACCAATGACCAAGCCGACTCGAAAAGATGTGAAGTTTGTTTGGACCGATAAGTGTGAGGAGGCATTCTAAAAGCTGAAACGCTTATTGACTACTGCACCTATGTTAGTTGTTTCAGAAGAGAATCAGGATTTGGTGGTGTACACGGATGCATGTGGGACTGGGTTAGGAGCTGTGTTAATGCAGAGGGATAGAGTAATTGCCTATGCTTCTTGACAGCTTCGACCGCATGAAGTCAGATACCCAACCCATGATTTGAAGTTAGCTGCTGTGATTTTTGCATTGAAGGCGTAGAGATATTTTGGGAGAAAGATTCAAATTGTATACGGATCATAAGTCGTTGAAGTATTTGTTCTCTTAGAAGGAGCTGAACATGAGACAGCAAAGGTGGTTAGAGTTTTTAGCTGCTTTTGATTTCGGTGTTGAGTACACACCGGGGAAAGGCAACAAGGTTGCAGATGCACTTAGCAGAAAACATCAGAATGTGGTGTCAGCGATGATAGATGAGTGGAAAGATTTGGAAGCGTTAGCAACTTACAGGGTGCAATGGAGAACTAAGAGTAGTTCAAGTACAGAAACAGCTTTGTTATCATGTTTGGAAGTTCGACTAGTTATGATAGAAAAGGTTGCATCTAAATAGCTAGAGGATGCAATGTTGGCTGAATGGATCAGAAAGCTGAGAGATGGAATGGAGAGCGGTGACTTAAAGGATTTTAGTCTTGACCAGAATGGGTGGTTGAGAAAGAAAGGAAGATTGTGTGTTCCGAATATGGGAGACATTAGGAAGGAAGTTTTGGAGGAATGTCATCGTTCGAAGTTCACTATTCATCCGGGAGGAACTAAGATGTATTAGGAAATGAAGAGAAGTTTCTTATGGGAATGTATGAAGAGGGATGTAGGCTATAGGTGAAGCAGTGTTTGAACTGCCAATGGTTAAAAGCCGAACATCAGAAGCCAAGTGGGTTGCTTCAGCCTTTGGATAATCCAATGTGGAAGTGGGATTCTATTTCTATGGATTTCATTGATGGGTTGCTAAGGTCTAATAGAGGAAATGAAAGCATACGGGTCATTGTGGACAGGTTAACCAGAAGTGCCCATTTCATTCCAATTAAGTCAACCAGAACGGCACCTATGTTAGCGAAGTTGTTTATGAAGGATGTAGTTAGACTACATGGAATTCCTAGTAGTATAGTGAGTGATATAGATTCTTTATTCACCATCGAGTTCTGGAAGAGTCTACAGGATACCTTATGTACCAAGCTCAAGATGAGTACCGCTTACCATCCGCAGACTGATCAGAAAATGGAGAGAGTTAACAAAGCCTTGGAAGATTTGTTACGAGCTTGTGTGCTAAATTTGGGGGATCATGGGAAGACCATCTACATCTAGTCGAGTTTTCGTATAATAATAGTTATCAGGATAGTATAGGGATGGCACCATTTGAAGTATGGAAGGCCATGCAAATCTCCATTTTGTTGGTTAGAGACCAGGGAAAGGTTGGTTCTTAGTCCGGATTTGGTTAGAGAAGCCGCAGAAAAGGTTGAGTTAATTCGAGCTAGAATGAAGGAAGCTCAATCTAGGCAAAAGAGTTATGCGGAAAAAGATGGAAAGACTTATAGTTTTCTGTTGGAGAGCATGTTTTCATTAAGGTCTCGCCGATGAAGGGTGTGATTTGGTTTGGAAAATCAGGGAAGTTAGCACCGAGGTTCGTTGGACCATTTCCTATTATTGAGAAGATCGGGAACTCGCATATAGAGTAGAGCTACCGAGCAGTTTGGCAGGAGTACACGATGTTTTTTATGTTTCTCATTTAAGGAAGTGTATTCGAGATCCGGATACTACTATATCACCGACTGAGTTAGATGACTTAGTTGTAGAGCCGAATTTGACTATAGTTAGAAAGCCAGTTCGCATAGTCGCAAGACATGAGAAGAGGCTCAGGAACAATAAAGTCAGATTAGTTAAAGTCCAGTGGAGTGATGATGGCAGAGACTGTACTTGGGAGACTAAGAATCAGATGAGAGATACTTATCCTGACTTTTTGACGGTATGTTTTACCTTTGATTGTTTTGATGTGTACCTTATCGTAATTTCGAGGACAAAATTCGTTAAGGAGGGGAGTCTATAACACCCCATATTTTTAGTAACATTATTTAGGATATTTAATTAGTTAAATAAAATAAAATAATGTAAGACGGTTAATGGATTGAGATTTGTGATTAAATAAGGGGTAGTCGTGCCATGTTAATTAAGTGGACTAAAGAATAGAAAGAGAATAAAAAGGTTAGGAAATATGCAAGGGTAAAATAGGAACAAGGCAATACCCTAAACCCTTAACCCCTCAACATTCACGTTCACTTTATTTTTCACAATTCAAAAACAGAAGCTAAGGCTAGCTACCATTAGGAAAAGCAAAGAAGAAGAAGAATTCAAGAGGAAGAATAAAATCGCTTAATCAAGAACAAATCTCACATCATTAATTAAAAAGCTAAGGTGAATAATGACTACATCTCATATTTTTGATTGATTTCGGTTTAGATAAATTCTGAAAGTAGTTGTAATTGTTTTTCCATGTTTTGAATGATAAATGGATATTTATATACTTGTTGATGATTTAGGCTATTTTATATGCATTTTATGATGAGAATTGATTTAGAAAACCTATTAAATGACATCGAATTGCTTTGCGAATTTAGACTTAGATCAGAAATGATAATTTAGAACGGGTTTCAATTTTTTTAATTTACAGAATTAATGTGGATTTTACATAAATTTTCTAGTGAAGAAAATGCTAATTTGGGTTTAAAATTAATTACGACAAAAATATATTGGCTTAAGGTCTGGAATTTATATATGTTAGAAAACATATTAAAAATGATTTTCTGGAATTTTCGTAAAATTTTCCTAAGTGTTTTAATGGATATATAACATTATTAAGGTATGAGACTTAAATGTTTTATATATTTATAAAAAGGAGAAGGGGTATTTTGTAGATACTTCAAATCTTTATTTTCTAAAATTGGCAGTACTTTTAGAAAAGAAAAATGTGCAACCAATCATAATTTGAAAAACAAGGCAGGTTAGGTACAAAGAAATAGTTTAAAAAGTTAAATCTACATGCTTTTTCCTGTTTCAATGTTTTCGGCACCAAGTTCTAACTCCTTACCTCCGCCTCCGACTCCATCGAAACCAATGCACATGGTATCAGATATCTGGTACGTAGTGAATTGGACAAAGGCGGAAGGCATTGGGTTGAAACAAGGGGTTCCGAAGGGGTAGGAACACTACTTTGCTTTAAATGAAAATGCGCCTACATTGCTTTCGACTAAATAGCATTCGACTTAGTCTGCTTTCGACTGGGTCAATGAATTTAAAAGAATGGTTTAAAGAGGTTGCACCTTTGTTTTTAAATTACTATTTTCGAGTAGGTCGAAGCCCCTGACTTCCACTTTTTACCTTTCGACCTAGATTGGTTTCGAAAGGGTTGTCTTGTTTTTAAAATCAAGCCACTTCTCCAATGCTTTCGAGGGGATGGTTTCGACACCATCACTTCTTTACTTAGGAATGCTTTTGAAAGAGATGCTTTCGATGTAAACGTTTTAATGACCCTTTTGCTCTATAAAAAAAAGTATAACCCAAATGGTTTCGAAAGAGAAGGTTATAATGGTTTTGAAAGGTGTTTCCACATGTTATAAATTGAACCCAAATGCTTTCAAAAGTCTTAATGTTTGAGTGCATTCGAAAGGTTTTAAGGAAGGGTTTTCCAATGGTTTCGAAAGGTCTAAAAGGAAAGGTTTTCCAATACTTTCGAAAAGCAAAGTTTAAGTGTTTTAAAGAAGATGTCTAAAGTTTTAAAGCTTTCGAAGGAGATGTTTTTCAATGCTTTCGAAAGGATAAAAATAAATGGTTTCGAAAGGTACGTTTTGGCCTTTGGCCTAAGGTTTTGATTGTATTGAAAGGGATGCTTTTAAAAGGTTTCGAAAGGGGTTCTTTCAATGGTTTTGAAAGGGGTTGTTTAAAGGTTTTAAACAAAGCTTTCGAATGAGTTGTTTTGGCAATATAGCCTAAGTGTTTTTAAGTTAAAAAGGGTTTTTAACTTATTTTGGGAGGATGGGAAAATCATTAATAATTTCATCAACATTATTTTAGGTAAAGTATATACAACATGGCAAATAGCTTAGAGTAAAGCATAGAGTATACTTTCCTTGTATATGTATGATTTAAAGGTTTAAATCATTTATGAAATGGTTTTCAAGGAAAAATTTAAAGGGTAGTTAACCCTAAGAAAATGACTCAGATCAGAATACCAGATGTTATTTGTGTAGGGTCGCACCCTATACTCATTAACTATTAGCCCCTAGCTAATTTAGTCCAAACTTCCAATGTGTAGGACTTTGTTAGAAGTGAGACTAAAATTATGTTACACACAAAAAGGAATCTAAAAAAAAGAAAGACAGGATATTGGTAAGCTCACAAAACCATTAGGATCAGATAGACCGGGAGAAGTAAGTAAGGACAGACTGTCCAAAAGAGGAGTATCTAACAGTTGTTAGATTTTTATGTTTTCTGGTAGGCCCGAGTCAGCCAAGGGTTAGTAGTTAGCCAAACAAAACTACAGTGTATGGACAGATAGTCCATATGATAATTGAAATGTACATATACATGATATTACTTTACAGATTTAACCAGTTTTAGTTGTAAGATTTTATTCTGCAAAAGATATGTTTTAAAAAGGGATATTAGTGAGGGGAAACCCGTTCTGCTAAGCAGCTTGGTCTCGCTTAATATCAAATAACCGAGATGTATAGTAATATTCACACCAGGCTTTATGTCTGACTCGAAGTTTATTTTCCTTAAACTCTCGGGTTCTCAAAATTGATTTGAGTAGGTTGAGGTTTACAGGTTTTAGTAGGTTGACAAATAAAGCTTCCAGAGACGAGCAAGTGGCTGACGAATAGCTAATTAGCAGTTGTTGATATATTTTGGATTGATTCTGTTGTATTGTATATATAGTACTCTGGTCACCAAGGGGGCACCGTCACATGTCGCTCTTGGCGTAATATTGTAATAACCATATTTTATCTGAACCTTGGAAAGCGATTAGATTATGTAATTTGAATGTGAAACATGTGTCTTGTAATGTAATTAGAAAAAATATTGTTTTTGAATATGTGATTTTGTTTCATATTCATTTGCTTTTGATATTATGAATACCATTAATATAGCCATATTTAGTCACCGGAAGTTAATACTATAGATGACGGCCGCATCTGTAGCACTTAGCTTTGGGCCTCTAGATAGGGAATGTTGCATCGATAGAATTCACAATAGGAAGATAACATCTAACATACTGAATATATAAGAACAAAATAGGATAAACAACACACAAAAGACTGCACTAGCGGAAGCAACTAGTAAATATATATCAATAAAGAAAGTCAGAATATATTAACTCCATTCATACAAATTATGAATATATTATCTAATATCACAAGTCTCATATACAAAATAGCATGTCTGTCATGTACTACCTCACCAACTTGTAAACATATCAAATATATCGAATTCACACTACAAGAATTCTTCAGCTGTCTTGTAAGCCTATCTCCAAAAAGCACCAAACTCCCAAACTACTCAATAAAGCATCCAGAGTTATCATGACATAAATAGACAAAGATAGAACACGATTCATACATAATTCCTGATGTAATAGGAACTATCTCTAAGTACTATATATATACATGCAACCTATATACATATAATAAACGTGAGCAAAGATCTATAGGTAATACTAATCATACATCACCCTACTTTATCCACATACCAAAAAGTCAGGATGATATATAATAGTGGTTCTCTAATTAAAACAATATATACTATAACAAGCTATGCTACTAAATATGAAAAATGAGTGTAGATATAATACTACACTTCATAAGCAACAGTGTCACAGATCTCTCAATCCTTATCGAAGCATCTGAAATGCAAAACAAATATAACTATACTACTAATGTAGCTTCTCCATACCTAAAACATAATTATGAATATCTATAACTGATACCCATGCCGAATTATCATTATTTACCAAAGAGACCTATTGAGAGCCATAACTAACTTATAGACTCCCCTGAAAGCCAACACCTCAAAAGAAGTTGGCATGTAGGTCCTTTCGTAGCATCTAATCATACTATGGAACAGTATATGACCTACTCTAGACTAGCGTTCCAATCTCTCTAAGCCCTTGCTCCGCGACCACGACTGTAGGTCGTGCGCCACAATGGTACAATGGATTCCCTTACCGGAAAACTTTCCTTCCATTGTCTATATCGATATACCAGAACCATATGTAAATGCTAAACCCCACGCATACCCTTCCTACATGGGTACACAACATCGAAGTATTGTCGTCCCCATGTAGATCGTTTCATTCTTGAAGTGCCTCACACTATCCAGTTGCCCCAAGTCAGGCATACCAAACCAATATATATAAATCGCCCAAACTTCGTGTCTATAATTTTATATACATATAATTATACACATAGATATATATATATATATATATCACATCCAAATCGGCGTGGGTGGCTACAACCAAAAAGGACCCAAAGGTGAGCTTGAGTAAAATTATATGGAATAGAGCAAATAGTCCTAAAATGGCACTGACTGCATGCAAGGCTATGATGGGGCATCTTCCGACCAGAGACAAACTTGCAAAATGAGGCATAAAAAACGACAAAAATTGGGTCTTGTGCAAAAACGAAGAAGAAACACACATGCATTTATATTTTCAGTGCAATACTCAAAGAAAGTTTGGGAAAAATGTAAAACTGTGGGAAAACTCAATATTTTGAACTCTAATCTACAAGAAATTGGAGAATACCTGAGGGGGAGTAGGCAAGCTATAAAATTTGAATCCAAATTGAGAAAGGCATCCTTAACGATCGATGTTTAGCACATTTGGAAGGGAAGAAACCGAAGAGTTTTCCAGAAAGAAGATAGAAGCACGAACGAAGTAAGAAAGTTAGCTTTGTTGGATATAAAATTGATATAACAAAAAATCAAAGGTTATTTACTCACTAGTGGCTTAAAACTAGAAGAAGACGAGTTTGTAGCAACGGATCGGAGGTGGGAAGTGGTAGGAAGCCTAGGTACATGCTTAAGTCTTCGGTCGCCATGAAGGAAGAAGGCGAAGTAAGAGGAAAGCAAAAGAAGTAGATCTGGAAAGTTAAAGAACAATCAGTTGTAAATGTAATAGTTTATTTATGTCTTGTTTGTAGTTTGTATTGCGGATATAGGCCAATCCACCTTGTGGGGTAAAACCCTTAATAATATTTACTCATTTTCAAAAAAATATTAATCACTTGAACCACATATTTATACATCTATATAATATATTTCGTCCACTATTCGGTAACCCTAAGTCGGGCATACCAAACTATACATATGCTTAAATTGCATATTGATAAATCATGTCGAATTACCATTAGCTACCAAATAGATCTATCGAGAGCCACAACTAACTTGTGGACTTCCCAGAAAACCAACACCTCAAAAGAAGTTGGCATGTACATAATGTCGCGGCACCGAATCGTACTACGGAATAGTATATGGCCTACTCCAGACTAGCGTCCCAATCTCTCTCCATCTCTGCTCTGAGACACGTCTGCATATCGTGCGCCTCAATGGTATAATGGATTCCATTCATCAATCCATAGCCCCAAGTCCGACATACCGAAAATATATATAAACACTTTAAATTTCATAGCAATATATATAATATTCTGTGCATCTCCTTGTAGCCCTAAGTTGGACATACTAGAATTATAGTTATACATATAGACATATATAAATCACATCATATGTATGTAGGTGTTTGTATATATATAACCATCCAACTATATGGAACTAATAAACACATATCGTGCATATTTACATACATGAAGGCAATACACAACCAATGTAACAAACCTATCGTCTCAATGTCAATAACAATTCACACATGCAATCATATAAACAATCCAACAAAAAGGCATCTTACTTAAATCACCAATCTAACAATTATATCCTTTTCGTATTATTTTATAGAAGTCTCATACTTATTTTATAAAATAATGCACTTGCCATCAATCATACTATAGCTTATTTTCATATAATTCTTCTATTTAAATTAAGTTTAGCTATCAGTAAAGCCTCAAAATATTATATACCTCATATATATAATTTATATATATATATATATATATATGTATACACATATATCTCAAACCATTTCTTAGGGTCTAATGTTAATAAATCACGTTATTATATTATTTGGGATTTTATAACCATAATCAAACACTATTAAATAATTCTATACTTCTTTGTAATTTCTAACTTCTCAAATTACCGTTTTAGAAATTCACTAGTTAGTTAATTATTGATTTACACTATAATAAACCAATATCAAGGCCAAATAAACTTCAAAGCCATTTTAATACAAGTTTAACCTGCTTAAATTATTACTTTAGCCTTATAGGTTATTTTAAAGGTCATACTTCTAATTTCTGGTTAGCAATAAAATATATAATAATATTTCTATCACTAATATAACTACGAGTTAGAGTTCAAATTAATTTATAACCATGTTATAAATTAATATCAACTCCATCTAAATAAATATAATATGAATAGGAAATAATACATATATAAGGGATCTTAATCTATTATCCCGAATATCTACTCAATCCAATCCAAATGGTGAAAATAATTACTTACATATATTATTCTACCTCTCTTAGGTAATATTTTCCAATTTATATGATTACAGGAATTTATACTGAAATATAAATTCAAAGTTATAATTCCACTCACCTGAATTGTAAATTTCCAAGTGTCCGAACCTAGTGCAAGCCCATACCATATCGTAGATAGTATCACTATGAGTGTAACAACAAAGACCAAGTCTCGATTGTACCTCGTATATAAAAGATATGAATTTAATATAAAGGGAGATTAATATAAATAATTAATCAATATAATTACTTAACTAATTACCTCACTAACCTTCCCCAAATACAATCTTTTGTCCACTATCATGCACGAACTTGAACCAATGCATCTTCCCCCCTTCACTATACACTCTCTAGTCGACGGAATCATGCATTGTCACTTCCATCAAACTCCTCTTTGTGCGCCCTCCACGATGTTTCCAATCACCTCCACTTTGGCCTCCCCCATGAAATCGCGACCCATATCCCCTCATTGTCCAGGTCGATGTCATATTTCTCCATGGCCTACCACATCACCTCTTACTAGCCTCAAATATTATGGCTCTACAATAGAAGTACAATGTGACCCTCCACCTTGCCTAAACTGCCTCTGGCTCCACCATATCGAAACCCTAAAATGATGCCTTCACTTAAATCACCTCCGCTTCAGCCTACGTGGGTAACACATCGTATGTCTCGCTTAGTTGAATTTCATGCCACTCTCGGTTTGTTCATCCGATCATCGAAGCTTGCAATTTAAGTCAAGGAGTAGTAGGCCTTTATTTGTGTTTACTGTAAGGGAAGGAGAAGATATTATATAGGAGAGAGAAATAGTTGAAAAGTGGGGGTGTGTGTCTATCAATATATTTTTTTCATTTAATTTCTTAAATCAACCGCTAAAAGTTTCAAGCTTGTATAATCACAAGGTAATTGGATCATCATAAAACTAATTGGAGCATATAACCTTATTTTTCTTATCCCGATGGTATAAATTTTATCGCCAATCGAGGTGATGTCCCTGGATGATAATTTTATGCATTTGGAGGTCGTTTTGGCCATTGGGTAGTCCGATTCCAAGAATCCTTTAATCATACATCTCATAATGAAGTCCTCATCCTAGAATCACAAGTCATCATTAGACCCAGTGGACCTGATTACGCATATATTTGTACAAAATACATATAAAAATATGTAAATCACAAAAATATTGTGACTCCAAATATAGAGATATTTATTCTCATTTTGATACGCAACATTGATCCGGACTCAATGGAAGTGGTCTCGAATCCTAATTCGACCATACGCAAAAAAAATCAGATTTTGGACCTTCAATTAATTAATGATCCAATATTTAAATTAATTATTTAAATATCCTACTGTTAAAATATAGGTTGTCACATTCTCTCCTCCTTAAAAGTATTCCATCCCCAAAATTTCTAAAGTATAGCAATGCAACCTGACTTTCTAAAATTCCAAAGCACCTTTGAAAATTTCAATAGTCCTTCCTTACGTGGCTAGCATTATAACTCCCAAATCACATAATATATCTGATAACTCTTAGGCTTTCAAAATTCCTCTTGTTTCGAAAAAGTTTGACACTACCTCCTATGCGTGGCTAGCTTCGAAAAATATCCTGAAATAATATATATATATATATATATCATATTTGAGGCGTCTCATTTTTGAGGGCATACAAACATATATATCCTTTCTATTTAAGCTAAAGATCTTACATACCTCTTTCACACCAGAGCATACCATCTAGATGTGAATACAAGTAAGTATGCATCCCAATAGCGCATAATTGCTTCCATGTACCTAATCATTTACTCAACATAGAGGATTAAACATTACTGCAACATTAAGCCATCAATTTAATCATGGTAAATCATATATAGCAATCATCTCATCTAAATATGTCGTTCCAAACCATGCAACAAGGATCTCAAATAAACATGTTACAACAAACTATGCAATAGGCATCTCTAATGCAACAAGCGTCTTTACTACAACAAACATCTCTAATAAACATGTTATAACTAACTATCCAACAAGCAATACCAATGCTACAAGCATCTTTGGTAAACATGTTACCATCAATAACAACAAGCGCACTTGTAAAATACAAGCAGCAACAAAGTAAGCTCTATACTATGTTTTCATATATATATATATGTGTGTGTGTGTGTTTGTATGTACATAAAAAAACAAAAAGGGAAATGGAAATTCCCTCAAGTAAATGGAAACATTCCAACACAAAGCTCCACAGAACAAGGACAAGTTTAACCCATCGGTCTATAGCCACATAGTGTTATCCTCAAAAGTATGAATAGGCCTCGATGTCTATAGCCACATCCAGTTCACATCCACTTTCTCTTTTCAACTCATCATGACGACGTCGCTAGAATTGCATGCTTATATAAACAGAATTCATGAAATACATCATGCACTCCTTCAAGGGAAAAGGAAAATTAACATAATATGCTAGCTATAACAATCAACAATGAGTAATCAACAAGTAATAATAGGCAATAACAGCCAACATCGAGCAATTAACAAGCAACAATAATCAATCAACTATCAATCAACAAAAATAAACAATCAATCAATAATCAAGTAATAATAAGCAATAAATAAGCAACAATATGCAATAACAAATAATAAAAAATAGCAACAAGCAACAATAGTCAACAACGATTGCCATACAAATAACCAACCATTCTAAGGGAGTCTATAATAACACGCATGGTAACCCATAATAGTCATAGCATGCATGTCAAGCTGTAAACTCCCATGAGTCTATTCGATATCCAAGATGACCCAAATGCCTAAGTAGGCAACTCCTTTCATGAATACAACACATGAAAGACTATCACACCTCCGACTCTTAAACGGAAAACTTATATGATATGTTGGATCTTTGATCCTCAAAACTCTCAAGTACCTAGCAATCTAAGTCTCAACTTTCCTTCCCTTATGAACAAAACTTATTCTCCAAAGTTGAAAACATTACTGGTTAAATCATTATTAACTGACAATCTATAAATGCTTAGGTTTGCTCGGGTTTAAGCTCACCTTAACCACACGATGATAATAAGGATAATATACCAAATATATTATGATGTTCGCCCAAGCAAGTACCATATCATCACTTAGAACATTATCCAGATTGCTACATAACTAGTCAAGAAGTCCTTTCCCGAACTATCATATGTTATCATAACTATATAATATACATATGTTTTCCAGCCTTGTGACCCAGCAATATTTGGACAAGTCAATCGGTCAGACGTGTGTTTAACTAGGCAGAAACAAGGAATGATAATTGCCAAGCTTAAATGTCAAGTGAAACCGAGAGACAAAGTACAGAGATTAGCCAAGAACCTTCAAGTGTAGACTACACTCCATCCATAACAAATACTAGGGGTGGGCATTTAACCGACTTAACCGAGTTAACCGACATCGACCGAACCGACTTAACCGATAATTTTGATTAACCGACGTAATGGTTAACCGACCGACCATAACCGAACATTTTCGGTTTGGTTAACGATTAATGAAATTTGCTCAATCGGTTAACCGGTAACCGACCAAAAAAGTTTAGTTTTTATTAAAATGAAATGGCTGCCCAAAACCAGCCCATCTGCAAACAATGCATACCCGAACCAGATCTAATCCAATTCTAATCCAACGTGCCCTAGTATTCCTCTTTCCAGATCCAAACTAGCATGCCCTAGTATTCCTTTTCCATATCTAATCCAATCCTCATTTTCCAGATAAAATAGAATAAACGAGAAAACTCAAAACGTAGATCTAATATATTCGCTGATCTCGTCTGCTAAATGCCGATTTTAGTCGCGATGCTTCACGATCTTAGCGACGACCACCACCATCATCGAGTTGTTGCAGTAATTAATGGCGTCAATATGGTATTGAAAGATCTCGAGTTTAGTTTTTTAGAATTAATTCTTAAGTTCTAAATTGACTTATCTCGATTACTTAGTCCATCTACTGTAGTTTTCTTTTGATTGATTTAACATATTTTGGTTTGTGATTCCATTTCTGTTCGCTTAGAGTTCTCGACACCCATTAGTGGTTGTGTTGTTGGCGATTATTTTATGGTAATTGGTTGAATAATAATCTGAATAATATAGTTTGAATATTATCACTTTCATTTTTATCTCCTTTCTTCTGCAATTAGTATTTTAGTGATCAGAAACACTATTAAGTAAAATATATGAAAGGTGGAATTGAATTAAAGGATTACTATACGATATGAAAGGTTACAGAATGAACATAGAACTCCTAATTTGCAGTGATTCTTTTCTCTTCTTTTTAGTACAACAAGGTGATACTGCACCTTATATATAATATATAAACTTGAGCAATTGTCTTTAAATTTGTTGATGTTCACCTTTTGACAATTGTAGGTTGTGAAAGCCTATGTGTGAGTACTTTGTGCGAGTATCTATAAAGAGTTATATGTATATTTTTACGTGTGTATTATGCATGTTCCCCTATCTACCTGGTTATACTAAATGAAAGATCATCTAATATATTAAGTTCTACTATCAGCCTTTTACTTCTAGTTTGTTACTTACCGATTTTAGTTGTATGCTATGCTATGTATACTTCCTATATTTATTGTATTTGCAATTTGGTAGTCATATACTAATTACTAATCTTTTGAATATGTTAACTATTTTACTTGTATGTGATTTTCAGTTACTAGGTTATTTGCAGTATATATGTGTTTATCTTATATGTTTATTAGCCATATATGTGTAATAACAGTTTAATATGAATATGACAATGTGTATTAAACTGCATTATCTATTTGGTTACATATTGTGTACTAAACTGGTTTATGCCATTATCTATTTGTTCACTTATATGCCATTATCTCTTTAGTCAAGTGGACTAAGTGGATTTTCCTTTGTATCAAAAAAACATTACTTGGTGGCGCGTGCAGCTTTTCTCCTCAACTTCTTTAATATGTCTAAAAAATATTGGTTGGTTATACATATCTATATTTGTTTAGCTTCTGATAAATTATATGTACATTGATGACTGTAAGCTCATATCAATAGGCTACAACAAGATAGATGGTCATTTTCTCGACACTGATATCTTGATGTATATGAAAAAAACGAAGAATGGAAATGATTGAGAAGGAAACACAGGCAATGGAAACACTACATTACTTTGGACAGACTTTGAGAATTGGGACAAAAGTTGAAGAACAGAGAATGGAGAATGGACTAAGAACTGTAACTAAGCTAAAAACTGAATTAGTAAAGTATATGTTTGTTGAAATTGGACTGAATTACTAATGTAATTTAATAACTGTGAAGTCTGTAATGATTCTTGTAAGTTGTAATGTACGAACTAAGGACTGATGTATGAACTAAGTAGCTAAGACCTAAAGTATCAAGTATGAACTGAAGTGATGATGTTTGTAATCATGTACTGTATGAAATAATGATGCATGTAATGTATTGCATCATCTATTGCTAGTATTAATATATAAACTGAAGCATCATGTATTATTAATGGATGAATTGAAATAACGAAGTCTGAAACTGCATTTATAAGTATACATGTTGCAGCTTTTTTGGTTAACCGGTTTATTTAACCGATTAACCGATTAACATGAACAGTTAACCGGTAACCGGTTAACCGTTCAGGTTAATCGATTAATCGGTTAAATAAACCGGTTAACCGCGGTTAACTTTTATCGGTTCGGTCGGTTAATCATAACCATAATTAACCGAAAACCGGTTAACCGAACCTTTATTGTTTTATGGTTAACCGAAAAAATTAACCGATTAAGTCGGTTAACCGACCGTGCCCACCCCTAACAAACACTAAACTCAAAGACCCAAAACTTAAGAAAACTCATAGTTCGGTACTAAACTATGATCAAGGTTCAATATCGATCCCTAAAACTTCCCCAAAATTACCATATGCCCATGTCATATCTAGATGGAGCAATTACAAGTTAACCTATGCCATGTAAAATGGTTTGTTAGCTTACAACGACCCAAATGATTAATGGATAATTCGAGTGCTTTTGCCCAACCTCCGAACTAAGAAATTCACTTAAGTTCAAGCTTGTAACAATGCAATCAAGATAAAAATGAAGATACAGACCGACCAAACATCAACAGGAAAGAATCGAAGATCCAAAGAGCAAACTCTTGGATCGGTACCGATCCATGGCCATGAATCGGTAGACCTAGCCATGATCTCTTAAAAGCAACTCCTTCAAGATATAAGGAACGTGGGCAAGAACGTGGGTGAGAGATTTTCGTTGACCTGCAGCTATAAATATAGGAGAAAGGACATGGTTTGAGGGATCATTTTGCTTGTTTAACAAATTTCTACATTTTCTTTGTAATCCTACTTATCATCATCGATCCATAAGAATAATCTTGTAAAAACTCAGTAGCAACTTCAACAAGGATTAAGTGGACGTAGGCCTCTAATTAGCCGAACCACTATAATTACTATATGTTCTTATTTTCCTTGTTTTCAATTTATTTTCTTCATTTTGTTCTCTTCTACTAATCTTCTGCTGTTTGTGCCAATTTTAGCATAAGGATTTTGGTGCTTTCACTGAGAGCATGTTGATCTCAGGCTATTTGGATCTATTTTCTACTATTGGATTACTCTAGTCCATAAGGTAGATTTGTCAGACTTATGGTTGTATTCCCTAACTACTTAGATTTCCACAGAATCTATCATAGGATTAATTAAATTTATGGCCCTACGAATAGAGAAATAGTCGCCTTCAGGCTTGCCAAAGATGCTAAAAATCCTGGCCCTCGGCATATTAAAGAAATAGCTCAACCCAATACTACTAGAGTTCAGAATCCCTTGGATATAATAACGTAGGTTGGGATGGACATAAGGATGAAGGAGATGAATGATAAGGTGCATGAAAGTCGGGCTGAGCTAAGGATGCAAATGAGGGAAAGTCTTGACTTGCTGAGCATGTTGTCCCGTAGTCGTAGAAGGAGCGGGATAAATTTTTCACCTTCTGATTCAGGAGAGGATAGTTCTTCATTGTCTGATCAAAAACATAGAGATGGATATCATAAAACGAAGAAAAAGGAGACTAGAGTTACAAAAAGAAAACTAATTGATTCTCATAATGCAAGAGTATGGATCGGTATTAATCCATCCCTAGGGGTCGGTACCAAACCTTATAGATTTGATGCTAGTAAAGGAGATGGCATTGGTTTGGATGTTAATGTTGGTGGTAGCCTGGGTTTAGATGATAATGTTGGTGCCGATGTTGGCCATGTAGCTGATGGTTAGAATGTTAAAGTTTAAACGGCTATTGTTGATTCACCATGTAGAAACCATAATAATAGGACAACTGGATGAACGGTTCTCCCAAAGACTGGAGAACTAAGGTATCATGAAACTAGCCAAGACTGCTTGTAGAGCTAAACACTCAGGGTAGGTTACGGTTATCGTCGTATAGTTGATTTAATAGAACCAAAATGCTTAGTAGTGATGGTCAAGAAGTTAGTGAGTGAAACCCAGCATAGAAGCAACGATTAATGGAGCTCTTCTCCCAACAAGAACCCATTCACCGAAGAGACACTATGCAAGGAGTATCCCTGAAGGTTCACGATGCTGACAATGTTGTCCTATAGTGGAACGATGGATCCAAGGCAACACTTGTTGAAATATGAATGTCACATGGACACGGCTAGACTAATGAATGCCGTCAGGTCTCGTTGTTTTCTAATTTTTTCTTGACAGTGTGGCAACGATGTAGTTTACTTGGCTTCCACCAAGATCCATATCATTTTTCGATCAACTGGCCAAAAAGTTTGTTGAGCAGTTCCGGTTTCACACTACCCATTTGAAAGACGTAATGTCATTATCAGACCTCTTCCATGGAGCGGGAGAGTCACAGAAGGACTTTTTGAGCAGGTTCAATACAATAGTGATGGAAGTGAGTAATGCAAAGGAAGATATTGTGTTGATGGCACAGATTAAGGGGTGCATCTAGACACCGATTTCGGAAGATGGTTGAAGATGAAAACCTCACCCGTGGATAAGTTTTTTAGAAAAGCGATGCAGTTCTTACCCTTGGAAGATGCAAATGCATCGATTGGAAGGGATTGTGGAACGCAGTTGAGTGAAGTTGGTCAAAGTAATGTTGTAGTAAAGCAAATTGGAGGAAGTTCCAAAAATGTAGATGTAAATGTTGAGAATAAAGGCAGTGCGCAGAAAAGGGATAACCGAGAGAGTGGAGATAGGACATTAAACCCCAAGAAGCGTCCCAGATTTCCAAAATATAAGGACTATACATTGTTAAATAACACAATTGAGAACATATACCTTGCCATACAAGATACAGAATAGTACAAGAAGCCGTCTCTGAGGGAGTCGACAAAGAAAGAGAAGAGATCTGGTAAATACTGTCGTTTTCATGAGACCCATGGTCATAACACAAATGATTTTAGGTATTTGTGTGATGTGATAAAGGATTTAATTAAAAAAAAAAGCTACAATAGTGTGTCAAAGCCCCACAGGATAGTGCACAAGGTAATCCCCATCTCTAAGGATAGTCGTTCCAATGGGGCCATGTTGGGCCTAGTGATGACGAGCCTAGGCAGTTTGGAAAAAGATTGGTTATTAACATGATTTTTGGTGGACCTCATCTAGCGGCGAAGAGCTGGAATGAGATGGAGAGGTATGTAAGTTCTTTGAAGCATGTTGTGATTAAGGGTTGTTTTTCTGTCGAAGATGGAGCTCCAACGAAGCAACTCAAAACCATGACTGACGATATTATGTTTAGAAGCAAGGATTACGATAGGGTCGAAGCACCTACGCTAGATCCCCTGGTTATATCAGCCACGATTGGGCCGGCAACTGTGAGGAAAGTGTTAGTTGATTGTAGAGTTTGGTACACAATTTTTTTTAAAAGCTTACGATTGAATGTTGATGGATGGCCAGGATCTGAAGCTATGTAAATCCCAAATTTAAGGATTTAACGGAGATGCAATAATGCCTTTAGGTTATATGGATTTACCGGTGGTTCTAGGTGAAGGCGACCGTAAGAGAGTGCGGGTTGTGACCATCATGGTGATGGACATTTTTTCTCCTATAACGCTTTTTGGGTTGACCAGCCCTAGCTAGCTTTCGTGTGGCCCTTGCACCATGGTGTTTAACGATGAAATTTCTACAAAGAACAGGGTGGAGTCATTCAATAAGACCACGGTGTTGGACATGAGTGCTACATCGTGGAGTTAAAGGAAGCAAAGCTGTGTGAAAAGGGAAAGAACATAGAGAAGACTCTCTATGTCAAATCATTGGATGCATAGCAACCACCGCCTAAGCCCTGGCTCGATCAGCAAAGCAGACTCCATAAAGCTATGGATCCGAGAAAAGAGATAAAGGATGCAAGGGAGGCTCCCGCCGAGTTGATGGTCAACATCCACATCAGTCAGGATGATCCTACTCGTGTCCTGAAGATCGGATAACATGAGGATAATGAAAGAATTGACAGGTTTTCTCTGGGCAAACTTTGATGTGTTTGCCTGGGTGCATTCTGACAAGCATGGAATATCGTCGGAGATAGTGTGCCCCACATTAAATGTGAATCCCAAATGTGTTCCTTTGAAGAAGAAGCAACGCAGCGTGGGTCTGGAGTGATCCGCTGTGCTAAAATAACTGGACAAGTTGAAAGACAACGTTTTCATTTACGATGCCCTATACCCAGAATGGGTATCAAATCCAGTTCTGGTCAAAAAGTCTAATAGGAAATGGAGAACATGCATCGACTATTCAGATCTGAACAAGGCATGTCCGAATGACAATTTCCCATTATCGAAGATCAACCAATTGGTAGATTAAATCACTGGACACAAGTTGTTATCATTTGTTGACGCCTATTTAGGTTACAAACAGATTCTGATGCACGCCCCGAATTAGGAACACACTAGCTTCATAATCGATCTAAGATTGTACTGTTACTTTGTCGTGCAGTTCGGTTTGAAAAATGTAGAAACTTACTAAAGGTTGGTGAATTCAACGTTTAGAGGGAAAATCGGGTGTTCAATGGAGGTTTACGTAGATGACATGCTTGTGAAGTCACGACGATTAATGAACCATATGGAAGACCCGGCAGAGATGTTTGGTGTGCTCCGAGAGTACGGGATGAAACTCAACCCATTGAAGTGTTCGTTTGAAGTCACTTCAGGAAAGTTCTTGGGATTCATAGTAAACTCGAGAGGAATAGAAGCCAATCTACAAAAAGATCAAAGCTTTGAGGAAAATCGAGGCCCCAAAGTCAATGAGAGAGGTTTTAGAGTTTAAATGGGAAAGTGGCCGAAATGAGTTGATTTATCTCATGGCTACGGACAAATGTATACCTTTTTTTCAACGTTCTTAAGAGTTGAAAGAGAAACTTCATCTGGAAGTAGGAGTGCAAGGACACTTTTCAGGCCTTGGTGGATCATTTAGAGAGGCCTCTCATCTTGTCAAAACCTCTGGAGGAAGAGGATTTGTTTATTTATCGGGAAGCATCGATGCATTCTTTAACTGCTGCACTTGTACATGAAGAGTCTAGGAACCAGAGGCATGTGTACTACATCAGCAAAGTAGAAAGGAACTACCCAAAGCTAGAGAAATTAGCTTATTGCCTATTGATTGCTTCGAGGAAGCTCCATTTGTATTTCCAGGCTCACCCAATTAAAGTGCTGCCTGATCAGCCCCTAAGAAAGATTCTGTAGTGACTTGAGACTTCCGAAAGGCTATTGAAACAGAATATCGAACCGAGTCAGTAAGACATAACGTATCATCTTCAGAGAGCGATTCAAGGCCAGGCTTTGGCAGACTTCATTGCTGAATACACTATTTGGAATGATACAGTAGAAAAAGATGGGGAATGGTGTGTTAAGTGGAAATTCTATATTGATGGGGCATCCAATGAACAATCCTCAGGGGATGGACTCGTTTTGGTAACCCTAAGGAACAGTCGATCTGCTATGCTCTGGAACTTGATTTTCCCACAACAAGTAATGGAGCCGAGTATAAAGCCTTAATTGCAAGACTCAAGACTGCAAAGAAATTGGGAGTCAAAACTTTGCACATTTATTGCGACTCCTAAGTGGTGGTGTGCCTAGTAAGAAAAGAATTTCAAGCAAAAGGGACGAGGCTAGGTCCTTATTAACCAAAGCCCTGTAGTTGATGAGTGATATTGAATATTATACGATAATGCATATCCCTAAAGAAGAGAATGCAAAAGTCGATTCAATGCCAAACTGGCTAGTTCGGAGGATGCACAACTCATGGGCTAGTTCTGGTGGAAGTCTTATCGGCCCAAAGCATCAACCAGATGGATTTCGATTGGATCTTGAAGGTTGAATGTGAGAAGGAGTGGTGGATGACTCCAATCAAGGATTATCTGCTGAGAGGAATCCTTCCCGATGGGAGGAACGAGGATGAAAGCTCCTTTATAAAGCTTCATGATTCATCATGCAAGAAGAAGCATCGTATAGGAAAGGATTCATTGTTCCCTTGTTGTGATGTGTTGCCAATGATGAAACGAAAAGTATAGTAGCAGATGTACATGAAGGGCTTGTGGTGATCACACCGGAGGGCAGATGCTAGCTAAAAAGATTCTTCGCTATGGCTACTTTTAGCCAATCATCAACCGAGACATGGTTGATTACACTAGGAGGTGCAATAGGTGCCAAAGGTTTGCGAAGATTCCTAAAGCCCTATCGATGAAGATCACACAGATGGTATGTCCCTGGCCGTTTGCAGTCTGGGGGATTGATATTATTGGTGTGTTACCAATGTCTAAGGGTGAAGTAAAATACGCTATTGCCACTATTGATTACTTCCAAAATCGGTCGAAGCGGAACTACTAGCCCCTATCAAAATGAAGAAAGTAATCAACTTCATAATAAGAATATAATCTATCGATTTGGGATCCACAAACAATCATCTCCGACAATGGCACCCAATTCGATAAGGCCGAGTTTAAAACCTTTTGCAACATACATCGCATCAACAAAAGGTTTGCAGCATTAGCACACCCGCAAGAAAATGGATAGGTTGAGGTCGTAAATAAATCCATTCTAAAAAAATGATTGGAGAAGGTTAAGGGCAAATAGGTTGATGAGCTACCACTGGCACTTTGGGCCTATCGAATTACCGATAAGTCCACGACAGGTCAAGCTTCATTTACATTGGCCTACGGATCGGAGGCCATAGTTCCAATTGAATTGGAAGTACCTTCCCATTAGATGACTCGTTATGAACCTAGGATGAATGAGGGGATCTTGTTGGAGTCACTCGATACGATTGATGAGAAGCATGATGAAGCCGATCTAAGAACGGCTGCTCACTAGAATCGAGTAGCCCGACATTACAACACCAAGGTCAGGAATTGTAATTTTGAGATCAGCGACCTTTTCCTTAAACAAATCTTCCTGATTATGTGCATTTAGGGACGAGCTGGGAGGGTCCATATGCAATCGAACACAAGCTTGGAGACTGAACATTCAAGCTAGCAATCGTTGATGAGATTTTGCTCTTGCAGACGTGGACTAGCGAGCATCTACGACCTTCACTTGAATTATACTTTATATATATTTGATCAACTCTGATGTAAAAAGATAGAATCTGTCGTTTCTTGTGAATATATAGCAATTTGGCTTTTGAGATCAACAAATTTGTGTTCTGTAACACCCTACCTCTATACTCATACTATCCAAGATATTATAGAGTAATACTGTCAGATAATACGGAGAATGATGTCATATGGAGTACACACGTGAATATTCCCATGGACTAACACGGGTACGTATTAAAACATCAAATATATAACTAATCCATACATACACAACATTGGTACAAAGCAATAGATACATGTGCCTCGAGGACAGAACAATACATAATATACAGTACATCACAGAGTCAATCGCAACGACAAAATTTAATATATATACAACAATGTTATAAGTCAATTATATATATACGCACATACTGCGAACAAACATTCAATAATAATACCTGGTAACAATACTTCTCTAAGCCCAAGGTAAATAAATGATGGTCTTATCGTCCATGTACCTGAAATGTCTCAGACTGATCCGAGTATTATAAAATAACACACGGATCATACTATGTCTAATCATAGATCATAAATAAGATGATACAGTATAAACAAGGAAGAATAATATAATATCTCTAATAAAGATACTTAAACATCAGATGACATATCAGAGTATACATAATAATCCTTAAGGCATTAAATTACCGAAATATCTCAAATCCATATGAAGATATCATCACCCATTTAAAACACATTAAATCAGGAATTACTTAATCAACACAAACGGATGAATCATACATATCCAAAAACCATCGTCTAAATCTAGAAATAACAATAGATGAGATATCATTAAGTATATTGGGCTAACGTGAAGCAATAACCAATATCTCTCAATCTCATATTATTAGATATTATCATCAAAACTCTAAAATCAATAACAAAGATCTAAGCTAGCTCATAACAATATACAAATATAATCAATAAGAAATAGGCTGTCTGCTGTAAAGAATAGGCCATCTGCTTGAGAAGGATATGAGGTTGATCGTACTCTCGACACAGTCTCAAGTATAATCTCATCTATACATAGTATATGTCTATCTACTACTCACAGACATGCACCCATACACCACATATACGGGAACAAGATGGGATACTGATAACACGTCTTCTTGCTCCAAGAGCCACACATGGTCCATATGACACGACTCCTACGGTCATTGGTTACCATTACCTCTCCCCTCTTGGTATCGTAACAATGATCCACCATAGACTCGACAACGCGTAGCCTCTTCGATCACGACTACCGACATTGCCCCTATATAGTAACTGACTGCTGGCCTATGCGACACAAGGGCAACCAACTATCAATCTCATGATGCGCATCAAATATCATAGACAACAATGGTGTCGCTGATATAGGGCGCGACTCTACGATCAAGCTGCCAGGGTGGATACTGGTCAATCTAGTTCACTCTCGAAACATAAAAGGAGCTGGACAAAGGTAGACAGACATAATGTACACGAACTATGTGGCCAACATGTAGCCTCCATCTATGCTCATCGCAACGACTCAGACACAACATACCACATATTGAGTGTCATCCACAAGCAAAAAATAACTAAATAAATAACACAACGGTGTCCCATACCACCGCGTGTTACTAGTCCATTTATTCAATGCTCATACATCACACTTGCCCTTCTTTATTCTACACAACGAGTCCAAAGAATAACCGGAGAAGTGTTACCGAAAGTCCCATACCAGACGGTATCACTAATCTATTTATTCAGATTTCTGGTCACATAAAATAAATTCTCATTAATCAAATTGAAAGGATGTCATCACCGTATCATACAAAAATCATCTACCAAATCAACATCAACGGTGAATCGCTCATATAATAATTATTATTCAATAAACAAGAAAGAAATATCAAATTAATAATAATATCGAAATAGATTATTTATATAAATATAATATAAAATTAAATAAACAAAATAATTCTTAATATTAAATCATTCACTACATATAATTTTAAATAATACAAATAAATTAATAATAAAATTTATATTCAAAATAATTTATATAATTATGTATGCTCAATATGATTAAATATTTGCAATAAGTAACTAATTTCTTAGCCTTATATAAAATTAGTTAATTACTAAAAGTTTACTAATAACATTGAGAAAAATCATTTTTAATCCCAAAATAGTTTATAAAACCATATGTTACTTTATTTTACAAACTTCAAATTTTATTTATATTCTTATATATATGTATATAACAATTTATTATATTATTTAAATATATTTATTATGTATGTGTGTGTATGCGTATTTATATATTGGTTTATTTTACTTTTTTAATATATATAAATTTAAATTAGTCCATTCCATATACTTGCGTTAAAAACATGATGACACCAAGCGTTCCCTTAAATAAATGGATATATCACCCGAAACCTTGGGACATTGCTTCAAAATTCAAGGGCGCACAAATCTTAAATGTCGGCACACAAAATTGTAATCCAAAAATGTAAACCATATAAATACTAGTATAACCGCATAACGGTGGAGAAACCGACCGTAAGGCTAAAAAATTTTGAAAAGAATATTTATTATAAATTAAACATAAAAATGTAAAATAGTGGAAAAGAATTAGAAAATGAATTTGAATTTGAAACTTTAACATTTAAAAGGATGAATTTTTAATTTCAGTATCAAAATTCAATACATCTACTCAAATTTCATGCACAATTTCCTTAACAATACAAGTGCAGCTGATAGCTGACATTAGAAATGTAAAATAGCTGATAGCTGACATTAGAAACTTATTGTGGATACGTTAGTATTTTGAGTGTCAGTCCAAATATACAGTATACGCAGATTAAGATTGCTATATTTTTAAATTCTCATAATAAAAAGCAAATCATTATAAACATCATATTGCATAACAAATTCCAATGTGAAAGTTGATAATAATTATGTAATGAACAACATCAATTATGATTACTATAGCTCTGACGATAAAAGTGTTACTGAAAACTGATACATATAAAAATAAATATAACACTTGCAAAGCTCTTAAAGCTAAGACAACAAGAAAAGAAAAAATAAACAGTGACTTCGAAAACCCCTTATACTTTTCACCCAAATGGATAAATTTAGGAATACATATATTGTGGATACATTAGAAATGCACAATTTCCATGCAAAAGAAGTGATGATCAAGCATTACTTCATGCAAAATACTGAACCTGTTTGTCCATACTTCTTGGAACATCAACCTAAAGTAGCGTAAAATAAAAGTACAATGGGTGGTTCCATGGACAGTGGTTCGTGAATGGTGGTCGGTGAATGGTAATTCAGTGAACGGTAAATCTGCACCTTTAGACACTTTAAACGCAAGGGTTGAGAAGTAATAGTTAAGTTGTTTACCTAATTCAATGAAAATAACAAACTTTTGATCTTACATCACGTGTATGGCTTACATCTTCGCAGAACTCTCCCTTTTCAACGCAGATGTAAATCTTACGTCAGAAGCATCTTGTTTTACATCAGACATAAGGGGTTTGAAATTTTAAAAAGGTATGTTCAAAGTGTTAAGCAAGAAGTCTTGATGAAAACTCATGCACACTAAAAATTATGAGCTTGACAAACATTAAGCAACAGTTTCATTAATGTATTTTCCAAATGACCATCACAATGTTTCAATCTTATCGTACCAATACATTTCTATGAAACAAAAGACACTAAAGAAGCAAAAAGAATTCACATATGTGTGTATAGAGGCGGTGTGGGGGTGTATATGTATGTATATCCACATCCCCTTGTGGAAAAGAAGTGGCCATGGCATGAGGATATGGTCACTTAGGATGCATCCTTTCTCAGCTAATCCTATCAATATTGAAATATAATTTATGATTTAAACTAATAATCATGGTATACTAGGAAACAATTTCCTGTATTTTCGTGTAGCCATCTTATATGTCGCTTCATAGCTAACTCATATCGTGAAAGACCAAATGAAATTTAAGGAAGCATAGATTTCCTTGCAGCTGAGTTAACACGTGAAACTACCAAACCTTAAAACATTGGATAAATTATCAAACTTTGTCCCAATTTTTCTTCTTTAAAAAAAACACATTCACATTGCATTGAAAGATAATAATCTTAATCAACTCCATAAAAATCCCTTTTCTTTTTTTTTTGAACAAAATTATACCAAAAGCAGCTCATGACAACCAATTAGCTAAACACCTACAGGGAGGTATCACGGCAATTCCCAATGCAATTGATAAAGTACAACAGCTTAACATTTCTTAGTTCATACTCTTCTTCATTTTATAGCAGCTTAACATTTCTTGATACTAAAAAAGTCAGTAAAAGGAGTGAATACTAAATTATGGGCAGACATTCCTGTTGCTACAAGCAAAAGCTAAAGAAAGGACTTTGGTCACCTGAAGAAGATGAAAAGCTGTTGAATCATATCACTAAATATGGCCATGGATGCTGGAGTTCAGTTCCAAAACAAGCAGGGACCCTTTTTTCGTAAATAATAATAAAATAACATATAACAGTGCAAAACATGAATTTGCAAGTTTTGGAAATTCTACATACACCTGGTTAATTCTGTAAACCAAATGGAGAATGTGTTTTGCCTCCTTTATAACAAGTTTCTACAATTTCTGTCATGTATTATAATGTTTATTCAGGTCTACAAAGGTGTGGTAAGAGTTGCAGATTAAGATGGATAAATTATTTGAGGCCTGACCTTAAAAGAGGTACATTTTCGCAGCAAGAAGAGGATCTCATTGTGGAACTCCATTCTGTACTAGGCAACAGGTAATTTGTACTTTGAAAACAAATTAAAATAGTTAGTTCATATTATGAATTCAGTAAGACTAACATTGAATGGATGTTCAGGTGGTCACAGATTGCAGCACAATTTCCAGGAAGAACGGATAATGAGATAAAAAATTTATGGAATTCTTGTATCAATGAATTTAGGATAAACAGTGACTTCGAAAACAGCTCGATGCAGTGCTTGAAATTTGAGTTTGTTGGTGGCTTGGGATTTGATATGGTCTTCGAGATTAACAATCTCCATTTGATTTGGGAAAGAGAACAAAGGAGGAGAAAATGACAAGTTAAGGGAAAATGTGATGTAATAGAGGCGAAGGAGATTTAGGAGAACGGAGAAGTAAATGAAAATTTTAGGGGAGATGTGAATTGATAGAGGTGATGAGATCAAAAAGAACAGATCAGAAGAAAATTAGAATTTTGAGGGAGATCCGAGTTAACAGAGTGGAAGAAGTCCAGTAGAGATTAGTGCTGGTGTATGATTAATGGAAAAATTGAAGAAAATCAAAGGGCTAATTATAAGCAGCGAAACGAGGAAGGAAAGCAGCGGAGAAAAGAAGGGGGCTGAATATTTTGGCTTCAGAGTATTTTATTTTGGTTAGTATAAGTAAGCAAACCTCCCTAACGGTCGGTTTGATTATATTATATGTTATAATACGTAGCTATGAAAGCATCTAGTATATCTTACCATTGAACAAATTAATGCATGTCTAATAACATGTGATCCACTTACTTATTCATGCATATAAAAACTTAACACTCGAAATTCATAAAACTAATAAATAGTAAGATGCAGACACATATTCCAATTTACACTCTAAAACATTCTCATACACTCGGGAACTCATGCACACATACGCAGTCTAAACTCAAATGTTACTCACACAAAATCACATAACAGCAGTTAGATAAATATAATTAGGAATTGAGAAAATACATTGCTATATAAATTTGGGTACCAACATTTGTACAACAGCATGTAATAATTACATGGTTATGCAGACCCACACTCAAACATAAATGCACAGACGCCACACACATAAATATGTATATATACATATATGCACAATAAAGCACACACAAAATAACACTCATATATATATGTGTATGTATATGTATATGTATATATGTATATGTATATGTATATGTATATATGTATATGTATATGTATATGTATATGTATATGTATATGTATATATGTATATGTATATGTATATATATGTATATATATATATGTATATATATATATGTATATTGATACTCTAAGTTCGAAAATGCAAGATCGGGAACTTAAGACACAAATAACACACATAAATATGTATATATACATATATGCACACTAAAGCACACACAAAATAACACTCATATATATATATATATATATATATATATATGTATATATATATATATTGTTT